>CM034149.1:142099876-143508786 GCA_019776745.2 Taxus chinensis
GATTCTTTATTGTCTAATCCTGTCCAATTCGTGTTATTACCTTTAAATATGTAGGCATTTCAAGTTATTTGGAAATCACATCACACCCTTCACTAGGCTTGATGACTACCCCTATCCTTTTTAAGGTGCTTTTGAAAGCATCCATGGGTTTATCATAGCATAAATTATTAATGAATGGAAGGTCACTAAGCCGTAGGCCTAATGACTCCCATCTAGAACTAAACAACAAAGATTTACTAAGCGATTGATAACTCTCGTGTGTTCTTAGACATACCCCTATCAAATTCATTCTTTCATTCAGGGCTCTTAAGGGACTACACCCGGATGAGGAAGCCTGAAAGCATGGGGAGTGTAGGGAACCAAAAAGAAGCCTCCACTAGCATTCACCAGGCCACCCTGACGTTTTGGCGTAGTTGGTTTGGTCCCACAAGATTTTGTTTGCAAAGTACAACGTTTGGCAGCCGTACACTCACTCAGAATGCACTATTTCACGAGTTTACAAACAATAGCACAGCGAGAGAAACGGATGGAGATGGAGAAAACCACGAGGGGATTTCGTAGAGGGCCCCAATGTGGAGGTCTCGAATTTGATGAGATATCTCTAGGTGCCACGGAGTTCAAGAAATCACCCGTCGAAGATATGGCATGTTTGGGCCTCAGGGCTCTTAAGGGACTATGCCCGAACGAAGTAGCCTGAAAGGATGGGGAGCGTGGAGAACCAAAATGAATCCTCCACTAGCATTCACCTGGCCACCCTGATGTGTTGGAGTAGTTGGTTCGGTCCCACGAGCTTCCGTTTGCAAACCACAACCTCTGGGTGTACAGTTGTTAGACACTATAGTTTACAAACAGAAGCTCATGGGACTGAACCAACTGGGCCAAAACGTCGGGGTGGTCAGGTGAATGCTAGTGGAGGCTTCATTTTGTTTCCCTACACTCCCTGTGCTTTCAGGATACCTCGTTCGGGCATAGTCGCTTAAGATCCCTGAGGCCCAAACATGTCATATCTTCAATGGGTGATTTCTCAAACTCCGTGACACCTAGAGATGTCTCGTCAGATCCAAGACCTCCATGTTAGGGCCCTTTATGAAATACTCTCACAGTTTTCTCCATCTCCATCTAGTTCTCTCACTGTGCTATTTTTTGCAAACGCACGAAATGGTGCAGTCTGAATGAGTGTACGGCTACCAAACGTTGTAGTTTGCAAACAGAAGCTTGTGGGACCGAACCAACTATGCCAACACGTCGGGGTGGCCTGGTGAATGCTATTGGAGGCTTATTTTTGTTTCCCTATGCTCCCCATGCTTCCGGGCTACCTCACCTGGGTGTAGTCCCTTAACAGCCATGAGGCCCAAACACGCAATATCTTCAACAGGTGATTTTTCGACCTCCTTGGCACCTAGAGACGTATCGTCAGATCCAAGACCTCCAGGTTGGGGCTCTCTACAAAAGCCTCTCGTGGTTTTCTCCATCTCCATTCAAGCAGAGTCAGTATAAGGTTGTCTGTTGCCAATCACCTGAATAATATAGGTGGTTCATATAATATAGGTGGTGAAATGAGAACTTTAATAAGATATTTTTACAATATAGGTGGTGAAATGAGAATTTATGTTTGTTGTTCCTTTCTAATATTTAATTTCTCTTAGCTTCACTTGGCTTCAAGAATAATAAATTATCTACTAATAGTGCCAACCACGTGAAGGTGGAAGCTTTTTTGGCACCACTAACCTACATAAACATGTTAGTAAGCAATTAAATAGAATTTTAAATCATACAAAATTTAAACAAAATCATTTAAGTAATATTCAAATAAAATTCATGAAGAACATACCTTTGCAAATTCAATCTAATGAATTGCAAGGATCAACTCTATTCTTGACAGTAGCATGAATTGTTTTATGATCTGATTCACGAACCTTCCACAAATTTTTGTTTGATGGCTGACCTCGATATTTAATCAATTTAATATTTGTTGCAAGGACCAAATGTGAATAGTGAAGTATCTTCCGATGTACTTCATAGTCTTCAAACAACCAAATGTTTAATTTTTTTATAGGATATCATCGAAGCCAAGTTCCAATGACTACCACTGATCCAGTGGGATAATCAAGGTTTTCACCATCAATGACTGTGGAAGTCAATTTTTTTCCCCTCTACACAACAAGACAAGAAGTAGTATATTCCCTCTTCGTTAAATTCTGTCGCAAAACTACAAAAATGCGCCCTATGTATCACAAAGTAAAATTGTTTGGTCAATTTATAAATACATTCAGAGTTGACCATTTAATAATTTTAAATCTAAAACATGGCATGTACATATATGTATGTACCTTGTTGCACTAAATCAGAGACTTGGTCAAAATCAAGTGATGTTTTCATTTGATCTGAAGACCCTGCAAGTTGTAATGCTCATGGAAATTGATGTGTGTCGAGTGGAATTAGAGGTCTACAAGTCCATTCATCCACCCAATTTTGTGACTCACATGCATTCCATAAAAAATCAATGCATGATATAAAAAACATGTCATGCACTTAATATAAATAGTCCAAGCATTTGCATCTGAACTATAGAATAAGTGCATATCACTTGATCCTGCAACTGTCATATAATCTTCAAATTTTTCCAGATGTTGTTCATCTATCAACCAAAAATATTTGTGAACCATTTATCTCTCTTGAGATTCATGGCCCATATTCTTAGCACACCAATCAATAATGTTTTTTGCATCTGTAATTTAGCACCATCCTTGAACTTTAACTCTTCTCTTACAAGTACTATTTTTACATGTGCTCCTACACCATCATGCTCTCTTTTTCCATGCCCTGCCTCAGTAAAACTCTAGATATGTTGTACATTTTTTTCTTTGTGCATCTTGCTAAGCCAATAAAACATCCGTGCATTCTTGAATTGTGATGTGCAGTAGTCTGACCAAATGTAATTTTGATCGAAACTAATGTTCCTCTCATTCAAGTTCACATAAAACACCTGGAAACACCCTTGTACATATTTTGTAGAATGTGTTCGATCATCACTTATTTAGAAATGATACTCTCTTAATATTTTTCGATCTTTCTCAGTGCTTTCAAGAGAGTGCATGAATGTTATATGCATGAAAATAGAAACTTGCACTGAGTTATAATATTGAGATTGAATCTCCATTTGTGGCTGCAATGTGTAATTCTTTGCGAAGTAAACTACTAAAACAATAGTACCAATTGGGAATGTGTCCTTGCTTAACTTGAATTGTTCATCCAACCATCGAGCTCTATGTGTGTGCCTTGCATACTCATAAAAAAATTTCTCTCTGAATTTGACCATATATTCTGATACATGTAATTGTTTTTTAACAAGCTCACACCTCTTAAATTATTTTCCATCTTTTAATTGATATGCCACCAATTTATATTTGGTGAAATCAACAAATTATTTTCCTATTGAATATGTACTCTCCTCATGGATAAAACTTTTCAGATTTGGCAAGCCACCGCATACATTACACGTTCCATCCAAACATGCTTTGTTATATATAATTGTCTTGTTGATTTTTCACAAAATATTTTCGAAATAAATTCCCTTGAAGATTTTTGTGGGACATTTATTCCACACTCCTGCAACATGATATCAGTATGTAAAACACAACGTATTTGACAAAAACATCATAATGCATTGAAAATTCAACATGATGCCTGCAACAACAAGTGGTATGTGAGTGATTGATTTTCACATAAAAGGGTTTCCTCATTTCAAAAAATATTTGGATAATGTTAATTTGTGGATTTTCATTCTTAAACTTAGAGAACAATTCTGTTTGAGTCATATCTAAGAAATGTTTTACACACGATTCACGATTATGAGAACCTATTCTTCTTTTTACTGCATCTCTTCTATTCGGTGACACCCTTGTGTTCTCATTCCAAAATTTTACAATTAATTATTTTAGAATATTAGATGTATTCTTGTCTTTTCGTGGAAGTCTGCTAGAGAAATCCCAATAGTAAGTGTTATTGACTAACTCAAGACGTTTACGAATCTATATTGCTTTCATTAGTGTTTTTCTGTTTAGCTTCAAAGCACTGCTTGTTTTTCTAATCAAGCGTTTATTAACTGTTTTATCACTTACTATACAATTAGTAAGTGCACGTCGTGTAGCATTACTATATTTGGTGCGTCTTTTGCCACCTACAGTTTGGTGTGCTTTGTGCATGTTTTCAACAATTGACTCATTTGATCAACAACATTAGATGTTCTTAACCCTGGGGTCTTCATTATAGGTCTCATCTTAATTAATTTCACCAATGAAACAAATAATTGACATCTTTTTGTGTCATTTAAATTCTCAAAGTAATTATCCCAAATTCCACTAGTTTTTCTTCTCGCATTTCTTTCAGACATTTTGTTAGGCATTGGTTTGATAATGTTTTCATCAATTTCAATTAAGTGAATTGGTTCTCTTCACAAAATGGAAGGAGGTGTTCTTAGAGGTGAAGATTCGTTTACAAAGTTACTTTCTTCATTCAGTGTTTTTATACAAATTTCAAGGTTAACATTTAGATTCTCAGGTAAGGGTTCAACAATTGGATTCATATCAATTTCTTCATCCATACCAACATTATCATTCAGTTCAATATCATTATTCATTGCAAAATTAGTATTCGAGCTACATTTTCATTATGTATTTCATCCCCATTTTCTAATACATTAGCTACATTTGATATAGTGGATGTACCTTGCCCTGCTCGAAGTTTTTGCATTCTCTTCAATTTCTTTATTCTCTTCTCTTCCAATTACTCTGGTGTCTTGTTCTTGACTTTCCTCTTGTCCTTAGCTTGAAATTTATCGCCCATGATTAGAAAAAATCAACTAGTGGGGTAGGGGACAAAATGAACCACTAAAAAATCATGCAAGAATGTAGAGAAAATTGCAGACAAAACAAAATATTTGCAGAATTCCTGTGAAAGAGATGAAAGGGATGTTGGGGGGGCACAATATATAAAACAAAGAAAAATGTGTACGTGTTTTGTATTTTCTCTTTTCCCAAGCCATGCCTCAAGGCTTGGGATCTGGTTTGGATCCCCAAGCCTGAGGCATGGACCTGTACAAACACAACAAACAACATGTTTTTGCAAGAAAATGTAAAAATGCCACTTCCTCTATGATAAATAAAAAAACAATCGATCCATTTTTAAAAAATTATACCACAACGTAGAGCAGAGTTTCTTCTTTCTAAAATATAATTTTTCAAATTTTATGACTAATATAAGGTTTCCATATTATTTATTTTCTAACTATGCCTTTTTATAGCTATTTTTTGAAGTGTAAATATGTCTATCTTTCATTGTGTATCTCTTTTTTGGGTGATCGAAATTTAAAAAGAATTATACTAGTCCAAATTAGGCATAATTCTATACATATTCAAAAAAAAAAAAAACTAATTTTCGATATTTTTTGAGGTAGTTAGGGGGGGCACGGTCGGAGCTCCGTTATTTTTCAAAACATAAAATTTATGTACTAGAAAAATCATAAATAAAACAATAGTCACTAAAAAAATCTATAAAAATGGAGCCCAAACTAGATGCTCCTAACTATCTTTCTACCAAAGGGTTTTCAAAAATATTAAATGGTGCTCAAAAAATGGTGGGGGGCATGAAATTCACTATATTATGTTTTTTAACAACAACAGGAGCATCTGTTGGTATTTTAGTTGTTTGACCCACTTAAACTTATATGTGGGTATGTCTGGGACATTGGTGTGAGCATCAGAGTTGAAGCACCTCCTAACTTTCAACCTAACCCGTCACCAGCAGGGCCAAAGGAAGTTGTGGATGGGGGCCATAAAGTTGACAGTGCCAACTCAGATGGCAACAGTGGAGAAAGCGGGTCCTTTGTTAGGCACAGCAGTGGTTATGCTCTCCCTCGGGGCCCTCCAATGGCTCCTCCAAAATATTTCCTGGCGGCTACTACTGGAACACGACCACATATTTTTTCAAGGGTTCCAGATGCACTGTTCATTGTGGAAAAGGAAGCAGACACCTCTACTGTTACCCTTTCACTCCCAGAGGTAACTGATTCAATTTGTGCCCTTAAAACTTCTGCCATTATCTATAGATTTAACGGATTTTGGCCTCGAAGTGAAGATTTGCATCAATTGATTTACTCTACTTGGTCCCATGATTGTGAGGTCCAGTTAAATGCCAAGGGTTTTTTAATTGTTTAGTTTTATTCTCCTACAGATTATCAACGGGTTTTTAGCAAGGGTCCTTGATTTTGGGGTAGGGATGGCCTTTTTTGTACACCATGGTTTCTGGACTTTGATCCCTCTTCTATGGTGGTCTCAAAAATGTTGGTTTGGGTTCGTCTACCTAATCTTCCTCTTCCCTTTTGGCATCCTCAGGTGTGTGTGGCAATTGGTAATTATCTTGGTCGATTCATCAAGTTGGATGATGAGCAATCTAAACAAGGGCTCTTCACCTATGCCAGTATCTGCATTAAGGTGGATTTCAACAAAGGTATTCTGGAAAAATTGGAATTGATCCATGATGGCTTCAAGTAGATTCAAATTCTCGAATATGAGATCACGGCCTTTCGATGTTAGTTGTGCCATCAAATTGGGCACCTTCATGAGGCTTTCCCACTCTCACCTACTAAGAATAAATAGAAGAAGAACAAAGGGGCTTCTCAATGGCCTAAGGGTCGGCAACCATTCTCTACGCTAGAAGTCAAAGACTGGCCAGAAGTCAAAGACTGGCCAGAAGTCAAAGATCAGCCAGACGACATGACGGTCGAGCTTCCCAATGCTAGTAGTGGTGCTAAGTGGGCGCATGTATCTAACTCTTTTGATTCCGACTCCACTCAGGATGACTCGTGCCTTGATCCTCCAGTTGACCTAGCACCCCAGTAGGCGCCATGGACCATTGTCACACATTTGAAGGAAAAGAAGGGGCGTTTTGAGCCTCATGTTTCTAGTTCTCCATTGGATCTGAGTAACTTTATTTTTGGTGTTCCTCGAGCATCTCTATAGTTGTTTTAACTTGTTTTGTTAGGCTTGGCCTAGTCTGTTTGTGGCTATGGAGCCTGCTCTCATACCGCCCACTTTTTAGTTGAGAGAATCTTGTATCATGTTGCATTTAATATAATATAAGATCCCCCTTTCATCAAAAATAAGTTAAATATTAAATAAAATAATGAATATGTAACTTTGGGAACAAGAATATCTGTTTATATTTCAAATTCTTTTCAGATTTTTAGAGTTAAACAATGGAACCTAATTATAGTAAAGATATAACTATGAAAATGATGTGTTGTGGGATATGGCTTGCCTTAAGTTCTTGTGTGTGATTGTGTCATTACGCCGAAAGGCATTCCTTAAATGAACTCGGGTGCCCTATTTCTGACACGGGCAAAGCAATTGGATGGCGGCAATTGGCTGGCAGATGACGTTCACGTATGTGCCACCTAGGACCTTCCACCTGACAGTGGTACTCCTGCCATTTCCTGAATTGCCTTCCACCTGTTGCGAGTGTGCCAGTCTCTTAAGTGGATTTTGGGAGTGCTAAGGAAACGAGTTATATGTAGTGTATTCCGTAGGGCTTTTGATTACGTATTGGGGTTTGTTTGTAGGTCATAGATGCACCGTGTATGATAGTTGAATGTTGCGGTGCCTCCTGCCTCCCACAACATTGACTTGCGGACTCTTTACACCTCCTGCGGATGGGATTCTTATGTCTGGTCCTTCATCGCTCAGTCGGAGCTCGCCCACCTCCTGTTTCGCAAACGTGGTATGGAAGAAGATCCCACCTGTAGATGTAGATCTTATTGATGTTGTCACCTTGAAACACATTTCTATGCCCGACAAACTCAAAGGTAAAACTACATCTACAACTAAAACATCTCATCTCCATGATCTGGCAATGCTTAGTGATTTGTGATCTCATGTGCAGGAAATTGTCGATCATCTAAGTCATCTTCTAGACCATGTGCGCTACTTCCTCCATCGCCCAGTTCAATGCCAACCTCCTTCTATCCCACGGACACATTCCATTCTACGGTAGCTCTTTTACCCTCTTTTATTTATTTTTTATCAAAAAATAATACTTTGTCTGTGGTTCGCAGTGGAGGAGGGGGAGGAGATCATAAAGTGTTTGCCCCAGGGATCTGCCGACTTTGAGGGCGAGCGACATGTTTTCATTTTATCAAGTGGCGGACACATTGGAGCGTCTATACATCCAGGATTTGTCTGAGTCGCAGATGCAAAAAACAAGGGCAACTACGTAAGGATAGGAGAATGAGCTCAAGGAAAGGATAAAAGTGACACGGCAGCTAATAGCAGAGGCGAAGGAATCGTTCAACAACCAACTGAAGATCCAGAAGCTCAAGGACACCATATTTTCCATAAATGACCAGCTCACCAGGGCCAAGAAATAGGGGGCTTTCTCTAGCCTCACTGCCACCAAATCCATCCCCAAGAGCATCCATTGCCTTTCTATGAGGCTAATGGAAGAGTGGATTTCTAATCCAGAGCAGATTTCTGATCTTGTGTCCTATGTTTTATATATGATTTTGTATGAATGATTATGCTATGTTTGAATCATGGCACATGGCCTTGCACCCATTGTGAACTGATTCTATCTATCAGCCAATGTTATTGCTGTCCAAAAATCAATATTAAGTATATCATTTTTCTATGGGCATTCATGTTAATTCTAAAATATTTTAATTTTTTTTCATGGTTAGATAGACAACTATGCTACTTTAAATTTTGGTTATAAGATATGATAGTTGTATGCGTTTGGTTTCAAAATTTCACCAAACCAAAAGTTCACGTTCAATGTTTCAAGAACAACCACAATATTGATTTTTTTCTTTACTAGAGGTGAAACTCCTACCTTTAAATCATTTTGGGGCTCTTTGTATTCAGGGTTTGAACCTGATCCTTTCTTTTAGAAATCTTTTATCCAACCAATCAACTTAGACTATCAAATTTACTGCCTAGACTCATGAAGATGAAAAGTATATGCTTCAATGGCCAATTTGGAATTTTTTTTAAATTGGAATACATTGTTGAACAATGAATAAAAAGTGAATATTGTCAATTCGTCTTGATGTCTGGACGATGTAGGTCATGTAAATATTAAGTGCATTTATTACTTCAAAGTTCATACTGTCATATATTAATGTAAATTGCAAACTATATTTTCCAACATTTTTAAATTTCATTCTTTATTTCCAATTGTAGGTATGATTATATGGGTGCCTCGACTTCATCTGTATGGTACAATTTTATAGTTAGACACCCCAAAAAACATTTGTTGATTATTGATTATGATTTTGCACTTCTATTCCAACCCATGTTAATGTTGGGTATTACATCCAGAGTGACTATGAGTGTTATATTCCCTTATAGGCAGTTAACTGTGCTTATCATTT
This sequence comes from Taxus chinensis, assembly GCA_019776745.2. Taxonomy (NCBI): domain Eukaryota; kingdom Viridiplantae; phylum Streptophyta; class Pinopsida; order Cupressales; family Taxaceae; genus Taxus; species Taxus chinensis. The sequence goes on from CM034149.1 coordinate 142,109,301, forward strand.
TCCTTTTTCTAGGTAATGTCAGCTGTAATTGTTTTCAGTGTTTGTCAAATGGGTTGGAAATATTTCTTTACTTATGTATTAGTTATTCCATTAACATATTATTAGAATCTTGTCACAAGCACATCATCTAGATCATTTTTCAAAAACATTTGTTCCCCTAAAGATGGATCGATTAGTTGGATCTGAAACATCGTACAGAAACGTTTTTAAGCATATGTATTATGTATCAAAAATATGATTACCTAAGTTCAGATCTGATAAGTTTTTTGGTATTCATTTACTCGTAGATGCAATTTATGCTCAAGGACCTTTTTGTCCTGTAATTGGCCAGCAAACAAAGAAAAACTTATTTCACAAACTATTTTAAACTAAACTCTTTCATTTGTTTTAATTAATATAGTCTTTTGATCTATAAAAGACATTGTTTTGCATTAATGTGACCACTTTATTTGCTTAATGTCATCCAGATTCCGAAGTTTACACAAGTGTAGAGTAAAATGCAGGTCTATCCAAAAAAAATATTAAAATGATATGCAATACACCGTTTTGTCAAATATGGTTTTCACTATCCAAAATTGTAATATGACGTAAATAGTTTTAAACAACTTTGTAGAATGTGCTATGAAGAGAATCAATTGAGGAGGAAACAAAGTATATAAGAATTACATTGATTAAAATTGATATAAAATTTCCTACAAATAGAAAACAAGATGATTTGTGCAGCATATATCATTGCCATAGATAGTTTGGAATAAATGTTACTTTATCACCCTTTGCATGAACACACAGACAGTCAGTTTGATAAGTGCAATTAAATAGATATTGTAATGAGATGTTGAACCCTTGCCTAATAGAGAATGCCTCCCCTCTTATGCATCATTTGAGAAGTAGAAACATGAATAATTTGAAGAGCGCACATTACGTAGGAAAGAGTACAAGCAATGAGGAGTGCCAAAGCAAACTACAAGGTATCTAGAAATTTGGAAGTTGCAAGCTCCTTTACTGGCATGTCTCCTCTTGAATTTATGATCTTCTCACAACTGCTAACAATCATAAACATCAAGACAAACCACAATAAGAAAAAGTACATCTTATATTTTTCGGTAGATAGAAAATAGATTTTTTGGAATAAGCAACAACAATAACAACAACAAAAATAGGGAATAAAAAGGAAGAAAATAGATTTTTGGGAGTAGCATTGGAATGGGATGAAAATATATTTCTAACAAGGAAGAGAAAGTCATATTCTAGGGTATAAAATATCGCAGAGTTCTTTGTATGTTTGTCTTTTACTAGTGTGAAGTGAGGAGACATGGGAATTCAATCAGCCACATCTCATTTGAGGTATACAATCCTCATTAGTTAAACAAAATAACATTATCTTATTTGCTTTCTCTTGAGTGTTGCATAGTTAACTTTATATCCTTTTTTAGTATAGATGACAACGATGAAAGGACAATTACCAAGAAAATACACATTAGAAAGGCCTAGCAGCCAACAAGTGACTTAATTATAATTTCTTCAAACTAAATTATTACCAAAAAAATTAGAAGAAATCATTTGGAAAATAAATATATATTTTAAATCACGATTAATTTAGAGGCCAAAATTAGTTATGTTATTTTTTTGTATTTACAATTTTTATTATATTGTTTGAGGACTACACTACATGGGAGGTTTAAATGAAGTAGCATTTCATCCTTGAATATGCAAGGTACACATACATTAGAGTTAAGTATGAGGAAATTTTAAGATTTGGTTCATGATAGATCTATTTGAGGAAAGTAAAATAAAAGGTTTAGTGGAGATCTTAACTCAAATTAGCGAGAGGAAGATGTTAACTCAAATCAGTAGGAGGATGTTAACTCAAATCACCAATAGAAAGAGTAATCACCTAAAAGATACCACTAAGCCCAAAACTCTTTAAGCAGTTGGAGTTTTTGTTTGTCCCATAAACAATTCGATCTCTTGGATGTAATTAAAACCATTTCATTTATTTACTTTACTTTAAATAATATTCAATTTTTTAACTAAATATCAATCTCCTAAATATGTTGTAAGGAAACACGCTTTTTACTAATTACCTTTACACATTTTACTAATTACCTTTATTATTATTTTTCTATTCTACATTGATTATGAGTAGTTAAACTAAATAAATTTATTTTAATCACTCCTCACTTAGCATTAGGATTAGGTAGAGGAATCCATCCTTCTCTAGAGGATTATCTCAAGTTTGCAAGTCCCACAACTTGAGGGACTAATTGTGATGCATAATGTCATAAAATTTTAATGCCCACCTTCCCCTAGGCTTGGGGCAACAACGACTATCCAACTTATAGGATTGCACCGCTTCATTATTGGGTGAACAATTCATTACATTCATATTCTCTTGTTAGTTGACCTACACCTTTGATTCCCACTTTTGTGCTTAAAATTTTTATTTTAGTTATTGGAAAACATAGTGTGTTTATCATAAGTGACTTTAAAATGTGGAGTCTTGAATCCATGACCTCATATTTGTGAGTGTAGTGCTTAACCTCTACATCAAATCATTTGTAACTACCTTTAAAAATTTACCGATAATTGAAAATAAATAAATGTGCAGGGAGGAGCCAGCTGACAAGATTGCATACACGATGTGATCATATGGTATGCATACAAAGACTTGGTAATGTGGTTCTCTATTGTAGACTTGTCAGTCACAGGTGACTGTGTTAGGGTGAACACCATCATCATGACGGATATGGAAGTTGATTATGTGCATGATGTAGTTATGCATTATTTACTTTATCTTTAAAAATTCCATCATCCAAACTTCTTATACAATCGTACTCAAGTAAAAATAATTTTATTTTTTACAAACCCCACGTAATCCCCTACCTCATCATTCCAATATTAAATGATAAAAACTAAATGACGATAAAATTTTCTCCCATTACCCTCATAGAATTTATTTTTATTCCTTGATGTTGAATTCAGAGTTAATGTCTCTCAACGAGCTTCCTCTTGACTTCATAAACAAAGAGGTGAAACTTTTGGTTCTATGCAAAGCAACACTCACTTTTTGCCTCTTTGTCTCATCCGACCTTCTACTTCCAAATCCAACATAGGACTTATGTCCCCTACAATAAATGCTTATGACTATCCCCAGCCACATTTTGGTGGCCACATCCAACTGTTTAACGTCTCGATTTCTTTGCTTTCATCTTCTCATGGATCACAACTGTAGAGTTTGTTGTTTCGTCCCTCCGTCAAAATAAGGGAAACATCTATTCCACGCCCACTTCTCCAACATTCAAACTTACATTTTCTCCCCGACACTTTTGTGCAAACCCTTCCACCAACATATCATTTCCTCCTGACACATGAATATATATTTCGTCTCTTTATTTTAAGTTATTTTCCACTTTTTCACTTCACAATTATTTTCTTTGTTTTAAGGTTCCTTTTCTTTCCTCTTTCTCTCTCCTTTCTTTTCACATGTATATACACAATTCATTGTCCTCCACACCCTCCCTACCTTATCCTTCCATCCTTCTCTCCATATTAACAATTTAAAAAAAAAACATTCGCCTTTTTTATCCTCCTCTAAAAACTTTCATCTTTCAATTCGTACTTTGTCCATTCCCCCTCTACACACTCTACCTCCACCTCCCTTTCGGTGTTCACATTGCATTGCTTGCATGTGATTGCTAGTTATAACATGTTCATCCTTTCAAGTAAGTTTAACAATAGTGTGTTTTGGAGTTATCATGCCATCTAAATTGGTCCATTCTTTTATGTGTGTCTTATCTGATATTGAGTCACTTTGTTTGATCCCAAGTGGTATTGTGTAACAAGTAATGAAAGACGAAAAAAAATATTATTCCACTAATTTTACTATTATTTTTGGGTGTGTAAATTGTGGACATGGCATGACATATGGTATCAGAACCTATTAACATAATCAACTAATTTTAAAGGAGTGGTTCAAAATAACATACTTCCTTGTTTAAATACTAATGCTATTATATATTAGATTTAGGTTGTATTAAATTCACATTTAATTCCAAAAACTTTCTTGAAAAGGTATGTGTTATCTAATACTATCTCCATATTGGCCCTCCACCACAGTTGGCACCTCTTCCCTATAGTTAAGTATATGTTTATGTAGGGATTATTTTTTGTATAGGGATCTATTTGTTTTATTAAAATACAACATCACACCAAGGTGTGAATCCATGAACCACAAAATCTACCAACAATGTCCCTACATGTGTCATAATGGGTTTTTCAAACAAGGCTTGTACATTGTTTCTTACTTCTAGGTTTTATCAAAGGCACCCAAGTATGGTTTGTAGCAAATGTGCCAGAGTATCCCATTATGGTGTAAAAAGCATATGTTTTAAGAGTTTGACAATGTCGGTAGGGAACTTACTCATTAAATAATGAGAACATGAAGTAACAAAAAATACACCTATTGTCTCAAGGTGAATCCCTCACAACAAAGCGAAGGGTGATAAAATTGTGAACTCTTTGTAGAGATTAAGTCCCACTTCAAGTTTGAAAAAAATATATTCTTTGTGTTGTAATCATGGCTAAAACATATTTACTCTAAAATTTGTAGATGATACACGAAATCCAAATTATTGGTCAAGGTGGAGGTCTAACTTGTTTGAATTTCGATGATTTCAAATTTATGAAGGTATATTACATCTATATGAAAATAAAATTCAAATTCATGAGAGAATGTTTTAAAAGTATGAACATATATTTCAGATTAAAATTTATGAACACATTTTTTATATTTGTAATTCATAATTCTAGTGAAGGTTGAGATATATATAACTCTAGATCATGAACATTTTATATTTTTCCAACATGTTTAGTTTTGTTGATTTTTTGGATAAAGTTTGGTGTATATTAGGATTAATCAAACCTATACCAGTAAATCTCTAATTTAATATTTGGAGTGGCCCCTCTATTGTTGGGTCTTGTGAGCTTTTATGTTAACCTTGTCTTGGAAGTTTGTATGGGTGCACTGAAAAAAAAAATTACTATTTAAGCATCTACATGATCATGGAGAAGACAATAGTATTTATGATTAACATGTTTTAAAAATAAATTTTTTCTTCTTAATTCCATTTATGCTCTAGTTCATGTTAGATATAATCCATAAATGATTCATAACAAAAAATAGTATGGTTTAATTCAATGATAAATGGCATATATAATAATAATATGGTAATGGTTGTGGTCCTGTGTTGAGGGATATCACACCTATATTTTCACTCCATAGATGGTCCCATGAAAGATTGTGATTTTGTATTTGGAAAATTAAGACTTATTTTCATGATACAATCCCCCTCGTAATAACTCGTAAATTTATTCTACAACATCTGCTAAGAAAAACCAAAAGTCCCCTCTCCATTGGACCATTTCCTAACCACATATAAACTGATAAGTTCCTATATAATATCATTTCCCCAATAAATTATGACATAACTAATGTGTGCCTATAGGTATCTCTAAAATGTGTTGTAATATATTCCCCATATGTAATATAGAAAAATATTATCAAAGTTAAGTTAACTCAAATATTTAATTAAATGATAGCAGAGAAAAACAAGAAAATAGGTGTAGCACTCAATTTAATATAAACGTTATGTGTTGTTTTATACTACAAATTAGAGACAATGGGGAAAGAATCAAATATCAAGGAAGCACTTCAGATGTTGTTTAATCGAAGATGGTTAATAGTGTTTGGGAAACAATGATATGCAAATGCTTCCCCATTCTTGGTTGTGCCTTTTCATTTACCCAAACAAACATGCATCTTTCAAAATAAAATAGAAATCATTTTGAATTTGTAGTAGTTAGATTAATTCTAAACCTACAAAGAAGTATGTCCTCACATAAATAAAAAAGTAAATAAAACAACATATCTAAATTTGTATTGGAAACTAGAAACAATGATTATTGGGTAAAATCTCTCATACTCCATGTGACAATATTCCCTTTTTTCAAATACATTGTAAATTACAGTTAATTAAATATGTTGACAATTAAATACCATTATTTTTTCCCAAATTTTAATTTCTCATCCTGTTACACATAACTTTGTTAAATTACATAAGATTTGGTTTCTTGGTTGTTCATTACAGAGTTTAGGACACCCACGAAACTAATTGGTAAGGAGTAGGTTGTTCCTTTGATGGGTAAGTTGCGCATTTCATGTATATCTACTACGTAAGAATACGTATGCAGATGGCTCTTTCCTTTTTCCTTTATACATCCTGAAATTAAGAGTGCAACACATTGAAGGATTAAGCTAGAGCATACTTACAAGTTGTATCAGGAAATTGGTGCAAACTAAAATCCCGTACTAGAAGTAGCAATTTTGCGGTAATGTTTTTCAGAGGCACAACGGGGCTAAAACTTAAAACTCCAAGAAATATTGATGTTGATAAAAAATTGACCACTAAATATGAGAGTTAAGGTAAATACACAATCATGTGGGGATCAATGTGAAGTTGAAAATTTCAATCCTTTGGGTAGAACATCTTTGCAACATTCTCACCTCTCTTTATTGTTTTTGTTTATGCTCATATTTTCAAGTCATGTAAAATGCACCAGTTCCTTGACATGTTATTATGATATTGAGCATTGGCTAGGGAGAACCCCCATGTTCCTACCAGTTGATTCATTTGCATCTATTAATTTCATTGATCTACCTTAACCAACAATTTAACATTTCACATAGAGTGTTTCAATGTAATACCATGAAGCACTTGAACAAGCTAAGACAATGAGCTTTAGAGTGCATGATCTAAGAACTTGACATCCTCTCGATGGAAGCAACAACCACTGAATTCCATACAACGTGTGAAAAACAAAGTGGCTTCCATGTTTTCCTCTGAGACATGGCCCATGATGAATAATGCAAAGTGGGGACTACTCTCTATATCAAAATCACATTGCAAAGCTTCCTGAACAAAATGTAATTCAGTGGTGTGTTTTTGGCTAATGGTGTTTGATGTTTTTTCCAATAATGTAAATTCCATTTTTAAACATGTACCATCGGTTGCAATTATGCACATAGTTTTTTTGTCATAGGTGTGTGGTGTTAGTTGAAATTGAAAACATTGATACACTAACGTAATGTTGTGCTAGGATATAATTTTGTTTTGTATTAAGGAAAAAAATACTTTTTCTTTTCAAGTGCCCTAAGTGAGGTTGGTGATTTTGTACACTTGTAAAATGGCCTAAACAAACTAACATTCAAAACATTAGTGTTACAATTGTAGCAACACATTGATTTTATTCGATTGTTTATAGTGTGTCTCTTTCCTTTTTAATATCCATGCCTCTATTTCCCCTTTTACAACATGTAATTTAGGAATCAAACAATGACATGTTTCCATTAGGGAATAATTAAACATCGACATCCCTTCTGAGCATACTTTGCAACTCATGTGAAATTGGTAGTCTAATTATTTTAAAAGTGAAGGATATATACTGCATAGCATAGGATAAAAAGATGAGCACATCAAAATAAAAAAAATCACAATATGTTGTATTGGTATGGTATGTGTGGTGTTCATAATACATCATACCATTACTATTTATATTTTTAACTTTTGCAAAAGAATAAATGTTGAATGAAGTATATAAAAGTGAATTGGACATGAGAAAAATATGAGTTTAGAGAAGAGAAGAGAAGATAGATTCAAAATAACATGCAAAAACTCCAACCCTCCTTTGTGTGTATTGTGAGATGGGAAACTACTTTGGCTCGTTAATTGACAAAGAAGTTGTGTTGATTGATACCCATTTTTAAAAACTATGTTAGGTAGGAAATGTGTCCATGATCAAATTCTCATTGCATTGTAAATTTGTTATGTGGATGGATAAAAATAAATTTAGGTTCAACAAAGCTAATCATGCGCAGTCTTGCAATTTAAGAGAAAACAATCGTAAACATATGGAGATGTGGGGTATCGATCCCCATACCTCTAAATTATATAGTGCTTCCTCATAGTTCCTCCATATACAGTAAATTCATCCATATAGAATTTTATACAATTATTAGTTAGATCAAAAAAATGCTAAGAACAACCCCCTAGAATGTGGTAGGGCCATTACAAATTCCAAATGGAAGGACTTCATAAGCGTACATACCCCAGGGGCATGTAAATGTGGCCTTGTCCTGATCTTCTATTGTAATGTGGATCTAATTATATCCGTTATACGCATCCAAGAAATAAAATCACTTCTTATCAGCTAATATATCAAGCACTTGGTCAATAAAAGGGAGAGGAAAGTGATCCCTCTTGTTTCCCCTATATGTCATACTTCTATAGGTTGAGAACCCATTGGTTCCCCTATAATTTGACTTTTGGGTCACGTAAGCCCACCTTTGTGGAAATATATTCCATGCCCAATCTTGGGGCATATTAAATTAAATCACATCTTCTCGCAAATGCAATCTTATACAAGCCTACACGCTCTTGTGTTTATTTATCCATCCCTTCATTCTAACCAGTGACCATCACACTAGCTTGCAGCACCCACTAGTTTGGGGGGGGTTCGCCTATCTAGGATAAACCCAACTATCTCACTCATTTTTGTCGAGTGACTTTTCCATCACAAACCACTCGACAAAAATGGGAAAATGTAGACACTAAAATTAGAGCACCCTAATTCCTACAGGTGTGTACGCACTCTAGGAAATTCCTTCATAATCACACACAGTCAATATACCCTTCTTCCAATTTACATTTACCATTTTACCACTCATAACCACTTGTAACCACAGAAAAAACTAAAATAAATAAATCTAAACAACCTAACCTCCTAATAACCCCCCCCTCGCATGAGCTTACAAAACAACCCTAGACCATCATAAAACCAAAAACCTTGCAAAAGGAAATGGTTGAAACCAAATTCAACCATTTTCCTCAAACCAAATAGAAATTGATGTAGTTTCTCGCAATTGACGTCAATTAGTAAGGTTTCGTTGAAACAAGATCAATCCTATAAAAATCAACTCATACCTCTGCCCAAGGATTCCTAAATCAATTCTATCATCCAACCTCCAAGCTCATAGGTGACAGGCCCAAGCTCTTCAATTTCATGTGTTAACAGAAACATGAAGTTATCAAGACCTCCTCTTGTCTCATATTCCCTATGGAGCAATCTCTCTTCATATTCAGTCACTTGGGTTGCATCCTCATCAAACGTAAAATATTGTATTTAAATCAATAACATTATGTTCCCAAATTCAATCATATTAATCCAAATCTTTAGCGTTGAAAATAATATCCAATCTTCCATTCAGAATCATAGGCTCCACAAAACATATTTTGATCAGTTCAGCTTTGACAGCGATCAAATTTGATCACCCAAATCAACATTGATCTCTATTAAAATTCCACTATTTTACATTATTGGTACATCTTGATACATCTCTCTAATATTCTATAATCATGGATAATCACATGTTTCTTGTAATATCACTTGATATGTTTAACTGATGATGTTGTTAGATGACCCCTTCCAGTAGCATCTTACGATCTTAACACTATTTTCAACCTATCAATTGTGTGTCAACCATTCATGTGGGAACAATCTGATATTGGCTATGAGTTAAGCTTATGCATCATTGCCCTCAAACCTAACTCGGATGACATTAGTAAGAATTCATAAGTTCTCCTCGAACAGAGTGATGAGGCCAACCTCTACTGGGACAACGTTTTCATGAGGAGAATGCATCAATAGCCCCTGCACAAAAAGAAATAATTAGCAAGTGTAAAAAATATGGTGTATACACAACCCATCTCCCTCAACAATAAAATGCATTCGATCACATCAATAGTTGGTATGATGTTAACCAGGAAGGATGGCAAGTTATAAGGGTCAAGATAAATTGAAAATGCTTTCATCTTTAATGGCTTGTGGTTTGACACTTGTGATGGAGACACACAACCAATTGAAACAAGAGCAAAACCAAAAGTATAAATTTGAAAGCATACAAATTCAAGGTGTTGGCCTTGATAAGTGCCTCAATTGATGGAGATGTTTTTTGTCATATATGAGGATAAATGCTCCATGAGAAGCCCTATAGAAGAATATTTGTATGGTTCCTATTCATAATTAGTATTCATACAATTAGAATTGAAATTATTCACTTTTAAGTTGAAGAATTGAGCCAAAATCATTACACCACCAAAGGTTGTTCAAATAGGATATTTGCACTACACTTTACAATTGAGACTCATTTCATAATAAAATTGGATCCCTTTCGATTGTATCTCCAAAAGGAAAAGGAAATTGAAATTGAAATATTGACATGATTCTGTTAGGGATCAATGTGAAGCTTAGAATTTCAATCCTTGCTTTGAGCATCCTTTACAGTGTTCTCGTCTCTCTTTATTATTTTTGTTTACGCTCGTGTTTTCAAGCCATGTCAAATGCACCAATGCCTTGACATTTTATTGTGATGTTGAGCATTGGTTATAGAATATGTATGACAAACCCATTAGCTAGGGCCAACTCGTGTGTTGCTACCAGTCGATTCAAGTGCATGTATTAATTGCATTGACCTGCCTTAAACAACAATTCAAAATTTCACGTAGAGTGTTTCAATGTAATGTCGTGAAGTACTGAACAAACTAATACAACGAGCTCATAGCATATATTGATCTAAGAACTTGGCATCCTCTTGATGGAAGCAGCAACCATTTAATTCCATGCAATGTGTGATAAACTAAGTGGCTTTTGTGCTTTCCACCTAGACATGGCTCACAATGAACACTTCGGAGCAGGTATGACTCTCTATATCAAACTTGTGTTCCAAAGCTTCCTCAGCATGTAATGTGGTGGTGTGTTTTTGGCCAAAGTTGTTTGATGTTTTCTGAAACTGTAAATATGGTTTTTGGCCCTTACCTGCAACTATGCACACTTTTTTTAATCATAAACATGTGGTGTTAGTTGAAATTGAAAATGTTATTATACTATTATAATGATGGGTTAAACACTAAATGTTGTTTTGTATTAACGAAAGCAAGTACAAAATGCTATATGTGAAATTGGAGATTTTGAACATTCTCATAAAATGGCCTAAATAAACAAACCATCACAACTTTAGTTTTACAGCGGTGGTGATGCCTTGATTTTACTGCATTGTTTATTGCGTGTCTCTTTCCTTTTTTAACCAGTGTTTCCCCTTTCGCAATCAGCCTATGTGCTTATTACACATTTATCGTGTTTATTTCTTGTTGACGTAGAAATGACTCTATGAGGTTCGATGGAGAACATATTTCTGAGGGCAGATGAAAAATATATATTAATGAGCTTGTTTGCAGTGTTGATATGGCCGAGTTGGTCTAAGGCGCCAGATTAAGGTTCTGGTCCGAAAGGGCGTGGGTTCAAATCCCACTGTCAACACTTCACTTTTTTCAGATTTTGGAATGGCTACTGCGAAAGAAGTCAGCGAACTGTACTATTACATATGAATTATAAGTTAATTTTGTAGTAACCTTTTTGTAACTGTGGGCATTTGGTCTAGTGGTATGATTCTCGCTTAGGGTGCGAGAGGTCCCGAGTTCAATTCTCGGAATGCCCCTCACAAGACGCAGGAGAGTAATACTTTTAGTCTGAGTCGGAATGCCCCTTACAAAACGAAGGAGATAATAATTTTAGTGTGAGTCAGATTGAAAAACAAAAACAATTAGTTTAGAAAGATTGTAAAAACAAATTGTGAGAGAATAGTTGGCCATTTGGTCTAGTGGTATGATTCTCGCTTTGGATGCGAGAAGTACCGAGTTCAATTCTCAGAATGACCCATTTCACGATTCCAATTCGTAGAAGTTATTTTCGGTAAATGATACGTGGTATTTTGATTGTTTTTGTTAAATTTTTTTTTAATTAAAAGAAACCTAGCAATATGGTCAAGTCCACAAATCTAGCATTGGAAAATATTTAATCTACAATCTACCATTAACAAAACTTTACAGTAATAACATCCATGAGAACATATATTGCTAGTTGGAAAAGACCAACAAGTGAAAATCTCATACAAGCAAGAATAAACATACTAAATTATGGCACCAAAAATGACATCAAACCTTAATAATGTCTCTATCAAGAATAAATGGTGGATTTACCCCTACCCAAATCATCCACAATATCATCTTCCTTCAATGTCTTTGGAATGATCCGTTTTCCCTAGTATTTCTTTCGCAAAAATCCATGCAACAATGCCTCAATTTTAGGAGGAATCGCAACTCTTTTATTCCCATTTTGCATCCCATACAAATTTAGAATATTTTTAACTAAGTCAATATGTGTGTGTGGGGGGGGACTCCATTTTGTAATGTTTCCCATCTTGAGCTAGGATATTTACAATCTTCTTCTTGTCAAAAGTTTCTCGTCTACCATAAGTAGTGGCTTCATCCTTGATCATAATGTTGGGATCTTAGAGTTTGAAGCAACCAATGACTCATGGCCTTCATTGTCTACTTTGGAGACATGAAGCACCCATTACCTCAAGAAAGTAATCATCTTCGTAGGGTGCTTGATATTGTGAAAATGTTGAGGCTTAACTTAGCATGAGTTTTTAGTTTCTTCTTCCCTTTGGAGATACGCTTAAGATCTCTCTTCTCTCTCTTTCCAACTCCTTGCAATTCCTCTTGCTCAACATTTTTTTTCAACCATCATTTTCAATGGACAATCCTAGACCAAACATTACAACACAAATTGTGTTCATAGCACCTATTTTTAGTAAATTTTGCATCAAAATTTGACCTTTTTTGGGTTTTTTTGATGTGTTTTGCAAAGAATTTGAATCAGGAAAGGTAGCACAAATGTGGCACAACCTTGACACGACTAGATGCTTTTGAGTGCATCGACTTTAGTGTCACTATAACATCTACCTTACACCACATCTAAATGACACAAACTTTTGTTTTACTCCACTCTAGTGTGGCACAAAATGACACAAATTGATATCACAAAAATAAAATAAAATAAATTACTAATAATTATATCGCATTATAATTTATTAGTTTTTATATTAATATTTTATTTGAAAATTATCTTGTGTGTGTGGGTGTGTGTGGGTGGGTGGGTGTGTGTGTGTGTGTGTGTGTGTGTGTGTGTGTGTGTGTGTGTGTGTGTGAGAGAGAGAGAGAGAGAGAGAGAGAGAGAGATCAATTATTCTTAATATAAAATGAAATGAATTTATTAAAACTCAACAAAAAATCATAATATTATCCGGATATGAAAAGAAAAATAAACATGTTACAGATAATCAAAAAACATATTATTTATATTGTGATTTGTTTCTATACAATAATATATACAGTATATCACATTTGCAAATGACAAAAAGGGACCAATTCTCTTTCAATTTATAAAACAAATAAATATATGTCGTGCTAGTCCTCTTCATCCTCGTCCTCTTCTTTGTCCATGTCCTCCTCGTTCATGCAATCCTCGTCATTGTGTTTGTCCTTATCCTTGTCCCACTAATATCATTCTCCTTCTTCCTCTTCCAACTCCCATTGTGTATCAACCTGCAAATACATAATGATAAAATTTACATTTGTTTGAATTTAAAATTTATATAATTCACAACTAATTAAGCAAGTATTGCTGGCACAAAGTCATGTTCTCATTGACCCAATTGATAAACGTAGTTGAGTCTCATCCCGTTAATTTTAATATTACTTGCAAGTTATTTGTTGCAGGTTTATTATAGTGGGTTTCGTGCAAAAACAGTGAAATGAAAAATATGAGCATTAATAATTTATATAAGACAAGTTATATAATCAAAAAAATATAACTATATAATAACTTATATTGAACTTACAAATTTGTTTATTAACTCCGCTAAGTTGTGTTATCCCATTTGGTGGATCATGTGTCCTCTTTTTCTCACTCGTGCTTTATAACCTAATAAATGATTACTTTTCCTCCCTGTGTTAATTATAATATTTGTAAAATATTTAACAAATAAAAAAATCAGATATCATAAATTGAGTTAACTAACTTGTAGCTTTATTATTCTCCTCTCAAAGATATTTGTCACAAAGGTCATTCCAAGTTTCTTCAAGTGTATTGGGAGGTTGAAGAAGTCTCGCCTTTGCATTAGTGTTTCCTTCATATTTTAGCTGCATAGTATAGCTATAAAAAATTAGTAAAAGAGTATGAATTTTTTAAACGGGTTATTTACGCAATGAATTTACCTTGATGTCTCTTAATTCTCCTAAACTCATGTTCTACAATTTCGTTAATTAATCATGTTTTATAGTGCGCACTCCCAAAATCATGTTGAGTTAATTTGATTAGTCTATTGTAATTTTCTATAGGGATTTCATTTCACTCTCTTTGACAAATGATATGAATAGGTTGTGCACTCGGTTGATTCATATCTTAAAAAACCTTAAACCAAAAATAAAAAATGTTGAATATATCATATTTTAAGCAATCACTATAAATGAACAAATAAATAACTTGAAATTCACAACAACTAGAAAAATGATAAGTTGAAAAACTAATTATTTCACTTAAATAAAAATATATTATAATACATACTTCCATCGAACATCCTCCAATGTATTGTTGGCCTTATTTACATAGAGGATCATTTGCAAGGCCCTTAATCTCACTCTGTGTCGATACCTATCACGGGTTAAGGCGAAAGAGTCTCTTATCATCTGAAGTTGGTGGGGTTGGCACGTCATCCTCCTCATCATAACCCCTTCGTGAATTGGGGAATATGACGTTGAGGCTAGATGGGGAGATATTTTACCATCTACATTGTCTTATTTTAGTTGGAGTGCGGTGAGATGGTCCTACACCTGAAGAGGGTTTACTATAAAAATATAAGTTATCATAATTGAGTTAGTTAAAATCAACTTAACAATGTAAAACAAAAATTAATCTCTAAATTGGTGACTCTTTGAAACTACACTCAAAGGGGGTGTACTCATAACGTCATCATCCTCCTTCAAGTCTATAAACGAAGTATACATGTCATAATGAAGTGTTATTATTTTAAATGACAAGAAATAATTTTTAAAATGCAATATATTTAATCCATCAAATGCAATAAAGTTATATTTAAAAAACTATAAATTTGTAACATTCTTATTGGCCCATAAATGTCGAGGGATGGCAATTACTATGAACAATATCCTAATAACTAGTAGACATGTCAATATCAACTTATATGATTAAATTTTTTAAATATGAACAAATATTATTTAATGACAAAATAAAATGTAAACTAATACCTTTTTGGTGGGCACATGGAAGTCAATGGAGGTGCAGATGTAGAAGGTCATTGTGATTGGTTTTCCATCTCCTCCTCCATATCGTGTCGTGTTGAAGCATGAATGCCAAACTCTCAACATATAATTGTGTCAATGACATGATACACAACACCACGTGGTCTCTAATATTAAAAAATATGCAAAAAACCAATATAAGACTAGTGAGATTGAAATTGTAAATCACTTAGATAATACAATTATAAGTTTTGCAGGAGGTTTAAATCTAGACAACATGTACATTATTTACACAAGCTTTAAAAGGAATTTTTCCCTTTCTGACTTACGTTCAATTTACAAGTCATTTGTAATCATGTATATTATTAGATGTGTTTAATATATTGATGATTTTGTAATTATGACATTTTTATCTAAATGTTTATTAAGTCATGTTTTAATCAAATTAACCACAAATTTTATCATTATGGGTACCTCAATCATCTTTCATTTTTACTTAGGGTGGATGGATATCTAACATTGATATTGGAAGACAAAAACATTATTGAACTTGGAAGTACACATTCAACGCTCAATCCTAACATTAAACAAACTGACCAATATAAACATGTTTGTCATTAAGAAATGTGTCATTCTTAGTAGCATGTTTTTTTCTTTCAAAATTTATAGTATGAAAATTTAAAAAAAAATTGTCATGACAACCAAGCCCACACTTGAAATTCCCTTTTCCCAGTTAATGTAAACATTTCCTCCAACCATCATTTCAACTATGTCACCCTCATCATGATTGAAAGGAATGTATTAATAGGATATTCAAGTTTGTTTCATGTGCAGGGAAGTTTACCTAGCTTGGTTCTTGAAGCTATTAAGACATAAGAAAGAACGGTGCTCCTGAAGGCCCAAAAAGGATTATTTTTGGCCTTTTTGCCACTTTTGATCACCCTCTGGAAGCGTTCACAAAAAATAAAAATCATTTAAGAATTGTGTGGGGGATAATCAAAGTTTTCCTAGGAAATTCAGGAAGATTCGGGAAAGAAAATTGAAGTCAGGAAAAAGTTAAGCAACATTGGGTCTTTCTGGGTGAGGTATTGGGAAATGCATGCTCTAAAAAAGCTAGTCGCCTTTTCCGAAAGGTTTCAGGATCCTCGTGAATTTTTTGAAGATCGTCTCCCAGGAATCGGAAATATAATAGAGCCTAATACATGGTGGAATTATCAAGGAAATATTCTGGAAACATTAAAATATGGAAAACTACCCGAAAATGCAGCTCAAGAGTTCTCTTAAAAAGTGAAAATTGATCGAAAGGTTACAGACACTACAAGAAGAATTGGAATCCTAACAAAATCTCAAGTGAAGGTATTTTTAATTCTCTTCATGATACAGAGGATGGTTTAGTCCATGGTGGTTGCAAACTCTTCATGCCACTCAACTCACTAGCACACAATTTGAGGACAAATTGAAGGTATAGATAAAAATTTCTGAATAATTCATTTTTAAGTATTTTAAATAGTCTCATTGGATTTATTGGCATGTTTCCATGAATTTTCATATATCAGTTTTCAAAAAACAATTAATTTTTTACTTCGGGGCGAAGGAAACATTCCGAGAGGCAAGTTTCAAGTACAAATCATGCTCAGATGCAACCTTGAGCGCTTGGGCAGATATTTTATGTCCCCTTGTCACATTGGGTGGAAATTTGTGGGAAAATTACACCCAAAATGAGTGTCCCACTCTTATTGTTCCATTTCAAAACTTACAAACATAAGGTGGAAGCCAAAAAGTGCATGTGAAGGCATAAATAAGAGTTATAAGTTGTCGTTGGTCCCATTTTCTCACTCCTTAGGCACTTGGGCAGGGTTTTTGTGTCCCCTTGGGAATAATTTTGAGGGAAAATTATACCCTAAATGAGCGTCATGTTGTGATTGGCCCATTTCCCACATGTGCATGCATGTCAAATTAGCTAAAAACATGAACTTGAACTTCTCTGAATGATTTCAGGAGCTCCGTAAGAACTTAGAAGTAAATCAAATATGAAATGGATATTTGGAGTAATTATCTACATAATTAAAGAAACAAAAAATTTATAATACCTAATTCTTGATCAAGGTAGTTCAACTTTTGCAGGTGCACCTCACTGTCCCAATCAAAAAGAGGAAAATATTTGGATTTTCATGTAGACTCGTGATATGAAACCTATTCCATTGATATCATAAGGTCTCTTGGAGTCAGATCCATATAAAATTTCACCTTCGAATACCATTCTAATCTTTGGGAGTGAAGTTTGCAAGTTCCCACTAGCGAAAAGTGTGCACACTCCATACTTAGCCAAATTTTTGATTTCCACATGTCAAGGTTTCACTCCTGGAACCCCTTTATGTCCCTCTTGTCCCTTTTCCAAGATGAAAGAGGGGAAAAAATTAGCACCCAAGTGCAAGCCCCCTCTTTGGTTGTTCATATGACCATTTTCTCATCTCTCGGGTGCTTATCTGACTAACCTCCTCTCCCTCGCACTTCACCAAATCTAGCCACTTGTCATCATCTTGCACTCCCTTTTGTGTCCCTCTTGTACCTTTACTAAGGGGACAAAGGGGAAAAAAATTCACACATTTGGAAGCTCCCTCATCTGGTCCCCTATGTGATCTCTCTCATGCTCTGCAGGTGCTTGATCAACTTCTCCATCTTACTCACACTTCACCATAGGATGAAACTTGGCACCATTTTTCTATTCCTCCATTGGTGCTACTGTCAAACCTTTCAACCTCCATTAAAGGATGCCATGACATAGCAACGAAAGGAAAGCAAGACCTTTCCTCACTTCCTAAAGATCCGGCAGGCGGAATCACTAGAAACTTGGAGCAAACGATCAACAAAAATACTACTTTGACGCAGGCCAATATTTGCACCATGAAGTACCTGATTCTTAGGGATATTGAGAACTGTTTTTTTTTTACTTTCTACCCTCCTTGAAGAATTTCTCAATTTCCTGAAGATCCGGTGGGTGAAAAGCTCTGAAACTTGGAGCAGATGATCCTAAAAATATCTAGTTTTATCTAAACCATTTCTTGCACGATGGAGTTACTAATTTTTTAAGATATTGACGACTAATTTTTTCTAGGTGTTCTTCCCCCTTCAATGAAAAAATCATTTTCCCACTCATCTGGATGAAGGAATCACCTGAAAATTGGAACAGTGTATCTTGGAATAAAACCCAGAATTTTAAGACTGTTTTCGTTGCAATCTGACACCTGCAATGTACTTAATAAAAATATCATGTTTTCATGATGGGGCATGTCCAAGAATAGTAATTTGTCAAAAAAAGTGAATTCTTGGTATCTAAGGTCCCTTAGACAGACATGAAACATTAGGAAGTGAAAACAGTGTAAATTGCTAAAAATAGCAATCATGGCTAGGACCTCCTAAAAATGGTAAGTCTTAGAATTGAGCTCAGAAAGTTGTGGAAAACCCCAATTTACTTATCTCATTGATTTTTGCCAACATAGAAAGGTTGGGAAGTTATCTCATGGTCCAAACAAGGAGGAAGTCACTCTGATCAAATTCATTCATGAAAGGAACATCGTGAGGTATGAAACACCAAGAGCTTCATTCAAGTTCAAGTCTCTAAGAGGATGATCGTCATGAGCATGATGTGATAAGTTCACTATGAATGAATATGGATGTCATTACAAGAAATTCATACCTTGAGAAGTGTTTCTAAACACTTTATTCATGCTCGACAATGAGCTCACATTTTACAGGTTGGAGAAGGCAGAGTTTGCAATGTTTCAATGCAGTGTGTAGGATTAGAACATGGAACTTATTCACATTCATTCCTTCAAGTTCCATTCAAGGACTATTCTTCCTATCGGAAAGAGGAAACCATATCCATGAGGAGAAATCAAGAAAGAGGGTATTCAAACACTATATGGATATTTCCACTCATGCTCAAGAAAGTGAGTGGTGGAGAGGTCCTCATGCCCATAGGTGAAATATGTAACTCAAGGGGTGAGTTAAGGATCTCCTTATCTTAGATCCACCATTATGGTTCAAACCCTCTTCAAGAAATAAACCACCAAGGAATTCAATACCTTTGTGTGTAAAGGAACAAGAAATCATCCATTCCAATGAGAAACATGTAAGTAAGAGGTATATGAGTTGATTTCATTCAAGGAAAATTCTAGAGCCATGAAAGGTAAGAGGATGATACTCATACGAAGCACAGTGTATTGAAGAATTAGAAACCATCTCAATTCCACTTGGTACCAGTCACTTGGTTGTGTGCTTGAACACTCATCCCACACATTATAGTGTCATCACACCTCAAGGATAAGTGCATCACAATCACACCATTTCGGTTTAGTGGATGGCCATATGATAAGCATTGAATTCATGAGTAATTTTTTCACCCGCATGATGAAATCCTATTTCAGTAAGTAAAGGACAATCATGAGAAGGTTTGAGCATTATGGGTTGATTTGTGATCACTAGAGTGAATTGTGAAATCCCAAGATGCAAGAAAGTGATCCTCACTCTCACTGTGAGATCATGAAAGAACCACCATGAGTGATGCACGTAGTCATCATAGGATCACATTCAGTAGTCCGGAGTGTTTGTGCATCTTACAAAAGGGGGAATTTTTTATCACCATGCTGCAAATCATAAAATTCTCCATCAGACAAAGCTTCATCTTCATCGGATCAGTCAACACTTCCTTATCTCTCTCTCACTCTTCCTTCTTCTCTCCCCACATTCTAATTTGTCATTAAGAATGTACTTTTTGCTATTTCCTCCTATTCACTTAAGTGACTCTCAATTAAACATTGTTAGATTCCTTTTTCCAATAATAAGAAAAAGACTCACTTCCTAGGAATATGAAAGGTCACAAGTGATGGGGATAGGTGAAAGATCATGTGGAGGGAGATGAAGAGACATGCTTGTAATGTTATAAATTTGAAAGGATTCTCCATTTCAAAGGGTCAGAAATTATTGATTGAATTTATGTTGTTGATATTACCACATCTACATCAAGTAATAAAAGCAGTAATTCTTCTATTTCTTTGTCAATGTTCCTTTACTCTCTCTACTTTCCAATTTTGTGAGCATTATGATCTTGTACAACATAGAAGGAACTTTTTGTCCTTGATTGATACATTTGTAGAACTTTTTGTCTCTTGTTTATAGGTCTTACTAATGGCTTATATAAAATTTCACTTCTGAAGACCATTCCAAGCTCTAGGAGCGAAGTTTTCAAGTTCCCACTAGTAAAGAGTGTGCATGTCATATGTCATGATTATCCAAATACTTAGCTAATCATTTGAATGCCACACTTAGCCAAATATTTGACTGCCACATGTCATGATTTTTCTCTTAGAGACCATTTTTGTCCCTCTTGCCCCTTTTCTAAGGGGATAAAGGGGGAAAAATTGAGCACCCAAGTGAAATCCCCCTCTATGGTTCTTCATATGACCATTTTCTCGGCTCCTAGGTGCTTATCCAGATAACCTCATCTCCCTCACACTTCACTAGATCCCGCCACTTGCCATCATCTTACTCACAGTGCCCTTTTATGTCCCTCTTTTCCCTTTCCTAGGGGGATAGAGGGGATAAAAAATGGTCGCACATGTGCAAGCCCCCTCATCTAGTCCCCCGTGTGACCTCTCTCATGCTCTACGGGTGCTTGATCAGCTTCTTCATCTTGCTCACACTTCACCACATGCCAACACTTAGCACCATTTTTCTATTCTTCCATTGTTGTTGTTGTCACACCTTCCAACCTCCATTAATAGCTTTCATGACACAACAGTGAAAGGATAGCAAGACCCTTCCTTCTTTCCCTGATATCTAACTGGCAGAATCACTTGAAACTTGGAGCAAATGACCAGTAAAATTTCTACTTTCACGCAAGATAATTTTTGCACCATGAAGTACCTGATTTTTAGGGATTTTGAGAGCTGTGTTTTTGTCAACATTCTTCCCTCCTCGGATAATTTCTCAATTTCCCAAAGATCTGGAAAGTGAAAATATCTAAAACTTGATGTGGATGATCCTTAAAATATCTAGTTTTATCTTAACCATTTCTTGCACGATATATTTGCTGATTTTTCAAGATATGGAGGAGTGAGTATTTCTCGTTATTATTCCCCCTCCGATGAAAAAATCATTTTCCTGTTCATCCAAACCAAGGAATTACCTAACAATTGGAGCAAGGGATCTTGGAATAAAACCCATAATTTTAAGATTGTTTTCGTTGCAATATGAAATGCAATGAACTTACTAAAACTAGCATGTGTTCATGATGGAGCATGTCCAAGAATAGTAATTTGACACAAAAAGGTGATTTCTCGATATTCATGTCCCCTAGACAGAAATGAAACATTAGGAAGTGAAAATAGTGTAAAATTTCTAAAAATAACAGTCATGGCTAGGACCTCCTAAAAATAGTAAGTCCTAGAATTGATCTCAAAAAGCCATGGAAACTTCCATTTCACTTATCTCATTGATTTTTGACATCATAACAAGGTTAGGAATATGTATCATGGTCTGAACAAGGAGGAATTCACTCTGAACAAATTCATTCATGAAAGGAACATTGTGAAGTATGAAACATCAAGAGCTTCATTCAAGTTCAAGTCTCCAAGAGGATGATCATCATGAGCATGATTTAAGAATCTCACTGTGAATGAATTTGGATATCATCACAAGAAATTCATATATTGATAAGTGTTTCTAAACACTTAATTCATGCTCAATGATGAGCTCACATTTTGTAGGTCAAAGAAGGTGGATTTTGCAGTCTACAGAACAAGAACATGGAACTAATTATCATTCATTCCTTCAAGTTCCATTCAAGGATCAATCTTGCTACCATGAAGAGAAAACCATCTCCATGAGGAGAAATCAAGAAAGAGGGTGTTCAAACACCATATGGATGTTTCCACTCATGGTAAGGAAAGTAAGTAGTGAAGATGTCATCATGCTCATAAGTGAAATTTGTAACTCAAGGGGTGAGTTGAGGATATCCTTATCCTGGCTCCACCATTATCATTCAAACCTCTTCCAGAAATAAGCCACCAAGGAATTCAAGACCATCGTGTGTAAAGGAACAAGAAACCATCCATCCCTATGAGAAACATGTGATTAGGAGGTATATGAGTTGATTTCATTCAAGAAAAATTCTAGAGCCAGGAAAGGTAAGAGGATGATACTCATACGAAGCACAATATATGTAAGAATTAGAAACCATATCAATTCCACTTGGTGCCATTCACTTGATTGTGTTCTTGAACACTTATCCCACACATTGGAGTGTCATCACACCTCAAGGATAAGTGCATAACAATCACCTCATTTCGGTTTGTGGATGGTCATATGACAAGCATTGAATTCATGAGTAATTCTTTTACCCGCATGATAAAATTATATTTCAGTAAGTAAAGGACAAAAATGAGAAGGTTCAAGCATTATGAATTTATTTAGGATCAGTAGAGTGAATTGTGAAAGCCCAAGATGCCATAAAGTGATCCTCATTCTCACTGTGAGATCAAGAAGGAACCATCATGAGTGATGTTTGTAGTCATCCCAAGCTCGCAATCATTAGTCTGGAGTGTTTGTACATCTTGCAAAAGGGAGAATTTGTGATCACCAATTTGTAAATCAAAAAATTCTCCATCAGACAAATATTCATTTTCATCGGATCATTTCTCATTAAGCATGTACTTTTTTCTATTAAAAATGTACTTTTTGCTATTTCTTTCACTCAAGTGACCCTTAATTAAACATTGTAAGAGTATTTTTTCCAATAATAAGAAAAATACTCGCTTCCTAGGAATATGAAAGGTCGCAAGTGATTGAGATGAGTGAAAGGTCATGTGGGGAGAGATGAAGAGACATGCTTGTAATGTTATAAATTGGAATGGCTTCTCCATTCCAAAGGGTTTGCAATTGTTGATTGAATGTATGTTGTTGAGATTACCACTTCTAAATCAAGTAATAAAAGCTTCAATTATTCTATTTCTTTATCAATGTTCCTCTACTCTCTCTCTACTTTCCAATTTTGTGAGCATTATGATCTTGTACAACCAAGAAGGAACTTTTTGTCCTTGATTGATAGATTTATAGAACTTTGTGTCTCTTGTTTATCAATCTTTTTAATGGCTTACATTATTGTGTTCTTCTAATTGAATGTGGACTTACTCCGATTAATGTTTGTGAAACTCTATTAGTGCCTATTTACAAGATTACCCCCCTCTCCCCTTATTTCTCCTACTCCTCTTTACCTTCCTTCGCTACAATATTCTCCCATGTACTTTATACAAGTACTTTTCCACCAGTTGAGTGGAGTTTTTCTATGTGATCCCCTGCCTAAAGGCCACCCACAATTCTTAGTTAGTTTACATTCAATAATGGGAGCCTCCCCATACATAGAAGGTGGGGCTTAGCCCCGTGACCATTGGTAGAAACCCATAATTTACAACATGAAAAATTATTTCACCAACATATGTGAAAGAAAAATTTCATGGAAATACAATTGAAAGTGTGAAGCCAATTTCCACCACATTTACCAACATCCTCCCAATATTTTTCCACGTGGAAGATTTAAAAACAAGTCATTTATGTCGTTTCCTGCTCTTTCAAATTACAGAGGAAGAATTATTGGGAGGGGATTGCAACACATTATGTGGCCATCCATACGGCATGTGAACTGTTAGACTAAATTCATGGAAGAAATGCAATTTCATGGATTGCAATGTGTAGACACAAAATCACGCACTTTGGGTATCTATTTAATCTTGATTGTATACTACTATTCATACGATTCCTGAGTATCAAAAGTAATAATTAACCCATGTCTTTGGCCACCTTTCTTTGCTTTATGTTGCCACTTTTGGTCTTACACCCTTACTTGCTCAGTCTGCCTTTTTATACTTCGGCATTTATCATCCTAGACACCAACGCCCAGCCAAGACGCCAGCGCTAGGCACCCTCGTCCCCTCTAGGCGCCCCTGACCCCTTTGTACTTTGTTCACATATTTTGGGTCCTTTCTAGCCGTTTGAGCATCTTATCTTTTTGGTAGTTGACCTTTTCAGGGTTAATTACGAAATTCAAGCAAATGAATCATATAAATATAAAGTTATGTGATTATAATAAAGGACCAATCACTAAGCATTAGCTATCACCACCTAAGGTTGCATCCATCAAGCATCTAAGAGCTTCATTGCATCCATCTAGCACCATCCAAGGGACACAAGGACTAGTTATTCTACATACACTTCATAGGAGGGAAGTTCATTATATTCCATGCACACATCTATTACATTTTTGTACATCTAGCTTACTTGCTCGCTATCAAGTGCAACACGTACAAGAGCCACTTCGAGCACGATTCCGCACGCACACACGCATAACTACATTGGGTCTGAGATGTAATGCAACACTTAGTCGTAAGTTCACCATTGTGACAGCTGAGGACAGTCTGACCCCTCATTCTACATCTTTCTTTTGTAGGATTTGATGTCTCTTTGAGGGTTTTGTAGGTCATTACTTCATTGCAGGTTTCCAGCGACTTCAACGATCATTGTGCAACCTCATAGCGAACAACAACGAATACCTTGCGACCACTCAAAGGAGGTTTCTTGAGAATTTCCGCAGACCCAAGAGCTCAAAAACAGGTCTAGGGAGCCCACAGGTGCCCTTGTCCCTCTCTAGGCACCCCAGTCCAGGAAGATCGTTAACTCGCACACTTTTCTAAGGCTTTGTGCGATGTTTCTCCCTCTCTGTTCATCCGGTCAGCACTTCGATAATAATCCTAGATTTTATTATGAACCAATTAAGTACCTTCTTACCTCCTCCTTGCAATTAGGGTTTCATACTTTCTGTTGCTTAGCTTACTTGGCTTAATTTATGTACTTAATTGTATATTCATTTACTGCTACAATAGCAATTAAATTAGGCATATATATTCCACATATTTATCTCAATCATTTTGGTGAAACTGAACTCGATTTGAATGCTCTTAAGATCCTAAATACCTTTCGATTACTCCTATCTTTATAGGGTCTCTTCATCATGAGTATCTCTATTAATGATTTCCTTGCTTATCAATCCTGAATTAAGAGATAGAATTCACAACTCTCCTAACTACCACTCGCATTCATGTTAATATGCATCCAAATTCAATATATCAAACATTTGTTGATGCATTTTCTCAGCATATTGCTTTCCCGTCCAATCCTAATGTTGATCTTAATATTTTTGACAATGATCCACCCTTGCATATCATGATCCACATTTACAATGTGGGTGTCAAGCGTACTTTAATCGATAATGGATTTGAATTTAATATTTGTCATATGTTATTCCTTGAAAATATTGGTCTTTCTGTTGTTAATGCTAGTCCATCGTGTCTTTCTCTTCGTGCATATGATGGTTTTGTTCATCTATGCGTAGGTCACATTACTTTGCTTATCATTATAGGGCCAAAAACCCTTAACATAGTTTTCTTTATCATTGACTTTCCGATTTCGTATAATTGTTTACTCGATCGGTCATGGCTTCATGTCATGCAAGTAGTTCCCTCTATAGTACATCATTGTGTCAAATTCATACATGATGGCATAGAATATACAATTCATAGTGATCGTGACACATTTAAATATTGTGATCATGATCCCAATACTACAATTCCTACTCCATGATCTAATACTACTAATGAACCACTACCCATGGATACTCTAGCTCATTTGCCACCACTTGAAGGTGTTATTTACATGCTAGATATGGTCTCATCTGCAGCACTGCCTCCTCCTGTTACTACTACTGCTATGATTCTTTATTAGGGGCACTGTCCCATCATCAGACATCATTCGATTTCCTTACACCTTCTCATGTGTCAATTTTCATTAATACGACCTCCATTTACATGCACATTTTTCATGAATGGTACTCTTGTTGGGAACACATTCTATTTAGACCCTACTTGCTCAGATATTATATGCACACATGATGGGTTGACTCGGCTAAGGCTTTATAATTGACGAAATCTTTCCTCCGCCTTATGATCGTCATCTGTGTCATGGCTTTGTTTGCATTATCGATTGTTTCTGGTCTTCGAGTCTTTTATCTCACATTATTTCTTACACGTGCTTCCTTGTGCTTCTCCACTTACACTCGAGATAATCTTTTGCTTGATTACATTGGGGGCATGTTAGATCCTGATCATACTAATATATCATTTCCCATGTCATTTAGTTGCGTCTTCATTTGCAATGACTCATTTCTTGGCTATTCACCAAATCTCACTCGCGGTATACACATGAATGCCCCTTACCTCCTTTCACTGATGAAGAATATATTATGGGTATGTATAATTCACGCCTCAATGGCTCCTTGCTTGATCAACCTGACACTATCGCTTATCAAGTTTCAAATGCTTCACCATTTGATTTTGATCATAACAATGACGACCTCTTAGATGACATTACTTGATAACATTCATCATCACATACTTGGGGGGCATTGTACTTATTTCTCCCCCCTAACATCAACAAGCATCTTATTTTCTCATCACTTCGCATCTAGTCTATCACATACACCATTTACATATTGATACACAGTCGTATTGACATTACTCGATGACGCACTCTCATGCTTTGGTTCACACTTGACTGTTAAGGGTATCCTATACACATGAGCCTCACACACTGCAAAATATACAATCGACACTACACACTACACACTTCACGTCATGCATCTTCTCTCATAGCCTCCATTATACATTTTGCGTCTTATTCACTCTACACACTCACGATATATCTTTCTCACATCTCTTACTATGCACTGCACTCACTACCCTATGACACACTCTAGTTCCACAGTCCATACTCGATTGTTGAGGATCTAAATCTCAAATGGACCTCATTGTTAGGAATATCCTAACTATTAGTGCTCACTAATATGTTAGTGTGAGTAATTATATTATCTAGGATAATATAATATTGCATTATTGGTGCGATTGGTTGTGAGTTACAACAACCCACTTATTTAAGGAGTGTATTGTTATAACATCTCGTATAGAATTAGTGAGAGGTTATGTTTAGATTCCTTGATTATAGGAGCAACATTAGCCTATATAAATGTAATGGCCCGTATGAATCAAAATATGGTGAATAATATATAAAATATTTGTGTGTTCAACCTGTGTATTGTCTACATTTGGTATCGGAGCATGGTATTTGTTTGAGATGGAAAATGTGAGATTTTGATGGATGATCATGGACACTTCCACCATTGTTGATTGCCCGATCCATGATTAAATTTTTCATTTGGTTATAGATGCTATTGTTATATAGTATTCAGAGATTAATGTTCAACCATTTCCAGATTTGTTAGGAATTGTTTTATACCAGAACGTGTGTTGTATTGCAAATTTTTCTGATATATTTCAGGCTATTCTTTCCTCTTCCATGAGTGTCTGCATAAAATCATATATCTGTTACTGTCTGCAAGTTCATAGCAGTTGTGTTGCATTTGCAAAATCATATGCCTCTGTTTGGGATTCACATTGTATACTGGATTCTCAAGGTGGATTAATCTCATTACTGACAGTTGATCACGGGCTAGAAGAAAATACTGAAGATAGAACATGTTATAGTAAGCCGAGGTGAAGTTGAAAGGCTAAGTCTTGTAAGGAGTGGTGAATAGAAATCACAAAGAATTAAGAAACGTGCAGACCGTGACCTTTTGCAGTTCAGGCATGAAGAACAGTTCCAAATTCAAGCAAAACTCAATCATGAACAACTTTTTGTTTAGGTAATGAAATCAAATGTTGTTGGTACCATTGCAGAGATATTGAAAGCACCTTTCCAACGCATTTTTTGGTTTATAAAATGGAGCTCTGGTTGTCGAATTATAAACAAATCATTCTGTCACTCAGTTTTTTGCAGCCATTTGTGATTGGATAATTTTTTAATTTTTAGCAAAGACTATAGTTTGAAAATTTTAATTTTACTATAGTTTTTGTTTAATAATTGCATTTTAAGGGCAATTATTACGTTTTTAGCCAAATTAATATTTTTCCGACACCATTTTTCTGGGCCTTTCACATTTTTGGAATCCTCATTCCCTCCCAGTTCCAATGAGTGGTCACACGATAAATTTGCTCTCCATCTAGAGTAATTTTTTAATCGTTGATCCAATTTTAATTCAAATTGGACCATTTTACGGGAAATTGTAACTTCAATAACTTTTGCACGGTAACTCGAAATCGAGCGCCATTTTTTTCAAAAGTGCATATTTTTTTATTCTCGTCTTGTTGGTTCTAAGTTTGGGAGAAAATAATTTTTTTTGAAAATTACCCTCTATTTTGGTCATCTTGTGGACGCATTATCAGTTGTGCCCGACGTCCTGAAATAAAAGGTTTCACATTGAGGGGAGAAGCTTAAATAAATATAATGTGGAAACCATGTAGTCTCATGTTCAGATCCAGCTAAGTTAAGTAGCATATTACTGGAGGATGGAGGCACAGAAGGCTGGAGGTCATTCAGCGACCTCTCGTCAGTCACCAACGATGGGGCCGCATGAAGCTGTGGTGATAGTGTGTGTGTGAGTTTGCTTTCTTTTCTGAGTTGCAGTTGATTTCAGTTGTGTGCAGTATGATTCTTTTTCAGTGTTCCTGTTATGGCTTGAATAAGTGAAATGTTCACATTGAGGGGGGGAACATGATCTCAATGTTCCATTTTCTCTTTTCATATTTGTAATCAGTGAGTGATATTTCCTACATAATTCCCTGAAGGAAAAGCATAGTGGACAGATGAAAGCACAAAAGAAAAGCAGCATCATGATATTGAGGTTGTTGGTTGTCCTGTAAAACCATCCCTGTTGAGGTTGTTGGCTATCCTGTAAAACCATCCATGTTGAGGTTGTTGGTTGTCCCGTAAAACCATCCATGTTGAGGTTGTTGGCTGTCCTGTAAAACCATCCTGATCATGAGCACGCACGGGTGGCACGCTGTAGAAGGAAGTGCAATTGTTTTTCTCCCATGTTCGCACTAAGGGGGGGAATGTTAGGAATATCCTAACTATTAGTGCTCACTAATATGTTAGTGTGAGTAATTATATTATCTAGGATAATATAATATTGCATTATTGGTGTGGTTGGTTGTGAGTTACAACAACCCACTTATTTAGGGAGTGTATTGTTATAACATCTCGTATAGAATTAGTGAGAGGTTATGTTTAGCTTCCTTGATTATAGAAGCAACATTAGCCTATATAAATGTAATGGCCGGTATGAATCAAAATATGGTGAATAATATATAAAATATTTGTGTGTTCAACTTGTGTATTGTCTACACTCATGCATTCCATCACTCACTCGCGAGTTTACACCCTACACTTTGCGCTTTGCCGATCACTTATTTTTATTACACGCATTCACAACATTTATTCAACTTCGTTGATAGAAAATATTCGTTAGCTTTATGTGTTTTTAAAAATATATATGGTTTGTAGAGGAAAGAATCTAGTTTTCGAAAAAACAAAATCCAAATTAAATTATTATTTTCAATTATTAAGTTTAATTTATACACAATGTAACTCAATGTGATTGATTCATTAGTGTTATTAATAGTTTAATCACTTTTTGGTCATCAACCAACGAAGTACAAAACTTATATCTCCACAATATAATCATTGTTGGATATTGTTTAAAAAAGGAAATTTTCAAATATATGAAGCCAAGCTCAAAACGTTGTCTGTACACTTGCGTTTTTATTTTTCCTACTTTCTTGACGTGTAAAATCATTATATTTATTAAAAATATATGAACAAATATTCTCAACATTTTCAAAATCCTTATATGAAATTTAATTTAAAATTCATTTGTTTTCTACAAAAAAAGTGTGTCAATACACATGCACTTTTCTTATGTTCTCACAAAAATTCACTATGTAACTTATAGAAATGAGTAAATTTCACATACTTATCCCACCCGAGTATTAAAAAAACTACATATTTCGAAACTAGATTCAAATGTCACAATTTAATTTTTTACATCATCAAAAAAAAATATTTGAATAGGTGTCTCTAAAATTCTTTCCAAGGTCACGCATTGTTCTTTTTCAGGAAAAAGGTGGCCACTTATCCCCCCTTTTGATCCCCGTTATCCTGCATCTACCCAATTGCAGAATATGCAGAATATGGTTTTTGTTGAAACTGTGTTGGAACATTTCAAGAAAATGCAGTGTATGGGCATCCATCGAAGCATAATAGATAGTTATTTTTTCGTAGATATATTGGCAGGTTCCGAGGTAGACATGTATACAAAGTGTTAAGGCATACACAATGCATGTGAATTATTCGATAAAATGTCTTAAATAGTTGTGGTCTCATGGATTTTTGTAATTGTAGGATATGCATACAATGGAGTTTTCAAGAATTCTCTCATACTCTTTGATGTAATGGATCAATATGGAACATTCCATAAGACACGAGTTTCGATAAATGTTGTATTTGTAAGTGTTTTGAAGGATATGTATACAAAGTGTTGGTGCATGCACCTGGGATGTGAACTATTTAACTAGATGTCTTAAACAAATGTGGTCTCATGGATTGTCATGATTGTAGGATACACACACACACACACAATTTGCATGTATGCAAAGTGTTGGTGCATGCACCTGGGATGTGAACTATTTGACTAGATGTCTTAAACAAATGTGGTCTCATGGATTGTCATGATTACAGGATATATATATATATATATATATATATATATATATATATATATATATATATATATATATATATATATATATATATATATATATATATATATATATATATATATATATATATATATATAATGAATTTTGTAAGGATGATTTCAAACTCTTTGATGAGATGAATCACTCTGGAACATTCCCTAAGATGGGACTTTTGACAAATGTTTTAGTTGCAAATTCTTTAAAAGATATGTATGCAAAATGTTGAGGCATGCACCTAGTATGTGAGTTGTTCCACTAAATTCCTAGAAGAAATATGGTCCACAAAGAACACATGGCTCTACAGAGAATAAAGGTCATGTTGGTTTTTTTTCAATGTCGGACAGATTTTTGCCATAATCTTCTATGGATAGCTCAAAGACAGAGAATAAAACCATAGACTACACTCGACCCTTCAATAAAATCATTTTCCCCTCACAACAAATTCGTCTAGATCAAAGACATGAAATAAATGCATTTTCAAACTATATTCATGGCTCATGGAGAAATTAAGAATTTTGCATTATATCTTTCTCCAAGAAATGTCCTTTAAACCTTTCCTTAAACAGAGCCAATCCTAACTACCACAAATTTTGTGTATGAAAAACTATTTCTTTGGTCAAAAATTCTACATATCTAAGTTCTCTCACTACTAGGGGCAGCAATAAATTTGGAGAATCCCTTAATCATTTTAGTACTCCATGTAGCAATCAGAGAAACCACATGCTCTAATACCAAATGTTATATTTGGTATAGACTAACACAATAATAATTCAATATGTTATTTATATGTACAGTTGCAAATATATATGATGTTAAGATCCAATTACATGAAGGAGGTTGGTAACAAACTCAACCATCCTAAAATTACTCAAACCAAGATTAGGTAGATTGTTACAACTACTACAACAATATTATATGTATACACTAAACAAACATAGGATAATTCGTAACACACAAAACATATAGCATATGGAGATATGAGGACTTGAACAATATTCAAGCATTGTTATACAATATAGTTAGGATTAACAAATTGGAACAACTAAAAGGGAATAAACCATAGAACAATCAGATATATCATCACTAAAAGTGAGATCTAACCCTAGAAGGCTATCGAGCATGCAAGACAATGAAATTTCATGAATATGTTTTATGGGAAAATAGATGTACATTGCAAATGGTTTACATCTACCTTTAAATATTGCAATCAAGTTTAAATAGATTTAAAACAATAAAATCAAACCAAATTGTATAACTAAATATTCCTAATCATAATAAATGACATTAGGGAGTTTTAGAAGAATATTTGATTTGTCACAAATCTAGGGACAATTTTTACAAATAAACAACATTGAACAGGTTCAAACATCAAAGCGAACAAGACCCAACTTTTTTGGGACAAACATAGAAACTTCACCACAACCTTCAATGTATTCCCCTATAACTATCAAGTAACAATTTTGGCAACTCTAACATAGGAGAAATATGATTTAATGATTATATTCATCAGCTTTAAGGCTCTTGAAAGGAACAATAAGAAGATTGGTCTAAGACATAAGATCTCATATGCTAATAGAACATCACATACAATAAATTACATTCTCTTACATTAGCTAAATAATCAGAATGTACATATAGGAGGAGAGAAGTGCAACTACCACCTAGATCAGTGGTGAAAACTCTCACTAACGGATACTAGTAGTTAAGCTAACTCCACACAACTAGTATACCTAAACAAGCTAACTCAACAAATGTAGGGATAACATACGTACATAAATTATCCTAATAAACAACTAAAAGGATAATTAATAACCTACACTAACGCTCCCTCGTAAGCATAGCTTAGGTGGGTGGAAAAGAAGGTGGGTCCTGTTATCCATATTTCGCCCCCCGAGCCAAATATTGGATCAGCCATGCCCTTGCATAGAAAGAACCTGAGAAAACTTGTTCAAATCTTGTAAATAGGTCACAGAAGGATTCAATATTGGAGTGGCGAAGGCTGAGAAAGATTAAATGACCCTATGCGAAAGAAACGACTCTGTCAAGCCATTTCCATGTCTTAAATCCATTTTTCGAGTTACAGGTAGACTTAACAACGGAATAGCAGGGTCAGAAAAGAAGGGGCAGTGCCAGCAGAGGAACCAGGAGCAAGAAGGGGGAAAAATGGTGAAGTTTCAAAGTTTTTTGGGCTCAAGACCATTCAGGAAAGAGTCCAAAATCAACTAAGTATAGCGGAGGCAGCAAAAAGAAACACATGTCCTAACAACGCTTCTCCAAAGGTGAATCTAAAAAGTTAAGCCCAAACTTGCGCCAGGCTTCCACGCGTCCAGAGTCCCCAAATGTTGCGAGGCCATTGAAAATTATTCAACTAAGAAAGGTGTCAGGTGTCAGCTCAGCATAAATCTGAAATGAGAGCCCAGGGCGGAGACTCAAACTTGCGCCAGCCCTCCACGTAGCAAATGGTCAAATGGGGTCAAAAGGCAGACAGGGCGGGCCTCAAAATTGGATAAGTATAAAAGTGTAAGCGGAGAATGCCTAGTGTCAGTGTGGTGCTTCTCCAAAAGTTAGCCCAAAGGCGGAGACCCAAATGAGCGCGAGCTCACCACGTAGCTCAAAGTCTGAAAAAGTAAGAGGAGTTGTTGAAAAGTCCACAGACCTGCGAAGGCTGCCAAGTGTCAACTCGATGCTCATTTAAAGGCAAATTTTGAATCAGGCTTTCAAGCGAGCACGGTGCCTCCACGTGTCCAGTCTAAAAAAAGGGGCAGAGTCATTTGAATAGTCAATGCATGGGGCAGGCCGGCGAAGGTTGCCAAGTGTCTAAATGGTGCTGATTCAAGGATTGTATAGAGAGAGGGTTTCCAAACGAGTGCCAAACTGCCGCATGTCCTAGGTCAAAAGATATGCCCTCACCAAGCAAAAGACTTAGCCAAAAACATAGAAATTGGGCAGGCAGTAGAGGAAATTCCACGTGGCAAGCCTAAACTAGAAGGAAGCGGGTCGTCGGGGGGAAAGTTGGTTTTTTAACCCTTGTTATTCCAAAGGTGTAAAAGTTGCAAGGTGGGCCGCAACTCCGCCCAAAGGAAAAAGTCAACGTTTGAGCCCGAGTCAAGGAAAGCGGGGAGTCGGAGGAAAAGGTGAAAATTTTCCTTTTGACAAAAAGGCATAGAGGTAAAAATTGAAGCGCACCTCCTCAGCCAACGAAAGGGTGCCACGTATCCAAGCGGAGCGTCAGGGCCACGGGGATATTCTGAGTTTTGTGGAAAGGGGGGAAAAAGATAAATCATGGACCCACAAACC
This sequence comes from Taxus chinensis, assembly GCA_019776745.2. Lineage (NCBI taxonomy): Eukaryota > Viridiplantae > Streptophyta > Pinopsida > Cupressales > Taxaceae > Taxus > Taxus chinensis. Next base: position 142,143,631 of record CM034149.1, read on the forward strand.
CGATTTTTCCCTAATCTAGTTTCCACGTGCCCCATTTAAAAAAAAAAGAGAGACCCATTTTTCAAATTGTTTTCCCGCCTATTTGCATGGACCCGATACAAACTTCAAAGGGGCATATCTTTCGACTCAAGGCTTGAAATATTACAAATTTGACACCGTTGGAAAGATCTCGGCCCCGTCTACGCCATGGAGATCTGAAAGTTTAATTTTGGAGAGGTTAGCTAAAGGAAAATGGAGAAAATGTCTTCAGGGGCCATCAATGCGGGATCCATCTGCCTCAACAACCAAATCAAATTTAATCTACCTCGTCGTTTCCCCCTTCTTCGAGACGTCGAACCAGAGATTGACGCAGTCGAGACAGATTTGGGGTAGATTTTGTAGAAGACATTAATAGCAGTAGTTGAGCTTCGACCTACTTTTCCTGCTTCTCCCTCTTTCTTTCTTCTCTCTATTTGAGTCTATAAATACAGGTTCGGGACTCGTTATAAAGGATTGGACATTCTTTGTTTTGCAAGCTCCCCTTTCCTTCTAGCAAAGGAATTCGTGGAGTTTAGGCCTTCCATTAAAATTGTAATATGTTCCTTGCCTCTTGGTCACTTTGTAATGCATTGTATCAATCTATAGAGCAATAAAACACGTCTCTTTTGATTTCATCTGGTCTTTCATTATAGATCTGGTTATCTATGCTTGGTTATTGTATGCATTTTGTTGGTTTGTGTCTATTAGCAAAACAAATGTTCATCATTCCTTTGGTGCATCACCTTGTAGTTTAGGTATCTCTTATTTCTTATATCCCTTTTATCTATGTCTCCTTGGCAAAGTTTAGATTAGGTATAGAGATAGATCCTCTGCAAGTTCTCTATGCACCCAAACAGAGGAATATGAACCAGCCTTTAATATGGAGAGATTTTTCGATTCTGCAAAGTCCCACACTTTGGGAAAAGCTCAATGTTATGCGGATCACACTAAATGACTCTACCTTAGAAAAGTAGATCTGATGATTCATTTGGGAGTGTTGTGATTTTGCACTAACAGGTCCTGGCAACAAGGCCTGACCTGAACTATCTTATAGTTCTAAATAGGGACCAACCCATGATTGGGACACCTGTTCCATCACCCATTATGATTAGACCAACCTATGACCAGACTGGTTGGTATGAGATGTGACACCCAGACACCTCAGCATTGAATCAACCCAACCCAACCTACCATATTCCCCTCCCCTCTTTTGATATGGGGGCCCCCTATCTATATATTATATGGTGATGGTACCCCCTAAATATCTATGGAGATCCCCCCTCTCTATAGTTATTCTCTATGGGGGCCGCCCCTATAGAGATTGGTCCTACACCATAGTGATGTCATACTCTAAGGTACCCACGTATAATAAATGAGAAAAAAGAGTTACCATGAATGAAACAATCACCGCAAGGTACCCAAAAACTAGTAACAACAAAGTAGAGAAAGCAAAAACCCATAGCAAAACATCCCAAGAAGATACATGCTTAAAAAAACTCTTATAATGTTGAATAAGTTTGTTGTGCGCTGTTGTCTAAATCCATTGTTTGATCATAAAATTTAAAAAGAATTGATATTGAGTTGCACCAAAATAGTTCCATACAAGGAGACTTTCAATGGAGTGATGTCGAAAGAGTAAAAAACACCACACATAATTTGATCAACTACTACAAATAGGTGTGTCACGATTAAAAAAAAGGCAACAAGGGGAGGATATAAGATCTAAAGTAATAGGAGTGCCACGATCGAAAAACAACCAAGGCAACAAGATAAGGACATAAGACCCGAAGAAGTAGGATCAACACCACACCCTACCATATTGCTAAATGGATAGAGTGACACTATAAATTTGTATGAATTGTCAAAACAACTACTTGAACACTGAAAAACTAACATTGGGCTTCACTAAAATAGCTCCCCCTTAAGAGAGACTGTTAACATGTCTAAAAGTGTAAAAAATACATATACAAAAGCTTTCAACAAACAAGAGAGATATACTACACTTGTTAAACAAAATTGCTCAAAACAAGGAGTATTACAATGCAGATGGTATAGAAAGTGGGGCAAGAGTCTGAATTGTGGAGGAGCCACGCATGTAGAGTCCTCTCAACGAATGCTTAATGTTGTCATCACGAATGATCAGAAATCCACCCTAAATCAACACGGGTGGATGAAGAAGATGTCTACATATGATTCAATGTGAAATGCACAATGGTCTCATGCAAAGGAACATCAGAATATGTGTCAGGTTGATCATGTCTGATAATTGAAATATCAGATCTCTCAAACCTAAGTGAAGGTTCATAACTCATGTGTAGCTCTCGATCCTTGGAAAGAGTTAAGCGAACAAAAATAAGAGCTTTGTCAATGTGTGATCCCAGTGAAGTACCTTATCGAAAACCAATGTTGTGGCGAGAATGCCACTTAACAAGATGAATAGGGGAAGCAATACCCTGTGAATGTCTACCAATACCTCTATCAATGAAACCCATAGAACTGAACATGCGAGAACCAAATCCATTGGTATGATTCTCAAAGGAGCCAGACATGTCAGTAAAAGGAGCTGAAGTGGGATACACTGGGTGTGTTACTGCAACAGGTATATGTGTGGAAGTAGAACATGTAGTAACAAGTGCAATATGTTCAGGAGCATCAGAAGCATAAGAAAACTTAGATACTAACAAATCAAGGTCAATGGGTGTGGGAGCAACAACTGCAAGTGGACTAGGAGCATGGGAATAAGAGTCCACAATGTGAGGATGATGTTATAAGTGAGCAAGTTTTTACTTCAATGAGTGAATGAGGTCATCTTTATTGTGAATGAGGCTATGTAGAAGTGAGTTTTGCTTCTTAGCGATCTATTTTCTTCTACGAATTTTACTATGTCCTCCTGAAGTCCACACCCTTCATAGAAAAACATCTCATTCTCTAATGGGTAAGAATTCATGATAGTATGCAACATGACGTCAAACTCAACCGAAAATGCGTCTATTTGTGATGACAACACCCCCCAAATTTGGAACTTTATGAAGTAGTGTGTTTTACAAATAAAATGGCACCAATGTATGGGAAATTGAAAAATTATGAACTTTTACAAAATACACCACTCAATTTCGAGCTACCGATCAAAAGTTATTAAGGAAACAATTTTCCGTCGGTAATGGTCCATTTAAAGTGTTGGTTTTTTTATATAATTAAAAAAAAAATTGTTGATGCAAAAAAAATTGTGGACCTTTTGCCAACCAAAAAATTCAGGCGGGTTTGGGGGGGGGGGGGGGGGGGGGGGGGGCTACACTTAAGCACCCACTGATAAGAATCCATGACTTTAGCCCCCATATGACCACACAATTTGACCAAGGGCTAAGGATTTCATGGGCATTGCATAAAAAAAACATAACCTACCCATAAAAGATTGAAAAAACCAAAAAAACCTAGAAAGGGTTTTCTTGGACTTCTTCAACAGACTGCTAGCTTCCCATACGGATCTATACAAGAATTTGTACCCGTCACCAACTCTGCAAACCCAGACATCTTCAAAACTATATGTCGTCGACAGTGGTTGAGTTTACAGTTGATCTAAGGGTTTTGTCATCTTCTAGATCTGATGGTGGCCTCCATTTCACACAGAAATACACGGTATGGATGTCTACAACATTTATCGGTCTTATCTCATGAAAGGAACAATAAGAAGATTGTTTCAATCCATAAGATTGTAGATGCTAATAGAACATCACATACAATTAACTGCATTCTCTTCCATTAGTTAAATAATCAGAATGTACATATAGGAGGAGGGAAGAGCAATTGCCACCTAGATTAGTGGTGAGAACTCTCACTAACTGATACTAGCAATTAAGCTAACTCCATAAGACTAGCAAATTAACTCCACACAACTAGTACACCTAAGCAAGTTAACTCAACAAGTGGAGGGACAACCCGAGTACAAGAATTATCCTAATAAACAAATAAAACAATAAATAATAACCTACACTAACAACTCCAAGAACCTTGCTCTCTTTTTGTAGATTTTAAATAGATATCTAGGAAATTAATCTCGTTTGAAACCCTAATAATGCAACACCTAGCAGAACACTAAAAAAAATAAGGTTTTATTCAAGGGTGTGTGTTATCCTTCCAAAACTTCATTACCCTTCAAGTGTTCTCCATGTATCCTCTATGAACACATGCAATGTTCAAAAATAATCATCTTATGGAATGTCAACTATTTGACATACCAAGCCATTAGAGTGATTCATTTTGCACTTTGTAACCCATTAAGTATAGTCCTTATATCCTCTAGGAACTCATTCATTGTACACAAATAAGCATCTCATGGAATGTCAACTAGACATGTCAAGCCATTAGACAGATTCGTTTCACACATAACAAATGAGGAATGTATTGATATAGGGTTGTCAATGTGATTTTGTTTTAGCATTTCACCTATCAATATTTGCTTCTGTCTAATGAACAACTCCTATAAGGTATGCTATACTAGCCAAAATCTAGAGTGTTTATCCATCATTCTATCCTTGGAACCTAAAAGGAATTGACTAGTACTTCGAAGCATTGTTTGCATCAGCCGGAAACATTTAAGAGTACATAATCTAGTGCAACAATTGCACTCTAACGCAATAAAGATCAAAATAAATTACAATTTCAAAAAAGAAATTTTTTCTCCATTGAGATAAATGAACTTCACTCCGGCAAAAAATATAATTCAAGTACGAGCTTCACCATGTATTGAACTCCACCAAAATGATAAAACAGTGTGCCACTTTACACTAATGATCAGGGTTTATAATACATTGTGATTAATTTCCACCTATCTAACTTTAGTTCTTTATAACAAAGGCCTAACTTATTTTTGTTGGAGAACTAACCAACCAGCCCTTTGGAATCTAGTGGTGCAAGAATAATTGGCCTCACCTTATTTGTAAGGTACCAACATATAAGGCATCAACTTATTCAATTAGTATGGGCTTGTACAAAGTACCATCATTTTCCTTTTGAGAATAGCTAGTGTTATATCCCCGAAGATAGCCACTTTGCTTCTGTAGACATTATTTATAACAAAAGCCTTCTATTGGCTGATTCAATAAAATGTGCTTTAAATGTTGAATTCTTGTATTCCTTTGTATTCAATCCAGACTTCCAAGGCACTACTAGTGTTATGTTGTCGATTGTTGATAACAAAGGTGTTTTGTTTCTAGTTTCTTGCCCTTCAATAGGAAGGTATTACAGAGGTATCTAGTTATAAAAATAGATTCAGTGTATATCATGCAATCATGTGTCCAGAAATACCACATCTATAATAATAATTTTTTTAGGCTTACACAATCCATAATTAAAAGAAGACTTTTAGACAAGACCTATGAATAGAACTTAAAACCATTGGAGTTTTGGATCACATTACATTATAACATATTGGCCATTTAGAAGTCATTGCAGATTTTGACTTACACACGCATGCTAATTCCTTGCCATAGTGCATCATGGGGTTTTGGTTTTGTCTTCCACGCGCACTTGAAAAGTCCAGGGGAAGTTGTGCAGGAGTGAGTTGTTTGCACATGTAGATTCTGTCTTAGACCTGACCAGACATTTGAGTTGCTTATGCACTTGAAAACCTCAACATGGTCTTTGGTCTTTGGTCTTATGCACTGGTAGAGGCTTGAACACATCCACTAAGCTGACTGTGAAAGAAGTGCAAAGCTCAAAATCACCTAGAGCTGACTGCATATTACCATTAGAAGCCTTTGGAAACTGAAAATCACCCCAAGGATTGTGAAAGCACTTGAAAATGTGAGAAAACGGGATAAGAGTAATTAAGTTGCTCAAAACAAAGCAGGAGGCTTATTTTGGCAGCAATTATGATTAAGAAAAGAACAGCTCTCTGGTCTTTCCTTTTTACACACAGTTAAGGAAAATAGAAACCTGATATAAATCATTGACTGGTGTATATAAACTCTGGTAAGAAAAGTTGTATATAAAAAAAGCAGTGAACTTCTTTTTTGAAGTCTTGCAAAGTCTACATTCATTCCAAGAGACCTAAGCCTTCTACAGTCCACAAGTTGAAATAAAGCTTCTGGAGAAGACCCGTTTATAAAGCTTTTTCAAGCATCTCTAAATTTCAAATATTTATTCTACATATGTTAACCCAGTTCAAGAAATAATTAAGTTGAAACAAATTCCTATCTCATAAAGAATATGCACAGCTCAGCCTCAAACTTAGTGAGCGCATGACAGCACTGTAGCACTGCACTCTCTAAGTACCACATATACAATAATCACGCTGGTGGCAAACCTTATTCCTAATACAGAACTGTTGGAAACCACTAATTTGGAAAATAATACTTTTTGGTAGCTCTGTTAGGAATCAATGTTAGGAAAACAAACTTCCCCCATGATAAAAAGCTGGGAAGGGGACAAGCAAAGAATAAGTTTCCATAGAAAGCATCCACTGACATGCAGACAATAAACGAATAGGACCAACAGGTGTTGTGTTTCTTTGGAAAACAGTTCCAGACTATCAATTATCTGAAAACTTTGGATTAAAGATACTCTGAAGTGCCCTTGGATTTCCCAGCAACATGCTCTTCACCTGTCCCTGAAGAATAATTCCTTCGATGCCCTGTTGACCTGGGAATACGTGATTTCCCAGTGCTGAACTCTCTCTCTCTGCTTTGTTGGTCCTCACCACTAGAAACAGAGGGATTTAGTCCATATTCACTGGTAGGGTTACTGTACTGACCACTATACTCCTGACTGGTCAAGGCCATCTTTCGAAATTTCTTCATGTCTTCACCATATTGGCTAGAGTCATAGTCTGAGCTTCCATATGATCCATACATAGTACTATGCCCTGGCTTCACTCCCTCGTTTAGATCATTAAGAGAAACATCACCTTCCAAGGCACGAACTATCTGGAAAACATAGCTACTTTCAGATCAGGCACTCAAAAAGGCGGCATAGCTATTTCAGATTGGCCTTGAAAGACAACTAAAACGGTTCTATGTTAAATACCAATTTTAAGACAGCTAGAGAAATTGTGTCCTACTAGAAGAAAATAATATACCTGTGCCATACGAGGGCGTCTCCTTGCAGAATATCGAACGCAAGAGGCTGCAGATGCAACTAGTCGCATCATTTCATCTGCATTATAGTTCCGTAATCGGGGATCAACAAGGTCATTCAAATTGCCATCTTCGAGTGCTCGGGTTAGTAAGGGTCGAGCCTGCACAATGAGCAAAATCCTGCAATCAATTCTAAACCCTGGCTAAATGATAAATTGGCATAAAGATTTAGCTAGTCATCACATTAAAATGCATAACCAAACTGGGTACTAACCCAATCTACAAGACTATCGTCTGTAAATGTTGGATTTGTATCTACGGGCCGGCGACCAGTAATCAATTCAAGCAGCATAACACCAAATGAGAAAACATCTGATTTGTCGGTCAATTTCCCACTTGAAGCATATTCTGGAGCCAAATAGCTGCCCATGAAAATGATAAGCCTCATTAGATATCAAGTATATAGGTAGTGGCTCTGAAGGGGACAAAGCTTAGCTGGTGAAAAACATTGGCTCACGAAGAGCCCGCCAAGGTTGTATTCCCCGGAGATACCAAATAAGGGATGAGGCTGGGTACAAGCCCAAGGCAAATTTTGGGGGAGTAGATACCTTTGGCTCTAAGCCAAAGGAGACTGAGAAAGAAAAGTTTATAGGTTGCAACTAGTAATGGATGAAATTGAGTGTAATAGAGAAAACAGAAAATACAATGTAAAATGCACCGGAAATGTCCTTACCCAAAAGTTCCCATAACCCTTGTGGAGACATGAGTAAGGCCATCTGAAGCAAGCTTTGCAAGCCCAAAATCTGCAACCTGAGCCCAAAGGCCATCAACATCAATTGTAATGCAGATTAAAGGTTTCAAAAGAGAGTTCATTGCTCAGACGCTTACCTTAGCTTCAAAGTTGGAATCTAGAAGAATATTGGATGCTTTGATGTCTCGATGAATAATCTTGGGATAGCCTGGAAACAAGTACAAATTCAGAACCCTGTACTAACTAGGAAATCTACAAGTAAGAAGATAACGACAATAACTTACAATCTTCATGCAGATAAGCAAGTCCACGAGCTGCTCCCATTGCAATCTTCATCCTAGTTGGCCAATCCATAATTGGTTGACCTTTCCCTGTGACAAGATATAGAAATTTGTCATGCATGACAGAGTGCAGCAATTTGGCAAGCACTGCAATACTCTTTCTAGGACTTAAAAAGAAGATATAAGGGTGACAAATTTTAGGTTCAAAAGATTTCTTGGTCCAAATTTCATAAAAATAACAGAGAAGTAAACAAAATGTCATATTCAAAGGCAATAACTACTTACCATGTAGATGAAATTCTAGGGTGTCATTAGAAACAAACTCATAAACAAGCAGACGTTGGGTTCCAGCTATGCAGTAGCCCACCAATGAAACAAGGTGCCGATGATGTACGCGACTGATTATTTCAACTTCAGCTTGAAATTCACGCTCCCCTTGGCTCCCACCAACCTTAAGCTGCTTCACTGCTACAGTCTGCCCACCTGTAAGAATGCCTTTGTATACATATCCAAATCCCCCCTGTCCCAATAGGTTGGTCCGCGAGAAGCCATTTGTAGCTGTCTCTAATTCTTCATAAGTGAACACAGTTCTTGAAAGACCCATACTAAAAGGTGGCGAGGGAGGTGGTAATAGTTGCTTTGATCCTGAAAATTGAGAGCTGGTAGTTTCTCCACTGCTACTTCCAATTGGAGGAGGCGGGGGTGGAGGTGGTGGGAGGAAGTCAGCTGGTGATGGTGAAGGTCGAGTGGGTGCAAACGGTGGAGGGGGTGAAGGAGGTATCTTGACAACATGATCCACGGGTGGAGGAGCATTGTTTTGCCAGTGCTGAGGCCTTCCTCCATAGTATTCATCTGCCATTTATCCATACAAAAAAGTTAACCAAAGACAATAGCAGCTTCTTTCTAGAAGAAATAGAAATGAATAGAAACAAAATGTTCCAAGCTTATTGTGGAACTGAAAAAATGCAAGACATCTAAAAAGGTATTTTAAAATGTTAGAGTTACATGAAAGTGATCATACATTTAGTTCACCCGAATACATAAATTTTAAAGTTTTCAGGAGGAATGAAAATACTTCCAACAGTAATAGACAGAATCCATTTTTTAGACGGGGTAATGGCAGTATAGTAAACCATGTTTCTTAGAATGGACACAAATCCTTGTAATGCCATATAATAAGTTCATTTCTTATAATGGCTCATTGCAGGGATCTATAACGGCTCATTGCAGGGAGGAATGCCAAAATATAATGAAAACTATACAATCTAAACTGGTTCACAAATCTCGGAAGTATTACTCATAATTTGGATGAGGCTTTGATCCAGGTCCTCGGCAACATTGGCAGAGTAAATAACCTTCAGACCAGGCATCTAAGCCAAACGATACAAGTCACATATGACATTGGTGGAACAGATACCCCTCAGACCTAGCATCTAAGCCAAAGGATGCCACATGTTTTGGGTTTTGTTCAACAGCAAAAAACAAATTTAAAAGTTGAATGGCAATGAAGAACAGGCAAATCAGTTGTAGATAAAAATAGCTTCCACAAATCACAATCTAAGGGAACTGCTGAGAATAAAACTTGATGAAAAATAGTCCTGAGGGTGACTTCAATACCAAATCTGAAACAAATCCGTCGATCTAAAAGCAATCCCTATTCGCATAGACTTATTTTTCTTTGAGTCAGCCACAATGACTGGAGGAGAGCACCTGTAGCTTCTCTGTTCTGTTATACATGTATTTAAAAAACAAATACATTATTTTTCCAATTGCATGAATAATAAATCGATTGATACCCATGTACAACAGTTAATTCCGCAGTTCCAGATTATCCAAAAACAATATGCAAACCATGTACAAGATCCAAATAAATAACTTATCAAAAACCAATCGGCACTGGCATGCACAAGATGCAAAAACAGGGGTTATACAAAAACAATAAGCACATTCATGTACAAAATGGATAACAAATTACTCAAAAAAACAATCTTCAAAACCATGTACAAGATGCAGAATAAAATAATATCCAAAACCAATCAGGACAATATGTTAAAAATGTAGGGAAAACACTATCAAAAAAGAATCCCCAAAATTATGCACAAGATGCAGAAAAGCAAAAATTATACAAACACAATCACCAGAACCATGTGCAAGAAGCAAAGGTGAAACATAGAATTTTAGACTGCTAGAGGTCACATACCTTTAGGGGGATAAGCTGAGGCTCCATAGTAATCCTCAGGTCTATAGGGTGGCCTCTTCCTCTTCTTCTTCCTGATGCAGCAGACTATGACACTGCAAATCACAAGAGCTACAACAACACCCACTCCGATGCCAACAATGAGACTAATGTTGGGACTACCGTTAGAACCAGATCCTGCTGCATTGGATGATGGTGGAGGAGGAGATTTTGTTGTGGTTCTTGGTGGTGGTGGTGATGAAAATGTGGATGGAGATTTAGGGGTGGAGGAAGAAGAATTGTTGGGTGGTGGAGGAGGGGAGGAAGAGGAAGGTGTTGGTGGGGTGCCAGGATTGGAAGGTGTGGGAGCGGTGGGTGTTGTAGGTGTTGGGGGTGTGGTGGGTGTTGTGGGACTTGTGGGTGTGGGAGTTGTGGGTGTTGGTGGTGAAGGGATGGGTGTTTGAGCTGTGGGTGTGGATGGTGGAGGTGATACTAACGATGCAGGAGGGGTTGCAGGGGTTGTGGTTGATGGTGTAGGGGGTGTTGCAGCAACTGGGGGAGTGGGGATTGTTGCATTGGGTGATGGTGCAGAAGCCATCTATAACATTTAAGCTCAAGATGTCTTCAATGCAGCTATACAGAAGAATGAGATTGATCTCTGTACGCAATGAGAAAAAAAAACAAAAACAAAACAGAAAAAAACTCCTTTCCCTCTTCTTCCCTGACGGATTGAATGTGGCCCTGTGAATGGATTAAATGAATGTTTGCCGATTGGTTTCTACACGCCCATGTTCATGTTTTTCTGGGTTTTCTTATTCCCAAATGACAGGTAGACTTGACTGAGCTATGAATAGATTACTCGGGACCATGGCTGGACTGGAGAGGAAGTGGTGGTGTCCAGTGTGGCTGATCGAAAAAGACCGACTTACTGGGATTTTTCCATATTTTGTATTAAATTAAAAATCCTTAAAATGGACGTTTTGTTAGCTCGGATATGTCAAGTGGGTGGGCCCTCCTGCGGGTCCCACGCGCACCTAATATATACGCGGTTTAGCAAGTCAATCCATTTCACGTTATTTTGTTACGCTACAACGGCCAGCAGGGAAAAGCGGGACCGTCGGATCCGGATTATGGTGGGTCCCGCGAACAAGCAAATCGTGGCGTGATTCATTCTTGGACGGGACATTCTAATCCGGTACAGGTGGGGCCGGATTTTCCACGTGGGTTGCCGCAAAAAAGAGGAAAAGGAATTAATTTAATAAATGGTTGTTTATTGTGTAAAGTAGAAGGTGTACATGGTGGGTTTTAATGTCTTCTAGGGATTCCCTTTTATGTCTTCTAGGGCCCTCTTTAGGGCAAAGGCCCATATACTACCATAAAAGTTTAGGGGAAAAACTTTAGAAGGAACCATCAATATCAAACGTCTTGTTAATATGTAAATTGGAAAAAAAAAATATCGGAGTAGTGTTGTTGGTAGTTTAGTTGTCCATTTTGTGGGTTGTTTTTACTATAGAGGAAGGGTTGAATCTCCTCTTTCAAATTATCTCTGTTTTGTTAAAGTTTTTCCTGCCATTTACACCACAACACTTGTCACTGAGTAGTTGTGATATGATTGTTACTGTTCTTTTTTGTTGTCATTTTTTTGTTTTAGTTCGGTTTGGGATCGTGTTTAGATCAACGTGTTTGAAGTTCAACATTTTTCGACTTATATATGGCTAATGGTTCTTTTCTTCACGAATTTTACAGTTATAATTGGCAAGAAATCAACTACTTAAACATTGGATCTTAAATTAAGAAAATAAAGAATCTCTTTCCCACTTGGAGATTACGCGGTATTGTTTTCCTACAATTACTTGAGCTTAGAACTAAAAAGGCGACTACAAAGTGCTATAATAAGCAAACATTGTGGTTGGGTTTCAAACTTCGAACCTATTAGATTTTCCCTATTTTTTATTTTGGCCCCTTTAAGCGTAAATTGCACTCGCGTGAATAATGCGAGCAAGACCAAGATGATAAAGTGGAACACACATAACATATATTACCTGGGTAAGAACAATTTAAGCCGTGGAATAGGTGTGGGACATGGAGCTTTTTTTATTCCCGCCTTTTTCTTTCCAACTTTCCATTCATGTCTTCGTCTTATCTAGAAAATTAAATGTCATCCAATCAAAAAATTTAACAATGTAAAAAAATCGCTAAGCCCTTTCCCCCATATTTTCACAAAACAAAAATTCATTTTCTTTCAATTGTGTAAGGGGTAAGGTCAGTTGTCGGCACCCTAGAACTGATGGACGAGTTAACAACGTTGACTGATGGACTGATGCGAGAGCATAACTTACAGAGACCTTAACTTTTGATCCGACCGTTGGATTGTCTTGAAATTTTATAGGGTGGTAGATATACATTAGTATTGTGCAGGTGTCAACATTACTTGTAATGTTGAGGCCTTTTGACACATTTTCAGGTTCAGATTCCTTCATCTAGTGGCCTAAATTTGGCTCCGAACGTTTTTTTTACTTTTGACTAGGTCTTAGAACTTTAATAACTTTTGTTGTGCTTGTTATAATAAGTCAAATTTTTGTGTGAGCCTTAATTTATGAAGGAATATTTGGCACGTAAATTTTGGGGCCCATCCGAGTTGTTTTGCTAGTAGGTAATTTTTGGCATTTTAGGGTTTTTTGGCAATTTAGGGTTTTTTGGCAATTTAGGGGTTTTTGGCATTTTAGGGTTTTTAGAGTAGACGTGAAATAAAAGGTGGATTGTAATGATGTAAAAGATTAATGTGAAATATGAAGGCTATTTTGAAACTCCTGGTTTTTATTTGCAAAGTTGTTTATGTGTGTTTTGGAGGTATTTCAACCTCTTATGGTTGGATTCACATCAATTGGTATCAGAGCTGGATTTAGATCTTGCGGAAATAGTTAAGGTAACATATTACATTTTTCTATGTAATTTTTTCCTCTATTTTATATAATCATGGCTAGACACGGGAGGGGAGGTTATGCCTAGATGAATAGGCATATGCAGGAGCTATAGAGACAAGTTGTTGAGCTCACATGAGAAGTTACCCACCTTAGAAGGAGACATGCAAATGGGGATGCAGACCCAGATATTGATACTGATGAAGTACCTCCATTAATGAGTGAAGGAGGAGATGAAGAAGAAAACGAGAGAGATGAAGAAACCGTGAATGAGAGACCATTTGAGGAGAGATTGATCCAGGCTTTAGAGGGAAAGAATGATGACATTAAGATTAATGTTCCTGATTATGGTGGAGGATTATGACCAGAGGAGTTGATTGACTGGTTGAATCGCATGGAAAAATTCTTTGAGTGGAAAACCCTTTTAGAGGAGAGGAAGGTTAAGTTTGCATGCACTAATTTGGTCGGACATGCATTGATCTGGTGGAATCACCTACAAAATGAAAGACAAAGGAATGAAAAGGGCAAGATCCGAAACTAGAATAAAATGGTAAAGAAGCTCAAAGAAAAGTTTCTTCCTGTAGATTATGCTCAGACACTCTTTCAAAGGTTCCAAAACCTAAGACAGAAGGATCTCAACATTGAGGAGTATAATAATGAATTTTACAAGTTGTCAATCAAGGTAGAACATGGAGGTTTGAAGAACAGAAGGCTACATGGTATATAAATGGGTTGAGTTACACAATACAAGATGAACTGAGTATGATATGGATCCATATCTTGGATGATGCTTATCAATTCCCATTAAAGGCGAAAGAAAAGAACAAGAGGAATAATTTTAGAAGAGGTGTGAAGATAGGCCCATCATCATCTCCAATGAGAGGCAGTGATAGATTTGAATCTACAAAAGGTGAATCCTCTAATGCAGAAGGGCATGAAGATTTTGGTCAAAGTCGTGGTAACTACCAAAGAGGCAGGGGGTTTCAGAGGGGAAGAGGTTATAATGGAGGACAGGGCTAGAATAGTCCCCAAAGGCAATATACATGTTACAAATGTGGTGAAGAGGGGCACAAAGCTTTTGAGTGTCTGCACTATCCTACATAAGATAGATGGCAAGGAGAACAACCACATGTAAATATGGTTGAAGTTGAAGAGGAAGAAGAAATGGAGGTTGCTGCAGACTTGGTGAAACCCTCATGATAAGGAGGATGGTGATTGCCCCAAGGAAGGAGAAAGAACAAGATGTTGTTGGTATTGATTCATGGCTGCGAACAAATATATTTTCAAACAAGATGCACCTTTGGAGGAAAGGTATGTAAAATTATTATTGGTGGTGGTAATTGTGAAAATATGGTTTCAACTATGATGGTTGATAAACTCAATCTGAAATGTGAGAAGCACTCATATCCCTATTGTATATCAAGGTTCAAGAAAGGGAATGAGGTAACCATAGATAATATATGCCTTATAAATTTTTCGATTGGGAATACCTACAAGGATGAGGTGTGGTATGATGTTATCCCAAAGGATGCATACCATATATTACTGGGGAGGCCTTGGCAATATAATAGAAAGGTTACACATGATGGAGGGAAAAATACATATACTTTTTGGAAGGATGGTGTAAAGGTGGTCTTGTTACCCTTTAAGGAAGAGGAGAAGAGTGAGGGCTTGATGGCTACAACAGAGTTTATTACAGAAATGGAAGAAGTTGGTTGGTGTTATGCACTGATGTCAAAGAAGGTGAGAATAAAGGATTTTAATATACCTGTTGCTGTGGCAAATGTACTAAATGAATACAAATATGTCATACCATATGAGCTACTAGATGGGTTACCTCTGAAGCGAGATATTCAACACCATATTGATTTGATTTGATCCCAGGATCAGCCCTTCCAAACCAGGCAACCTATCAGATGAGTTTGACATAGAGTGAAGATTTGAATAAACAAGTGACATATCTAATACAGAAAGGGTTAGTGAGAGAAAGCATGAGTCCATGCGTAACTCTAGCACTATTGACTCCAAAAAATATGGAGACTGGAGAATGTGTGTAGAAAGCAGGGCCATAAATAAGATCACAATTAAGTATCAGTTCACAATTCTAAGATTGTATGATATGATGGATATGCTAGCGGGAGCCTGATATTTTAGCAAGATTGACCTACGAAGTGGGTACTACCAGATCTGGATCCATGAAGGGGATGAATGGAAAATGACTTAAAACAAAAGAAGGATTGTACGAGTGGATGGTGATTCCATTTGGTCTATCTAATGCACCTAGTACACTCATGAGGCTGATGAACAGAGTACTCCAGGAATACAATTGTAAGTCTGTTGTTGTCTATTTTGATGATATTCTGATATATAGTAAGACACATATGAAATCGGTGTTAGACTTGTTACATAAAGAGTCTATATGCAAACTTAAAGAAGTGTAGATTTCTTCATAAGAGTCTTGTTTTTTGGGGTTTGTCATATCAGAGGATGGGGTGAGGATGGATGAGGAAAAAGTGAAGGAAATTTTAGAATGGCCTATTCCAAGGAATGTGACAGAGGTTTGTAGTTTTCATGGATTGGAAAATTTTAATAGGAAGTTCATCAGGAATTTCAGTAGTATTACTTCAGCCATAATAGAGTGTACAAAAGGGAGGGAGTTTGCTATGCCCTTAACCTATTGCTTGTATTAGGCTATGAGTAGCAGACTTGTGGCTTACCATATCATTTTATTATATCATTTATACTTTCTCATGCTTAATAGGTCGACCTGGGTGATGACCATATCATATGAGTAGTATATATAGGGGATTATAGATAGTATTTCATGATCATTGGAGCATTTGAGTCTTATTATATGGTTTGGAGGTTGCCCCCTCGAAGTGGCGAAGCTATTCTAATTGCATATCGAGATCATTATTCTAAAATATTGTGTTATTTGGTGTTCTATTGTTGCTCTTAATCTGAATTATACAAGTAATTTCATTACAAGTGGTATCAGAGCTGCGATCTGGGCCGAAATTAGGGAAAAAACCCTAATTTTTTGTTTCTGCCACATATTGTGAACCAGAGCGAATTGGTGGGAGATATTTTTACCAAAGTTGCGAAGAATTTCAAGGTTCCCTGAAAATTCAGAATTTTTTGATTTATTTTACAAAAATTATTACAAATTTAGGGTTTTTCATAAAATCACTCCCTAGGGTGCAAATTGTGGAAAATTTTCAAGTTCTTTACATTTTCAGAAATCTCTCAAAAAAATAGTATTAGTATCTTCTCTATGTTTTTTCCTGCTCGGCCGAAATTATATCGAAACCCTAAACCCTAAGGTTTGACATCATGGCAGGGCCTTCCACAAGAGCAAAAAAGAATCCGATTACTCTAGGTAAAACCCTAGATAAAGATGGGATAGTGATTGAAGAGATGGAGTTAGAAGGGGTAAATACAGATTCCTCAGCACTAGGGTTTACCTCAGTTGATCATAAGGTGAGCCAACTTGAGTATGAGTTGCGAAATGTACAATCTGAGATGGCCTCTAAAGGAGACATAGCCCAAATCAATCATCGGTTGGATGATATCATGCTGTAGACACCAAATTTGTGTCTTACGACCCCCTGTGCCCCGCATCTCATTTCGCAACCTAACCTCATCACCTAAACCTTACACAATTATTTATTAATTACCTTATAATTAATAAATCCACATCGCCATACCTGCCACCTCATTTCGCCACCTCATCATGACCTAGTCCTAACCCTAAACTAACCTAATTAAGACCTATAACTTGGTCTACATCCACACCCATGACTAATGACTCCTCACCTGCACCTAAAACCAACCTCATAATGACTTGACCAAGCCCGCAACTAATCCCTCGGGAGAAAAGGAGGGAAAGTTGGCTATTTTACTAAAAATAGCCCACTTTGACCTGACCGATACCGGTTCCTACTCGACCGGCGTCAGTTACGTAACTGCCATCGGTTCCCTGTAAATGACCTCTCCCAACCAAAAACAAGGGGTTGGATTTTTCATTGATCTAAAGGAGAAGCCATTGGGAGAATCCGGAATTTACTTGGCTGAGCAGAGACAAGTGAAGGAAAGAGAGGAGTTTGCAGAGAAGGACATCAAGCCCAAGACTGCAACTGAATAACCAGAGCCCAGTGACACTCATCCAAGCATCAAGAGAGGAGATAGCTCATCTTGGATTGTCAGATCATCCTACTTGAACCCTGCCTTCGTCATCACAGTCCCGGAACCGCCATTTTTCATCAGGAACTAGTAAGTAAGTCTTATACGTTCTTTTAATAATATTTCTTGGATTTTTGAATCACGGTAATTACAAGTCTACTCCCAGATCCACTACCCGGTAACACTCTCCATCTAACTTACATTCCTCTACCCCTACATTGCCCCAAGAACAGCCCCCATACTCTCTGAGTCTTCTCCATCACCTCATTACCTATCCCCAGTCATTTTACCAGCCTTATAAACACCATAGCTATCATATAGCCATCTTATAGCCAACCTTCACCAAACCCCTTAAATCACTACCCCTACCGATATCGGTTATCATCAACCGGTACCGGTGACACTGACCGGCATCGGTCACTGTGATTCAAAATCAAGACCAACCTTTTCTCTATTGTTCTAACAAGGTAAATAAATTGTAAATGGACAATAGCTTGTTTGTTAGAATTTGTGTTAATTCATATTAGCAGGGGAACTGACCACCTTCGAAAGGAAGTCTCATATTTCCTGGGCCCAAGGTAGTTCCCTCACTTATTATCTAATTAGAATCTGGTGGTCTTGTATTCTTACTTGCAGGTAGTCCTTCCCAGACAAAAAGGAGTTCTTTACAATCGATCTGATCTCTCTCTACGGTACGCGCACACCATCTCAACATTCAACAGGTATTCCTCCTAGCCCTAACCCTTATCTGTTTCTCAAAGGAATGAAAGGATAGAAGCAACTCTATCCCGGGAACGGAAGCATTTCTGTGTGAAACATTTTGGCACGCCCGGTGGGACCCATTTCGGGTTTCTTTCTTTCTTGCTTACTTTCATATAGGGAGCATACTTGTTGTTTTCTTCTTCTAAAAATTTCACACGATATTTTGTTATATTTGGTAAAAGAATTTGTCTTGCTTTCCCAGCTTTGCATTAGTGAAAGTCATCTTCTTTGCTTCATCGAATACCATTTTCGATTTGGGTTTAAAACACGTGCATCCCATTTTTGCGTGTTGTTTTCAATTCTAGTGAACGTAGATTAAGTAACAGGTCGTACACGTGGGGGTGATATCCACGGTATTGACAAGAAATTAATCTTACTTTCACTGCACAACACATACCGAATCACGACATAATCAACACAACAGCTCAAACATCCCCCCTTTTCCGTGGTATTCCTCCGCCCGATTGAGGTAACCTTATAAGCCAAAACAAACTTGACATTTCCCCTAAGTCTTTTGTCTAGGATTGACATCACCTTGCGTCTAAGGCATAAGCCCACAATAATTAAAACTAATCCTAGGGTTAGTCTCTGGATTTACGTGTGCATCTTACTTGTTTTTAGCTTTGTTTCTCTGTCCTATACTGTCAGTGATCGCTTCAGAACAGTTTGATAGATGTACTAAGCATTGTTAAAAACTCAAATCAGTAGCTTCTTATAGTTTCTTATACCAGTCCTATTATACCGACATCGGTTAAGTGACCGACGCCGGCTACAGTATAACCGACATCGGTTAGCAGACCAATATCGGTTACAGTCTTTTACAGTCCCTGACAAACCAGCAACCTACCAATTTCAACATTCTGGGGTTGTTTCTGTTCCTGATAGATTGAAACCCTACTATGTACTCTTGTCCATGGTTATTATCACTCGGAAGCAAGCTGCCGCCATGGTTTCACATGCCTGCTCTGTGCCTTTTCCTGAATCGCCCCCTTCACATTCTATGGGGAACCCTACGGACACCAGTGAGGTTCCCAAAATCCCTGTAGGAGATAAGGAATTTGCAAATTTTTTGGACGCTAATCCTAGCGCTATACAATACTATTTGTCTCATGCCCCTGACCGTACGCCCGATGGTCAACTCCTTGTTGGCATGCCTATTAGTATAGCTGCTCATTTAGCTCCTTCTCCGCCTGATAACTCCGCTTTGCCTTCTGCATCCTTAGCCCCGTCTCCCAATCCAGCAGCTTCAGGGGTTCATATGGCACAGATTGGCTTTCCTTTGGTTAATCTTGGGCCCCACATATCATTACCGCCGACCACTCCTACCTCGTCTCTCTTGCAGACTGCTCCTTTCATGACTTGCTCTCTGCCACCTATCCACACGAGCTTTCCTTCTCAAGCTCCACCCACCTTTTCATTTCCACACACGTATCCGGTGACCTCAACATCTTATATAGGGCATCCCTATTCGGTCACCTCAACACATTCGTCCTCCATACCTTATCAACATTTAACCCCACCATTGTCTAGTGGTGGCCCTTGGCCCAATCTGCCTCCGTTTACCACAACCGCACCATCATCTCATCCAACTACTGATTTAATCAAACAAATGATGGACAAAATGCAAAATCTGGAGGCTTCTGTTTCAGGAAGTCGTAGCGCCCTGACATACGAGCAAGTTTGTCGGGAGCCTATCCACCCTTCTGTCCCTCTTCACTCATATCCTCCTCAATGGGAATTACCAAAATTCACTCGTTTTAATAGTAAAGAGGATCCTCAACAACACTTGCGCTCATTTAGACATGCCTGCTATCTAATTGCTCATGATGATGCCTTACTACTCCGCACCTTTCCCATGTCCTTATCAGGACCCGCCTTGGAGTGGTACAGTGCTTTAACCCAGCACTCAATCTTCTCTTTTAACCAACTAGCCCAATCTTTCTTGGATCATTTCTCCATTAACATTGCTAAGAAAGTATCTATCACCGACCTCTATGCCATCCGACAATTTGAAGACGAATCTATCGCAGATTTCGTTGGACGATGGCGGGGCCTTATCAACCAACTTACGTATGCCTTGCCTCAGGCCGAACTTATCAAACTTTTTACGTGGGCCTGTGCTAAGCACATCTCTCCTACCCTCCAAATTCAAACTTTCCGCACATTTGACGAGGCCTTTACTATGGCTCGAAAACTAGAGATTCGAGCCTTAGAGGAAGAGAAATTGCGGTTGCGCAACAAAAACCCTAATTTCCGGACCTAAGACCCCACCAACAAACCCAACACCACCAATCCTCACACATCGACTGCTTCGAAATCAAAAGGAGCTATGCACGCGGTGATGGTCAAATCTCAAGCACCGTCTAATACCCCACCAAAAACCGCCTATAAGTATAAAGCGGAGCCCATCAATTACACTCCCTTGGGAGAAACTTATGGTGTGATATTGGGAAAATTGCTTAAAGCCGGAGCTATCACCTTGCCTCCTGTTAAACCTCACTCCGGGTTTGACTCCACCCACGCTATACCTTCTTGGTACAAAGAAAATGACTTCTGTAACTTTCACCATGTAAAGGGACACAGTCACGAAAACTGCAAGATGTTGAAAAACATAGTGCAGGAAATGGTTGATGCAGGGGATATAACCCTCGATAATCCTAATGCCCCTGCTAACCAAAATTTGAAAATCTTCAACAAACCATTCCCAAATCACTCTTCTAACAGTAACATAAACCAAGATATCTTAGCCGAGGAGAGTGTTCATGAGATCCATGCAGTCTTCGACTCTCAGCCAAAAGCCTCTATCGAAAAAATTCTGAATCAAGCCTCTTCACTAATGCAGGAACCTGAACCCCCTTCATCACCATCAAGACAAGACGAAATCCTTGTCGTTCCTTTACCCATCGAGGAATTAACCACCCAGAGGTCTCTTCTCACAGATGAGCCTTCTTACACCACATCCTTGCAAGACTGTGAGCGGATGTTATCTAACTTATCTATTTCCCAAACATCTCCTTCTACCACTCTTGCTGCACAAGAGGAAGGCTCGCCACTTCTTTTGTCATCCTTAGACGAGAAACCTCTTGCACCAACATCACCAAATTCTTTAATCATGACGGATCCTCTCAAACATGCCCTCCTACCTATTAGTTCTTCATCGCCTAAATCTTTTCAGCGACCGGTTGACCTCTTAACGCCCATTGATACAGTGCCTCATCTACCCCCTGTATCACACCCACAGTGGACCGGAATCACAACCCACCTTTCTTCCATACAATAGTTCCTATTCACACGTGAGGATTGTCATCCCTCAGAAGATAGACGAGTCCTATGGGAACGTTTGAGTACCCCATATTCTACTCAAATGCAGATGATCGATCCAAACGCCTCTACTATATACCTGAAGTGTTTATAGAATCTTAAAATGCCTATGTCCTCATCTTCACCCCCCTCATCTCTACCAAATACCTCATCCACCTCTATTAGCCTAACCAAATCTTCCCCTACGCTTGGGACCTCACCAATACCCAGTCTAACACACCCACTTAAACGACTAGATTTATCCACTTAGGAGACAGACTCAATCTCCTCAACCTATGCCTCTATCACAACTAAAACCATCGTCGTCACACCTACCTTCCATATTGGGACCTCATCCCTCCACCTTGCATCAATATATCATACCTCCTGCATTTTCTTTAAAACGACCTACGCCTTCTGCACCCATACAGAGATCCAAGGGTATATCAACACCGTCACCCCGCGTATCCTGTCCGCCTATCAACCCTAAACAAATTCCATCATCAAAAGATTTGTTTGCTGTCACTCCTATTGCTCCGTGGTTGTTTTCTGATACCACATCATCTGTGGCCTCATCATCTAACCAGCTAAACATAGCTTCTACGCCAAAGAAGCCACGTTTAGTTAAATCCCATTATCAAAACCCCTTGGCTAAACTGCCACCCATACAAATCAACCATACCCCGTCATTACCAAAAACTACCCAGTCAATAGCCTCATCTTCCTCTGACTTTGACCCACTCAAAGGGTCTTACGCCAAAATCCTTGCTATGTTGGTGGAGAATGCAACCATTTCCCTACCCCCACTTAGACCTTATGATCCATCTAAACCTCGACCTATAGGTTATGATGAGTCTAAAATCTGCGCTTACCACCGCACACCAGGACATGATGTAGAGGGATGCAAAGCGTTGAAAGCCATACTTCATCAGTCACCTCTCTCAGACAGAAAGGTTAAAAAAGACAACTTACGAAGGGAGAAACCTTTAGCTTCAATCTCCTCTCCTATACCACCTGTCCCCGCTTCACCAAGATCTATCATTATTACAACCCCACCTCTCGAAGCCCATGATTTATCCCTACCATCTTCCTCCTCTCGTATTCACGAGATCAACATGATCAGTGTTGCTACTCGAGGGCAGAAAAACAACAAGAAAGCTAAAGGAAGCACACCTGCGGCCTCTCTTTCTCTGTCCGCCATCCCGATCGCACCACCACCTAAAGTGGTTATTCGTGGACCTGCCTACCCCGTCTCTGATGGAGTTGCCCACCGTACCATGATCAAACAGCTTCACCAATCACCTGTAAAAATGACACTGTATGATCTCATTCAAACTTCTGAATCTCATCGACAAGCTCTCGTTGAAATCCTTCAAGGGATAGAGGTCTTACCTAATGAAACCTTGCCTTTTACCTCCATTCTAACACCCAATCACGTTGCTTCGCTCACCAAACAACCTATCTCCCCAACCACTTCTGTCTCTGTACAGCAAGCCACTGCTGTCAGTTTCTCCGAAGACGAAATTGTTGACTTTGGTGCAGAAGATCCTGACCCTGCTCTGTTCATCTCAGCTTATGTCCGGGACATTCGGGTACGTCGTGTTATGATTGACGGGGGTGCTAGCCTAAACATCATCTCTTCAAAAGCCTTCCAACAAATGAATATCCCTTCTAGCTGCATGTGTGCCAACCCCATCATGTTGCGGTCATTCAATGATGCTATTACTTCTACCTTAGGCACCGTGATCCTTAACATTCATGTAGGACCACGTACTTTACCCGAACTCTTCTATGTCCTTGAGGGAGAGTTCCAATACAATATGTTGTTAGGCCGCCCTTGGATCTGGGCTATGGGATGCGTTCCCTCCACCTTACATAGATGCATAAAATTTGAGTACGAGGGGAAGTCCTACACCGTAAAAGCTGATCCTGCCCCCTTCAAAACCTACAATATGTTATATCGCCCTAATGATGTGCTTGTACCAGTCAAGACACCCATTCATCCAACCCAACCATCCACTTCAACCGCACCTCAACCATCCACCTCAACCGCACCTACGCCTTCAACCAATGAAACCACCGTTGCAAATACCACTTCCTTTCCTCGCAGACAAAATCCCAACCTCAGACCCCTTAGTAGATGTTTTTCAACGCCTTACGCTGGGGGAGTATCGCCTATATAACGTTAGCTCTTTCCATACCCCGCAGGAGTACGGACAGTTACATGCGCATCCTACCTACGACCGTCGCGTGGGGGAGGTAATCTCTTACGGACCACCTAATTGCCACACCAACCTAACGTATGGGGGTGTCGACGCATCCTTTGTTACCCCTGAACCTCCTCTTGGTGTGGTTCCCTTCCAATCTGATTTTCAATACTTGATAAATCAACGTTTCGCCCTCACCTTCTTGACTCGCTGTGCTTGGAAAGGCTTTGGTTTTGGTCTTTATGAACAAGGCCGACATACAATCATTCCCATGACTACACGCAAGTACAATGATCGTAGTGGTCTCAGATTTCTTGAAACACTTACACCAAAGGAACTTCATGTCAGTTGTATCCTGGAAGATGACGACGTCACCCCTACCGAACCATCATCATCCATTTTTCCATCGTCACCCACAGAGTCGATAGACCCTGAATCTATCCCTCCTAACTTTTTTTTTTCATAAATGCTATCTTCCTGGGTCCTCTCACTTATCAACGCGATAATGAGAACCCATCTTCTCTTCCCCTTCTGTATCCAGACATGATCGAAGAGGATTCGCCTTCAATTAATGTTGTTGAGTGCCAGGATGACGACTCCATCCTCACTTACCTTGGTGCGGATGACTCTTATATTCAACGCGCCTTACCATCTGAAACTCAAACCATGTTGAATGAGTCGACTATAGAAATCAACATCCACACAGAGGATGATCCTCACATTGTGAAGATCAGACAATCCCTTAACGCATCAGAACAAGCCGCCTTTACTACCTTCCTCCGTACCCGCAACCAAGCTTTCGCTTGGTCCTACGCTGACATGCCAGGAATTGATCCTGACATTGCTGTCCATAACATTACCCCGAAACCTGATTCCAAACCAGTTAAACAGAAACTGAGAAAAATGCATCCACGCATTGCCCTCTTGGTCAAAGAAGAACTTCAATGACTCCTTTCTGTTTCCTTCATTTTACCTATT
Organism: Taxus chinensis; assembly: GCA_019776745.2. NCBI lineage: Eukaryota > Viridiplantae > Streptophyta > Pinopsida > Cupressales > Taxaceae > Taxus > Taxus chinensis. Next base: position 142,168,280 of record CM034149.1, read on the forward strand.
GACTATCCTCAATGGATTTCTAACATCGTACCTGTCACTAAAGCAACAGGGGGACTTTGGATATGTATGGATTTCCGGGACCTTAATCTCGCTTGCCCAAAGGATGACTTCCCCCTACCAAGTATTGATCAACTTGTTGATCTCACTGCCGGTCATGAGATGCTTTCTCTCATGGATGGCTTCTCGGGATACAATCAAATTTTGGTAGCCCCGGCCGATCAACATAAAACTACCTTCATAACTCCTTGGGGAACCTTCTGTTATCGTGTCATGCCGTTTGGCCTTAATAATGCTGGTGCGACCTATCAGCGGGCTATGACTTACATTTTTCATGACATTATGCACACTATCCTTGAAGATTATGTCGATGATCTTCTTGGCAAATCTAAACATCGCAGTGAACATCTCGATGTTTTAACCATTATTTTCAATCGCCTGTTACAATATTCTGTCCGTCTTCAACCAAAGAAATGTGTCTTTGGTGTCCTTTCGGGAAAACTTCTTGGTTTTATCGTCTCTTTGCGTGGCATTGAGGTTGATCCATCTAAAGTCAAAGCTATCCTAGAAATGCCCCCACCCAAAAACCTCAAACAATTACGTAGTTTGCAAGGTAAACTCCAATCTATCCGGCGTTTCATCTCCCAACTCTCGGATCGATGTCAACCTTTCCATCACCTTCTTAAAAAGGACATTGCCTTTCAATGGAGCGAAGAGTGCCACCAAGCCTTTGAAGCTCTCAAAGCCTATCTCTTGCAGCCACCGGTGCTTATCCCACCTCAGGACGATCGCCCTTTCTACCTTTACCTTTCTGCCACTGACCATGCTGTAGGAGCCATGCTCGCACATCGTGACTCTGAACATCGAGAACAAGCCGTTTATTATATAAGTCATACTCTCGTGGATTACGAGACTAGGTATACACATGTATAAAAATTATGCCTAGCCCTATCATTCGTAGCCACCAAACTCCGACACTACCTCCTGAATCACAAAACTTTTGTCATCACCAACACCGACCCCATTCATTATATGTACGCCAAAGTACATCTAAACCAACGCATCACCCGATGGCTTATGCTCCTTGCTGACCTCGACCTTGAATTTATACACCAGAAGTCAATCAAAGGAAAAAATATTGCAGACCAACTCGCGGAGGCCCCTTTACCTGGGGAACAATTTACCAATTTTAATTTTCTCGATGAACTCATCGCCACTCTTTCACTCAGGGAGGAGTCGTATCCAATGACCCTCTTCTTCGATAGATCCAAATGCCAGCGCAGCGGAGGAGCCAACATTGTTCTCATTCCTCTTGACGCTGAGCCTATGCCTCTTTCATTCCGGCTCGATTTCCCCTGCACTAATAATACAGCGGAATACGAGGCCCTTGTTTTGGGTCTCCAGGTTGCGTTACACTTAGGAGTCAAATCTATCAATATTTTCAGCGACTCTCAATTGGTAGTCAACCAAGTTATGGGCATCTACCAATGTAAAAATGAGGAACTTCAAAAGTACAAACATTACGTGGATTCACTTCTGACCTTATTTACTTGTTATTCTATCCAAACGATTCCCTGCTCCACTAACAAATTTGCGGATACTATGGCTTTCTTAGCCTCGCAAATTCCTGCCTCACCAACTGACTCTGACATATTCATCTTGGTCCAACAACTCTTTGCCCCATCTTACTCAGCCCCGGTTGTTTGTATGATAAATAATGTCTCTGCTAATTCACAGGATACCTGGTATCACCAATTTCACGACTACCTTACAACCTCTATTCTCCCACCTGACCTTACTAGTAACAGAAAACGTGTTTTTCTTAAAAGTGTTTCTCGTTATGTCGTTATGGGGGGAATCTTCTATAAACATGGCTTTGATGGCATCCTCCTTCGATGTCTAACCGGTGCGGAGGTCACCTATACCATCCAGCAAATCCACGACGGTATTTGTGGTGGACATTTTAGTGGCCTTGCCGTGGCCAAGCGGATCCTTCACCTAAGATATTATTGGCCTACTCTTAATAACAACTGCTACGAATATGTTAAGCGTTGTGTCATGTGTCAACAACATGCCAACCTTTAACATACTCCTAGCCCTCCGCTACAGGTCGCACAAGATCTTTGGCCTTTTTCACAATGGGGTTTAGACCTTATTGGTGAGATTCACCCGCCCTTTTTGCAACGTCATCATTGGATAATCACAGCAACCGAATATTACACTAAATGGGTGGAAGCCATTCCACTCATTTCAACCAAAAAAGAAAAAAACGTTGAATTCATTAACCATCACATTATCTGTCGTTTTGGTGTTCCTCATCGCCTGATAACAGATAATGGTAAATCTTTCAAAAATAAGTTGTTATAAGACCTTTGTGACCACTTTGACATCAAACTTAGCTTCTCATCACCTTACTATCCACAAGCCAATGGTCAAGCTGAATCTTCTAACAAAACCCTAACCAAAATCTTCATGAAAGTTGTTAACGATTCTGGAAGAAATTGGCATGATCACATCCCCTTTGCCCTTTGGGCTTATCATACTAGCATTCGTACCTCCACTAATGCCACACCATTTTCTTTGGTATATGGTACCGAGGCTGTCTTGCCTCTCGAAATACAAATACCCTCCCTTAGAATATCTCTTCAGGATATTCACACCAACTATGATTTCCGCCAGGAGTGGTTAGCCCAATTAGAGCTTCTTGATGAGCATCATCTTACGGCTCTTGACCACCTTCAAATCTATCAAAAACGCATCAAGTGTGCTTATGATAAGCGACTTCATGAGCGTACCTTTAAGGTTGGTGATCTTGTCCTCAAAGAGAATCAACATGTAACCAAACTAGAAAAGAGCAAACGTGGAAAATTTGCTCCTAATTGGATTGGGCCTTACATTATCACGCACACTTATGGATCAGGCACTTATCATTTAGCTTCACTTAATGGTAAACCTGAGTCTGAACCCCTTAATTCCTTGCATCTTCGACCATTCTACTGTTGAATTTAGTGTTATGTCACTTCTTATCTACCTTGCGCTCGTCCCTTGAGCTCGTTTACCACCGCATACACTTTGTTTCCTACATCTCAAAATCAAATCAAGATCACATGGTTTGATTATCAACTCCCCTTAAAGATGCCTTCCCCTTTTTAGTCTAGTCCATGACTTCAAAGTATCAAAATGACACATTCTTAATTAAACACTTATGGGATTTTCTTGAGTCAAACTTCCTACAAAACTAGATGCTTTATGCCCAACGGACATCTAGACCTCGAAATTATACATAGACTGCTCCCTCGAAGGATAGCTATATGCCAAACTATTGTTGCTATTATATATAGATTGCTCCCCCAAAGGATAGCTATACATAAACGCCACATCTGCTACTATAAATAGACTTCTCCCTTGAAGGACAGCTATACACAGTCAGCCTTTATCAGAAGCTTCTCGCATTGATCAGCTTCATGAAGACCTCAAGAGTAACAAAATACATATCCCTTGTAGACTTCCCACATCGATCAGTCTATATTCAGCAAAATTAAAGCCGCATTCAAAAGCACTTTTGAGTCATGGACTTGTCTATTTAGGTTTGGTTCTCTTTCGTCAGGATACTCACTTTATAACAAGTTCTCTGCGCCTCAGCTACACCATCCACCTCACCTCACCATTTGTTTAAACAACAAAACTCAAGGGACGTGACGTAATACCCGATATATTGTGATTATACAACTCTTTTCACCTATCGACTTCTCGTCTATGCAAGGTACCTAGGGGTTCAAGCTCATTCTACGTTATTATGTGGTTTGTTTGGCTCTTTTCAACTACGGAACACTTTTCCCTCTTTTACCCGAATCTAGGATTATGTGTTGACCTTAATCAGGATACGGTTCCCTACCACTTGGGTAGGCTAACTTTCGCTTCACCTATACCTATACCAACATCGCCAATTCCTTACCAACACCAATAACATTACCCTACCAATATCAATATTTTTACCAACCAACAAATTGCCTAACCATACCTAAATTGCCTGAATTCACCTCTCCCTGGTCCTAAGGGAGAACTACATCGGTCTGAGGCCCCTCCTTGCTTTGTGCAATGGGCTATGTAGGCAACACTTAGGAGACATGGGGTCTCCCAAGGTTAGCTCGACCATCCCCTACCATAACCTATCATGTGTTGTAAATATACATATTTTTGTGTATTTTTTTTTTTTTGGGCCAACATTCATCTTTATCATTTTTCAAAACAAACATTAAAAACACAACCGTTCTTATTATTATAACTCAGATCAACATATATCTTCAGTTTTATTTAGATGTTCAACAAATACATCTTCTCTATCATCGACACGTAGGTCGGCATCCTTATTTATTCTTATATTCCTATGAAATTCACTTAGACCCTTGCGACTCCTCCCGAATCAGGTGGTGATCGTGATCGTCGACGCCCCTCACTTAGCCTCTCCATCCTCAAAAGTGCCACTGCTATTGGTTCCTCCCACTGATCCGCCAACATCTCCTGTAACATACGAATACGTCCTCTCGCGTGGAGGAATATTGCCTCTAGTCTCTCCACTCGTAACTGTGAAACCTCTAACAATCCCGTTGTCTCATTCACCTGTGTTTGAAGCTGGTGAACCAAATCCTGCAGATGATCTCTCTCCGCTGTAATCACAGCTATGTCAGGGCACTCACGTGCACCTCGCAGCTCTGCTACCCACCATAATCTATAAGCCTCTGTCGCTCCTGCATCCATTACCCTGCGATCGGCTGCTATCTCTTCTGGTCCTTCTGGAGGTGTCGGCCGGGGAGGTGAGAATGATGCCTCCGCGTCAATCCTCATGTATGGTCTATAAGCCAGGGGTATATCCTGAACGAATCCAAATTGTCACCGCACGCGATCTAGAGGAATTCTCTCATACTCACCTGGCCTGTGCCCCGCGATCCACCTCAATCGCTCTACACCCCTCAACTCCTCAGCTATGTTCTCTGTTACCATATAGTTCCCGTAAGGCCTCCAATAAATATCCGCATCGTCACCATTTCCCATACCTGTCTATAATACTCGATGTCATCTATCACGGCCTGGGATCTCGCCTCTTGTTCTGTCTGGACCCATCGTCTGAATCCCAACCTCTGCACTCCTGTCTCTCCCGACTCGATGGGTTGGCCTATTGGGCGCACACAAACAATGTGCTCACAGGCCCAACAATGTAATAAGTACGAACAATCCAGTGTCATCCTGTGTTTTCACCTGCAGGCCCATAAACCCCTGTATAACTCTGCCAGATATGCGGGTGCCCATGCGAAATTCACGCTCATTTCTATCATTTCCCAAATAACACTCATCAATGCTTTTGGAAATCTTCCGCCATCCACCCTCGGTAATGCATAATACCCCACCACTATCATTAATACTACTGCCAACCTTGTTGCCTCAGGGTGTGCTACATACATTATACCATAAGTGAATGTCAAACCTCGCTGTGTCAACTCTCATGCGTATGGACCAAATACTGCTGTTATCACTCCCCGCGCCGTGCTAGGCAATGCCTGATATACTGGTCTTCCTGTAATTGGGAGTCTCAAAATACGGAACACATCTTCCAACGTCACTGTCATCTCCCCTGTTGGCAGATAGAAGGTATTCTTTTCTGGATTCCATCTCTCAATCAACGCCTGCAACATAACATGGTTACGTGTGATTCGTGAATAATAGCGGATTCCACTTAACCCCAAACGATTTATCAATGCCCATTCAGCTGGTGTTACATCCGCTCAGATTCGTGACAACAACGCTGGCACAGTATCATTCATCCTTAACCCTGCTTCCGCCTGCATACATCAAAACGACACACAATTATTCAATAAAACAAATCTCCACGGGTTTTTTTTCTCAAATTCGGGAAACTCCTACAGTAACCGATATCGGTTATAGATAACCGATACCGATTTACTAACCGATACCGGTTATCTCTAAACGATACCGGTCACTGTCAAAAATATACAGCCTGCTTAAAAACATACATCTACGATAATTATTTTGCCCATTTACTCCTCTCTATACCTAAAAACATACGTGAACACCCTGCTTACCTACCCCATAGCACTCACCCCATCCCAAACCCTTGCCTATCACCTTTTCTTTCTCATCTTTACCCACTTACTCTCTCTCATCCTATTCATAAAACATGCAAGAATCAAATTACAACCAAACAGTTTACCTCTTGGGATGCAGCAGCTTGAGGTGGAACCTGTCTTCCCTCTCGTCTCTGCCTGCTGGATGCTTCTCCTCGTTCAGCCATGTTCACCACCCTCTTCAAATATAACTTGTCTTTCTACCTTCTGAATCTCAGCCCTTACTCACTTTTCCTATCTCTTTCCTCCTTATCACTCAATTCTCTCATGCAATTACCTGTATCAGTCGTCAAGCAAGCGTCGCATTCTTGTATTTAACTTGTTGCATGCTTCTAAAAATAAGAACTTAAGTTGCCAACCAAGCAGTTCTATTTTTAGGAAATATAATTTTGGCATAACCGATATCGGTTACATAACCACTATCGGTCATATAGCTACCGACGTCGGTTATATAACCGATATCGGTCATGTGCCCCGTTTTGCTTAAACCTAGGCCGTTTCTTCGTTTTTGCAAATTTTTGTGGCGCCCACCTCTTTTTCCTGCATCACAACACCATTACCAATATTTGTCATCAAAATCACATCAATATATTATCGCAATTTCATCAACATCATCTATCTACAATAAAACAAACTATCGGCAAAACACATACAACATTTCATATACACCATGTGGATCAAACTCATCATACATTAAATTTCACAACCCATCGAAAAAACACATACAACATTTCATATACACCATGTGGATTAAACTCATCATACATTAAATTTCACAAACCATCGAAAAAACACATAAAACATTTCATATACACCATGTGGGTCAAAATCATCATATATATATATATCAAAGGTTTCAAATATACAACTTGCCCTGCATAGGGGCCTCTGTGATCTCAAAATAATACACAGCCGGCACGCAGGCCGCAATAACTGTCAAAATCTCGACTCGACTTGCAGGCCGGTCTCTCATATCAAAAATATACTCGGCTCGCAGGCCGGTATCAACTATACAACCTGTACTCCACTCGCAGGCCGGTATATACAACAAAAATGAATAAAAGAATCATATGTGGGCACGCAGGCCTCTCTATACATAACCGGTTCGCAGACCGGTGTCTCTATCCAATATCCAAAAACAAAAACTATCTCCTCTGCAAGGATACCTCAGCTCTCTCCACCGCCCTCGGCCTATCTCCCTGCTGGTCCCTGTGCTGCCTCTCGCTTCCTCCATGTAACGGACCCACCAGCTATGGTTGCACTCCCCTGGGATCTCTGGCTCCGCAAGGTCTCGGCTCTGTGTGCCGCATATGGTTGATAGTCAGCCCCGGTACCATCAAGAACATCCTGATAGTACCGGGCCTCCGATCTCGCCTCCATTGAATGGGCCCGTGCCACCATGGCTGTTGGGGCTGGTCCCCTGACTCCTAATAGCAAACCCTGCCCTGCCGGTGCACCCTGTGCCTATATAGGTATCTGTACCTATGCCTGCGGTGGTGCTGGTGCCTGTGGTGGTGCCTGTGGCTGTGCCACTGCCGGTGCTGGTGCCTGTGGCTAAGCTAGCTGCCCCTATAGGACACCCATCTGAGCCTGTGCCTGAGCTAGCTGCCCCTGTAAGACACCCATCTGTGCCTGTGCAGCAGCAAGCTGCCCCTGTAACAACTGCACCTATCCCCTGAGCTGGTCCCTCTCTGCTATAACAGCCACTAAATCTGGCTGTGCGGGCTGTGCTCTCCTCGCTGCTCTCTCCCCTGCCCACCATACCAAAAATGACCCTGTGCAGCTGGCGTCGTCCACGGTATCATCCGCCGGCCTCTCTGCTACCCAATCTGGGTCCACGGGCTATGGTGCAGGCAGTGGGGCCTCTACATCATCCCTCCGGTACTGAGGGAAGGGAGGTGGCTCATCCTGTCGTAGCCCCAACTACCGTCGTACCCTCTCCAGGGGTATCCGCTCATGCTCTCCCGGCCTCCATCCAGCTATCCAGAAAGTATACTGGATCCAGCGCATCTGTGATCGGGCTCCTCCTCGGGGCTGATGACCTCTGTAAGGCCTCCATACAATATCCAATGCGGTCAGGCCCTCTAGCATATGACGGTAGTAAGCTACATCCCATCCTGCGAGCACCGCTCGTGGCTGGCCCACGACCCCCAACCACCTCTGAAAGCCATACCTGTATATCACCTGTGGCCCTGGCTGCTGGGGCAGCCCTACTGGTCGAATACATATGATGTGCTCATATGCCCAGCAGTGTAACAGAAATGTGGAACAAATCCCGAATCGCCTCATCCGGCGATAACCCCACAGCTCTCTGTATAGCTGCACCAGGTATACTGGTGCCCAAGCATAGCACGTATGCTCCTCCACCATCTCGTGCAGTACCCCCATCAACGCCCGTGGAAAGCGGCCTCCCTCTGAGTCCGGGAGGGCGAAGCATGTGATGCCTATCATCATCAACACGACAAGCCGTGTCTCATGTCTATGGGCGCGATACATATCGCCATAAGCAATACTCGCGCTGTGGTAGGTCAATAACGCGGCTGCATCCCCAAATACATGAAGAATGTTGTCCATAGCCGTCTCTGCATCTACCTGGAATACTGCCTCTCCTATGATCGGCAGTCTCAGGATGCGATATACATCCTCCAGGGTAATAGTCATCTCTCCAGTCGGGAAATGGAAAACACTGGTTGTCGGATCCCATCTCTCGATGAGGGCAACCATAAGACTGTGGTCCCTCTCCACAGCCCTATACCACTGGACTCCACCGAGTCCCACCTCGCGCATAATGGCCCAGTGCGCTGCGGACACATGTGGCCGCATCCGTCTCAATAACGGGGGCATCCGATCCTGCATAGTCAGCTGCTGACGTGCCTGCACAAATAACCCACTTCATTAGACCTACCCTTTCAAACAACAACTACTTTAACCCTCTATACCCCCTTTTACCCACCCGACCACACCCCGACTTTATAACACACACCTACACCCACCTATTTTACCCTAAAACATTTACGATATCCCCTTTCCTTATCTCGCACCCTACCAATCACCCAGATCTACTCTCGCCATTTACCTATGCCCCTCCCCATTCATACCCAACACCTCCCCATTCATACCCAACACCTAATCTATCCTAACCGCACCAACCACACAACCGCCCCATTTCCCCCCCCCCCCCCCACCACCAATCACCCTTCCTATCAACCTCTACCCCTTCCCTCTTCACCCCCAAACCACAAAACCCAATGATAAACACAACACCCAAACAACAACCCAAACAACAACCAAAAACCCAAAACCACAACAAAACCAAACCAACAAAATAACTAATCCTAACTAAGGACCGGTACCGGTCACCCATGACCGCCACCGGTCCCCTCCCCAGAATCTCTCCACCGCCGCCGGTCGACATACGACCGACACCGGTCAACCAAAAACCCACCTTGCCTGAAGAATTCATGACCGATGCCGGTCACTTAGTGACCAACATCGGTCACTGTACAATCGCGGAGCCGAACCCGACGCGGCCCCCCCAAACCCATTTTTTTGCCTATTACTCCCCTTTTACCCATTGAAAAACCCTAAAAACCTACCCACCCTACCGTTTTAGCCTAACTAACCTACCTACCCTCTCCATTTTCCAAACAACTTCCATTTATTAATTATTTTATTCAAAACTTGGATTCCTACCCAAAACCCAAATCTAGCTTAACAACATTAAATTCACATAATGAGAGGTTTCGAACCTACCGGTACGACGACACGTCATCGTGGAGGGATAGGTGGTGGCGGTCCAACGGGTCCAGCACCTCCTGCTCCTCCTGGTTGTGCCATGGCTCTAAATATCCTCTGCTGGGTCCTCCACCAATCAAATGCTGCCTCCTACTCGCTAGGGCTTACCAACCACTCACTTCTCCACTCAAATAGTGCCACCTCAGCTGACAAATTCAACAATCTCACTAACACACCTCAGACAACTAAAATTGGTTTTCAAATTGACAATGTGACAATGACAGGCCGTATTTTTCTTTTTATAGGTTTTCGACCTATAACTGATATCGGTTATATTATGCCCTACAGAATCGGTATTGGTCATCTAACTGATACCGGTCATAGAGAATCGATATCGGTTTAATCCCACCTTTTCCCCAATTTCTACCCTTATTTACTAATCTCCCTTTCTCACCACATCGCCTATACCCTCCTTTGCTGAAAAGCCTTTGTTGACTTCATTGGCCCACTTCACGGCCGCAACCAATAATTTGGCCCGACCCAAGGCCGCAACCAACCAATCAGGCCCGACCCAAGGCCGCAACCAACCAATTAGGCCCGACCCAAGGCCACAACCAATCAATCAGGCCCGACCTAAGGCCGCAACCAACCAATCTGGCCCGACCCAAGGCCGTAACCAACCATTTGGCCTGACCCAAGGCCGCAACCAACCAATCTAGCCTGACCCAAGGCTGTAACCAACCAATTTGGCCCGACCCAAGGCTGCAACCAATCATTTGGCCCGACCCATGGCCGCAACCAACCATTTGGCCTGACCCAAGGCCGCAACCAACCAATCTGGCCTGACCCAAGGCCGCAACCAACCAATCTGGCCCGACCCAAGGCTGTAACCAACCATTTGGCCCGACCCAAGGCCGCAACCAACCAATCAGGCCCGACCCATGGCCCTCACTAATCAATCGGCCCGACCCAAGGCCGCACCACTCAAATACCTTGCCCAAAACCAACAAATTACAATTTTATCCACCCATCATGTAGCTTTTTGTTCAATCGAGCTCACCTGTTCGTGTTTTAGCATGATTAGGGTACTTGACTTGATCAGTCGACCAACTTTGCCTAGACCTAGACCGTGACGTTTATCTCAACCAAACCAACCATTTGGTACTGCCGAACATGCCTAAACGTTCCTGTACCTTACCCGTTATATCCCCTGGAGCTACTTCCTATGCCTTGGATACCAGGATTATATCACCCTTGTTTGGATAAACTATCGACCTTTGCCTATGAATTGCTTGTTTGCTCTTCAAATCATGTACCCTGGTCGCACTACTGCATTTCAACGTGCGTCTGCTTCCTTGGACCTACCCCACCATCTTACCATCATCTCAACACCATTTAACCTTTATCAACCCTATCCCTGATTTCACGCTACCTCAATCTGTGATAGATTTGAGGGGGATTACCTATACCCTTAACAGGGGTAACCACTTCTTATTATTGTCCGTGCAGCTTTACAAGACAAGCTACACGACAACAAGGGGCTAATGTAGACACCAAATTTGTGTCTTACGACCCCCTGTGCCCCGCATCTCATTTCGCAACCTAACCTCATCACCTAAACCTTACACAATTATTTATTAATTACCTTATAATTAATAAATCCACATTGCCATACCTGCCACCTCATTTCGCCACCTCATCATGACCTAGTCCTAACCCTAAACTAACCTAATTAAGACCTATAACTTGGTCTACATCCACACCCATGACTAATGACTCCTCACCCGCACCTAAAACCAACCTCATAATGACTTGACCAAGCCCGCAACTAATCCCTCGGGAGAAAAGGAGGGAAAGTTGGCTATTTTACTAAAAATAGCCCACTTTGACCTGACCGATACCGGTTCCTACTCGACCGGCGTCGGTTACGTAACCGCCATCGGTTCCCTGTAAATGACCTCTCCCAACCAAAAACAAGGGGTTGGATTTTTCATTGATCTGAAGGAGAAGCCATTGGGAGAATCCAGAATTTACTTGGCTGAGCAGAGACAAGTGAAGGAAAGAGAGGAGTTTGCAGAGAAGGACATCAAGCCCAATACTGCAATTGAATAACCAGAGCCCAGTGACACTCATCCAAGCATCAGGAGAGGAGATAGCTCATCTTGGATTGTCAGATCATCCTACTTGAACCCTGCCTTCGTCATCACAGTCCCGGAACCGCATTTTTCATCAGGAACTAGTAAGTAAGTCTTATACGTTCTTTTAATAATATTTCTTGGATTTCTGAATCACGGTAATTACAAGTCTACTCCCAGATCCACTACCCGGTAACACTCTCCATCTAACTTACATTCCTCTACCCCTACATTGCCCCAAGAACAGCCCCCATACTCTCTGAGTCTTCTCCATCACCTCATTACCTATCCCTAGTCATTTTACCAGCCTTATAAACACCATAGCTATCATATAGCCATCTTATAGCCAACCTTCACCAAACCCCTTAAATCACTACCCCTACCGATATCGGTTATCATCAACCGGTACCGGTGACACTGACCGACATCGGTCACTGTGATTCAAAATCAAGACCAACCTTTTCTCTATTGTTCTAACAAGGTAAATAAATTGTAAATGGACAATAGCTTGTTTGTTAGAATTTGTGTTAATTCATATTAGCAGGGGAACTGACCACCTTCGAAAGGAAGTCTCATATTTCCTAGGCCCAAGGCAGTTCCCTCACTTATTATCTAATTAGAATCTGGTGGTCTTGTATTCTTACTTGCAGGTAGTCCTTCCCAGACAAAAAGGAGTTCTTTGCAATCGATCTGATCTCTCTCTACGGTACGCGCACACCATCTCAACATTTAACAGGTATTCCTCCTAGCCCTAACCCTTATCTATTTCTCAAAGGAATGAAAGGATAGAAGCAACTCTATCCCGGGAACGGAAGCATTTCTATGCGAAACACATGCAACATGTAAAGGGTAACCAGTATGGCCCAAATCCAGCCCATATCAATCAAGGAGGACCTTTAGTTCAAAATCATGGAAAAACTAACCATATTGGATCACTTTTCTATTCCCATCAAAACCAAACTTATTCGCAACCACAGAATATGATGCCAAAAGTGGATATGCGCAAATTTGATGGTAAGGATCCCCTGAATTGGATAAATCAAATGGAGAACTTCTATGAGTTACATCAAACACCATCAGGACAAAAGGTGACATTGGCATGCCTATATCTTGAACCCAACCAATTTGTTTGGTATCGTTGGTTATGTGCTTAGAGGCAGAAGAATGGTCTAGGTGTCACTTGGACAGTTTTTACCGAGGAGTTGCAATTGCACTATAGTTCCAGTGTTTCAGAGAACTACTTTAGTCAATTAGCAAAGTTACGACAGATAGGATCAGTCAAAGATTATGTGCATCAATTCTAAAACCTATCCTTAAGGGTGGAAAATATTCCAGAAGAGAATCTGAATGACCTGTTTCTTGGGGATCTTAAGGACCACATCGAGCATGAGGTACGTATGTTTAATCCAATCAAGCTGTCTGATTCTATTCTCATGGCACATCATGCAGAGGAAAAAGTTATTTGTAGTAGGAGGTCACCTTTCATTAACATTAGAGACTGTAGTATCTCTTCCCCTTCATTTGCTAGGCCAATTAGACTGACTCCTTAACAAATGGAAGAAAAGAGAGCAAAAGGATTATGTTTTAACTGTGATAGAAAATATGGACCGGGGCATAAATGTGCTGAGAAGAAGTTGTTATCTATTGACGGAGGTAATGAGGATGATGAGGAAGTTGAAATTATAGGAGAGGCTGAGGAACCAATAGAAGATGAAGTAGAGGATCACCAACTTACAATTTCTTGCCATGCATTGTCAGGTATTAGTACTCCTCAAACACTCAAGGTTATTGGCTATCTCAAAAAATAGAAGGTGACGGTGTTGATTGACTCGGGGAGTACTCATAACTTCATAAATAGTAAGTTAGCTGCCCGCCTCAATTGTTTTATTTACCCAGCTCCAGAAATACAAGTTATGATTGCGGATGGTGGGATAGTCAAGTGCACAAGAAAGTGCCATAGTATCAAGCTTTCCATGGGAGACTACATATTAGACTCACCTATGTTTTCTATTTCTATGGGAGGGGTAGATATTGTTTTGGGGGTCCAATGGCTCACAACCTTAGGTACTATAGAGATGAATTTCCAAGAATTGTTCATGTGATTTCATTCAGATGGAAGGACAATACAATTGAATGGGATGGTAGCTAAGTCTCCACAGATTATTAGCTCTCATCAGATGCAGAAGGTTCTCATAAAAGGAGTGGATGGATTTATAACAAAGCTATTTTCCATAAAAGTACAAAATACAGAGTCTTCAATGCCACCTGATCTTCAGAAGATTGTGGATGCTCACTCATCTATTTTTTAAGCAATTCCAAAGGGACTACCACCAGTTAGGGATCATGATCATGCCATTCAGTTGATTCCAGGGAGCCAAACACCTAACATCAGACCATACAGATACCCATATTCCCAGAAAAGTGAGATCGAGAAAATGGTGGAGGAAATGTTGAAGGCATGTATCATCAGGCATAGCTAGAGTGCATATTCTTCACCAGTGGTCATGGTATGTAAGAAGGATGAAACATGGAGGATGTTTCCAGATTACCGAGAACTTAAAAAGTACACCATCAAAGATAAGTTTCCTATTCCAGTAATTGATGATTTACTTGATGAATTATATGGTGTTGTTTATTTCACAAAATTAGATCTTCGTTCGAAGTACCATCAAATCAGGATAAAAGAGGAAGATGTTCATAAAACAACTTTCAGGACTCATGAGGGCCATTATGAGTTTTTGGTAATACCTTTTGGTCTTACAAATGCACCCTCAACCTTTCAAAGCTTGATGAACACTATTTTTAGGCCATTTTTAAGGAAATTTGTATTAGTTTTCTTTGATGACATATTGATTTACAGTAAGACATGGGAAGAACACTTATAACATGTAAATAACGTGTTGGAAGTTTTGGAGAAACATACTCTGTATGAAAATCCATCCAAATGTTATTTTGGTGTACAAGAGGTAGAGTACTTAGGTCATATTGTATCCCATGAAGGTGTCAAAGTTGATCCTCAGAAGATCAAAGCTATGGTGGAATGGCCAAGGCCCAAAAATCTCAAAAATCTTCGTGGGTTCCTAGGACTAACAGTGTACTACAGAAGATTTGTGTGGGGATATGGTAGAATAGCAACCCCACTCACTGCATTACTAAAGAAGGATGCCTTCCATTGGACAGACGTAGCCACTAAATCCTTTGAGCAGCTGGAGGAAGCCATGTGCAGCACCCCAGTTTTGGCTACTCCCAACTTCTCAAAAACCTTCATTGTTGAATGTGACGCTTCAGGATCAGGATTGGGAGCAGTTCTAATGCAAGAAGGAAGACCAATTGCATTTGAGAGTCACCAATTCAAAGGAAAAGATCTACTCAAACCTATCTATGAGAAAGAAATGATGGCTATTCTTCATGCGGTCAAGCAATTGAGGCCCTATCTCATGGGTAGATACTTCAAGGTAAAAAATGATCATGATTGTCTCAAATACTTTTTGGAGTAAAGATTAGCATCTGAGGAACAACAAAAGTGGGTAGCAAAAATGTTGGGTTATGATTTTGAAATCATATACAAAAAGGGTAAAGAAAATGTAGTAGTTGATGCATTGTCCAGAAGAGATACATCTGCAGATGCCTTACTATGTGGAATGTCCATGTTGACGGATGATTGGGTGGATGAAGCAAGATTGGAATGGAATAAAGATAAGGATACACAATCTTTAATACAGAATATCAAGAAAGGATCTATGACATCTAACAAATTTGAGTGGAAAGGAAATGCCCTATGGTACAAGGATAGGTTATACTTGAGTAAAGATTCTGAGTTGAAGCATAAGATTCTTGTAGAGCTACATGCCTCACCTGTTGGAGGACACTCTGGGTTTTTAAAGACATATCATAGAATAAAAAGAGAATTATTTTGGGAAGGACTCAAGGGGGATGTACAAAATTTTGTATCAAAGTGTTTAGTGTGCCAACATAACAAAGGGGAAATAATTAAGACACCAGGTCTGTTGCAACCCTTACCAATTCCTAGCCAGAGATGGAAGGAGGTCTTCATGGATTTCATCACCGGATTGCCTTGTTCAGAGGGTAAGAATTTTATTTTCATGATTGTGGATAGGCTCACAAAATATGCCCACTTTTGTGCCCTATCACATCCATTTGCAGCCAGTACAGTTGCAACTATTTTTTTGGAGACAGTTCAAAGGCTACATGGAACCCCAAAGATAATTGTAAGTGATCGTGATCCTATTTTCACAAGTAATTTTTGGATGGAATTATTTTCATGTTTGGGTACTCAGCTAGCTCACAGTTCATCTTATCATCCTCAAACTGATGGGTAAACAAAAGTGGTCAACAAATGCTTAGAGGGGTATTTATGTTGTTTTGTATCAAATAAGTAGGATAGGTGGATTAAATGGCTACCACCGGTAGAATGGTGGTATAACACATCTTTTCATACCTTTGCTCAAATGACCCCATTTTTAGCATTATATGGTTACCATCCACCTTCTATCACTTCCTCCTTGAGGGTGCAAACTAAGGTCAGAGATGTTGAGGAACACATTCAACATCAACAACAGGTTTTGGCTAGTTTGAAGGAGAATTTAGCATTAGCACAAAATAGGATGAAACAACAAGAAGATCAACACCGTAGTGAAATACATTTTGAAATTGGTGACTGGGTTTTTGTACATCTCTAGCCTTACAAACAGATGTCCCTAAAGCAACAAAAAAAGGAAAACAAACTTGCTCCTAAATATTATGGCCCTTATCAGGTTCTACAGAAAATTGGTAGTGTTGCTTATAAACTAGAGTTGCCTCCATCTTCACACATACACCCAGTATTCGATGTTTCATGCCTGAAGAAGGTATTGGACAGAAATTTGAAGCCTAGATAGAGTTACCAGAACTTGACGGGGAAGGAAGAATCATTTTGGAGCCAGAGAAGATTCTGTAAACACGTACTAAGAGGCTGTGAACTAGAGACATTAAGGAATATATGATCAAGTGGAAGAATCTAAGCATAGAAGATGCCACCTGGGAGGATGAAGGTTTTCTATAGCAACATCCAGGATTATTCAACATTGAAGACAACGCTGGTTTAAAGGGGAAGGGCATGCTACGCCCTTAACCTATTGCTTGTATTAAGATATGAGTAGTCGACTTGTGGCTTACCATATCATTTTATTATATCATTTATACTTTCTCATGCTTAATAGGTCATCCTGGGTGATGGCCATATCATATGAATGGTATATATAGGGGATTATAGGTAGTATTTCATGATCATTGGAGCATTTGAGTCTTATTATATGGTTTGGAGGTTGCCCCCTCGAAGTGGTGAAACTATTCTAATTGCATATTGAGATCATTATTATGAAATATTGTGTTATTTGGTGTTCTATTGCTGCTCTTAATCTGAATTATACAAGTAATTTCATTACAGAGTTTGTATGGACCAAGGAAGCTACAAATAGTTTTGAATTGTTGAAGAAGAAAGTGTCAGAAGCACCTGTTTTGGTATTGCCATATTTTAGCAAGGTCTTCGAGGTTGACTTTGATGCCTCACATATCGGGATTGGAGCTGTACTAAGTCAAGAAGGATGACCTATGGCATTCTTCAGTGAAAATTTAAATGAAGTCATGAGGAAATATTCTACTTATGATGTGGAATTTTATGTTATTGTTCAAGCATTAAGGCACTGGAGACATTACTTAGTAGTAAAAGAATTTGTACTCTTCATTGACCATGAAGCCTTGAGGTATGTAAAGACAAAAAAGAAAATAAATATTAGGCATGCAAAATGGGTTTCATTTTTACAAGAATATACTTTTGTCTTAAAGCATAAGTCGGGTAAGCATAATCAAGTTTTGGATGCCTTGAGTAAGCGTGTAGCACTTTTAACAACAATAGAAAATGAAGTAGTAGGGTTTGAGAAAGTTAAGGAATTGTATGAAGGTGATCCATATTTTGGTGATTTTGTGAGACAACTTAAGGACCCTACAATAGGTAGTGGTTCTTCTGATTATTTGATGCATGATGGTTATTTGTTCAGGGGGAAACAATTGTGCATCCCTATTGGTTCAATGAGAGAAAATATTATAAGAGAATTACATGGTGGGGGCTTGGCTAGACACTTTGGTATAAGTGAGACAATTTCTCTTGTTGTAGAAAAGTATTATTGGCCAAAGGTAAAGAGGGACATAAGTAACATTGTAGCAAGATGTAGAGTGTGCACATAATATTGGGTTGTATATGCCATTACCTGTCCCTACAGGGCCATGGGTTGATTTGAGTATGGATTTCATGTTAGGACTTCCTAACACACAGCGAGGGAATGATTCTATCTTTGTTATGGTTGATATATTCTCTAAGATGGCACATTTCATTTCTTGTAAAACAACTATTGATGCTTCCAGAGTTGCAGATTTGTTTTTTTCAAAAGTGGTTAGATTACATGGAGTTCCAAGAACGATCACTTTATATCGCGACACAAAGTTTTTGAGTCACTTTTGGAAGACTTTGTGGAGGAAATTGGGTACACAACTATAGTTTAGTAGTGCATATAACCCCCAGACTGATGGACAGATGGAAGTAGTGAATCGAAGCTTGGGAAATCTCCTACGTTGCATAGTTGGAGAAAATCCAAAACAACGAGACTTAGCTTTACGACAAGCTGAGTTTTCTTATAATAGCTTGGTAAACAGGTCAACAGGGAGGTCTCCTTTCTAGATTGTATATGGTAGGAATCCCAAGGGGGTCCTAGGTCTGATTGTGCTACCCAGTGTATATAAAACTAATGATGATGCAGAAGCATTTGTAGAACACATTCTATAGCTGTAGGATGAACTGAGGGAAAAGCTGAAAGTGAGTAATGCACAATATAAAGTAGCTGCAGATGCCAATTGGAGAGTAAGTGTATTCAAAGAAGGAGATATGGTAATGATTCATCTTAAAAAGGAGAGGTTTCCAAAAGGGACATATAATAAACTCAAGTATAAGAAGATTGGGCTATGTAGGATTCTGAAGAAAAGGAGTGATAATGCCTACAAGGTGGAGCTACCTGACAACTTTGCTATCTCACCAATTTTTAATGTTTTTGACTTATATAAGTTTCCATATCATGATGAAAATGTTGTGGAGGAGGAAGATATAAATTGGGAGCAACATATGCCAAGGAGGAAAAAGGAAAGGGTAATGTGTGTCTTGGACCAAAAGACAACCACTACTAGACATGGGAGCTACAACAAATATTTGGTATAGTGGGAAGGTTTACAGCAAGAAGAAAATACTTGGATTCCTGAGTGGGAGTTGAAGAATATTGACAATGTAAACTTAGATTAATTCTATCAACTAAATTCGTAGTAGTTGAATTCTTTTCAACCAGGGAAGAATGGTGCGGGAGCATAACTTGAAGAGACCATAAATTTTGATCCGGTCGTTGGATCGCCTTGAAATTTTACAGGGTGGTAGATATACATTAGTACTATTCTATAATTAACTCTTTATGTAAGTTTGTGGCCATTGCGGTACATTTTTGGGTCCGAATTCCTTCATCTAGTGGCCTAAAATTGGCTCCGAATGTTTTTTTCGCTTTTGACTAGGTCTTAGAAATTTAATAACTTTTGTTGTGCTTATTAGAATAAGTCGAAATTTCATGTGAGCCTTAATTTATGAAGGAATATTTGGCACGCAAATTTTGGGGCCCATCCGAGTTGTTTTTCTAGTAGGTAATTTTTGGCATTTTAGGGTTTTTTTGGCAATTTAGGGTTTTTTGGCAATTTAGGGTTTTTAGAGTAGACGTGAAATAAAAGGTGGATTGTAGTGATGTAAAAGATTGATGTGAAATACGAAAACTATTTTAAAACTCTTGGTTTTTATTTATAAAGTTGTTTATGTGTGTTTTGGAGGTATTTCAACCTCTTGCAGCTAGATTCACATCATCGACCCCTCCATATGGTTGAAAAAGACGCATTACAATGTTATTCTTAAGATCCGTACTATTTCAGATCGAGTGGGTTCATGTTACTAATTAATTATTTAATTGTATCATATATGCCCCTAAAAAGTTATCCCCTTGTTTTCTCCTCGATATTGACATATTTTAATCATATGGTCTTCTAGATATGTCAAAATATCTTCCCAAATTTGCCTAAGGTCGCGCTTCTGTATACAACCCTTGCTACATTTATGCATCACATTTCTCCATTATTGATATTGAGAGTACATTATTTTCCCCTCTTGTTTGAACAAGACTACCTTGACATGTAATTTTTCAGCACAAATTCCTACAATAGTGTGCATGTTGCCAAAATGAGTTCACACTTCATTTTGGGAAACTAGTATCAAATCCTCACCTTGGAAGCATTTGATCTTGATTATTCATGTTATAAAACATCATGACATATTCAATTTATTTCAAATTACTTGCATGTATCAGTTTCATGACTTCATAATTTGAAACATTAAAAAATTGATCATTTTCACTTATTTTTGGGCCAACACGGGCTAGTGATGTTCAAACGGTTCACTTTACAAAGGATCAAGATCATTAAATTTAATTGGATCAGAGAGGAGACATGTAGTGTTCATTGGTCACCTTTCACCTTCCATTTGAGTTGCACCTGAGTTAGAGTTGAGCTAATCAATTTGGTCACCAAGTTGAGTTCAAAGACGAGATGGATTGGTCATAAAATCGACTAAGTGTTGAAGCAAAGGAATCACAAACCCAAGAATCGTGAAAGCCCTTCATTGGGTCATGTGAACTAATGACTATGGGGATAATAAAGAATCAAGGTTCAAGTTAGGGTCACAAGTCACAGTCAAAGGATTGTGGATCAATGCCTAGCCAATCAAGATCTTATGGATCAAAAATCTTAGTGAAGCAAAATAGGTTTCTAAGGGATGGATCTTAGAATCTCGACATCATGAGTTCATGTGATTTATGAAGTGCCTTGATAAGGTATAAAGGTGATATTGAAGCATATAATACCCATGATTGGTCCATGTGGAACAATCATGGGTCACTTCAAATCAAAAGTAAAAAAGGTGACCCTGATAAGGCATAAGAAGCTTGAGACATATGTGAACCTCAAAGCCCAAAATCACCGAGGACATTAAGGAGACTCAAGAACTAATGAAAAGAGGACACAGGACACAAGATATAAGTGGCATGTTAGATCAAAACAACCATTGGGAAGTTGTGTACGTAGAAAAAAGTGATCAAGAGACTATATTTGATGGTTATGTGGTTGTCATATGTACCAAATGGTATGGGGATCTTTAAATGCTCGCATTTTTTGATCAAGACCACCAAATTATGCAAAATTAGTCTTATTGGAAAGCTCTTGGAAAATATCATGATTAGGGTAGTTTTGGGTCCTTTTAGGTACATTTTAAATATCAAATAATCAAGTTAAATGGCCAACATTTGTTTGAAACTCAAGCTCAGTGACCACGTTCTAAACTAGTTTCAAATTCTCGTATCTTTTGATACAGAGACATTGTCCACTTGCACCTAGTATCAAATTTTTTTATTGAGAATAGATTCAATTTGGGATTTATTTCATAGAGAATAATTGAGTGATTAAAGAGGACTTTGTGCCAGAGTTTTGGGCCTTTTCAAGCTTGTTTGTTATTCAAATGACACCCAAATCATATCAAATCACCTCTAATAACCAACATTGAATTGTCTTGAGCAGCCCTGACATGATCTGATATGATTTTACATCATCCAAGAAAGTCATGGAATGCATACTTGGTTCACACATATTAATGTTGATTATTATTTTTGTGGTTGAGAAGTGGGTGATCTTATTGATTTATAACGATCTTCTTATCCTTTCTCTTCTCTTCTTTCTCTATATAATGGAACTCATATTTCATTGTAAAGGATCCTCTCCCAAATGTAAAGTTACCATACCCAAATGATGGCTACACATTATGAGTTTTATACCTCTAATATTTACTTGTGCAATGCATTCAATGCTTCTAAAAGTTAGAAAATGAATTGTGTATATTCAGGGACAATAATGTGATGTTTATTATGGCTCTCTTCTGCCCTTTGTCTCATATTCTTATCTTCTTACTTGTCTATTTTTCCATTTCATGTTGTGTGTGAGTTATATTTTCATGGTTTCGATTCACTGTGTCAATCATGCATAGAATCGGGTTTGATGAAGCACAAATTTGAACTATGGCTTGTTTCTACCCTTTTAACATTCCACTTGTCTCCTTGTTTCCATCTCAGGAAGAAAGGTACACTTTTTATATTGGTGTAATCACCACCCCTTTCAATTCAATTCATGTTTCTCCCTCATCCCTTTTCGCTTGCAATCGGTAGCTTAGCTAGGAGTGGTGTTAGCATTAGAGTACTTAGTGAAGAAATGTGGGCTTCTCTGAAGGGTTTTCCCAAGGAGTCAAGGTTCTAAACCTTAGGGATATTCCCATATTTCACTAAGGTACTAATCATAGCCTCAGAAAAAGGGTGTAATCTTAAGTGACAACAATTTTTAGCATGCTCAGTGGGATAATTTTAAGTAATTTGCATCTCATTTCACTAATATTAGTGCATGTTTGAGTGATATCTAACCTTTGGAGGCATCATCTCAGGACACTTGGTGAGTTAATTGGTCTTAAAGACCCATTCTCTCATTTGCAAACCATTTTTCCATCCCCTTTCATATTGTTGGTCCGAAAATATGTCGGGTAGGCAAATCTATGGATAGACAGGCCAACAGTGTGTAGGGCATAGCCCCTCTTTGAGACAGCAAAGTGAAACTGGTTTATTGCTATTCTACCAGCAGGAATCTGTGCAAGTCTTATAGTATTCTGCCTTCAAGGGGGTTTTGGGATCTCATCCCGGTAGAGTTAGTTCCAACGAAGAACAGAAAGGAATGAAGGAAGGAATAGAAGAAAGATGGATCTGAAGGGAGAAAAGAAATGAATTCAAAAGTAGAAAGGTCAGAGGGTTTATGTTTTGGGCCGGTAGTAAATAGAGCCAAACTTACTCACATAAACAAACAAAGTAATACTGATAAACAAATGACAAAAGCATAGGTGAATCCAACAGAATAAGCATGCAGATCTAACTTAAGAAAGATCTAACACATAACACAGGAATTCAGCACAAAGTCTCAATTTTTGTATTAATATTTGTTCTGTTACAAGAAAGCTCAAAGTCTTTCTCTCCTCACTTCTATTTTTCATACAAATTTGCTCACATTGAATACTACAAGTTTCCAAGTATTTATAGAAGGATAAGGAGAAAGAAGACAAAAAGGAGCCAACATCTATTTACAAAATATCTAAAAGTCAAATGTTGACTTTGGGGCAATTTTGTGGATGACAACATCCCATGGTGCAACATGGATGATGTCATCATTTGTGCCAACATACTTTTAAATAATTTTACAAAAATGGGATTTATCCCAGGAGGAAGGAGCCTATTCATCATCATCCCTTGGCTTGAAAGGAGTGTCTTGCTTCTACTCAGGAGAGGTAATGTGAAACTGAGCTCGATACTCCATGAACTTGCTAACCATCGCCTGAAGTTGATCCTGAGTGGGACCCTTGGTGTGATCCCTGATGACTTCGCAAGTTTCTCATTCATCTCTGAGTCTTTCAGGGAGTTTGAAGTATTCGTTTCCTGCCTCCATCAGGTATCCAATGAAGTCATGATAGGCCAGAAGGTTGTTGATAGATTCTACATCAAAAGTGGCCTCTGACGCTAAACCCTGCGACGTGATTCCCTTGAAAAGATGAATAGTATCATCTACCTTCCTCAAGGCGTACGCTACACTGAGCAACCCTGGAGACATTCTTAAGATGATCTGCTCCATTTGATGCATGGCATCTAGGGCTTCCTCCTTGATTTTGTCTATCTTTTCCAAGACAAACTCCATTTGGTCAACCCGATAGTCTAAAGCAGCAAGGACTTTGTTGGGTGCTCGCGGGTGATCAAAGACACCGAATTTCACCAAGTCATCGACTGGGTAGTCAAGCATCTTCTGGAATGTCTCGTGTTGCAACCTGGCATGGTCCAACTCTTCGGAGATAGGCCCTGCTATTGCTTGGAGTTCCTTGTTCTCTTGATCTATATTTTGATAGAGCTCTGTGAACTTTGTAATCACTTCCTCACTATCTTTGAGGATCTGCTCTCTCCAGGTGGACACTGCTACACCTTGCTCGCCGATCTTGGTGTACTCATTTATCTTCTCCTGACTAAGAACTTTGGGAGGGTCGGCGGTAGTCATAGGAGGGGCATTTCCCATCTTTTGTAGGGCTTGGAGAAGATGCTTGTTTTTCTCTTTTAATATTCTCTTCTCTTCCTTTGCTTCTTGAAGCTTCTTGTAAAGGGCATCCACTGTAGATAAGGCCTCTCCTTATAGGCTCTTTGATGATGTTCCCATTGTGAATTGAGTCACTACAAAATATTTAGGAGACAAATCTTCTTTCTTCTTTGTGGGATCAGGGTACGGGATCTCCATAACCCTTTCACCTAAAGCGCTTTGAGAGAAGCGGGTTATAGCATTTTGCTTCTTAGGCCCTTTATCTAGAATAACAGAGAAGTCCATGGGTGCAATAGGGACTTTCCTCTTGTGTTGGCTCAGGTGTTCGGAGATCCATTCTAGACTTAGGGGAGTGGGACTAGAGGAAGAGGAGGAAATGGGGGTGGAAGAAGGAGCAACTGCAGTGGACACAGGGAAATGTGTCGAGACACTTGGTGGCGGCATTGAGAAAGAAGCCAACACTCCAACGCTCATGGGGTTAGGAGTCACTGCAAGAGAGGGAACTGTGGGGGTGGAAGGGATCTATGAGATGAGGGAAGAAATGCTGGGGGACAGATCTGTGAGGGAAGAGAAGATGGAGGAAGAGGGAGGGGGAACGGTAGAAGATGGGGGAGAAGACACAACCAAAGGAGTGGTTGGTTGAGTGACATGAGGAGGGGAAGGAGGAGCGAGAGAGGGAACGGTTGATACTTTGCCAGTTGTAGATGTGACAACATCCTGAGTGGATGTGTCTGTTGGAGCACTGGCCGCTTCTTCTCTTCTTGGGGACACTAAGTCCACAACTTGTTCCTCGGTGGTGGAAGGAGGGCTCTCAGGAACTTCTTTCTGAGCAGTGCTTGCCTCTCCTTCTTTATCTTTTCCTTTGCCTTTAGGCAAGTGTTTTGGCCTGGTGGGTGCATTACCCAAGGGAGACGTGGTAAAGTCTACCCCAAGGTAGATGATACCATTTTTCTTGCACCAATGCTCGGTGCGTTGCAGAGTGCCCTTGACCCTTTCCTCTATAGTCTGAGGGGCCTTGTTTCTATCAATTTTGGCAAACAGCCAATTGTCCCCATCCGTGTCTAGATAAACTTGATCAACTTCTTGATCAGTTGCTTGGAAATCCTTTGGGATGATAGCCACACCATATTGAATGATCTCTGCCAGGGCCAGTCGGGAGTGATCCTTTCGTCTGAGCTCAACTTCGTGATATAGGTCGATGTAGATATCTTCGATCTGAGGGACATGAATTGGATCGATCTTTGCCCTTGGAAGGTAATCACGAGGATCAAAGGTTGGCCTTGCCAGGAAATTATGCTTCAAATTGAGCAATTCAAGCTCTGCAAACATCTCTGGGCTTTTCTCTGTGAAGTGCAGGTGTACCTACCCACTGTGAGGGGGAATGGAGTTCCACCCTTCTTCCTTTTCAAACACTTCTCATGGTATGTGATGAGCTGTCTAGACAGCTCCAACAGGATCAGTTTGGGTCCCGCATACCTTGGCAATTTGGTGGGCTCTCCCAAGAAGTTAGCGGCTCTGAGATAGGTGAAAGTGGGGAATTGCGTGAATAACGCTCCCCACTTCTCTGTGGTGGTGACCACGCTTTTGGTCATCTAATCGTAAGTCATGTTGGGCCTCAAGAGGTAGATGATGCCATAGAAGAAGACATCATTGATTTTACTGAATTGGGCTATGTTGTTCTCCAGTCTTAACTCTGGATAGTACTCGTATATCCTGACCTGGGGCCATATCCCACACCGATTCAATGCTGGGTAGTCCCTCTCTGAGGCAGCAACATATACTACATAGGAGTTCATATAGAACCTCCCAGTTGTTGAAAGTTGTTGAAGCTGCTCTGAGATTGTGCTGCTGATAATCTCTCCCCAGTCAAAACGCTGATCAGGAACATTTTTATTCATTGTTTCCAAATACCTGAGCATCCACTTGTGAAAGTAATGGGTATCAGGTAGCCCAAACACCCTGCTCAGGAAGGTGATTGTGTCACTCAGCTCCTCTAAAAAGTCACTGCGATGAATGACTTGTGGCCACCTGCTTGTCACCTTCTTATTCTTGAGGTACACCTCATTCATTAACTGCATACATTTGTCTTCATTTTCAGTCCATGTCTTCATGCAGTCCTCCTGGCTCACTGCTACAAAATGTCAGTGGTGAGGGATACCCAACATGATCTCAAAATGTCAGGCACTGTGAGGTTGATTATCACCTCGCCCTTCTCATTCTCAACACATCTTGTGTCCTTATTGTAACAACGACCCACCAACATCATAAACTCATTGTTGATTGCACTCACTGGGAGCCCTGCAGCAAAGTGCAGACCACTGCCAACCAATTTATCCATCCATGGGCTGCCTGTGACCTTCTTGGTTCTGGCCCAGAAGTCCTCCATGTCAATGTGCCCGAGTTCTGAATCTCTGATATCAAGATCACACTCTGCAAGTGAGTCAGGCATCCTGACCCTTTGGTATTTATATTTCATTTCTTGCTCTGTTAGCTTGGCTTTACCCTTGGACTTAGTTGGCTTCTTACTCGATGAAGACATGTGTGGATTTGAGTTTAGCTGTTGATCTACAAGAAGAATCAGGGAAGTCCATCGCAGAAGGGCCATGTTAGCCGTTAAGTCATCCATAAAAGCTTACAGAATGAAAAGTTAGCAATTTATGAGCCTCTGGGCGCAAGGCGCAACTTTACTGCAGGCTGCAGGGACTTAGAAAAGCAAGGCGCACTTTGGGAAAGTGTTGCATGGGAAAAAGTAGTACCAGAAGGGGCATAGGGTGCGAAAAGGTTACACACAACATTAATATGTTGGTGTCAAGGGATGTGTGCACTTGCGCCGTTAGAAGTCTTTTAGTGGGGCGCATATAGGATTGGTGTAACATAGTATTATGGTACGCCAAGGCGCAGATGCAAAAAATGTAACATCAAGGTGAGGTGTGCCAAGGGGGTAAGCTTTGCGCGGCACAGGAAGGGTTTACATAGCATGAAGTGTTGTTGCTACTGTAGGTGCGCTCACGCTGCCTGCGCCTTAGGAATTTTGTAGTTTTTTACAAGGTGCGGGAAAGGGCTTTTATTGCGTGAGTACACAGTGCACCTTGGTGCAACTATTTTTGATACAACATGACTAAATGATGTGCCAAAGGGGCGCGACTGTGTTTAGCGCAACACGTATGAAAATTGCACCGTTTGGAAGACAACAGGCCAATTCTCTTTATTTTGTGGTTTTTACTCTCTCAGCTCAGATTTTGATAGCAAGGGGTTAACCTTGGCAAAGTAGGGGACAGAGGAGAAAAGGGGCAGGGGTCCATTCTGAGGTAGAGCCTTCCAGATTTATAGATCTGGAAGGAGAGTGAAAAATGGCTTGTAGGTGGGTTTTGCAAGATGTGTTGGGATTGTGTTATCTTCTTAGGTTCATTGTTTATTATCAACAATCCTAATCACCTAAACCAACATAAAAACCACAAAAAATCCACAAGAAGGGCAAGGGCCACTTACCAAGAATATATAACGATAAAGGAGATGATGTGGGGTCCACAAATGTGACAAATGGAAACACATGGGGCTAACAAGAACCCTGACAAGCACAGAGGAATAAATTTTCACATTTTTTTAATTGTGAAAATGACAGTCCAGATGTGCCTATATATAGCAAAAGGTGTAATAAATGTGCCACCAAATTTTCCTATGGCACACTTATGTGGATGTTGACACGAAGGGATTTGTGCCTTGGTGCAACATTTGGAGTGTCGACACTACGTTTTTAGCACCCACAACGCATTTTAGAAAGTGATAACAAGATGGCGCTTGCGCCTTGGCACACCTTTGAGAGGCGCAACATTTGGAGTGTTGACACTCCCTAGAATGCGCCAAAGGAATAGAGGGGCGCAATTTTGGTTGATGTAACATGAATGAAAACTGTGCCCAACCAAAAAGGTTGAAAATGACCAAGTTCTAAAAACTAGATTTTCTGGAAAGGGATTTTATGCCATTCTGAATGTTAAGAGACCTCAACGGGGGACCAAAATGGAAATTTTGGTATGGTTACCTACAAAATTACCCTTGTCAATTTTACAGGATAACAACTGGCTCTTTCTGGGGGACTATCTTTGAGCGAAGCTTAAGGGTAGAGAATCCCAGATCTACATGTGCCTATCCATTGGGCTACATAGTCAAAAACAAGGGTGACGAAAAAGAAAGGAAAACACACAACCAACAGAAAGCAAACACATGACAAAAACAAACACACAACTAAAGCAAACTGTACAAAGAAGAGAGCAAGCTCTACTTCCTGAATATTTTGAGATGTTGCCCACTATAGGGAAGTAGGAGCTCAGTTCTGTCTAGATATGAGAGATAGAAGCTATTCTCTCCATTGAGTTGCTTGATCTTGAAATGCCCTCTCCAAAGAGAGTTGAATTTCCCATGCATGCCCTTTGGCTCTCTTCGCTTGTCCCATAAAAGGACGAGATCTCCCACCTGGAAATCCCTCTGCTTAGCCTTTTTATCTAACAATCTCTTGACTTGATTCTGATGTTTGGTGATCCTATCGACCACTCTTACTCTCTTTTCTTCAAGTTCTGTTAGATACATGATCCTCTTTTACAGAGAATTCTGGAAAGTTTCATCTTTGATCGCTCGTGCCAAGCGCAGAGTAGGAAGTTATGCAGAAATGGGGAGCTCAGCGTCGATTCCATATAACACTTGAAAAGGTGACATACCGAGAGACCTCTTTGGAGTAATACGGTTTGCCCACAAAGCATTGTATAATGACTTGTGCCAGGACCACTGATTCTCATCGACCAACTTCCGTATGATGGTCACTAGGTTCTTATTACTGGATTCTGCCTGACCATTTCCCTGGGGGTAATAATCTGAGGCATGGGCCAAGGTTATTTCGTATTCATAGAAAAAACTGATAACTTCCCGTGAGGAGAAGTTGGAAGCATTATCAGCAACGATCTTGTGTGGGATGCCAAATCTCATGATGATATTTTCTTTGATGAAGTTGTAAACAACTTCAGAGGTGGCATTCTTAACAGGTATGGCCTCCACCCATTTGGTGAAGTAATCTGTTGCTATTATGACATAACTATGTCTGACACTTGATTGGGGATGTAGTGCTCTGATAAAGTCAATTCCCCATTGCTTGAATGGTTTGTCAATAATGACGGGCCTGAGGGGAAAAGTATCCAATTTTGGTTTGCCAACAAACTGTTGGCAGAGCTCACATTTTGCTACCCAGGTGGTTGTATCCTGAAATAGCGTTGGCCAGTAGTACCTGGCCCAAATGATCTTATGTGCTGTTATGGATGAGGAGAAGTGACCACCGCAGGCCGAGTCATGAAAAATTTCAAGCAATTTGATCTGCTGTGGTTTGTCAACGCATCGCAAGAAGATGCCATCAATCCCGCGCTTGTATAAACTGTCATCCCATATGACATATCTAGCTGCCCTGAGCTTTACAGTCTGCTTCTCCTTTGAAGTTAGATGGGTTGGACACTCACCGTAAGTGAGAAAGAAAGTGATGTCAGAATACCACTCATCATTGGTCGCGACAAATAGAACCATAGGTAGAGAATCAACTTTCTTAAGCTGACCCTGCGCTCCGTCGATGTAATCAACTTTCTCTTCAGGATCTCCTAAACTTTTATTTTCAGCCATGAGATGACATAGGCCCTTGCCTCTTACCAGCTTGGTTGGTTTGATGTCTAGATCATACTCTTGGACCTTTGCGATCCAATTCCCTCGTAAGCTTCCTAACTCCTGTTGAGTTAGGATAGACTTAACTGCCGTGTCAGGAACCAACACTACCGTATGAGAGTTTAGGATGTAGTACCAGAAGTTCTTGATTGCTTTGACTACTACGAAGACATGTTTTTCTAACTGAGACATCTTCAATTCATGAAGCTTGAGAGGGGAGCTCATGAACGCGATTGGAGATTCAACATCCTCAGAGTTTTTCTGCATTAAGATGGCTGATACAGTATGCGCAGATGCATAACTGTACATGATAAAATCCTTGGAGAAGTCGGGACATACCAGGATAGGTGTATGAGCAAATAGAGGCTTTTATATCCTTGAATGACATCTTTCCTTTCTTCACTCCACCAGAAAGTTTGTGACCCTTTCATCATATTTGATATGTGACGAGTCTTTTCAGTGAAGTTGGGAACACAATGTCTGAGAAAATTCACCTTTCCGAAGAAGGAGTGAACACCGGTCTTGCTTGTGGGTAAGGTAAGGCTCTGAATAGCCTTAACCCTTTCGATGTCTATCTTTGTTCCTTCCTTACTGACAACGTGTCCCAACAACTTTCCTTCAGTGACCCCGAAAATACACTCTTTTGGATTTAGGGAAATCTCGTGTTCTTGGCATCTAATCAATACTTGCTCCAAATGATCATAATGATCACTTCACTTTTTTGAGAACACAGTTAAGTCATCCAAATAAACTATGATGACCTTTCCCATCATACCTTTGAATGTGAAGTCCATCACTCGCTGAAAGGTGGCACCAGCATTGGTCAAGCCAAAAGGCATCCTACTGTAGGCAAATGTGCCCCAGGGAGTAGTGAATGTTGTTTTGAATTGGTCTTCAAGCGAGACTTCAATCTGATTATAGCCTAAAAAACCATCAAACATGGATAACATCTCTAAACTAGTTACTGTCTGCAGAACTTGATCCATTATGGGCAGCGGGTAATTGTCCTTCAAGGATGCCTAATTCAGATTACAAAAATCTACACATATGCGTATCTCGCCATTCTTCTTTCGTACGGGCATGATGTTTGTGACCCAGGTACTATGATGGATAGGAAAGATGATTCTCACATCCAACATTTTCTATATTTCCACTTGGATGGTACCTCGAGATCTTGGGATTGTAATGCCTCTGTTTCTGGTGAAAGGGTTTGACATTGTCCTTTAACGAGATGTCATGTTGAACGTCCTTAGGCTTGAAAGACTTTAGATCGGAATAAGACCATGCCAATACGTCCATATATTTCTTCAAAAATTTGACAAACTTCCACTTTTCTTTGGGTGTACAACATTTCCCGATGTTCACAAACTATGGATGTTCTACAGTACCCAGGTTGACAGATTCGGTCTCTGGAGAGGAGTTAGGATCATCTTGTCACTTCTTCTTGAAAAAATGATCATGTTTGTCAAAAATTTTTTCCAGAGAGAATAAACCCTTCAGAATTTTATTTCCCTTGAGCTGACATATGCCACCGCCTTCTTTTGATTCATTTGCTTGACCAGTGACAGATTCATGGCATGCAGAAGTAGATCCCTCAAAATGAAGCTCATTGAAATTATCATCTTTTTCTAGAAAAGCAACAAGCTGATTGTCATCGTTGAATACCTGCCAGTGCTGAGAATTGTCTGGCACACTTGGGTGAAAGACTACCTCAATGGTATACGTGTCTGTTTTCAACCCTGGGTGAGGGAGCATAAGAGACGCTGAGACGGCCAATGAATCGGCCATGTCATTTTGAGCTCTTAGAATGGATTTTATTGAGAAAGCATCAAATTCCTCAATGTTGTCCCATACTGCGTTGTGGTAGTGCCTGAGTCTGTCATTCTTTACTTGGTACACCCCTTTTACCTGGTTGACGATCAGTTCGGCATCACCCTGTGCTTTTAGATTCTTGATTCCTCTTTCCTTTGCAGCTTGCATACTGAGTAACAAAGATTCATACTTAGTGGTATTGTTTGTATTGAAAAACTACAATTTGAAAGAAAGAGGGAAAATCTCTTCTTCTAGGGATATCAGGATGGCTCCAGCGCCACATCCACTTGTTGCGCAACTGCCATCAAACTGTAGTGTCCATATCTTGTTAAGGTCCTCCTCCTGGATGAGAACATCCATTCTATCAGACTCAGTGGATAAGAAGTAGTTCCCCATCCCTGATGATTCGAAGAGAATCTGGGCCTTGGGGTCGTCAGAGTTGGTGACCAGGTACTTCTTTTGTGATTCAGGCTCCAATGTCTGCATTACACCCTTGACGGGGATTCTGGCTTTGGACCAGTCCATATGAATCTCTCCACCAACTTCTCTACAAAAGCTTCTCCCTAGTAGAATTCCATATGCTACTGGGATATCAACAACGAGGATGGTCATCTTTACCCTTTTCTCTGGGAACGCTGCAAATGTGAACTGTGCATCTTTGATCTGACCAATTAATGGAACCTGTTTGGTTTCCATGGAGTAACATCTTCCGAAAGGCTTGGTAAGAGTGAGGCCTAAAGCATGAGTGACCTTTGTCGGCATGACATTATCGGAAGCCCCAGAATCAATTATGTAGTTGCTTAGTTTGTGACCATTGATTAGGAGGGAGAGATAAAAAGGTTCAATTTTTCCTGATGTGGAAGTCAAGGCAACATTTATGCGAGACGCAGGAGGAGTGGAAAGGATTCCTTTTGGGGAGACAGGAGAGGAGACGGCAGCTTGGCTTTGGATATATTCGGTCAATCTTACAAGCTGCTCAGGGTTAGACTGAATATACTCAACTTCAGACATTTGAATCTTGGTCTTTTTAGCATGATCGACTATGTCAAATGCGACCAAGGGTTGCGTTGACGAAGGAATGAGTCCCTCATTTCATGATGGTAGGGTAGGGTTACTGGTCTTTATGGAAATAGAAGAAGGTTAATTTGGAGGAGAGATGGGAGGAAAAGATTTTTTCGTAAAAGGATTAATAAGAGGTTGAGAAGGAAGAGGATTACCTCTTTTAGCAATGGTTGGAGGTGTGTTCGACATAGCCTTCTCCTTTTGTATCCTGGCAGCAACTTCTGCTTCTTTTCCTTGTGATCGGGTGAAAACAACATATGACTGTTCGCTTGCATACCCTTGGGTACCTTCCTCTTCATCAGATTCCTCATCTTCAAATTCCATATATCCGATTGTAGAGTTGGCAGTCGGTTCACCGACATCTTGATCATCTTCACCTTGCAATGAAGGTTCTTCATAAATTGGCTCATCTTCTTTGATCTCGACCAAAGCATTAACCAGAGGGGCCTCAAGTGCTAACCTTGGAGCAGCAGTAGGCAAATGCGGCCTTTGTGGGGCGTTGTTGGGAGTGAAATTCCTTCGTGGGATATCCCGGTACGGAGTGGTAGATGAAGCTTGAGCTAATTTCTTTTTTAATGCAAGCAAGTCGTTTGCCATCTTTTGGAATGCCAGATCTGATGAAGTTTCTTGAGAAGGAGTTGAAGCCTTAGGTTTGGACGGCTCTCATTTTAACTCGCCAGATATAAGTAGGTTGTCTTCTATCTGAATGGCCGCAGCTTGAGTGAGGACCAAGGTGGTGATTTGTTCTTGTAAGAGTAAGAAACTTACTCTTGAGCTCATGGCGTTCACAAAGAAACACTTTTGATTTTCTGGTGTTGGTAACATGGTAGGTGGCACATGGTTAATCAACGAATTGAAACGGGTGATAAAATCACACATGGTTTCATTGACTTCCTTCTTCAGGTGAGTAATCTTTGATAGTAATGCAAATGTGTCTTTTGAAGGCTTATACTTGTCTTCAAACGCAGTTCGTAATGTGGCCCAACTGGTGATAGATCCGGCCGGCAAGTGTTGAACCACTATGCTACAGGTCCTTGCAAGGTCTCTAGAAAGAGGCATACTAACACATCTTCATGGGTCACATCTAGGATGCTACATGACATAATGAATGTAGATATATGTGAATCTATGCTTTGATTTCTACTCCCATCAAATCTTTGGAAATTCTTGCGGTTTCTATAAGGGAGTGCGTGAACTAGATGTGGTAATGAAAGAGGGCCCATATCGTTTCCCCATGGTACTGCCATTTGAAAATCTGGAAAGAGCACGTGAGACGGGAGTGCGGTTCCGCTTAGTAACAAGGCACTGCAAAGTGATGTGGAAGCCCCTTGTGAAAACTAGTTCTTTTATGGAGGCAAGACACTTTTGGATGATCGACCAGATGAACTCAGCGACGAGAAACATGCTAGTGTAATACTCAAATTGTGCCTATGAAGTAGATCAAAAATAGGATCAACTTCTCCACGAGCTCTCCTGCTACGGGTAAATGGCTCACCCGCCAGTTTATCTGTTTAGGTTTGCAGTGATTTGGGGTAGATTTATAAAAACCCTTTTTATTTGTACTTGCTGATTTTCTAATTTTTCTGACAAAAATTAGTAGCATGTACTTTTTTTTATCCCTCTTTTGAAAACCGACTGCGGTTTAATGAAAAAGATTAACGAGGATAAAATGATGGTTAAATTAGTAAGCTGATTTTCGGATCTTAGATTTGATTTTTGCAAGGGTTTGAAAATATTTGTAAAACTATCAGAATCTCAGATATATGAAAATACAGAGATTTTTATAAAAACTCAGCAAACGAAAGGTTTCTAACTGGTCCAGATCTATGGATCTCTTAAGAAATTTTTTAGTTTGGATCACTTTTGCAAAAAAATTGGATTTTAAACAAAGAGTTAAGATTTGCAAATAGGTAGTGATTTTTACGGTTTTATCTATTCTCTTAATCTCCCCAGCAACTTAAAAAGATTTTGGTGTCTTTTAGCTGACATAACACTCACATAGATCTGGTTCTTTCCCCAGTGGAGTCACCAAAAACTATTGGTCAAAAAATCTGTAAGGTAGGCAGATCTATGGATAGATAGGCCAACAGTGTGTAGGGCATAGCCCCTCTTTGACACAGCAAAGTGAAACTTATTTATTGCTATTCTACTAGTAGGAATCTGTGCAAGTCTTACAGTATTCTACCTTCAGGGGCATTTTGGGATCTCATCTCGATAGAGTTAGTTCTGACGAAGAACAGAAAGGAATGAAGGAATAGAAGAAAGATGGATCTGAAGGGAGAAAAGAAATGAATTCCAAAGTAGAAAGGTCAGAGGGTTTATGTTTTGGGCTGATAGTAAACAGAGCCAAACTTACTCACATAAATGAACAAAGAAATACTGATAAAAAAATGACAAAAGCATAGGTGAATCCAACAGAATAAGCATGCAGATCTAACTTAAGAAAGATCTAACACATAACACAGGAATTTAACACAAAGTCTCAATTTTTTGTATTAATATTTGTCCTATTATAAGAAAGCTCAAAGTCTTTCTCTCCTCACTTCTATTTTTCATAGAAATTTTCTCACACTGAATACTACAAGTGTCCAAGTATTTATAGAAGGAGAATGAAAAAGAAGACAAAAAGGAGCCAACAACTATTTACAAAATATCTAAAAAACAAATGTCGACTTTGGGGCAATTTTTTGGATAACAACATCCCATGGTGCAACATGGATGATGTCATCATTTGTGCCAACATACTTTTAAATAATTTTATAAAAATGGGATTTATCCCAGGAGGAAGGATCCTATTCGTCATCATCCCTTGGCTTGAAAGGAGTGTCTTGCTTCTGCTCAAGAGAGGTAATGTGAAACTGAGCTCGATACTCCATGAACTTGCTGACCATCGCCTGAATTTGATCCTGAGCGGGACCCTTGGTGTGATCCCCGATGAATTCGCAAGTTTCTTGTTCATCTCTGAGTCTTTCCGGGAGTTTGAATTATTTGTTTCCTGCCTCCATCAGGTATCCAACGAATTCACGGCAGGCCAGAAGGTTGTTGATAGATTTTACATAAAAAGTGACCTCTGATGTTAAACCCTGCAACGTGATTCCCTTGAAAATCTGAATAGTATCATCTGCCTTCCTCAAGGCGTACGCTGCACCAAGCAACCCTGGAGACATTTTTAAGACGATCTGCTCCTTTTGATGCATGACATCTAGGGCTTCCTCCTTGATTTTGTCTATCTTTTCCAAGATAAACTCCATTTGGTCAACCCGATAGTCTAAAGTAGCAAGAACTTTATTGGGTGCTCGCAGGTGATCAAAGATGACGAATTTCACCAAGTCATCGACTGGGTAGTCGAGCATCTTCTGTAATGTCTCGTGTTACAACCTGGCATGGTCCAACTCTTCGGAGATAGGCCCTACTATTGCTTGGAGTTCCAAGTTCTCTTGATCTATATTTTGATAGAGCTCTGTGAACTTTGTAATCACCTCCTCACTATCTTTGAGGATCTGTTCTCTCCAAGCAGACATTGCTACACCTTGCTCGCCAATCTTGGTGTACTCATTTATCTTCTCCTAATTAAGAACTTCAGGAGGGTCAGCGGCAGTCATAGGAGGGACATTGCCCATCTTTTGCAGGGCTTGGAGAAGATGCTTGTTTTGCTCTTTTAATATTCTCTTCTCTTCCTTTGCTTCTTGAAGCTTCTTGCAAAGGGCATCCATTATGGATAAGGCCTCTCCTTGCAGGCTCTCTGATGATGTTCCCATTTTGACCTAAGTCACTATAAAATCTGTAGGAAATGGATCTTCTTTCTTCTTTGTGGGATTAGGATACCCGATCTCCATAACCCTTTCACCTGAAGTGCTTTGAGAGAAGTGGGTTATAGCCTTTTGCTTCTTAGGCCCTTTAGCCGGAATAATGGAGAAGTCCATGGGTGCAATAGGGACTTTCCTCTTGTGTTGGCTCAGGTGTTTGGAGATCCATTCTAGACTTAGGGGAGTGGGACCAGAGGAAGAGGAGGAAATGGGGGTGGAAGAAGGAGCAACTGTAGTTGACACGGGGAAATGTGTCGAGACACTTGGTGGCATCATTGAGAAAGAAGCCAACACTCCAACGCTCATGGGGTTAGGAGTCATTGCAAGAGAGGGAACCATGGGGGCGGAAGGGATCTGTGAGATGAGGGAAGAAATGCTGGGGGAGAGATCTGTGAGGGAAGAGAAGATGGAGGAGGGAGGGGGAACGGTAGAAGATGGGGGAGAAGACACAACCAAAGGAGTGGTTGGTTGAGCGACATGATGAGGAGAAGGAGGAGCGAGAGAGGGAACGGTTGATACTTCGCCAGTTGTAGATGTGACAACATCCTAAGTGGAGGTGTCCGTTGGAGCACTGGCTGCTTCTTCTCTTCTTGGGGACACTAAGTCCACAACTTGTTCCTTGGTGGTGGAAGGAGGGCTCTCAGGAACTTTCTCCTGAGCAGTGGTTTCCTCTCCTACTTTATCCTTTCCTTTTCCCTCAGGTAAATGGTCTGGCCTGGATGGTGCATTACCCAAGGGAGACGTGGTAAAGTCTACCCCAAGGTAGATGATACCATTTTTCTTGCACCAATGCTCAATGCATTGCCGAGTGCCCTTGACCCTTTCCTCTATAGTCTTAGGGGTCTTGTTCCTATAAATTTTGGCAAATGGCCAATTGTTCCCATCCGTGTCTAGATAAACTTGATCAATTTCTTGATCAGTTTCTTGGAAACCCTTTGGGATGATAGCCACACCATATTGAATGATCTATGCCAGGGCCAGTCAGGAGTGATCCTTTCATCTGAGCTCAACTTTGTGATATAGGTCAATGTAGATATCTTCGATCTGAGGGACATGAATTGGATCGATCTTTGCCCTTGGAAGGAAATCACGAGGATCAAAGGTTGGCCTTGTTGGGAAATTATGCTTCAAATTGAGCACTTCAATCTCTACAAACATCTCCCTGGCTTTGCTCTGTGAAGTGTAGGTGTACCTACCCACTGTGAGGGGGAATGGAGTTCTACCCTTCTTCCTTTACAAACACTTCCCATGGTATGTGATGAGTTGTCTAAACAACTCCAACAGGATCAGTTTTTGTCCCGCATACCTTGGCAATTTGGTGGGCTCTCCCAAGAAGTTAGTGACTTTGAGATAGGTGAAAGTGGGGAATTGTGTGAATAATGCTCCCCACTTCTCTGTGGTGGTGACCACGCTTTTGGTCATCCGACCGTAAGTCATGTTGGGCCTCAAGAGGTAGATGACGCCATATAAGAAGACATCGTTGATTTTACTGAATTAGGCTATGTTGTTCTCGAGTCTTAACTCTGGATAGTACTTGTATATCCTGACCTAGGGCCATATATTACACCGATTCAATGCTAGGTAGTCCCTCTTCTAGGCAGCAACATATACTACATAGGAGTTCATATAGAACCTCCTAGTTGTTGAAATTTATTGAAGCTGCTCTGAGATCGTGCTGCTGATAATCTCTCCCCAATCAAAACGTTGATCAGGAACATTTTTATTCATTGTTTCCAAATACCTGAGCATCCACTTGTGAAAGTAGTGGGTATCAGGTAGCCCAAACACCCTGCTCAGGAAGGTGATTGTGTCACTCAGCTCCTCTAAAAAGTCACTGTGATGAATGACTTGTGGCCACCTGCTTGTCACCTTCTTATTCTTGAGGTACACCTCATTCATTAACTGCATACATTTGTCTTCATTTTCAGTCCATGTCTTCACGTAGTCCTCCTGGCTCACTACTACAAAATTTTGATGGTGAGGGATACCCAACATGATCTCAAAATGTCACACCGTAAGGTTGATTATCACCTCGCCCTTCTCATTTTTGACACATCTTGTGTCCTTATTATAACAACGGCCCACCAATATCATAAACTCATTGTTGATTGCACTCACTGGGAGCCCTGCAGCAAAGTGCAGAGCATTGTTAACCAATTTATCCATCCATGGGCTGCCTGTGACCTTCTTGGTTCTGGCCCAGAAGTCCTCCATGTCAATGTGCCTGAGTTCTGAATCTCTGATATCAAGATCACACTCTGCAAGCGAGTTAGGAATCCTAACCCTTTGGTATTTATATTTCATTTCTTTCTTTGTTAGCTTGGCTTTACCCTTGGACTTAGTTGGCTTCTTACTCGATGAAGACATGTGTGGATCTGAGTTTAGCAGTTGATCTAAAAGAAGAATCAGGGAAGCCCATCGTAGAAGGGCCATGTTAGCCATTAAGTCATCCATAAAAGCTTATAGAATGAAAAGTTAGCAATTTATGAGCCTCTGGGCGCAAGGTGCAGCTTTACTGCAGGCCGCAGGGACTTAGAAAAGCAAGGCAAACTTTGGGAAAGTGTCGCATGGGAAAAAGCAGTGCTAGAAGGGGTGTGGGGCGTGCAAAGGCTACACACAACATTCAGATGTTGGTGTCAAGGGATGTGCGCTTGCGCCGTTGGAAGTCTTTTAGTGGGGCACAAATAGGATTGGTGTAACAGAGTATTATGGTATGCCAAGGCACAGATCCAAAAGATGTAACATCAAGGTGAGGTGCGCCAAGGGGTTAAGCTTTGTGTGGCATGGGAAGTGTTTACATAGCATGAAGTGTTGTTTCTACTATAGGTGCGCTCGCACCTGCGCCTTAGGAATTTTGCAATCTTTTACAAAGCGCGGGAAAGGGCTTCTATTGTGCAAGTTCACAGTACGCCTTGGCGTGGCTATTTTTGATACAACATGTCTAAATGGTGCGCCAAAGGGACGTGACTGTGTTTAGCGCAACACGTATGAAAATTGCACCGTGGAAGACAACAGGCCGATTCTCTTCATTTTGTTGTTTTTACTCTCTCAGCTCAGGTTTTGATAGCAAGGGGTTAAGCTTGGCAAAGTAGGGGACAAAGGAGAAAAGGGGTAGGGGTCCATTTTGAGGCAGAGCCTTCCAGATTTGTAGATTTGGAAGGAGAGTGAAAAACAACTTGCAGGTGGGTTTTGCAAGATGTGTTGGGATTGTGTTATCTTCTTAGGTTCATTGTTTATTATCAACAATCTTAATTACCTAAACCAACATAAAAACCACAAAAAATCCACAAGAAGGGCAACGGCCACTTACTAAGAATATATAACAATAAAGGAGACGATGCGGGGACCACGAACGCAATAAATGGAAACATGCGGGGCTGACAAGAACGCTGACAAGCACAAAGGATTAAATTTTCATGTTTTTTCAAATGTGAAAATGATAGGTTGGATGAACCTATATATAGCAAAAGGTGTAATAAATGCGCCACCAACTTTTCCTCTGGCACACTTAAGTGGATGTCGACACGAAGGGATTTACACCTTGGCGCAGCTTTGGGAGTGTCAAAACTATGTTTTTAGTGCTCACAATGCATTTTAGAGAGTGATAACAGGATGGCACTTGCGCCTTGGCGCACCTTTGAGAGGCACAACATTTGGAGTGTTGACACTCCCTAGAATGCGCCAAAGGAATAGAGGGGCGCAATTTTGGTTGATGTAACGCGAATGAAAACTTTGCCCAACCTAAAAAGGTTGAAAATGATCAAGTTCTAAAAACTAGATTTTCCGGAAAGGGATTTTATGCCATTTTGAACGTTAAGAGACTTCAACGGGGGACCAAAATGGAAATTTTGGTATGGTTAGCTGCAAAATTGCCCTTTTCAATTTTAGAGGATAACACAAATTTAATGTTTTCACTCTTTCATAGCTCTCCAAAGAGCTTACTCATTCCCTCATTTTAACTCTAGCCTCCTCCACTTGCAGTAGTGGGATGAAATCCCCAAATATTCCCTAAAAAAATTCCCTTCTCTCATGGGAATGGTGATAGAGGCCATGTTGAGCACATTCAATATATAGCCAATCATTATGCCATATACAATATCATAGAAGAATATGTTTTTCTTAGACTTTGTGTCTCTTCATTCAGAGGTAAAGCTTAAGATATGTACTTGATTTAACCTAAATTAAATTAAACCTTAATTTCCAAGCACCTTATTGTAACTAATGATATACAAATGATAATGTACATTAATGGACAAGAAATAAACATGCAATAATGTACAAACCTAAGAAAATGAGAGAGAGAGAAAGATGAATCATTTGATTTTGTGCAACCTGAGAGTGATTTGGATTGAGTAACTGCTAGAACAGACTAGAAATAGTGTCAACAAGGCTCACTGAGGGTTATGGAACTTAGAATCGTCAAGGACAGAAGTTCCCATGGGAGGACATGAGCGCTTGGGTGCTAGTGACTTGAATTCGGTGCTACTGACTGCTTAGATGCTTAGGTTCTTGATTTTTCTAGGTTAAAGGGGCTTCATTGTTGATCTTATTTTTTTGATTTGGTTTTTCTCTTAGATCGCCGATTATACCCGTAACTTGGAAAATATATGTCTACTTGCACATATCCACAAACCACATAAAATCTAAAAAATATGCAGAATGTGGAGTTGGAATGACCCCGATGGTCACCTGGAGAGTGAACTTATAACTGAGTGTTGTACTACATCTCATACTCCATGTATTTCTCCATGTTTGTTTGTGTAATGATGCCCTAGGTTTCCCTTTTGCAAGTTGCACAATGATATCGAGCTAAATCTATATTGCTCTAAAGTATGTAAGATGTATGTAATGGAATAGAATGAACTCCCCTCCTATGTTGTGTATGCAGATAGATGCACCCATTTTTCCTTGTATGGATGTGATAGATATATGCATCGCAGTTCTCTTGTGCCTTTGATTCAAGTTTGGGTGATGATAAATAATGCTTATAATTCTTAGCCCCTTATTTGAGAGAAGTAACTAAGTATATATATGATTCCCTTGTTTAAATTTTGTAATTGAAAACTGAAAGGTTGGCCTGAAGTTTAAAAAGGTGACCATGAAGTAAAAGAGACCCAAAAGAGTAAGAAGAGAAAAGAGAGGGTCAGGAGTGCCCAGGAGGGATAGGAGTGCCTTGGCGCTTATGTCCTAATTGGGAACTAGTTTCTGAGGTGATCATAAGATAAATTATTCAAGTGTCGGTAGAGCTGTAAGATGTGTAAGAATAGTAAAGTGTAAGAGATAGTAACAGAAAGGCCCAAAGAATTTGTCAACCACTAGTTTTCTTGCTTATGAATAATGTATACATTAGTATGCTTTAGGACTTGTAAATGTACCCAAGTGCATAGAATTTGTATCTACATTTTCCCCCACTTTATGTTGTTGAGTGAATACTCGATAACATAAAGTAGATAGAAGATAGATACCTTGTAATTTAGTAGAGAAGAGTGTAGCTGATAACGTACCAAGTGGACAAGTGAAGCGATCATAACGTGAAACATGGAAACTAGGAAAGGGAGGTAGACCCTAGGGGTTAATCATATGTGTAGTAGTGTACTATTGGAGCTTGCGTTTACTAATGTGGGCTGCTTCTTATTGCTTATAAGGATGGACCTGTAAAATTTTCTCTTCTTTTTCTTTGAACTGTCATTTCTCCACAATAACACTTTAAACATGGGAAAAATGTAGACATAAAAAATGTCGACATGGTCAAATTATGACTAGTTTTCCCCACAAATATCCCAATATCATCCATATAATAATTAATCACAATATTAATTATTATTATTTAATCCATTTTATCATATTTACCCCTTAATTCATTTTATCATCATTTATAATTTATCCTAAATCCTTAATATATCCCATCTCAAACCATAATCCTTTAATTCATTAATAATATCTTATTATCCTAGTTTAATCCTTTATTATCATTTTATAGGAATTTAATATTCCTACATCTCACCTACCACCTATGCTACACATCCCTACACCTAGCCTTTCCATGTAGCCACACCCCTAATCATCATTTATTAACCTAATCTAATCACATCCTCACACCTCTAAATCTAGAGGCTTCTATTTCTAGAAGCCTCTCTAAATTTCCCTCTTTCTAATTTAAAAATTCAAATATCTTCCTCCCTCTATTAAATTTTTAATTCAATGGAAACCTC
This sequence comes from Taxus chinensis, assembly GCA_019776745.2. NCBI lineage: Eukaryota > Viridiplantae > Streptophyta > Pinopsida > Cupressales > Taxaceae > Taxus > Taxus chinensis. The sequence goes on from CM034149.1 coordinate 142,211,164, forward strand.
TCTCAAATTCTAGAATAATCCAACTCTAGAATCCTCCATTCTTCTCATCAATCCTCCACCATTGATCTACTTCCTACATGGAAAAATCCCAACCATTGAATCCTCCACCCATTAAATATAAATTTAGCTCTCCTCCTCCATGAGATAGCTAGCTTCAAAAAATACTTCAAATCCATATCAAATCTGTGCCAATTTTTTCATCCAATCATCCATTCAATCATTCAACAAATTAATTCATCTATAATCAAGCAATCTTCATCAATTAAGCAATTATCAAGCTATCAAGGGGAGGTGCTGCCCAAGTGACTCCACACAAATCTAAAGCACCCAAAAAATAATCCAAGAGAAAATCCACCACATCAAAGGAGGAGTTGTGTAACTTGTAGGTAAGTGCAAGTATAATCTCTCTCCCCCTTTTAACCCATTGCTCTATTAGAGGTTTTATTTGAGAAGACTAGATTTAGGAATTATTTAGTTTGTTTTTGGTTTTTTAACTTTTATCTAATATTTTCTTGCATTAAATTTTGGCGCCCACCGTGGGGTTTAGCCCCCCTAATTTTTGTTGTTTTTAATAGCATTTCACATTTAGAACAAATTGTTAAAATTTCATAAATTTGCATTGTGATTTAACCTTGAAATTTTTGATTTTTTTCCGTTTTAGCGCATACGACTCGAAACAATGCATTCATGACCTGAAATAACACATTTATCATAAAACAATGCTTTTGTCTCACCTTTAAAACCCCAAAATTGATTTTTTTTGAAAAAGTAGTGTGTTTGTGCACAAAACAACATGTTTGTGAAAAAGTAGCGCGTTTGTAAACACTTCAATGCTTTTGTTCAACCCTTAAAAATCCAAAATTGTCTTTTGTACGCAAAACAACACATTTTTGCATAGAACAACACATTTGTGACCTGAAATGGCACTTATGTCCTAGATGAGTGCGTTTGTTTTACTAAAAGTACCTAACTTCTGAGAGCCATAACTTTTGACCTCGAACTCGAAACAAATCTGTTTTTTTTCTGGGAAAGGTATCGAAGATATCTATGCAATGAAAGTGTTAATTTATATTTTTATCATATAATTTATTCATGGTTTTCATTTTACTAAATCTTGTCATTTTAATTACAATTTGAGTTACATTTTCCTATTCCAAACTACTAACACTTTGTGTGTAGCTTCCTATGCTTATCAAAGATTAAAAAAATCAATCCAATACTACTAACCCCTTTGTTTTGTAGCACGTTTGTCCAAGAATTAGGGTTATTTTCCATACTACTATCCACTTTTTTGCAGGGCCTCCTCGTTAAGACCCATTTTACAATTTTAATCATCTTTTAATCATTTAAAAATAAAAATAAAAAATAAAAATATTTCTATCTTGCATCTTTCATCTTTTGCATGTTTTCTTGTTAAACCTGAAGGTTGGATTTCATGTATTCTCTCCTCTTGCATCCTTAGACGATCTTGAAGATCAAAAGTAGTCCACATTTTTAATTTTTAGGGGAAATGTGGCATGGATTTCATCATCACACACTTGTCATAGTCCTAGGGGTCTCATGATCAAGGAATTCATCTCCATGCACACAGACACACCCCGTGTTCCGGCGAGGTATACAAATTCAAGGACAAGTGTCATTATTAGCTAAGTTTCTATGTTTTTTAAGCGTGATGTGAAGTGAGGGGCTTCGTCCCAATACCCAGGCCTTAGAAAACATCCTTGCAACACATACTTGGGCTCCACATACCAAAAGGTACATAGGGGATGACTTTAGCAAGCCTTGTTTATCTTAGAATAGGTAGCCTTCAGCCACAATCAAGCTATAGTGCAGGAGAAGGAACCACTGAATATTACTCGCTAGCCCATACACATCAACGTAAAGGTGGGCCAACTTAGTGAGTGCCACTGTCGTATGTGGTATTGAAAGTGGGCTATCGCTTGTGTTGCACACCCACTTGAATATCTAGGTTGTGTGTTGCATGTGTATTGCTTGCTTACATATCATTTTGACCACACACTAATCAAGCAATCAAATCAACCCCCTATCCAAACATAATCAAACCCAATCCATCCATCTAATTACCCCAATCTTATCCCCTTCCCTAATCCATCCCAACCACATCTAATCCCTCCATATTAAACATATCTTACCTACATCCTATCCATACCCAATCCTATTCCTAAATTTTATCTAAACCCCCATCCCTATCATGGCTCCCATCAAACTCAAATCTTCCAACCATCAACCTTTAGCCTCCCACTTTGATTAAAACATCCCTATTATTATCCAATCTTTAAAACACAAACTATGACACTCACATCTTCTATCCAACAATATTATAACCCATCCCAAGTTGATCCCACCATCCTCACAACTCCAAAATCTTAACCGACAAATTCTTGACCTCTAATCACACCTTTTCCAAACATCTTCTCAACCATCCTCCCTCACATCCACTTATGATAGTGATGACCTTATTAACATCGATCAAAATGATCCCCCATCTACACAACCAATCACACCTAATCATAAATCCACATCATCTAACATCCCTAACAATATTACTTCTTCACACACAGGTAATTACATCAATTTTGATTAACTCCAATCATCCCCTTCCACCAATAAAGATCTCCTTTTCAAAATTTTACAAACTTTAGAAACCAACTATGATTTGTCCACGACATCCACTTCCAATATCTCCAAATCAAAATATACATCAAAATCCAAGCCTAAATCACCACCACCACCTAATGACCTTCTTTTACAATTTACTAACCTATTATCTAAGCCTAATCCTTCATCATCACTATCCACCCCTAAATCACCTGTCAACCAATCTAATCCCAAGCTCCTCCCATCAAAACATATCATAGCGTACCTTATACATACCCATCCACATCCAATCAAGATCAAACCAAACCACAATCCTTATCCCCCACATTACACCTTAGTCTTAAATATTCATCATCCTCATCATCCCAACATCATCCCATAGAATTTATCATAGATAGCCCCAAGTCCCCCCCTCTAACACCTATTGTGGTTCCTAAGCCTCCATCACCTATATCTAACCCCATCCAATCTAGTGTGACTCCTAAGTCACCCACACCCTCTTCATTCCCTAATCCTACTTCATCCAACGTGCCCCCCATGCCACCTTTATCCTCTCCATCCACATCTAATAAATCTACCAATCAACAATTCAATCCCAAACCATCTAATGTGACTCCTAACTCACCCCAATCTCCTAACTCTAGTCCTAATTTCCCCCATCCCCCAATCATATAACATCCAATGTGAATCCTAAGTCACCTCAATCTCCCAAATCCAATGTGGTTTCCACACAGGGTTCATTTTAAGACACCTCTAGAAAATTGTAGGTGAAAAATACCTGGCAAATATCCCTGGAACCAGTTTCAGCGAAAGATGAATTTGACAGTATTCCAAAACCTAATTTTTGCCAGGTTTTTCGAGCCAGAGAAACCAGAGTTCCAAACATCGATGAACATTTTGACGTGTGACAATATGACATCAATAACCCTCATTGACGCACGTCAACACAATGTCAACAGAGTCCATTGACGTGCATCAATGGACTTTGTGGATGCGTATTAATGGACTCTATTGACGCGCATCAATGGGCTCTATTGATGTGCATCAATGGGCTCTATTGATGCGCGTCAATGGGCTCTATTGATGCACATCAATGGGCTCTGTTGATGCGCATCAATGACATCTATCGATGTGTATCAATGGCATCTATCGACGTGCATCAAGGCATTTGCTGCCGTGCGTCAAAGGACTATGTTGACGTGCGTCAAAGGACTATGTTGATGCGCATCAACAGAGTCCATTGATGTACGTCAAAAGAGTCCCTTGATGCTTTATTTGGCCTATAAATACCCTCTTGCCAGTCATTTTCTCATTTACACTTTCTCGGCTCTTGATACAGGAATTTTGTCATCAAGAACAACTACAATGGCGACTTCAAGTGCTTCCCAACTGCAAGCTCAAGAAAAAAATCAAGAAGAGAATCTAGTCCAATCCACGGGCAAGATCATCTACAGGAATCCTTTGTGCCCCCACATCCATACTGTTTTAAATATGTCTTCCGAATATAAATATTTGATCGATGGGTGTGAGTTTACTGGGCTCGTTGACATGCCCCATTTCGAAACAGATCCAAATATTTTGAATTACCTTCTCTCATCCTACAATATAGAGGATGGCCTTTTTTATGTTACTCTGAACGATGGTTGAATGCTTCAATTCAGTATCGAAGCAAACGACATCCATCGGTTTATGGGCCTTCCATTCAGAAATTTACCAATTGTTACAATGAAGGCAACACTCCTGGAAGATGACAAGAAATATCTCGAATCAACGTTCAGTTTCCATGTTGATTGTAAGTATAGTTCGTTTTCATTCATCATTTTTATTCTATGTCAATTCTTATGTCAGTACAATTTAGTGTTATAAATTTATATTAATTCCCACTGTTTGGCATTTGTAGCTCATGTCAATAAATCCATGTGTGGTGTGGATACACAAGCAATTACACACCACTTTTTTGCTGTAGTGAATTCATTTTTTCAATCCAGAATAGTTTTCTAGGGCTCGACAAACAGATATACCAAACTGGGCCATTGCATACATAGTTTCCACTATCTCAAAACAAAAATTTGATTGGTGCAGCTATCTATAAAAAAAATAACTGACATATCAAATTCAAAGTTTTCAGAAAAACCCGTCATTTATTCCACAAACTATCTCCTTGGCCTTTATTACGAGGCACTTTTAAATTTAAAAGACAAACCAATTCCTACTTGCACCGACGAGGAGTTGATGAAGTTGTCAATTCCATTTGAAGAACAACAGGTATAAACTATTTAGTTTGTATTTCAATTTTTGACATTACACTGCACAATTATTAACAATTTACAGTTTGCAGAGAAGATTTATTGAAGCCCTTCCTCAAAAAAAGGTGTTATCAAGAGGAAGAGGCCAACAACACACTGAGGCTTCGGGAGACTCCCAATCTGAAATGGAAGCTCATTCCTCTCTGAACCCTCAACAGTTTGAGCTCGTTAAACGCTAGAGAAGTAATACCTTTTCATATATTATTTACAAATTCCAAATTTGTATTTTTATTTTCCAATTTAAATTTTAACCAATTGAATTGACATAACATTTAATGTTGATGACATTGCAGGGACTTTGGACCATACTAGTGTTTTAAAAACTCAACCTTCTTCCCTAACTCACTCCATACAGTCGCATGCATTTGTACCTTGTGAATAACCACCAAATACTACTCCTACATGACCACCCTTAGCACTGCGAAAAACTAACCCTCGACAATAAGGTATAACTTTTCAATACTACGTTTAATTTCATAGTTTTTGCCTTTTTGGATTGTTTTCTAGTTTTTCATGTTTTTTCTTGAACTTTTCAGCACATTGCAGTCCTTCTATTCAAACAGCGGCACCGACCCCCCCTCAACTAATAATTTTTAAAATTCCAACCAGAGGAACAATGAAAAAGGACATTGGTAAATGCATGCCAATTACTCCGGCTCCTAGCGGGACACTAAACATTGCCTCCTCATTTTGAATTCCAATGCTCTCACTTGGTGGCTTGCCTAGTGCAATGGGCATATCGGTTTTGAACAATATAAATTTAGATGAAGATTATTTAGGAATTAATAGCAATGACCCAAATGGTTTTTTCAATACCCATGAGATGATTCAAGGCCAGCAGGTATACTTCAATTTCAACATGCTTTACAATATTGAATTACATTTCAATTTAAATTTATTTATCTGAATCTTGATTAATTTTATCAAAAACAGGATCAGGCCACCCAAAGGAAGAAACAAGTAGTAGTTGATCTAGCTGAAAGCCCCCATACTTCTCTAGCAAGATCATCTTCATCAGATACAGATAGTGAACAGTTTATACCTTTTCCTTTGGAGAACTTAATTGGTTACGATTGTCAATCCCATGTTAGTGAGTTTATTCTACCTCATATCAATCAGCTCATAGAATGGGAGAGAAGAGATAAATTTCTTATCAATGAGATTATTAGTCATTTTGAAAATTATTGGCAAAGAGATAGTTTATACGCTGCAGTCTAGAATCAACCGACGAAGATGGATTCCTTACTTACCTAAGTAAGAAGTGGGACTGGAAAAATGCAAAATACAGTTCACCACTTTTTGGGTTTGCTAGGGTTCTCACCTACCACCATAATGAGATAGTTTTAAATGCTCAACAAACTGGATATGGTTGGGCCTATTAGATTTAGATTTCCTCTATCTCTTACAAAAAATCTTGATTTGCAGCTATCGTATACATTGTAAGGACTAACATATCAAATTCTAAAGTTTTCAGAAAAACCATTCATTGTTTTGCCACAAACTATCCCTTGGCCTTCTATTTGGCAGGTGAATTTTGGAGTTAAAAATTTAAAACTGTACATGCAAATTTGCCTACTTGGCATTTTGTAGTGATGAAGTTGTATCAATTCCATTTGAGAAAATAACATGTCTGTGGATGATTTCAACCCTCTTGTGTTTATTTGCAATTTTCTTTCACTACAATTTTGGCACAATTGCATGAACTTGCTTTGCAGTTTAATGGTTTGAATGTTTATTGAAGACAGGTGTTCTTCATTCCCGGTGAAAACCTTTGTTAGTCAAGAGGAAGAGGCCATCTTCTTACACCGAGGCTCCGTGGAGACTCCCAATTGAGATTAGGTCACTCCTTTTAGTAAACCCTCAACAGTTTTACGCTCGTTAAACGAATAGAGGAATAGGAACCACCTTCATCCGGAGAGCTATTCCGATTTCACAAGGTTCCACACTTGGGAAAAGCTCCAATGTTAAATGCAACGCAATTGAGAGTCTGACATAACATTCAAGTTGCATGACACTGCAGGGACTTTGGACCATGCTAGTGATTCGCCAAAAACACAACCTTCTTCCCCAACTCACTCCATACAGTCGTATGCATTCGTATCTTCTCAATAACCACCAAATACTACTCCTACATGGCCACCCTTAGCACCACGAAAAACTACCCCTCGACAAGGTACAACTTTTGAATACTATGTTTAATTTCATAGTTTTTGCCTTTTTGGATTGTTTTCTAGTTTTTAATGTTTTTTCTTGAACTTTTTAGCACATTGCAGTCCTTTTGTTCAAACAGAGGCACCGACCCCCCTCAACTAATAATTTTTAAAATGCCAACTAGAGGAACAATGAAAAAGGACATTGGTAAATGCATGCCAATTGCTCCGGCTCCTAGCGGGACACTAAACATTGCCTCCTCATTTTGAATTCCAATGCTCTCACTTGGTGGCTTTCCTAGTGCAATGGGGCATATCCATTTTGAATAATATAAATTTAGATGAAGATTATTTGGGAATTGATAGCAATGACCCAATTGGTTTTTTCAATACCCATGAGATGATTCAAGGCCAGCAGGTATACTTCAATTTCAACATGCTTTACAAGATTGAATTACATTTCAATTTAAATTTATTTATCTGAATCTTGATTAATTTTATCAAAAACAAGATTTGGCCACCCAAAGGTAGAAACAAGTAGTAGTATGATCTAGTCTGAAAGCCCCCATACTTCTCTAGCAAGATCATCTTCATCAGATATAGATAGTGAACAGTTGCTACCTTTTCCTTTGGAGAACTTAATTGGATACGATTGTCAATCCCATGTCAGTGAGTTTATTCTACCTCATATCAATCAGCTCATAGAATGGGAGAGAAGAGCTAAAGTTCTTATCAATGAGATTATTAGTCGTTTTGAAAATTATTGGCAAAGAGATAGTTTATATGCTGCAGTCCAGAATCAACTTACGAAGATGGATTACTTACTTACCCAAGTAAGAAGTGGGACTGTCATGTATAACAACAACTATAAAGACAACATTTTGGATAAGAAATTAAAAAAATTGGAAAATATTAGTGCTGAGGCCCAGGCATATTTCAATAAATGGTCCAAGGACAAGGATATGGTAGCAGTTGCAAATGCCGAGAGAGATAGAGCAGTTGTAAGTACTATCACTTTCAAACAATTTTTCTTGTTAATTTGAAAATTTTCATTTTTTAGTAATATGTTAAATTGACATTACTCTTTTTGTGTAGTTGAAATATGAAAATTTGAAGAGTCAAGCAAAGGTATTCCAAGTTCACTTGGAAACAACGAAGAATAGTTTATCCCATACAAATAATTTGATGGAAAATATTGTTTTGGTTAACAAACAAAATAATACACTAAAGTGGATAATTAAAGAGCACAACTTCGACCCTGAAATATTATTCAAAGCTAAGGCAACAACTGATCCAAATTTTCTATCCCATGGAGATGTGACAAAGCAAGAAGAAAGAATTTTAAAAAATCTGGACAGTGCTGCGGAAGATCTTATAAGTTCTAGGGTTATTTCAACTGTTGGGGAAAGGGGTACAGCCACAGGGGAAGAAACCATTGGGGAAAGGAGCATAAGGAGTTGAAATGGATACAGAAAAAGAGGGGTTGAAAACTTTTATTATTGAGTGTGGAAACTTTAAATATTGAGTCTATATTTGAAAATTTGTAACATTGAATGTTGTGGTCATGGTATTTGAATTTAATTATATGGATTTGATAGCCTTTTAAAATTTGAAATACTATATAATCTTTAATTTTGATTGCATATGGATTTGATAGAATTTTTAGATTGTATATGGAGTTTATGCTTTTTGGTTTACTCTTAATGGTGATTGCATTAGATAGGGATGAATCGTGATGACGTATGTTTCTTGTTTACTTGGATTATCATGAATTGTATAGATGGATGTAGATGATGATGATGAATGATGATAATGGATAATTGTTTTTAAAAACATGGAATGATGATAGATGATGATGAATGATGATAATGATATGATATATATGGATGATGATCAATTTAATGTGGACGTAGATTTAGCTTCAAGCACGATAATTCTTCTTCTCTAGACATTTAAACTTGTTTTAAGATAATTCTTCTTCTCTATACTTGTAATGATATGATCATGATGTCATTAGAATGGATATAGATGTTAAATAAATGGAATGTGTTAAAATGGATATAGATGAAATTAGAATGGATATACTTGTAATGATTATTAATTGTTTTAAAAAAATGGAATTGTTTTAATAAATTTAAATTAGATAAATAATTCTTTTAATAATAATTGTAGTGCTCAGGACTCAGGATTATGATAATGATATGGTGATGATATGATATATATGGATGATGATGAATTTTATGTGGACGTATATTATAAATTGTATAATGTATCGTGGATTATGAATTGTATAGTATAGAAATATCTTCCTCTGTAAAATTCAATTGTGTCATTTTATCCCACAGTTAAAAAAATATATCAAAGCATTTTGCAAATATAAAAAATAAATTAAACATAATTGTAAGAAATCAAGAAAGATGATATGATAGGGTTTAACTTACCTCTAGTGTATTAGATTGCTGTGAAATCATCACTGGTAATGTGCTAGATCTTTGTTTTAAGAAAACTCAACACGAGAAATGGATTAGTAGATAGATGGGTGAGTTGCCTGACATTTTCAGTCCCGAGAAGTACCAGCTTCCTCAGATGGATGTCAACCCACGTTTTCAAAAAAATAAAAAATATTATATTTAAATAAATGTAAATATATAGACCTGTAACATCTTTAATGATAACAAGTGTCAAGAGCTGAAAAAAATGTAAAGTAACAAACAATATGATTAAGGTGAAGAAGATACCTATTTAAAGTTGAAATCATCATTGGTAATGTGCTAGATCTTTGTTAAAAAAAAAACTCAACACGAGAAATGGATTAGTAGATAGATGGGTGAGTTGCCTGACATTGTCAGTCCCGAGAAGTAATAGCTTCCTCGGATGGATGTCAACCCACATTTTCAAAAAAATAAAAAGATTGTATTTAAATAAATGTAAATATATAGACCTGTAACATCTTTAATGATAACAACAAGAGCTGAAAAAAATGTAAAGTAACAAACAATAAGATTAAGGTGAAGAAGATACCTATTTAAAGTTGAAATCATCACTGCCACTAGTAATGTGCTAGATCTGTGTTTTAAGAAAACTCAACATGAGAAATGGATTAGTAGATAGATGGGTGAGTTGCCTGACATTGTCAGTCCTGAGAAGTACAAGCTTCCTCGGATGGATGTCAACCCACATTTTAAAAAAAAATAAAAAGATTGTAGTTAAATAAATTTAAATATATAGACCTGTAACATCTTTAATGATAACAAGAGCTAAAAAAATGTAAAGTGACAAACAATAAGATTAAGGTGAAGAAGATACCTATTTAAAGTTGAAACAATCCATTATCAATAGCTTCTTCAAACTTGATGTTCTCTTCTGTAGAGTGTGACGATGCACCAATTCCACTCTCAACGTTGGGAACAATTGTACTTGTAGCTGTATTATTCACACCTCTTCTTTCACAAAGGGAATTCCAATGCACAATTGCTCTGTCGAAAGGAAAGGTTTCGATGGAGTATCAAGAAACATAACACCTCATGCAACTTTCCACATTTTTATCCAACCTGTTTCTTAGTTTTGATTTTATAAATGATAGTGCACTGAAAACCCTTTGTCCTCCACAGACCCCAAAATCATTGTTTGGCATAACTCATATAATCTGAAATATTCACTGATATCTTCTTGTAAGATAGAATTTTGATAGATTCCTCGCCACATCCTTGTAATAGCACCACTTTCAGAAGGTTTGTCTAAATTTTTATATTGGTTCCTCATTGTTGTTGCAAAATTTGTTGATTGAAATTTTAATAAATCAGCATTCAGTATACCTTTGATTTCCATTCCCTTGAACTCTGAAGTCTTTGCGAAATGTTCCATTATTGTACCCATGGATTTATGGAAATGCTTTCTTACAAAGTCAACACAATTACCACCTTCAGTATTCCAAAAATTAGGATTCATCACACCCATGGCTTCAAGAATTTTATCTTTGGAGAAACGTTCTCTAATTTCTGATGATAAGGATTCTGAAATTTTCTTAAGCTTTATTCTTGTTTCAACTATAACAGACTCAAAGAGATTACGTGTCATGGGAACATCTTCTCATTCCGATCTTGTAATATCTTGACATTTTTGCACAATGTGTAGTGGTATGTCCCTCCCATTAACAGTGATGCAGAGGTGATCGTGGATATTAAATCTCAAATAGTTACTGGGATTTTTAAGATCTAATAAAGCTTTCCAATTCTCAAAAATAGGTGTATCAAAACTATCTTGGGAACAATACAAGATATCAAGACTTTGACATACCATTTTTCTCATCCGTATAAAATCCACAATATAGATTAATCTTCCCTGTGCATGCTTCATCAGTGTATTGATCTGCTGCAACATTGGAAGAATACCAACCAATGTAAGCAATGTCTCCAAATAAGTTAAACGGAACAACAAGTCCCTTTCCCTATCAACTTCATGACGGTATTTGTGCATGAAACCAACCAACGAAGGATACTCCTCACGAACTCTGCATGCAGGTTCATACAAGGAGATCCATCTAGTCTCAACATCTTTTAGAAGTTTTTTGCCATATGTAATTCCAATTGCAAATTTCTAGAACTCAAGAAATCGCTTTGGGCTGCTTGACATATAGGCATGAAGTTCTCTTATAAGGTCTTCTAATTTAGCAACATTTTCATGGTTTCTTACCATTTTATACTCTAAATTCATTCTGTGAGCCATATAGTGAATTGATAGCATATATGGGGCCACTATTGTTTGTAATCTAACACACATCCTTATTCAGTGACCCTGCATGATAGATGCACCATCTGCTCCAACGCATACCAACTTTGTAGCAATTTCATAATCAGTCATTCCAGCAATATCTTTCAAATGAGAAACAACTATTTTATGTAGGTTTTCGGCATTGCAGTTTTCAACCATTTTCATAACACCCAACAGATGAGGTGTCCTTATATGATTTTCTAAAGTATAGATGTGGATACATACCCATGCAGTGTTGTCGACTGTTGTCACTTCATCAATTGAAAGAGAGATAAACTTTGATTTTTTTACATTCTCTTTCAAATCTTCCTTCTCTATCATTGAAAGGCATTTTGCCATTTCCCATCCACTACTTTCAGACCAATGAGACTGAGGTACATTCAGCATTCCATTATATTGATACAAAACTTTGAAATCGAGGAAATCCGAAATCGGTCTTCCTTTTTTTAGTATGTGAAATAGAGTAGAGAATTGTATGAGTTTTGCATGTAGATTTGTTTGTTTCATCTTACCAATATGCGATGTGATCGTTCCTCCCTTTTCCAAGAGATGTCTGTGTTTTTTCTGCTCTGCCTCATATTCCGCTGCATATCTAACATGCATGCATTCTTTTTCAGTTTTCCACCTATGTGTTTTGATTTTCTGGCCATCCACCCCCGTTACAGTCAAATATTGTTTTCCACAATGTTTTTCTATAGTGTCCAGCTTCATTTGCATTTTTTGTTGCTTTCCCAATTTCCACGTACATATTGTACATGTACATTTAGATGGGATCTCTTCAGAATTAGATGATTGTACAGGTTTCAATACAACGGAAATTTAGCTGCCCAATCAAACTTGTATGTCCTGCCAATGGTCCACATATTCTTGTTCGTTTTCAATGTTTTACTTTTTTGAGTAGAATTTTGAGCAATATCACAATCACCTGGTTTCCTCTTTCTTGGACCAGAATTTGAATTTTGATTTCTGTGTTCCATTTTGATGAGCATTTGTATGTGTGATATCTTGATGCACTTCTGGTTGCACCCCAACAGGAATAATATCTTCAAGATCTGGCATATTATCGTAGGTGTCATTTGTTTGACTTTGATACTGTGCAGAATGCATGTCCACCTCAATAATACCTTCCACACAGTCAGTATTCTGATTCTTTGTGGTGGCATCTATATGGTTGGTATTTTCAATATCTGTATCCGCAGAGTTTCCAAAATACTTGAAGAGTGATTTCTAAGATTTCTTAGTTACTTTTAGGGTCTTCGCATTCTTAGAACTAGCACCTTCCATTATTCTGAAGAGAGTCCTGTGTCAACAAAAGAACCAAGTAGTGACTACCTGTTATGCGTCAACAAGGTGTCAGCAAGGTGCCAACTGACATTGTCACACATGACGAAGGCGTCCACTGTCTAAGGTCACTGTCGCACATCAACTTTGCCCTTGTTGTGCGTCAACTGCCTATGCCCTATTGCGCGTCAACTCTCTCTGTCGCGCATCAAACCTATTCCTTTTTTGCGCATCTGTAATATCTCCTTGTCACGCGTCTATAATAACTCTTTGTCCCGCATCAACTATATCTCTGTTACACGTCAACAACTAACCCTAATAGGATAACAACAATCTCTAGTGCTTAAGAGTATGCGAGTTTAAACTTCACGGTATTGGTAATTTGGTAAGCTACTTGAGATATACTACCTAAAGAATTACCTAGGTTTTTATAGGAGATGTTTTCAAATGAAGGTGAAGCCAAACCCCAAAAAAAAAATATACTATATATTTTAGGTGAACAGGACACCGACCCGCTCCAAAAAAATCACCTTTTGAAATTTTCCTAAAATGAAATTTTCACCATATTACGAATATTCGCCACTAAAATTATCCCTGTTTCCACACCACCACCCTTTACCTCGACTTAACCAACATCACCTACATTCAACCCATCTCCCTCATCAACATATACTCCACTCTTTACATCCAAACAATCTACCTCTTCAAAATCCACCCAATCTCACATATCCTCTTCATCCAAATCCACCACATCCCCTTCCTCCACATCTACCTTATCCACTACATCCCAAATCAAACCATCTAATCCAACACAAACCAAACCTACACCATCCACCTTTCTCAAATCAACCAAATCCAATCCCAAGCCAAAATCCAATACCAATCCAAAACCAAACCAACCTCTTAAAACCCCCAAGGATAATCCTCTATCCAAATACCAGCCATCTAATCCATGTCCTAAAACTAAATCCAAATCACGTGAATCCAATAAATCTTCTCCTATCCTACCCACTCCTACAAATAACCTACCTAAACCACCCTTATTACCCACACCACCTCTCTTACAAACCCCAATCACCTTCACCTCCTTAGGTGAATCTTTAACGACCAGATTTCATCATCTTAAAAAATTCAACATGATCATCCATCCCTCACAAAAATCATGTGATCAAAACCTCCCCAAACCATCTTGGTATTGAGAACACTATTATTGTGACTTCCATCGCACCCATGGACATTCGACCAATCATTGCATGCAATTTAGGTCTTATGTCCAAAACCTCATTAACCAAGGGATTCTTATCCTTGTACCTCTTTAACCACCATCTTTCCATCCCAATCCTCTCCCTAACTATCATCCACCATCCAAACCCCACCCTAAATCCCAACATCGTCAACCATTAAAATCTCATTGTACATCTAAACATCCCTTACCAACCAAAAAATGAAACAAATCTCATCCCCATCCTTTGTTAAGTCCAGCCTCTTAGAAAATGAGAAAATTACAATCCCCCAGTCTCATGATGACCACATGACATCATCTTCTCCATCCACTTCATCCCCTATATCCAAAAATATGTTCACTAATATGAAACATCAAGGTAAAGGCTTAGGCATCCATAAACAAGGCATCCGCGAACCCATCTCCCTTCATCAAAATCCAGGTCATTTAGGCTTAGGTTATAAACCTAACACTAACAACGTCCCTCCCCTTACGCCACTACAACCCATTTCTACCACCCCTCTTGTTGATCCTACCATCCCAACCACTCAACCCAATCAAAAATCATTTAATTCCCTTACGAATACCAAACACCTAAGAATGGATTGAGCACATAAATCATGGCATGCACACTGATGTTATTTCCTTACCTCCTATCCTCCTTCTATCCAACATCCAAACCCCTTTGCATCTAATCTATGCTTATTATCACATCCATTCATATTCTCTTCCAATATACTCATTTAAACACTTGATTAGATTGATCACACATGGTGTAAGACAATAGTACCTACTACAGCTGTGTGACCTTGGTCTATTATCACCTTTAACATTTAAACACCATTGTCCTCCTAGAGATCTATGTACTTTAACACACTTAATCAACTTGTGGTGAAGACCCTTTGGTACATCCTTTGATACTCTATCCAATGTCTTAACTACACTCATTTCCATCCTCCCATCAAGCCAATGGTGATTCTTAACCCCTTGATAGTTTTCAACAGAGTGGAATCTCTTTATGCAAAAAAATCCAAATATAAAAAAGAAAAAGATCAAAAAATCATATCAAAATTAAAAATATTCAATAAAATCCACCTCAAGACTCTTTGTAGGGGTGTTCCCAACAACTCTACTGGGGCTATGGATGCCTAGCAAGTTGTAGAGAAATGTTGTGATAAGAATTAGATGTATCTCCGTCAGGGCTATAGATGCCTGGCTGGCAGTGGATCAATGCACGACTTAACCTTTCATTCATCTTCCATTAGCCTACTCGACTTAATCACTCCCTATACATTGATTAGTTTGTCTTCACCTACTACCCATTAAGTCTTCACTTCAAGTGGTAATTAACCATCACCATTGCACACACTTTGATATCGAGGAGAAATAAGGCTTCAATGTTACCAAGTATTGTTTAAACCCTGGTCACACTTTTGTTTTAGTCCTACTGTTATCTTACACCATGTGCTGTCAGGCTCATCTTTTGATCATCATTGATGTTATTTTCCTCCCATCCATCACATCCACATCCTCTTTCCCTTGTATCAAACAGTCATGAGCAGAATATGATCCTTTCCTTTTCATCCCATCCTCATCATGTCTCTTTTCAACTGTCATCATCATGACTGGGGGAAGCCTTACTACCATCTACTGGGGGCATCATCCATTTTAAATACCCCTCACTTCCTATCCTACCCTATATCTAAGGGAAAAATCAAACCCATCCATTCATCCAAAGGCCAACCTACTTTACACTTGGGGGCACACCACATCTATCCCTCAATCCATCCACATCTCATCTTATCTTATACCACATCCTTATCCTACCTATCCATCTCCCATATCACATCCAACATATCCTTTACTCCTATCAACCAATCCCTATCAAAATCATCATCCTATCCTCATCCTATACTTCAATCCTAAATGAAACAATCCTCTTATCCTTATCTTATTCTTCAATCCAAAATCATCCTATCCTCATCCCACCCTATCCTATCCAACCTATCTAATTTCTTGCAATCCTTCCCTTTCATCCCACCCCAAACATGCTTTGGGACTTATAGGAGAAAGTCACACCCCACATCACATCCCTTCTCACCCCCCATGAACTATCCCATCACAAATCCTTTCCTCTTACCTATCTTCCACCATCACCCACGCCCCAAATCAAAAAATTTAGACATCAAACACCCACAATCCAAAATCCACAATCCAAAAATCCAAACATTAAAAAATCTAAACATCCACAATCCAAACATCTAAGAATCAAAACATACAAAATACAACATCCAAAATCCATAAACCAATAATATAAACATCTAAAATAGAAACATGTAAAAATAAAAAAATCCAAAATCCAAAAATAATAATCTAAACATCCAAAATCCAAAAATCAATAATATAAACATCCAAAATCCAAAAATATAAAAATAAAAAAATCCAAAATCCACAAACTAATAATCTAAACATCCAAAATCCAAAATCTAAAAATCTAAACAAAACAAAAAACACACAAAATGCAATGAGTGTGTTTTTTTTTGTGTGTGTTTGTTTGTTTATCCACATTTACATTTTGATCGATGATATGATGCCCCTTTTGTTTGGTCTAACGATATGAGGACCATATTTAATATTAAATTTTCCAATGATATGAGGACAAGGACATTTGGAACTTTAGTCTCAATGGTATTTATACCTTGGTGCATTTTACTCCATGCCACATCAATCACAATTGCTAATGATGATCATAATGGGCATTTTCTGGTAGCACACCCCCTTATCTCATCATCATTTAAACATACCATCATCATCCTCCCCATCCCTCTATCCAATAAAACCATCATCAATCACTCAATATCCACATCCAAATATTATCATTTTAAATCCAACATCCTCACCCCCTAGATGGGGCATCTTCGATCCAAAAACCAATCCTCATTCTCTCATCCAAACATCCTCACTCATCTAATCATCTAAATCAAATCAATCCTCAAATATCACATCATCAAATTGTTATCCCATAAAATTGACAAGGGAAATTTTACAGGTAACCATACCAAAATTTTATTTTGGTTCCTCGCCAAGGTCCCTTAGTGTTTGGAATGGCGTAAAATCCCTTTCTGAAAAATCTAGTTTTTCGAACTTAGTCATTTGGTCCTTTTTGGCTAGGCGTAGATTTTATTCATGCAACATCAAATGAATTTGCACCCCCTTCTATTCCTTTGGTGCATCCTTTGGAGTGTCGACATTAAAAATGTTGTGCCTTCCCATGATGTGCCCTTCTCGCCTGCACCGAGGCACATGCGCCACCTTGTCGACATTAAAATTTTTGCACCCCTGAATGGTGCGCCAAGGCACTGAAAAGGTAATGTCGACAGTCCCATATCCGTGCCTTTGGCACACAAATTTTTATGTTGACATCCATTTTGGTGCGCCTGACCAAAAAGTTGGTGGCACATTTATTACACCTTTTGCTATATATAGGTGCATCCGACCTGTCATTTTCACGATTGAAAAAACGTGAAAAGTTAAAATCCTCTGCACTTGTTAGCGCTCCTATCATCCCCATGTCGCTTTACGTCACATTCGTGGACCCCACATCATTTCTTCCATTCTATATATTCCTGGTAAGTGGTCCTTGCTCTTCTTGTGTTGATTATTTGTGGGATTTTTGTATTGTTTTTAGAGGTTGTTAAAAACAAAGAAATTGAACATAAAATAAAACACAACCTCTAGTTTGTTTTGCAATCAACTCTTCCCCCAAACTAGTTTTACCCTTCTTCCAGATCTACTAGCCTGTAGGGCTTTTGTCTCGGAAATGAATCCAGAATCCTCTTTGCCCTTTTCCTCTCATTGTCAAAATCTATGTTGAAAGAGGTAAAAGACCATAAACCTATCAAAAAGAGAAAAAATCTAAAATTTATCACAGTCCTGAACCACGGATTTTTCCTTTCATGCAAACGCCATCACTGTTGCATAAAACACAGTCACGCCATTCGGTGCACTATCCCTGCCTATAGCATGCATCCTCCCCATACCCTATTAAACTTTCAAAACCCTAACACAGGCACAAGTGTAAGCGCAAATACAGCTACACCAGTATTTATGTCATGCAGACTCTCCCTGTGTTGTGCCAAAGCTAAGACTGGTGCATCTTAACTCAGTGATACACCATCTGAACCTGCACCCCTTTGGCGCACCAAAACTATTTGTAACATGTTCCAAATCTACACTAATGGCGCATCCTACAGTCTTACAACACCATAATTACTTGGGCCCAGTTTAAAACCCTTCATATGGCGCAGGTGCACATCATTTTACACCAACACTGAATGTTGCATGTAATTTTTCTGCACACTGCGCCCTTTTGCATTGTTTTCTTCCATGTAACAATCTCTAGTAGTGTGCCTTGCTTTTCTAACCATACAACCTGCAATAGAACTACGCCTTGCACCCAAAGGCTTATAAATTGATAAGTTTCCTTTTTTTAAAGCTTTGATGGACGATTTAATAGCTAACACGGCTCTTCTGTGGTGGACTTCCCTACTTCTTCTTACAGATCAACAACTGAACTCAGATTCACACATGTCTTCATCAAGTAAGAGGCCAACTAAGTCAAAGGGTAAGGCCAAACTCACAGAAGAAGAAAATAAGTACAAATACCAAGGGTTAGGATGCCTGAGTCCCTTGCAGAGTGTGACTTAGACATCAGGGATTTAGAACTTGGCCACATTGATATGGAGGACTTCTGGGCCAGAACTAGACAGGTCACAGGCAGTCCATGGATGGAAAAATTGGTCAGTAGTGGTTTACATTTCGCTGGGGGAATTCCTGTGAGTGTGGTAAACAATGAGTTTATGATGGTGGTGGCTCGCTGCTATAATAAGGACACAAGGTGTGTCGAGAATGAGAAGGGTGAGGTAATAATCAACCTCACTTCTCGGCACTTTGAAATCATGTTGGGTATCCCCCACCACTGGCACTTTGTGGCAATAAGCCAAGAAGACTGCATCAAAACATGGGATGAGAATGAGGAAAAATGCATGCAGCTTATGAATGAAGTGTACATGAAGAACAAGAAGGTGATAACTAGGTGGCCGCAAATTATTCATCACAGCGACTTTTCAGAGGAGCTAAGTGACACCATAACCTTCCTAAGTAGGGGTATTTGGGCTTCTTGATGCCCATTACTTCCACAAATGGATGCTCAGATATCTGGAAACAATGAGAAAAAATATTCCTGATCAACGTTTTGAATGGGCGGAGATCATCAGCAACACTATCTCTGAGCAACTTCAACAACTCTCGACAACGGGGAGGTTCTACATGAACTCCTACGTAGTTTACACTGTTTCCTCAGAAAGAGACTACCCAGTGATAAGTTGATGTAGGGTATGGCCCCAAGTAAAAAATATATGAATATTAGTAAGAGTTGAGACTGGAAAACAACATCCCACAATTCAGCAAGATCAACGATGCCTTCTTCTACAACATCATCTGCCTCTTGAGGCCTAATGTGACTCATGGTCAGATGACCAAGATCATGGTGACTGCCACAGAGAAGTAGAGGGCGTTATTTACACAATTCCCCACGTTCACCTATCTCAGGGCTGCCAATTTCTTAGAGGAGCCCACCAAGCTACTAAGGTATGCGGGGCCTAAGCTAATCCTATTAGAGCTGTCCAGGCAGCTTATCACATATCACGAGAAGTGCCTGAAAAGAAAGAAGGGTAGAACTCCTTTCCCCCTCACAGTGGGCAGATACACCTACACTTCTCACACCAAAACCTGGGAAATGTTTGCGGAGCTAGGATTGCTCAACTTGAAACACAATTTCCCGGCAAGGCTGACCTTTGATCATCATAATTTCCTTCCAAGGGCAAAGCTTGATCCAATTCACATTCCACAGACTGAAGATGTCTATATTGATTTGTATCACGAGGTCAAGATCAGGAGAAAGGATCACTACCGCCTGACCCTAGCAGAGATCATCAAGTATGGTGTGGCCACTGTCCTGAAGGTTTCCAAATGACTGATAAAGAAGTTGATCAGGTCTATTTAGATACGGACAGGGACAATTGACCATTTGCCAAGATTGACAGAATGAGGGTACCTCAAACTATTGAGGAAAGGGTTAAAGGCACTCTGTAGTGCACATAACATTGGTGCAGGATGAATGGCCTCATCTACCTTGGGGTAGACTTCACCACATCTCCTTTGGGCGATACACCTGCTAGGCCGAAGAATTTGCCAAAGGGTAAAGGGAAAGACAATGAAGGAGAATTAAGTGTTTCTCAGGAGCAAGCTCTCGAGAGTCCTCCTTCCACTACCCAGGAGTAGGTAGTAGGTCTGGTCTCCCCTGAAAAAGAAGCAATGGTAAGTGTTCCAACGAGCACATCCACTCAGGATGTTTCCACTGCTGTAGCTGCTGAGGTTCCCACCATCCCATCTTCCGCTCCTTCCCCTCCTCACGTCCCTCAAGGAACCACTCCTTTGGTCACATCTTCTCCCCCATCTTCTACTGGTCCCCCTTCCTCTTCCTCCATCTTCTCTTCCCTTGTGGAGCTGTCCCCCAGCATTTCTTCTCTCATCTCTAAGATCCCTTCCTCCCCTATAGTGACTCCTACCCCTATGAGTGTTGGAGATTCAGCTTCTTTATCAATGCCGCTGCTAAGCGTCTCGACACATTTCCCTGAGTTCACTGTAGCTTCTCCTTCTTCTGCCTCCATTCCCTGTTCTCCCTCTGTTCCCACTCCCTTAAGTCTAGAATG
This sequence comes from Taxus chinensis, assembly GCA_019776745.2. Lineage (NCBI taxonomy): Eukaryota > Viridiplantae > Streptophyta > Pinopsida > Cupressales > Taxaceae > Taxus > Taxus chinensis. The sequence continues at coordinate 142,232,285 of CM034149.1, forward strand.
GATCTCCAAGCACTTGAGCCAACATAAGAGGAAAGTCCCCATTGCACCTATGGACTTCTCCGTCATCCCAACAAAAGGAGCTAAGAAACAAAAGCCAATAACCCACTTCTCTCAGAGTGCTTCAGGTGAAAGGGTTATGGAGATCACATACCCTGATCCCACAAAGGACAAAAAGGATATGTATCCTACAGATTATACTGTGACACAGGTCACAATGGGAACATCCTCTGAAAGCCTACAGGGAGAGGCCCTATCTGCAGTCGATGCCCTTTGAAAAAAGCTTCAGGAAGCAAAGGAAGAGAAGAGGATACTGAAAGAACAGAACAGACATCTCCTCCAAGCCCTGCAGAAAATGGTTAGTGCACCTCCTACAACTGCCACTGAAACTCTTAAGGCCCTTAGCTAAGAAAAGATAAATGAGTACACCAAGATTGGTGAAAAAGGTATGAAAGTATCCACCTAGAGAGACCAGATCCTCAAGGATAGTGAGGAAGTAATCGTAAAGTTCACAGAGCTATATCAGAATATTGATCAGGCTAACAAGGAACTCCAGGTGATTGCGGGACCTATCTCCGAAGAGTTGGACCATGCTAGGTTACAACATGAGACATTCTAGAAGATGCTCGACTACCCGGTCGATGACTTAGTGAAATTCAGTGTCTTTGATCACCCAAGAGCACCCAACAAAGTCCTTGCTGCTTTGGACTATCGGGTTGACCAGATGGAATTTGTCTTGGAGAAGATTGATAAAATCAAGGAGGAAGCCTTGGATGCAATGCATCAAATGGAGCAGATCGTCCTAAGGATGTCTTCAGGCTTGCTCACCCCATCATACGCCTTGAGGAAGGCAGATGACACTATTCAGCTCTTCAAGGAGATCACGTCACAAGGATTAGGGCCAGAAGCCACTTTTGACATGGAATCCATCAACAACCTTTTGGCTTGCCGTGACTTCGTGGGTTACCTGATGGAGGCAGGTAATGAATACTTCAAGCTCCCAGAAAGACTCAAAGATGAATGGGAGACTTGTGAAGTCATCGGCGATCATACCAAGGGTCCTGCTCAGGATCAAATTGAACCGATGGTTAGCAAATTCTTGGAGTATCGTGCTCAATTTCATATTTCCTCTCATGAGCAGAAGCAGGATACTCCCTTCTAGCCACGGGACGACAACGAATAGGCTCCTTCCTCCTAGGAATGTTCTCTTTTTGTAAAATATTTAAAAGTTTGTTGGCACAAATGATGACATCATCCATGTTGCACCATGGGATGTTGTCATCCACCAAATTGCCCCAAAGTCAACAGTTGACTTTTAGATATTTTGTAAATATTTTGTAATTAGTTGTTGGTTTCTTTTTGCCTTCTTTCTCCTCCTTTCTATATATACTTGGATATTTTTGTATTCAAGGTGTGAACATTTTTTAGATGAAAAATAGAAGTGAGAAGAAAAGGCTTTGTACTTTTTGTAACAGAATATTTATTAATACAAAATTGAGACTTTGTGCTCAATGGATGTGTTATGTACATTAGATCTTTCTTAGTTAGATTTGTGTTGCTTTTCTGTCAGATCTATCTCTAATTTTTTGTCATTTTCTCATCGGTATTGCTTTGTTTGTTTATGCAAGTAGGTTTGGCTCTGTTTACTACCAGCCCAAAACATAAACCCTCTAACCTTTCTTCTTTGGAATTCATTTCTTTTCTCCCTTCGGATCTATTCTATCTCCTCTCCTCCATTTGTTCTTTTCTGCTCACAACTGGAAATACCCCAACTGGGATGAGATCCCAAACCCCTGAAGGAAAATTTTTGTAGGACTTACGCAGATTCCCACTGGTAGAATAGCAATAAACTAGTTTCACTTTGCTGTCTCAAAGAGGGGCTATGCCCTGCACACTGTTGGCTCGTCTATCCATAGATCTGCCCTCCCGACAGATTTTCGGACCAACAATTTTTGGCGACTCTACTGGGGATTGAACCAGATCTATGTGAGTGTTGTGTCAGTTAAATGACACTAACAACTTTAAAGGTTACTAAAGTAACTAAGAAAATTGATAAAACTGCAAAAATCACTACCTGTTTGCAAATCCTAACTTTTTGCTTAAAATCCAATTTTTTTGCAAAAGTGATCCAAACTGAAAATTTTCTTCAGAGATCCATAGATCTGGGCTAGTTAGAGATCTTTAGTTCACTGAGTTTTTACAAAAACCCGTATATTTCCATAGATCTGAGATTCTGACAGTTTTACAAAAATTTCAAACCCTTGTAAAAAGTCAACTCTAAGATCCGATCATCAGCTTGCTAAGTTAAACCATCATTTTATCCTCGTTGATCTTTATCATTAAACCGTGATCGGTTTTCAAAAAAGGATAAAATTAAATATTTAGAAAAGTAAATGCTACTGATTTTTGTCAGAAAAATCAGAAAATCAGTAGGTACAACCAAAAAGAGTTTTTGAATTTGCTCTAAAAACATTGCAGATCTGAAAGGTGCATTGGCGGGTGAACCATTTACCTATAGAAGGAGAGCTCGTGGAGAAGTCGATCCTATTTTTGATCTACTTCAAAGGCATAACTTCAGTATTACACCAGCACACTTCCCATCACTGAGTTCAGCTGATCAGTCAGCCAGAAGTGTCTCACCTCCATGAAGGAACCATTTTTCGCAAGGAGCCTCCACATCCCTTTGTAGTGCTTTGTTGCTTAGCGGAACTGCACTTTCGGCTCGTGTCCTCTTTCCAGCTTTTCAAATGGCAGTACCATGGGGAAATGCTATGGGCCCTCTTGCGTTACCACATCTTGTTCATGCACTCCCTCATGGAAACCGAAAGAATTTCCCAAGATTTGATGGGAGTGGAAACCAAAGCATGGATTCACATATATCTGCATTCATTATGTCATGCAACATCCTAGATGTGACCCATGAAGATGTATCAGTGTGCCTCTTTCTAGAGACCTTGCAAGGACCTACAGTAGAGTGGTTCCAACATTTGCCGGCCGGATCTATCACCAGTTGGGCCACATTACAAACTACATTTGAAGACAGGTATAAGCCTTCAGAAGACGTGTTTGCATTACTGTCAAAGATCACTCACCTGAAGAAGGAAGTCAATGAAACCATGCGTGATTTTATCACTCATTTCAATTCACTAATTAACCATGTGCCGCCTGCCATGTTGCCAACACCGGAAAATCAGAAGTGTTTCTTTGTGAATGCCATGAGCTTGAGAGTAAGTTTCTTACTCTTATAAGAACAAATCACCACCCTGGTTCTCGCTCAGGCTACTGCCATTCGGATAGAGGATAACCTACTTATATCTAGTGAATTAAAATAAGAGCCGTCCAAGCCCAAAGCTTCAACTCCTTCTCAAGCCACTTCATCAGATCTGACATTCCAGAAGATGGCAAACGACTTGCTCACGTTGAAGAAGCAATTGGCTCAAGCTTCTCCTAGCACTTCATACCAGGATATCCCACGGAGAAATTTCACTTCCAACAACACCCCACAAAGGCCGCGTTTGCCTGCAACTACTCCACGGTTGGCACTTGAGGCCCCTCCAGTCAATTCCCTAGTTGAGATTGAAGAAGAGGAGCAAATTTATGAAGAACCTTCATCCCTAGGTGGAGGTAATCAAGATGTTGGTGAACCGATTGGCGACTCTACAATTGGGTATATAGAATTTGAAGAGGAGGAATTTGATGAAGAAGAGGGTACCCAAGGGTATGCAATCAGGCAGTCATATGCTGTTTTCACCCGCTCTCAAGGAAAAGAAGTAGAAGTTGCTGACAGGATACAAAAGGAGAAGGATGTGTCAAACACGCCTCCAACCATTGCTAAAAGAGGTAATCCTCTTCCTGCTCAACCTCCTATTAAGTCCCTTACAAAAAAATCTTGTTCCTCCCATCTCTCCTCCAAATCAGCCTTCTTCTATTCCCATAAAGACTAGTAATCCTACACCTCTGCCGCGAAGTCAGGGACTCATTCCCTCATCAACACAACCCTTGGTCGCATTCGACATAATTGACCATGCTAAAAAACCAAGATTTAAATTTCCAAAGCCGAATATCTTCAGTCTAATCCTGAGCAGCTTGTAAGATTGACCGAATATATCCAAAGTCAAGCTGCTGTACCCCTTCATGCCTCCCCTAAAGGAATCCTTTCCACTCCTCCTGCATCTCGCATAAATGTTGCCTCGACTTTCGCATTAGGTAAAATTGAACCTTTTTATCTCTCCCTCCTAATCAATGGTCACAAGCTGAGCAACTGCATAATTGATTCCGGGGCTTCCGATAATGTCATGCTGACAAAAGTCACCCATGCTTTGGGCCTCACTCTTACCAAGCCTTTCGGTAAGTGTTACTCCATGGAAACCAAACACGTTCTGTTGATTGGTCAGATCAAAGATGCACAGTTCGCCTTTGCGGCATTCCCAGAGAAAAGAGTAAAGATGACCATCCTTGTTGCTGATATTCTAGTAGCATATGGAATTCTACTAGGAAGAAGCTTTTGCAGAGAGGTTGGTGGAGAGATCCATATGGACTGGTCCAAGGCCAGAATCCCCATCAAAGGTGTAATGCAGACATTGGAACTTGAATCGCAAAAGAAGTACTTGGTAACCGATTCTGATGACCCCAAAGCCCAAATTATTTTCGAATCATCAGGGATGGGGAACTACTTCTTATCTACTGAGTCTGACAGAATGGACATTCTTGTCCAGGAATAAGACCTTAACAAGGTTTGGACATTACAATTCGATGACAGTTGTGCAATGAGTGGATGTGGTGCTTGAGCTGTGCTAATATCTCCTGAGGAGGAGATTTTTTCTCTCTCTTTGAAGTTGCATTTTTTCAATACAAATAATACTGTTGAATATGAATCTTTGCTACTTGGCATGCAAGCTGCAAAAGAAAGGGGAATCAAGAACCTAAAAGTATAGGGCGATGCCTAGCTAGTCGTAAATCAAGTAAAAAGAATATACCAAGTAAAGAATGAAAGGCTCAGGCATTACCGCAACACAGTATGGGACATCATTGAAGAATTTTATGCCTTATCAATAAAATCCGTTCCAAGAGCTCAGAATGACATGGCCAATTCACTGGTCATCTTAGCATCTCTCATACTCCCTCACCCAGGGTTGAAGACAGACACATATACCATTGAGGTAGTCTTCCGCACAAGCGTGCCAGATAACTCTCAGCACTAGTAGGTATTCAATGATGACAATCAACTTATTGCCTTTCTAGAGAAAGTAGAAAATTTTAGTGAGCTTCATTTTGAAGGATCTACTTCTGCATGCCATGAATCTATTATTGATCAAGCAAACAAACAAGGTGATGGCATATGTCAGCTCAAGGGAAATAAAATCCCAAAAGGTTTAGTCTCTCTGGAACGATTGTTTGACAAACATGATCGTTTTGTCAAAAAGAAACGACAAGATGACCCTAACTCCTCTCCAAAAATCAAACCGGTCAATCTGGGTTCTGTGGAACATCTGCAGTTTGTGAACATTGGGAAGTGTTGTACACCCGAAGTAAAACGAAAGTTTTTCAAATTGCTGAAGAAATATATGGACGTATTGGCATGGTCTTATGCTGATATAAATTCTTTCAAGCCAAAGGACATTCAGCATGACATCCCATTAAAAGATGATGTCAAACCTTTTCGCCAGAAACAGAGGCACTATAATCCCAAGATCTCGGGTACCATCCAGGTAGAAATACAAAATATGCTGGATGCAAGGATCATTTTTCCTATCCATCACAGTACTTGGGTCACAAATATTGTGCTCGTACGAAAGAAGAATGACGAGATACACATATGTGTAGATTTTCACAATCTGAATCAGGTGTCTTTGAAGGAAAATTACCTGTTGCCCATAATGGATCAGGTCTTGTAGGAAGTGACTAGTTCAGAAATGCTGTCCATGCTTGATGGTTTTTTAGGCTACAATTAGATTGAGGTCTCACCTGAAGATCGATTCAAAACAACATTCACTACTCCCTGGGGCACATTCGCCTATAACAAAATACCTTTTGGCTTGACCAACACTGGTGCCACCTTTCAGTGAGCGATGGACTTCACATTCAAAGGTATGATGGGAAAGGTCATCATGGTTTATTTAGATGACTTAACTATGTTCTGTAAATAGTGAAATGATCATTGTGATCATTTGGAGAAAGTATTGATTAGATGCCGAGAACATGGGATCTCCTTAAATCCAAAAAAGTCTATTTTCGGAGTCACCGAAGGAAAGTTGCTGGGACACGTTGTCAGCAAGGAAGGGAAAAATATAGATGTTGAAAGGGTTAAGGCTATTCAGAGCCTTACCTTACCTACAAGCAAAACTGGTGTTCACTCCTTCTTCAGAAAGGTGAATTTTCTCAGATGCTTTGTTCCCGACTTTGCTGAAAAGACTCGCCACATATCAAATATGATGAAAGGGTTGCAAACTTTCCAGTGGAGCGAAGAAGGAAAGACGTCATTCAAGGATATAAAAGCCTTTATCACCCATGCACCCGTCCGTGTATGTCCCGACTTCTCCAAGGATTTTATCATGTACAGTTATGCATCTGAGCATACTGTATCGACCATCTTAATGCAAAAGAACTCTGAGGAGGTTGAATCTCCAATCACGTTCATGAGCTATCCTCTCAAGCATCATGAATTAAAGATGTCTCAGTTGGAAAAGCACGCCTTTGCTGTTGTCAAGGCAGTCAAGAACTTCCGGTATTACTTCCTAAACTCTCATACAGTAGTTTTGGTCCCTGACACGGCAGTCAAGTCAATCTTAACTCAACAAGAGTTAGGAAGCTTACGAGGGAATTGGATCGCAAAGGTCCAAGAATATGATCTAGACATAAAACCGACCAAGCTGGTAAGAGGCAAGGGCCTATGTCAGCTTATGGCTGAAAAAAAATATTCAGAGGCCCCTGAAGAAAAAGATGATTGCATCAAAGAAAAGCAAGGCCAGCTGGAGAAAGCTGATTCTCTGCCTATGGTTCTATTTGTTGCGACTAGTGATGAGTGGTATTCCGATATCACTTTCTTTCTCACTTACGGTGAGTGTCCAGCTCATCTAACTTCAAAGGTGAAGCATACTGTAAAGCTCAGGGCAGCTAGATATGTCATATGGAATGATGGTTTATACAAACGTGGTATTGATGGCGTTTTCTTGGGTTGTGTTGACAAACCGCAACAAATCAAATTACTAGAAGGTTTTCATGACTCATCCTGTGGTGGTCACTTTTCCTCTTCCATCACAGTACACAAGATCATCCAGGCTAGGTACTATTGGCCAACGCTATTTCGGGATACAACCACCTGGGTAGCAAAATGTGAGCTCTGCCAACAGTTTGTTGGCAAACCAAAATTGGCTGCTTTTCCCCTCAGGCCGGTCATTATTGACAAACCATTCAGGCAATGGGGAATCAACTTTATCAGAGCACTACATCTCCAATCAAGTGCCAGACATAGTTATGTCCTAACAGCAACAGATTACTTCACCAAATGGGTGGAAGCCATACCTGTTAAGAATGCCACCTTTGAAATTGTTTGCAACTTCATCAAAGAAAGCATCATTGTAAGATTTGGCATCCCACACAAGATTGTTGCTGATAATGCTTCCAACTTCTCCTCACAAGAAGTTATTGGTTTTTGCTATGAATACGGGATAACCTTGGCCCATGCCTCTGATTATTACCCCTAGGGAAATGGTCAGGCAGAATCCAGTAATAAGAACTTAGTGACCATCATATGGAAGCTAGTGGATGAGAATCAACGGTCATGGCACAAGTCATTGTATGATGCTTTGTGGGTAGACCATATTACTCCAAAGAGGTCTCTCGGTATGTCACCTTTTCAAGTATTATATGGAATCGACGCTGAGCTTCCCATTTCTGTGGAACTTCCTACTCTGCACTTGGCACAAGCGATCGAAGATGAGACTTTCCAAAATTCTCTTGAAAAGAGGGTCATGTATCTAACAGAGCTTGAAGAAAAGAGAGTAAGAGTGGTTGACAGGATCACCAAACATCAGAATCAAGTCAAGAGACTGTTTGATAAAAAGGCCAAGCAGAGAGATTTTCAGGTGGGAGATCTCATCCTTTTGTGGGACAAGCGAAGAGAGCCAAAGGGCATGCACAGAAAATTTGATTCTCTATGGAGAGGGCCTTTCAAGATCAAGCAGCTCAATGGAGAGAATAACTTCTATCTCTCGTATCTAGATGGAATTGAGCTCCTGCTTCCCTATAGTGGGCAACATCTCAAAATATTCAGGAAGTAGAGCTTGCTCTCTTCTTTGTACAATTTTCTTTAGTTGTGTGTTTGTTTTGTCATGTGTTTGCTTTTGTTGGTTGTGTGTTTTCCTTTTTGTCACCCTTGTTTTTGACTCTGTAACCCAATGGATAGGCACATGTTGATTTGGGATTCTCTACCTTTAAGTTTCACTCAAAGATAGTCCCCAGAAAGAGCCAGCTATTATCCTGTAAAATTGACGAGGGCAATTTTATAGGTAACCATACCAAAATTTTGTTTCGGTTCCTCGCCAAGGTCCCTTAGCGTTCAGAATGGCATAAAATCCCTTTCCGGAAAATCTAGTTTTTCAAACTTAGTCATTTGGTCCTTTTTGGCTGGGCGCAGATTTTATTCATGCAACATCAAATGAATTTACGCCCCCTTCTATTCCTTTGGTGCATCCTTTGGAGTGTCAACATTACAAATGTTGTGCCTTCCCATGATGTGCCCTTCTCGCCTGCGCCAAGGCGCATGCGCCACCTTGTCGACATTAAAATTGTTGTGCCCCTGAATGGTGCACCAAGGCGCTGAAGAGGTAATGTCGACAGTCCCATATCCGTGCCTTTGGCACACAAATTTTTATGTTGACATCCGTTTTGGTGCGCCTGACCAAAAAGTTGGTGGCACATTTATTACACCTTTTGCTATATATAGGTGCATCTGACCTGTCATTTTCATGATTGAAAAAACATGAAAAGTTAAAATCCTCTGCACCTGTCAGCGCTCCTGTCATCCCCATGTCACTTTACGTCACATTCGTGGACCCCACATCGTTTCTTCCATTCTATATATTCCTGGTAAGTGGTCCTTGCTCTTCTTGTGTTGATTGTTTGTGGGATTTTTGTATTGTTTTTAGAGGTTGTTGTTAAAACAAAGAAATTGAACATAAAATAAAACACAACCTCCAGCCCATTTTGCAATCAACTCTTCCCCCAAACCAGTTTTACCCTCCTTCTAGATCTGTTGGCCTGGAGGGCTTTTGTCTTAGAAATGAATCTAGAATCCTCTTTGACCTTTTCCTCTCATTGTCAAAATCTATGTTGAAAGAGGTAAAAGACCATAAACCTCTCCAAAAGAGAAAAAATCTAAAAGTTATCATAGTCTTGAACCACGGATTTTTCCTTTGGCACAAACGCCATCACTTTTGCACAAAACACAGTCACGCCATTGGGTGCATTGTCCCTTCCTACAGTATGCATCCTCCCCGTGCCCTATAAAACTTTCAAAACCCTAACACAGGCGCAAGTGAAAGCGCAAATCCAACTACACCAGCATTTATGTCATGCAGACTCTCCCTGCACCACGCCAAAGCTAAGAACTGGCGCATCTTAACTATGTGATACACCATTTGAACCTACGCCCCTTTGGCACACCAAAACTATTTGGAACATGTTCCAAATCTGCGCCATTGGTGCATCCTGTAGTCTTACAACACCATAATTATCTGCGCCCAGTTTAAAACCCTTCATATGGCTCAGGCGCACATCCTTTTACACCAACACTGAATGTTGTGTGTAATTTTTCTGTACCCTACACCCTTTTGCACTGTTTTCTTCCATGCAACACTCTCCAGCAGTGTGCCTTGATTTTCTGACCCTGCAGCCTGCAATAGAATTGCGCCTTGCGCCCAGAGGCTTGTAAATTGATAAGTTTCCTTTCTGTAAAGCTTTGATGGATGATCTAATAGCTAACATGGCTCTTCTACGGTGGACTTCCCTGCTTCTTCTTACAGATCAGCAATTGAACTCAGATTCACACATGTCTTCATCAAGTAAGAGGCCAACCAATTCAAAGGGTAAGGCCAAACTCACATAAGAAGAAATGAAGTACAAATACCAAAGGTTCAGGATGCACGAGTCCCTTGCAGAGTGTGACGTAGACATCAGGGATTCAGAACTTGGCCATATTGATATGGAGGACTTCTGGGCCAGAACTAAAAAGGTCACAGGTAGTCCATGGATGGACAAATTGGTCGGCAGTGGTTTACATTTCACTAGGGGAATTCATGTGAGCGGGGTAAACAATGAGTTTATGATGGTGGTGGCCCACTGCTACAATAAGGACACAAGGTGTGTCGAGAATGAGAAGGGTGAGGTAATAATCAACCTCACTACCCGGCACTTTGAAATCATGTTGGGTATCCCCCACCACCGGCACTTTGTGGCAATAAGCCAAGAAGACTGCATAAAAGCATGGGATGAGAATGAGGACAAATGCATGCAGCTTATGAATGAAGTGTACCTGAAGAACAAGAAGGTGATAACCAGGTGGCCATAGGTTATTCATCGTAGCGACTTCTTAGAGGAGCTAAGTGACACCATAACCTTCCTAAGTAGGGTATTTGGGCTTCTTGATGCCCATTAATTCCATAAATGGATGCTCAAATATCTAGAAACAATGAGAAAAAATGTTCCCAATCAATGTTTCGAATGGGTGGAGATCATCAGCAGCACTATCTTCGAGCAGCTTCAACAACTCTCGACAATGAGGAGGTTCTACATGAACTCCTATGTAGTTTACGCTGATGCCTTAAAAAGAGACTACCCAGCGCTAAGTCGATGCGGGGTATGACCCCGAGTAAAAATATTTGAATATTAATAAGAGTTGAGACTGAAAAACAATATCCCATAGTTCAACAATATCAACGATGCCTTCTTCTACGACATCATCTGCCTCTTGAGGCCTAATATGACTCATGGTCAGACGACCAAGAGCATGGTGAATTCCACTGAGAAGTAGGGGGCATTATTTACACAATTCCCCACATTCACCTATCTCAGGGCCACCAATTTCTTAGGGGATCCCACCAAGCTACCAAGGTATGTGGGGCCTAAGCTGATCCTATTGGAGTTGTCCAGGCAGCTTATCACATATCACGAGAAGTGCCTGAAAAGAAAGAAGGGTGAAACTCCTTTCCCCCTCACAGTGGGCAGATACACCTGCACTTCTCACACCAAAGCCCAGGAAATGTTTGCAGAGATGGAATTTCTCAACTTGAAACACAATTTCCTGGCAAGGCTGACCTTTGATCCTCGCAATTTCCTTCCAAGGGAAAAGCTTGATCCGATTCACATCCCACAGATTGAAGATGTCTATATCGATCTGTATCACGAGGTCGAGCTTAGGAGAAAGGATCACTCCTGTTTGGCCCTAGCAAAGATCATCTAGTATGGTGTGGCCATTTTCTCGAAAGGTTTCCAAATGACTGATCAAGAAGTTGATCAGGTCTATCTAGATATGGACGGGGACAACTGGCCATTTTCTGAGATTGACAGAACAAAGGCACCTTAGACTATTGAGGAAAGGGTTAAAGGCACTCTGTAGCGCACAGAACATTGGTGCAAGATGAATGGCCTCATCTACCTTGGGTTAGATTTCACCACATCTCCTTTGGGTGATGCAACTGCTAGGCTGAAGCATTTTCCAAAGGGCAAAGGGAAAGTCAAAGAAGGAGAATCAAGCACTGCTCAGAAGCAAGCTCCCAAGAGTCCTCCTTCTGCCGCCCAGGAGTAGGTAGTAAGCTTGGTCTCCCCTGAAAAAGAAGCAATGGTAAGTGTTCCAACGGGCACATCCACTCAAGATGTTACCACTGCTATAACTGCTGAGGTTTCCACCATCCCATCTTCCGCTCCTTCCCCTCCTTACATCCCTCAAGCAACCACTCCTTTGGTTGTGTCTTCTCCCCCATCTTCTACTGTTCCCCCTTCCTCTTCCTCCATCTTCTCTTCCCTCACGGAGCTATCCCCTAACATTTCTTCTCTCATCTCTTAGATCCCTTCCTCCCCTATAGTGACTTCTACCCTTGTGAGCATTGGAGATTTGGCTTCTTTATCAATGCCACCGCCAAGTGTCTCGACACATTTCCCCAAGTTCATTGTAGCTGCTCCTTCTTCCACCTCCGTTCCCTTTGGTCCCACTCCCTTAAGTCTAGAATGGATCTCCAAGCACCTGAGCCAACATAAGCGGAAAGTCCCCATTACACCTATGGACTTCTCCGTCATCCCAATAAAAGGAGCTAAGAATAAAAATTCAATAACCCGCTTCTGTTAGAGCACTTCAAGTGAAAGGGTTATGGAGATCGCATACCCTGATCCCACAAAGGATAAAAAGGATTTGTCTCCTACAGATTATACAGTGACACAGGTCATGATGGGAACATCCTCTGAAAGCCTACAGGGAGAGGCCCTATCTACAGTCGATGCCCTTTACAAAAAGCTTCAGGAAGCAAAGGAAGAGAAGAGGATATTGAAAGAATAGAACAGACATCTCCTCCAAGCCATGCAGAAAATGGTCAGTGCACCTCCTACAACTGCCACTGAAACTCCTGAGGCCCTTAGCCAGGAAAATATAAATGAGTATGCCAAGATTGGTGAACAAGGCATGAAAGTATCTGCCTGGAGAGACCAGATCCTCAAGGATAGTGAGGAAGTAATCGTAAAGTTCACAGAGCTATATCAGAATATTGATTAGGCTAACAAGGAACTCTAGGTGATTGCGGGACCTATCTCCGAAGAGTTGGACCATGCTAGGTTACAACATGAGACATTCCAGAAGATGCTCGACTTCCCGATCGATGACTTAGTGAAATTTGGTGTCTTCGATCATCCGAGAGCATATAACAAAGTCCTTGCTACTTTGGACTATCGGGTTGACTAGATGGAATTTGTCTTGGAGAAGATTGATAAAATCAAGGAGGAAGCCTTAGATGTAATACATCAAATGGAGCAGATCATCCTAAGGATGTCTCCATGCTTACTCACCCCATCATACGCCTTGAGGAAGGTAGATGACACTATTAAGCTCTTCAAGGAGATCACGTCACAAGGATTAGGGCCAGAAGCCACTTTCGACACGGAATCCATCAATAACCTTTTGGCTTGCGGTGACTTCGTGGGTTACCTGATGGAGGTAGGTAATGAATACTTCAAGCTCCTAGAAAGACTCAGAGATGAACGGGAGACTTGTGAAGTCGTCGGTGATCACACCAAGGGTCCTGCTCAAGATCAACTTCAACCGATGGTTAGAAAATTCTTGGAGTATCATGCTCAATCTCATATTTCCTCTCCTGAGCAGAAGTAGGATACTCCCTTCTAGCCGTGGGACGATGACGAATAGGCTCCTTCCTCCTAGGAATGTTCTCTTTTTGTAAAATATTTAAAAGTTTGTTGGCACAAATGATGACATCATCCATGTTGCACCATGGGATGTTGTCATCCCCCAAATTACCCAAAGTCAACAGCTGACTTTTAGATATTTTGTAAATATTTTGTAATTAGTTGTTGGTTTCTTTTTGTCTTCTTTCTCCTCCTCCTTCTATATATACTTGGATATTTTTGTATTCAAGGTGTGGGTATTTTTTAGATGAAAAATAGAAGTGAGAAGAAAATGCTTTGTACTTTTTATAATAGAAGAAAACATTAGTACAAATATTAAGACTTTGTGCTAAATACATGTGTTATATACATTAGATCTTTCTTACGTCAGATTTGTGTGTTTATTCTGTCAGATCTATCTCTACTTTTTTTTCATTTTCTCATCAGTATTGCTTTATTTGTTTATACAAGTAGGTTCGGCTCTGTTTACTACCAGCCCAAAACATAAACCCTCTGACCTTTCTGCTTTGGAATTCATTTCTTTTCTCCCTTTGGATCTATTCTATCTCCTCTCCTCCCTTCATTATTTTCTGCTCACAACTGGAAATACCCCAACTGGGACAAGATCCCAAACCCATGAAGGTAGAATACTGTAGGACTTGCATAGATTCCTGCTGGTAGAATAACAATAAACTAGTTTCACTTTGCTGTCTCAAAGAGGGGCTATGCCCTGCACACTGTTGACTCGTCTATCCATAGATCTGCCCTCCCAACATATTTTTAGACTAACACAAATCCAACATCCTCAAATATTCAAATCCTACGCCTTGACTAGGGCTTCTCAACAACTAACATCTTCGAATCCAACATCCTAAAAATATAACATCTTCAAATCCAACATCAACAATCCTAATTATTCACCCTTTTCATACATCTTTTACTGGGGCATCCTCTAATCCAAAATCCAAATTATTCACCCATGACATACATCATTGTCTGGGGCATCTTCTAATCCAAAATCCAAAATCCTTACCCTTGTCATACATCATTGACTAGGGCATCCAAAATCCAAAATCCAATATCTCCTAATCCTCTAATCTCCTCTTCTAATCCTCTAATCCTCTCTTATTATAATATTCTAATCCTCTCATCTTGTATCTTCATCCTTAAAATTCTCATCATCTAATCCTCTAATCTTCTCATCCTCACTTCTCCCATCTACTAACTTTGGCCTCTCTTCTTTTCGAGTGGTTACTCGCCTAACCCCTCAAGGGCACTTCATATCACCATCTTAGAATTTTCGCTTCTTTTTATTTGAACTGTCATTGCTCCGCAATAGCACTTCAAAGAGGGGCAAAATGTAGACATAAAAAATGTCGATGTGGTCAAATTACGACTAGTTTGTCTCGCAAATATCCCAATATCATCCATATAATAATTAATCACAATATTAATTATTATTATTTAATCCATTTTATCATATTTACCCCTTAATCCATTTTATCATCATTTATAATTTATCCTAAATCCTTAATATATCCCATCTCAAACCATAATCCTTTAATTCATTAATAATATCCTATTATCCTATTTTAATCCTTCATTATCATTTTATAGGAATTTAATATTCCTACATCTCACCTACCACCTACCCTACACATCCCTACACCTAGCCTTTCCATGTAACCTCATCCCTAATCATCATTTATTAACCTAATCTAATCCTAATCTAATCACATCCTCACACCTCTAAATCTAGAGGCTTCTATTTCTAGAAGCCTCTCTAAATTTCCCTCTTTCTAATTTAAAAATTCAAATATCTTCCTCCTTCCTTTGAATTTTTAATTCAATGGAAACCTATCTCAAATTCTAGAATAATCTAACTCTATAATCCTCCATTATTCTCATCAATCCTCCACCGTTGATCTACTTCCTACATGGAAAAATCCCAACCATTGAATCCTCTACCCATTAACTATACATTGAGATCTCCTCCTCCATGAGAGAGCTAGCTATGAAAAATCCTTCAAATCCATATCAAATCTATGCCATTTTGGTCATCTAATCATCCATTCAAACATTCAACCAATCCATTCATCTACAATCAATCAATCTTCATCAATTAAGAACTTATCAAGTTATCAAGGGGAGGTGTTGCCCAAGTGACTCCACACAAATCTGAAGCATCCAACAAGCAATCCAAGAGAAAATACACCACATCAAAGGAGGAGATGTGTAATTTTTAGGTAAGTGCAAATATAATCTCTCTCACCCTTATATTCCATTACTATATCAGAGGTGTTTTTTGAGAAGACTATATTTAGGAACGAAAACTAGATTGTACCAATCCAATTACTCAAATGCTAATCAAACACCACAATCAATAAGATAAAATAAATTCACCAGAATAAGTTTAATAAAACCTTTGCAAACAAATGAGTAGTAATATCATATATTATTATGGAACTCAATGAAATACAATGAGAATGGGCCTTGCTTATAGAGGCAAGGAATAACAATCTAAGAACCAGTCAAGGTCGTAGATCAAACCATAAATTAAGGAAATAACTAGTTATCAAAGAACTAGTCAAGACCATAGATTTAGGAAAGAGCTAGACATCAAGGATCTAGTCAATACCATAGATCAAGGAAAGAACTAAGCCTAACAACTAGATAATATCCCCCTAATATCTAAATAAATAAACAGAAATATCCACACACAAAAGTGGGTGAGGATAAATACAATAAAGGTAAATAAAGTACCTAGGTGAACATGAGCTAAGGTAAATACCTACTCTAACATCTCCCATTTTAATTCATTACTCTATTAGAGGTTTTGTTTGAGAAGACTATATTTAGGAATCATTTAGTTTGTTTTTGGTTTCTAACTTTTATCTAATATTTTCTTGCATTACATTCTAGTGCCCACTGTGGGGCTTATCCTCCTAATTTTTATTGTTTTTCATAGCATTTCACATTTAGAAAAAAATGTTAAAATTTTAGAAAATTTCGTTGTGATTGAACCTTGAAATTTTTGAATTTTCATCATTTTGTTCCATTTTAGCACGTATGACTTGAAACATCACGTTCATGACCTGAAACAACACATTTATCATAAAATAACACTTTTGTATCACCTTTAAAACCCCAAAATTGACTTTGTTGACAAAGTAGCGGTTTGTGCATAGAACAACGCGTTTTTGACAAAGTAGCGTGTTTGTACACACTTCAACACTTTTGTTCAACCATTAAAATTCCAAAATTATCTTTAGTAAGTAAAACAATGTGTTTGTGCATAAAACAACATGTTTATGACCTGGAACAACGCGTTTGTGACCTAAAGTGGTGCTTATGTCTTGAATCAATGTGTTTGTTATACCTTTTTTGCCTAACTTTCGAGAGCTATAAATTTTGACTATGAACTCAGAACGAATCTATTTTTTTTTCGGGAAAGGTATTGAAGATATCTATGCAATGAAAGTGTTAATTTATATTTTTATTGTATAATTTATTCATGGTTTTGATTTTACTAAATCCTATCATTTTAATTACACTTTAAGTTACATTTTCTTATTCCAAACTACTGACACTTTGTGTGTAGCTTCCTATGGTTATCAAAGTGTTATCTCTGAATCAAAGCACCCTTTAGTTTGTGCTAATGCATGTGCTTGAGCTCACAGTGTGATTGGATAACATGGGTACTATCTCCAAGTTGTGGGACTTGCTACTTGAGATAGACCTCCAGAGAAAGTTGGTTCTTACTCCTAAACTACCTACCACAATCTACTCTAATGCAGGAAAACTATCTAATCCTAATTTAACTTTTCAAGGGACCAGAGAGAGAGAATACATGAAAACAAAGCCTACACTAAAGCAGTGATACAATAGAGAAGAAGGGTGTGATGATAGCTTTCCGATGTGTGAAAAATAGAGGCAAAGTGCATATTAGAAGTAGTGATAACAGTTCTCCACAGTCTAGAAAATGCATTCACAACAACATCTCATACACAAAAAATGCTAATTATTCCCTACAAGAGCATAAATAGACACAGTATATTTGCATGAGATTGAAAGGGCAAGAAGAATGCAACAAACACAACAGGGGAAGAGATATTCACAAAATTGTATATACTTCTTTCATGATATGCACATTTCAATCTGTTACAGAATAAGGGCCTGGATCACCATGTAAGGATTCCACTACAGGGCATGTAGCACATTGGATTCACAAAACAATTTTGATAGATTTTTGCTAATCAAAACTATCCCCCCTTACAATGAGCCCAACACTCTAATTTATAGAATTTTGAGAGGAGAGAGGGGGGAAATGAAAATCCCAAAATCTGTCCTTCAACCACTTGCAAAAGGTAGTAAATGGAGTGAAATGATGTTCTATTGCTTATAAAAGGCCCCCCTACTGTCCCATAACTTACAACAATGAGAAATTTCTACCCATGCTTCATTTAATGCACCCCCAACTACCAAATAGAACATTATTCTAACTAGGCATGTTTTCTGTGAAATCGCCATCAATTATTTATCAAATCCTAAATTTCTTAATTTTTTGTGTGTCGGTATTGGAGTCATGATTCCAACGGTATAAATTTTGTGTGATTTTGCTGAGAAATGCAAAATATATGGCATTCTGAGTGGAGGCAGTTGTTTTGGGTTTACCAGGCATTTCTGTCATTTGATGTGATTGGGTATTAAGTTGATTGGAGATGGATATGTTTCTTTTATTTTCATATATCTACCCTCATTAAAATTAATAAATCTAGTTTTTGTGGCGTAGAGGACGTCGTGATCGTTCTGAAAAGTCCAATTTTGTGAAAATCGGAGCTTTGGATAAAAATTTATGGCCTTTTGAAGTTCGGGAGTCAGGTGCAAGACGTAGAAGGGAAATAGGGAGAAGGCACGCGCGTAGGTGCACGCGCATATTGGGACATGAAGTGAGGGGATTCCACATCCCAATACCCAAGCCTTAGACAATATAGGGGATGCCCTTAACAAGCTTTGTTTATCTTAGACTAGGTAGCCTTCAGTTGCAATCAAGCTATAGTGCAGGGGAAGGAACCACCAAAGATTACTTGCTAGCTAATCACACATCGACGTAAAGGTGGGACAACTTATTTTTTTGGGTGATCTTACACCAAGAGAAGAGTGTTGGGGATAAATTTATGTTTTTCTCTCCTTCCATGACGCTTCTCAAATAAGCGCCACTGCAGATGGTGTGTCCCAATTTATAACCAATTGTAACTATTTATATCTGAATTATAATTTATTTGTAGCCAAATGTATGAATTCTATAATTGAAGGTAGGTGCCTAATATTGTAGAACTATACTGTAAATTGTTGAAAACTGTGTTGGACTAAGAAACTATCTATTTTTACCCTCAGGACACAAGCACCCAAGTGGGACACAAGTGCCCACTTTTCCTTCTTGATACTAGGTGCTAGTATCTACTATGTGCTTGTGATCCAAGTCTGATTCTGGACCACTATGTAATTGTGTTCCTATGCCAATTTTTTACCATGTTGTTATGTTATGAATCTCTAAGCTACTAGAAGGGTGATTTTTTCACCCAATAGATGCCCCCTCATTCGGGGTGCATGTGAGGACTGTAGGAGAATGTGGCCCAAAGGAGAGGACCTGAAATTGATATGCATATCTAATATTGGATACCTGTAGGGGGTATGAGATGTGTATGGTAGACACCAAGGCACATGCAAAAAATTTAGGCTAGAAACAAGTGTTAGTGTGAAAGAGGTAGCTTGCAATGAAATATAATGTAACAAGTAAATGTGAAGACAATAAAAATCACAAAAATAGGTTGTATACATGGGACATCACTCATAATTCCACAAGACAATCAAGGCTGAAGTGGCCACAAGTAAACAATGATCAAACATCCCAAAAACAATAGTAAAATATAAGACATGGTTGTATAGAGTCCTGCAAAGAAAATGTTACACATGAAGAACCCGTTAGCATGTTAGAAATATAAGTATTATGTTAAAGCATGTATATATCAATGAAAAATAAGTGACATTGACCAGAAGTAGTTAATATTGAAATGATAGGACCTGTGACGTGCAAATTATGAGAATAACAAAGATAGATGCCCCTAGGAGCCTTGACAGGACTGGTAAAGAGTAGTGTCAAGCATCATACATTGAGTAAATATGTGTAAAAGTCCTACATTTACCTCAAGATACCACTTGAACGCACATGTGTATATAGAAAAATATAATGACATACTAAGTATCCAACTAGCATAGGAAACAAAGTGCAATATATAAGTAGTGTAGACACAAAATCATGCACTTAGGTACATGTCTAAGTCTTAAACACATACTAGCATTCGTGTGATTCTTAAGCAAGAAAACTAGTAATTGATGACTATTTTTGGTCTCTTGTCTTTGTTTCTTGAATTTCTATTTGGTCTTACATACCCCACAACCCATTCAATACTTTAATTTTTTATCTTTTATTCCTTCAGACACCAACGCCCAACAAGGAAAGAAGTGCCCAAGTGCTCCTGCCCCCTCTAGGCACCCCTGACCCTTTCTTATCTTACTCACTTCTTTTGGGTATCTTTTATCTTTTGGGAATATTTTATACTTATGGTTCGGAATTCCATTTGTCAATTACAAAATTCAAACAAGGGAATCATATAAATACAGGGAATCATATAAATACATAACTATGTGTTCAAAATATGGGACAAATATCTAAACAGTACTACTATCACCTAAGCTTGCATCTAAAAAGCACCTAAAGAACTTTAAGGAATCCATATAACATCCATTAAATGGATAGGGAAATGCATTTTCTGCATACACTACATAGGAAGGGGAAGTTCATTATATTCCATCCACACATGCTATACATTGTTACATTTCAGATGTAGCCCACTATCAAGTGCAACTTGCACTAGGGCATCCTAGGGTACAATCCTCACACACAATCACAAGAACTACATGGATTTTGAGATGTAGTGGAATGCTCAATCGTAAGTTCATTCTTTTAGGTGAATGATAGGGTAGCCTGACTCCCCATATTGCATCTTTTTTTAATTCAATGTGGTTTTGTAGGTTTTGTAGGTGAACTTCTATTTTTCATGTTATAGGCATCTTCTGTGATCAAGGTGTGACACGAAAGCAATCAATAAGAATCATTTGCAATGCTTGTGTGACACTGTAAAAATTAGGTTTTGACCATTTTTCGCAGTCACGGGTGCTCAATAGCCCCAGTCCATGTGCTCATGTCTAGCTTGATCTGTGAGTTACAAAATTTATCTTGAACATTGATGACATTGTTCACCTTATGTTTAGTAGTTTTCCCAGTCTTTACCAGTCCCAAATCAAATGTAAATCATCTAAGTCATCTTTCCTATATCTCTTGCATAGGGTTTTATACTTTACTTGTTTATTGCTTGTGTCATATTGTATCTAATAGCTATATATCATTGTTACATTCAGTTACCCTGCATTATCGAGTTTTACAAAATCTAATTTTTGTTAAATCATTTAGTGAACCCGCATTCGAATACTCTTGGATCCTCATTTTTCTTCTCTCATAGCTCCTAAAAATCCTTTAATCTCCTTGCATGATTTTCTTCAAATGCACCCACATTACAACAATGCTCTTCAAAAAATCATTGACACTAGGTATCTCCCTCACCACCCACTCAAGTAAATGCCATTTTTTATCATCTATCTAATGAATCTATCGATCTCCTAATCCTCTATCAAAGTAACCCATCTTAGAGTCAATTCAAGCCTTGCATTATTTATTTCAAGACAAAATTAAAGCTATGGAAATAATGATTACATCTCTTAAAGCTGAAATCCAATATCTCAAGGATGCTTCTCAAGTTCATGATAATTATTGTTCTACATCTCATTCTACTTTTATGACTTCTACATGTGTTCATATAAGTGAACCCCAAGTCTTACCACTACCCACACCTACCAAGTTTGATAACAATGCTAAGAAACATGATATTATTCCTCAACTCCTCACATATCAATTGATCTACTTGCAATCTACTCATTTCTATCCTCCTTATCAGCTTGCAAAATATTAAGAGCACCCATATTACAATTATCATTACATTAATGGACATAATGAAAATGATTGTTATGATCTAAAATGAAAAAAGAGACACCTTAAGCATTATGGTCTCATTTCATTTTCTTAACGAAATGATACAACATGTTCATCTCCAATTTCTACATCCCACTGGGCTCCTAAAACTGATTCATCTATGTCTGAGCATCATGTCATCACTTCTAATGTTCCTTCTTTGTTTAGTCAAGCACCACCTATAAAACCCATTCTAACTAAGCAATAACCTCTCAATGTCAACCCTTTATCACCTCCTCCTACTAAGTCATCTGCAACATTACCAAGTCAAACTAAGAAACCACCTCTCAAAATCAGTCCATTTCCTCCTCCTATCAAGCCTTCTACAATGTTATCAATCCCACAGAAGTTGCCACCATTCAAAATCCCTCCCCACCCCATTCCACTTCCACATCCAACTCTCTTTTTTAAACAAGATAATCCATACATTGATGGCCAAGACACATTTGATGCTTCATCAAAATTTCATTGTCTTTCTCTCATCATCCAATATATCTCCATCTCTCACATACTTGGGGGACATCACACTTCCCCCCTTCTAGTACTATCGTTTGTCTCTAACATCCACTATCACACTCAATGCTTCATGATTCATCTTTCTAAGAACTTTTAACCCCTTTGATACATGATTTGTATCGTCATTACCCTATGATTCACTCTAGTTCCATAGTTCATACTCGACTGTTGAGGGTCTAAATTAGAAATCAACCTCACACCATTCACTCTTCACATTCTGTGCTTCATGATACATCTTCCAAGCATCTCTCTTTAAAACCATTTTTGATGAAACACTCTTGTTCTATGGTTTATTTGTGACTATTGAGGGGGAATTTATAAATGAAACTCATTTCATACACATCCGCTATGGGGCTTGCTGCTTCTAACATCACACTCACACATTTACATGCCATTCCATTCCACTAACTCACTGCATTTACATATCTTATTTACACTTAAATTTTCTATCTTATACTACTTACATGATGCACTTTGCTTACTATGTTAGCCAGTTATTTTGTATTTTATTATCTTTCTATATACACATGAGTGTTCACTTGGTCTCTAGTGGTGAATGCAAATCTTACAAATTCTTACTCTCTGCAATGATGCTTGGCACAATACATTTTACCAGTCCCACTGAGGCTCCTGGGAGAATCTACATTTCATACTCTCACGCATCACATGTGCTATTGTTTCATTATTTACTAATTCTACTGTCCATCACACTACTTTCCATTGATACATACATGCGTTGACATACTTTTTATGTTTCTAACATGATAACAGGTGCTTCATGTGTAACATTTGCATTGCAAGACTATTTTCCACCATGGTTATTTGATACATTTTGCTTGCCATTGTTTTCTATTCTATGTCATTGTTTGCGGGGTATGCCCCATGTCTTTTCTGATCACTACTTGTATGGTTTTGGATGCTTTGGACTTGATTATCTTGTGACATTGTGAGTGATGTCCCATGTTTGAAAACCACTTTTCACGGTCTATCGTGTATGCACATTTATTTGTTACATTGTTTTTCTATGACATGCTTGATACTTTTGCTAGTAACACATATATTTAGCCACTTTGTTTGCATGTGCCTTGGTTTCTACCATGCACATCCCCTACCCCCTGTAAGGATCCATTTCAAAAAAACATCAAGTCCTCTCTTTTGGGCCACATCATCCTATCATCGTCACATGAAGTCCAAACAAGAGGGGCATACATTGGATGTAAAAATAACCTATTTTAATAGCTCAAAGCTATAACACATTACAACACAACACAAAATTGGCACAGGTTACAAACACATCACTAGCTTAGAATCAGACCTGGGTCAAAATCACAACTTGCAAACTAATGCCCATCATCAAACAACAATGCTTGGGCACTCGTGTCCTCCCCTATGCGCATATGTCCTCACCTAGGAACCTATTTATTAGGGGAAAATACAATCAATTTATCAAAATATCATAGTTTGCATAATTCTTTAGAGCATTTTCACAATTACAGGCACAATCCTCCAACAAAAAAATGCATTCTATCTCCTTCAATCGGTACAACTCAGAATAAATTCAGAACTAATTCATAATAGCCAAAACAAAAAAAGGACACACCATCTACAGTGATGCTCATTGGGCAGAATCATGGAAGGAGAGTAACACTATACCTCTCTCCCCAACACTCATTCTTGGCACGAGATCACCCAAAAAACTCACACTTGGCATGATCACCCAAAAAACTCACACATGGTGTGAGATCGCTAAAAAGCTTGCACTTGGTGTGAGATCACCCAAAGAACTCATTCTTCACAACATTTTCAGGACATCTTTCTATCCTTTTACACTCTTACATATCAGGTGCACATTTTCCTTTTACACACTTTTGTCATACTTTACTCAGATTTTTCATATACACTACTTTGACTACACTTTTGCTCTTCTTTTGTAGGTCTGTCCTTAATATGTAACAAGAAGCAGCCCTACATAAAAAATTCAAGCACAACAGGTAAAAAGCAACACATACGTTTCACCCCTAGGGTCTCTTTCCTTTCCTAGTTTCCACACTTCATTTTGCACTTATTCCATGCTTCACTTATCTCGTTGGCACACTTTTCGCTGGATGCTCTACATGGTTATCAGGTATACATCTTCTACCTACTTTATGTTATTGATAATTCACTCAAAAACATAAATTGGGGGCAAATTTAGACACAAAATCATGCACATGGGTATGTTTCTAGGTCCTAAACACATAATAGCATTCATTTTATCCCTAAGAAAGAAAACTAGTAATTGACAATTGTCTTTAGCCTCTTGTCTCTTTTTCATGCTCTCTATTTGGTTTTACATACCCCACACCCTAGTCGATAGTTTACTTGTTTATCTTTTATTACTTCAGATACCAATGCCCAGCTAGGATAGAAGTGCCGAGGTGCTCTTGTCCCCTCTGGGCATCCCTGACCCTTTTTTATCTTAATCACTTCTTTTGGGTCTCTTTTATATTTTGGGAATATTTTATACTTATTGGTTGGCCTTCCAAATTTCAATTACGAAATTCGAAAAAAGGAATCATATAAATACATAGCTATAATATGTGTTCAAAATAAGGGACCAAGCTCTAAACATTACTATTATCATCTAAGCTTGCATCCAAAAGGCACCTAAAGCACTTTAATGCATCCATCTAGCTTCCATTCAAGGGACAAGGCACAAAATTTTCTGTATACACTACATAGGATGGGGAAGTTCATTCTATTCCATCCATATTTGCTATACATTATTACATTTTAGATCTAGCCCGCTATCAAGTGTAACTCACAATAGGTCATCCTAGGGTATAATCCTCATACATAATCACAAAAACTATATGGATTCTAAGATGTAGTGCAATGATTAGTTGTTAGTTCACTATGTCGGGTGACTGCTGGGGTCAATTCGATTCCCCATATTGCATCTTTATTTTTTGGATTTGATGCATTTTTGTGGGTTTTGGAGGTGAACTTCTATTTTGTAGGTTAAAAGTATCTTCTATGATTAAGGTGTGAAACACATGAAATCAAAAGGAATCATTTATGACAATTATGTGACATTGTAAAAATTAGGTTATGACCGTTTTTACAGTGACATGCACCTAGTAGCAGTCTCTAGTGCCCATGCGCCCATGCACCCATGTCCAGCTTGATCCATGAGTTAAAATTTTTATCTTGAGCATTAACGGCACTGTTCACCTTTTGTTTAACAATTTTCCTAGTCTGTACTTGTCCTAGATCAAACGTAAATCAACTAAGTCATATTTCCTATGTCTCTTGCTTAGGGTTTTGTACTTTACTTGTTTATTTATTTTTTCATATTGTATCTAGTAGTTGTATATCATTGTTACATTCAATTACTTTGTAATATAGGGTTTTACAAAAATCTAATTTTTGTTAAATCAAGTAGTATGAGCTAACAAGATTAAAGACAACTAAAATGTGCAGATGCCATGTGCATGCAATGGTGTGCTATGATACGAAAGATGTGAAAATGGTAGGACCGGTGTTGCCCCCTAGTATATGTGCATGAGATGAGGTTCATTTATGAATTCTCCCTCAACAGTCAAGTATGAACCATAGAACAAGAGGGTGTCATCGGGTAGTGATGGTACAATGTGTATACTATAGATGTGAGACCTACTTAAAAGGTTTATCATGAAGCAAAAAATGTAGTTTATTAAAAAGGTAGGTGATGTAAGGTTTATTTCAGAATTGTACCCTTAACAGTCAAGTATGAACCATGGAACTAGAGTGTGTCATCAGGTAATAAATGTGTTGTATGTGTTTGAGAATAGATGTTAGGAAAGATGTATCATGAAGAACAAAGTGTGAAGTGTAGAAAATGAGATAATAGAAGACAACATACACATGAAATGGTGATAGTGGGGGGATAGTGCGATGTCTCCCAAATGTGTGAATGAGGAATCAAGTAAAATCATCAAAGAAGTCATCAATTTCAGGTTCATAACCGATGGGATTTGGATTGGAGACATAATAGGAAATAGTGTGTGGTTGATCATAGAAAGAGCCTGCGCAACATAAATTATACATATTCATAGCATATTATTCATCAGTAAAGGGTGGTTGTGGAATATTATGTGTGTACCAATGAGTTAGGTGTTGGGTATAACAAAGGAAGGAATCATTGCAAATAGAGATGTGGCCAAAAGGAATTGAAAATGTAATATCAGTATGATTGGGGTCGGGAGTTCCCTTAATATAGTTGATCCAAGATTGTCCAAGGATGAGCAGAGAGGAATGAGGTGTATATGTAAGGAAGACCGGTAAATGGAAGACATGAAGGCCATAAGTAGCAGTAATGAGTACATATCCATGATAGAAGTGGGGAGAGTGAGGTGGGGGAGGAGATTAATAAGTGTGAATGTTAATTGGGCTACGCCTTCATGTGTGCAAATAGTTTTAGAACAAGTGGTATCTAATGGGATATGAGGCTAATAAGATTCATGTATGAGTAAGGTACATATGAATGGATTGAGTTGTGGAGTAGAGGTAACTAGAGGAGATCAAGGAGGTGACATGAGATCCAGTGTGTGTATAATTTCCTGAAAAGGAATCATGGTTGTAATAAATGGAGGGAGTTGATTGAATTGACACTCACCTAGACTAATAGAAATAAAGGTGTCTTGGAAATAGGATTTCTCTATCTCAAGAGTATTAAAATTGAGTTTGCACAAATTTTCATTAGTAAGCTCTATGAATTATAATTCATCATTAGAATCATTGGTGTGGATATTATCTTGTTGGATATCATTATCAAGGATATTAGGAGAGTGGTGAGTTTGGGACTAGGAGAAATAGTACAGGGTGTAATAGTGGTAGCGATGAAGGGAGATATGGAAAAAGAGATAATATTAGTGGTATTTATAGGTATGGAAGGGGCAAATGTGGAAGTAGAAGAAGTAATGTGAGTACTGGATTCACCGATACTATGTGTATCGATATTATGGTATGGAATTGGATTAAGTGGGGGTATAGGCATGGCAATGATTGGGTCTATCTGACATAATTTGAATGGGTCATGGTTTATGGAAATGGTATGCTCACATTGATGAACCATAGAAGGAACAACACGAATAGTGTGTATCCATGGTCTACCAAGTAATTAATTTAACTGAAATGATGTATCAATGCAATAGAACAGAGTGAGAAGGGTTTTGGGACCAAGTTATAAGGGTAAGGTAATGGTGTCAATGCATTTCGACATAGTAGAATAAAATCCACAAACAAGGGTAGAGGATTTGGTGATTCAACTATGAGTAATATGCAACTGCGTGAGTAATGAGAGGGAACATAGATTTATAATGGAACCGTTGTCAATTAATATGCACTTGATATAATGGAAACCAATAATAGTTGTAATAAGAAAATATGATAAAGGATCACCAACGACAATAAGAGGGATGTCGTCATTACTGAATGATATGGCATGTGGTAAGTTTTTGAGAGATTGAATAAGATGAGAGAGAATTATCACTTACAGTGTGAATGGAATGTAAGGCATCCTTGAATGTATGACAAAAATTGTGTGCATTATGTAAAATATCATAAAGATATATTTTGGTTGGTGTATTCTTTATTTTCTCAATGATATCATAACCTTTAGAGGTGTCAATGGGAACTGTAGAGGTAATAGGTGGTGGGATAGAGACAGGTGGAGCCATGGGTTGCCTATTACATCTAGTGGTGGCCACATTAATAGCTGGGTTAGTAATTGGAGGGTTGAAGTGGGGAGGTGTTGTGTATGGACCTACATAAAATTAGTAGCAATGGAAGTCGTGCTAAAAACCATAGTATGTGCATAATATGGATAAGAAGATTGGTCCATAAATTTAGAAGAAGGAGATAAAATCTTATGCATGGTTAGAAGGTAGGGTTTTATCGATCAGGTTCACCAAATTATTTAATCTAAATTGAATTAAAA
Source organism: Taxus chinensis (assembly GCA_019776745.2). NCBI lineage: Eukaryota > Viridiplantae > Streptophyta > Pinopsida > Cupressales > Taxaceae > Taxus > Taxus chinensis. The sequence continues at coordinate 142,260,289 of CM034149.1, forward strand.
CTTAATTTATGAGTAACTTACTGCAACTAATTATATATATGAGATAATGTATACCAAATGACAAGCAATAAGAATGGAACAATGCACAAACCTAAAAAATGAGAGAGAAAGATGACTTAGCTGATTTTGTGTAACTTGGGAGTGATCTGGATTGAGTAACCATTGGAATAGACTGGAAACAATATCGTCAAGGCTCATTAAGGGTTTTGGATACTAGAACTGTTAAGGTCAGTAGCACCCATAGGAGGACAAGAGTGTATGGGTGCTAGTGACTTGAATTGGGTGCTAATGACTATTTGGATGCTTAGGTTCCAGATTTTTTTCAATACGAGGAGTTTCATTGTTGATCTTATTTTGTAACTTTGGTTTCACTCTTAGATTGCTGATTGTACATGTAACTTGCAAAATAGATGTCTACGTGCACATATCCACAAACCACATAAAATCAAATAAAGATGTAGAATGTGGAGTTGGACTTACCTCGATGGTCACCTGAAGAGTGAAATTACAACCAAGTGTTGCACTACATCTTATAATCTATGTAGTTCTCTATGTTTGTGTGTGTAATGATACCTTAGGTTACCCTTGTGTAATTTACACGATGATAGCGGGATAGATATAGGTTTTTCCAAATTATGCAAGATGTGTGTAATGAAATAAAATGAACTCCCCTCATATGTTGTGTATGCAGATAGATATAACCTTTGTCCCTTATATGGATGCGCTAGATATATGCCTCGTAATGTCCTTGTTCCTTTGATGTAATCTTAGGTGATGATAGATAATGCTTATAGTGCTTGGCCCCTTCTTTGAGAGAAGTAACTAAGTATATATATGATTCCCTTGTTTTAATTTCATAATTAACAATTGAAAGGCTGAACCAATGTGTAACCAAGAAGTAAAAGAGACCCAAAAGAGTAGGAAGAGGAAAGAGAGGGTCAAGAGTGCTGTAGAGGGACATGAGCATCTGGGTGCTTCTGTCCTAGTTGGGAGATTTTGTCTGAGGCCATCAAAAGATAAATCAGTCAAGTGTTGGAAGATATGTAAGATGTGTAAGACCAACAAAGTGCAAGAGATAGTAACAAAAATACCCAAAGAATTTGTCAACCACTAGTTTTCTTTCTTAGGAATAATGTATACATTATTATTATTTAATTTTGTGTCCAAAATACCTAAGTTTGGCAACTCATTCTATCTCAACATGGGATCAACTAGGAGAGGAACTAGAGAGGCATTTCAAGGAGGATACATATATTACATCTCTCATAGAACACCTTGGTAACATCGAGAGAGCATCAATGGATCTTGTTTCATACTTCAACCTTAGATTCAAAATACTTGGAGGAAAATATATCAAGAATTTAAACCCTAACTAGGTATGACATTATTATATTTTTGAGAGTGTTTGATTATGATCTTTCTATTATGATTTTTTCGCTTGGGGGAAACACTCTTGTAGACATCAATTTTTTGGTATCCCTACCCCTCACCTCATGTTCACTCTATGTCATCTTTACATACATACATCTCTTCCATTTCAAATTCCCTTCTTCCCTCATAAATTCAATTTATCCCATTTATCATTATTATTCCTCTTTAATCATCCCTAATCATGTTTATTTAATTCTAAACACCCATTTAATTTACTTCATCTAATTAAATATTCTATTTTATCCTTTCAAGGCCATCATTTGATAATTTCACCTCTCAGTGGCCCTTATTTAATAAATTTCATCATCGACCTACTCATTTACTCATTCTAAGAAACCCTAGCTCATCCTCACCCTTCTAAACCCTAATCCTGCCTCTTATGGGATCATTATCTCGAGCTTATCACCTTTCCACCACCAAAATGGATGGGTCCCTGCAATCGGCGGTGACCCATATGGGTCATCATCGACCCTATAAAGCCACCCTTACCCCATATTTTCTCAGGATGTAATTTTTGAGATTTCGGGATTTCCTGTGATCTTTCCTTCATTTCATGTTTTCTCTTGCAGATTCCATCATCACTTTGGAGATTTTGTACTTCAATCTTGGATATTTGGAGATATTTTTTACAGTTGCATGCTTAGGTACTTTGTTACAATTTTGCCACCATTTTCTTCACCAAGGTCTTGTGCAGGTTCAACTATCATCAGGAGCCCTATCTTTGCTTTCCTAGTCCTTTTTTCATCTACAGGTATTTATTTCAGTCTATCCATTTTCAGCCAACCCTTGATTAGCCCTAGTCGCCGTCAACCATATCTGGTCTCTGTCGACTTAGCTTCCATTTTTTTCTTCTCTATCATTCATATCCCTAGTCGTCATCTCTATGATTCCATAACCTCTTAGCCCTAAGATATTTTCATTTTGCCATCTATATCATCTCATACCTGTTTTGTCATCCCCTAATCGTCACCAACTTAGCCAGGTCACCATCGACTGGATATGTCTCCATGGCATTCACATTCAAATTTCATAATTTTCTTGCATCCTTTCTGTTAGATCTAGTTTCAAATCTCTTATAGGCTCCTATTTTCATCTTAGTGCATCATCAACTTCAAATCTATCTCCAAGGGCTCTAGATCTACATTTTCTGTCACTTTTTTAGTTGATCAACTCCAGTCGCTGTCAACTGAGCCCTGTAGTCTCGGGTCGCTATCGACATGCACAAGTTTGGTTTAATTTTCTTATATCAGATCTACATTTTGTTATCTTTTATTGTATTTCCATTTTTTTGTTACAGTTCAGATTCTACTACATCCAATTTATCAATATTTTATCTCATCTTTATCAAAACATGAGTTGACTTCCATCTTAGGAATTTTTCACTTCTTGGGACTGACATTATTGGGCAACCTACCCATCTATCTACTAATCCATTTTTATGTCGAGTTCACTTGATTTTCAGGTCATCTAACTCACTACGGAGAAGGATCCCTCATTTTGCACTCGTATCTATCGTCATTCCATCCAAAAGTACCTTAAACCCTCTCATACTTAGTGTTCTTATTTCTTCTATTATTATTTCACTAATCTAGAATAGGAATGAGGAAGTTTTTTCAACATTCTGGCACTCCCAGTGGGACACACCCTTCCTTGGCAAGTCTTGCATTTCCATTTTCTTCTATCCATCTTCCACTAACCTCACAGGTAGGAGCATTGCTTTGCTTGCTTATGTTGGATTGCGTTGCTTGGATTGGATTTTATTTTCTTGCTTTCTTTAAATAAACAAAATTCAAGTAAAAAGGAAAAACGTTATCCATATATTCCTTTTTTAATTCCCCATCTCTTTCTTTTATTGCATCCTTTTTCTGTTGCTTTCATCGAATCTACACATTTCATTTCGGATCTAAAGAGAACCCTTCATACTTACTTGGAAATCTAGTCTAACTAAGGGGTTTAACTCATTACATACACTCCTGATTAAACAAATATGGAAATAAATGCCTAAATCTGATTACTATGTAGAAATGAATATATAAGAAAATTAACCAATTAAGTATTGAAACCCTATTTGCAAAGAGGAGATAAGATGACTTAGTTATTTCACAGTTAATCTTAAACTATGCTAAAGTAATAACTAGGTGAACAAAGAGGGAGAAGTGTCACATAGTTCCTTAGAAAAATGTGTGAGATGACAATCTGCCTGGATTGGGGTGCTAATTAAGTGAAATGTGAATTTTATGCATAACATGATGCTATTGCAGTAGTATATAAATGCAACAAATTAAGTACATAAATTAATCTAAGAAAACTAAGAAATAAACAAAAAACCCTAAGTGCAAAGAGAGGGTAAGAAGCCTTAGTTGATTCGTAAAAATCCTGGAGGTGTACAGAGTTGGAAAAATGGAAAATACGAATCACTAACTGTCACATTGAAGCTCAGAAAAAAGCAAATTTGGAAGAATAAGCTAGACTGGGGTACTTGTAGAGGAACATGGGTGCCTATGGGTGCCTTAGACCTATTTCTAGGCACCCGGGTCTACAGAAATGCTCAGGAAACCTCCTCTGAGTGGTTGCTAGTTGGTCAATATTGTTCACCTTTGGTCGCTATGAGATTGCACAATGATCATCGAGGTCACTCGAAACCTACAATGAAATAATGAATTGCGAAACCCTTAAATAAACATAAAATCCAAAAAAAGAAAGATGTAGAATGAGGGGTCAGAATGTGCTTAGATGTCACAATGGTGAACTTATGACAAAGTGTTGCACTACATCTCAGATCCAAAAAAGTTCTATGTGTATGTGTAGAATTGTGCCCTAGGTGGCTCTTGTGTGTTTCACATTTGATAGTGAGAAAGTAGCTAGATGTAAAGAAATGTAATAGATATGTGCATTGAATAGTATGAACTTCCCTCTTTATGAAGTGTATGTAGAATAACTATCCCTTGTGTCACTTGGATGGTGCTAGTGTAGTGCCCACTTTCCTTTGGAACCTTTTATTACTGATCTTGATACTGTAGACTATGACAGATATTTTAATAGTTTGATTTAGTATGGTGTTAGATGTCAGATCCTGGATTATTGTTGAATCTGATTATATATAATGCATGGTGATTATTAGAGACACTCATATGTGGATGATGATATACTATTGGCATGGATGTTTAATGGAATTTATTCAGACGTGTGATTTTGGAGATTATGAATAAACCTAGTAAAGGAAAATTATTTGATGATGACATAGTTGTCGATATAAATTGTAAATGATTTCGTTGATTGCCTTGATGACTGTTGTGATTCATATGTATAGGTGATTTTGTGATTATATTATATATTCATTTTGGACATTCTGATATGGCCATGAGGTCAAAGGAGGTATTTGTGTTTTGTAGGTTTAAAAATATCACAACAAAACATCGAGAGATCGGAGACCAACCAAAATGGAATTCTGGGTGAATTCAACACGGTCACCATGGCAACTTGTTTTGTGTGTGTGTGTGTGTTGTATTTTGTTAGGGATTCCCATGGGGGGGATTATCTTTACATGTGACCATGGGTTTGTGTAATTTAATAATGTGTTTCCTTTTATTATTGTTGTATGTATTTTATTAAGTAATGTGTTCCTTTCCTTTAAATTAATTAAAATTGTGATGGATTAATGTGGGAATCATATAGTTAAACTTTAAATAAATCAAATTGGGATATGGGAAGTAATTATAAGAGTTGATGGCTGTTGTATTTAATTTTGTAAGAGCTTGTGTAAGTCAGATTTAGAGTATGAAATACTCCACCTCCATGGAAATTTGAATTTGACGTCGGGGGCTGTTTTTGGAGACTTGTGGGACAAGTAAAACTTGTCCCATGCCTCTAAATTTATGTTACTGTTGGTGTACATGGTATATTTATTCACTTATTTAGTGTTATTCCACCTCACCAGGTGAGTCATCTCACTTAGGTGGACATGGATCTAGGTGTCATCTTAGTTATGACAGATTCTCTTATAGAATCTGTCATATGTGTAAGTGTGTCATAGGAGTTACATTCCCATTTGGGAAAGTAACTCCTCTTCTCCATTATGGAGGAATCTTCTCTTACATGGGAGTTACACATTCACTCCCCTATATGTACACCACCTCTTTTGATCTATGATAAGCCAATACAAGCTAAGCTAAGGCTTCCATTCCACTCCACTTTTCGAATCTTGAGCTCTCATATGCATGCACATTGCTTTACAAAGCTTGCTTGCTTTAATCTTGCAACTCCTACACTTTGGTGAAGTGCAACTATTCGATGCACGTGAATTCCTTCTAGGTCTTCATCCTACACTCCTTCATGGTATCAGAGCATGGGGACCGGAATCACGTTGCTCACCATCGTTGCTCCACGGTGTAGTTACTTGTGTAAGCTCTCACTTTTGCATGTGCTCTACTTGCATATTTTGAGATTCTGTGGGTGTATTTTTCGGGTGTTTTTGCTCTTCAGGTGTTCAATGGCCTTGCATGCGTGCTTTGGAGGCATTTTTTGGTGTTCAGGTTTCAACATATTATAGGTTTGAAGGTTGATAGCTCACTCTGCATTATTACCCTCTTCTACTCGTTGTTGCATTGGTTTGGACCGCCAGTAAGGGTTTTACTTTTGCATCGGTGTGTTTGCATTGATCCAATGTGGGCTTGTGCTTAGTTTGAAACATTGGCTTGTTATTTTCCACCGCCCATGCTTGCCCTGGCCCTCACAAACCAACATATGGATTCTTGACCAGTCGGTTTCCACTACTACCTTCACGTTGCATGTTTCGTGGAGAGCTCGCCACATGCGTCAACTCCCTGTGCACTACCTCACTCATGCATGCTACATCCTCATTAACTTTGATTGACCCATGCTTCGTGGTTTTTCTCGTTCAGGTGTTAAGTCTGCTAGTTTGTTCATTTTTTTAATATTGGATTGATGTTAAGGCTGCTACACATTCACGGACTGAGTTAATCTTGACTCAAAGTCTCTTCTCGCTTCCTGCATGCTGTGTTACACCCAACATTCACTCGTGCATTGTGCATCTTGGTTTCTCCAGGGTGGTCTATTGCACTATTTGTTTACTTTTTGGCCTCTAGCTCAGTCTGTGAAGTCATTGGCTGCATCTGCCATTGGCTTGACAACTCACAGTTTGGTTTGCTCAACTTTTGGTATTACACAACTCAACCCATCTAATGTTTGCTGCAGCTCGACCTTATCTCTGCTCGTGCCCATATGTGCACTGATCGCTGGTTTGTGCCTTGACACTGGATTGTTAAATGGCTCTTTCTTGGTTTAACGTACTCTGAGTGGTGGTGTTTGTTGTCTGCCAAAGCCATTTCAAACCCGACTGGAGGAGACCCCTTCACATGGCCGTTACCTACCATATTCTACTCCTTCTGCATGTCTCTATTTGGAGCTCCATGGAATCCATGCTACACATTTCTGCTTGACTGTTTCAAGCCTTTGAACAAGGAACATTTGGTCTTTTTTTGACACATAGCCATTTACCTTTTCTTCCACTCACCCAACACGTGGTGACAGTTCTGAGACATGGTGACTGTTCTGACACGTGGTCTTCCAAATGAATTACCAACTTTGGACCCAACTTCAAACAACTGATTGCCAATTCAGACAACGGGATTGTTTTTAGTAGCTAGACCTCCTACAACAAGCCAGCACCTCCAGCACGTGGTGAGCACTCAGCTACTTTCACACCTCAACGTGGGCCCCCCATTTAATCAATCCCTTTTAGAATTATTTGTAGGTTAAAATAATCCCTTTTTAATGTTTTAAGGTTAAAAACATTCATTCATGGCATTGTAATAAATTTTGCGCTGCATTTTTGCTTGTATTATGTCCTTTATTATGCATGTCGAAGACGGAGGGCGAGGTCCGGGGTTGGCAGGAGGCTAATCCCCCCTTGCAAGAAAAACAAACCCCTACTAAAATTTGATGCCATTTCCAATGAGTACCCACATGATACCCTTTGCACCCATTTCGTGTACTTTTTTAATGCGTTTGCAACATCTAGTGTATTTTTCCATCAGTTGCAGGAATCGTTTTAATGCTATAACTTTTGACTCGCTGCTCATTTTTTAGCACTTCCTTGGTCAAAGTTGCATGATTTTTTGCAATTTACATGATGGCATTGCCAATTTTGTAAACGTGCTACTTTTATAAAGTGCCACATTCTGGGGGGTTACTTGTACTCTTAGGCTTTCACACGCAGACGCATTATCGGCCGAGTCCGATGTCTTGCTTTTGTGCACATCTTGCATTTTTTCATCATGGAGAGTGCTCTTTCCAGACATGAGCATCGTAGGATCACCTTACAGCCTCCGCCACTTCTCACCAGGAGAGAGACCTATTCAGCTTGGCGTGCTTCCATGGAACGTTACTTCACCCACGAGGGTCTTTCACCCTTCTTGCTTGGGCCAGTTCCTGCACCCACTGATCATCATCATCTAGAGGACTTCCTTGACACTTGTGACCATGTCTTTGGTCACATGATGATGCATGTCTCTCATTCTCTCTGGTTTCACGTGGCAGACTTAGATCCACCTCATCGTGTCTGGAGCATTCTTCAGTCCCTCTATGGAGACCCTTCACATACTGCCACCATTGTTGCTGCTGCTTCAATTGTCTCCTCCATTTCTTCATGTGATGACAGTTCCACTGACACAGTCTCACTTGGTTCTACTTCTGATGAAGAGCATTTTGCATCTAGTTCTGAAGTCGAGAGGACTACAGAGGACTCTTCTCCTCTTTCTCTCACTATTCCAGACATTGTTATCACCCCCCACATCTCATCAGATATCGAGCAGTCTCATACTCAGTCTCACACCGTCATTACACCAGCCTCCTTTCCACTTCTAGTGTGTGAGGCCCATTTCACTCCTCTACCTTCATTGGATGACTCATACCTATCTGACATCGCTCTTCTATTTGTTGAGCCCCCTCATTGGGACGAGTATCTGCCTGACCTTAGTCATCTTTTCGCAGAGTCTACTTGTGATGCTCTATAGGTCCCTCATCCATCTACAGGTGTTTCAGAGGAGTTCATCATCTCTGTTGTTGGGAGTGCCCCTTCCAGGAATCATGTCACTTCCACATTTCCAGAGACCTTCATTGATCCACCCTCAGTTGTGGATCCCTTTTCTATTGTGGAGGATGTTTTGTTCCCTTCACATCACTTGGACATCCTTTCTGCGGGTGTTCCTCTTCACTCTGACAGTTCTACACACGTGGCATTACCTTTGGTTCCTTGGCACTCACTCGCTAGACCTATGTCACACTTCCGTGCACCAGACTCAGAGTTCTTCGTGTTGCTGCCTTCAGTTTCCTTTATGGAGTGGGTGGACTTCCAGCACGTCATTTCTGTCCTTCCTAAGGGTAGGCACATAGTTCGTTGCGGGTGGCTCTTCTTCAGTCTAGAGGTAGAGGATCTCATCATCGACATTCTTCTGGGAGACCTCCTAGAGCTGCAGAGTTCAGATCCGTCCATGGCATCTTCTGCATTCCTCTCGTCTCCCTCTTCTTCTCTCTTCTTCTTCTTTCCGAGAGATTGCCTCTTTGTACATGGGTACCTTTTTAGGCTCGTCTAGAGCTGGGACCCATATTTGGCATCTTTCTTAGATTAGAGAGTGTTTTGTTCTCTTGTGGTGGATGTTTTTCCCACTGGGTTTTCCTTCACTGCTTGGGACTTCTTCTTGTACATGGGTACCTCATCAGGCTTTGTGCTGGGACCCATTTCTTGTTTCTGACTTGCCACCTCATCCTAAGTTATGATGAAGGGGGGGTGTTGGTGTAGGTGGTATATTTATTCACTTATTTAGTGTTATTCCACCTCACCAGGTGAGTCATCTCACTTAGGTGGACATGGATCTAGGTGTCATCTTAGTTATGACAGATTCTCTTACAGAATCTGTCATATGTGTAAGTGTGTCATAGGAGTTACATTCCCATTTGGGAAAGTAACTCCTCTTCTCCATTATGGAGGAATCTTCTCTTACATGGGAGTTACACATTCACTCCCCTATATGTACACCACCTCTTTTGATCTATGATAAGCCAATAAAAGCTAAGCTAAGGATTCCATTCCACTCCACTTTTCGAATATTGAGCTCTCATATGCATGCACATTTCTTTACAAAGCTTGCTTGCTTTAATCTCGCAACTCCTACACTTTGGTGAACTACAACTATTCAATGCACATGAATTCCATCTAGGTCTTCATCCTACACTCCTTTAGTTACCAACCATACTTATGGATGGAGATGTGATTTGTGACTTTTAAATGTATTTTATTCATCATGTTGCTAATGTTTTGCAATTGCAGCTCTCTTACATTCGAATTAAATAGCTGTCCCTTGAAGTGTGGGCTCTTTTAGAAGTGTGACAAGTTAATTTGTCATTTCATTATTATGCTTGGGATTGAATGGAACTTTGTCTTTTGTGTTTGAATTTGAGGATGTGTGATGTGGCATCCTACATGGATCCACATCATCCTCTTCTCTCCATCTTCTATTTAATTCAAACTCTCTTCTTGTTTTGGGTTGTTGAACCTTTTTGCATTCTTCCATGGGGTGTATTTTCTTGTGGGAGCTCTAGTTTTTTTGAAGGAAGTTTTGGAGATAGCTTTCACCAAATAATGCTTGGGAGCTTTCTATTGTGGACTGTGTTTTGCAGTGCATCCTGATGGGCGCATTTTTTTTTCTATGATTAGAGCTCTTGTTGATTTGGAGGAAATTGGAGAGCATTTTATACTTTGGCACTGTTGGTTACACAAAGGACTATGTTTTTGACATTTAAAGCTTGTCCCGTGGGAGAAAATACTTCCATGGAGAGGTAGAAGTTTGATCTCTTCCTTATCACTGTTATTTCCTTAGCCCCTGTGTTGACATGTGTATGGTGCATGCATTGCTTTACAAGTTGGCTGGTTGGGTAGACTGCCTTAGGGATTTTATTAGGAAAAGGCTATGGGGAATTCTTGTGGGTGGGGGGGGGGCATAAGGGAAATTCCATGGGCAAACATAATTTTGACACAACATGGAGGGAGTTTTGGGACCCCTGGGATCCACCATGGAAAAGAAACTGCTTGCATTTCTTACTCTTGGGGGGGCATAAGGGAGAAAGTTTTGGGGGGCATAAGGAGGGGTCTGGGCATCAATATAAGGTTTATGGGATTGATATGTTATATTGGCGGTATGATTTTGGTGGATTCACAATTCCTAATTGGGAGGTATAAGTAGCTTCCCCCATAGTCCTTGCTCCTTTGGCTTGCAAGATCAAGCTTGATTTTTGTTTTGATATGTGTTAAATGTAATTGTGAATTGTTGTTTGCTTTTGGTGTTGTATTGTGTTTTAAAAAAAATGTGTATGTGAAATACTGCTGTGTGTGGAAGCTAGTTGTTGCCATGGCTGAATCATACCTTCTATTGTATCTTGGTTGGGGCTCAGGGACCAATGATGAAGGAAGACTTCTCCTTTCATTGGATGTCTTGGTTGGGTGGAGAGCATTGCCTTTCCCCCTCTTTTGTTGTGATCAACTTGGAGAAAGAGAAAATATGCATGTTGCATGTCCTGGAGCAATGAAACAAAAATATACACATTGATTGTCCCTCATGGAAACACATTCATTTGTAATCCTTTCCCACATTATGTGGATGAAATTGTAATATGTATTTTGTGAGGAAAGATGTATGTAAATTGATTATGAAGTTATATTTTTGCAATGTGAAAGACACTTACATTCTGCTCTATACATTGGAAAGAAATAAATTAAATGATTGTTATTGGTTCCCAACATTGAAATATGTAATTTTTTAAAATCAAATTCATTAAGAATTGCAAGTTCAGTTCTCATTTGCATTGTTGTGGTAAAATTGGAAATATCAAATTGGGATTGGAATCTTGTTTAAAAGAAAAAAATGGAAAATGAAGAAATGCGTGTGTAAGAATTATATTGCATTGTCTCCTTTGAAAGATATTAAATTTAGACGTCATATGTTATAATTTAACTTGGAAAATATTTGTTTAGAAATAACTATATGCATTGGAATAGTTTAGAAACTATATGCAACACTTAAATGATAAAATTGACAAATAGATCCTTTAAAAAATTTGATCACTGGCATTGTGACTTTTAAAACTGGTAAATCTAAATAAAATACATAGTTTGGACCATAATTTTACAATCAACTTGGAAACCTTAAAATCCAACATGATATACTAGTAATGAACTCAAATTTACAAGAAGATTTAAGAGAGTAACTCGAACCATTGCAAATTCGAGCTCAATCTCTTCGTCAATCATTTTCTGTCAATTGTTGGACAAAATTCCAAATTGGAATCAATTGAACAAAATTGACTTTCCTACAACACTCTAAAATATTCCTAAACCAATCCCCCATTTCTATTTGACATGTTGAGTGAAGGAGGAGATCTAATTTAATCAAAATTGAAAGTTGGAAACTTGCCAGTTGGATAATTAAAATCCTACAGATCATTTTTGTAAAATTGACCTCTTAAAACTTATCAAAATATAAAATTGATGTTTCCTGTGCAAAGAGGGCATCGAGAGTTTTCCAAAAATTCCTCATTTGCCCAAAATTGAGCTTCCTAGCAAAAGTTATGACACTTTGAAGTTTTTGGGCCTTGGCGGGAAAATTTGGGAAAATTTTCCCTGGTGGGCCCGCAGCCCGAAAATTTCCCATTTAAAAATCCTTAGGAAAAATTTCAAAAATTTTGGGCTTGGGAAAAATTTTTACCTTTTCCTCCGCTGGCCCGTAGCCAATCCAAGGCTGCCACATGTCCTCACGAGGCATCAGCGGAGGCGCGACACTTTCTTTGCCCTTAGAGTTTTTTGAAATTTTTGGGAAAAATTCTCATTTTGGCCCAGTTGGCCCACGGCAAATTAGAGCGTGCCATGTGGCACTTTGGGGGGTGGAGGCAGGAGGGTGGACCCTTCTTCTTCCTTGGGTTTTTTGTTTTGGCCTTGGGAAAATTTTCTAAATTGCTCCCACAGCCCGCTTCTCTGCCTTCCCCTTGGACCTTGTCCTTCTGTGGGTGCGCAGACCCGTGCATCCTTTTTCTTCTCTGTTCCTCCATTGGGTGCAAAGTGATAACTTACCCTGCCACTCCGCACCCTCCTTCTCTCTTCTCCCCATGGTGATTTTTGGCACACCATGTGTCCTGACGGACCTGCGGGTGCATGGAAGCCAAATTGGCTTTTCTCCCATCGGGTGAAATGCCCCAAACTCTCCCGCCACCCCACCCTTCTTTCCCTTGATGCTGACGATGACTCAAAGGATGCCATGTGTCCCTAGAGGACTCGCGGAGGCACGGGAGAAATTGAGAAATTTCTCCCGCGTAATGGAAAAGTTTCTAGAGCTGCCCCGCAACCCACCAACCCGCCAAAGGGGATTTCCCCTCTTCTTGACACGTGTCCCCTAGGGAAAAATTTGACCCCTAGACTCTGCTTGCTCATATTTTGAATTTCTGGAGGAGTTAGGACTTCTTTATATCACCAAAAAGGTGAGAAAAATTCCTATCCATTGGGAATGGTTTAGGCAAATTTTGGAAGTGTTAAGTATGAGAAATATCCAGTTGAAACTCTTAGCCTATTAGAGAGTGGGTATGGGAGTAAAATTTCTCCTTGAACCTAACTGAAACTTCTAGCCCTAAGTTTTGGACCTTGTGACCCTCTGAGAATTGTTAATAAAAGAGAAGTTTTTTCTTGTGGATTTGAGTTGTTCCGGAACTTGTTACTGGTAGATGTTGCCTAGAAACCTCGTTGTAGACACTCCTAATCAAGTTCTGGGAGTGGGTAAGTGAGACCTTGCACTGTTGACTTTACTTATGTGTTATTTTCCTCATTGTAATTTAATCCTGCTCATGTCTTTGATCTGGTGGAAATTAAATATCTTGGGTATTTAATTTTTTTGGGTCCCTTAACCCTAAAATTGAATAAGGAAATCTTTAGCTAAAATGTCAATGAAATCAGTAATTAAATAAATCCTTAGAGAGATTTGAGCTAGGTGTGGACCTATTACCTTTATTGCTTTATAATGTGAAATCAGTAATCATTATAATGGGAAAGGTTATCAGTTGAATTTATTTGTCTTTGAGACTTTGGTTGTTAACTCCTAACACCTTAAAAAAAATAAAAAAAAAATTCCATAATTTTGTAACTAACCTAGGTGGTTCGTGGTTCTCCAGTGGGTTGTTTAACTGGGCATTACATCTAGATAGATGTAATGGAGCTCTTATATGCTTGATGGATACAACCTCAGGTGGTGATAGCTAAAGCTTACTACTTGGTCCTTTATTATGACCACATAACTTTATATTTATATGATTCCCTTACTTGAATTTTGTAATTAACCCTGAAAATACTGATACTAAAAAGATAATATGCTCAAATGGCTAGAAAGGACCTAAAAAGTATGAAAAAATTATACTGAGGTCAGGGGCACCCAGAGGGGACAAGGGTGCCTGACCTTGGTGTCCTGGTTGGATGCTAGTGTCCAGGATGATAAATGTCAAGGTATAAAAAGGTAGAATGAGCAAGTAAGGGTGTAAGACCAAAAGTGGCAATAGAAAGTAAAGAAAGGTGGCCAAAGACATGGGTTAATTGGTATTTTTCTTACTTAGGAATCAAATGAATAGTAATATGTAATAAGGACTAAATAGGGTTTTATTATGGAGCCTGTTTTTAGGTGTGGAAGTGTTGAAAACCGTACACTAAAAGTACTATTTTCATGTGTGGAAGTGTTGAAGACTGTACACTAAAAGTATTGTTTTCATGCGTGGGAATGTTGAAGAATGTACGCTAAAAGTACTATTTTCATGTGTGGAAGTGTGGAAATGTGCTATTCTCATATGGTCGAGATTTTTGACCCATATGTTTATGGGATGATTTTAGCCCATGGTTTTGGTACCCACAATATTGTAAAATTGCTTAAACAGTTTCCTATTGATGTACTTTTGATAGGTGAGACATATCATTATAGATGTGTGTGAGTTCAAGTGTTAATTCAGGAGAGTTTGTTGAGTATAGCACCAAACAAATCTAGGTATTGTATTGAGAGAGAGGTGTCTTGTAATAAAATCTAAGTAAGTGATTCTTTGTGGATGTAGCACAAATTGACTTAACCACGTTAAATAGTGTCTCTATATTGCGTTCTTTTATTTTCTATACTTTTACTTCAAATCTGTAATATCTTTATGCATATTAGTTTTTATTTTTACGATTCTATGTGGGATTGTTCCACATATTTCATCCCTTATTTCCTAACAAATAGTTACCCAAAATATGTGATTTTGTGTCTACAGGTGCCTGTGGGCACCTTGGACCTATTTCTGGGCCCCTATGACTTCTAAAACCATTAGAAAACCTCCTTTGTAGGGTCATAAGATGTTCATTATCCTTCTTCTTTGGTTGCTATTATGTCGCACAATGATCACTGCTATCACTGATAACCTGCAATGAAAAATTTACCTGAACAATCCTTAAGAGTGCATCAAATCCTAAAAAGAAAAGAATGTAAATGAGGGGTCAGACTGTCCTCATCTATCAAATAAGTGAACTTATGAATGAGTGTTGTACTAAATTATAGACCCAATTTAGTTCTAGGTGTGTGTGTGTGTGTGTGTGTGTGTGTGTGTGTGTGTGTGTGTGTGTGTGTTTGGAATTGTGCACTAGGTGGCTCTTGCACGTGTCTTACTTAATAGTGAGTAAGTAGTTAGATGTAAAGAAATGTAATAGATGTGTGTTGTCCACTCAAAATTCCCTGCTCTGATAAAAGTAAAATTTCAAAATTTTGAGTTATGAGTGTTTTCTCTAAAGTGCCTAAGCCGTGAAAATTGAGAAAATCTGTGTTTTGGGTCATTTTGTATGTATTTCGGGCCTGTCGGACATTTTTGTCCCGCCTGTCCCAAGTACGAAAGTGCATTCTGTTCCCTGATCGGCCGAAATCCCCGAAGTTGTTCCATTTTCGGGCCCGTCGGAACCTTTTGTCCCAAGTGTCCCAAAGTCATTGTGCAAGTTGTTTCAATTTTGGCCGAATCACCCGAACCGCGTACTTCGCACTTTCTTGTTCCAAATGTCCCAAATCAAAAAGTGCGAGTTGTTCCATTTTCACCCGAACCGGCCGAGTCGCGTACTCTGGAACTTTTTGTCTCAAATGTCCCAAGTTCAAACGGGCCTTTTGTTCCAATATCGGCCGATCCGCCCGAACCGCGCTTTCACGTCCCAACTGTCCCAAGTCAAATTGTGCACGCTGTTCCATTTTCGGCCGAAACACCCGAACCGCGTACTTCGCACATTTTTGTTCCAAGTGTCCCAAAGTCAAAAGTGCAAGTTGTTCCAATATCGGCCGATCCGCCCGAACCGCGCTTTCATGTTCCAACTGTCCCGAAGCCAAAAGTGCGAGCTGTTCCATTTTCGGCCGAAACGCCCGAGTCGCGTCCTTCACACATTTTCGTCCCAAATGTCCCAAAATACATTTGTGCGTCTTCTCCTTATTTCGTCCGAACCGGCCGAGCCGCGTGTTTCGCGCATTCGCGTCTCACATGTCCCAAGTGAACCTAATGCAATTCATACTTAGTTTTTCCTGCTCTACCCGAATATGCTAAATATGAATTTAAGTTGCGGCTCTGATACTATCAATCCGAAGATCAAATTCCAAGGACAGCTGGCAGAAAGACGAAGCTTTCAAGACGCCGGTTATATCAGTTTTCAAAGATATCCATTGTCATCTTCAAAATGAAAATTCTTGTGTGTCCCTCGTGGCAAAGACATAGCTGAGACGTGGAAGAAATTCAAGCAGCGGTTTCTGAAGTTGATGGGTCCCTCTCAGTGACCGGCCACCTGTCTTCTTCCCCATACGTTTCTCTTCTTCCCTTTCTTTTTCAGTTTTCTTTGTAATAGGTTGAGGTACTGTGATTTGGCGGTCCTTAACTATTCTTTAGTTAAAAGAAACGGTTACGAAGAGTAACTGAATTGTAAGCTATATAATGGTATTTTCTACGCCATTCGAGGAGGAAGAACTTGGCATATTTTCTGCAAGTGTAAATAGATTATAGAGAAATCAATACAGAAGGACTTTCCTTTCTTTGTCTATCTGATCTCTGTCTGTTCTAAGCTTTCATTTGTTTTCTTTGTGAAGATCATTTATCTCAAATTCGTTAGTCTCATCGATTGCATACTCTTCAACTTTGCAAGCACGGTGATCTTGCATAACCAAGAAGGAACTTTGTTTCCTTGATAATGAATCTGTGTTACGTTAAGAAACTTTGCGTTCTGGCAGATGTTATTTACAGAACTTTGTGTCTTTAAATTCCATCTTACTTGTTCTATACGAATGATCTTGTTTTCAATTCACGGTGACTTCGCATACATAAAGAATTACTCTGATATCTATAATTCTGCATGTTTGCCTTTCTGCTCTTTTCCATGCTCTCATTTCCTCAGTCCTTTTGTAATTGATGACCTTCATAGAAAACACTTTCGTGGTATCCAAGTTTAACCAACAAATCATGTCCTGTACATTTGTAAATAGGTTTGTTTCTGAATAAGGGAACCTCTCCCATTAAAGAGGAGGGACTTCTTGTCCCCTGACTGTTGCTCTTCTTAAAAGTCCTATTTGATGACCAACAGCTTTTGGCGACTCCGCTGGGGAAAATCACATTCCAGTTCTGTAAATTTTTGATCATCCTTTGATCTGGCGACTCCGTGTTTCACTCAAGGGAGAAGGGCCCTTGGTATTGAAGATTCTCAGTTTCAGCTTTTAGAACAACAAGGTTTTCCTTTCCCTTCAAATTCAACAAGAAATAGAAGGACCCGTTCGACAAGCACTCCACCTGTTCAAGATAGAAGTCCTACGGGTGGTATTCCTTCAGAGCCTGCTAGTCCCAATCTACGAGCTTTGATCCTTGCCGGTGTTACAGTTCCTCTCCAAGCCGTTTTTCCAAGAATGGCAGCGCCATTACCATGGGGTCATCGTGTCGGGCCTCTGGCCCTTGCTCAGCCTTTGCATGAGTTACCCAGAGGAAACCGGAAGAACTTCCCCAAATTCAAAGGCGATGGCAAAGTGCACCCTGACGAACACATCGCAGCCTTCGTTGTTGCATGTGGAGTTCTGGGAGTCGAATATGAAGACGTCTCCGTAAGGCTGTTTGTTGAGACGTTACAAGATAATGCTGCTGATTGGTTCTATCACCTTCCGGCCGGTGCTATAACCGACTGGGACACAATGAGAACTCAGTTCGAGAACCGTTTCAAGCCGGCAGAAGATGTGCATGCCTTGCTTGCCCAGGTCTCTCAGATAAAGAAAGATTCACAAGAGCCCATGAGGGAATTTGTGGCCCGGTTCAACAGGTTGGTAAATAAAATTCCAACGCCTACCCGACCTGTCGACCAAATTCAAAAGTGTTTCTTCCTAAATGCTCAATCGCCCAAAGTTAGTTATGCACTAAGAAGGGCTAATCTCGGAACACTAGCTCTGGATCAAGAACTGGCTGTTAGTATCGAAGATGACTTGATCATGTCAGGGAAGTTGAGAAGAGACCCTCCCAAATCTAAGTCTGCTGCTTCTTCCTCTTCCACCCCTGGACCTAGTACTGATCCATTAGTCCAGAAACTCGCAAATGATCTTGTCGCTATAAAGAAACAGTTGGCTCAGCATGCCCCGTATGCAGATGTTCCAAGAAGAAATTTTCAGCCCAGAAATCGTTTGCCTGCTCCTCACACAAGACTAGCACTTGAAGGACCTCCTGTTAAGGTTCCTGTGAACGCAACCTGTGAAGTTGAAGAGCCAGATGATGATGAAGCTTGCGAGGAGTTTGTGGAGGAATTTGATGATGAAGCAGAGGAACTTGAGGGA
Source organism: Taxus chinensis (assembly GCA_019776745.2). Classification (NCBI taxonomy): domain Eukaryota; kingdom Viridiplantae; phylum Streptophyta; class Pinopsida; order Cupressales; family Taxaceae; genus Taxus; species Taxus chinensis. The sequence continues at coordinate 142,278,615 of CM034149.1, forward strand.
TCTCGGGTTAATTTCTTTACCACTGAGGGCATTGATGATTATGATGAAGTGGTAGCAGACATGAACAGTGAATCTTTTGCTGTCATGACTCGAGAACAGACAAAGCAGAGGGAGAAGGTGACCCAGCCACCTAAGAAATCCAAGGAGCAGTCGGCAACTATCCCTGTAATTGCAAGAAGAGGATCTCCTATCCCTACTTCGTCTACACAGAAGGTGAGTCCTATCAATCCAGTTACCAAAGTTGCTTCTTCTTTTTCTCCTAAAGTTGATAAGCCTAGAATTCCAAATGATGATGGCCCGTCCACTTCTGGATCCTTTGATATTGTTGATCACCTGAAAAAGACCAAGGTACAAATCTCAGAAGCTGAGTACTATCAAACCCATCCCAAAGCCTTTGCCAAAATGATCCACTTTGTTAATTCCAACTCTAAGACCACTTCTAAAGGCCTTTTACCTACTCCTCCTTCTGCACCACAGCCAAGTCTGGTAGCTGCTGTCACCTCCCCTGGTGACAAAATTAAACCATTTTATGTAACACTTCTCATAGCTGGCCATAGGCTCAGTAATTGTGTCATAGATTCTGGAGCCTCAGATAATGTGATGCCTGCTAAAGTAGCTCATGCTTTAGGCTTGACCCTCACTCGTACTTATGGATCCTGCTACTCCATGGAGAGTAAGGAAGTGCCTTTGGTTGGAAGGATTAAAGATGCACAAGTGGCCTTTGCTGCTTTGCCTGAAAAGAAAGTCTTGGCTACCATCCTAGTAGCAGACATTCCTCCTTCTTATGGAATGTTGCTAAGTAGAAACTTCTGTAAAGATGTGGGCGGGGAGATTCAAATGGATTGGTCACATGCACTCATACCTGTCAATGGACACATGAAGAAGTTACTACCTGAGAAGCAGTCTGAGTATATTGTGCAGAAAACGGATGATCCTAAGGCACAAATACTCTATGAGGATATGGGGCATGGTAATTACATGATTCTGTCCCCTGATGAAATCCAACCCTCCAAAGTAGCACCTAAAGATCCCAATGGTGTTTGGATTTTAGAATTTGATGGAAGTTGTTCCTCAGCTGGTTCTGGAGCTGGTGTCCTGCTAGTGTCACCTGAAGGATGCCTACATCCTTTTTCATTTAAGTTGCAGTTTGAAAACACTAATAATACAGCAGAGTATGAGGCTCTCATTCTTGGACTGCAAGTGGCCAAAGAACGAGGTGTGAAGAACCTTCTGGCTCGTGGTGATGCAGAGTTGATTGTGAAGCAGGTCAGAAACCTCTTTCAGGTAAAAAATGGGAGGCTGAAGCATTACCGGAATCAGGTTTGGGATTCCATTGAATTCCTTGATGCTTTCTCTATTGAAGCAATACCTAGAGAAAAGAACAGCAGGGCTGATTCACTGGCTGTCTCAGGGTCACTATTGATTCCCCATCCTGAATTCTCTCAGGATAAGTTCACTATTGAAATGGTCCACCGGCCTAGTGTACCTGACAATACCAATAACTGGCAAGTTTTCAACGATGACCAGCATTTGCTTTCCTTCCTGGAACTCAAAGGTAATTTTGAACAACTGTATTTTGAGGGAAGTGACAACCTGCCTCGTGAAAGTGTGTCCTTTGACCAAGCTGTCACCCAAGGAGAAGAAACAGATCAAGATGGATGCATCAATCTCAAAGGAAACAAGATTCCTAAAGGGTTGGTGAGTTTGGAGGAACTATTTGATAAGCATGACAGGTATGTGAAATCTAGAGCTTCTTCTGGGCCTCAGCAATCAGCTGAGTATGATAAGATTGATATTGGGAGTTCTACTGACCCTAAGTTGGTGAACATTGGAAAATGTTGTACAGCAGATGAGAGGAGAAAAGCAATTGATCTTCTAAAAAGGTATAAAGATGTTCTTGCTTACTCTTATGAAGATTTGAAAGCTTTCAAACCAAAAGATATGCAGCACTCGATTCCCCTCAAGCCTGGAATTAAGCCTTTCAAGCAGAAACAAGAGACAATACAACCCCAAAGTAGCTGACACCATCTTTCAGGAGATTCAGAAGTTGTTGAAGGCTAAAATTATTTTTCCTATTCACCATTCGACATGGATTGCAAATATTGTGCCTGTCAGGAAGAAAAATGGTGAGATCCGCATCTGTGTTGATTTCAGGAACCTGAATCAGGCTTCTCTGAAAGATAATTACCCTTTGCCTATGATGGATCAAATATTGCAAGCAGTAACAGGATCTGAAATGTTATCTATGCTTGATGGATTCTCTGGATACAATCAGGTAGAGGTTGATACTGCAGATCAACACAAGACAACCTTCACCACTCCTTGGGGTACCTTTGCCTACAAGAGAATGCCTTTTGGGCTTATTAATGCTGGTGCCACTTTCCAGAGAGCTATGGATCTGGATTTTGGAAGCTTGAAAGGGAAGTGTATTGTCATATACCTTGACGACCTGACAGTGTTTTCCAAGACAAGAGTGGATCATTTTGATCACCTGGAGACAGTTCTGCTGAGATGCAGAGAGCATGGAATCTCTCTGAACCCTAAAAAATCTGTCTTCTGTGTTACAGAGGGAAAACTATTAGGGCACATTGTCTCCAAGGATGGTATTAAGATTGATCCTGAACGAGTTCAAGCCATCCAGCAAATTCCTCTCCCAACCAGTAAAAAGGGCGTGCACTCCTTCTTCGGTAAGATCAATTTTTTAAGAAGATTCATCCCTGATTTTGCTGAATTAACTTTGAATATTTCTCAGATGATGAAAGGGAAGCAAACATTTGGTTGGTCTTCTGAAGGAAAGGAATCCTTTGAGGGTATCAAGAAAGCTATCGCTAAAACTCCAGTTTTGGCCTGTCCTGATTTCAGCAAAGATTTCATCATCTATTGCTATGCTACAGATAATACCCTGGCTGCTGTCTTAACCCAAGAAGACTCCGATAAACATGAGCTACCAATTGCCTTCATGAGCTATATCCTGAAGAATCATGAGCTAAAATACACCATGATGGAGAAGCATGCTTTTGCAGTAGTCAAAGCTGTTAAGCAGTTCCGTTTCTATATCCTCAACTCTCACTCTATGGTGCTGGTTCCAGATACAACTGTTAAGTCAATTCTTACACAGCAAGAATTTGGATCCAAGAGAGGGAACTGGGTGGCTAAGGTCCAAGAGTATGACATTGATATCAAACCGACCAAGCTGGTTCGTGGAAAAGGTCTTTGTGAGCTCATTGCTGAAGGAGCCAAACATGAGTTGCTTGAGGAGAAAGTTGACCTTCCTACTGTTCTGTTCCTTAGTTCAGTTGACGAATGGTATGCTGACATCACCCATTTTCTCACCTATGGGGAATGCCCCTCTCATTTAACTGCCAAAGAAAAGAGGACTGTTAAATTGAGGTCAGCACAATATGTATTATGGGAAAATGCTTTGTTTAAACGTGGCTTGGATGGGAGATTTCTAAAGTGTGTGGACAAGGAACAACAGAGAAAGTTGCTCTCAGCTTTTCATGATCATGCATGTGGAGGGCACTATTCATCGACGGTCACTGCTCACAAGATACTCCGTGGAGGATACTACTGGCCTTCCTTGTTCAGAGATGCATCCAAGTGGGTGGATAAATGTGAGGCCTGCCAGACCTTTGTGGGAAGACCTAAATTGGCTTCTTTGCCTCTCAAGCCAGTTGTGATTGAGGAGCCATTTCAACAGTGGGGTTTGGACTTCATTGGTACACTCAATCCTGCTTCTAGTGCTGGTCACACTCATGTACTTACTGCCACTGACTACTTCACCAAATGGGTGGAAGCTATTCCGGTCAAGAGCACTACTTCTGAAGTGGTATGCAGCTTCATCAAAGAGAACATCTTGGTAAGGTATGGTGTGCCTAACAAGATTGTAACAGATAATGCCTCGAATTTCTCTTCAGCTGAGATAATGGACTTCTGCTATGGGTATGGTATTTCTTTGGCTCACTCTTCAGATTACTACCCTCAAGGAAATGGGCAGGCAGAATCTACTAACAAAAATCTGGTGACTATCATAAGGAAGTTAGTCAATGAGTCTCAGCGAAACTGGCACAAGAAGCTCTATGATGCTCTTTGGGCAGACAGGATTACACCAAAGAGAGCTATTGGAATGTCTCCTTTTCAAGTGGTATATGGAGTTGAAGCTCAATTGCCAGTGACAGTGGAACTGCCGGCCTTGCATCTAATGAAGGCCATCGAGGATACTAGTTTCAGAGATGCCCTGGACAAGAGAATTATGTACCTGCACAAGCTGAATGAAGACAGATTGGTGGTTGCTGATAGGATATCTGTTCACCAGCAGAAGGTAAAGGTCCTGTTTGACAAGAAAGCTAGGTTCAGAGATTTCCAAGTTGGAGACATCGTACTGTTATGGGACAAAAGACATGAACCTCGTGGCAGCCATGGAAAATTTGATTCCCTGTGGCTCGGACCTTTCAAGATCAGACACTTTGCTGGTGAGAATTCCTTTTATCTTGATTACATGGATGGTTCTTCTCTCCCACTTCCTTATAGTGGGCAGTATATCAAGTTGTTCAAGTCCTAGGTGACTAGGGAGTCCCTTTGTATATTCTGTACAGTGTTTTCCTTCTGTTGTTTTGGTGTGTTTCCCTTCTGTTTTTTTTGTGTGTTGCCCTCTGTGTTGGTCTGTTTTTGACTCCGTTGCCCAAGGGATAAGGCACTGGTCTGCTTCACCAAGTTTGTCTAAGTTCTTGCCTTGTCTCATTCCTTGAATTTATGCCAAGTCATCCCTAGAAGGAGCCAGCTGTTGTCCACTCAAAATTCCCTGCTCTGATAAAAGTAAAATTTCAAAATTTTGAGTTATAAGTGTTTTCTCTAAAGTGCCTAAGCCGTGAAAATTGAGAAAATCTGTGTTTTGGGTCATTTTGTATGTATTTCGGGCCTGTCGGACATTTTTGTCCCGCCTGTCCCAAGTACGAAAGTGCGTTCTGTTCCCCGATCGGCCGAAATCCCCGAAGTTGTTCCATTTTCGGGCCCGTCGGAACTTTTTGTCCCAAGTGTCCCAAACTTCATTGTGCAAGTTGTTTCAATTTCGGTCCGAATCACCCGAACCGCGTACTTCGCACTTTCTTGTTCCAAATGTCCCAAATCAAAAAGTGCGAGTTGTTCCATTTTCGCCCGAACCGGCCGAGTCGCGTACTCCGGAACTTTTTGTCTCAAATGTCCCAAGTTCAAACGGGCCTTTTGTTCCAATATCGGCCGATCCGCCCGAACCGCGCTTTCACGTCCCAACTGTCCCAAGTCAAATTGTGCACGCTGTTCCATTTTCGGCCGAAACACCCGAACCGCGTACTTCACACATTTTTGTTCCAAGTGTCCCAAAGTCAAAAGTGCAAGTTGTTCCAATATCGGCCGATCCGCCCGAACTGCGCTTTCATGTTCCAACTGTCCCGAAGCCAAAAGTGCGAGCTGTTCCATTTTCGGCCGAAACGCCCGAGTCGCGTCCTTCACACATTTTCGTCCCAAATGTCCCAAAATACATTTGTGCGTCTTCTCCTTATTTCGTCCGAACCGGCCGAGCCGCGTGTTTCGCGCATTCGCATCTCACATGTCCCAAGTGAACCTAATGCAATTCATACTTAGTTTTTCCCACTCTACCCGAATATGCTAAATATGAATTTAAGTTGCGGCTCTGATACTATCAATCCGAAGATCAAATTCCAAGGACAGCTGGCAGAAAGACGAAGCTTTCAAGACGCCGGTTATATCAGTTTTCAAAGATATCCATTGTCATCTTCAAAATGAAAATTCTTGTGTGTCCCTCGTGGCAAAGACATAGCTGAGACGTGGAAGAAATTCAAGCAGCGGTTTCTGAAGTTGATGGGTCCCTCTCAGTGACCGGCCACCTGTCTTCTTCCCCATACGTTTCTCTTCTTCCCTTTCTTTTTCAGTTTTCTTTGTAATAGGTTGAGGTACTGCGATTTGGCGGTCCTTAACTATTCTTTAGTTAAAAGAAACGGTTACGAAGAGTAACTGAATTGTAAGCTATATAATGGTATTTTCTACGCCATTCGAAAAGGAGGAAGAACTTGGCATATTTTCTGCAAGTGTAAATAGATTATAGAGAAATCAATACAGAAGGACTTTCCTTTCTTTGTCTATCTGATCTCTGTCTGTTCTAAGCTTTCATTTGTTTTCTTTGTGAAGATCATTTATCTCAAATTCGTTAGTCTCATCGATTGCATACTCTTCAACTTTGCAAGCACGGTGATCTTGCATAACCAAGAAGGAACTTTGTTTCCTTGATAACGAATCTGTGTTACGTTAAGAAACTTTGCGTTCTGGCAGATGTTATTTACAGAACTTTGTGTCTTTAAATTCCATCTTACTTGTTCTATACGAATGATCTTGTTTTCAATTCACGGTGACTTCGCATACATAAAGAATTACTCTGATATCTATAATTCTGCATGTTTGCCTTTCTGCTCTTTTCCATGCTCTCATTTCCTCAGTCCTTTTGTAATTGATGACCTTCATAGAAAACACTTTCGTGGTATCCAAGTTTAACCAACAAATCATGTCCTGTACATTTGTAAATAGGTTTGTTTCAGAATAAGGGAACCTCTCCCATTAAAGAGGAGGGACTTCTTGTCCCCTGACTGTTGCTCTTCTTAAAAGTCCTATTTGAAAACTAACAATGTGTACATGGAATAGAATGAACTTCCCCTCGTATGAAGTGTATGTAGAAGAATGTAGTCCCTTTCCCTTGAATGGATGCTAGAGTGGATGCTTGAATGCTCTTGAATAGCCTTTGGATACAACATTAGGTGGTTATAGCTAATGCTTAGTGTTTGGTCCTTTATTATGATCACATAACTTTATATTTATGTGCTTCCCTTGCTTGAATTTTGTAATTAACCCTGAATAGGATGACTACCAAAAAGATAAGATGCTCAAACAAATAGAAAGGACCTAAAAGATATAAACAAAGTTAAAGAAGTTAGGGGTACCAAGAGGGGATGGTGGCACCTAGCGCTTGCGTCTTGGCTAGGCGCTGGTGTCCAGGATGATAAGTATGAAAAAATAGACTAAGCTATAAAGAGTGTAAGACCAAAATTTGAAATAGAAAGAAAGTAAATATGGTAAAATACAGGGGTTAATTAGTAATTTTATTACTTAGTAATCATATGAATAGTATTATGCAATAAGGACTAGATAATTACCCAAAGTGTGTGATTTTGTGTCTACATTTTCCCCCATTTTATGTTGTTGAGCGAGTACTTGATAATATAAAGTAGATTAGAGATGCATACTATTATCTCTCGAAAGTGAACCCTATAGAGAGATAAATGCAGGGGTTATAAGCTTACTCTGGATCTCTCTCTTTGTTAGATACAATGGAAACACCGAGCAGGTATGTGGGTATACCTATTATTGAGGTGAGTCTCCAGTATCAAGGTCGGTTCCTTCTTGATGTATCTTAAACTAATTCTTTGTGGTTTTGAGGGTAAAAATATGACTGTAAATGAATTGAAAATGGGGTGATACACCAAAATTATTGAGGGATTTGACTGAGTACATGCACAAATATTTGAGAATGGATTTTGAGTGCACAAACCAATATTTTTCAGCAGAATATTAAGGCAAAATGCTTGATGTATTGAGGGAGTGATTCACAACAATACTGTTAAGATAAGCATGCACACTAATATTATGCATAAATTACTAAATTTGCAGCAAGGTAAGATTATCAATCAAGGAATTTTGACATTCATAGGAAATAATAAAGTATACACGAAGCTGTAAATAATTGGAAAGGCAGAAATCAATTCTCATTTAAAGGGAAAAACTGGCACAAACTACTTCAGTACTCTTGTATCAAAAAATTCCTCCCCTGTGCCTTTCAATTGCACACATTATATAGCAAGTTATTCATCCCACCCATCCTAAAAATAGACTAAAATTTGTACTCACCCATGCATCCTATTTTTATCCTTTATCCTGAATAAATAAAGGAATAAAGATAAGCATGCTAATACAATGAGGCATTAATAGCCTTGACTACAAAAATATAATTCATTCAAACTGCAATTGACTATTATATTTTTAAAATGTTGGATGAATAATTTGGCTACGAATAAGCTTTGCTTCATGAGTAAGTCTTCTCCAATACATGCAATCTATGTCTTCTAGCTGATGATGTGACATCTACAACTTGATCCACTTACAATTACAAAAATAGCATTTTAAAATTCCCCTTGGATGCACATGCAAGAATAAATCCCTGTGTATGAGTAAAAATAATTTCTTTATTTGCAATACTTTGCAAAAAATAATCACCTATGTATCCCATCCATAATGGGGACCACTTGCAGGCTCTGATGTTGACATATGTTTGTCTTCTTGTAGTCACATGAAGAATTGCACTCCTGAGAAAATATACTTTGACCATTTTTAAACTCTCCCACTGTGGGGACCACCTCTGATGTGTGCACACCTTGTACCATTCTTTCATTGGCCACCTTTTGGAGAAATTATTACATTGGTCGTCGGTGCTTTCTTATTTCTTGAAATATGTTTAGGACCTTAACCAAGGTCAATGATATGATTCTTTTAAATAATGTGGGTTGGTTCCCCTCCCATACTTACTCACCCCTTCGCATTTGTCCTTGTTGGTAGATTTGACTATGGTTGAAATTTTCCATCCCACAATGCGGTTGTGGGTTTGCAATGTGGTCCTTTCGATCTTCATGCCTTGATCTTCTCCGTTGATCTCTGTACTCTGGTTGGATTGGGTAGTTGGAAAGTTTTAATTGCAAGCCGATTTGGCTAGTTGATCTTACATACCATAATAATTTTAGGCCGTTGATATTTGTACCCTTTTTGGAGTTAGGATTTACTTGCGTTTAAGGCCTAAAGTTTGTATGGAGATTTGTGACTGAATGGTGGTCATTTTATTCTATACATTCAGATCTCCACCATCGATGTTGATCTATAGAGTTAGCAGTGTGGACCGTTTGATTTTACTCGATTTGATCCTAGCCATTCAATAATAACTTTGATGAGTTAGGTTTGTTTAAAAGCTCGTTGAGCTTATCACTTGTCATTATCATTTGCTCATTTTGAGCAGTGAAGCCCTAGAAAAATTTCTACAGGAAGCCATTGTTGATCTTTATTGAACCTAGGGTGGAACGTGTGTGTAGTGTACCTAAATGGTTAGTAAAGGAAAGTGCCTATAGTGGTTTGTTTTCGTTGTCGTCATCATTGTTGTTATTGTCATTGTTGTTGTTTCCCCCAATTTGAGTGCTTATTTCTCATACATCCGGACCTAGAAAGAGAAAATGATCAAGTAGTCAAATATGTATGTATGTAAAAAAATGCTATGTAAAATACACATGTGTATAAAAATGTGTAAAGTACGTAAATGTAAAATACATTGAAATAAAAGTGTAAATGGAACATGTGAACTTGATCAATGTTGAGAGAAAGGGTATAGAAGGATATCCTGTATTGTCACGAGTTTTTTGGGCGATCTCATGCCACCTTGGTTGAAGAAGTAAAGGAAAGTGCCTATCGTTGTCATCATCATTGTTGTTGTTGTTATCATTGTTGTTGTTTCCCCCAATTTGAGTGCTTATTTCTCATACAGCCGGACCTAGAAAGAGAAAATGATCAAGTAGTCAAATATGTATGTATGTAAAAAAATGCTATGTAAAATACACATGTGTATAAAAATGTGTAAAGTACGTAAATGTAAAATACATTTAAATAAAAATGTAAATGGAACATGTGCACCTGATCAATGTTGAGAGAAATGGTATAGAAGGATATCCTATATTGTCACAATTTTTTTGGGCGATCTCATGCCACCTTGGTTGAAGAAGTATAGGGAGGAAATGCACTGTATCCTCCAACCTTTAACCCTCCTGCTAAAATGTGTGAAGAGATCTCTGTACTATCCTAGTTTTTTAGGTGATCCGATGCCACTGGAAGGAGTAGTGTAGAGAGGCACACCCAATGTAACCCTCAAGTCTATAACTACTTCACAGGATTACCGAAGGATACCATGTCCTATAGAGGCCATTATGTATGGAGTTCGTAGACTGGTTTGAAATCACTCGTTGTGTGTGAATCGGTGTAAATAAACTATTTTATTAGAAACCCTCAATGATTACCCCTCTTTGGGGGCACATGTGACGTCGTTAAAAGGATAATGCGGCCCTAAAAGAGGACCCACCGCACTCTGACCTATAGAACTCTGCCTTGTAGGGGGAAAGGGAAACACTTGGTAGATACTTTTGGTGCTCAATCTAATCTCACCCTGTTTGTTCAAAATTTATCAGTCCACATGGTTTGAAGTATTCTGTGTCTCCCTATATGGATACGTGAAAGATTTCTCCTTCATTTGGTTTCCATTTTCATTCCTTTCCTTGGGTCATGGATCACATTGAGCCTGGGTTTTATTCGCAGTCTTCTCTCCGTAGGAAAAAATTTTGTTGTTGGGCATCTTTGATGACTGTGTCTCCTTTGTAAATCCTATACCAACATCTGTGGATACGTGGCCCTTTCTGATTGGACGCAGTCTGATGGGTCTTTTTGGTGAAACTTTTCACTTTTGTTACATTTGTAAAAAATGCCAAATTGGTCTCGCAGCCCCGATAGTATATAATTGGCATTTCAACAATATGAAGCGGTAGGGAAAATTTCTTACTTTGACCCCAAAGAAGGACATGTGGTGGTTTGAAAGGTTAAAAGCGGGGAGGCGGGTCACCGGAGCATTTTGTAGATTTTTTCGTTTTGGTGAAAAGGGGAAAAGTTATGAAATGATTGCAACTCCACTGGGGCCCACAACAAAAGTTAGAAGTGGAGAGGTTGGTCACCGGGGAATTTTGAGATTCTCAGGCCTACTTCAACTCAAATCTTTTCCATGTGGAGGGCCTATGCTCATTTGAAAATTCACCTTTTGGTTTGGCCTTGGAGTTGCACTGGGGGGACACGTGGAGATTTTCGTGGCTTTTCCCAAACTTAGAATTTTTTTTTCATGCAGCCAGTACAGTTTTGGCGGACCATGGACATGTAGGGGGCTGGAACTCATTTGAGAATCCACCTCAGGGTCCCACCTTAACAATTACGACATGGAGACATGTGGAGGCTTCTACCGGCTCTACTTGTACTTAAACTTCTCAAAGAAATTTTCTAAGGCCTGGGGCACGTGGTGAGCCCACGCTTGTTCAAGGACTCTGCTCTTGGACACCATCTTGAAGTAGCGCCATGAGGACACATGGAGGTTTACGCTGAGTCTTCCCATACTTAGAATTTTCAAGAAACTTTCTAGAGGCAAAGACACGTGGAGGGACCGTGCCTGTTTGGTAAGATGCCATTGAATGGATTCAAAACTTAAATTATGAATCCAACGATCGTTAAGGTCAATATTTTGAAGAGGGAATTACTCAGACACTAAAAAAAATAGGAAATAGCAGAGGAAATGGATGTGGGGTAGAATTTCAGATGAAAGAGAGGGAAAAGGGATAAAATGATGAAAGTTCAGGCGTAAAAGATGGAAAAGGTGTTTCCTCGAGAGAGGAAAAGATTACCTGTCATGTCCAGCTATGTAGAGTCTTTGGAAAATGATTAAAAGGGGGATTTCTCACATGACATAATCAAAATGATTAAAAGGACTCCTGAAAAGTTGTGGCATGGCATCCTAGTCATTATTTGAGGGCCCAAGAGACGTGATCAATTCCTAATTGGTCCACCTAGCAGCTTTTGGGTTTGAATTTGTTAAAGTTCATTTTCTAAAAACAAATTGTGAACAAGCAAAGGTCCCTCGAATATTCTTCTCTTTTGGGGGGAAAATTGAGTAAGCAAAATGTATAAATGCAATGAGATTACTCTTGCAAAGGGGGGTCGAAGTTTGAATTCCTAAGAGAAAATTTGAGAAAGCTGTCTTTGTGAGAGACCAAAAAATGAGATAACTTGTTATTTTCTTCCATTTTAGATTTTCCATCGTGGCAAGTTGGTTGCATATGTATAGCCATTAACAAGCAAATATTGCTCTGGAATATTTCCCTTGTTGATGAATCTAGGCAATTTTGAAGTTAATCTATGTCTAATCTTTAACAATTTGTGTCTGCTTTGTCTCAGAATGTCTACAAATAGTTTATTTCATTCCCATTTTAGTCTTATATTGGTATCTTTGTGAAATCACACAGGATCTCATCCCTGTGACAGTTTAGTGGCATTTTCAATTTTGTCTCAAGAAGAGCCTTTATCTTGGATGAGATAAACAAATTTAAAATCAATTCACTATCATTTGTTGATAAAGATTGTTTGTAAGTCTTCAAGTGTACCTTAGGCATGATTGATCAGAGACTTTGGTGTTTAATTTAGTCTTTCAATTTGAGCCTTCGTGTTAGATTCTGAAATATTATGTGAAAACGTTTTAATTTGGGCCTCCATTGAAGCACACCTTCTGGTTGAAGGAACGTATTAAATATTCCAAAGCTTTATGTTTCTTGAGTTTTCATTGTTGTGAAGTCCATTCAAAGATCTGGGATAATCAACTTGATTCTACTTCATCTCCCACCAAAATCATTCAAAACCCATGAATCCACCTTAAACTACCCCTGTTTGCCCTATGTATCAACAAAGGAATAAAATATACTTGCTAAAATATGTAGAATAATTAGGATTTCTTAATGTCTTCACTAACCTTAGCATTGTGTTGAAATTATCTCCATCGTTTAGAAGTGACAACTCTTAAGAGTTAAATCATGGAGTATTGACCATATTTTCCCAAGGTTCTCTTCATAGAATTTGTGCAATAAAAGGATATCTCCATCTCCTTCATCAAACAGAGGTTACACTAAGAGTCCTCTCACCCTGGTCAAAGAGGCACGACCTAAAGTAGTGAGGACAGGTAAAATCCTCTTAAAGGTTCTATCTATCTCTCCACAAATATGAGTAACAAAGGGCTTGTTAGATCCCCTCCCCGGCTACAAAACGACACACACTATGATCTATCTGCCTCTAAGTTCCTTGTCAAATCTGTGTTGCTGCTCAACTTGACAAAGTGAATGAATTTGGATACCAACACTCATGGTGCCGTTTCCAGGGACACTTTGAAAGTATTTGAACAAAGGTGTACGCATAAAGACCCTGGTAATGCTTTTTAAAAAATATTAAAGTGCAAATACATTGGTGAAACATCATTATTTGTTCAGATCTGTAACAATTGTTCAAAGTTGTGAGTTTTGAGTGCAACATCTCTAGCTTATACAGTTATTACACTAAGATTTGTATCATCATTGATGAATTTGTACAAAAGAAGGAGATCTCCATTTCCTTCATCAAACAGATGTTACACTAAGAGTCCTCTCACCCTGGTCAAAGAGGCATGACCTAAAGTAGTGAGGACAAGTAAAATCCTCTTAAAGGTGCTATCCATCTCTCCATAAATATGAGTAATAAAGGGCCAATTAGATCTCATCCCCAGCTACAAAATGACACACACTATGATCAATCTACCTCTAAGCTCCCTGTTGAATTTGTGTTGTTGCTTGACTTGAAAAAGGAGAACAAATTTGGATACCAACACTCGTGGAGCCGCTGCTGGGGAACTCTTTGAAATTATCTGAACAAAGGTGTACGCGTACAGACCCTAGTAATGCTTTTTATAGATTTTAAAGTTAAAATACATTGCTGAAACATCATTATTTGTTCAGATCTTTAAGAATCATTAAAATTTGTGAGTTCTGAGTGCAATATTTCCAACTTATACAATTATTGCACTAAGATTTGTATCACCATCGATAAATTTGGGTAAAAGAAGAGCAGATCTTGTAAGCTTTGCATGAATTTAGTGCTGACAGACATTTTACAGACCAATTTTAGTGCACTTGCACAACTAAGGTGAAAATCTTTAGTGGAGGCTCCGTATTGAATGAAATTTTGATAAATGCTAGTGTCTCGACTTCTGTCAATTACAATTTATCACTAATATTTGCAAATTTGGAAGGAAGAAGATATTTCCTCGCTAGAGACCCTACTAGAAGGTTGTTTCCATAACTGGGAAGGACGATTTTAGAAGGAATAAGAATCTGGAAGGTTGTTGGAGATCAAGCATCAAGAAAGGAGATCTCCATTGATGAAACTGATCAGCCTATCATTGAAGATTGTAACACTTCCTCAAGTGACTATGAATCAGGTAATCTCTTTGTTGAATTGAATACTCCATCTGGAGAGGGGCCTTCATTTGTATTTGAAACATTTGCTTCTCAATCTACCCCTTTATTTTCAAAATCTAATAGAGTTTTCCAAGGGACAGAGCCTTTAGAGGGAAGTAATTCTAAAAATTGTATCCCTGTACCACTCAAACCCCTCAATCCTCATCATTCTATTTCTCTTGTAAGATCACCTCCCTAGAATAATATGGCTCAGCCTCCACCCAGACCTCCATTTGTCATTAATACATTTTGTCCCATTAGTTTTAGAGGCATGACTAGCTATCCAAATGTTGTGCCACATGATGTAAGAAATAGATTGCCTAATTTTCAAGGAAATAATGCAATAACTAGGGATCAACACTTGAAACTCTTTTCTAATATGTTGGAGGAATTCGAAATAGAGTTTGAGGAATGTATACGTTAAATTATTTATCCACACTCTAAAAGAAGATGCAAGGGACAGGTATAAATCTTTGCCAGATAATTCCATTGACTCCTAGGTAGAGATGAAGAATGATTTTAGAATGCAATATGGTGATAAAACATAACCTAGGTTTCTTTTATCAGAGTTTGAAAATATAAAAAGAGTCCTAATTAATTAGTGCATGATTTCAACACTAGATTTAATAAAACATTGAGAAGACTACCTGTTAATTTGAGGCCATGTGATGAATCATGTCCGATAAAGTATTCAGATGCATTTGATAAGAAAACTTCTTACTATTTGAGGGATAAGAACCCTGAGACTTTGAGGTAGGCATTTACCATGGCTCTGCAAATTGAGAACAACATTAAGGTAGTTAGAAAACCTCCTAAGAGGGAGGGTGTTAAATTGATCAACCATGAGAAACCTCAATCAAGTAAGGTTGTAGATCTTGAGGAAGTTGTAAAGAATTTGGTAGGGGTTGTCAAAGAAATCTCATACAAATTAGCCCGGGCAGACAAAGGAATTAGGTAGAGTTCACAAGGTCAGCAAAAGGCACAAAATCATGACAGATTTGACAATGATGCTAGGGGTGATCAGAGATCTGATGACAGAGGTAAAGGACCCATGGGAAATAGACAGCCCCAAGCATGTGAAAGTAGAATGGTGCCTGAACCTTTGACTGCCAGGGTTGCTGTTGTTGATGAAGCCAATGAAATTGATTGGTGTGATAGATGTTTTATGCCCCATCCTCCATGTGAAGTAGATCATCAAGTTGAATAAGTTGATAATGGTGATGATACTGATGATGATGTTTGTATGATGGGTTGCTCCATGAGATCACAACAAGGAAAAACTTCAACTAAAGTGATAAGTGCTCGAAATTCTGCAAGTTTTTGGGATTGCATCCATCGAGTACCATTTCTTTCTCCCTCTCATACTTTTGAAATAGATACAGTACAAGATTTTGAAATACCTAATAATGAATTTGAATATTGAAGAGCTTTAATGATAAAGAAGTATGATGGAGGAATCCCATCTGAGGAGGATAGGCAGTTGTTGATGAATGCCATTGTTGCCCAAGCGAAAGATTATAACACTAGGAGTAAAGTTTTCAAAGGGGCAGGCCCTCAGGCCAAAACCAAAATTCCATTGCTTACTAGTATTCCTAAAGAAGTTCCTAAGAAAGATGCATCTGCCAAAGGCCTTGTTATCCCAAAAAAAAATTCATACTTCTCCTCATACCCAAAATGTCAAAAAGCCCATGCCATCTAATGAGTTTGTCAATCTCCCTCCCAATGCTGCCTTACCCAAGTATGTTCCATATGACATTGCCCAAGTTTTGAGTCAAATCAAAGTTAGTGTTCCAATTTTTGAGTTGCTTAGGATTCCTGAGAACAAGAAGAGGGCATTTGAGTATTTGGGATTGAAAGACGAGAAAAATACCCTAGGCAGAAATGTAAACATTGTGGAGACTCCTCTAATCATTGAAGAACTAGAAATATCACCAGCATTGGAAGATCTTGGGGAAACACCCAAGGTTTATTTGGGAACATCTTTGGTTGAGTCTCAATTGAATGTTGATCCATTTTTTACAACTTTGATCATTAAGGACATATTTATGTACAATTGTATGTTTGATTCAGGAGCATCATGAAACGTCATGCCTCTTGAGGTTATGAATGAATTGGATATCAAAGTGACAACAACATATGGAAGATGTAATGCCATGGACTCTAGAGAGTTGCCAGTTGTTGGATGTGTTAAAGGATTGGTGGTACAACTTGCAGCTTATCCGGGTAAGAACTTGAAACTTGATGTTGTTATTGTGGATTGCCCTACCAAATGGGGTATGTTGTTGTCTAGAAAATGGGCTGCAAGTGTTGGTGGGAGTGTTCAAATGGATATGTCCTATGCCACCATCCCGATTGAGGGCAGCCTTGTTAAATTGTATGAAGAAAAGAAGATGTTGCATCTCATAGAAGATCCCAACAGTGCCTCTTATGAAGTGTTGTACACTGATGTTGATGCTGATAATTTTGTTGGATTTGTTGATGGTAAAGAACAAAAAATTGATCAATGCAAGTGTCTTGAACAAGTAGGCTCTCCTTGGACTTTGTTATTTGACGGATCTTGCTCTAAATTTGGAAATGGTGCTGGTATTGTTCTGATTTCTCCAAGCATGGTAGAGTTTGTTTTTTCTTTCAAACTTAACTTTGAATGCACTAACAACAATGCTGAGTATGAAGAATTGTTATTAGGCTTGAGAATTACATGGAAATATGGTATAAAGGATGTCATTGTCAAAGGGGATTTATAATTGATTGTCAAGCAAATTAGAAAGTTGTAGCTACTAAAAATTAGATAATGAAACAATACAAGCATGCAGTCTGGGAATTGATTGAAATGTTTGACTCTTTTAATATTTTACACCATGATAGAAAGTTTAATGATGTTGCAGAAAAGTTGGTAATGTTAGGATCTAGATTTGGGAATTGTGTAGTGTCTTCATTTTGTGAGTATGATGTTGAAATACTAATAAGGACATCTGTCCCTGATAACGTTAAAAATTGGCAAGTGTTCGATGACGATGCCCATGTGAAATGATTTCTGTAGAATCAAGGTGAGTGTGCTGAAAAAAATATGGATTGGGAACCAATGGTGTGTGTTGCTGAAGGGAAGGAAACATTATTTGGAAAAGACATCATCCAGTTGAAGACAAACATGATTCCCAGAGGTTTGGTGGCTCTTGAGTCGAACTTTGATGATGTTGATTGCATTATTAAAAGAAATATGTCTATTTCAAGAGATTTGGAAGAGCACGACCTAGGTACAGAGGAAAAACCACGAAAAATATGGTTAGGAAGCCGTCTCAATAAGGAAGAGAAGCAGTCCTATATTCAATTGCTGAAGAAATATCAAGACTGCCTAGCTTGGTCTTACTCTGAGTTGAAGGCATATAGGGAATATTTGTTCCAACATGAGATCCCTCTTGAGTCTAATGCTAAGCCTTTCAGGAAAAAAAAGGCCCATCAATCCACTCCTTTCCTTGAAAATTCAAGAAGAACTGAAGATGTTGAGGGAAGGAGGGATCATTCAGCCCACGAGGTAGTCATCTTGGGTTGTAAACCTAGTGCCTGTTAGGAAAAAGAATGGTGACATAAGGCTATGCGTAGACTTCAGGAACCTAAATAAAGCATCACTAAAATATAATTACCCTCTATCAAACATGGAGAATATGCTACAACTGGTAATTGGTTCTGAATTGTTATCCACTCTGGATGGTTTCTCTAGCTCTAATCAAGTTGTTGTGAAGGAGTCAGAAATAATAAATACTACCTTTACTACTCCTTGGGGAACTTTTGTCTATGTCAGGATGCCTTTTGGCTTAATGAATACTAGAGAAACTTTCCAAAGAGCAATGGATGTAGCATTTGTTGGTTATATCAATGATTTCATTACTGTTTATCAGGATGATGTGACTGTGTTTACCAGAAATAGAAATGATCACTTGAAAAACTTAGAGAGAATGCTGATAAGGTGTAGAGAGTATGGCATATCATTGAATCCCAAGAAGTGCCACTTTGGGGTGAAAAAGGCAAAGCTGCTTGGTCACATTGTATCAAAAGAAGGGGTCATGATAGATCCTGAGAGAGTGGAAGCCATCAGCAAGGTTCCAATTCCAAGAACTAAGAAAGGAATTCAATCCTTCTTTGGAGAAATAAAATTTATCAGAAGATTTGTGTCTAACTTTTCTGAGCTGACCATCCCCATTACTAGCATGCTGAAGAAGGACCAAGTTATCAAATGGGAAGAAGTTTCCTTTCGGTCTTTTAATGGGATCAAAGAAGCACTAAAACATGCCCCTTTTTTGGCAGCCCCAAATCACAAGAAGCCCTTTCAAGTGTTTTCTTTTGCTTCAAAAAACACCATTGCATCTATTTTTTTATAGAAGGATGATGAAGGGGCAGAGAGACCAATTGCATTTTTCAATAAGGCATTACATGGAGCTGAGTTGAAATACACCATCATGGAGAAGCAAGCATTTTCCTTGGTGAAAGAGAAAAAGGTTTTCAAACCCTACATCTTGAGTTCTAAAGTTGTTGCTTATGTTTCCCACACCATGGTGAAAGACATCTTATCAGAGATGGAGGTCTCAAGAAAAAGATGTAGATGGGTGAAAAAGTTGCAGGAATATGACATGGATATCCAAATCATGAAATTGGTAAGAGGTTTGGGCCTAGCTAAGCTTATGGCTGAGAGAAACTTACAAACTATTGAGGTAAATGAAGTAGAAGGAGAAAGGGTGGATGTCCTTGAAAAGTTGGTAAGTTCTGAATGGTACAAAGATATAATCTTTTATCTTAGACAACTATGCTGCTCGGAATATTTGAGTAAAAATCAGAAAAGAGCCCTTAAGTTAGCCTCTCAAAAGTATTTTATTACTGATTTTAGGTTAGCTTGGAAGAACCTTGAGGGAGTCCTCTTGATATGCATTACTGAAGATGAGGCCCCCAAAATAATTGCTGATCTCCATGGAGGAGTATGTGGGGGACATTTTGCTGGCAGAGTTATAATAGATAAAATATTGAGGGCTAGTTATTGGTGGCCAATTATCTTCAAGGACACAACTATATTGGTTAGGAAATGTGAAAGTTGCCAGCATTTTTCTGGAAGAATGAAAGCTTCAGGGTCCCTTCCTTTACAGCCTGTGTCATTTGAAGCTCCATTCAGACAATGGGGAATGGATTTTATTGGGGAAATTTATGACCCTTCCAGTGCTGGTCATAAATGGATTCTTGTGGCCACTGATTATTTCACTAAGTGGGTGGAAGAAATCCCCACCAAGAAGGGAACACACCAAGTTATCATGGAATTCATGATGAATCAAATCATATGCATATTTGGAGTGCCAGCTAAAATTGTTGCTGATAATGTCATGAGTTTCATATCCAAACCTTTGGTGGCAATGTACAAAGAGTATGGGATTAATCTGACATATGCTTCTAACTACAATCCCCAAGGAAATGGACAAGATGAGTCTAGCAATAAAAACTTATTGAAGATCATTAGAAGAACCTTGGAGCTAAACAAAAGGAAGTGGGGTGAGAAAATGAAGTTTTTCATTTGGGATGAAAGAATCACTGTCAATAGAGCTACTCGTAAGAGCCCATTTGAGTTGGTATATGGAACTTCAAGCTTTACTGCCCCTTAATTTGTCAATTGCTTTTCATTTCAGTTTGTCCAAAAAATTGAAGACCAAGAAGTTAGTCCATATAATGCTCGGATCAATAAAATTACTGAGGTGTTTGAAGAAAGAAGGGCATCTTATCAGTGGCATGTAAAGTTCAGAGAAAAGTTGAAGAAGCTATTTGACAAAAAGGTGACTCCCAAAAGGTTTCAGTCATTAGGGATCTTGTTCTTTTAGGGGATAGCAGGGATGAAGATTTAAGGGCAAGCATTGTAGGTTTGATGCATTGTAGATGGGCCCTTATTCCATTAATATTTGAATTAGTGAAAATACCTTCTTCCTAAAATAATTAGATGGTGAACTACTTGAATTTCTTGTTAATGGTAGGCATTTGAAGCATTTCCTTGATTGATTTCTTAGAATCAAGGTATACTGCATTGTATAGTGTATAGTTCTTTGTTTTCATTCTGCTTCTGTGTTTTTGTTTGTTCTGTTACTTTGTTACCTAGTTTTGCTAGTTTCTCGATTGGTCCTTAGGGGATTTCATTATTATTGTTCTACTCTGCAAGATTTTTCTTGAATCTATTGCCCAATGGATTTTTGGCACATGGTCTATTATGTTGTTCTTGCGACACTCACAAGGAGTGCCCATCCCCGAGTTGGAGCCAATGTTGGTGCTCAATCTAATCTTGCCTTGTTTGTTCAAAATTTCTTAGTCCGCATGGTTTGAAGTATTCTTTGTCTCCCTATATGGATGTGTGAAATATTTCTCCTTCATTTGGTTTACATTGTCATTCCTTTCCTTGGGTCATGGATCACATTGAGCCTTGGTTTTATTCACATTCTTCTCTCCGTAGGAAAAATAATTGTTGTTGGGCATCTTCCACGACTGTGTCTCCTTTGTAAATCCTATCCCAACATCTGTGGATACGTGGTCCTTTCTCATTGGACACGGCATGGCGGATATTTTTGGTGAAACTTGTCAATTTTGTTACATTTGTAAAAAATTCCAAATTGGTCCCGTAGCCTCGATAGTATATAATTGGCCATTCAACAATATGAAGCGACAGGGAAAATTTCTTACTTTGACTCCAAGGAAGGACATGTGGTGGTTTGAAAGATTAAAAGCGGGGAGGTGGGTCGCTGGAGAATTTTGCAAAATTTTTCCTTTAGGTGAAAAATGGAAAAGTTATGAAATGATCGCAACTCTGTTGGGGCCCACATCAAAAGTTAGAAGTGGAGAGGTAGGTCTCCAGGGCATTTTGATATTCTCAGGCCCGCTTCAACTCAAATATTTTCTACGTGGAGGACCTACGCTCATTTGAAAATTCACCTTTTGGTTTGGCCTTGGAGTTGCGCTGGGGGGACATGTGGAGGTTTCCGTTTCTTTTCCCAAACTTAGATAAATTTTTTATGCAGTTGGTACAGTTTTAGCAGACCATGGACACATGGGGGGATGGCGCTCATTTGAGAATCTGCCTCAAGGTCCCACCTTAACAATTGCGACAAGGAGAAATGTGGAGGCTTCCGCCGGCTCTGATTTGTACTTAAAATTTTCAAAGAAATTTTCTAAGGCCTGGGGCACGTGGTGAGCCCACACTTGTTTAGGGTCTCTGCTCTTGGGAACCATCTCTAAGTTGTACCATGAGGAAATGTTTTGGTTTATGCTGGGTCTTCCCATACTTAGACTTTTCAAGAAACTTTCTAGAGCCCAAGACACGTGGAGGGACTGCGCCTATTTGGGGACTGACCCCTGTGTTTTATTTTGGAGAAGCACCAGGAGGAAACTTGGAGGCTTCTGCTCACTCTACCCTTTTCTTAGAATTTTCAATAGCCAAAAGAGAATGTATCAGACCCTAGACACATGGTGCCTTCCACTGAACATTCAAATTTTGCAACAACTCTACCTAATTGAGACACTTGTTGAGCCCATGCTTGTTTGGTGTCTTTCCTTTTAGGGACCATCTCAAAATTTACCATTAAAACACGTGGAGGCTTCCACTGGCTCCTTTTTTCACTAAGACTTTTCAAAATCCAAAAGGTGTTTTTATTGGGCCCAGGGCACGTGAAAGGCCCACACTTGTTTGATACTTGTGTTTGTGTTTCTCCTTTGCAGTTGTGCTAAGGAAACACGTGGACGACTACAATATAAAGTGGAAAAGGGGCATGATCAATGGTTGCTATGAATTTTACCTATTTTTCTGCCATTTTTGCTCCAAGACTCTTGGAGACATGAATACGCATGGTTTTTCATCATTCTTTGTTGTCTTTGTCTGTAAGATGTCATTGAATGGATTCAAAACTTAAATTGTGAATCCAAGGATCGTTAAGGTCGATATTTTGAAGAGGGAATTACTCAGGCACTTGAAAAAATGGGAAATAATGGAGGAAATGGATGCGGGGAATAATTACAAATGAAAGAGAGGGAAAAGGGATAAAATGATGAAAGTTTATGTGTAAAGGATGGAAAAGGTGTTGCCTCGAGAACGAAAAATATTACCTGTCATGTCCAGCTGTGTAGAGTCTCCAGAAAATGATTAAAAGGGAGATTTCTCGCATGACATAATTAGAATGATTAAAAGGACTCCTGAAAAGTTGTGGCATGGCATCCTAGTCATTATTTGAGGGCCCAAGAGACGTGATCAGTTCATAATTGGTTCACCTTGTAGCTTTTGGGTATTAATTTGTTAAAGTTCATTTTCTGAAAATAAATTGTGAACAAGCAAAGGTCCCTTGAATATTCTTGTCTTTTGGGGGGAAAATTGAGTAAGAAAAATGTATAAAGGCAATGAGATTACTCTTGCAAAGGGGGGTTAGAGTTTGAATTCCTAAGAGAAAATTTGAGAAAGTCGTTTTCGTGAGAGACCAAAAATTGAGATAACTTGTTATTTTCTTCTGTTTTAGATTTTCCATCGTGTCAAGTTGGTTGCATATGTATAGCCATTGAAAATCACTGAGATTGCTCTGGAAGCTTTCCCCTGTTGATGAATGTAGGTAATTTTGAAGTTAATCTGTGTCTAATATCTAGCAATTTTTGTCTACTTTATCTCAAAATGTTTGCAAATAGTTTATTTCATTCCCATCGTAGTCTTATATTGAAATCTTTGTGAAATCACATAGGATCTCATCCATGTGACAATTTAGTGGCATTTGCAGTTTTGTCTCAAGAAGAGCCTTTATCTTGGATGAGATAAACAAGTTTAAAATCAATTCACTGTCATTTTTTGATAAATATTGTTTGTAAGTCTTCGGGTGTACCTTAGGTGTGATTGATCAGAGACTTTGGTGTTTAATTGAGTATTTTAATTCAAGCCTTCGTGTTAAATTCTAAAATATTATGTGAAAACATGTTGATCTGGGCCTCCATTGAAGCACACCTTCTAGTTAAAGGAATATATTAACTATTATGAAGCTTTCTATTTCTTAAGTTATCATTGTTGTGAAGTCCCTTCAAAGATATAGCATAATCAACTTGATCCTACTTCATCTCCCACCAAAATCATTCAAAAACCATGAATCCACCCTGAACTACCCCTGTTTTCCCTATGTATCAACAAAAGATTAAAATCTACTTGCTAAAATATGCAGAACAATCAGGATTTCTTAATGTCTTCACTAACCTTAGCCTTGTGTTGAAAGTATCTCCATTGTTTAGAAGTGACAACTCTTAAGAGTTAAATCATGGAGTATTGACCATATTTTCCCAAGGTTCTCTTCATAGAATTTGTGCAATAAAAGGATATCTCCATCTCCTTCATCAAACAGAGGTTACACTAAGAGTCCTCTCACCCTGGTCAAAGAGGCACGACCTAAAGTAGTGAGGATAGGTCAAATCATCTTAAAGGTGCTATCTATCTTTCCAAAAATCTGAGTAACAAAGGGCCAGTTAGATCCCCTCCCTAGCTACAAAATGACACACACTATGATCTATCTGCCTTAAGCTCCCTGCCAAATCTGTGTTGTTTCTCAGCTTGAAAAGGAGAAAGAATTTGGATACCAACAGATACCAAGGCACACACAAAAGGGGATGGCTAGTTAAAACAAGTGAGAGTCCGAAAACACATGCATGCAAGAAGACACGTGTAAAATACACAAAAATGTAGGAACTACCAAGAAAAGTAGTGTAAACACGCAAGAAAACAAGTAAACCACACAAAGTGAGTTTCAAACATGGGACATCACTCATAATGTCATAAGACACACAAGGCCATTATGGCCTCAAAGAATAGAAAATTTTGCACACAAGCAAAGGGAAAATCCCACATATAATGGAAAATAAAGTAGACAAGTAAAAACAAACAAGTGGTCTTGGGAACTGTAATCCTAAAAAACCAGTGATGTACATGAACACCCATTAGCATGTTAAAGAGATAACCAATATATCAAAGCATGTATAAGCAAGTAAGATAAGATGCTATGTATAAAATGAAACAATAACACCTCGATAAGATGAATATGGCTACCCCCAGTGATCGGTATAGGAAGGGTAGAAGGTGAGCATCCATGCCACATATAAAGTCTTATTTCTGTGATCAAACTAGACAAAGGCATGAATGCACATGTGTGTATGATAATGACATATAAGAAAGTAGTATAACATGTGTAGTAAAGTGATAATGTAAAACACTAGTAAGAAAAAGTAAATTCCCCCAAGGCAATGCAATATGATGTGGATGGATGGAATGGAATACAAGATGGAATGATAGGAACAACATGCCCCCTAAGTGGATGGAAGTGTGTATGCATTGAGGTTCATTTTGTTTCCCCCCTCAGTAGTCAAGAATGAACCGTAAAAAAGAGTGCATCATTGGGAAATTGTCAGGTAGTGTTAGTTGTATCTAGTGCACTGTGAGGAGTGCGTACTCGACCTCATAGGCCTCATCAATCCACGTTCTTCCCAATGCCATAATTATACTATCATCGTTACTGATTATTTCACCAATTGGGTGGAAGAAAGTTCACTTGCATTAACCAAAGCTAATCAAATTGTTAATTTTGTCTACTAGCACATCATTTATCACTTCTACGTCCCTCATAAAATTTTCATGGACAATGGAAAATCCTTCAAAAATAAAGATCTTAAGAAGCTTTATGACTCATCCAATATCAAATGTAGCTTCTCATCACCATATTATCCTCAAGCTAATTACCAATCCTAAGCCACTAACAAAAATCTTCACAATATTCTTGTCAAGACTATTGATAAATCAAGTCGTAACAGGCATCTTCATATCCCCTTCGCTCTTTGGGTTTATTAGACTAGCATATGTACCTCTATGGGTAATAATCCATTCTCTCTTATCTATGGATATTAAATTTTTGTTCCTATTGAAGCCCAAATCCCATCCCTATGTGTTTCTCTTTGCGACTTCATTTCTGATGAATATTATCGCCAAGAGCATCTAACACAGCTTGAGTTATTAGACGAATGTCGTCTTCTTTCTCTTGAACACCATTACGTTTATCAAGAGTGCATCAAACATGGTTATAATAAACACCTCAAGGAACATGACTTTAACATTATTAAACTTTTCCTTCAAGAAAATTATAATGTCACTAATATAGAAACGAGTAAACGGGGAAAGTTTTCTCCCAACTAGATTGGACCTTATATTATCATGCATAAGTATGGGTCTGGAGCCTATCGTTTGGATTCTCTTGATGGTAAACTAGAAACATAACCTCTTAATGTATTGTACTTGTGGCCTTTCTATTGTTAAACATACATACCAATGAGAACTTAGTCATCTCACTGGTCATACATCCATCATTATCCTCTTCCATATTTTCATCGTAATGATTTGGAATTATGTGGTATACCGTCACTTTTCTATTTGTGACCTTAAATATGGGCACCATGACTCTTCTCATAGCATATTCCTTATGAAAAAGTTCATCCTTCTAGGTAGGAACATCACAACAATTACATCCATATCCTTCTTAACTACCTATTAGAACCACACTAAGGGTCCATGAGTGTCACTTGTACATATTATCAACCCCTCCTAAGTGGTGTACCTAGATATCCCCAACTCTTCCATAAGAATTTAAAATTTCTGGATTCTCATCTTAAAAGCTATCTTATCAAAAGAAAACAGATTGCTCCTTCTAAGGAAAACTATTCATAAAAGTAATAAAAAAGTAAAAAGTGTAGAATGATCCCTCAAAGGACAACTATCATGCATATCTTATCCTACCATTTATAAATCTAAAATTATAAAATCCAAAAGCAAAAAACAAAAATAAAAATGTAGACCACTCCCTCGAAGGATGATTACTATCTCATATCCATGGCACTGAAGGCTTCCTGCATTGATCAACCTTCTATATATTCAAAAGAAAAAGCATAAAAGTTTAAAAGAAATCTTCCTACATCAATCATCTTTCTCATATATAGAAAGCTTCTCGCATTGATCAGTTTGCACCATTCTACTCAAAGATGGAACATAGACCTAGGAACACCCACCTAAGGAGTTTTTTTTTTTGCATATAAGTTACATCTAAAACCCTTTTTCATGTCAACATTAGGTTCATAAGCTCACTTTTCATATCTACCTCATGATCCTTAGATTAACTAACTATCGATGGTTATGCATTAACACCTGATTATTGGCTTATAGGTGCATTTCCTTAATTGGATCCCTTTCTTGTTTACTTCCAATCTGGTTCGAAACATCATTTCTTCGTGCGCTCCTTACTACGATCGAAGTTGTTCATTTATCTTCTTTGGGTCACCTTATATTGAAGTTTCATCATTTACCTCAACTATAACATGTTCTTGTTATATTATTCTTAATCTAACCATCTCATCCATGCTTATGTGTATATTTTTAAGTGTCACATCAATCATCTATATTCAACATATTTATAAATCCATTATTTGCATCCATTATCCTACCATCTCTAACAACTATCTATCCATGTCAAATCACATTATCATCTATATATCCATCATAACTTATCACATAACATCCATATCATACTCTATTTTCCAACACATGATCACTATAATCAAATCCATAATCACCATGCAACATCATAATAATCAATTCAAATCCATAACATCATAGTCCACTCCATAACATCATAATCATACATATACATCTAATTTATATCATACAAACATCTACATCTAATCATTAATCACCATGTAACATATAAATCTAGCATAAGATCATTCAAGTAATAAATCATACACATCAATACACATGATGAATCATGATAGAAAAATCATACATATATCTCTTAGCATCATCCAAATACATATATACATCCATGACAAACCGCTAAAGGTCATGTCTTAAAGCTGATATATCATCAAAATATGTAAACTGTACAGAGAGTCTCAAATCTTGCCCCTTGAGGAATATTCATGTATCTTTCTCTGGGTCTCATCTCTCCAGCATGGCCTAGATCTCATCGTGGTTGTGCCACAATCACTTTACTCCTCGATGGTGTTGGTCATGCTGCACCCCCTATATCCCACTAATCAGCTAAATATGTTGCATATCTTTGTGTCTATGGTAGCCTCGAAGTCACGATGCGATCATATTAGTATGCTTCAGATGCTAATGATCTATATAGATCTAGGGGCATAATACCTAGTGGTTCCATCTGTCCATCCATGTTTGATGTCGCTGTTGCACAACTTTCTGAATTTGCTACTATTATAGGCACGAGGTCTCCAAATATATCTCTATAGGCCTCCTGCTAACTCTTATGCCAATCTCTCTGGTAGAAGGCCTAGTCCCTCTCCTGGCATAAGACTATGGCCTCCTTACGTACTACTTCCCTCTCATGATGTGATGCATCCTAATCCTAATAGGCTGAATCATGCTCTGTGCACAAGAGATCTATCTCTATAGTGCCCCCTCTATCATAACCCTCATTACCCCTAGGTGCTACATCCTCATCCTTTGATGGAACCTCCTTCTCCTCCTCTCCTCCCTTGGCCCCCTCCACCACCATCTAGGTTTCCCATGTCATCATCATCTAATTAGAAAACACTCCTTCGACTCCCATATCATTTTCATCATCCCACGATGCCCCTACCTCCTCCAGTGGGTCCTCCCTCTCGAGCCTAGGCAGGTCCCTCTCTATCTCTTCTCACATATACCTGATAGGCTCCTTGGGAACTATTTGCACCACTCCAAACTACCACCTAAATTGATCAAACTATACTACCTTTATCATCTTGGGACTCTTCCCATGCACCCACATTTTCCTCCTCATCCCAATCAAATTTGAATGTCCTTGGCCATGAAGGATAATCACAGTATAGCTGCCATCTAACTTGGTCTACATATAACTCTGCTAGTCTATCAGTATACCAATATGCTCCTCTCTCTCTCTCCTGTCACCATGATCCTGGTTGGTTCACCATCTCAAGAATCCAATAAATAGCTTGATGTGATCCCCTATGACCCATGGGATCCTTGGTGGACTGATCACTACAATATGTTTATATGCCTAACAATGGAGTATGAACCCCACATCCAACCCTGTCCTCCTCCTCTCAACATACATACACATCTCATGGTATATCAAGGCCAATAGTGATGTGCCAAATGAAAAAACCACTCTACGATCTACAATGTTTATGACTACACCTGACAATGTCCATGGAAATATTGCACCCCAGAATTGGGTAATGTATAGCTCTAAATGGCCATCATCACTAATAATATAAATATAATCCTAGCCACCCCATTCTCATAACATGTCTCTATATGAAATTCCCCAGATGTGAAAGTGATCTGTGGGGCATCGACTCTAAACAACCGTGCAAGTGCCCCTAATCTACTATCAACTATGATAGGTTGTATCGAATCCACCTATATAAGAAACCTCAGGATGCGGTATACATCCTCAAGAGTCACAGTCATCTTACCTGTCTTAAACCAAAATGTGCCTTTGCATACATTCCATCTATTAACCATCGCAATCATTAATCAAATATCCTGTGGAATCATTTGGTAATAATGAAATCCACCCAATCCTATTATAGCCAAGTGGTCCCACTCAACATCCGTCACAACTCATCTGATCTAATCATATAAGGTATCCACTTTGTCTCAAATATATAACGTATCCCTGGCATGTAAAACAAATAAAACAAGTAATGATTAAAAATTCATCATCCAAACATATTAAATTCAACATCCTATCCCTAATCAACATTGAACCAGGTTGAGTTGAATCCTTCTAGCATAGGTTGACACCCTAACAGACCTGATCGACGGTGACTGTACGTAGTCACCGGCAACTACCACTTGGGCCAACCCCAAAATTTTGAAAAATGTAAAAAATACATAATAAATAAAAAATTCTTAACAACAAGACTCATATTTAGGCACTTACCATCATGCGATCCCTCTACCACTTCCTTGATGCTCCACCAGCCTCCATCTCACTCATAATATCAAATCTCTTTTTTGATCTAAGCTCTTGATCGTCACTTTGCATAATGTAAATGAAATTAGTTAGCTGACCTAGGGGATTATTTGAACCACTAACCCCAGTTGCCACCGACCCTCTTGGGTTGCCGTCACTTCATATTTAGTCATCACTGACCTTACACAACTGTCATCGACCCAACCTTACCTTTTTGATCAGTGTGCTTCTTATCTCCTCTTGATCAATGATTCCTTTAAAATTATCTTTTCTAATTTTGCCTTATGTGGTCCTCATACCACATCTTTATTTATTCCATTGGGCTTCATTATCTATCTCATCTTCCATTTTGCATCATCTCACCTTTGTGGCCATATTTGTGTTCCCTCTTGGGGAACCATTATTTTACCCCTTTTCATCCCAACCCAGGCACCTCTTTTCGATTCCTCCTATAAGCAGTAAATCGTATTCACTTTTCCCACCCTCTCCTTTTTGTCACGACCTTTTTCTCGACCATTTTTTCATTTGTTTGTGCATAGTTGTTTTCTGTTGACTCGTTGGTCCAACATATTGCACATCCATTTAAGATGACTCCCTTTGTATTCCATCCATTTTGTAGTGGTTTTTTTGACTCACAGGTTTGTAAGACCATTTTTTCATCTCCATTAAGGTCATAATTTGTTCCCTACTGTAGTGATTTTGAAATCACCACCATATTTTTATATACTTTTTAGTTTTTATTTATCCTCATCTGGGATATCTTATCTCATGATTTTATTTTCTCATCCTTTCCATTCTTATTCATCTATATCTTTCAAAATTGTGATCGAATTCCTTCGTGTCATTGAAAATTAGTTTTAGGGGGAGCACCCTCATCATTCATCTTTTCATCTCTTCTTGTTTTTATCTTATGGCTTGCCCAACGCAAACCACTTGACAAAAAATAGAAAATGTAGACACCAATTTTTTGTATCGCCTACCACTCACCCCACATTCACTCTTCATTATATTTACATACATACCTCTCTTCCCTTTTGAATTCCCTTCTTCCCTCCTAAATTCAATTTATCCCACATATCATTATTATTCCTCTTTAATCATATCTAATCATGTTTAATTAATTCTAAACACCCATTTAATTTACTTCCTCTTCTTAAATATTCTATTTTATCCTCTCTAGGCCATCTTTTAATAATTTCACCTTCCTATGGCCCTTATTTAATAAATTTAATCCTCCACCTACTTATTTATTCATTCTAATAAACCCTAGCTCATCCTCACCCTTCTAAACCCTAATCCTACCTCTTATGGGATCATTGTCTCGAGCTTGTCACATTTGCACCGTAAAAATAGATGGGTCACCGTCGACCCTATAAAGCTGCCCTTACCCCTCCTTTTCTCAAGATGTAATTTTGGAGATTTTGGGCTTTCCTGTGATCTTTCCTTCATTTCATGTTTTCTATTGTAGTTTCCATCATCACTTTGGACATCTTGTACTTCAATCTTGGATATTTGGAGATCTTTTTTACCCTTGAATGCTTAGGTCCTTCGTTGTAATTTTGCCACCATTTTCTTAACCAAGGTCTTGTGCAGGTTCAAATATCATTAAGAGCCATGTCTCTGCTTTCCCAGTCCTTTGTTTTTCATCAGCAGGTATTCATTTTAGTCCATCCATTTTTGGCAAACCCTAGATCAACCCCATTCGTCGTCAACCCAATTTCCATTTTTTCCCTCTTTGTCATTCATATCCTTAGTCTTTATCTCTCTGATTCCATATCCACATAGCCCTCATATCTCATAATTCTGTCATCTCTGTCATCTTAGACCTATTCTGCCAGCCCCCAGTCACCGCCGTCTCATCTCAGTCACTATCGATTGGATATTTCTTTATTGCATTCACCTTCAGATTTCATAATTTTATTGTATCCTTTCTGTTAGATCCAGTTTTAGATCTCTTACAGGTTCCTATTTTTCATCTCAATGCATCATCATCTCTAGATCGGCCTCCAAGGCCTCCAAATTTACATTTTTTGTCACTGTTTCAGTTGATTACCTCCAGTCACTGTCAACTGAGCCCTACAGTCCTAGGTCTTCGTCGACCTGCATAGGTTTGGTTTTATTTTCTTAGATCAAATTTGCTTTTTTTATATTTTATTACATTTCAGTTTTTGTTACTATTCAGATATTGCTACATCTAATTTGTCAATATTTAATATGATATTTATAAAAACATGGGTTGACATCCATCCTAGGAATATTTCATTTATTGGGACTAACATTGTTAAGTAACCCCATCTATCTACTAATCAATTTTTCGTGTTGAGTTCACTTTATTTTCAGGTCATCTACCTTGTTGCAGAGACACATCCCTCATTTTACGCCAATATCTATCGTCATTCCATCTAGAGGTACCTTAAACCCTCTTATACTTGGTGTTACTTTTTTCTTCTATTACTATTTCACTAATCTGGAACAGGAACAAGGAAATTTGTTAAAAAACTCTTCCTTAATATTTTAATGTCTCTATCCATGCTGAGAGGAGTTTAATTAGGCCAGAAAAAGAAAATCCATTCTCGTTGCTCCCATTATTCCTTCACTTTGTGAATTTCCTCTAACTCTTCTTGATACAGTTGAATCTCTTAATGTTCCACTTTAGATCCAAGAATCTCCCATGGTTCCTAATCTTCCTTTTACTTAACAAGAAACTAATAAAATATCTAAAAATCCCCTATATTTTATCGAATTCCCCTCCACATCCACCTATGACATTACCCATCCCTCCAAAGCCTTCTCACGAAGTTTTGAGGAACCCTAGTCTCTCACAGTGCAATTCCCACTTCCCTTAGACCATTTTCATTTCACTAGATTAACTAGAATGGACATTTTATCTATCTCCTAGGATATTTTGATAGGGATTATGATACTTGGTACTTTGACATTTAGAAAATATTGATTTGTCACTTTATGACAACATCATTTTGGATGATATATATGTATATATGTGTATATATATGTTGATCGTGCTGACTCTTGCGATGTAGGGATTTTAACATTTTTGTCATTATAATTAATTGTGGATGTTTTTATATGATGATGATGATATTTCTAACATTTGAATGTCTTATTTAGTGAGTTTTTATACTAATGAAAAATGTGCTAAATTATAGACATGGATATTAGTTGTGATGATGGTTATTATTAGAATTGATGCATTGAGTTATAATGTTAATTAAATGTGTGAATGCATGGTTTTGCAATATTTTCTTGGATGGATGTAATGTGTATGTGGAGTGTGCAATGAAGAACAGGTTCGACCAAATAAAATTAACACACACATGGGGACCAAGGGACAAACACACGAAGGATGCATGTTCCTAAATCCATGGCCACCTTGAGAAATATTGTTTGGGGTTAGGAAAGTGGCTAAGTCTTTTGATTTTCGTGGTTGTTCGAATTATTTCACTTTTCCTATGTTGTGAGCCCCATTTAGAAATTAACCCTTAAATTTGTAAATTATAATTTATTTAACTTTCTTCTTTTCACATTTCTTGTTTTGGTACTAGTTTAATACACTTTTGGTATATGGACATCATATTTTTTGGTCCCTAAACTCAATAAATTACTAAGGGGGTCAGGTTTGGACTTTGGGAAAAAAAATGGATAACCAAAGGACCATCTAACCTTGCCCCCATCATAGTAAATGATCC
Organism: Taxus chinensis; assembly: GCA_019776745.2. Classification (NCBI taxonomy): domain Eukaryota; kingdom Viridiplantae; phylum Streptophyta; class Pinopsida; order Cupressales; family Taxaceae; genus Taxus; species Taxus chinensis. Next base: position 142,311,531 of record CM034149.1, read on the forward strand.
CAAGACCCAAACCCATCATGGGGTAGTGTGTTTTTGAAGTTTTATCACAATTTTTACCTTTTATTGTCCTTTTTTTAATCTTTATTTTGATTGAGTTTTCTTGGTTGAATAAGCTTGTTGGATATTTTATTACCTTGAGCATTGATGTGAAATATTTGGGTGATGGATGGAACTTGAGGTTTCTTACTTGCCTAATATTTTTGGAAATATTATTACCTTGGATTTTGTTGTATACTCATGGGTTAGGTGGAGTAATGGATGCTTGAATAATAGTTTTGAAAAATTTATTACCTTGGTTGAGGTGGATGGAGGACATCTAGTTGGACATATATGTGTAGCCAACTCACCCTCATTTTTGTAACATCTATAAATATAAAAGTGTGTATGAGAAAAAGGGTTGGTTACACACACAATTTCATTATTGGGAGATCTTTGGGCTTGGAGGAGAGAACTTGGAGAAGTTCAAGAAATTTGGAGAAGCAAGTGAAGGTTTAAAAATGGATCCAAGGTAGTTCTTGAGCCTTATTTATTTAGTGCATTATTAGTTTTATTATATTGTATTTTGGTGAAATGAATTGGTGTTTTGGTTTGATATGTTTATTTTATCTTGTTGATTTTGGTTATTTTCTTGTTGTATTTGTGTTTGTGATTGGGAAGGGTAGATGGCCCTAGGATGGGTGTTAGGGGGGATTGAAATGTTTGTTTGGTGGAGGGAAAAGGAATTAGGAATATTTCTTATGAATATGGTTATATTATGTCGATTTTGTTTGGAGGGAGATGGGTTAGTTGGAATTAGGCCTTTGGTGGAGCGAAATGGGGTGGTTACTGAAGGTATAAGGTGTAGTGGAGGAATAAGGAGGGATGGTTTGTGGAGGTTTTAAGGTCTAATTCCATTACCCATGTGGAGAGAAAAAGAGACCAAATTTCAACCCTAAATCTCCCACTTGGCTTGAATCAGCCATTGTGTTGCTTGTTGTGTTTTGTTGCATTCTTCCTTGATTGTGATTTTTTTGGGGCCTATTGGAGTATGGTAATTTGTTATTGTTATTAAGGGGTTTTAATTATTGTATGGTTCATGTGATGGGGCTCAAGGGCCAATTGGGAAGTGCTCCCTTCCCCACTGGAAATAGTTAAGTAGAGAGTGTTGCTTGGATCCTCTTTTGTGTGTTTGGACAAATAGTTGAAGACTCTTCATTGTAGTGATCATTAGCCTTGTTGGTGGCTTCTTCTAAGCCTTGTAATCTTGAATGATGGATGTTGTATTATGAGTCAAATGTTATGTGAACAAATAGTTTCATTTTTTAAGGAGTTGTTATAAATTTTTAAATGGAAGGCTGTATTGGAAACCTTGTTGTATTTGTGGAGAAGTGGAAATAGTGTATTATAAAAAGGTAACTCAATTTTAAACAATGTAATGAGTTATGAATATAAGTTGATTTTGGGAAATTTGTGTATTTGATCATGGTTATTAGAAATATTTGGAATGTTGTGGTGTTGATAAATTAGTTTGTTGATCTAATCTTGCAACGGGTGCATCCCAGCTAATATGTGTGCAATTTCATGGTGAAGTGGACTAATATTAGTTAGGATAAACATGGGTATGACCATAATTTAATGCAAAAATGCATGAAAGGGTGATCATATCCATGATGCACCACTTTATGAATCCATTTTTCGGATGCTTTTTTTAATCTTAGAAAAAATGTGATATTGTTATTGTTATAACCATTTGACATATTGGAAAAAGGAAAGAAAATTATTTTCAATGAATGTGAATAGATTTACAATTTGATAATGTTTCATGTTGATTAACTATAAATTTTAACTATATAGTACTTCATCTTGAAAGGAAAATTTGATCTCTTCATATATCAATTTGTTTAAGTGCTCATAAGACATTTAGTTGTAGTGTGTAATTTTTGCATTTTGGAATCGTAGGGGGGAGGGGGTCAGGGCTGGGGGATATTCCTTTCCCCATGCACCTAAACCAACCACCCCAAATCTTTCCCATGTCAGTCTACACCCCCGACACCCCTCCTCTCCACTGTCGTACCTCATGTCATCTGCACCTTCTTCCTCTTCGCTCTCCCACTCCAATCCTCTCCCCTTCGTTATCACTACCATGAAGCCCCATCCTCCCTCTACACCACCACTCTTCCTCCCTCCATTCCTCTAAGTGCACCCACCTGCACACCAAAAGAAAAGCACAAAATAAAACTAAAATAATAAAACATATTGCTTTTGGTTTGGGTAAGTTAGCTTTAAGGTTAGATACTTTATTATATATAAGATAATGCTTATTATTATATTATTATATTATATATTATATAATATATAATATAATACATATTATCATATAATATCAAATATAACATATAGTAAAATGTATATAATTTAATATATAGTATAACATATAATGTATAATAAAATGTTTATTAATAAGATGTTATAACGTTTATAATATCATATTATATATGATAATATTATTATAATGTTTATAAAATGTTTATAATACGACATTATTATAGTGGTTATAATTCAATCCAATGTGTATAAGATATGAGATAGGGTACCTAACATACTGTGTATAACCCATTTCAGACAATCGAATAAATTGCAACGACATAAAGAAAATTAGCATGACCCCTACACAAGGATGACACATGTAATTTGAGGAATGGTTGGCTCACCATGCAACATGGAAACTTTTTAACATGAGAAAAAAAATTGTATGGGTTTTATATGGGAATTTTTTGGGTCGTGACACTTGGTATCATAGCGTAGGTTTGTGACTCCTGAAATTTGGGGACACATTTAGACAAACTATAGCTGAATTTTAATTGTCAAAATAAGCAATCATAACTTTTTAGTAAACCATGGGATGATTTCCTAACTCACATCCTTGTTTGTGTAGGAAGCACAGACAGGCCATGGTTACTAGAGCTGGGGCTAAGAAAGGATCCAATGGATTTGAGACTAGGGGTGGATGAAGTGGTGGTAGGACTAGAGCAAGAGTTTGAGGAGGACAAGTTATCCAGTCAAGAGCAGTTCTTGAGGCATGACAGAGGAGAGTAGGGATAGACACACCACATGTAGTCTTGTTTTCTATACCCAAATGCCTAGGCATGCTGATACTTCATCCATATATATTTGAATGCTCATCTGAAGCATGCAAAGCTACCAGGTCCCTCTTTAGTATTGGCTTGAAAGGATGTTAACATGTTTAACTAGAAATATAATTAAGTAGATCCATATTCAACCATAACAACTCATTGCATGCATTCAATTTGAAACACACATAATAAGGAAACATATAGATTAGATTGTAATTGACACCATTAATAACAAAAATAATTACATAGAAAAAGTTGAATACATAACAATAGTCAGTAGAAAGTCATGCACGCTAGAACATCAGAGCAACATAACTCTATTACATCACAGGTTTTTCAAAACAATGAAGTGTAATACATATATAGGGGCGGGGACTTTCCCTTCACCACATATGCATCCTCAAAATAGGATGCATGCTCAAAAATAGCCATGTACTCATACAAGAACACCTATTAATCATGCATACTTTTCTAAAAATCCTATTAATAGATTAATCCTATAAATAAACTATGTTTTAATCCTATTATTAGCTCATCCCTTGCATGAACTTTGATATTCTCTTTGCATGTGTTTTATCTCTAAAAATAGACTTTCCTTGATCACCAAGTTTCCTTGCTTTTCTCTTTGGCATGATCCATACTCCAACTCTTCTTTTCCTATTTTTAGCCCTATGTGAAAAATTGGCTAAGTCTTTGGACTTGTATTTCTCGGGTGTAATCCTTTCACCCACCACTTTTTTGGACTTTGTGCGTGTTCACATGCCCCACTAGCGTGCTTCAATATTCTATGCACCTTCTTGATAGTCATTTTTTCCAACCCAACATTACCCCACACTAATGAAATTTGCGCCCTTGGCAATTGGGTTTCTTAAATTATCTCTCCAAGTACAATGAATAAAGAACAAAAGGATGAGGAATATGCAATGTAACACCCTTGTTAGTTGTTATTTTCCTCCTCTGTATTTCAAGTGTTGACATGTGGTTTTCCTTATAAAGATATGTTCTTTTGATTTTTGGAGATCATGCTTGATATCATGCTTGATATGGATAAATCATTTATGTTCTTAAGATTCTTTAACTGAATTGGAATGGCTTCCTTGAATCCATTTTTCACTTCTTGTAGGTGAGTTGCAATTTGGTTTAAGAGTTGTAAACTTATCTATTAATTTGACTCATCCTTGGATCAATTTTAGTGATCCAAGGAATGTTTTAAATTTTCTCTGTTGAATGAATGGTAAATCGACATTCCATGAATTAAAAGACATATGACTGAACTTTGATTGATTACAAGTTCTTTGACTTTTGTGTGAACGTGTTTCTATTCAGTCGTATGTTGTGCTTGGGTCTTTGGAGATCGATCGTGGCAGCACAATGCCGACGTAAACGAAATATAGTCTATTCATGGAATAGGAAATATTTAGGTTCCTAAAACTAAAGTATTATTCTATGGAATCCTAAGCTAGGTAAGAATATTTGCTGCCTAAGCTATGTTACTTAATTGAATTTTTATCCTAACCTAAGTTTTGTGCTAAAGGATTTTAGAGAGGTTATTAGGCTATTTAAATTAACCTAAAACCAAATTTTATATGGTTATGTGATGAAATAACATAATGCTTAGAACAATTATGTTGGGAATTAATCTAACTTGTGTGGAAACTACCTAAGGTGGTAATTTATTGTTGGGGTTATATCCTAAGGTTACATATCATAAGCTAGCCTAATATCTAACCTAATTTCTAAGGGATATATCCTAAACTATTTTAAATGGGGGAACCTAATGGGTCGTATGTATCAAATGTGACGGTTCCAATGGCATTTAAGTTGTTGATAAGGTTTTAATTGCATAGAAGTACTGCCAGTTTTGGCAGGGGCTAGTTGACTTGGCAGAGGCTTATATGGAAGTTTCACTAAAATGGAATTTCATGTTAATTTTGATTTGGCATTCACCAGACTTGGAAGGTGGTGGCAAGGAAAGATAGGCAGGAAAATCAGAATTAATGGAATTTATTGGTTTCGGTTTTCGTGCTCAAACCATTTTGGAAGGCATGCAAATGGGTTTGTATGGGGTTGTTTCACTTTGCATTCTTTGTGATTTTTTCTTTGCATGCTCTCTGTTTTTTTGAACCAGTAGATTGAACTACACTTAATGGCTATTTTTGAGGTTTTAGACCTGTTTTCGGTTCGTAGGATATATAAGAGGCATTGTGGAAAAATAATATGGTTGTTGATCTTTAATGGAGAAGAGGAGAAGTTGTGAGCTCAGATGGAGGTTCCCTTCAATTTAGCAGAAGCACTATTAGGCATGATAGGCTCTAATCTTTAAGATATCTTGCTCTCTTTTAAATGTTTCATTAAAACAAGTATGCTCTTTTGAGATTCTTAGATTGCATATATTATCTGGTTATTTGTTTGTTGGGTTTATTAAATCTTTTGATATTGGTTATGAATCCTTGGTAAATGGTGTTATAATTGGAAACTTGTTGGTTGGATATTTTTTCAAGACACAATATGAGGTTCAACCATAGTACATGGGATCGAATCCCTCCTCAAGGGCAGGTGAGGCTGCTTGTTTATTACTTATCTAAAACACAATAGAAATAATATATACAATATTCACACTAATCTAACCATTGGGGTTGGGATAGAATCCAAAAATCCATATTCATAATAGGTGAAGATATTTCTCTTTCGAAATGAAATGAATTGGAAAGGAAATTATTATTATGGAAGAAACACAATGGAAAGGAAATGAGAGGAACGTATTTTCTTTTGAGTAAACACAGAGCACGAAATAATCATACGAGCTTTAGATAACAAATGTAATGTTTGAAATAATTAGAATCATCAAGATGTTAAATGAAGAATAGATTAAGATTATGAACATAAGGAACAATATCTTAAGAAAGATACATCTCACAACACAAAGTTTGCAAAATAGCATCAGCTTCTATTCCTCAAATGATTAAAAGAGAAAACACAGTTTTTCTTCTTCACAATAGTTCTCAATATTCCAAAAATCTCAACCCTTTGGAATGTACGTACATCCCTTATTTATAATAAAAAGAGTTGAGAGAAAATAGGGCAAACCCTATAAAACAGTGTTCTAACAAGAGTCCTATTTTACTTGGCCCTCACATAGGAGACCAAGTCAAAACTTACTTCCTATGTGACGAAACAGAAATGAAAAAGACATGTCAATTTCAAGATTGAAATGACATGTTGCATTGTGACTTAGTCTGAATCGTCATCTTTCTCTTCCTTGTCTTTCCCTTCTTCCAGCAAAGCCTGTTTGTTCCGAAATTCTTGGAATTTCTGGATTATACCTTGCATCTCATTTTCATCAGGTGCAGTAGAATGATCACTCAGGACTTCACATGTTTCATGAGTGTCACTGACATTTCTGGGAAGCTTTCTCAATCTTTTGTTGAGTTTTCTTAGGGTTTCCAAAGAATGTTCAATCTTTACAAACCTGTCAATGATTTCAATGCCAAATCCGTGAGTTGGTTCATGCTGAATTGATTCTTGGATTTGTTTGAAAAGACCCTCAACTGGTAGGATACCCGAGTCTCCACCCGACACTTTTGCATAGATTTTGATCAGTTCCTCTTCCAAGTCACTCTTACCATCAATCAATTGATCTCTTGATTCTCTCAATTTTCCACAAGCTTCGTTGAGAATATTTATTCTGAATCTGATGGCCTTGGTCAGCTGGAAGTGCTTATCTGTATGTGGGATGATGCCCTCTTTGACCAAGATGCGTGAGGGGATTTGCTTCAGCACCTGGAGAGCTTCAAAAGTCAACTCCAGGTGTCTGACCTCTTGAGAGAAATCATCATCCATCTTTTCCCCATCACTCTGTATATTCCCCAAAGATCGATAGACTTCCACAGTGTCTTGGATTACTTCTTTCCCCTGTAGGAGTAGCCTTTGGGTCCATTCATCGACCACTCTCCCTTTTTCATTAATCTTCTCAATTATGGGCACCGATGAGAAATCGAACCCGACAGGGACAGAGGAAGATGGTACGGATTCAAGGGGTTTTGAGAGCTTAAGTAATACTTCAGTTAACTGCTCCACCTTTTCTTTAAGCTCATCCCTGTTATCCTTTGTTTCCTTCTATTTTTGGCATAGCACGTTCATAGCATCTTGTGCATCTTGTTGTGCTCCTTCTATCGTCACCTCTCCTAGAGCAACCCTAGTTATCTGATAATCAGAGGCTACTATGTCCTCTTTGGTCTTGTTCATCACAGGAGTGGCTATCTCCGCAAACTTATGTCTTGAAGCATCCACTAAAACCCTCGAAACTGTTTTGGGTTTTTTGGCTGACTTAGCAGTAGGAGCCTTGAGTGCACTAAAATCAAAGGTTGGTATGGGTACAACCACCTTCCTTTTCCTTGGAGTTTTCTCAAGTAGCCATTGAGGCATACCAGAAGGAGTAGTCACTGTTGTAGAAGTTGGTATCATACTTTCAGGCGGAGTGGGATTCACTGGTGGAGTGGGAATAGTTATCAGTGTGGTAGTAGATTCGGTGAAAAGATGCGTAGGAGGGGGCATATCTGTAGTTGCTTTGGTTCCAGTAGAGAGGGGTGAGAGTCAAGAGAAAATGCTGGCCATGACCGATGAAGTGGATGGGGAAAGAGGAGGTAGAAGTGGTTGTGAAGTAGGAAGTGCAGATCCTGACGCCAAAGCCTAGGATGCGAGAGATAAAGTTACTTCTGTTGGGCAGTCAGCAAATGGTGAAACTAGGGGCTGACTCACCTCTCCTTCCAGAGAAATTTCTCCTATTTCTGGTGGTGTTGGTGATTCTGGCACGTTCACCGTTTCCACTGGAGTAGTAGTTGAAGGGGTTTCTTCTTCTCTTCTCTTCTTGACAAATTTGACCTTTATAGGTCCCTTGGAAGATTTTTTTTCCTTTTCCTTTTTGGAGGGCCCCGCCTCTACAGCAACCAACTTTGAAAAAAATTCTTCTTTGAAACTCATCCCCCAAGAGGTGAGCCATGCCTTGGTGTGTGTGAGAATCGGGGCCGATCTATCTGTAATAGAGGATTTTTCACCGATAGACCAATCAATAGGTGGGAAAACATATTGATCTTCATTCAATCTGTCATAGGAAGGATCCAGAATGCTTTCATTATCACCAGTACCCTCTGGTATGTCAGCGAGCTCGAGTGTCTGAATCTCTGCAAGTGTCAACCTGCTATGATCTTTTCTTCAGACAACAACCTCATCATGTAAATCAATCCAGATGTCTTCTATGCTTGGTACGTGTGGGTGCAGAGTTCCATATGACTTAAGGACTCCTCGAAAGTCAAACCCATCTCTGGCTTCATGTGATTTTTCAACTTGTCTTGAAGCTCATGTACAACGTTCTTGGCTTTCACCACCGTTGAACAAGTATACCTTCCAATAGAAATTGGGAAAGATACAGCGGCCTTGTGTTTACTCTATTGGAATTTGTGAAAATCCAACAATTGCCTGACCAACTCCATCAAGATTAGTTTGTCTCCTGGATATCTGGGAAAATGGAAAGGATCACCCGGGTACATGACCACTCGGAGGTATGTGAACTTCTTGAATTGCAAGAAGACACAACCCCATTTTGAAACTTCAGCCCATGCTTCATCAGAGACTCTAGTTTTCCTCAGTTTAGGGTTTAACCTGTAGATTTTCTCGTAAAAGAAGGCATCATTTACCCTTCTGAATTGGTCTTCAGACCCCTTTCTTGTTAACTGAGGAAAATACCGATAAACATGTTCCACTGTCTTGTTCCCCTTTGTGTCCAATCTAGGATAATTCCTCATGCCGGCCGCTGCATAGGTGACATACGAGGACATATAAAACTTCCCAGTAGACAAGACTATTGTCATCTGAGAATCTATCTCGTTACTGATAAGGGTTCCCCAATCAATTCCCTGTTGATTCTTCTTAATAATGATCATGAATTGGTACATCCATCCTTGGAAAACATTTGATTCGAGGAAACCAAAAACCTGACTCAACAGAGTAATGATATCATTGATTTCCTGAATGAAATCACTTCTAGGAACAAGTCTTGGGAACCTGGAAATAGCCGAGCTTGGCTTTGATTAGGAACTTCTTATTCACGTGCTTGATAAAATCCTCCTGATCATTGTCCCAAGCTTTTTGGGCTGACTTGAGATCTACATCTCCATATTCCTCAAAGTTAGGCAGCTTGAGAAGGTCATCGAAGTAACCTCCGTCTAACTTGATTATGACCTCTCCCACCTGATTCTTCACAGAACGAGAAGCAGAGTCGGAATTTGAAGCATAGGCTAAGATGAACTCGGGGCATTGAGTGGACATGGGGAAACCTGCTACAAGAGGTAGACCACTGCCAACTATTGATTTCATCCATGGAGTTTGGGAAGAACTCTTGACTCTATTCCAAAAATCTTCCATATCTATGTTTCCGAGTTCTGTATCCCAGATGTCGTAATTACAATCAATGTAGGAAGGAGACTCCACCTTCCTAAATTTGTACTTCATCCTCCCTGATTTTTTAGTCTTATCTTGTGATGAACCAGGATCCGACATGAGGAATTTCAAAGGAGGAATGAACTGATTACTTCTGATTTTTAGACACCTCGGGTTTGAGGACCTGCTCAGCAATCTCAGAGGCCCAAAACAATAGAGAGTATCAGAGAGATCAGAGGGTGTCGAACACTTTGGAAAACCCGCAACACTGGAGATGTCGGAAGGTTTGGAAAACCCGCAACACTGGAGATGTCAGAAGGTTTGGAAAACCCGCAATCACTGGAGATGTCGGAGGGTTCGGAAAACCCGTAATCACTAGAGATGTCGAAAGGTTTGAAGTGTCCGACACCTTAGATTTCACAAAACACTACGGGTTTTGGAAGCTGTAGAACAACCTACGAAACCCAAAAAGAGGGAATTAGGTTGTGATTAGGTAAAGATATGTAAATTCCTCTCCACTGTTTATGACTCAATTGTATATTCCAAGGAATAAAACTAAGCTTTACAAGGGGGAACACTAAAATTCAAACCTGATCGGAAAACAACCCAAAAAGGAAAAAGTAAACAAAAACCAAAAACCCTAACCAAAAAGAAAGAGGGATTTTAGGAAGCTCATTACACAATCCTTCCACAAACATCACAAACAAAGAAAAAAGGAAAATACCTTCAATCAGATTGAAAAATGGTAAAAAACGAGCAACACAATCGAGCACGAAGGCGAGTCAGGTTTCGAGGTTGAAGGCACATGCACGAAAATCCACGATGTAAAAAGTACATCTGGTAAAAATGACATGGAAATTTGAGCATTTATAAGAAATTTCATATTTAATACACTTCAGTTGACACGTGTGTCAACTACCCAACAACTTGGCATTAATGCCATGTCAGCATGCTTGGGACACCCGGAAACCTAACACAAAGGATTTCGTATTAATTTAGGTTTTGGGTTACGGGAAACAAGCGACATGAAGCATGATGCTTGATGGTTCCAAAAACCCAAAGCGAAGGCGAGTCGGGCTTCAAGAATCAGAAGACATGTTACATGAAGCATGTTTTGACGAAGGCGTGTTCCGATGCTCTGAAGACCCACAAACCTGAAATGAAGGACTAAATCGGGCTTCGGGAATTGGAAGACATGTGACATGAAGCATGTTTTGACGAAGGCATGTTTCGATGCTCTGAAGACCCGCAAACTTGAAATGAAGGAGTAAATCGGGCTTCGGGAATCGGAAGACATGCAACATGAAGCATGTTTTGACGAAGGCATGTTCCGATGCTCTGGAGACCCGCAAACCCGAAACACTTACTCGATGCAGGTTTCAGGTTTTAAGGAACATACGACATGAATCATCTAAAACTCATGTTTTCTTGCTTCAAAAACCCAAAAACCCAATTATCTCTTTGAAAGGGCATTCTTAGGAAACCAACTCAAAAATTTCTTAGGGTTATCACTAAAATTTTGGTGTAAACACAAAAATGAGATAACACTGTACTCGTGCTTTATTCTTGTGATATTTTAGACTGTTAATGGAAGCTCCATGTTGCTCTGAATTGTTAATGGATATTTGTATTCTATACTGCCTCGTATTAAGATACTGTGCATATCTGAACTAATGTTGAGACTTTGTAATTTGACACTTTACATGTAATTTGGTACTTAGTGTTTGGAATTTGTAACAGGAACGATGTGTCGGTTCTGTTTTGGTATTTTTGAGTTTTCCTTGTTATTGATATAAACTTGAATGGGAACTTGTTTTTTCCTTGAACCTATGAATATTTACTTGAGTACTCCTGAACCTTTTTGAGAAGCTTGTGTTCGACATTGTGCTCGGATTTTGTACTTTCGAGTTCTGAAATGGTAGTATTATCGACATGTTCGATTTGGTTTTGGTGTTTGAGTTGGGTTTTTGACTTATTAAAAAGTTTAAAGCTCAAAACTCTTTTAATTGAACTACTTACTCAAGGAAATCTAGGAGAGTAGTTTTATCGAGTTGTTTAAATACCTTTGGGGATTTAACTGTACACATATTATTAGGATAATGGAATTAGAACTCCTCTTAAAGATCTATTTCGTCTTTTCTGAGATGGAAATGGTGTTTTATCAGAGGTATTCTTTCCCCCTCTGTTTTGCGGTAACCCACATCTTCAGATCTTTTAAAATAAGTTCTGGGTTTCATTTAAGAGAAGAGTTTATTAATTTAATACTCTGAATTGTTATGGAGGGATTACTTGTCTCTGTTCAAATAGTTTTTGTATTATAATATTTATTGAATCAAGAACTGATTACTCTTTTTGTAATGTAATAATGAAACCTGAAAATGGGATTTCAGTCTGAGTTTGTTAATACTTTTGATCATGTTTAGCTTACTGATCGATTATTTTTCTATCTCTTATTGGATATAGTAAATACACCTTATGTCTTTATAAAAGAAAGGAATGTGGTTCCTTTGGAACAAAATGTTGTTTTTAGGTCTGTTATGCGTATTTCGTTCTCTCTCCTGGGAACTACCTTATGAATTTCTAAGTTTGAATTAAAAGCGGGAGTTCATTTGTTAATACAAGAAAATGAATTATTGTTAGGATCCTTTTCTAACGAAGATCCCTTTCTTTCTATTGATGGGATAAGTTCATTGGTTAAACTTTCCTGCTATGTTTCTCTTAAAAAATGGAGATTTCTATATGAGTTGTTAGTCTTCCTTGTTCAAATCATTTGTTGAAATGTTGTAGGAAGAGATTAGATGATACAGTTTGTTGAACAGAAAATGTAAGCTTGTTTGGCAGAATGTTTGTTTGACAAAGCTTGCTTGTTTGGTTTGAGATGAGTAAGTTTTGTCTCTTGTACTCTATCTTTTTATGGACTCTCCTTGGAGGGAATCGAGTAGAGATTAACTCATGTATGAGTCTACTTTGATTTATGAATGTTGATTCAAATATTTAAATGTTAACTTCTAATATGTGGAAGTAGATTTAGACTTGTAGGTAGATTGTTTGATTCTCTCTTGAACATTCTTGTATTGAAATGAGATTATGTTCTTGTGAATATCTTAAATGTTAAATTTTAAGGTGGTTATCCTTTAAGTGAAACAATTAATTCATGTTATGAATTTTTTTCTATCTTTCAGATGTCTTGTGGTTGGGGCATAGTTTGTAAAGGTTCTTCTTTTGCATAGGAGTTAGATGTATCATCTTAATGAGAACCATGCTTTAAACCCTTCTTTTGTTAAAGCAAAGATAAATTTTGTATTCTATTATGATAGAATTGGGAACAATGAGATGATATGATATGTTGTTTGCTTATGAATAATTAATAGGATCAATTAAACTTAAATTTTTGTAAGTCAGATATAGTGGATTATATTTTATTCTTCTTTTGGAAGTGAAATCAATTGGTTTAATGTACTTATTTTCCATTTGCTATTGCTTATACTAGTATTTTTGATATAATAATTGTCTCATTAAAGCAGGGTTGTTTTAATGGAACAATTATTGGAATGCACTTCGTTTTAAGGCTTAGTGCTTATCATGTTCAGTTCATTGAACTGACCCATGCTAACAATTTTTGCAAATGGACATCGTAAGTGATAAAATAAGGAAAACTTATATGATGCTTTGGTTGATTTAAATCTGACTCTTGTGAAGAACTCTGATTTGTTCTTGAGAATGTATTGAAAAAGGGAAAAGTAGTATTCTTTTATAATGAAGGCGGTTGTTATGTAGCATACCTAAATGTATAAGTCTTGTAAATGTATAAGTTTTAAAGATGAATTAAATGTTGAGAATTTACTTGCATTGGATGTGTAAATTATCTTGTACTTTCATAACATAGATGGAATCCTATCTTGTTGATATACTCCATATTATTTATATGCTTAATTGGGTATTATTAGATAAGTTTAATAGTGGGATTTAGAATAATCTCCCTAAATAGGATGCAGCTTACTAAGTTGTAGAATATGATGGTCATAAATAAACAATTCAACATAGTAATATGATGTGGAATGAACATTCTGTAAAAAATATTGAATTTGTAAATGATTTATAGGGGTGCTAAGCCCTAGCACTAAACTATGTAAAGGAAGACTCTTCCTCTCTATTAAGAATGCAAACAAAATGGAAGATGTGAATTCCTAATCATTAAACTTCATTTAATAAAGTCTACTTAGTTACAACCTAGGTGGTTGTTACACTTCCTTGAATGGTTAAGTCACAATAAATGGAATTTATGATGTTGATGTCCTATTTTGGTTGATGGCTTATAAGTCCATTCAATAACATTAAAGGCAATCTTAAGCTAAGAAAGTTCTTTACAAATTAATTGAATCTGTTATAGAAAAGAACTTAAGGAGTGTTGGATTAGGGTTAGGCAAGGTTTCTGAAATCTGTTTATAATAATCCAAATTAATTAAATTTTTAATAATCTCCTTGGGGTATGTACATCTCGATGAGGCTATTCCGCAGGATGATGGCACACGCCAACTGCAGGGCTGTACCTTTGAGAAGATTAGCATCTTCTCGAGGATACAATAATGCAGTCGACATGTGGGAACACCCTTCTGCATTGATCATCTAGATCTACACACATTGGACTTGAACTTAGTTTCTCTCTACGTCTGGTTAGTAACATGTTTAAGATAAGGGGTAGACCTCTAAAACTTAGGATACCTTGGCACATGGGGTTGACTTAGGTTGACCTAGTATGCCAACGTACCCTAAGTCTTAGTGAGCCTCCCCTATCATAACATATGTTGCTAACTCAAACTAGGGTTAAACCTTGGGCAAGTGGATTGACGGAAGTTAGTAAAGGAAATTCTAGATAACAATAGAGTGGGGTGAAGGACGTATTCCAGATTGACGAGTATGCCATCAAGGAATAGTAATACGAATAGTATGTTAGAAATCTTTGGCTAAAGTATCGCAAGTTGTTGGTTGTATTTTCCTATGTCACCTAGTCTAAGGTTTGTGATGCAGATGAATATTGGTAATAAATATTTAGATAGGTTCCTTAGATAGATCACTCAATACCCTGAATAGGGAAAGAGAACCAAGTATACGTAGTATACAAAAAATTATTCAATACTTAATGTTAAACATGAATACATCGATAGTTCACCGAGTCATGAAATGAATAGATCAGTAGCACATTGAGTCATTACAGCCACATATGGTTATCTGTTATATGAATGGTTGATAAAGAATGCGTGTTCTAAAGTATGTATTTAGAACATAGAACATTATTTATGATTTTTTCCCCTTGTTTCTAAAGTCTTAAAGTGGGAATGTTACATGCAAGATCAAAATATAAAGAATGGAAAATATTTCAAGGCACGTCAGTGTCCTTCTCCTTTACTGGTATTAAGATCTCACTATACTCCTTACTTATATCATCTTATAAATCGTTCCTTTATCCTAGCCCCCTCTTCACCTTATTTGTAACATCATCGAGTACCTTCCCCATTTTATCTAGAGTCATACATTCCCCTTTATCTGTAAGCTCTCTTAGGACTCCCATCAGGCCTGAGATCATGACTTACATATAATCCATCGTTCGTGCTATCAAGGAACCAAAATCCTTTATTATGTCCTCATGTGGTTCCCTTACAACCTTTAGCGCATCGCGCTTCTTCGAAACTATGACCAAATTTTCTTCTCTACTAAGAGACTCGTCCCTTTTGACCACTAGGACATCAATCTCTTCCTGCACCATATATGCCTTAAGGATATTTTCATGATCCTCAAAATTTCCTAGCACCCACCATGCCTTTTTTAATTCATCCTTCAGATTTTTTACCACAACATCATATTCTACTATCCGGTGCACTATGATCTTCTTATTTCTTTCTTCCCCAACCTTCACTACCTCTTAATTCCTTCCTTGTATGACCGATTTTCCTTGAGCAGAAGATGGACGTAATCTTGTAGAAAGTGCAAAGCAGAGGGGTAGATCTTCTGCATCAACTCATCGAACTCTGGTTTCACCTCTAAAATTTCACCCCCAATCTTGGTAGAAAAATCAAGAATCTCCTTATTCCTTTTCTCAATCCTTATGTACGCCTCAGTCAGTTTCTCAATTTGTTTTTTATTTGTTTTTTATTATATTCCAACAACATCTTGAGCATGACCACCTTATCTAAGCTCCTCCGCTCCACCTCTATCACCATATTTTTTGAGGCATTACTTGCCTATTCATCTGTAAAATTGGTCAGTGTTATTTTCATATGTGATGCTTGTGACGTATTCTTCATCATGCAATTGATACACGCTTCTTCTTTCATGTCAAATTAAAGTTAATCTATGTGCATTTGCATACTTTAGAAAAGCTTCTTTCTAGTGTGAATATTCCCACCCTTGGGATCTATCAACTCCCATCCATACAATTATTAATTTGTAAGGGTTCTTTGAAACATTGTGTGGATGATTTTTGAGGGATCATTAACATATCCCAAGTCAGGTGTTTTCAAAATTTCTTCTCCCTTATTCCTACCAAACTTATTATCCCTAGGGATATGTATATTTGTACCTAGAATTGGGCCCTCACCTGATGAAAACACATGCTCTCCTGATGGCTCACTTTAACTCTTATCTTTTTCCTCCTCTTCTCATATGGGTCCTTTTTCTACCTCGCAATCATCATTCTTTTCTATGTCCTATTATTGCATGCATGTGTTTTTAGGACTGACACTTTTTTTTATCTAGCCATCCCCTTTTTTTTGTGCCTTGGTTTCTACCAAGCGCTTTCCCTTTCCCCATGTAGGGAATATTTCTACAGGTCAGAGTGTGACATGTCTTGTTTTGGGGCCTCATTCTCCTTTCAACGACGTCACATGCCCCCCAAAGATAGGGGCATCATTGATGGTTTTACATACTAACACATTGTATTTACACTGGTTCAGTCAAATGCACTTTCCGCCCTTGGCATTATGGGTTTACATATAACAAGTGAGTTCAGACCAGTCTAGGAAATCCATAAACAACAACCTCTATAGGACATGGTGTCCTTTGGAATTTTTGCAGAGTAGTTATAGGCTAGGAGGTTACAGTGGGTGTGCCTCCCTACACTACTTTATCTAGTGGCATCAGAGCACCCAAAAAAAAGGGATTCTACAGAGATCTCTTCACACATTTCAGCAGAAGCAGTGAAAGATTGGAGGACACATAACATTTCCTCCCTATACTTCTTCAGCTAGGGTGGTGTGAGATTTCCAAAATTTTTTATGACATTATAGGATATATTTATACACACTTTTCTCAACATGGATCATGTGCACATGTTCCATTTATACTTTTCTTTTTGCATATTTTACATTTTCTTACTTTACACATTTCTATACCCATGCGTATATTACACAATGTTTTTTTACATACATATGTATTTGAATACTTGATCGTTTTCCCCTTGCAGGTTCAGACATATGAGAAACAAGATCAAATTAGGGGCAACAAAAACAATAATGAAGACATTTGCCTTTACTAACCATGTCAGTACACTACACACCGCAATAGATACATATGTGTTTTGCCCTAGGTCCACTCTCATCAATTTTTATGCACATTTTCACCTTTAAAAACCATGTCCCTCTATATTTTTCTTTTTTTCATTCCATGCTTGAGTTTAGTCCATCGGCACGTATTCTACTACACTCTACATGGATATTAGGTACACATCTCTATCTACTTTATGTTACTGAGCATTCCGCTCACAAACATAAAGTGAGGGTAAAATGTAGTCACAAAATCATGTACTTTAGGTATTATTGATCTTGGTCTTATATAACTATTTAGAGGGTTCACAAGTGAGGAAAGTACTAATTAATACCACCTTTTGGCCATCTTATTTTTACCTTTTATTTCATCATTTCCGCTTATTTTCTATAAATGCCCACCTATTTCGTAATTGTCTTTTCATTTTAGCCTAAACTGGGGCACCTAGACCTGTATTGGGGTGCCTCGAGGCGCCCTGGTCCTACCTAGGGCACCCTGATCCATGTTTTACTTTCCCGCCTCTTTTTTTGGCCTCTTCTAGCTATTTTTCATCCTTATCTTTTTCCTAGTTGGCCATGTCAAGGTTAATTACGAAATTAGAGCAAGAGAACCCTATAAATATAAAGTTATGAGACCATAATGAGGGTCCTAATGCAACATACTACCATCAATCCATTTAGAGTTGCATCCATTACATCACTTGCCTCCACATAGTGCCATGCATCAAGGCTAGGAGGTCTAATCAACACACACAACATAGGGGGAGGGATTATATTCTATTACATGCACACATGCTATTACATTTTCTATAGTTATTATTGCTTGATACTTCACAAAGTACAAATGGCATAAGAGCACCTAGGGCACGACATACACACACACACACACAAGAAACTACATTTGGGTCTAAAATGTAGTACATGGCTCAAATTAGTAATCCCACCATTGTGGCTGCTGAGGTCAGTCTGATCCATTCATTTTACGTCTTTTAGTTTTTAGGGTTTTGATAATTCTTTGTCTTTTACAAGTCATTCCTTCATCTTGCATTATTTTATATAGTTGATGTAGTTTGAAAGATCTAGTGTGACATACATGGAATATTTCAGGGAATCTTACGACATTGCCAAAATTATATTTTGAGCTTTTACAAAGACCAGGGTGCCCCGGGGTACCCCAATACCTTCCCGAGAATTGTATTCTCCTTTTATCTTCAAAATATGACTTTTACGGTACCTCTAAGTGATCGTTCCTTCTTCTGTGATCCACAGTCAGACATGAGCTAACCTGCGACAGTCTCCAAAAAACAACTAAGTATTTTCATTTTATATCCTTACACATTTTAAGTTTTTTTTTCATTTAGTATAATTATTTAAAATTATTCCATATTTTCTTGGCATAGTTTACAACGTTTAGTCATCCTATATTAGATTAAATATTATTATACTTTCTTATAGTTTAGTTTAATTTTAGTTAATCATTCTTGGTGAACTCGGCGATATATGCTTCTAGAATCCTCCTTATTACCTAATTAGGGTTTATTTATTTCCTTTCCCATGGCTCCATCTCATGAGAAATTTACCGAAGCTCACCAAAAATCCATTAATGATCACCTTGCTACACACCAATAGGATCTTGACTTACTTCTACATGTGGCTCATGAGGAAGCTACTAACTTAGCAGAACTCCATCCTTCCATGGCTCTACCAATTGTTGTGACCACTCCATCCGCTTACCTACCTATACCAACTAATATGGCCACTTCAACTACCTGGAGAAAATGGTGAAATTTAATTTTTTTGAGGGCTTCAATCCATTTTTCCTAACTCCTTAACCCAAAAAATTCTAAGGAGATAATGAAAAATTTGAGAAAAAAATTGCCACAGAAAACTAAATACGTGAGGCACCATAGAAAACAAGTGCCACAGAAAACCATTCCATAGAAAACAAGTGCCACCGAAGGCTACACCATAGAAGATAAGTGCCGTAAAAAGTTGTGCTATAGAAAAAAAGTGCTGCAAAAAGTTGTGCCGAAGACAATCGCGCCACAGAAAACAAGTGCCATAGAAATCTGCACCACAGAAAACAAGTGTTGTAGCAATCTGCACCGCATAAAAAAGTTCCACAGAAATCCATGCTGCTGAAAACAAGTGCCACAAAAAATCCACACCATAGAGAATAAATTTCGCGGAATACTATAGAAAACTAGAAAATCTGCAAAACAAAGGAAACCAATAGTTTTTCGCGTGAAACTAAAAATGGCCATAAATTTTGACCCATTGCTTCATTTTTCAAAAGTTTTATATCATTGGAAATGTCTCAATGTCCTCTATGTAATGGAAATTTTATTTCTCAATTTTATTGAATTTACAGGTGTGAAAAATTAGAAAATGTCTCCAAAATGAAATGCACAGTTGTAGGCCCAACCACCACAACTAATGAAGCATAACACCACATTTATTATTCCAGAAGCTAAATTACATGGGGGGAATGATTTGTAAGGATGTCCATGCCTTTTTCAAAACATTGTAAAAAAAAATTTAGTGGGTGAGAGTAAAAATCCAAGATTCACTCTTTCTCTCTTTTCCCATCACTTATATATATATATATTGTAAACACTTCTCATTTTTAAGGAGAGATATTCTTGTTGGGGTTAGCACACCGGTTGTAGAGACAATATATCAGATCTAAGCATATATACAAATAAAAGTGGATATTCTACCAGAAGAAATATACAAAACAAGAGACATAAATCAACACTAGATTTAACGTGGTTCACCCAGTGTGGGCTACATCCACCAAGAAACAAGCCAATCTATTATCCAAAGATTTGACAAGATATACAATGAATATTTACAATCTTCCACACCTCTCAGATGTACAATACTTTCTTTCTTCAAGATTTTTATTCATTACCAAGAATTCTCTCTCACACCAACCTTTTCAAGTTATTTCTAATTTTTGTTAATCATATTAATTCTAAACCATAACTTTTATGATTATATAGTCATTTATAGACTTAGGGAACTTAGCCATGTAATTACAATCAATAGATATACTTTAATGCTAAAAATAGATCTAATTCCTAAGAGTTAATTAAAACTTCTTCGCACATGTAACAGATGCCGGTTAGCCCCAACCAATGCCGATTCCTCCCTTCCCTGACCGATGTCGGTCTTGGGTGACCGATGCCGGTTACCCCCTAACCAATGATGGTTACTGTATTTTCCAGCAAGTTTCCATTGCATGCTAAACTGGATTAATTGAGCTCCACAACTCAATAATTCTGGGACTTAGGGAAACTATTTATTTATTTATTTCTCAATTCCATTGAGCTGTAAGCCTTCACATGGGCCTGTAAAATGTCCTCTTGCCTCTACTTCTCAAATGTAATAGACTGTGAAACTGTTATGGATCAATAAAATTTGTGCTTGTGGTGTTTTCTCAAACTTTACATTTATTTTTTTATTCTCTCTTGCCTCTTTATTATTATATATCTATTTTGTGCATGTTTCCTTAATCTACATGTTCTTGTTATTGTGTTTAATAGATATTTAGTGGTGAGTGTAAGATTTGGTACATGTCAGTACTATTTAGCCTTTCCTTGTTGCACTATATTTCATTTTTCTCCCTTAGAAGGATATTTTACCCCCTTTTCTTAGTGTTATCACATCCTAATTGTATGATTTATTAATTTTCATGCATTCTCTTCCCTCCCTGGTCCCTTGGAATCATAGAATATGATTAGATAAGTGTATTTCTATCATTAGGAGTAGTTTTAGCATTAGATTAGGAAGAGAAACCAACCTTCTCTGGAGGTCCATCTCAAGTAACAAGTCCCACAACTTGAGAGATAGTCCAATGTTACCCAATTACACCTTTTTCCTCTTTCACAAATGCTAGTAAATCAGAGTGTTTTGTAATTTGGTGATAACAACTCTCTTGAAAAAATTATTAGGAAATGGATCTTGGTTTTGTTTCCCTAATGCACAACCAGGGAAAACTCCCTCAAGACAAGAAACTATAGGAAGAAAATCAAGCATAGCACGAGTTCTCAACTCCTTTAAATATCTGTAATTGAGATGTCTAAATCTCTCATGCCAAATCTTACTGTCTAAATCTACATGAGAAACCAATCTTGTCCCTATAGAGGAAGTTTCATCGAAACCCTTACAGTGATATAGTCTAGAACTATGATCAACAATACCTTAAGCAATAAGTGAATAAGGCTCCAAAATATTTCATACTTTTGCCCTATGTGGTGTAAAATTCACTATTTTTCTTTGACTAGAATTCCAAATGTGATATACAGAAAGCAAATTTTTAGTGATGTTAGGAACATATAGTGCATCTTGCATACTGCCACCATCAAGGTGCATGTCACCTTTTCCTTTAACAGAAAGAAAGGAAGAATATCAAACCTCAATTTTGGAAGTAGAACTCAAACCTAGAGATACAAAATACTCCTTGGAAGAATTCATGTGACGAGAAGCACCCGAATCTATAACCAAACTATTTGCAAGTGGTGACTGAGATCTCCCAACAACATAAAGTGATTTTCCATGTAGATTGGAAGGAGGTGGAGTGGAGATAGAAATTTTGTTTTTCTTGATTGCATCCTCTAAGGATTGCATTCACTTATAAAACCTATGTTATTCATGACTAATACCACCACAAAAGAGGATGAAAGGATAGACTTGTTCTTGGATTTAAATGACTCCTTGGGTTTTTTTTCTTTGGGATTAGGATAACTTTGAGATGGAGAAGGGGTGGATTTGGTTTTGCTTTCTAGTTTACCCTTACCCTTATGGTTAGATACAACTAATGCCTTTTGAGAAGTGGAAAACTCAAGGTTAGAAAATTTCTATTCTTTCTTAGTAAGTATTTCAACAAAAAATTTCTAAGTTAGGCATTTTGAAGGTGTCACCTAAGGCATCCATGCTAGAGAAAAATATAGAAGCAAATATTTGGAATAGTCCTCTAAACTTGGATAAAATTAAGTAAACACACTCTTTATATTTCTTATCTCTTCCACTCCCCTTCCATTGTGTCAACAAATGCTTGAACTTGGTAAGATAGTCATTAATTGATAGAAAATCTTCAAGATTAAGAGAGTTAATCTCAATTTCAATTTTCATGGCTCTCATGTGATCCACTTTACCAAATAAACTCTCTAATTTCTCCCATATTTTGAAAGGAGAGTCACATTTTTCCAAATGAAACAAAATACTATCACTTACATAAGTTCCTATCAAACCCATAAACTCATCAAATTTGCACTAGTACTAAAATTTCTCATATTCTCTAGTGACCACTGATTGTTTTGAAGAAGTTAAAGCCAATTATCCTTTCCGCTTAATGGTTTTTTCCATTTTTGGTTTCCATGTGTGGTAATTATGTGTTGTTAATGGCTCAACATGATCTAATATAGAAGTAGATAAAGACTCTATTAAAAAACAACAAACAAATGAAAGAATAGAGCAATGCAACAAGAACCCCCATATTTTAGCACTTTATAATTGAGTTCATGTAACAATATGGAATTTTATAATTATATTGTGTTTCTCAAAATAAATAGTTCCAATGGAACAAGCATGAAAAAAAATCACTTTTACAAAAAAATGGCACTCAAATTCGAGTTACCGATCAAAAGATACAAGATTTTCAATTTTATGTCATAAGTTATTTATTTTAGTTGCCACTAAACATAATAAAATTCTCTTTCCTTCACCATACAAATAAAATGAAAGGGGATTGGAGTTAAGCACTTACTAGTGGGATTCACAAGATTAAGCCTTCATATGACCAGGGGCTAAGGATTTAATGGGGTTTGTATTACGGTTTCACCACCTTATAAATCCAATGAAAGACTCTATTTTGTATAAAAAAGCACTCGGAAGATAAAATACTAACAAAATCCAAATGTAGGAATATACAAAAAAACCTTGTCCACAAAATGAAACTTACAAATGGATGTCAACAACAATCTCCTACTATGACACCATAAAAGGAACTATAAACATATCATACCAAACCACAAAGAACTCACATGCTAATCAAACACCACACTCAATAAGATTAAAGAAATTTTCCAGAATAACTTTAATAAAACCTTTGCAAACAAATCAGCAACAATATCATATATTATTATGGAACTCAATGAAATACAATGAGAATGAGCCTTGCTTATACATGCAAGGAATATCAACCTAAGAACCAGGCAAGGTCGTATATTAAGCCATAAATCAAGGAAAGAACTAGTCTTCAAAGAACTAGTCAAGACCATAGATTTAGGAAAGAACTAGTCATCAAAGATCTAGTCAATACAATAGATCAAGGAAAGAACTATACCTAACAACTAGATAATTTATCTCCCTAATATATAAATAAAATAAAATAAATATCCACACACATAAGTGGGTGAAGATAAATACAATAAAGGTAAATAACGTACCTAGGCGAACATGGGCTAAGGTAAATACCTCCTCTAACATCAGCCATGTTTTTTCATTCATGTTTAAGATCATTAGTTATTAGAAACTAACAATTGTATGCCAAGTGTATGATGTGAATGTTGAAAGGGATACATTGAAGGGTAAAAATTGGATGAATAAGAACAAATGGAGAGGAAGAGGATTGTAGAAAGTGACATTCAAGGGTGGAGAAGTAAAAGGGAAATGAATGAGGAAACATGGATCCAATGTGAAACTATATCGTCTATAAATTGCATGACTTGTTTTTTGATCTAATGAAGGAAAAAACTCATGTTGTGGAAGATGATGATGACGTTGTAGCAGGTGATATATGAAAATGTAAGTAGCCAATACTTGTTTGAATTTGTAGTTCTTGACTTTATAGGGTAGTTAGAAAAAATATAAATATGAGAGGAATTTGAATTCATGTTTTAATGGACATATCAGGGACATGAAGACGAGGAGTGTACTTAGAACACTTAGGTAGATATTTCATGCAAAATTAAGGGTTGTGTTTATCTCAAAGTATCATTCTAACGATATCAACCCTATCCGTTTTGACTCTCCATCTTAAATATCTAGAGGTAATTGTACTTTGGCGAATAGCTTAACAAGTCATCATCGTAGTTCTATTAAATTATAACTCTTGTAAAAATAAAAAATAATTTAACAAAACATAAAAATTTATCTACAAAACATCGAATATGAATAGATATGTAAATTTACTTATATACAAAATTCAATAAATATGTACTCATATGTATACAATGTTATATGGACAATACCAAAGAACTTATACACCTAATTATGAAGAATCTGCATTGATACCAACAACATATTTTGTTATAACTATCAATACATAGTAAAATGTTTCCCTAATGAATATGAATTTTTCAATTAGATATAACTATTGAAAACCAAATACAAATTTTAAAAAATTCCATTTCTTTATGGGAGGAGATCTTTTTCAGCGGGAAATTCAAGGATAATAGATCCACATGGTATTGTTCTATCATTTTCAAAGTCAACAGAAGCTCAACATTATCTACTCATAGCTCCCACACATGAGCAAATATGTGTAGCTGTGGAAGGGTGCCCAATTATGACATGGGAGGGATAAAAGTATGGTTTGGGGTACATGTAATTGAAGCACCCTGTCAAGAGTCTCCTTATTTTTAAAAATATCATGATAAAAATATAAATATAAAAATTTGAAACTTATTATCAAATATAAAAAATTGTACATGTGTGACACATCTAATGGCTTCCCTCCCTAGCCTTTCCAGTATCCTCTGCAGCATAAAGTATTATTGTACGTATTGCGTACTAGTTTTTGGAGGGCATCCTCGAGAGTGCATTTCTTCAAGTTTTTTCCTCATGTGTGGGGTCCATCAGAATCCATGCCAGGTGCGGTCAGCATTCCAATTTGCTTATAGTCAACTAATAATTGACCACAAAATTTCCACCCCATCACATTTCGATGGAATGTGGTTGACAGTTAAGATTCTTCAAATGAAATTGATACATTCCTCCACATATTTGATCTACTAGTTCTTTAAATTTGTTAACTGACAAAGGTATCAAAGTTCAATCTAGTGACCTTTACTTATTTCTCTGTATTTTCTTCTGCATACTAGAAACTGAACCTAGAAATGGTATAACAAAGTACTATAATTCCTCTCTTCACCTTGTGAAGTTGAATTACTTTTCTTGATGTTGATAATTTTTGAACTTTGCATCCTTAAAAATGATTCCACCTGCAAATTTTTTAATCATTATAAATGAAAATCTCATTATCAACAATTTTCAATTTTTTTCTTAGTTTTTAGTGTTTTATTCATTTAAATTTGTAAATATTGAAATGTTATTGTATCACGAAATATTAACTTTAAATATTTGAAGTTTATGTTTAATTTTCCTCAAGAATTTAAGAATTGAATATAAATTTCAAATTTTAAGTTAAATTTGAACATTTGTATGTTTGACAATCTTTCTCAAATAACACTACAAGAAATATTATTTTCAAATTTATTAATTAAGGAGCGAGTAGAAAGTCCTCTCTGAGTCATACACAAAAAAATTTCTTCTACAAAAAACGACAGTGCAAATGAATCCATGCGACGAGGACGTACATTAAATTCACAGTCGTCGTTTTCTCTAATGCATGTCAATGGCAAGAGGTTTCAATCCCTTCCTAAAATGAGATATACTTTAATAATTCAAATAGATTGAGCAAAGAACATATCTAATTCAATAGAATTTCTATAATACGTTACATGAGAAAAAATAAACTTGGAAACATATTTGTTTTAGATGTAAAAAATGGTAAACTTCACATTAATTCACATACCAAATAAGCTCACATTATTAAAATACCATAACACATAATAACAAATCCAAGTTCCAAAGTCTAGAATTTATGTTTTTTTGGGCATAGAGGAGTGTTATCAAGGGTCCAATCATTACAAATTTAATAAACAAAATAGAAATATGTAAAGAAAAGTTTTCCTAGACATTGATGGATGCATTAAACTTTCTACTAAGTTATTATAAGTTAAATATGATTTTATTTATAAAAAAATAGATGCTTACCTTAACAATCTCAAAAGAGAGAAATGTGGAAGAGAGAGGAGTGAAATCACAAACTTAGAAAAATACACTTTTTTATAATCTAAACATGTTTGGGGACTTGATTATGTGTGTGTAATGTAAGATAGTGTTTATTCAAATGAAAACTCTTGATTAAATTATCTTCAAATAAAACTAAATTTATATTCACAAGCTAAAACAAAATCCAATGTCAAACCAAGAAGCACAGGTTAAAACTAACACAAATACACATGAGAGAATAAAAATGGAAGTTACGTCCAAGAGCAAGTGGCCTCAATTTTTTTAGGCCAAAACAAACAAGGGAATTTAATTTTTTTGTTTTCTATCTGAGTATTGAAAATCTAATTGGATTGAATCTAATTTCATGGAAAAAGGTTTCAAAATACATACAGTAAAAGAACTCAAAGTGATCGTTGTTGGAGAGAGAAATTGTAATGCCCCGTTCGACATTACTCCAGTTCATACTTCGACGACCATGTTGCTAAGCGTTGAACGTCGTTGTACTTCCATTGATCATTAGTTGGCTTCGACCTTGTTGCAGAGAATAATTAGAATTCTCCCTCTTCATCATGTCTACTTGTGTCGTGTCGATGTTTTCAGTTACTAGCCCCCACAATGTCCGTTACGATTTTCCTATTAAAGGAAAATCGTGTTCTCGGATTGTTAAGCTTGACTGTCAATCATTGTTAATATGAATAATATTTAGCTTTAATTTGTAAAATTAATAATAAAAATGATAACAGTGATATTATTAATTTAATTCTCGAGCAGTAATTATTTTATTATTATTACTTTATTGTCAATATTTATATTAATTATCTCTATAATGTTCTTGGTTGTATCATTTGGTTACTCCCGTAGACCGAGCCTCGTTCCGCACTGAGGAAGGGAATTACCCTGTCGTGGTGCCATGGTTGGTCGTTGCCCCGTGTTTGCTTTCGAAAGGTCAACCTCTAGTTTTCTCCCCCTTGATCGATTAGGCTTGCATGCATGTTGTTTTAATCGTTTAAATTAAAGGAAAATATGATTTTTTCTCCCTCTAACATGCCTGTTTGTATGCAATTTAAACTTCTTGGTTGGCTTAGGTTTATTGGGTTCTTTTCTTCCTTGGTTTCTATCTTGTGAATGCGTGAAAGTGGAGGGAGGTTGTGTGTGACACAAGTTTTTATGGGGATATTAATTAATGCCCAAATTTTAACTCATCCACCTACCACCTCTCACCATTTAGCAGCGACCTGGTCCTAGTTGCGTGGCCTTATCCAAATGGGAACTACATTTGTTGGGTGATTTCTTTTCCTTGCCTCACTTTGCTAAGAATTGGTTATTTAGCTGTCAGTTGGTAGAAATTATGGTCTTCCTTTATTACCTTTCAATGTGTATTGATGAGAGATTTTTGGCACATTTTGTGGAACACATTTTGTGGGGAAGAAAACTCTAACTCCCTGGCTGGCCACATACATGTAGTTTTTACCCATTTCTGACCTGCTCTGGTGTTCCCTTCAGTTGGAATCTGCATCCATTCCTTGTTGCTCTGATTAGCCCTTGTTTTTTAGAGGATGAAGTGCCTTGTCTGGACACGTGTGCTTTTGGGGAAGAATTGCAGGTTGGGAAAATTTGAGGAAGCTCCATTTAGGAATGTTAAGTCTAACCCTTGCAATATTATGCTACCTTTTTATAATTCCATGAAATGAATGGTTCTCCTTCCTGAAATGGCGTCTAGAAATGGGCTTATATTAGTAAGCTTTAAGCTACTGCCCCTAATTCAATCAAGGTATGTCAATAGCCTATCTTCTGTTAGTGTGATTTGTGGGTATTGTTGGTCGGCTTGTATTTGGGGTTTGAAATCTTGAAAATGATTATGGGTATCTTTGCTACCTACTACAAGAAGAAGGAAAATATTTTATATTATCTCTTCTATCCTCCTTGCTTGATGAGCAAGTTACAGTTGTATCATATTTTGATCTATAGAAAAAATTGGTCAGTCCAAGTGGCGTGGATCTGAACTCCATTTTGGATTTTGTAGTTCGTGCCAAATAGAAGGCCCAACCGGTAAGAGTTTGTGGGAAAATTTGTAAGCCTAGTTTGTAAGAACATAACTGCTATGGGTAATCCATATTTTCTATGCCAAATATGTCATCTATAAATGAGATCCTTAATTGAATGGTATTATGTTGCCCAGTTTGTTGTAAAAATGGTTAGTGTTGAAGTCATGTACACTCCATGGTTATAATAACAATGCAAGGTTACTATGTCGATTGTGAAGTGGGTTTCGTTATCAATGGGAAAGAGACTTCGTGGTTTTGTATTTTTTCGTGGTTCCAAAAGTAATGAGAATTTAACTGGTGATGGCTTATTATGCCCACTCCTATGCCATGATATTATCATTATGTCATCATTACTTAGTATTCCTCTTATTTTGGATGGTCAAAGGATTCTAGTCTGGGTCTCAATAAGGTCGCAGGAAGCTAATTCCTAATAATATAAAATATATATTGATGTATATAGTTTACATCTAATTGTATTTGGTTTGAAAATGTTTATTTAATAGTGGAATGCAACTCGTGGTAAGGAATTATAGAGACTGGGGTATCGATGGTGTATTACCTAACATGTATCGAATCCCTTGGATTCAAACTTGAATAACATATATTATCAGACTTGGTTACTAAATGTTTCTGTATTGTGACTTCATTTAATGTAATTAGATTACATATATATATATATATATATATATATATATATATATATATATATATATATATATAGATATATATGATATTATGACCTCCATGATCAATTAATACTTTTCATTTTGGATTTTTTCTAAGTTTCTGATCTCGAATGTGATGTCATATTTCTTATTGGGAACTATGACTGGATCGACCAGGTACTTGGGTTTTTTTTTCTCTTCTTTGAGTGGTCTCCCCGGTTAGAGTGGATTGATGTCATTGGAAGGGGGGATTCGTAATCCTAGCTGTGTTACAATTATTCTTACCTTATCTTGGTTGAATTATTCCTTACTGGAGAGGATATTTATAATATGTGAATGGTTAGTGAACGTATTATTAATGGTCATAAGTTTATGACCAAACCTCTATGTTGGTTTTAAAATTTGAAATGTGCTTTGGATGACTGTAGTCATTTTTAAAATAGGACCCTTGTTAACTCATGACATTGGTGATATGTTATGAGCATAGTCATGAGGTTCCGAGTGTGATATATTGTATAAATACATTTTTTTCCTGTGTCAGAAAATTGATAAAAGTTAGTAACGAAATTTGTGGGTACTTTTCCTTTATACTATTTAGATAAGTTGAGGATTATTGATGGGGTTTGTTGTTAAGATTAATGGCTTTTATTTTTGTGACTCATTTAAATGCATTCGAAGAGTGGTTTTGATTATGTTCACAAAGATTACTTTGAAGTGATCATGTAAGGAGGAGGTGGTTAACTTCTTGTTTAAAACTGAAACTAAAGATTGTTATTTTTAAGGAGGGTTACGAACCCATATTGTTATGAAACCTTCCTCCTGGAAGGATTGAATAATTTTTTTGGTTTCATGTCTATGATCGTAACTAGTATGTTTTGACTTCTCAAGGAATTTTTGAGATGGATGGTGTGGTACCCAAATTTGTTCTCCTTTCCAAACCAAGCAGCAACACTGATTTAACATGGAGCTTAAAGGCAGCCAAATCATAAATATATGTATTTTTGTAGCCAGAGAGGAGGTCTAACTGTCCCTTTGTTACTTGGATTTGTGGAGAGATGGATAGCACCTCAAAAGGATATGATCTTATCCTAACTATTTTAGGTTGTGCCTTTCAACCAAGGTAAGAGAACCTATTGTGTAACCTCTATTATTTGAAAGGAGATACATGTACCTTTATTTTGCATAAATTTTATAGAGAAGACCTTGGGGAAAATATGATCAACACACCAATTCTAACTCTCACAAGTTGTCACTTTCAGATCATGGAGATATATTCACAACAAGGCAAAGGTAACTAAAGACATTTGAGAACCCTGATTTGTTCTGCATACTTTAGTAAAAGGATTTTGGTCTTGTGTGGGTATACAGAGCAAAAACAGGGGTAGTATGGGTAGGATTGGTTGTTATTAAATGAATTTTGGTGGGAGGGGAGATAGGATGGACTTGACTCACTAGATCCTTGAGAGCTTATGCAAAATGGAAAGATTCAATCAACAAAATGCCACAAAAATTTAAATTGTTTCCTCAACTAGAATATGTGCTTCAATGGAGGCCCAAATCAGCACTCTTTCACACAACCTGTGGGATTCTATCACAAAGGATCGAGTCAGAGGACCCAATAAAGCACCAAGATTTAAACCAAGTCATGCCTGAGGTACACCCAGAGGCTTACAGAGAATCTCTATCAACAAAATGAAAGAAAAGTGATTTTAAACCGTTTATCCCATTCCCAGATGAAGGCTCTTCTGAGAAATGAAATTATAGATGCCACTAAACTATCACAAGGACTGAGACCTATGTGATTGGACCCTATTTTGGTACAAGATTGCAATAGAAACAAGAAAAACTACTCGTATGCATTCAGAGATGAAATAAATACACTTTACTCAAGATTAACACAAAATAACTCAAAGTTTGATCAAATTTATCAGCAAGGGAAAGTTTCCAGAACAATCTCAAAGCTTGTCAATGGATGTACACTTGCAACCACCTTGACATGATCAAATTTGACACAAAGAGAGATATACAGGCTTCTCTAGATGGCTTCTCAAAATGGATGGGCTCTATCAAGATTTTTCTGCTGGAGAAAATCAGTCCTGATCTTTCCAAAAAAACTCCCAACCATTTGCATGATGAATTCGTGCCCTTTATAGCATTTCCAATAGAGCCCCTTCCTCCCAAAAGACAAAAAATTTAAATGCACCAGTGCTTGCCATGATTCTTTCGTGATTCGCAGAATCAGATCTACAAAAAGTCTTCAGGTGCTCGAGGGAAAATATCTTCAAATTCTTCCTGAATTCAACTCCTTTCTTGAGAAAAACATGCCTCCATCCATTCGCCAACCACTTTCACCCCATATCAATCAAATTTTACCCCTTGCATGCTCAGGAGAAGAAAAATGGAAAACCAGATCGGGCCCGAGAGTCAGACTATTTTAATGGTGAAAGACACCTCCAGATCTCTCCCACCAAACTCTAGATATCAAAATTAACTCGCTCCTCTATTTGGCGTGTAGAAAATAGCAAGAAATCATGAAGACTCGCACTCCCAGGAGTTTTACAGAAAAAATGGGGGGAAAATCAGATTTAGACACTCAGCATTCGTTGATCTTTGATTTTGAATGTGGTTCATCCACGTGGAAGATGCAAAAATAGGCTCGGGGGCTTCCTTTGACCTTTTCTGACCCTTTTGAAAAAATGGAAAAATTTCCCATTTTGCTCCACACCTCTGCTTCTGAAAATGGGCCTGACATGTGTCCTGAGGTGGGTCCCAAAGGAAACACAGAGAAATTCTGCCATTTGACTCTCTTTTGGAAAAAGGAAAATTTTCCAAGTTTTCCCCACAGCTCCGCCCTTGAGAAATACTTTTGACA
This sequence comes from Taxus chinensis, assembly GCA_019776745.2. NCBI lineage: Eukaryota > Viridiplantae > Streptophyta > Pinopsida > Cupressales > Taxaceae > Taxus > Taxus chinensis. The sequence goes on from CM034149.1 coordinate 142,343,280, forward strand.
TGTGTCCCAATGTGGGTCCCAGTGGAACTATGCTTCCCCTTTTACTTTTAACTCTTTTTTCTCAAAAGGAAATTTTTCCAATTTTCCTCCGCGGGTCCGCACCTCTGCCGTTGACCGGGGCAAAACATTGACTATTTCCCATCGGGCTCACGGGCCATTTTTGCTATTTTAACCTTTATGAAGAAAAGAGGTGAAAATTTTGAATTACCTCCGATGGTCCGCCTCCCTGCCCCCTATGACTTTTCAAATTGCCATGTGTCACCATGGCGCACCTTGAGGTGGTCCCAAAAATTTGATACCTTGAATGAGCGCAAGCTAGCCACGTGTCCTGCTCCAAAAAATTTGTTTGAAGGCTTGAAGCTCAGTGGAAGGTGCCACTTGTCATGCTCCGAGGTAGTCTCCTTTTGGCCATTGAAAAGTCTAAGTAAAATGCAAAGTGAGCGGAGGCCTCCACGTGTCAGCCTGGCACTTCTTTAGAATGAAACTCAAGGGCTGGTCCCCAAACATGTGCGGTTCCTCCACGTGTCTCCATGGTGCAACTTCAAGATGGTGCCCAAAGTAGAGACCTGAATTTGCAAGCTCACCAAATTTCTGCCAAAGTCATTTGCATAAATTTTTTCTAAGTCTGGGCCAAGCAGCGGAAGCCTCCACGTGTCCTCCGGTGCTACTCCAAGGAAAAGCCCAAAAGTAGATCTTAAAATGAGTGTTGTTCCTCCACATGTCCTGGAATTCCTGAAAACCTTTTGAAATTTGTGTAAGTATGGGAAACCCAGTGGAAGTCTCCATGTGTCTCTTTCCTGCCTACCCTCCACGTGTCCTCCGGTGCTACTTCAAAGCCAAACCAAAAAGTTGATTCTCAAACGAGCGTCGTTCCTCCACGTGGACACATTTTAAAGTTGAGGCTTTTCATGGAATTTCTAAAGTATTAAGTTGATCCTGCATCCAACCAAGAGGTGCCACGTTTCCCTGTCGACTGAATGATGCAAATTTGACTGGGAGAAATGCCCGTCAAACCGTAAAACACAGAGAAACGTCCATTCGAGCCAGAAAATGAGGTTTTCTTCAAGGATAGAGAATTTAGACTGTTGCAAGGCTCAAACACGATCCTTAGGGACACATCAACTCATTTCTCCTTGAGTATTTAGGGAAAAAATGGTAGGGACAACATATATTGACTATGGAAAATGGAGGAAATGGGAAAACATGAGTTTTGAAGAAACGGAGCATGGGAGACTCAAAATACAGAGCTTTTCCATAGGAACAAAGGAACCATGAGACAAATATAGACCCACACATGATCTTGACCCAGGAGAAAGATTAAAATGGCAATAAAGACTGACCAAACACAATACGGGGAAGGATAAAATGACAGAGGTCGTGAATCAATAAATCTTCAAGGGCACAAATGGGGTGAGACAATTTTGAGCACCAACATTGGCTCTGACTTGGGGATGGGCACTCCCTGCGAGTGCCACAAGAACAATAGTAGACCAAGTGCCAAAATATCCATTGGGTGACAGAGTCAGCTCGCAGAGAAGAGAAATGAAGCCATCTCCAAAAACAAACAAAGAAGCCAGCAAAAATAGGTCACCAAGGACCAGGACGAGAAAAAAACACAAAAAAAGGGAACAAACAACAAACTATACACTGTACAAGAGGTGTTTACCTTGATTCAGAGGAATCAATCCAAGAAATGCTTCAGATGCCTACCATTAATAGGCAGTTTGAGAAATTCACCATCTAGATCCTTCAAGAAGAAGGTGTGTTCACCAATTCTGATGTCAATGGAGTAAGGGCCCATCCACAATGAATCAAACTTGCCATGCTTTCCCTTATCCTCATGCCTGTTATCCCATAATAGCACAAGATCTCCAATATTGAAGGCTCTAGGAGTGACCTTCTTGTCAAACAGTTTCTTTAGCTTTTCTCTGAACCTTATATGCCTCTGGTGAGATGCCCTCCTCTCTTCATCAAGCTCAACAATCTGGTTGATGTGGGCATCATGAGGACTCACTTCTTGATCTTCCAGTTGTTGAATGAACTGATATGAAGATAATTACATATGCAGGGGCAGTAGGGCCTGAGTCCCATATACCAACTCAAATGGACTCTTTCCAGTGGCTCTTTTGACAGTGATCCTATCAGCCCAGACAACAAACTTCAGCTGTTCACCCCATTTTCTCTTGTTCAACTCCAAGGTTCTTCTGATAATCTTTAGCAAATTCTTATTGCTGGACTCAGCTTGTCCATTTCCTTGGGGATTATAATTAGAGGCATATGTCAAATTGATCCCATATCCTTTACACATTGCCACCAGAGGTCTAGCCCTGAAACTCATGGCATTATCAGCTATGATTTTGACTGGTACTCCAAACCTGTAAATAATATTGTTTAGCACAAAATCCATGACAACTTGGTGTGTAGCCTTCTTGGTGGGGATTTCTTCCACCCACTTGGTAAAGTAATCAGTGGCTACAAGAATCCACTTATGGCCAGCACTTGAAGGGTCTGAAATCTCACCAATGAAGTCCATTCCCCATTTCTTAAATGGGGATTCAATTGATACAGACTGCAAAGGTAGGGAGCCTGAAGCCTTCAGCCTTCCAGAGAAACGCTGGCAACTCTCACATCTTCTGACCAACATGGTTGCATCCTTGAAAAGAGTTGGCCACCAATAACCAGCCCTTAGGATCTTATGTGTTGTGACTCTTGTAGCAAAATTCCCCCCACAAAACTCCTCCATGGAGATCAACAATTATTTTGGGGGCTTCATCTTCAGTGATGCATCTTAAGAGGACTCCCTCTGGGTTCTTCCATGCCAACCCAAAATCAGTAATGACATATTTCTGGGAAGCCAACTTAAGATCTCTTTTCTGGTTCTTATTCAAATGCTCAGGGTAGTTTAAGTGTCTGAGATAGAACATCACATCCTTGTACCACTCAGAACTCATCAATCTTTCAAAAACAACTTCCCTTTCTTCCTCAATCTCATTTACCTCAATGGTCTACAAGTTTCTCTCAGCCATGAGCTTAGCTAACCCCAAACCTCTCACCAACTTCATGGTTTGGATGTCCATATCATACTCTTGCAATTTGTTCACCCATCTACATCTTTTACTTGAGACTTCCATCTCTGATAGGATGTCTTTTACCATGGTATGGGGAACATAAGCAACAACTTTTGAACTTAAAATATAAGGCCTGAAAACCTTTGTTGCTTTGACCAAGGAAAATGCCTACTTTTCCATGATGGTGTATTTCAGTTCTACTCCTTGCAAAGCCTTACTGAAAAAGGCAATGGGCCTCTCAGCCCCTTCATCATCCTTCTGTAGTAGGACAGAAGCAATAGTGTTTTCTGAAGTGAAAGAAAACAACTGGAAAGGTTTCTTGTAATCTGGGGCTGCTAAAACAGGGGCATGCTTCAATGCCTCTTTGATTCCATTGAAATCTTGGATGGCAGCCTCTTCCCATTTGATGATCTGATCCTTCTTTAACATGGAAGTGATTGGGATAGTCAACTCAGCAAAGTTTGATATAAACCTTCTAATGAAGTTTATCTGCCCAAAGAAGGACTGAATTCCTTTTTTGGTTCTTGGAATTGGGACTTTGCTGATGGCCTCCACTCTTTCTGGATCAATCATCACTCCTTCCTGTGACACAATGTGACCAAGCAATTTTTCCTTCTGCACTCCAAAATGGCATTTCTTTGGATTGAGTGAGATGCCATATTCCCTACATCTGATCAACATCTTCTCTAAGTGCAGCAAATGGTCACTTCTCCTTCTTGAAAACACTGTTACATCATCTTGGTAAACAACAATAAATTCATTGATGTAACCAGCAAAAGCAACATCCATTGCTCTCTGAAAAGTGGCTCCAACATTCATCAGACCAAAGGGCATCCTAACATATACATATGTTCCCCATGGAGTAGTGAAGGTTGTCTTGATCCTTTCTGATTCTTTCACCATGACTTGATTATAACCAGAGAAGCCATCTAAAGTAGAAAGCAACTCAGAACCAGTCACCAACTGCAGCATGTGCTCCATGTTAGGTAAAGGATAGTTGTCCTTCATTGAGGCCTTGTTTAGATTCCTGAAGTCCACACACAACCTGATGTCACCATTCTTCTTTCTTACTGGCACTAGGTTGGAAACCCAAGAAGAATACCTTGTGGGCTGGATAATTCCTCCATCCCTTAGCTTCTTCAGCTCCTCTTGCATTTTGAGAGATAACAGAGGATTAATTGGCCTCTGCTTCTTCCTGAAGGGTTTTACACTGGGCTCCAAGGGAATCTCATGCTGGAACAGGTCTTCTCTGTATGCTTTGAGCTCAGAATAGGTCCAAGCCATGCAATCTTGGTATTTCTTTAACAACTGGATGTATGATACTTTTCATCTTTGCTGAGACTGCTGCCCAACCAAATCTTCCTTGGTTTCTCCTTCGTGCCAAGGTCATGCTCCTCAACATCCCTCGAGGCTGCCATATGCCTATTAATAATGTAGTCAGCATTATCAAAATTTGATTCAAGAGCAACCAGCCCTCTAGGAATGGTGTTGGTCTTTAGCTGGATGATGCCTTTGCCAAATAAGGTTTCCTTCCCCTCTGTTGTACAGACCATTGGCTCCCAATCAATGTTTTGATCAAAAAACTCTCCATCATTTTGCAGGAACCTTCTGACCTGAGCCTCATCATCAAAAACCTGCCAATGTTTTATATTGTCAGGGACAGAGGGTCTTGTCACTACCTCCACCTCATATTCACAATAAGGGGATGTTGTAGAACTGTCAAACTGAGACCCCAACACTGCAAGCTTTTCTGCCAAGTCATTGAACCTCCTGTCATGATGCACAATGTTGAAGGAGTCAAACATCTCAATGAAGTCCCAAACTACATGCTTGTACTATTTCAGTCATTGATTCTTTGTGGCATACAATTTTCTGACTTGCTTGACAACTAACTCTGAGTCTCCTTTGACAATGATGTCCCTGACACCATACTTCCAAGAAATTCTTAAACCTAACAACAATGCCTCATACTCAGCAATGTTGTTAGTACACTCAAAGTTAAGCTTAAAGGAAAAAACAAACCTTTCCTGGCTTGGAGAAATTAGGACAACACCGACACCATTTCCAAATTTGGAGCAAGCTCCATCAAACAATAAAGTCCAAGGAGAGCCTTCCTTCTCAAGACACTTGGACTCCTCAATCTTATGCTCTTTTCCATCAACAAATCCCACAAAGTTTGTCAGCATCAACATTTGTATATAATACTTCATAGGACGCATTGTTGGGATCCTCAATAAGGTGCAACATTTTCTTCTCCCCATATAACCTGACAAGGCTGCCCTCAACTGGGATGGTGGCATAAGACATGTCCATTTGGACACTACCACCAACACTTGCAGCCCATTTTCTTGACAATAACATACCCCACTTGGCTGGGCAATCAACTATGACAACATCAAGCTTTAAATTTTTACCTGGGTAGGCTGCAAGCTGCACCACCAAACCCTTCACACATCCCACTACTGGCACCTCTCTGGAGTCCATGGCAGTGCACTTCCCATATGCTGTTGTTACCTTAATATTCAGCTCATTCATGACCTCCAAAGGCATGACATTGCATGATGCCCCTGAGTCAAACATGCAGTTATGGAGCAGCCTATCCTTGATGATCAAAGTAGTGAAGAATGGATCCACATTCAGCTGAGAGTCTACCAAAGATGTCCCCAAATAAACCTCAGGTGGTTCAGCTAGCTCTTTTGATGTTGATGGTGTCTCAGACTCTTCAATGGCTAGAGGATTCTCCACAATGTTCACATTTCTCCCCAAGGAAGTCCTCTCTTCATTCAATCCCAAGTATTCAAATGCTCTCTTTTTGTGCTCAGGAATCCTAAGCAACTCAACAATTGGGACAGAGACTTTGATTTGACTTAAAACTTGGGCAATGTCATATGGGGACATTCTTGGGCAAGGCAGTATTGGAAGGAAAGCTGATACATTCATTGGGTGGCACAAGGATTCTTGATAGCTTGAGCATAAGGAGGGGTATGATTTTTTCTTGGAAATGCAGGGATTTTGGCAGATGGATCTTTCCTAGGAGCCTCTTTAGGAATGTTAGAAAGTAAGGGAGATTTTGGCTTGGCCTGAGGCCCTGCCCCTTTGACAGCCTTACTTCTTGTGTTATATTCCTTCTCTTGAGCCACAACAACATTCATTAATAATTTCCTGTCCTCCTCAGATGGGATTCCTCCATCATACTTTTTTATCATTAAAGCCCTTAAATATTCAAAGTCATTATTGGGAAATTCAAAAGCTTGTACATTATCTACTTCTAAAGTATGAGAGGGAGGGAGAATATGTACTCTATGAATGCAGTCCCAAAAAGTGGCAGCAGTTCTGGCACTTATCACCTCAGTTGAGGTTTCCCTTTGTTGTGAGCTAGTGGAGCATCCCATCATGCAAACATCATCATCACTCTTATCATCAGCTTCATTTTCTTCTTGTTGATCTTCTTCACAAGGAGCATGGGGCATGAAACATCTGTCACACCAATCAATGACTTCTGTCTCTTCCACCACAACAACTCTGGCAGCCAAAGGATCAGGTACCATTCTACTTTCTCTGCCTTGAGGCTGCCTATTCCCAAATCCAACAGCTCCTTTGCCTCTGTCATCAATCTTTGATGATTTGTAAATCTGTCTTGGCCTTGTTGCTTGTGTTGTCCTTGTGAACTCTACCCAACTCCTTTCTCATCTCGGGCTAGCTTATAGGAGATCTCCTTGACATAGCCCCTACCAAAGTTTTCACCACTTCTTCCAAATCAGCAACCTTGCTTGTCTGAGGTTTTTCTGGGTTAACCAGCTTCACACCTTCCCTCTTTGGAGGTTTTCCTATTGCCTTGATATTATTCTCTATTTGTAGGGCCATAGTGAATGCTTGCCTCAAGTTGGTAGGGTTCTTGTCCCTCAAGTAGTAAGCAACATTTTTATCAAATGCATCAGTATATTTGATAAAACATGACTCATCACATGGCCTTATCCTAACAGGAAATCTCCTCAAGGTCTTATTGAACCTTGTATTGAAGTCATGTACTGACTCATTGGGATTCTTCTTGATGTTTTCAAATTCTGATAGAAGAAACCTAGGGTCAGTCCTATCACCATATTGTAATCTGAATGCATTTCTCATCTCAGCCCAAGAGTCAATAGAGTTATCTGGAAATGCTTTGTACCAGTCCCTTGCATCCTCCTCTAGAGTGTGAACAAACAATTTGATGTATACATCTTCATGCTCAATCTCAAAATCTTCCATCATATTGAGGAAGAGCTTTAGATGTTGGTCACCAGTTATAGCATTATTTCCCCGGAACTTGGGAAGTTTTTTCCTTACATCTTGAGGTACTGCATTTGGATAACCAGCCATTCCCACAAAATGTATAGGTCCAAAGGTGTTTACAACAAATGGAGGTACGGGTTGAGCCATATTGATTTGAGTAGGTGATCCTGGAGGGGTGACAAATTGATGAGGGGTAGAGGGTCCTTGGAACACAGGAGTGTAGTTTTCAAAATGGAGATACCCCCCAAAGGCCTTGCTTCTTGGAAATCCCTATCTACTTCAGAAAAGACAGGTGCAAATGTGAAATAAATATTTTAAAATCAAATGAAGGCCCTTCTCCAGCTGGAGAATTCAGTTCCACAAAGAGGCTACCTGATTCAGAGTCACTTGAATGGCAGTCTTCAATGATAGGCCATTCACTTTCATCAATGGAGATCCCTCTTCTTGTCTGTTGATCTCCCACAACTCTCCAGGATTTTCTTCCTTCTGAATTTTCTTTTCCTAACTCAGGAAACAATGTCCTAGTAGGATCCCTAGCAAAGAAAGATCTTCTTCCTTCCAGCTTTGCAAATATTAGTAACAAATCTTACTTGACAGAGGTTTAAGACACTGGTCCTTATCAAAATCAAATCAACAGGGAGTCGCCACTAAGGATTTTCACCTTAGTTGTGCAAATGCACTAAAAATGTTCTGTCAAGTGTCTGTCAGCACTAGAAACTGGAAATGAAAAAATCTGACCTTTCTTTACCAAAATTTATCAATAAATACCATTGCAAAACTTGTGGAAACTGGAGAAGTTGCATACAAAACTTGTGACTTTGAAACCTCTTACAAACCTGAACACAGGATGATTTTTAAAAGATTTCTAGCACTTTAGAGAATACAAGAAATGTTTACTAGGGTCTGAGTATAAACTGTATCACAATGTCCTGAGCAACGGTGCCACTGATGTTGGTGTTGTTAATGGGTCAAATATATATGGCTTCAAAAACACATGGATTAAATTGAACTAACTCCAGATTAATAAATCAGATCCCCTGGCAATGGTGCCACTAGTGTTGGTACCCAAATTTGTTTCTCCTTTTCAAGCCAAGCAGCAACACAGATTCAACAGGGAGCTTAGAGGTAGATAGATCATAAATGTATGTCATTTTGTAGCCTGGGGAGAAATCTAGTTGTCCCTTTGTTACTTGGATTTGTGGAGAGATGGATAGCACCTCAAAAGGATATGATCTTATCCTAACTATTTTAGGTTGTGCCTTTCAACCAAGGTAAGAGAACCTATTTTGTAACCTCTGTTATTTGAAAGGAGATACATGTACCTTTCTTTTGCATAAATTTTATAGAGAAGGCCTTGGGGAAAATATGATCAACACACCAGATCTGACTCTCACGAGTTGTCACTTCCAGATCATGGAGATAATTTCACAACAAGGCAAAGGTTACTAAAGACATTTGAGACCCTAATCTGTTCTGCATACTTTAGTAAAAGGATTTTGGTCTTGTGTGGGTATACAGAGCAAAAATAGGGGTAGTATGGGTAGGATTGGTTGTTGTTAAATGAATTTTGGTGGGAGGGGAGACAGGATGGACTTGACTCACCAGATCCTTGAGAGCTTATGCAAAATGGAAAGATTCAATCAACAAAATGCCACAAAAAGTTAAATTGTTTCCTCAACTAGAATATGTGCTTCAATGGAGGCCCAGATCAGCACTCTTTCACACAACCTGTGGGATTCTATCATGAAGGCTCGAGTCAGAGGACCCAATAAAGCACCAAGATTTAAACCAAGTCACGCCTGAGGTACACCCAGAGGCTTACAGATAATCTCTATCAACAAAATGAAAGAAAAGTGATTTTAAACCATTTATCCCATTCCCAGATGAAGGCTCTTCTGAGAAATGAAATTGCAGATGCCACTAAACTATCACAAGGACTGAGACCTATGTGATTGGACTATATTTTGGTACAAGATTGCAATAGAAACAAGAAAAACTACTCGTATGCATTCAGAGATGAAATAAATACACTTTACTCAAGATTGACACAGAATAACTCAAAGTTTGATCAAATTTATCAGCAAGGGAAAGTTTCCAGAACAATCTCAAAGCTTTTCAATGGTTGTACACTTGCAACCACCTTGACACGATCAAATTTGACACAAAGAGAGATATACAGGCTTCTCTAGACGGCTTCTCAAAATGGATGGGCTCTGTCAAGCTTTTTCTGCTGGAGAAAATCAGTCCTGATCTTTCCAAAAACTCCCAACCATTTACATGATGAATTCATGCCCTTTATAGAATTTCCAAAATATCCCCTTCCTCCCAAAAGATGAAAACTTTAAATGCACCAGTGCTTGCCATGATTCTTTCGTGATTCACAGAATCAGATCTGTAAAAGTCTCCAGGTGCTCGAGGGAAAATCTCTTCGATTTCTTCCTGCATTCAACTCCTTTCTCAGGAAAAACATGCCTCCATCCATTCACCAACCACTTCCACCCCATATCAATCAAATCTGGCCCCTTGCGTGCTCAGGAGAAGAAAAATAGAAAACCAGATCAGGCTTGAGAGTCAAACTGTTTTAATGGTGAAAGACGTCTCCAGATCTCTCCCACCAAACTCTAGATATCAAAATTAACTCGCTCCTCTATTTGGCATGTAGAAAATAGCAAGAAATCATGAAGACTCACACTCCCAGGAGTTTTACAGAGAAAATGGGGGAAAATCAGATTTAGACACTCAGCAGCCATTGATCTTTGATTTTGAATGTGGGCCGTCCATGTGGAAGATGCAAAAATAGGCTTCAGGGCTTCCTTTGACCTTTTCTGACCCTTTTGAAAAAATGGAAAAAATTCCCATTTTGCTCCACACCTCCGCTTCTGAAAATGGGCCTGACACGTGTCCTGAGGTGGGCCCAAAGGAAATGTGGAGAAATTCTACCATTTGACTCTCTTTTGGAAAAAGGAAAATTTTCCAAGTTTTCCCCGCAGCTCCGCCCTTGAGAAATACTTTTGACACATGTCCCAATGTGGGTCCCAGTGGAACTACACTTCCCCTTTTACTTTTAACTCTTTTTTCTCAAAAGGAAAATTTTCCAATTTTCCTCCGTGGGTCCGCACCTCGCCGTTGACTGGGGAAAAACATTGACTATTTCCCATCAGGCTCGTGGGCCATTTTTGCTATTTTAACCTTTATGAAGCAAAGAGGTGAAAAGTTTGAATTACCTCTGATGGTCCGCCTCCCCACCCCCTATGACTTTTCAAATTGCCACGTGTCACCATGATGCACCTTGAGGCGGTCCCAAAAATTTGATACCTTGAATGAGCATGGGCTCGCCACGTGTCCTACTCTGGAAAAATTTGTTTGAAGGCTTGAAGCTCAGCGGAAGGCGCCACTTGTCAAGCTCTGAGGTAGTCTCCTTTTGGCTATTGAAAAGTAAAAGTAAAATGCAAAGTGAGTGGAGGCCTCCACGTGTCCTGGTGCTTCTTTAGAATGAAATGGTGCTTCTTTAACATGGCAGTTCCTCAAGTTCAAAGACCCAAATGAGACCCTGAATGCGTGTGGCTCCCATGTGTCCTATTCCGCCAAACTGTATCCATTTGCATAAAATTTGTCTAAGTCTGGTCCAAGCAGCGGAAGCCTCCACGTGTCCTCCCGGTGCTACTCCAAGGCAAAGCCCAAAAGTAGATCTTCAAATGAGCGTCATTCCTCCACGTGTCCTGGACTTCCTGAAAACCTTTTGAAATTTGTCTAAGTATGGGAAACCCAGTGGAAGCCTCCATGTGTCTCTTTCCTACCAACCCTCCATGTGTCCTCCCGTGCTACTTCAAAGCCAAACCAAAAATTTGATTCTCAAACGAGCGTCGTTCCTCCACGTGGACACATTTTAAAGTTGAGGCTTTTTATAGAATTTCTGAAGTATTAAGCTGATCCACATCCAACCAAGAGGTGCCACATTTCCCTGTCGACTGAATGATGCAAATTTGACTGGGAGAAACACCTGTCAAACCGTAAAACACAGAGAAATGTCCATTCGAGCCAGAAAATGAGGTTTTCTTCAAGGACAAAGAATTTAAACTGTTGCAAGGCTCAAACACGATCCTTAGGGACACATCAACTCATTTCTCCTTGAGTATTTAGGGAAAAAATGGAAAGGGACAATAGATCTTGACTATGGAAAATGGAGGAAATGGGAAAACGTGAGTTTTGAAGGAACAGAGCATGGGAGACTCAAAATATAGAGCTTTTCCAGAGGAACAAAGGAACCATGAGACAAATACGGACCCACACATGATCTTCGACCCAGGAGCAGATTAAAATGGCAACAAAGACTGGCCAAACACAATACATGGGGAAGGATAAAATGACAGAGGCTCGTGAATCAATAAATCTTCAAAGGCACAGATGGGGCAAGACAATTCTGAGCACCAACATTAAATGTTAGCTTACTGTTGCAATGGGTAGTATTTTCATAATCAGTTCTCACGAACTGACTCAAGTTAATACTTGTGCAGATGGATTGTGCGAGTAGATAAAGGAAATATTTGTAAAGGTTTCATCGGTTTGATTTATGAAGTTCCTTGTATGAATGTCTAATGTGTTGTAAATCTTGCAATGGTGATTGTAAAGGAGTTTAGAAGGCCTCTTGCCTTGGATTTTCTGCATTTGTGAAGTAAAGTTGTCTTATCCTTTTGCAGCAAAACTTGTAAATATTTTTGTGAGGAATAAAATTCAATCATCACCTTGTTATGATTTTTTTTATGATATTATAACAATCATGAAAATTGTGTAGCGTGGCTTGACTAATTTTTTTACTCTCTTGTCCTCAGTTAAAGTTCAATCGAATCTTTTGGCACCTTTGGGTTGTGTGCCGTGTTGAATAGAAATGATTTACCTGTGTTTAGTTTTCTCGATAAGTAATGGTAAAGTCTTCCTTCAATTCATAAAACTTTCTTGTAAAATCACCCTTCATGGTCTTGGCATCAATGTATTCCAGGCATAATTAGGTGGGTTGGAAATCCCAGTAAAATTTAATCAAAAATAAATAAATGAACAATCAAATAAATGAATAAATAATTAAAATATAGGAATTTTTGATCTCGTGGATAAAATCCCGAGCTTTAAGTGGAAGAAGAGGAACTATATACTTGTGTAAAATGAATTACCTTCCACCTCTAAGATAAAATAATAAACCTTATCCTTATTGTTGTGAAATGATAAATGATATTAAAGTGTGAACAATATTTAACTTTTGGGAGAATTCTAGGTCTTAGTAAGTAAGGGAAATAGTTAAGAAACCATAAGTTCGGCTCATTGATTTTGAAACCTAATTATATTATTTTTTCAAACTTAATCAAGTAAAAACTAAATGAAACTTCAACCATTGTTGTTAAATCCTTAGCCTCAATAAAAGAATGGTTACTATCCCATGAGAGCATGACGATGAATTCTACTTGACCCTTTTTCCCTTAATCCTTTCCTTGGACATGGTAATCCTTCTTAAGAAATGATAAAATTTTGAAAATTGCACAAAGGAGATTATTGTTCCGAACCTAAAATGGAGCCTCCCTCCTTTGGAGCTTACACTTGTCTCCTTGTGCAATGGAGGTTGAAACGATATTTTGTAGCTTGTGTTTGTTTAAGTTAACCTTTTGGGAATTGGTTTACCCCACCCCTCTTAGCATAAATATAATAAATAATCAAACATATAATTGTCATATTAAAGATGATCCTCTTTCGGAGAGTTTTACCCAAATCCAAATGCCTCTAAGAAAAGGAAAGGAATCTAACTTTTTAAGAAGAATTATTCAAATCATAACCTGAATCTCCTAGAATGTAAGTCATAAATTGAAGGCCGTGTTTTAGTAAAATAAATAACCTTAAGATAATTTTCACCATGGGATGCCCTAATTGTAAATGTGTCATGTTCTTGTACCATTATGTCTTGTCTTATCATAAAGGAGAGTGATTTTTTCATGATGGGCATCGTATTCTCCTTGTACCTAGGTGGTTAAGGTTGTGTCAAGATTTTTGAGAGTTAGTTATAGCCATTTTGATCATCTTTAGTGTCATTTTATCTTCAAGTAAGTCAAAAAAATAAAAAAATTCCGAGTTTTTTAGTGTTGTTTTTGTGTATGAAATAGTGGGCATTATAGAAAAATGAGGAGATTCAAAACAAAGGAAGGACCCTCCACACCATGGTTTTAGAATTGTAATTAGTGTTTTTTCTCATAGTTGTCTCTAATTTTAGCAACTATTTTCTCAATCCCTGAGAGTATAAAGCATTTGATTCTAGCTATTGTTCATCTCTCAAACCTCTTTAAATCATTTCTTGGGCAGATCCATAATTTAAATGAGAGTAAGGTTCTCGGTTATTATTTTGCTCATGCATTCTAACCCACATGATTTAATGAAAAATCCCTTTTCATTATGCTTTGATGGATGCAAGCAGACTCTCTCTAGCATCTTGAAACAATTTTATTTCATTTGAGAAGTGAAACCCTCTAATTTATAACCCAAAATATTGCAAAAATCATGAAAATTGAAGAAAACCCCTATAATTACCTACAATTTTAAATGGAAAAAATTATTTTGACACCATGAAAAGGAAAATGGCCACCAGTTAAATTTCACAACAACGATATGAAAACAGTTTCAGGGTATGGGATAAGTAATCCTACCATAGATGATTGCAAGCTTAGTGGAAATGACTGTTCTATAGAATAGGAGCTACATGTTGACATTTCTCGCACCTATGTGAGGGGTCAACTTGAAACTTTGGTTTCTAGGATTGAAGGGGTTAGGCTGAGAAATATAATTAAGGAATAAAGGAGACAAGGGTATGAACTATTGCTATGTTTGTTTTAAAATGTCTATCCTCCTCCTGGGATGTCTTTCCATGCATCATCTCCATCACGATTCTGCACCAGCCTTTCAAGAACTGATACAAGACCCTAACACAGAAGGAAAGACAAATCAAGTTAAAGTCAGACATCCTAAAGCAAACAAAGGGACAATCCATTTTCAGAGTTGAAGTAGGTTGCTTTGCTAGTTTTCATTCATTTTAGTTTTAGATTTAATCAAAGTACAATTTATTTGTTACTTTATGATTATGTGAAATTTCTTAGTGTGATGAGTTGCAAAGAGTTCATTTAAAACTACGTTAATGAAAAGGAATTCAAAAATAAATATGTACAACTCATTACAATAAGTGATTTTCATTTAATTCATAATTTAAATGTACAATGGTCCAACACAAGTCAAGGGAAATAACTCATAAGCTACAATATAGAAAAAAGAAACTGCATTTATATGAAACTACAAATGTAAGTGAAGGGAATAAAATACATTATTACCTAGAATGAGGCGGATTTTCCTCATGGATCCTCAACTTCCAGCTTCTCCGCCCTTGTCTTCTTCCGTTCTCAACAAGAACATGAAAATAGAGACAAAATACTTGTTAGAGCTCTATATTTTCATCATTCTCATCCACTTATGGCTTCAAACATAGTATTTTCCTTCATATATACATGAAAATCAGAAAGTACATAAAAGGATGTATGATGGAGAATCATTATTGAGATCCTGACAAGATAATTCCTATTGATTGTCCATACTAGTTGTTATCTGGGTGATTACGAATAGGATTCATAATAATCCATGATTTCCTACAAAATGAAGTAATAAATTTAATTTATAATGCTCAAATTTCAAGTTGGCTCGTTCTTTAATCCATCGTTATAGGCCTTAAAATAGAATAAAAAGAGAGTAGATTATCATCATTCAGAAGCATATCATCTCAAGGCATCAAATAACTTTAAGAATATATGATGAAGAAGAAGTTATGAAAGATCCAAAGAAAAAAGAGGCCATGTCCTCCATCATGCTTTTAATTGTTTATTTTAATGTGTAGCTATAGGGAAAGTATTTAGAAAATAGATTTCAAGTTTGTAGAAGAATCAAAAATCAAAACTAACATAGTTCAAAGCTTCATCAAGTTGAAAATTCAACAATAAAAACATGTGTATGATGAGATTTACAAACTTCTTAGGTTCATAATCAAGTTATCGTGTTTGTTCCAGTGATGAATTGCTTCATATTCATTATAAGATAAAACAATGTAGTGGAAACAAATTGCATAGGATATAAGATGGACCACAAGCATGTGTTTCAGAAACCAGGATAAAAATTACAGCCATACGACTTGAAATGATTACTAAATAATCATGAAAGAACAACAAGAGAAAGCAAAGTTCTACCTTTTTCTGTAAGTTTTTAGGATATTGAACCTCAAAACATCAAAACATAATGTAAATGTCAAAATTAATGTTCAGAAAATGAAAGGATACATATCTCCATTCAAAGTGCAAGCTACAGATGGTTAAGGAGAAAAAAGGAAAATTGTCGAAAATTTCATTTCTTCTCGAAGCAAGTTCAAGTCATTCACCATAACTACAAACATTCATATTGGTAAAACAAGAAAAGATAACCATTGAAAAACTTCCAACACAGTAAAATAACAACTCAAGCAAGTTGGAACACAAAGTATGAAGAGTTTCTATCAAGTATGAATAACACATCCAAAGAATCTTTGCTTTCTATCATTAGAAGCCTTCATACCATAGGTACATTATGGATAAGAAAATCTATGGCCATCAAGTTGGGAATGTTCTTTTAGACACCATAACAGAGTTTATTGATCATAAAGTCAAAACTTTGGAAATAGATGTGAATGTTGTCTTCTAAAATATCTCAGGGTTTTTAAGTATCCAAAAAAACTATGGTAGCAAGTAAAACATTACTTACCAATAATAATAGAATGAAAATTTTTAGATAATGAAGAGCTCACATTGCAGATCCGAGTTCACAGGTGAAGTGTTCAACATACAAGTAAGTGAAATGATGCAATGGAAATGGGTCGTCAAGGTAAGAACAATCATCTTGAGCTGGGCAAATAAAATCACAAATAACTGGCTATAAGATCAACCCCGAACCCAATACAAATAAAAGAGAACGTGTAAACACATAGGTTTATCTAAGCTAGTAGTCTGTGCACAAAGTGATGTAATGCCAAAGTGAGAAGAGTCAAAACATATCTCTTCAGAATAACTCTTATCCATGAAGTAAAGTGCAGAGTTGTTTATTACAAAACACTTAACCTATATCCATAATACGTAAGGTACAAGAAAACAATACACTAAGTGAGATAAGAGTTCTACGACTAAGAAATGTATAAATGAACAACTCTCTAGGTTTGAACTTGGCACAAAGTGAGTTGTGCCAAAAGAAAAGTATAAATAAGCAAGTCCCCAAACAAAATATGGTAAAAATGGTGGTTTGAATCTCAACCTAGGTCGTACATATCCAAGCTCGACAAAATAATAGAATGTACAAACAAGATCCCAACTGGGGAAGAGAGTATCAAGCAGATGGTTTTGGTGAGCATGGTCATGAATCAAAATAGGAATGAGCTTGAACACATGTAAATAGCCAACAATGACCTTTAGGAAAGTAGTAGGACAAAAAAATTTACACTCAGAAAATATGAGACCTGAAAACCCAGAATGAAAAGTAGCCAATACAAAGAAATACGACCATATACATTCAAAATAAATTCCTTACCTTCATTGTTGTAGTATGGTGAGTTGTTAGAGATTGAATCTCAGAGTAAGAACTACCGAAAGATCTAAAAGAACTACCCGGCTCAAAAATGGCAAACCAATAGTAAGAAAATCCAACTCAATACCAGAACATGCCCCCATTCATGGCTAGTTGGTCTATAAAATCAAATCTTTCTCTTCAAATATGGCAGTCGACCCAGAATCAAGGCCCAAGGTTAAACAAATTTCCAAGCATGAAATTCTAAAATGTAAAAGCCATGCCGAATCTAGTTCGTGAGTCTTTTCCCAACCTCCACAAGCAAGCCATCCTAAAGTAGAGGGCACAAAAAATCTACATGGCCACCATTTACAATTTTCCCAACATTTCCTTACTTCCCATCAGCTTCGAAATGATTATTTGCAAAATGAGGCCGCTTAGGGTTTCTACCCTATTATTTCAATGACTTAACCTAAGGTCTAAACCACAATTTGATTAGTTCAACCAGGGTCAAAGATCTTTATGATCACCTTTTTTCCTTACCCACATGGGTGGGAGAATGTGTTTAAAATCATTTGCATATGATGGTATACTAATGCTTATCCAATATAAAATATGCCCATGATATTGATCACTTTATATTATTAGCTTTTCTAGGCTAGGTCAAAAGGTTACATAGATCAAGTTATTAATCATCGTGAACCATGCAGGGCAAGACAAGAGTAATCACCTTTTTCATGCATGTTTTCTAAAATTGGATTAATGCCAAAAATAAGCTTACACCCACATGTGAGGAAAAATTAGATTTTTGTGGATATAAAAAAATCATTTTACCTTAGTTTTTTCAATTTTACCCTAATTTATGCTCAAAATCCTATACATTTCCAAAAACTTGATTGGGAGGTCAACTCCAGTTTGACCGAATGCATGTAAAGTTGATTTTGGACTTATCACCAAATCAACTAAGTGTTGAACTGAAGTTAGGAAAGTTATTTTTGGAGTGTAGGGGAGGTGATTTTATATATATTCATGCTTTTGCAAAGCATTAAAGGATAGTTTTTGATGTAACAAGGTGCTGGGGATTTTTTTCCAGCAAGTGACATTTTTATAAGAAGAAGCATTATTGCCTTTCCAGGATTTTTTTACAGTATTGTGCATTGAAGGTAGTATTTATCGTATTTTATTTTCCCTAAATTCATTAAGTCTTAATGCTTAAGCTATCTACCCTACTGCAAAATCAATTGTTGTGGTTTAGTTTAGTGTACATGCTTTTGTAAATTGTTATTATGAGTAATCCCTTAGCAACTTCAGTTTTTTCCTTGAAATTCACCCGTAGCCCTCTGGATCATGCAAATTTTAGTACTTTTTTTTGGTCAATTTGTGCATGTTGCTTTATCAGAAATCCTCCAAAAACTTTGGTGTATCACCTCATTTTACCATTTTCAGTTTTTTTATAACCCTTAACCCCTCCAACTTAGTTTAGGGATACATTGAAAGGGAACCAATGCTTTAAAATATGGAGATTCACCTCACATTTAGGATACCCACACCCTATGAGGTGTCTCAATTGTATATCCGCAAAAGCGAGGAAAGAGAGATAGAAAAAATATTACATTACTCAAACAGGGTGCATTTATGTTAGATAATATTATAGTAACTCAAAAAAAACAAAGGGAAAACAAATGTACATGGCTACATGGAGGGTATTTGATGAGCTATGAATAGTCACAGGAAAAATCAAGATAGTCCTCTCCAACAAAATCAATTCTACAAAAATGACAGTGAAGATGCATCTGTGCGATGTTGATGTACATTAAATTGGTAGCCGTCAATTTTTCTGACGCATGTCAGTGGCAAGAGGTGCCAATCCCTTTTGGAAAATGCCTTTTAATGTAATAACACATATTAGTGTGAGTACACGGTCAATATGTTGTAGTATTTATAGGCCTATCAGGTTGGAACTATACTAAATTTACATCTTAAACATTAATGTGTAGGATTAGACTAATCTAAACATATAAATACTAGTGTCTATGGATCATTCATATGTGTTGAAAAATTCTATTTGGAGTACATGATTCTTACCCATGTCTATGGACGAAGGTCCTCCTTTAAACATGCAAGTGTAAAATTTGATTTTAAAAATGCATTTTATTCAAAATTTATCTCATAAAATTAACAAAATAAATAAATTGTTAGTACTATATATATATATATATATATATATATATATATATATATATATATATATATATATATATATAAAGTTCAACTCGTCATTATAAATTTCACTTATATTAAGTTTTGCATGAAATGTAAATATGAGCGTGCAAATATGTGTTATATATCATTTTATAAATTTGTATGTCAAGTGATCATAGAGTAGAAGGGGTACTAAGTCAAATGTTAGGTCATTTCTCACTTGGAGGTCAACAGGTTGAAACTTGTAAAGTGAAAGTTATGTAATCATAGGTTATAGGGGAGAAGGGCCAGTATGTGAACACCCTAAGTTCGCAGGTCTATTAGACTAAATCCTTGCCACGTTGGATTGCTTTTTTTAGTTAATTACAAATAAACATTTGTTTATTCTATATTTCTAATTTGGAGTCATATTTTAATATTTTTGGCTTCCATATGATCGATCAAAATAAATATCTCAAAAAAAACCCATTTACTGGTGGAGACCGAAAGAGGTTCACGCAACACAATGCTAGTGGAGCATTAAAAACCAAATAAAGGTGGGAAATAAATTATGTCCTTGTAGATTTTGGCGGGCATTGCAGATAAGACCTTCATTAATTCTCACTCACCAACTCGCCAACAACTATTCTGGAGACATCTGTTGGGCTTGTTTTACACCAACAACTATTAGCACATGGGAAAAATCTATTTTGATCTGTAGTTTTCACTTTGACCTCTTCAAGATTTGCATGTGGTTTAGGGATGAGATATTATGGGAGTTCTATGTATGCATTTTTAAGAGTTATATTCTATAGAGATCTTTGACGAGGCTATCATGTCTGACCCCATAGTATGTATCTCCATTTATTTATAATTGCGGAAGGGGTTTCTTAGCTATTGGGTTTATTTGAGGGCGTCATTACTTTTCTTGAGTCCGGAAGCATTTATCGGGGTTTCTTGGCTAACTATGAAGCCGTATTGCAAGGGATTTCGAAGAAAAATTTGAAGAAGGAGCTAACTAATTCACACGCATGGTTATTCATCATTTGTTTGGTTGTTTCATTTTGAAATATAGGATTCTTTTCGGGTGTGTGTGAAATGATTTCTGGTTAGCTAAGTGATTTAGAAGCTTCAATGTTGGGATTTTGGTTTTGGAATTTCTTACCTTATCTAGGTACTAGAATTTTTCCCTTAAAATTCATTTTTTTGAAAGTTTTCTTATGAAAGAATTAGGACTATACTCATATGGATTTTAAATGGCATTTGTAAAAAAAGAATATTATTTTGAGCACCAGTACCAAGCTTAATGTAAACATGGTCAGATGTAGTTGATTTGATTCTGTTTACTCATATTAACTTGCATGGGTTCTATGGTTAATTGGTTGTGCTTCTTCGGGAGAAACATGAAATGGGTATATCAAGTTTGGTTAGACTTGATTGTTGAATAAAGTTTTTTTATGGGTTCATTTTGTTATTCAAATAAAACCTGTGTGGGCCTTGAGACCAACATAAATGTAATAGGTTATTTAATAACCTGCGATGAATTTTAATTTTAATTTTTCTGCGTTATTTTATACATCTTGTTTTATGATTTTTATTCAGTTTTTTAAATGAAAAAACATGCATGTGCAGGTTTCTGGAAAAATTTGGAATGGCAGTTGTATGTGTCAAGGTCGTTTGAAGCTAGGTGCAAACAGTGTGTATTCACACTACTAATACTCAAGGAAAATGTTACCTACAATTCTATGTTTTTAAGCCATCTAGAGGTGAGGTTTTTACCTCACCAAGATTCAAATAAGTCCTTGTATTTTAGTTTTTATTTAATGGTATTCATTTTAAGTTGTAACAATTTAACGTAATTTTTTAACAAATTCTGAGCTGATTTGGTTTCCACATATGAAACAATGATTACATTTGGAGCAAAATGTATTAACATGTATTGCATGTCTTTATATTTCTTACATTTGGAGCAAAACATATAAACTTATACTGTATGTGTCCGTATTCATTACATTCGGAGAAAAATATAACAACTATAAAATATAATTATAAATGCAATAATGCATTCTCAATTGATTTCGATACATATTTTTCTGCAACAAAAAAAATACTCCTCGATTGCTGTCATAATTTTGGGATCAGTTTGTTAGTCAATTTCCATGTCACACCTTCAAAAATTCCATGAGTTTGGACTATCAAGAACAATTGTATCATTGATAGATGTTGTTGGAGTCATTAACAAGTTCACTGGATGAACCCATGGTGGAATAGGAAAACCATATATGGTATGAAAGGTTGTATGTGAAGTAGGAGGTTGTGGGATAATGAGGTGTGTAGTTGGAGTTGAAGTTATTTGCATTATGTTGGTGTCAAGGAAGTAAGGGTGGTAATCTGAGATAGGAACTTTCAACATATTTTGTAACATGGAGTTCTGTATGGGCATGGGAAACAAAACCTACAGATTGTTGAACTTGTTATCTCTTTCTTGTTTCTCTTTCTCCCTTTGATGGCGAGTGGCTTCCTTCTTTTGTAATTCCAATTCATTTTTTTGGCGAGCTACTTCCCTTTGTTTCTCGTGCTCCTATCTTTCAACAAACTTTTGTAGATCCCTTTCTTTCCTCTCTTTAATGCGTTGCAATCTCTCTTCTTTTTTTTGCTCCTTTTCTACCAACCTTTCTTGCTTTTTTTCCTCAATATGCCCCTTTTTACGTTGTTTCCCTTCAAATATTTCTTGTTTTTTTTGTTGTGTATCTTTTAATATTTTAACATAACCATCAGATGTTAGAAATTGTGAAGCACAACTTATCCGAAGTGTAGCATCACTCTTACCTTTGGAAGGATCCCGTACAAATTGTGTCGGTAACCTTAAAAATTTACCCAATTTCTTCTCATTTGCAACAACACCATTATTTGATATAACACTTTCAACATCATGTTGAGTTGTCTCTTCCTCATTTTTATCCTTATCAATGACCTCAATTTCCTCTGTGTCAGCATAATAATGAGTAAAGTTTGCTAGTTCAAAGTGTGTTGGTTCAAGGTTGGTTGGCATAGAAGGTAAAGATATACTTTCTTCCTCAGTGTTTCCAATCTGATCAAGTCCCAACTTTGCAATATGCTCTTTCAGCCAAGTAGGTTGTTGTGGTGCACTTGGCAATGAGAGATCACAATTCCATATTTTACTTGCACCATAGGAATTGATATAAATGTTAGCTATTTTTTCATAAAACTTGCTAACCACCTCTGGACGTAAACCTATTGCACGATCTCTTTCTAGACCTTCAGCAGTCCATAAGACTATGTCTGGGTGTCTTTTTGTAAATCCTTCACACCAAGATTTTCCAAGTAATCCTTCTCGAAATGGAGTCTCTCTAGTTTCACAAATTTGTGCAACACATGCCCTCAGTTGCATAATTCCCACTCCATGCCCTAAATCTGCCATTTGCTTACACCATTCAACTGTCTCTTTCTCCTCTCCTTCACTCAAAACAGGTGCAGGGCCCTTCCTTTTTGTATGGGTTAGACCATTCAGCCAATAATGAATAGATGTAGGAGGTAAATTATATTTCAATGCAGCAGCTCTAATTGAATAATTGTTGAATTCAATATCATCTATGGCCTTTAACATATCTTCTTTTGACCAACTAGACAAAATTCTAACCTTCTTGGTCGAAGTGTTGCCTCTAACAACCACAGTTTTCTCTATTTCATGCCTATTTACTTGACATCCAACAGGTTCTGGCTGATGATCTATAGTTGTGTTTGTATCTCCTTGATTTGTTGTTGCACCATCCTCTTCACTTATTATTGTAGCATCTTGTTGATTTGTTTCATGGTTAGATGTTTCAATTTCAAATTGTACACCTTTTTTTTTGGGCATACGTTGTCCTCACTTCAAAATCCTCTTTCTCTTCATCTTCTCAAAGTGTTGCAGTATTAAACAATATAAAATTAGTAATATATGTATTAATATATCAATAAGATCATCTATAATGGGAAAATTTTAGCAAGCTAATGATACATGACAGTATGAATTATAAACTTGTAGGTAAACTTTGGATTACCCCCTTGGGCACCATTAATGATCAATTAATACATGTTTTATTAATTTTATATTATTTGATAAAGGAAAAATTTATAAGCTAGGTTGTTGATTATATATATATATATATATATATATATATATAAACACTTCTAAAGATGAGGTGGTATCAAATAACACTACATTCATCAGCTTGTTTCTAATTGATCAATATCAATTACAATGTTTCACTTGAACATGCAATCACCCCTTTGGACATTGTAATTGATATTGATCAATTGATGCAGGTCTTGTTAACATAATGTTTTATGACATCAAATCATCTTCAGAAGTGAATGCATGTAATAATCATAATTGTAATAGCTTGACTACATATGCTGTTATGGTGGCAGCAAATCTGTTGTAATACTGGAATACTTTCAATGACAATCATTGACTATTATCAATGATATATTGCATTCTTGGCAGCTACTTTGTGCTTGATTTTAAGTAGGGAGAAGAATAAATATTTCATTCAGGCCAATTTTTTATGTTCATTGAATGCCTCTACAAAGTGGGTTAGAGGGAAAAAAATTTAGTGCCTCAAAGTTTAATCATAGCAATTTGAAAATAGAATTTATGGGAGTAGTGCCATTATGTGAACACCCTAAGTTCACGGGTCCATCAGGCCAATTCCTTGTCATGTAGGGTTGTTAATTTTACAACTACCTATAAATAAACATTTCTTTATCTTATCTCTTTATTTTGGAAACATATTTTAATATTATTTTCTTCCATCTAATCTGGTGTGTTGGTGTGTGAGCATTAATTGGGGTCTTATCTGCAATGCATGTTAAAATCCACTAGGAAAAATTTCATTTCCCTCTTTTATTTAGCTTTTAATGTTCAACTAGCATTGTGTTTTGTGAACCACTTTGGGTCTCCACCAGTAAATGAGTTTTTTTAGATATTCATTTTGATAGGATGGAAGCAAATAATATTAAAATATGATTCCAAATTAGAGATATAAAATAAAAAAATGTTTATTTATAACTATCTGTAAAATTAGAAATCATATGTGGCAAGGATTTGGTCCAATGGACCCGTGAACTTGGGATATTTGCATACTGGCCGTTCTCCCTTACTCGTGGAAATCCAAAGTGGTTCATGTAACACGATGCTAGTTGAGCATTAATAGCTAGGGGAATTACATTTTTGCAGATTTTTTTGAATATTTTTCGATTGTGATATCTAACATTTAGGTAGTTGTGTGAAGAGTTGTTGGTAGCTCTGTGAACAGTTGTGAAGCATCCAGAATAGCTTTTGGTGAGATGGGTTTGCATTAAAGCATGTATTAACTATTTTGGTCATCAAAACCTATAATGACAGATTTCATTTCCCTCCTTTATTTGGTTTTTAATGTTCAACTTGAATTGCGCTGTGTCAACCACTTTCGGTCTCCACCAGTAAATGGGGTTTTTTTGGAGATATTTATTTCAATCGATCATATGGAATTGAAAAAATTAAAATATGACTCCAAATTAGAGATATAGAATTTAAAAATGTTTATTTATAACTAGCCAAAAAAAACAATCCTACATGGCAAGGATTTGGTCCAATAGACCTTGTTCGCATACTAACTCTTCTCGCCTAAGAACCCAATTATTGCTCACACAGCAACACACCAACAACTTTTCACACAGTTTTTTGGAGTCTTATCTGTATGCAAAATTATGGATTTTATTTAATCAATTAATGGATATTTTCATTGCGAAAAATAGTTTTAAGTCTTGGGAAGTGTTCACATGACTTTGTTTTTGGGATTGTTCAAATTTGTTTTGATATTCATGGTGAACTGGTTTTCATGGTATACTATTGGGTCTAGTAAGAATGATAAGAAATTTTCCATTGAGGAAGTGAGGGAGGAATATGATGCATGTATTTCATGGCAGCGTTTGCAGAGAAGCACCATTGTGCAGGATGACAATGAGGATCAAATAATTCATTTACTAGACTTGAGAAGAAAGTTAGGAAGGCTGAGAAAATAAAGCAATAATTCATTTGCTGGACAATAATTCATAAAAAAATAGCACATCATGGAAGCTTTTAATCTTTATAAAATACACAGAATTCATGATTTTTAGGTTTCAATATGAATTGAACTCATATGTAAAAACTAACTGTAATCAATCTGAGCTTTAAAAGATAACAATAATTTACATGAAATCACTGCACCAGGTAGCTTTTCAATGAGAATATATAGACTGCAAATGTTACATTTAAGGAGAATATGCAGCCAATTGTTGTATGAGAATATGCATGAAATTTGAAATTATAAGTAGGTATGAAAAATAACCTATAATTTTTTATTCAACGGCCTTTCCTTTCAGAACTTAATAGAAGTAATCTCTTAATATAAAATCGACTATAATCATGCACCCTACAGAACAAAATCAGCAATAACCAAATCTAGGAAAGTGAATATATATTACCAACATAGGGGAGAGAGTATCCAATCAAAATGTAAGACATGGATCAAGGTGGAGGGTCTTTTTAATCAAAGGTTGAAATTGATTTTGAGATGATCTTGTGGCTGAAATTATTTGATTTGATATTCATATTTACTTTTTACCTTCACATGTACAATTTTATTGGTGTTTTTAATGGATGAATTTGAATCTTGAGAAGAAGGTGTGCTTTTTTTGTGCAGGTATGTATTAAAGTTTGGATATGAAAGATCTGGTGGTTGAACATACATTCTTGGAATATGGAAAGGGATGCATTGGATAGTGAAATACTCAACCCATTAAATAGATATGATGGGTTTGTCAATTGATATGTTGTACTTATACTTTGAAAAAATGAGTCTTTTATTGTAGAAAATGAAAGTACCAACTAATATTTATTGTGTACTAATTAATAGTGAGATGCTGACCCCATTCACAAATGGTTTATAAATAAACAATTTTTTAAACTTCAACACTCACAATTTTGGTTTTTATTCCATCAAGTATTGGATATTTTAAATGCAAAATAGTGTTCAAGTATTGGGAAGTGTTCACATACTGGCTCTTTTCCCCTAATGTCATTTCCACAAATTTTTTTTCTTTTTTTAAAGCGATGCTAATATGAAGAAATTTCAACGCAAAACATTGACACAATTTCAAAGTAAAAATGACACAATTAGAATATTTAGTAGTGTCACTTTCACTCCAAAAAAATGATTTATTTTTCCCCAAAATGATAGTTTTTGTTGCAAATTGGACCTAGTGAACAACATAATTTATGAAATTTTAGTTAGTGGATGCCAACACATAAAGTTATAATTTTCCCATGAATATGTATGCCATTTTCTCTATAATGTTATTATGTGTATAATTAACTCAACATTTTGATAACAAAACAACTAATTGTTTCGTGAGGCATACACAATTGTATATTGAGTGGATAAGTTCTGTTGTCATGCTCGTGTAAATAAAAACTAATTTTGAAAATAAAAAATACAAAATAGGGCCCACACTTTAAAGATTAATAAAATAGGTAAATAAGTTTACCATACTATGTATGAGGTGAATAAATAGATAAATATATTTGATTACAAATCAAATACCCAAATTACTTCACTAGGTAGATAAGCTTAACATATTATTTAGGAGGTGAATATATAGATAAATAAGTAGATACATAGTATATATATTCTTAAATTTACTATTTACACAATCCAACAAATCTTAAAAAATTATAGGCAAATAAATACCTTATATTATTATTTATATACAATTAAATCAAAACTAATTAACCATTTTATTGGATAACCTAAAATAATATATTTTAGATATTCACTAAAAAGTGTCTTAAGAAAGAAGAACCGTATTTAAATGTCATAGTTAAATTAAATTTATTATTTATACAATCTTTATTATAATATTAGAATTTAATAAATTATATAATATAATAAATTATATACAATATTAATTACAATAAACTATAATATATTATATTTATTATAAATTATAAAATCAAATTTAGTATTTACACAATCCAACAAAACTTAAAAAATCAAAGTTAAATAAATAAATTATATTATTATTTATATTCAATTAAATAAAAAAAATTCACCATTTTATTGGAAAACCTAAAATGATATATTTTATATATTCATTAAAAAATGTATCGAGAAAGAAGAACCATATTTAAATGCTATAATTAAAATTTACTATTTACATAATCCAACAAATCTTTAAAAATCAAACGTAAATAAATACCTTATGTTAATATTAATATTAATACTAATAATATATATTTTTAACGATATTATTATTAATAATTTATAGTTTAATTATAAATTGCAAAACTATGATTCATAAACCCTAAACAGTAAATATGTACAACAACGATGACAAATGGTAGATGAGAATAACCATGACTAGGAAGATGGCGATCATAATGGTGAAGAAGATTAAATTGATCATGAAAATGACTAAGATTATTATGAAATGATAACCATGTCAAAGACAGTGGCGATCATGACGACGAGGATGAGGACAACAATGACGATGACCACGATTAAGATGAAGATAACCATGATGATAAAGATGACATTTATGATGCTTATTACTATTATTGCTAGTATAATAATAATATAACATTAATAATAAGATTTTTTTGTTTTTTATAAATCATAATAATAATATCAATTTTGGTAGTAAAATTAATATTGATGATAATGATGACGAGAATGACAATGATAGTGGTGGTAGCGATAATGTTGATGATGATGGTGATGGTGATTATGATGATGATGATGATGATGATGATGAATAAGATGACAATGATGATGATGATGATATATTGATCGTGAAAATGATGACAATGATTATGATGATGATGAAAATGACAACACTGAAGATGATGATGATTGTGACAATGAAGATGATTAAGATGATGATAACCATGATATTAGTGTTATAAAATGATTAAGCTTGAATTACATTGGATGATTATAATCTAATATTATAGTCATATATATATATATATATATATATATATATATACACATGATTTTGAGAGGGGAGAAGATGAACGGGTACTTGTGAAGGTGAACAATCAAAAGACGTCCATTATAATGAAATACACCAACATTTCCCCGCTTATTTCAATTTTTTTTACGAAACTAACCCTAAAACATCATCATATTCATCTTCTGATTCTGGTGCATCTTCAAATTCATTATCTTGTCGAGTCATGACGCGTCCCTTCTACTTCTTGTGGCAAGGATGTTATGTGGATTTATTTGAATCACTTCGACCAGATGTGTTGTCATTTCCTGAGTTCCAGATGAAGAGGTGGGCTTGGTATGCTCATGTAATGCAACATGGATGCTCCTGTGGGCATTGTATCTTGCGTTCATCATCTGTATTGTAGCCTTCTTTGAGCTTGGCATGACTATTCTTCATCTAGTACCATACGTCAAACAAAATTGAATCATGTAATCTTTTATGCACACTGTCTTCAAATCTGCAAGTTTTGGAGACTTTTAACAAAGTAGAAACTAACACTCTCTTGTGCTTGAGTTCAGTTTATTAAAATTTGCATGTCCTTATAGTTGTGTTGGTGAGAAAATTTTTCTCGTGGAAAAATTGGTGAGTTCCAAGCCAACGCTATGGGAATCTAAGTCCCTCTACTTAAATGGTGCAACTTTCATATGTGCATGCATGAAAAAGTGAGTTTCGATGGTGGCCTTTCCACTAGCAGGGCCACTCCACTGACCTTGTGGAAAAGCTAGCAATTTCTCACTAGGGAAGAAATTTTGTCTTGGAAAGGGGAAGGGGAGTGGAAATGGATGTAGGAGAAAACTAATGTTGTGAGTAGAATATCAGATGCCCACACACATTAATTAGAAATTAGATTTACTTGCATTTATAGTCAGAAGAAAAAACAAATCCGTAGGAGAAGCTACATGACCAAATGAAACTCATTGGTTGCAAAGTACCAATTAATTCCTCAATCAAAGAGGTAAAAAATTCCTTCTTTTATTATTGAACCTCGAGCAGAGTTGGTACATAGCTTGAGAATGGAAGAAATTTGAGAGAGAAAGAATATAGAAGAAATATGGCATTTTTTGCCTTTTATAGGTACAAAGCACTATGTTCTTTTTCGAAATCAATTGCCAACCCTTGGAATGGCTTCGAGAAGCCATTATATTCTTTGGAAGAAACCGTTACAACTTTGTAAATCCTCAACGCCTTATGTTCATGGCAGGTTAAAAACCAGAACTTGCAAAGCAACCGTTATATTCGACTTGCCATTTTAAATATAAACCATTTGATTTGCTCTTATAACATTGAAATCGGGCCATCCATGTGGTAGGAAGGGATTGGAGCGGTTATAGGGGGAAGCCTTTCACATTTTGTGATTTTTTAGAGATTTGGCAATTTGGAACAAATTGGCCTGCACCCCTGCTTTGACATTTCAGCTTAGACACGTGGCACCTTCTTATTGGAAATGGGATCATGACCCTTTTCTCAACACTTTAACCTTTTTTGGAAATAAAGCTCAAAAAGTCAATTTCCTCCACTGACCCGCTACTCTGATTTGACTAGGAAACGTGACACATTCTAGTTGGAGACAGGGTCGTGGATCTTTTCTAAACATTTTAACCTTTTTTAGTAAAAGGATAAAAAAATCGAAGTCCTCTGCTGGCCCGCTACTCCGCTTTGACTTTTCAATGGTGGGCTTCACCTTTGAATTTTTCCTTGATAGCCTGATCGGGGCTATGGGTTACTTTTTAAATTTTTTCCCTTTTCACAAAGAGGCTCAAAATCTCAAATACCCCTGATGGTCCGCTTGTCCGCTTTGACTTTTCAATGGCGGGCTTCACCTTTGAATTTTTCCCTGATAGCTTGATCAGGGCTGCGGGTTACTTTTTAACTTTTCACCCTTTTCACAAAGAGGCTCAAAATCTCAAATCCCCCCGATGGCCCGCTTTGACTTTTCAATGGTGGGCTTTGCCTCTCCAATGACTACGACCACGTGGCAATCTGACGCTAATTTGGTAATTGGCCCTTTCTACCCGACCTTTAGAATTACACCATTACAACACGTGGAGCCATCCGTTGAGCCTTCCATACTTAGCTGATTTCAACTTCATTTTATACCTGGGACATGTGGAGAGCCTACACTTAATTAAAGACTGTCCTTTGGACCCTACCCTTGGAGTTGCATCGTTGCGACACATGGAGCCGTCCACTGAGATTTTGAAGTATGACCAAACCGCGTCCAATCAAAGAGACCCATGTATCACTCAGGGATGCTGAGGAAAAATTAGGTGGGGAAAGAAACACTCATCGTTCCCGACTGTGGAAAAATACACATAGGAAGAGAAATTCGTCATTTTGAGTCCAATTTTTGAATTTCCTTGGCGAGCTGGAGGCATGGATGAAAAACAATGATTCAACGACCCAGGCCATAGAACAAGTGAACAATTTCGATAAAAAATGGAGGTTACAAAGAGGATATTACATGTACAGACCAGGAAATGGAGGATTTGTAAAAACACGCAAAATAGAGGTTTAAAAATTTCTAGGGCATGACTTTTGCTAATTTTTTGAATCTCTAACCTAGCTTAAACACCAACGGAAGGCATGAGCTCAAAAATTTAAATTTGGCTATGAAAATGCAGAACATTTTTCAGGAGACAACAAGTTGCTTGCAATATTTCTAGTTTCTCCAGACATGATTATATTCTCTCATATTTTTGTACGAGAACACAAGCTTTACCTTCTTGACCATTTTCTCGTGTTCTTGTAGCTCTATAATAGAATTGATGAAGTTGGGGAATTGTATTGAACTTGTGTTTGCTTCTATTGAATCCTCTTTTCCTTTTTTTCTTTTTTAACTATTTTTGAAGTACTTCCTTACCCCTTTGCACGCTAAGTCTCTCCTTCTAGAGGTCATTATATTTTTCTTACACGTTCCTTGGTCTTCTTGTGCTTCAGGTCACTTGGTCTTTAAGAAAATATTAGGATTACGTAGATCCTCAATTACCATGCACAGATGTCAAACAATACACGTTTGAGGACACTTTCAGGTACACAGGTTAGAAACTAATTTATCTGGTTTTTTAAACGTCTCCTCCATATATAGCAGGTCTAAAAATGGCGGAGGTTAGGATTCATTGCCAAAAAAATAGTTGTTCACAAACTATCCAAAACTAATCTCACGCACATCAAACATTAAAACATGTCTCAAATGCCACACCGACCACATTAGACAGATACGTAGCAGATTTTAAAACTACACATGTTTCTTGCACATGATTCACTAGAAAGACAACAAGGAAACATGTCTCCTGAGATTCCTCACACTTCCTAGACATTGTTTGTCTACTTTTCAAGCCAAGTCTTCCTTGGACTAAGCATTGAAAACAGGGATCAACAAAATGCTCTGATACCAATGTTATAAAATGATTAAGCTTGAATTAGATTGGATGATTATAATATAATATTACAGTTGTATATATACATGCTTCTAAGAGGGGAGAAGATGAACTGGTACTTGTGAAGGTGGATAGTCAAGAGACGTCCATTATAATGAAATATGCCAACAATTAGTAATACTATTGATAAAATTATTATAATAATATTTTTAATAATAATAACTACATTAATATTAATAAAAAATAATAATAATAGTAATAATATTTTATTTCTGATAAGTTGTAATAATAATATTGTTAGCGTTACTTTAAGTTTAATACATTGGTTATGTATTTGATGGACAGTTATAAATGTCCACCTTCCTCCCGCAACCTTTATATGGTTATGCTTTTTCATTTGTTACATGCATTAAATAAAAAACATTCTTGTATCTGCCATCATTGGTATCAGAGCACTCATCCTCTCCCTATGTAGAAACTTAGAGAAGGTGTTTTTGGATGGAGTAATTTGTTTGGAGCTGTATGGGACCTTGTGGCGTGGCATTAATTATTTCACCAGTGACAAAACTTGAGCACACGAGGATGTGTTAAGCCAGTGTGGAGTCTTGAAATTGCCTAGCATTGAGACGTGTAATTCGTGACCTAGGGTGCAAGAAAAGGTCCTGTGTGTGAATGCGTTGGAGGAGGTTATCTATGAGGAGAAGTTGTGTGTGAGAGCTTCAACTTTTGCTTGAGCGTGAATTTTTAAGTACAACAAAAGTGTGAGAGATCTGTTTGGAATTATTTTGATGTGGCTATCACTTGCGTGATTTTTGATATGACTGCAGTCAAGAATTTTGTGATCCATTTAATGATCCTTTTGGCATTTAGCTAGTGAAAAAAGTGATTTGTTGAGGAAAATACAATCAAAAGAAAATAAATCGACAAAAGATTTATCTGGCGTTTTGTACTCCCTGCTGGTGTGCAAGGTTAGATCTAACATGCTTAGAAAGTTGGAGACTTGTATTGAAGAAATTTGCGTTTGAAAGCCTTGGTGTGTAGGAGAATTCAGAGCATCTCTCTCCCCTACAGCGTGAAGAGCTTGATGAGAGAGGCTAATCCAGATAACCTCACCACATACATGTCACACATTTTTGATGCCGAGAGTGTTACGAGCAACCCTTCCGCTGGGTCACCTCTGAGAACCCAAGAGGACACCACCGGCATCTATTTTTCCTTGCTCAATGAATTACTGAATACTGGCAACGTCTTATTTGACGAATTGGTGCGTCAAGGATTGTTTGACTATTTCTGGTTCGACGTGTGTTGTCAAGCACGTGAATCTGAAAGAATTGGAGCGCGGCTATGATGCAGATGATGAACGCAAAGTAGAACGCCCACAGGAGCATCCACGTCTCACTGCACAAGCTTATAGAGCCCATCTTCGTGATAGGTTCCTTCAGTAAGCATTTGTAACCATTTTTTGAACAATTAATAAATAAATAAAATACAATTTTGAGTTTTTGGAAATGTCTGCACCTCGCATTTTATTGTCGGATGCCTTAGTTGCTAAAAGGGCCAAATTTCACTACATGGAAAACCAAGATGCGGACGATTCTTTAGTTTGAAGATCTTTGGGGGATCGTTTCTGGCATGGACGCCCCTCCCACAGATGTTGATCTGTTGGCTAAGTATGAAAAGGCCGATGTAAAAGCATTAATGCTTATCACTCTGAGCCTTTCTGATGAGGTTCAACCTCACATTCGGGAAGCAACCACTTCCTCTACGGCATGGGCCACATTGTGTACCATCTATGAAGCCAAGAATCTGATGATGATGCTGCATCTTCACACAAAGCTTCACACAATGAGTATGCATGATGACGAATCATTCGAAGCCTTCTTGGGGCGTGTGGCTGAGTTACGTGTAGAAATTTCTGCTCTGAGTGAACCGGTGGACGACAAGTTGCTAGTCCCACTCACCTTGCGAGATCTTCCTTCCCAGTTTTGGACATTGATCACCACGTTGACCATCACTCAACAAGAGGTGAGTTTTGTCAAACTGGTGAATTATCTCCAGCAGGAAGAAGCCATTCAGAATGTTCAAGAAGCCTTCGAAGACAAGGCTCTCATCATGAGGAAAAAATAAGCAATAAGCCTCGGAAAGGGCAGTTAAACCCCCAGAATCAGAAGCAACATCGGACAACAACAACCTTCTCAGCCACCATAGAGCCACCCTAGAAGTAGCAGAACAACAAGGCAGATCGATGGTGCCACATTTGCTCCACGAATACACACATGACTGCGAACTATTATTACAATGGTCACAAGCATGGCAACTCTGGTGAAGAGAGCACTTCTGGCCAAGGATATTCCAAGAAATCCCAATGGCGTGCTCGTAATTAGAGGCAGAAGGGTCATATTGCTGCTCAATAGGATGCCACCTTTGATGAAGAGGTTCCAGACACAACTCATTCAGACATTGTCCTAGTCTCATAGACTTCGCAGCTGTCAGAAAGTGTCTGGTTGATTGATTCGGGTGCTAGAAAACACATGAATGGCAATAAGAAGTTGTTCCATACCCTGAGTGACCGACCCACTGGAGATTGGATCACCATCGCAGATAATCAAGAGTATAGTGCGGTGGGGATTGGTGATGTCATCATTCCTCTTGGGATACGAAGATGTCAACTCACGAAGGTGCTATATGTTGCAGGTTTGACCTCAAATCTCTTGTCTGTGAGTCAACTTCTTAATCATCAAATGTGGGTCGAATTCTTTGTTGAGAAAGGGGTCAAGTCCTGCATCATTTCCCAGGGAGACTCAGTTATTTCTCGAGCATTTATGAAGGGCCGTCTATTTGCACTGGATGCGGTCACTTCATCTAACATTGCTCTCTCTACTTCAATGGTGGAGTCCACTGCACTATGGCACTTTTGATATGGTCATCTTTCTACCATGGGGCTCTGCATCAACTCAATGCCAAGGAAATGGTAAGAGGGCTTCCTCCACTCTCCCATTCCTTACCTATTTTGCTTGGGATGTCTTGTGGGAAAACAACATAGAGGTCCATTCAAACAGAGCTCTTATCATTCTACGGAGCATCTTTAGGTTGTACACACCGATCTGTGCGGACCCCTGCCAGCTAGCTTCCAAGGTTTTGAATACTTCCAGCTCATCATTGATGATTACTCACGGAAAATGTGGGTATATTTTCTCTGGAAGAAGAGTGAGGCATTTACCAATTTCCAAACCTTTTACCAGTAAGCCACCAGGCAGTTTGGGAAGCCTCTCCTTCTCCTCCGCTCAGATTGATGGGGGGAATTTGTATCGAAGAAGTTCTTAGCATACCTGAAGTAGCATGGCATTCAGCAACATCTGACTACACCCTACATGCCCCAAGAGAATGGTATTTCTAAGTGACACAACAAGACTGTCATGGAGATGCCTCATTGTATGCTCTCCACCACGAAGTTGGAGGATCATTTTTGGGAAGACGCAGTCCTGACAGCAGTGTATCTAATCAATCAGGCACTCAAAAAGATCTTACAGAATAGGACACTAAAAGAGGTATAGACTGGTCTTAAACCTTCTATCTATCATTTGAGAGTTTTTTGTTGTACTACATATATGCATGTTCCAGATGAGAAAAGGAAGAAGATCAATCCAAAGACGCTGCCATGTATTTTCTTGGGGTATAGTACTATCTCAAAGGTATATAATCTCATGGATCCTGAGATGAAGAAGATCTACGAGAGTTGATATGTGGTGTGTGATGAGTCATCCTTTGACTCCTTGCCACACAATGGAGATCCAGTACCGATCTCGTCACATAGATTTCTCACACATCCAAATGATGGGCAAGATGATTCTTATCAGAGAGAAGAAGAGATGAGTGGAGACTTATTCGTTGATCTAGGCACACTGGAAAACACATCTTCACATCAACAACAACAACACCAACGTCTGAAATTGGTCCAGAATACTATTAGGGATGCACACCTAAACTCACTTCTAGGCACTTCTATGGGAGTAAGAACATGAAGTCAAGCAAGACATGAGGTAAATTTTTCACTCATGAGTTCAGTTGTTGATAGCACCAAACTTGACACTATTCGTGAGGCATGAGACCAACCACAGTGGAAACAGGATATGAATGCTGAATTTGATTCCGTACATTAGAATCAGACGTGAGAACTTGTCGATCTACCTCTAGGTAAGAAATCCATTGGCTGCAAATGGATTTTCAAAACAAAATATAAGGCAGATTGTTCAATCGATAAACACAAAGCATGACTTGTTACAAAGGATTATGCTCAGTAAGAAGGAATTGACTATGACGAGACCTTTGCACCTACTGGGAAGATCAAAACCATCAAAGTTGTTCTGTGCACTGGCAGCACAAATGGCTGGAAAATTCTACAGATGGATGTAAAGAGTTATTTTCTAAATAGTGATCTCAAAGAATAAGTATACATGGCCCAACCTGAAGGGTTTGTAGATGAGCATCAACCACACAAGGTATGTTGTCTAATAAAGTCATTTTATGGACTCAAACAAGCACCTAGGGCATGGTATAAAAAAATTGATGATCACCTATTGCAGCATGAATTCACTTGTAGCCCCTCAGATACAAATTTGTATATCAAGAAGGTAAGGAACAAATATTGTTATTTTGGTTTTGTACGTAGATGATCTTGTGATCATAGGAAGTTCTAAAAATCTTGTGGATGATGTAAAGGATGATCTGAACAAATCCTTCAACATGACCAATTTGGGGCTACTTCACTACTATCTTGGCTTAGAGATATGGCAGAAGAAGAATCATATCTTCGTCTCCCAAATGAAATATGCCAAGACACTCCTGGAGAAGTATGGAATGTCAGATTGTAAACCAATGTCCACACCTATGGAAAAAGGTTTGCAATTATCTAGATTCTAGGATTCACCGTAGGTAGATGGCACTCACTATAGGTAGCTTGTGGGGAGTCTCATTTACTTGACTTATACCAGGCCAGATCTTTGCTTTGCAGTGAGCTATCTCGCTAGATTTATGCAGGAGCCAAAGAAATGTCATTGGATAGCAACAAAGCATGTGTTGAAATACGTCCAAGGTACAATCGACTTTGGTCTGGAGTATCAGAAGAACACTCAATTCTTCTTATAGGGATATACAAACTCGGACTATACAGGATCCGTTGACGACAGGAAATCCACTTCAGGATATGTTTTTCATCTCGGATCTGGACCTATCTCATGGATTAGCAAGAAGCAAACTGTTGTTTCTCTCTCATCCACTGAGGCTGAATACCACGCCGCACGAGGAGCTATGTGCGAAGTGATTTGGTTATGTCACATTCTTGCAGATATAGGGATTCCTGAAGAGAAACCTCCCATCATTCACTGCGACAATCAAGGTGTGTTGAAGCTTGTGAAGAATCCTATTTTTCATGAATGGAACAAAGCATATTGAGGTCAAATGTCACTACATTCATGAACAGGTCTTGAACCACCAAATTCAGCTCCAGTACTGCCCTACTGATTTTCAGGTTGCAGATATTCTCACCAAGCCTCTCGGCAAGGTGAAGTTTGATTTGTTTAGGGGGTACATATGTAGAAACAATGTATTAAGGGGGGAATGTTAGCGTTAGTTTAAGTTTAATACATTGGTTATGTATTTGATGGACAGTTATAACTGTCCACCTTCCTCTCGCAGCCTTTATATGGCTCTGCTTTTTCATTTGTTACATGCATTGAATAAAAACATTCTTGTCTCTGCCATCAAATATGAATATTAGTACTAAGATTAGTATTGGTGATGATAACAACAATGAAAAAGGTGAAGATCGCTATGATGATGAAGACAACGATGACAGTGACGACAATGATGCTGATCATGATGATGAAAACCAATGAACTACGTGTGCGGGGATCCTTATTGTTAATAATATGAGTATTGAGTCACCAAATTGATAGGTTATCATCAAGGTCATTAATGCATGAACTAAATTCCCATCTTCTTTTCCTGACATCATTTTTTGTATCATTTTATGCCATCATATTCATTTTCATCATCATCATTGTCACCTTCATCGTTGTCATCATAAGAATTTTCATTATTATCATCAACATCGTCATCATCATGATGATGAAAATGGCGATGATGATGATCATGTTAATGATGGTGAGTAGTGATGATCATGATGATGACAAAGATAACGATGATGATGGTAACAATGATGATAAATATGATGATGATAATGACAATCATGACGATGACGATGATCGTGACAATGATGATGATGACGATGATGACGTTGATTGTGATGAGGATGAAGATGGTGATAATGATGATGAAAATAATGACAATGATTATGATGATGATGAAAACAACAACACTGAAGACGATGAGGATTGTGACAATGACGACAATTAAGATGACGATAACCAAAATATTAATAATACTATTAATAAAATTATAACAATAATAATAATACATTAATATTAATAACAATACTAATAATATTTTTTATTTTTAGAAATTTTAAATAATAATATCAATATTAGTAGTGAGATTAATATTCGTGATGATGAAAATGAGGATGATGGTTTTTGTGATGGTGGTGATAATGATAAAGAGGATTATGATGATCATGACCTTGAACACTAATGAACTACGTGGGTGGGGATCCTTATCATTAATAATATAAGTCTTAAGTCACCAACTTGATTGGTTCTCATCGAGGTCAATCATGCACGAACTAAATGCTTGCCTTCTTTTCTTGACTTTATTTTTGGTATCATTTTATGTCATCATAATCATTTTCTCCCTAATTGTTGTCATCATAATCATTTTCACCTTAATTATTGTCATCATAATCCTTTTCATTATTATTGTCAACATTGGCATCATTGTCATCATCACGACGACGATGATCATGTCAATGATAGTGAGTACTAATGATCATGTTGATGATGAAAAGATAACGATGATAAAGATGACAATGATATTGATGATCATGGCGATGATGATGATCGTGACAATGATGATGATGAAAATGACGACGACGATCGTGATGATGAAGATGAAAATAATGTCAATGATTATGATTATGATGAAAATGACAACAACATCTAAGATGATAACGATTGTGACGATTACGATGACGATAACCAAGAGATTATTAATAGTATTAATAAAATTTTAATAATAATAAATACATTAATATTAAAACTAATAATAATTATTATTATTTCTTGCAAATTGTAATAATAATATCAATATTAGTATTGGTGGTGATGATGATGATGACAATGATGATGGTGGTTTCGGTGATGGTGGTGATAATGATGAGGAGGAGGATGATGATGCCGATGACAAAGACGACGATAAATATGATGACGATGACGATGATGATCATGACAATGAACACCAATGAACTACGTGGGAAAGGATCCTTATTGTTAATAATATGAGTCTTGAGTCACCAACTTGATATGTTCTCATTGAGATCATTCATGCACGAACTAAATGTCCCCCTTCTTTTATTGAGTTCAATTTTGGTATCATTTTATGTAAAATGTGACTCCCGCTATTGCTACTATAATACCTATATTATATAAATATATGTAAAATATGCCAAGAGGTATAGTTCACAAGGTGCTTATTCCACACATGTCACACATCTAAAATAGGAACCTCGTGAACTATACCTCTCGACATATTTTGCATACATAAATTCATATAAACATAAATCAAAACGTGGTATAAAAAATATGTCGAGAGGTATAGTTCATGAGGTGCCTATTTTAGATGTGTGACATAAGTAACATAGGTACCTTGCGAACTATACCTCTCAACATATTTTACATATATTTATATAATATAAGTATGCTAGTAACACCTACCAATATATACAACAAGTACCAATTAATATATTGTGTGTAGAGTATTATTATGTATTTTACAAATAACACATATCACTATATTAAATGTGCAAATCTAGACTAATAGACCTAAAACTATTGATTTCTCTCGATCATTTGTATACATCAATAAATTATATTTCTAATATATAAAAAATAGTGTCCATATTTATAAATGAAGGTACCCCTTTTATCATATATTTATTTGATTAAAAAAATATTTCACTACAATTCATCTTGAAATATTTTTTAAATTGTTACTAAAAAAGAAAAACATATCATATTAGTTGGAAGATAAAGAAATATACATCATATTGGTAGAAAGCTTTCGGGAAAACACTAATGTTTTGAAGTAGTTTGACGGCATGACCTTTGATAGATGAGACTGATTTTTTTTTTTGACATTAGAAACTAAGAAAATAATTTCTTGGGCACATGCGTGGTTAATCTTCCAAACCAAAAGTCACCTCCGCACGTTAGGGCGACACGTGGGATTAGGTCACATTTTACTCGGACACGCATTTGATGCGCTTTTACAATTTGTGTAGGTTAGAAAAATATGAAAATTCAAACATTTTCATAGATATTGGGTATTGAAAATTTGCCATTCCGTGTCTGCGAGGGCGACGAATTTCATACCTTGCTCTCTCGATAAATTGTTATAACTCGCAAAATATTTAAAGGTGCTGGTGAGAGGGTGATAGGCATATATGAGGAGTATTTGAAAGTCATATATTAGTAAGAAAATAAACAGTTTATGGAAGTATGATGTACACTATGCGAGATTTGGTAGCCTTGTAAAATTCGGGTAGTCAATGGAGGATTTGAAGTTCAATTGTGATTGGAAATATGTTAATAATAATAGTAGTGTTATTTACAATTTGGATGCTAAAAAGTAAGATTATGCCATAAAAGTGCATTTATCTATTTCATGAGTGTTTCCCAATAATGTAAATAAGGCAAAGTATTTCTAATGTTTTTCAACATAGTATACAAGATGATTTGTTGTGGATCATTTCCTTGTTTTCAAAAATATTATATCTAAGGTAATAACACTGTTGAAAGTGTCCCAAAGTCTTCTCTCAACTGTGCTTCCTGGAATTGGTGTAAATTTACCCATGTAAGCAAAGTCAAATGTAATGTATTCATGATTATTATAAACTAAAGAAAATTACAAAATAATTCAAAATCTGTGGAGGGTAGAAACACTATGAAATCTTACTGATATATCTACTGCCAAATGGTTCAGTTGCATGTGATGGAAATGCTTGCTGGAGTCGATAATTGATGCTTTTAAACATTTTAGGCCCTGTAAAACGCATATCATCTATGAGAATGTAATGCACGCGATTCATTTCTTCTTGAAAGAATGCCAATGTCTGTCCTTTCAAAGCATGGACATCGCTAATTGGGAGTCTAAGGCCAATATTTATTGTTTTACCATGTATGTTGAAAGCAACATAGAATATGCAATATGTTGTTCCTTAGATAAACTTCCAACATTGAAAATGGATTCTCCGGCGGTATTGTTTATTGGCGTCGAGAAACAAATGCTATTTAGAAAATGTAGAGAGGAATCATGTAATGGTGATAGTAAACATTGTTGACTCTAATCATGGTCCACATCATACTCTAAGTAGCTGAAATATGCAAAATTTTATTAATTATATTTTGTATCCAATATATTCATGTAAACATTTCAAAGCCCATAAAATTAGCATAATCATATAAAATTAATTCAATAAGTAAATAAGTGTAAATATTAATTTTAAGTACAATAGTTATGATGCATTTTCTTAAACATTTCACACACACACACACACACACTTGTAAGTACAACACATGGCAAAAAAATCATTAAATATGATATTGAAAATGTTGGAAATTCCCAAGTTATTAAATCCCATAAAGTATATTTTTTTGATGTGATATATGTTTTTGAAATATAGACCATTCATAAAAAAATATTGTGATAGTTCTAAATTTTGTCAAGCAAACCCTAATTTTGTAACTATTGGGTAAGATTATATGAATTTATATATTATCTCTATCAACAAGTATACATGTTTTTTGTGCATGTAATAGTAATTTTAGACTAATCATCTCACACTTGTGAGCCTTCCTTGAGCACCTACATATGCTGTTGCTAACTTAAATTGTTGGGGAAACTTTTTATTTTTCGTTGTACACATTGAAATTGAATGACAATCAATCCATGTTCAATGCACTTAAACGTGATTTTATTATGTACATTTAAATTATTTAAATATATGAAAATTAGCAATGTCAATTATACTTTACCGAAGTACACTTTTACAAGGAGGGAATTGTCATAATCAACAACGACTCATTCATGTCCATCTTTATTAGTGTAAGTAGTGAGTGATTGACCTGCAAACTTGCAAGCATCGTTAATCACGAATACCAATAACTCATATTATATTGGAGATTCCAGCTATAGATCCATTTATACATGCCAAAGGCAAATACAAAGAGCAGATAATTATAGGGTGTAAATCAGAGGAAAATCCTTTATCAGCGTGATCACTAAATAATAAAAACTAAAAGTAAAAACCATATTGAAGCCCTATTCTTGATTAAGTTGAAGAATAATGAGTTAATATTGTGCAAAATGCAGCCGGAAATTTCGAAGTCTTCATGAATTTCACTGGAAAGTAATGAATTGTATCTCTTCAAAATATTTTACAATTATCTCTCTGACATTTCTAGCTGAAGGTTCCTTATATTTCCTATTACGTTTGAACATGTCCCTCTAAAGCATTACCTATAACGAGAAAAAACTCTAGGCTAATTACCTATAACTGAATTCTTGAAAGATTTAGAGTTAAGTAATGGTGGTTCATAGAAAGAAAGTGTTCGAATCTTATATATGCACAGGTAAATCAAATTTGCAACTAAAGTCTTTGCCGTTTAGAAAGAAAAGTCTTGCAATTTTAACGACTCACAATTGTTTCTGCATTCGGACCCAAAAAAAGGAAAATCTGAGTTTAAAATGATCCGTTCAAACCAGGCCAATCCCAATGTAAAGAGACAATTATTTCTGCATTCCGACAAATATGTGGGCTAATGAAAATTAAATATTCGCAATTAGGTATTTTTTTGTAATTAGAATTTACCGGAAGCTTCTGTTTTTTGACTTCATCACAGCCGGACCGAAAATAGTATTCAGAAAAGACATTGCATGTTGGGGCCAATTATTATTACAAGTTAGAAGAAATGGGAAAGAAAAAGCAATGGTAAGAGAGGACGACGTAAAAAACTGTCTAAGTAGGTTTATCGACCTTGACTTCATCACAGCCGGACTGAAAATAGTATTTAGAAAAGACATTGCATGTTGGGGCCAATTATTATTACAAGTTAGAAGAAATGGGAAAGAAAAAGCAATGGTAAGAGAGGACGACGACGTAAAAAACTGTCTAAGTAGGCCTATCGGCCTTGACTTCATCACAACCGGACTGAAAATAGTATTTAGAAAAGACATTGCATGTTGGGGCCAATTATTATTACAAGTTAGAAGAAATGGGAAAGAAAAAGCAATGGTAAGAGAGGACGACGACGTAAAAAACTGTCTAAGTAGGCCTATCGGCCAATAACAATGTATGGATGTCATGTGCATTTAGGAAATCATACATAGCATATGAATGCTTGATTGATGCTCTCTAGTTGGGTTAACATTCTTCCACTGTGTAATGATCTTGTTTAGGTATGTCTCTGCCATTTTTTATTGGAATGATTTGTCTTTGTTAATTTTGTTGTAATTTGAGGGCTCTATTTATGTGTATCGTTTGACCAAATGATCATGTTTAGAGTAATTTATGTATGAGAGGGTCATTGGGTATTCATCACTCTTTATAAATTATTAAAAAGAAAAAAGTTTATGTATGAGAAGGATGATAATTTATGTATGAGAGGGTTGTTGGGTATTCATCAAATTTTATAGATTATAAAAAAAAGATTATGTATGAGAAGGTTGTATGATTTTTAAGTTGTTTGTTTATCTCTATCATCCAAAAATTAATTGAAGGATATTTGCTAAGGTACAATTGTTTAATTATTGATTTGTTGAGAGTTGTGATTCGGGGAAGTGCACTCTTGATCTATTTCAATGTTTTTTGTTGTATTGGGAAACCATACCAAAATGGGAATATAAGACAAAGTTTATATTATTGAATCAAAACCAGTATACTAGGGTTTGACAAATGATTTTTCACTTAACACAATTGACGTTGTGGAAAATGATAGTTTTACACTAGCTTTTATCAAATAAATTAATAAAAAAACCTCAATCACAAGGGAAACCATACCATTTTGTATAAGAGGAGACCAATCATGTGTAATCTAGATGTTCATGATGAAATCTTAGTTAACCGAAAACCATTGGGGTAAATAATCAAAACCAATATCATCAAGGCTCGTAACCATTGCATACACTTCTTCAACTTCTAAATGTATCATAGTGTTATCAAAAAATTACAATAATAACCCTAAGTTAGGAAAACCATGATCACTAGAATACTCGTGCTCTAGAATTGTGTCTCTCATGTATGTATCATAGCTTTTTCTGCAGGTTTTAGGATGATGTCCTTGAAACTTACCTATTTCTTGTGAGAATCACTAAAAAATCTTATGATCAACATAAAAGGAAAATCCACATGGATTTATTATATCTTGCACAAAAAACAATATGAAAATTGGTGGATACCCTTAAGATACCCAAAAACATAATTTACACAATAAACAATCATGAATAAATGAATAATAATATGGTATCTCAATATGTGTTTACAAGTGGGGCAAAACACTTTATTTGTGCACCTACTTACATGTAGGGAAATTTAACACTCTATACACTACTATGTTGTCATCAATTCTAAAGTGTGGCACAAGTATTGGTAAATTTATCGGCCGAATAAGGTAAGTTTTACAATCTCTTACATTCCCTTTAAAACATAACTTTGAGGGCCCAAATGAAGGTGGCATTTACTGGCAACATTACTTCAATGTCCCTCCCAAAAGAGGAATCATAAAAGGCTACAAATTTAGTTTCTTAACCTTCCCACCAACATTCTCCCTAAAATGTAGCCACAATGAAAGGACTTATTAGAGATATGTGGAATTACACTTATACCCACTCTTAATGGTGTCCAACTTCTCAATTCAAAATATGATGATGAGCTAAATTGAAGCTAACTGTTATAATAATACATGTCAATCTCTAAATC
Source organism: Taxus chinensis (assembly GCA_019776745.2). NCBI lineage: Eukaryota > Viridiplantae > Streptophyta > Pinopsida > Cupressales > Taxaceae > Taxus > Taxus chinensis. The sequence continues at coordinate 142,388,003 of CM034149.1, forward strand.
CTCTGAAGTGCATGATGGGCTCAAACTAATTCAACATTGTGTCAACAACCTTACACTATTATAACTTACCATGAAATAAAAGTCTCCAAAAGAATATTGTCAAAAATGTTGAATCCGACTATCACATGACCAATATTTGATCACCAAATGCTCCCAACCATATGCATGATATCCAAAAATTGCATAATCTGAATATATTTACCAACTACCGGAGGAAAAGCAACAAGAATGTGACATCCATAAAAGCAATAAATGATGGCCTAATTGTGACCCGATTACTACGCCAATAAAAAATTCTACCTCACATGTGCATGAGACTCAAAACCTATCATGAAATATTGATCCAAAAGCCCAAAAACTAAAGCCAAATTCTATCTTCCGTACACACAATCTACCACGAACAACTCATAGGCCTAAAATCATCACTAACCTAGAATAATCCATCAACTTATCCACTATCTATAATGCCACAACATACCTCAACCCGACATACCAGTCATGAAAAAATAAAGAAGTTCATCTTCTTTAGACACAACCTACAACAAAATAATGATGTGATAATCCTCTTTGGACATATGAAATCCTTGAACGAAGTAATAAAACCAATGTCTTTGGATTGTAACATGTTAAAGAATAATGAATCCAATCCCGTTCATTCATTTGTGACTTTTATCATCATTCCAAACTAACTCTAAAAAGCAAAGATGAAATCAACTTTTTAACGTTGACTCCATAAAATGGCTCGTGATTACAAGGTCACTCATTGATCAAACGAATAAAAAATCTATCAATAATAAGAACTAAATGCTCTCATGCCCATCAAAACTAACTCCATCATCAATTCTTAAATCTAAAAGTTATATTATGCTCACAAAAAAAACATACCTATAATTAAATCCATTTTTAAATTATATATATATATATATATATATATATATATATATATATATATATATATATATATAGTACCAACCATTTGATGATGAAAAGCACTACAAATATTTTACACTTCAAATAACAAGAATAAATCAAGTACACACGTTATAAAAATTAAGAATAATTTTTTTAAATCACCGGTTGATTGGTACCTTAAGTAATGTAATGCCCCGATCGACGTTACCCCAGTTCTGCTTCGATGACCCTGTGGATAAGCATGGAATGGTTGTGTGTGTGCTTTTGTTGACCATTAGTTGGCTTCAACCTTGTCGTAGAGGAAAGATTAGCATCCTTCCTGCCTGTCTGGTCTCCCCGTGTCCTTGTCAATTCTTCCAGTGGAGGGCCTCCACAATGCCCTTTACGATTACCTTTTTTAAAGGCAGATCGTGTTCGCGAATTGTCGAGCATGACTGTCAGTCATTGTTAATATAATTAATAATTATTTTAAGTTATAATAATAATAATGATAATGATAATTATAATATTATTATTTTAATTATCGATCGGCGATTATTTTTTTTATTGTCGAATGTTACCGATGCTAATATTAATTATCTTATGTTATTTTTTTGTATCCTTTTGTTCGCTCCTGTAGACCGAGACTTGATTTGCGTGGGGAGGTGGTTATGGTCCTTTGGTGGCGCCAATTTGTTGAAGGGGTCTGCTAAATGTAATGTATATTGGTTTATTCTCCCACCAGCGCCTCCCTTGGCAGTGACTTGTCCACATTAAAGCACTTCTCCCAATAAAGTCCCTTTCTTGGCATGCTAGGCTAGAATTAATTATCTTTTGCTTATTTTCAGATGAAAGTGGGCAAGTGGGTGGAGTGTTGGCCGCACCTTTATATTAATTATTTTTGATTTGCAAATCTACTTTGGGCAAGTGTTTGTCTGCTTATGCCAATCTGCTTTGACCGCGTGAGTGTTATGTTGAAGCGTCCTTCTTCCCTGTTTTTTGCTGGTGGCTTTCATTTGGATGGTTGTTCCCCTGTTACTCTACCCTAGCTCCTATTTGTAGCCTGTAACGTCCTTCTTGATGATGGTTGTGTGTTAGCTAGTGATGGAGACGACATAGTTTTGAAGCATTTTGTCAACAGCTCTCACACCTTGTGTTTCTTCCTCCACGTTTACATTCTCGACTTAGAAGGTTCCTACAACTCCATCTTTCTAAAGTCCATTTCTTGTGCTTCGATGGATGTTCTTACCCTATTCCTAAGATGTTATTTTGGCTTGACTGCATACATGCTGACAGAGGAGAACTGAGGTGGTTGGACACCTGTTGGTTGCATGTGGGTTTACGAGCTATGTTTTTCTTGTTTGTTGTTCCTCCTATGCAGACCTTGCAGTCATGACATTCCTGCGACCTCACCCCTTTGAGGATTTCTTTGTCTAACAGTTTCCCTGCCTCGTGTACACCTCCACATTTGCATACACAGATTCTAAGGTTGTGAGGATGTTGCAAGGTTGTGGAGTCTGGCTGTATCCCTATCTTTCACTTGTGTCCTGGGTTTTTTTAATAAACCCATTTTGTGTATACCACAGTCATGGCATTCCATGAGACCATTGTTCTTTCTATTCAATGTTACTTCTATAATAGAGCTCTCTTCCTGTGCTAAACATGGACGAGAATGGAGTTGGAGCGCCTAGCCAATAGAAGAGGGGAGATTTAACCTGAAGATTGTTGTTGTTGGTCCGTGCGGTGTCCATACGATTGGTAGAAGCTAAAAACTAGGCAAGATAACTCTACCCTTTGCTACAATTGCTAAAATTTAAAAATATCAGGAAATAGAACTTTCTTTTCCCCGAATTTGGTTTGTCTATGCTGCTTTGTGGTGGGTTTTTTCACCTTGCATGAAATCTCCCCTCTCCCCTTGTAATTTTCTTGTTTTGGATTTAATCGCTGTCAGTGTTAAAATGAATAACATAGATATATTTTCTTTCTTTCTCCTACGTTGGCTGTTCTGTTTTCATTCTGAAGTAAACGACCTCCTACCATCATTAAATACATTTCTATGTTTTAGTAACAAGGTTATTACGTTGGTTATAGCTAGTAAATGCTGTGGTGAAAGAAAACATGATGTATCCTTAAACCCCTTGCTCTTCATACGAGATTACTATCTAGATTTGATTTTTTTCCTTCCGGGTATGTTGAGCATAATTCCCGTAGGTTATGACAACCTAGATTTAACGAACAACGATCCAGGTTGATTATAGTTTTATGGGAACTTAGTCACCCTTTTGAGTTATGGAAAAAAATTTTCGTAATGTTAGTTATTTCCTTTGGTGTTTCCCAACCATGGTGATGTGTGGTTATCGAGATCTGTTGGACCTCCATGTTCTCTTTTCTTGGACTAGGTAGGTGGCCCCTTCGATATCCAATCAATCACGCAGGTTTACAAAAATTTACGTGTGGTTGACTGCAACTTGGCTACAATTAGGTATGAAGGGGGATATCGTGGCTAAGGTACCTGATTGCTTAGTCATTTTACACCCTAGTTATTCCTTTAGAATTGATTAGAATACTAGACATTTACCCAACTACTTGATGATCATCGGTGTAGGTCCAAATGTTTAAGTTTTTCCTTAAGGGGCACTTTGACCATCCCTTATGAAGTTTGTACCACAACTTAATTCTTGGCACCGAGATTTGAAGTTACATATGAGAAAATTATAGATAGTACTCTTTTATTATTAAAATACCATGGCCTAGTTTTATTGTGTGATGACTATTGGTGGTGTACATAATTGTTCATCTCACTGATTTTGCTGGAAATTGATAATGTATTTTATTGACAATTGGATGATTCATGTATAGTGAAATTTGGTTGACTTATGATATAACTGTTAAGATTATTAGAGACATTTGGGGGTAATTATATTTATAAATGCGTTGTTGATGTTATGATGGAAATTGTTGTTGAGATAATGTATTTGGTGATTCATGAAAACATATTTTCTTTTATTAAAAGAGTGGTATGATTATGGTAATGAGGGTTGTTTTAAAAAGGAACTTGTGATGGGAAGGAGTGATCCACTTGTTTTTTTAAACCAAAACTATAGGCTTATAGGGAAGGTTTGGAAATCCCTAGAGTGGTAAGACTTGGGTTGATGTTTAAAATGTTAACTTGTATGAAAGAACCCTCTTTTACTCTCACTTGTCATTAATTGCCTAAAAAGACAGTGGCCTCTTCTTGAATGATTGTGAAATTCCTTGGAGTTGATGGTCGAAACTAGTATAAGGCCATTGGCCCCTTCTCAAATGATTGTTTAATTTTTTTGCTTTGAGACAATGTTCATAACTGAAGTATAAGGATTTCTTCTTAGATTGGCATGGTGGAAATTTTAATTATCTTAATGGGTTGTTAGTATTTAAAGCTTTGAGCCAATTCTTTTTAAGAATATTTTCCTTTCTTGATATTGTTAGATATTAGCTTATTTTTGCTTTGTGTAGGCTTATCTTGCTCAATTCTCGCAAACTGACTCAGGTTAATAATTGTTGTAGATGGATTATGCGAGTAGATGATGGAAAGACTTGTAGAATATTGCATTAAACTTGGTCATGAAGTTATTTTGTACAAATACTTTTATGTTGGAAAACTCTGGACTAGGTGGTGGGGACTTCAGAAGAAAACCAGTTCCTTAGAATTATGTGTTGTGGAGTAATGTTGTCGTGACTATTGAAACTTTGACTTTTTTTATTATCATGGAAAATATAAGAGTTGATTACCACATGGTTATGGGTGATTCTAATGTATTACAGAAATTCTAAGAATAGTATAGTGTGGCATGACCAATGTTATTACTCTCTTGTTCCTTAGTCTTGGCTCCATAGAGTTGGTTTGTCCCTTTGGGTTGTGCATGATGTAGGAAAGGATTGATGTAACCATGTTTAGTTTTCACAAATGAGTAATGGTAAACTTTGCTCTTGAGATAAAATGTTGTGTGGTAAACCCTTCCAAGATATAGTAATAATGTATTTATAAGCATAGTAAAATGGGTTGGATAATCATTATAAAAGTTAAAATAAAATATATATACGAATAAATTAATGTAGATGTGACCTACTTGATAACTTTTGAGCCCCTAAGTGATCAAAGAGGAAACTATATTTGGTAATAAAAATATATATACCTTGTTTTTTCCCAAGTTAAAATAATCAACATTATCTTTTTATGGTGAATTCTTAAATGATCTTATGGTGAAATCAATGATTAGTTTTTAGAAGATAATAAGGTTATATAAGTAGGAGGGAAATTGATTAAGAAACCCTTCAATCTCTCTCAATCATTTGAAATGTAAATTGTTTTCCTTTTTCAAACTTAATCAAGCAAATTCTAAAGGAAACTTTTAACCAATCTTGATAAATTCTTAGCCTCAGTAAAAGACTAGGTAATAAGCAATGAGACCCTGAAACTGAATTTTTTTTCCCTGTTTCCCTTAACCCTTACCTTGGTTCATTGTAATATTTCTTAAAGTTAATGTTAAAATTTAGATCCTTTGACAAAGAAGATTATTGTTATGAACCTAAAATGGTACTTTCCCTCAATCAGAGTTTGTGCTTGTCTCTTGTGCAATAGAGGTGTGGAAACAAGTTTCTGTGGCTTGAGTAAGATTAATTAACCTTGTGAGAAATGGAAAATGTTCTTAAATCAATGAATTAAGCAAGTTATTGACATATCATAGAATGATTTTCCTTCAGAAAACTTGGTCTTAAGCTAATTAGTCAATAATATAAAAGAAATAAATTCACCTTTGTACAATAATGGTGCGGATCAAAACATGAATCTTCTAGATCATAAAGTTAAGAGACATTTTTGTAAATACATAACCTTAAAATATTTTACACCGAGGGACGGTCTTAGCTGTAACTATGTAAAAAAGTGGACAAAAACCTGAAAAAAAGAAAAACACGTACGCATTTTATTATAACGCGATCGCGTTTTAAATTCTCAGGTTTGGGATTTACCAAAGCATAACGCGTATGCGTTATGTCTGCTATAAATAAAAAAAGAGGCCCGAGCCTCTATCATTTTATCTCCCTCAAACGCGAGTTTCAGAGCTTAACCGTGCCCTCACGTTTTTTCATTCAGCTGGATCTCAAGCTCAAAGGATCATTTCTGGATCACAGGAAGATCTGAATCGATGATGGCACCACAGAGAAGAGGTAGGCACAATTATTTTCTCAAAATTGCATTGAAATATGATAATTATAGATTAAAATTTGAATTGAATACATTTTTTTATTGTTACAGTTTGAGGTCGAGGGAATCAACCACAACCAAACCCTGTTATTCCTGTCATCCCTCCCAACCCTCCCACAATTGCTCAACATCCCCCAGGTAGTCAAGAAGATTTAGCAGCCCACATAGTTGAAAACAAAATTGAAATTGAGGATTTAATCAAAAGAATGAGGGATTCACAATCTACAAACCCCCACCGCGCCTCTCTTGCAAACACATTGGAGGCATTACTTGCTCAAGTTGATGTGGCAACGGGGCAAATTGATCATTGGACAACTTACAGAGAGGGTTGTAGGGTTTATTATTCCAACAAATTGTCATATGTGGATGTAAAGAAAAAATAAATTACAAAAGACCTCATATGCACCTTATTCATGGACCCCCGCACTAATTTTCCTGTTCTGTTGTCATGTAAACGGTTTCCCATCCATTGGTGCAATAATAATTTGATTAAAAATAATTTTTGGGACCGATGGTGGATGGTGTTTGATTTTCCACCTTGTAATAACAATGAGGTGCCACTATACTTTCTGAGGAAACTCTATTGCGAGTTTATCCTCAACGAGATCCCAAATTATTTTGATTTTTGAGATTTCCAGGGCCGAGGAAAAGGATCTGCACAAGATCGACCAGGTGCACAACGTGCACCTATTCAGTAGGGTAGAGTCCCCGCACAGAAGCCCCCTCACCCTGAGATTGTCCCTCAAGTAGTGAAGGAGACAATAGAGATTGATACACTCCATGCACTTCAGGGGCTATCTGCGACCCTTGTTCGACATACGAGGGAGATTTCTGAGCCAGATGCTCATGGAGGTACATAGAGTATTCCCTCAGGGAGTACTAGCATGAGGCCACATCTTTTCTCGTCATGTGGTAGCATATGTTTGGGGCCCGAGGAGGATGATACTTTCATGCGTACTGATTTTGGTGGAGTTGGTGCTAGGGGTGCACATGATAATGTCACTATGTCAGATGCCTTTTTGAGTGAGACATTTGGATTACAGTCATCGACGTCACCTTCGCAGGTATTTGTTATGTTTTATTATGTGTGTTACAAAAAGTTTGGAGTACTTGATTTACTTATATATATGTTAAATTTTTGAAATAATTGTATTTGTACATGTACATGCATTGATATTACAGCGCAGGAGGCACATCTTCATCCCAACCACAGGGGGCGAGCACCATGCATACACATACATTCACAGAGGTAATTTAGAATGTTAATTGTGTAAAATTTTCACATACATACACATGCAATATATATATATATAGTTTTGAAGTCAAATATATGTATGTTCTTGTATGTCCATCTAACTCACGTGATACATGTTTGATAAAGATGTTGACTTCACTAGACACCCCACCATCTCTGCGACAAGTAGAGAAAGGTGTTGCCGCTGCGATTTCATCTGCGCAACAACTCACTGAGGTATTCAAACAACATGTAAATTTTGTTAAATTTCTCGTGTAATTCATATTATGTTAAATTACATGTTAGTAATGTCTTTCATTGTAGAATTATTAAATTATGTTAATAATGTCCTTCATTGTGTATATGCAGGAGTTACCTGCGACAGGTAGCAAGCCCTGTTCATTTGATTCACAGGCGTGGCGGGGTAAAAACAATAGTTCTATATTGATAAAATTAGTTAAAATATTGTCATTACACATACATGTACTTAGTTCTATTTTCGCTAATTCTGATGTTAGATTTTCTGATCTTATGTGTATGCAGGGAACTTCAACCCCCTCCATTTTGACTTCGAGGGCACAGACTCCTCCATCTCATCATCTTCGTACCCCCGTTCGTACTCCAGGAGCTCCGATGACTCATCTGAGCGTGAGATGCAAATTCGGTGTGATCGACAACTCGCGGTAAGTTTGTGTATTTATGTAAATACTTTCATTCTAGCATGGTCTTAAATACATGTTGAAAACATATATAAATTAAGTTTTGACAAAAAAACATTGTTTGCATTTACAGGCTCATCTACAGGAGAGGACTCGTAGCATGGGCTCGGACGATCCAAAGTCATCTCATAGATCTCCATCTTCGTCTAAGGGAGGGCCTTCTTCGAGCAAGGCCAAGAGAGGGATAGATTTTGATGATTAGGAAATATATATGTCTTACATGACATTTTTTTGTATGCCTATGTGCATGGCATTGTATGTACGCCTATATGGCATTTGAACTTGATGGTATATGACCTATTTGGGCATTTTTATATTTATTATGCACATTAAAATACTATTTGGAACTTGATATTTTTGTATGAGACCTTACATTTCTGAGATTATTTTTGCATGAAACTAATATGATGTGCACTTGACAATATTTAAGACATTATGGATTATTTTTTCATTTATTGGTGATGTACATGTACTAGCATTTTCAATGTATAATATGCATCAAACTTTGGAAATCAATATTTATATAATGTATGTATATAAAGAGTTACCTAATCTGAGTAATTATTCATTCAATTTATCAATGTGTATATGTGTATTTACCTTACTTGTGCTTCTTCTTGCTCATGGTCTCTTTGTACTGGTTCCTATCTTATCATGCACTTACTACATTCTTCTATGCTTCTTAGTCTTCTCCCCTGTTAAAACACCTGAGAGTCGTCACAATTTGATGCCTTTCATCTGTTGATATTTTGAGAATGTCTCTCCATATACATTACTCCAATGCTTGAGAATGTCTCCAGATGCAATGACATTCTGATTCAGACACTCAATGATTCTTGATTGTCTAATCCTGTCCAATTCATGTTATTACCTCTAAATCTGTATGTATTTCAAGTTGTTTGGAAATCACATCACACCCTTCACTATGCTTGATGACTACCCCTATCCTTTTGAAGGTGCTTTTGAAAGCATCCATGGGTTTATCATAGCATAAATTATCAATGAATGGAAGGTCACTAAGCCGTAGGCCAGCTGACTCCCATTCAGAACTAAACAAGAAAGATTTACTAGGTGATTGATAACTCCCGTGTGTTCTTAGACATTCCCCTATCAAATTCATTCTTAAGCCAATCTAGTCATTCAGGGCTCTTAAGGGCCTACACCCAGATGAGGTAGTCTGAAAGCACGGGGAGCGTAGGGAACCAAAAAAAAGCCTCCCCTAGCATTCACCAGGCCATCTGGATGTGTTGGCGTAGTTGGTTCGGTGCCAAGAGCTTCCGTTTGCAAAGTATTGTGTCTGGCAGCCTTACACTGACTCAGACTGCAGTATTTCGCGTGTTTGCAAACAATAGGACAATGAGAGAACCAAATGGAGATGGATAAAACTGTGATAGGATTTTGTAGAGGGCCCCGACATGGAGGTTTAGGATCTAACGAGACATCTCTAGGTGCCACAGAGTCTGAGAAATCACTCGTCGAAGATATAACGTGTTTTGGTCTCAGGGCTCTTAAGGGCCTACGCCTGGACGAGGTAGTCTGAAAGCACGGGGAGTGTAGGGAACCAAAAAAAATCCTCCCCTAGCATTCACCTGGCCACCCCGACATGAGGTGGTTAGCGCCAAGAGCTTCTGTTTGCAAAGTACGTCTGGCAGCCTTATAGGGAACTCAACTGCACTATTTCCCCAATAGACAGTTCGAGAGAACTGAATGGAGATGGATAAAACCCCAACATAGAGGGTTGACATGGAGGTTTAGGATCTTGAGACATCTCTAGGTGCCAAGAGTCTGAGAAATCATTTGTCAAAGATATAACGTGTTTTGGTCTCAGGGCTCTTAAGGGCCTACGCCCAGACGAGGTAGTCCTGAAAGCATGGGGAGCGTAGGGAACCAAAAAAAGCCTCCACTAGCATTCACAGGCCATAGGACATGTGTTGGCATAGTTGGTTTGGAACCAAATGGAGACCATTTGCAAAATATATTGCATCTGACAGCCTTGCACTGACTCAGACTACACTATTTACGTGTTTGCAAACAATAGGACAACGAGAGAACCAAATGGAGTTAGATAAAACCATGATAGAATTTTGTAGAGGGCCCCAACATGGAGGTTTAGGATCTGACGAGATGTCTCTAGGTGCCACGGAGTCCGAGAAATCACCCGTCGAAGATATAGCGTGTTTTGGTCTCAGGGCTCTTAAGGGCCTACGCCCGGACGAGGTAGTCTGAAAGCACGGGGAGCATAGGGAACCAAAAAAAATCCTCCCCTAGCATTCACCTAGCCACCCTGACATGTTGGCATAGTTGGTTTGGCACCAAGAGCTTCCGTTTGCAAAGTATTGTGTCTGGCAGCCTTATACTGACTCAGACTGCACTATTTTGTGTTTGCAAACAATAGGACAACGAGAGAACCGAATGGAGATGGATAAAACCATGATAGGATTTCATAGAGGGCCCTGACATGGAGGTTTAGGATCTGACGAGACATCTCTAGGTGCCACGGAGTCTGAGAAATCACCCGTCGAAGATATAACGTGTTTTGGTCTCATGGCTCTTAAGGGAGACGAGGTACACCGAAAGACGAGGTATCCTCCTAGAAAGTTGGTGTAGTTGGAGCTTCCGTTTGCAAAATATAGCGTCTGGCCTTAACTGACTCAGACTACACTATTTCGTGTGTTTGCAAACAAAAGATCCTCTGTGATAGGATTTAGGGCTGATTGGAGGTTTAGGATCTGACAAGACATCTCTAGGTGCCACGGAGTTGGAAATCAGTTGAAGTATAACGTGTTTTGGTCTCAGGGCTCTTAAGAGACTTGCCCGGACGAGGTAGTCATAGGGAACCAAAAAAATCCTCCAATAGTGTTCACCAGGCCATCCAGATGTGTTGGCGTAGATGGTTTGGTCCCACGAGCTACCGTTTGCAAAATATTGCGTCTGGCAGCCTTGCACTGACTCAGACTACACTATTTCACGTGTTTGCAAACAATAGGACATCGAGAGAACCGAATGGAGATGGATAAAACCATGATATTCTTTCGTAGAGGGCCCCTACATGGAGGTTTAGGATCTGACGAGACATCTCTAGGTGCCACAGAGTCTGAGAAATCACCCGTCGAAGATATAGCGTGTTTTGGTCTCAGGGCTCTTAAGGGCCTACGCCCGGACGAGGTAGTCTGAAAGCACGGGGAGTGTAGGGAACCAAAAAAAATCCTCCCCTAGCATTTACTTGGCCACCCTGATGTGTTGGCATAGTTGGTTTGGCGCCAAGAGCTTCTGTTTGCAAAGTATTGCGTCTGACAGCCTTACACTTACTCAGACTACACTATTTCATGTGTTTGCAAACAATAGGACAACGAGAGAACCAAATGGAGATGGATAAAACCATGATAGGATTTCATAGAGGGCCCTGACATGGAGGTTTAGGATCTGACGAGACATCTCTAGGTGCCATGGAGTCTGAGAAATCACCCGTCGAAGATATAACGTGTTTTGGTCTCAGGGCTCTTAAGAGACTACGCCCGGACGAGGTAGCCCGAAAGCACGGGGAGCATAGGGAACCAAAAAAATCCTCCACTAGCATTCACAGGCCATCTTAACATGTTGGCACAGATGGTTTGGTCCCATGAGCTACCGTTTGCAAAATATAGCGTCTGACAGCCTTGCACTGACTCAGACTACACTATTTCGTGCGTTTGCAAACAATAGGACAATGAGAGAACCGAATGGAGATGGATAAAACCGTGATAGGATTTCGTAGAGGGACCTGACGTGGAGGTTTTGGATCTGACGAGATGTCTCTAGGTGCCACGGAGTCTGAGAAATCACCCGTCGAAGATATAGCGTGTTTTGGTCTTAGGGCTCTTAAGGGACTACACTGACGTGATTTCTCAGACTCTGTGGCACCTAGAGACGTCTCGTCAGATCCAAAACCTCCATGTTGGGGCCCTCTATGAAATCCTATCGTAGTTTTATCCATCTCCATTTGGTTCTATCGTTGTCCTATTGTTTGCAAATGCACGAAATACTGCAGTCTGAGTCAGTGTAAGGTTGTCCATTGCCAATCACCTGAATAATATAGGTGGTTCATACAATATAGGTGGTGAAATGAGAATTTATGTTTGTTGTTCCTTTCTAATATTTAATTTCTCTTAGCTTCACTTGGCTTCGAGAATAATAAATTCTCTACTGACAGTGCCAACCACGTGAAGGTGGAAGCTTTTTTGGCACCACTAACCTACATAAACATGTTAGTAAGCAATTAAATAGAATTTTAAATCATACAAAATTTAAACAAAATCATTTAAGTAAATATTCAAATTAAATTCATGAAGAACATACCTTTGCAAATTCAATCCAATGAACCGCAAGGATCAACTCTACTCTTGACAGTAGCAAGAATTGCTTCATGATCTGATTCATGAACCTTCCACAGATTCTTGTTTAATGGCCGACCTCGATATTTGATCAATTTAATATTTGTTGCAAGGACCAAATGTGAATAGTGAAGTATCTTTCGATGTAATTCATATGCTTCAAACAACCAAATGTTTATTTTTTTGATAGGATATCGTCGAAGCCAAGTTCCAGTGACTACCACTGACCCAGTGGGATACTCAAGGTCTTCACCATCAATGACTATAGAAGTCAAAAATTTTTTTCCCCTCTACACAACGAGACAAGAAGTAGTATGTTCCCTCTTCGTTAAATTTTGTCGCAATAACTGCAAAAATGTGCCCTACATCACAAAGTAAAATTGTTCAGTCAAATTTAAAATACATTAAGAGTTGACCATTTAATAATTTATAAATCTAAAACATGGCATGTACATATATGTATGTACCTTGTTGCACTAAATCAGAGACTTGGTCAAAGTCAGGTGATGTTGTCATTTGATCTGAAGACCCTGCAAGTTGTAATGCTCATGGAACTTGATGTGTGTCGAGTGGAATTAGAGGTCTACAAGTCCATTCATCCACCCACTACTATGACTCACATTCATTCCACGCAAAATCAATGCATGATATACAAAAACATGCCATGCACCTAGTATAAATAGTCCAAGCATTTGCATCTGAACTACGGAATGAGTGCATATCACTTGATCCTACAACTGTCATACAATCTTCAAAGTTTTCCAGATGTTGTTCCTCTATCAACCAAAAATATCTACGAACCGTTGATCTCTCTTGAGATTCATGGCCCATATTCTTGACACACCAATCAACAATGTTTTTTGCATCTGTAAATTTAGCACCATCCTTGAACTTTAACTCTTCTCTTGCAAGTGCTCTTTTCACACATGCTCCTGCACCATCATGCTCTCCTTTTCCATGCCCTGCCTCAGTAAAACTCCAGATATGTTGTACATTTGTTTCTTTGTGCATCCTGCTTAGCCAATAAAACATCTGTGCATTCTTGAATTGTGATGTGCAGTTGTCCAACCAAATGTAATGTTGATCGAAACTAATGTTCCTCTCATTCAAGTTCACATAAAACACCTGGAAACACCCTTGTACATATTCTGTAGAATGTGTCCGATCATCACTGATGTAGAAATGATACTCTCTTAATATTTTTTGATTTTTCTCAGTGCTTTCTGGAGAGTGCATGAATGCTATATGCACGAAAATAACAACTTGCACTGAGTTATAATATTGAGACTGAACCTCCATTTGTGGCTGCAATGTGTAATTCTCTGTGAAGTCAACTACTGAAACAATAGTACCAAGTGGGAATGTGTCCTTTCTTAACTTGAATTGTTCATCCAACCATCGAGCTCTATGTGTGTGCCTTGCATACTCATAAAAAAATTTCTCTCTGAATTTGACCATATATTCTGATACAGGTAATTGTTTTGTAACAAGCTCACACCTCTTAGATTCTTTTCCATCTTTTAATTGATATGCCACCGATTTATATTTGGTGAAACCAACCAATTCTTTTCCTATTGAATCTGTACTCTCCTCATGGATACAACTTTTTCAGATTTGGCAAGCCACCACATACATTGCACGTTCCATCCAAACATGCTTTGTTATAAAAAAATTGTCTAGTTGATTTTTCACAAAATATTGTCAGAATAAATTCCCTTGAAGATTTTGGTGGGACATTTAATCCACACTCCTGCAACATGATGTCAGTATGCAAAACATGACGTATTTGACAAAAAACATCATAATGCATTGAAAATTCAACATGATGCCTGCAACAACAAGTGGTACGTGAGTGATTGATTTTCACATAAAAGGGTTTGCTCATTTCAAAGAATCTTTGGCTAATGTTAATTTGTGGATTTTCATTCTTAAACTTAGAGAACAATTGTGTTTGAGTCATATCTAAGAAATGTTTTGCACATGATTCACGATTACGAGAACCTATTCTTCTTTTTACTGTATCTCTTCTATTCGGTGACACCCTTGTGTTCTCATTCCAAAATTTTACAATTAATTCTTTTAGAATATCAGATGTATTCTTGTCTTTTCATGGAAGTCTGCTAGAGAAAGCCCAATAGTCAGTGTTATTGACTGACTCAAGACGTTTACGTCTCTCTATTGCTTTCATTAGTGTTTTTCTGTTTAGCTTCAAAGCACTGCTTGTTTTTCTAATCAAGTGTTTATTAACTATTTTATCACTTACTATACAATTAGTAAGTGCATGCCGTGTAGCATTACTATCTTTGGTGCATCTTTTTCCACCTACAGTTTGGTATGCTTTATGTATGTTTTCAACAATTGACGCATTTTGATCAACAACATTAGATGTTATTAACCCCAGGGTCTTCATTATAGGTCTCATCTTAATTAATTTCATCAATGTAACAAATAATTGACATCTTTGTGTGTCATTTAAATTCTCAAAGTAATTATCCCAAATTCCACTAGCTTTTCTTCTCGCATTTCTTTCAGACATTTTGTTAGGCATTGGTTTTATAATGTTTTCATCAATTTCAATTAAGTGAATTGGTTTTCTTCGCAAAATGGAAGGAGGTGTTCTTAGAGGTGAAGATTCGTTTACAAGGTTACTTTCTTCATTCAGTGTTTTCATACAAATTTTGGGGTTAACATTTGGATTCTCAGGTAAGGGTTCAACAATTGGATTCATATCAATTTCTTCATCCATACCAACATTGTCATTCAATTCAATATCATTATTCATTGCAAAATCATTATTCTCTACATTTTCATTATGTATTTCATCCCCATATTCTAATACATTAGCTACATTTGATATAGCAGATGTACCTTGCCCTGCACGAAGTTTTTGCATTCTCTTCAATTTCTTTATTCTCATCTCTTCCAATTGCTCTGGTGTCTTGTTCTTGACTTTCCTCTTGTCCTTAGCTCGAATTTTATTGCCCATGATTAGAAAAAATCAACTAGTGGGGTAGGGGACAAAATGAACTACTAAAAAATCGTGCAAGAATGTACAAAAAATTGCAGACCAAACAGAATGTATGCAGAATTCCCGTGAAAGAGATGAAAGGGACGTTGGGGGGCCACAATATATAAACAAAGAATAAAAGAATAACGCGTACACGTTATGATTTTTACCTTTTCCAACACATGCCTCAAGGCTTGGGATCCGGTTTGGATCCCCAAGCCTGAGGCATGGACCTGCACAAACACAACAAACCACGTGTTTTTGCAGAAAAACACAAAAATCCAACTTCCGTCATGATAAATCAACATCAAATGATCGATTTGTTTTAAAAAAATTATACCACGACGTAAAGCAGAGTTTCTTCTTTGTATAAATATTATTTTTCAATTTTTCTAACAAATACAAGGTTTCCATATTATTTATTTTCTTAACTATGCCTTTTTATAGCTATTTTTTGAAGTTTAAACATGTCTATCTTTTTTCGTGTATCTTTTTTTTTGACTCATCAAAATTGAATAAAAGTTTTTTAGGCACAAACTAGGCATAATTCTATACATATTAAAAAAAAATCTAATTTTTGATATTTTTTGAGGTAGTTGTGGGGGGGGGGGGGGGGGGGGGGGGCACGGTCGGAGCTCTGTTATTTTTCAAAACATAAAATTTTTGTACTAGAAAAATCATAAATAAAAAAATATTCGCTAAAAAAATCTAAAATAAATTCTAACACAAACTAGATGCTCCTAGCTATCTTTCTACCAAAGGGTTTTCAAAAATACTAAATGGTGCTCAAAAAATGGTGGGGGGCACGAAAGTCACTCTATTATGTTTTTTAACAAAAAACAGGAGCACATGTTGGTATTTTAGTTATTTGACCTACTTAAACTTATTTGTTTTCAATAAAATTTAGTAGCTTAGAAACTAGACTCAAAATTCTACGATTCATATTTCTACAACATCTTCCAATTTTGAGTGTAACTATTTCGAAAAACTCGTACAAGTTGAAGTTTTTTATTTTTCAGAAAAATGCGTCCACTTAAGACCACCATTTCGATGTTTTACCACTTCAATAAAAAAATTCATTTGTATTTTAACCACTACGATTAAAACTCATGTAAATTTTAACTAGTAAAATGCATTGAATTATATATTTTCTAAATAAATTGCAAAAAATTTGCATCCATACATTGAAACACCCACACTAACTATGTCACCGACAAATACATCGAGATATTCTTGGTTAGATTTTAAAGCTAAGAGATTCACCTTGTGCACAATATGCATTCAGATCTACTACAAAAAAAAGATGTTTTACCAAATTAAACTACTCCATTAAACACACACCCTTTGTAATCCTCCCTAAATCTGTTCACAACAATCTTCCTCAACTCCTTAGGCATAGAGTTGAGCATCATTGTCTTTAGCACAACTGAAAATTTAAAATTCTTGCTGCTATTGAACAACAATTAGAGAGAAGATACCAATAAAGACTTGGAGGGGTTCTTTCAATGGATGAAGAAGATTATCTCTATCTATTCTCCTCCTCTGAAATGAGATCATCTCCTCTTCCCTACATTCTACCATCTCGGATAGGTCTAATCATCCTTTGTATTAGGAAGCGAATCAACACTTAGCTTGGTTTTTCTTTACAAGGGTTGTAATGGGTGAGCTTCTCAAGTGATGCAACATTTGTTTTTCCTGAAAGCAAGCCCCATCTACCTTTTCCTTGAGATCCTTCTATATTGCATATAAATAGAGCTAATCCAATCATCTTGGCCCATGGCTTGTCTACGTACCAAGCTCAAATTGATCTAGGCTATCTGGATGAAGACCATTGTGAGCTCATCTCTCTCTTCACCAAAAACATGGCTCCCATAGAGCCTTCTCGACACCCTACATGGTGAGTCACAAATTGAAGCCACTCTTTAAGATCAATTCAACACTTTTCTCTAAGCTCTTCCCCAACCTAAAATATCCACCTCATCCCATATCAAAACTAGTGGCCACTCTACATGTTGGATTTGTTCCAAATCATGTTGTGCAGGCTCCCAAGTGTGCATGTATTTGTATGCAAGTTGATCATAGCTCTGCTCGATGTATCTCAAGGTGGCTCATTTAACAAACAAGCGAAAACAAGTATAAAGTGGTAGATACAATTTATCTGAATGAATCCCAAGAAAAAGCCAAAACCATAAACGGTAATATTAAATATTTGGTTTTTAGGTATTTGTGTTCAAGTATTCATTGAGCTTGTATCAAAAACTTGCTAGAAGCCTGGGATTCAAGTTTAATAGTGTTATAGTAGTAGTATTTTTATTATATTAAAACTTTTGGTAATTTCAAGTATTATGCCTTGTCTAATGTATCTATGTTGTTTGTAGAAGTCATCAAAAATATTTTGTAAGATAGAAAAATTTCACACAAATTATTGATAGACATTTTTTCACCCTAGCCTTTCTTTTGACAGTTTTAAAAATAACTTGCACTTTTGTATTGTCAAATAATTTTTACAATTAAAAATTTCTTTGACAAGTAAATATTTACCCACCCTTTTCTGACATTTGAGACCTTGGAAAGGTCTCTAATGGACTCAATTTTGAACCCTATATATATATATATAACCAACCTGAAATCTCAACTTAAATCCTATATTTTTGCATCTAATAATACCAATCCAACAATATTGTATCTAAGTTATATTAGGAACAGGGAATCTCAACGAAACTCCTATATTTTTGCTAGCTAAAATCTACAAAACCCAATCGAACAAATACTATATCTAAGTTGACTTTATAACTTTTATATTAAAAATGGCTGTAAAACTTCTCTTTGAAAAAGAAAAGAAATTTCTTTCTATACTCGCTCATCAATTTTTTAAACTGGAATCAAATTTGAACGTGGAGAAGGCATAATTTCCAAAACGTTCGAATTGTTTCCCTACAAAACATTAAATGTAATAATCAAAACCACCCCGAAATGTTGTTATAGGTAATTGGATTATATTCCCTTTTAAGGTATTTAATTTTCCGTGTAAAAGCGAACATACATTTCACCAAACTCCATTCGTGTCAACGTACTATCCGAACCTTTTCTATAGAGAAAAGCGACGCATCTTGTAGAGAAAAGCGACGCATTGACACCTGCAAGTTTGTAATTGGAGAGTCTGAATTTGGAAAAGGGTTTTAGATTAACAAAGCACCATAATTTTAAATTATATGGCACACAAGGGTCCCAGTTCCTAAGTAGATTAACAAAGCACCATAATTTTAAATTATATGGGATATAAGGGTTCCATTGTTCAAGAGTCACATAGCCAACACAAATAATCACTACATGTCATGAAAATAATAAAAATTGTCACAGGTACTTAATGAGAAGTGAACATTGTGGCAAGCCACAAACAACCTATTTTACCAATTCTCTTCCATTTCATTTGTTAAATTTTGGATGGTAAACACTTTTATTATACTGAAATTGTGGATTGAAGTGGTAGAGGAGCACCTTCTCAAAGTGGGACATGGGGGCGGCCTTGGGTTTTTAATGTCCTTTGAGTGATCCACATTTAGAGCTGCCCATTGTGTTCCACTTGGTCCACATGGAGAAGTTCGACCCCTATCTCAAGGTATCTCCATGGCCACTTATTAAAAGTTTCCAATATATTCAATGGGAATGGAATTTGAGTTAATGATTACAAACTCCTTGTAACTCACCAATAGCTCAAGAACTTAAGTCCAACAAAGCACCATAATTAACCACATACATAGAAATCATATTTAATAGCAAATAAAATTTAACTACAAAATGAAATATGCTAGTTACCGATTCTAGGAACTTTGGAAATTGATGGAGTAAGTTTAAGAATGATATTTGGTTTGTCGTAATTTTATAAATAATTGTTAAAAGTAGATAGCATAACATATATGTGGGTGTAAAATGAAGACCTAAAAATAAGCATAAATAAAGTTATCTTGTCATAAATATATCTCTTTACTAAAAATGTTATTTAGAATGATATTTGGTTTGTCCTAATTTTATAAATAACTGTTAAAAGTAGATAGCATAACATATATTTGGGTGTAAAATGAAGACCTAAAAATAAGTATAAATAAAGTTATCTTGTCATAAATGTATTTCTTTACTAAAAATGTTATTTAGAATGATATTTGGTTTGTCCTGATTTTATAAATAATTGTTAAAAGTAGATAGCATAGCATATATTTGGGTGTAAAATGAAGACCTAAAAATAAGTATAAATAAAGTTATCTTGTCATAAATATATTTCTTTACTAAAAATGTTATTTTTAATATTGTATCTTTTATCAAGATCATAGCACATTTTTTGTAGTTGTGGCAAAATGTGTTATCTGAGTCGATGACCCTATTCACTAACTTCTAAGTTTCAAAATTCTATGTCAATCTATAGGAAATTATTCTACTGTTTCGAAACCCTAATGTGACTACACCTTGGAAAAAATGTAAAATAAAGAGTTTTTTGAGGAGCCTATGATATCCCTATATCATTAACAGTGCCCTTAAAAGAAACAGTTCTTTGAAGACAACATACTAATTATAAATAAATAAATAAAAACTTGTTCACTTTATCTATATAATAAAGAATTACAAATAGACTTTGATCTGCTACAATTGTTGAGTCAACACTCATTTCCAACATACAGTCAATCTACATTAATTCATATTAAAGTAGTTAGTTGTTATCACAACTCACATACACACCAACTTAGACCTAAATAACACTGCATTACTATGTTGTATTAAGTAGGATATCTCAAATTTTCCTCCCTTATACAAACATAGTTCAAGGGAAAGAAATAGTATTGCAAGAGAGCTAAGACATTAAACTCTAGTTCGGAGTAAATATAAATGGACAAGAACATATTGCAATTCTAATAGGGTAATGAGAATGAATTCACTATAAATTTATCAACAAGAAAGTCACTCATGCTTTCTAGAATTGTGAACAATGACATAATTGTTGAAAATGATACCATTCAAACTAAGCCTTATAGATATTTACGACATTTGAGCGGGAAACCAACACTAGAGTGGGAACATATACACTACTTCTCATTACAAGTGTGGCATGTAGCTCCTCTTACCTTCTCTATTTTTCTCCTCTGGCTAGACGAGTCTCAATAAAAAAATAAAATCAACTAGTGGGGCTATGTCCTCACCATATCTTCTGTAAGTATCATCCACCTTACTAAGACTAACATGGGTAGCCTCTATACTTGATCACCACCACTTGGTCATCAACAACAAAAACAATCTCCACTACTATGGACAGTATTCTCAGTTTTAGTATTTTTTGACATAGGGTTATGAATCTTATGTAGCCTTAGTATATCATCAATGTTATTGATGACTAACAATTCTTTATGTGTGTTATCTTTCAAGCACATTTTATTTTTCACTATGATAATCAGTGACCTGAGAGTTAGTGATTCAATTGAGGTCAATTAGTGGCCTCCTTCCTCCATTTCCTTAACCTCTTACTTGTTCAACTCGATAAGTCAAACTGCATGGTCTTCCATTAGACATCGCACATTGAAAAAGTAACCATCAAACAATGATGAAAAACTATATAATGTGACCATGTAGATAGAATTATATGTGGGATCAAACTTGTGTGCAGGATTAAAGAAATGCACGTTGATGTCTATGGTGAGGGACACAACTACATGCAAAGTAAAGTCAGATATACTTGATTTTACTATGATCAATTAAAAAAAATGGGTAACCATACACAATGCTAGAAGACTCAAACTCATATTGAAGCTATGAAGACATCAGAAAGGTTTAAACATCACGTTGATTGTTCAAAACAAAATACTTAAAAAAAATCAACATAAATTAATATATAATATTTTCCATAGATGGGCCAATAATAAAACCAAACTACTTTGGGACCAATTCAAATTTCCATGGATTTCATAGACTTGACACTAACTTTATTTGATTCAGAATCAGAACAATTAACTTCTTCACTTTATTCATTGATCATAGAAATACATATAATATTTGATCTCCCACAATTGTGGAGTGAAATCTCATCTCGAAAAAACACTCAATCTATACTAATATCTAATCTAGTAGCCACTTGTTATCACATCCCACATACACACTCACTTACATATAAATAATAATTACGCCAGAAGGCATATCCCAGTTGGATGCCTCCTTTATGATTCTGAAAGATGTCATAAAATGGGTGGATGTGATCACTGCTCCCATTTGCATTGAAATCCAGCATCCCCTCTTGCACGACATTTCTGACTTGTCAATTCCATGCACAATAATACAAGCACTTTATTTCATATGCTAAGGCATTAACCATGCTGGAACCCAAGTTAACGTTAAATATTTAGCAGTGATTGAATAGTTGCAACAAGTGTAGGATTTGCACTCTCCAATGAAATAAATAGAACGTCCTGGAGAACCGAGCTAAATGGATCTCTCGCTAACAACCATCCTAAAATCAATGCCATTCTGGGTTAAATCCTTCCTACACACAGAGATAAATTTGTGCCTAATATCTCCTCATTTTACTACGTATAATTTGATTGGTTTGGATCTATGTCTGTATTTAAGCAGGTTTATCTGTCTCTAAGCGGAAAATACTACCTACCACTGATTTGTATTTTTTATGTAGCAAAAGAAGAAGAAGATTGCAGATTGGTAGGCATTTTATTCAAGAGAAATAATTGAAGTTCCCTTTCCTGCTATCCCACTTATGTCTTTGTAAGATTTGTCTCCTTCACTCTTCCTCTCTGTGAAACCCTTTTTTAATCTATTCACATCCCAATGTTTAATTTAATGGATTATGTTTCCCCCTATTATATTTGTTTTATATTATTATTATTATTGATCTAATTTTGTATATTTTGTTATATATGTTATAATATATGTGATATGTGATATATATTATATACATGATATAATATATTTTATTTATTATTGTAAGCAAAAAAGTGGTGTTAGTGTGAAACTTACAAACTAGGAAATAAATTGATTCAAATCCTAAACTAACACAACTATCTACCTACCTCAGATTGAGCTGGATAGAAAAAGGGAGAAGATCATATACCTGCACTTACCTACGGGTGAAGAATCCTCCTTGTTTGCTAGCTTGGATGTGCTATTGGATGCAATGTTGATGGTTCTTGGATTACTTCAAATTTTGGAGACACTTGGGAAACACATCCCCTTTGCTTGCATTGGATGATTGGTTAATAAAAATGATGATGAATTGATTAGATGATGATAGAATAGATTGATTGAATGATTAAGTGGATAAAATAGAAGAGGTTGGCTATGGATTCTTAAGATGTGCATTCATGGAGGAGGAGTGCTTAATTTAGCTGAGTGGAGGATTCAATGGCTAGGATGAAGCCATGTTAGATTTGGATCAAGGGTGGAGGATACATGTGAGGAATGGAGAATTATAGATATTGAGAGAAGATTCCATGGAGGGTGGAAGGTTTATTTGAATTTTTTAAATGGAGAGAATTTTAGAGAGGCTTCTAGAAATAGAAGCCTATAGATTTAGAGGTGGAGCATGTGATTAGGATTAGGATTAAATTAGGTTAACAAATGATGATTATGGGTGAGGTTACATGGAGAGGTTAGGTGTAGGGATGTGTAGGGTAGGTGGTAGGAGAGATGTAGGAATATCAAATTCTTATAAAATGTTAATAGGGATTACGATAGGCTAATATGATATAATAAGGAATTATAGTGGTTAATGATAAAATACGATATAATAATGGATTAAAAAGATTAAATATGAAATGATGGAGATAAAATGGATTAAATAATAATATTTAATCTTATGATTAATTGTTATATGGATGATGTTGGGATATTTGCGGAACATATTAATTGTAATTAACCATGTCGACATTTTAGATGTCTACATTTTTTCCCTCTTTGAATGGTTATTGTGTAGCAATGAGCATTCAAAGAAAAATAAGAGAATATGTTAGGATGGTGATATGATGCCCCCTTAAGGGGTTAGGTGGGGAGGAACGACGCAGGTAACTACTCAAAAAGAGGAGAGGTCCAAGTTAGTTTATTATAGGATGAGAAGATTGAGTATTTAGAGGATTAGAAGATGGGGTTAGATTCTAGGATGCCCCAATTAAGGGATTGAGATTAAGGATATTGGATAAAATGATTCTTGATGTTGATTAGGATATTTATGAGGATGCAAGATGTGAGAAGTAGAAGATTGAAGAGAGGATTTGAAGGAGTAGAAGAGTAGAAGATTATGAGAGAGGATTAGAGGAATAAGATATGGAGAGAGGATTTAAAAGATTATAAGATTAAGATAGAGGATTAGAGGAATATGATATTATTTCATATTTTGGATGCCCCACTCAAGGATGTATGAAAAGGGTGAAGATTTTAGATTTTGGATTATAGGATGCCCCAGTCAACGATGTATGACAAGGGTGAGGATGTAGGATTTTGGAGTAGAGGATGTTAGATTTTGACGATGTTGGATTTGAAGATGTTATATTTCAAGATGGATTTGATTTGGAGGATTAGATGATTGAGGATGTTTGTATGAAATAATAAGGATTGGTTTTTGGATCGATATTTATTATGAGAGGATGTTAGAAGATTCCCTAGCTAGGGGATGAGTATTTTAGATTATAAGATGTGATACGATAAGATTTGGATGTGGATATTGATTAATTTGATAAGAGGATGAGGAGGTTAGATTAGTTAGTTAGACGATGATGATGATTAGGTATGGATGATGATAAGGCTAAGAGATGATGATAGAAGGGGGTGTACTATCATAAAGTTCCCATAGTTATCATCATTGTCATATTGTGATTGATGTGGCATAAAGCAAGATGCATCAAGGTATAAAGATTATGATGAATGAATTAACAAATGCCCCTATCCTCATATCATTGGATAGATTATTGTAAAAATACAGTCTTTGTTTATTGGACCGTGCACAAGAAAAATAAACAAAAGTTGCCTCATATCATCAACCAAGATGTAAATGAAGACAAACAAGAAAACACACACAAGTAAAAACACACATATATTGTATTTTTGTATTGATTTTTCATTTTTTGAAGGTTTGGATTTTTAGAGTTATGCGTTTGTATATTTTGGATGTTTATGTTAGGGATGGGTCTATGTGGAAACATTTACAACTATAGAATATCAAATCCAAAACATGCAAATACGGATCTAACAATCCCCACAAAATCTACAACAATGGAAGTATAAACAAGAATAATCTAAATCACTCAAAAGTAAACACACATAACACAACATGTACCGTGGTTCACCCAATGTGGGCTACATCCACCAAAGATAGAGATATCATATATATAATATAACAAGAGATTACAAACCAAATATTTTGTACAAGAGTACATGTATCTCTACAAGAGTATTTCTTCCTTTAGATCTCCAATCAGATCTACCTCACTACACTAAACCGTGCCTCCATTCCACCTCTTGTGTCTCCTCTAGATCTCTAGCCAAATCTACCTGAGTGCACTAAAACCATGCCTCTGAAACACCACCAGATCTCACATACCTGAAGCTATCCTGCATCTTCCACTGTGTAACCAATCTCTCACTGTAATGTGAATCTACAAAAATGACATCTAGAAGGGTCTACCAATGTGCAACCATAACCATGCACCAAGAAATAATTCTCTCCATCATCACTGCATAACCTGTGCAAACATGAAGACAACTTCGTCTAAAATAATAGATTCCTATAGATAAAAAATACATCATGATCTCATGGATCTGTAATATAAGATCTCACAATATGTGGATCTACAAGAATGAGCAATAACAAGATCTCACAATAACCTGTTGATCTAACAAGAAGAAACGCTAAGTAGTCTTTGCATACTATAAAAGATATTACATGGGACTAAATAATACAAAGTAAATACAATAGAAGATAATACCATCTTCTCACCAATAGTGTACCTAAAATTTCCTTATGTTCAACTTTGCTCTATGAAAGCTCTTGTCTTCATACAATCTACTTCTTTTTCTTCTTCTTCATCCTTTCAACCAGGGATAGCTCACTTCTCTTTTCTCCTACCTTTTTTTCTAACCCTAGTTTTGTAGCTTATATAAGCTTAGAAAAACTTAGGGCACCTTAGCCACGTATTTAAAACCTTTAAATCAACTTTAAAACAAAGATAGATCAAATTCCTGTGAGTTAAATATAAAATTTCACGCATAGGTAACTGACGTTGGTTACTCTGACTGGCGCTGGTTACTATGTAAACCAGCAAGGAAGTGTAAATCACGTTATCCATGAAGCAATCATCTCCAAAATCGTAATAATCTCCCACTTGGAGATAAATTGCTAAACTTGTACCTCTACCTGTACATCACCGTCTTCTACATACCGTGAAGACCATTTATTCTTTATATCAACAATTCTCTCAAATGAAACTAGGAAGATCAAACTATCTTCTAAAACCAAGAAGATAAAAAACATGTGACTTACCATATACTTGTACGAAGCTACTCTTGATTTGTGATACACGAGCTATCCATACATCGAGCTCCCACTGAATCATAATTCCATGCCTCTCACACAACTAATCCACCATGACTAACACACCTACAAGAGATCCCACTCAAACTAAAACAATGAGCTTCAACTACAACCATATACATACCTATAAAACCAACCATGTTCCCCATCCATCTATCCATGTCTCCATGTAACCACTAATGCAACTAACCAAGATAAGTCAAACTGGAATATGCAAAAGCAAAACAAGATCTTGGGAAAAGACAACCGAAATGAGTTCTACTTGTAATAGTGGGCGATCAATCCACAAACTTGCATAACTCAAAGAATCCAAACACCGCAATCTGTAGGTGATCTAACCCTACATAAAAAACTAGCATGTCCAAGAAAATCATCTGTAGATAACATCTCTCATGGAGTAACATAATAATCAAGAGGAAATAAAAAACATCCCCTACTCATGCTCAAGGAAGCCATGTGCAAATCAAACATATACATCATCATAGACTCACAAAATTGAATCTATCCACATGTACAAACTCACCAGGTACATCCATCCATATAACTAGTCTCTCTAGAAGTTCCATGTATGCCACCGAATAAATCCAAAATTGAATATGAATCCTGTGCTCATCAATGTCAATAACAAATATCCACGCCAAACCATGCCACTAATACCAAGTGAAAATACTAGCAAACATGTCAGCAACATACTCTACACAATCAACCAAGATGAAAGCAAAAGAAGAGCACCATATAAAAATGGTAAATAAACACTATTGTCAAACATGTGACCAAACTGACCCCAGTTTCCTAACTGACCCCAGTCATTACCTAACTGACCACAGGTACCAAATGACCAACCACGGTCAACCCTAACTGACACTGATCTTTGTAACTAGCAGATTTTATCCTTTTTCACCCTTCAAACTTTAAAAATTGCTTTATCATCTAAAACAAACTGAATCAACCATCAACTGCCTACCATAAGGAATATCTAGGTACGAGAAAATAAACTATAAGTGACATAAAAAGCAATAAAATCAAAATACCTACAAAGCTGTGACGGCCCTCCAAAACCAACTTGTGCCTTCTACCACTCCGAATAGTAGCAATCTTCACTCACTCCGTATGTGCATCATGTATCCAATCCTGCAATGCTAACAACCATGACTTGCTCCCACTAAAAATGAAATCCCCTGCACTGCCTCTAACACCAAGCTCAAAAGCTAATATGTCAATGAGAAATAAAATCGGCTGAAAGAACTATAAAATTGATTCCCTTTCTTCTCTGAGAATAATTCCACAACAAAATTTTTTGGAATTCTTGTGAAATAGGTGAATCACCTTCTTTCCATCCACGTGTACTCAAAATCTCTCATTACCTACAACTGTGTCTAAACATGACTTTTCATTGAGGATCTCATCCTTAGAATAGAAACCCTTGTTCTCAAGATTCCACACAATCGGGAAATAAAATTCAAACAAAACTAAAAAACATTGCTCGGGCCAGAAAAAAGGTCATTTTGATAACATGCATCAAAGTATTTAGTCCTCAAGCAATTATATTGGGACAATTGGGAAAAAAGGATGTCGAACCGTTTCGAAAGGTCCGCTCAGGCGGTCTAACGCAGCCTATCCAAGGGACGCGCGGGAGCGGAAATCCGAACTGAGCCGAAAAATGGAAAAAATTGACTAACTGTTGAAACAGGCTCTGGGACATCTGGGAAACTAGTCACGAAAACCGGCCGGATAAGTCCGAAATGAGTCAAGGCAGCATTTGGAACAGTTGGGCCGAAAGGTACGCGAACTGGCCGGATCGGCTGAAATGCGGTCCACTTTCAGTCATTTGGGACAGTTGGGACAAAAGTACGCGAACCGGCCGAATCGGGCGAATCGGGAAAATTTGTCCCAAACAGTCCAAAAGAAAATGGGACATCTGGGCCGCGAGTACGCGAACTGGCCGGTTCGGCTGAAACAGGAAATTTCAGCACTGTGCCAAATGGGACAAAGGGACGCGCGGGACGCGGATAGCCGAAAGCCGAAAGCCAATCAGATCACGCCACGTGTCCACCGGCAGAAAAGGGACATGGAAGCCCATTTCGGGCGGTTCGGAAGAATTTGTCCTGCACAGCACTGGGACATTTGGGACAAAGGGACGCGTGGGACGCGAAAAGCCGAAGCGGCCGAAGGCAGAGGAGAAAAGTCAACGTTTGACCCGTGGAACTTCAAACGGCCATAACTTTTGACTTCGAGCCCCGATTTTCACAAAATTGGACTTTCTGGAACGAGCACGACGTCCTCTACGCCACAAAAAATGGATTTCTTATTTTTAATGAGGGTGGATATATTTAAATTAAAGAAACATATTCGGCTCCAGTCAGTCGAATGCTCATTCCCGTCAAATGACAGAAAACGCCTGCCAGACCCAAAATAGCTGCCCACACTCAGAAGACCATAACTTTTGCATTTCTCAACGAAATCGCACAAAATTGGTACCGTTGGAATTGTGACTCCGAGCCCGATGCACAGAAATCAAGAAATTCCAGATTTTATCAGAAATTGATTGATATTTTTAAGAAAACGTGTCCGGATTCAGAACAGTGTTTTATTTGGTAGCTGGGAGTGCAATTAAGAGGCATGGTCATCATTCTTTCTCTGCTGCAGCACATGGGACAGTATGGGGAGCCTTTTGCAAGTAATTTATAACCATTTCACTCAATTTAATTCCTCTTACAGGTGGTTGAAGGACAGATTTCGGGATTTCCATTTTCCCTTCTCTTTTCCTTCTCATTTTTTCTATAAATTGGAGTGTTGGGCTCATTGTAAAGAAGAGAGTTTTTGGGTAGCAAAGCTCTGCCAAAATTGCTTTGTGAAGCCAGTGTGTTGCAGGCCCTTGTAGTGGACTCCTTGCATGGTGATCCAAGCCCTTATCTTGTAATAGACTAAACTGTGCATACCAGGAAGCAATAAAATACAAAGTTTGTGGATGCATCTTCCCCTGCTGTGTTTTCTTGCATTCTTCTTGACCCTTTTATCTTTCTACAAGAATATTGTGTCTATTATTATGTTCTTGCAGAAATTCATTATCATTGTGTGTGCTTGGAATATTGTTGTGAATGCATTTTGCTAGATTATGGAGAACTGTCATCACCTCTTCTAGTGTGCACTTTGCCTCTGTATTTCACACATTTGGAGACTACTCTCACATCCTCCTTTTCTGGTGTATCACCGCTTTAGTGTAAGCTTTCATTTTATGCATTCTCTTTCCCTGGTCCCTTGGAAACTTATATTAGAACAGTTAGCTTATCCTGCATTAGAGTAGATTGTGGCAGGTAGTTTAGGAGCAAGAACCAGCTTTCTCTGGAGGTCTATCTCAAGTAGCAAGTCCCACAACTTGGAGATAGTACCCATGTTATCCAATCACACTGTGAGTTCAGGTATATGCACAGGGGTGCTGTGATTCGGTGATAACAAAACCATGGTGTAAATATGTGCACACTATCCAAACATAATATCAATTACTCCAAACGAAATAAATAAAACATGAATCATATAGAGATACTTGACTCAAAGTCTAAATAGACTAACCAATCCAACTTCGTCCTCTTTCTGATCTAAACCATGAAGTGATCTACACTGTCTCTTCCATGTACACTCTGTGTAAGAAACTAGATCCTCCAAACCTAGACAAAAAACCATCTTCCCTCTCTTTCTACAAATAACCCTATACAGATAAGTTACCATAGAGATCGAGCATGGTCATCTCCTAACCAACCATGATTAGCTAACTGATACCAGTTCCTCTGTGACTAACTTCAGTTCTCATACCGATGTCGATGCTACTAGAATGAACCCAAAACCACACAATTTTGCATAGAACACCACAACAGGTGCCTAATTTGACCAAATTTGATAGTTGAGATGAGCTAGTCATTTCAAGAAGCATCTAAATCTTGTACAAAAAACAATATAACAAATCCATGTAATAAATTGCATCAAGATAAAATACATCACCTTACCAGCACCAAGATACTCAACCACATCTTCAACTAAACTAAAGTACATGTGCTTCTCTGATGAAAGCCCCATCTTTGTTCCATGCTACAACATCTCTACTCCTTGTGTATCTAACTACACCAAGGATGCATACTTTCTCCTTTTCTCTATCTAGATATGTAATCCAAAACCATGCATGTGCTATTAAAATGTAAACCACTGTAAAACCAAGATAAAACCATACCTCTATAACCTAGATCTATAATTTGACAAACATGCTTGTGCCTCCAAGAACCAGGGACACATCAGCAAACAAGATACATTCCATGCATATATCCATTTCTTTAGATATGTGATTTTCTATTTAAAACTAAGCTACCTAATAACCGACCACAGTCACCTTGTAACTGACAAAGGTCACCCTATTGACACCAGTTTCCACTTAACCAATGCCAATCACTGTAATTTCTAGCAACCTTACTTTTCCAGTTCCCACTTGAGATTGAATCTCTTCCTATGATTTTCACATCAGGAAATAAAATCCCTACTCTCATAAACCTGACAATAAACCACTAAAAATATACTGAAGAAAAACCTTGCTCTAAAATAACTAAGCTAACCAAGATTTGATACCAATTGTTGGGGATGGGTCTATACAGAAGCATTTAAAATTATAGAATATAAAATCCAAAACATGTAAATATAGATCTAATAATCCCCCAAAAATCTACAACAATGGAAGAATAAAAACGAATAATCTAAATCACACAAAAGTACACACACATTACACAACATGTACCATGGTTCACCCAATGTGGGCTATGTCCACTGAAGATAGAGATTTCATATATGTAATATAACAAGAGATTACAAACCAACTCTTCTGTACAAGAGTACATGTATCTCTACAAGAGTATCTCCTCCTTCACATCTCCAACTAGATCTGACTGAGTACACTAAACCATGCCTCCATACCACCACCTGTGTCTCCTCTAGATCTCTAACATGATCAACCTGAGTACACTACAACCATGCCTCTGAAACACCACCAGATCTTACATACCTGAAGCTACCCTGCATCTGCCACTGTGTAACCAAGCTCTCACTGTACTGTGAATCTACAAACAAGACTTCTAGAAGGGTCTACCAATGTGCAACTGTAACCATGCACCAGAAAATACGTATCTCCATCATCACTGCATAACCTGTGCAAATATGGAGACAAATTCCTCTACAATACTAGATTCATATGGATCAACAATACATCATGATCTCATGGATATGTAATACGAGATCTCATAATGTGTGGATCTATAAGAATGAGCAATAACAAGATCTCACAATAACCAGTGGATCTAATAAGAAGAAACACTAAGTTTTTTGCATATTATGTAAGCCATTACATGAGACTAAATAATACAAAGGAAATATAGGAGAAGGTAATACCATCTTCTCACCAATAGTGTACCTGCACTTTCCTTCTGTTAAGCTTTTCTCTATGAAAGCTCCTGTCTTCATGCACTTCTTCTTCTTCATCATCCTTTCAACCAAGGATAGCTCAATTCTTCTCTTTTCTCCTTCCTTTTGTTCTAACCCTAGTTTCCTAGATTATATAAGCTTAGAAAAATGTAGGGCACCTTATCCATGCATTTACAACCTTTAAATCAGCTTTAAAACAAAATCTAGATTAAATTTTTGTGAGTTAAATATAAAATTTCACGCATAGGTGACCTGTTCTGGTTACCCTGACCGGTGACAGTTACCTTGATTGGTGATGTTTACCCTAACTAGTGTTGGTTACTATGTAAACCAACAAGGTGTAAATCATGCTATCTATAAAGCAATTCAGCTCCACAATCCTAACAATTTACAATTTTTGATGTTGGATGTTGATATTTTAGATTTGGGATGTAGAGGATAGTTGAAATTAGGTAATATTAAAGGATTAAGTATGGGATAACTCATGGGGGGGGATGGGAAGGGATGTAAGGTGGGATTTGATTTTCTCCTATAAGTCCCAAAGTTTATTTGGGTAGAATGAGGGAAATTTGATAGCTTGGATAGGATAATGATAGTATGAGGATATGATGTTTTTGGATTGAAGGATAGTATGAGGATTGTTTGATGTTGGATAAGGATTGGTTAATAGGAGTGAGGGATAGGTTGTATGTGATATGGGGGATAGATAAATAAGATGAATGATGTGGTATAGGATAAGATGGGGGATTGAAAGATGATAATATATGCCCATAGGTATAGGGGAGAAGGATTTAGAGATAAATGTGGTACGCCCCCAAGTTTAAAACAGGGTGACATGTGTGGATGGATGGATGAGTTCGATTTCCCCCTAGGTGTAGGGTAGGATGGGTATCTAAAATAGATGATGCCCTCAATGGATAATAGTAAGGCTACCCCTAGTCATGAAGATGATATTTTGAAAGGTACATGAGGAGGATGTGATGAAAATGAAAGGGCCATCCTTTTCCCATAGATGTTTGATCCAAAAGGATGTGGATGTGATGGATGTAATAATATAAGTGATGAATAAAATATGATACTAACAATAATAATAATAATAATAATGGTTTTTACAGTCCACGATGCCGGGTGGCCTGTTTTTGGGTCTACAAGAAGCTTATAGCATATAGGACTACCTTGTACTCACGTGCGGGAGGAAACTAACTTTGCTACAAAAAAGGCGTATATACCCTACCCCTTGCAGGATTTGAACTTGTGACCTCTATTTCAAGAGCACATGTTCTTCACCATTAGGCAAACTTAGGTGTACAAGACATGTGGTAAGGCAAGAGTTAGACTAAAAAAAAGTGTGACCAAGGTTTAAAAAATTCCTGGAAACATGTAAGCACCATGTGTCTTCGAGGTTGAAGTGTGTGTGATTGTGATGATTAATTACTGCTTGAAGTGAAGACTTAATGGGTAGTATGTAGAGACAAACTAGCCAATATATAGGGAGTGATTAAGTCAAGTAGGTTGATGGAAGGTGAACAAAAGGTTAAGCCATGCATTGATATGTTGTCTGTCATGCGTCCATAGCCCAGATGGAGATACATTTGATTCTTGTCACAACATTTCTCTACTACTAGCCAAACATTCATAGCCCCAGTAGAGTTGCTAGAAACACCCTTAGAGAGAGTCTTGAGGTGGATTTCATTTTATTTTTAAATTTTGATATGATTTTTTTCTTTTTTATATTTTGATGTTTTTTCATAAAGCAGTTCCACTCTCTTGAGAAATCTCAAGTGGTTGATAATCACATGGGGGGATGGAAAAGAGTAGGGTGATGACATTGGATAGAGTGTCAAACGATACACCCAAGGGTCTTCACTAGAAGTTTATTAAGTGTGCAAATCTCTAGGAGGAAAAAGGTGTGGGAATGTTTGAGGTAATGATAGACCAAGGTCACATGGTTATAGCAGGTATTGTTGTCTTACAACAGGTGTGAGAAATATTATCAACTATTCAAATGAATAGATTAGAAGAGGATATAAATGGATGTGATGATAAGAATGTATTAGATTCAAAGGTATTTTGATGGTGGATGGAAGGAGGATGGGTGGGAAGGAACGAATATTTATGTGTAGACAATGAATAATGTTCTCAATCCATTTTTAGGTGTTTAGGATTTGTAGGGGTTAAATGATGTGTGATTGGGTTATGTGGTTTAGATAGCAGGATCAATAAAAGGAGCAGTAGAAATGGGTTGTGATGGAGTAGTGGAAGGGATGTTGTTGGTGGTAGGTTTATACAACATTAATTTTGATGAATGGAGATGGATTTGTAAATGCCTTGTTTATGGATTCCTAATCCTTTGCCTTGATCTTTCATATTAGAAAACATATTTTTGGGTATATGGTATGAAGTGGATGGGAAAGATGATTACATGTGATCTTTATGAGACTGGAGGGTTGTAGTTTTGTCATTTGCTAAGATGCTGGACTTGAAAAAGGATGGGAAGTGATATTTGTTTTGGTTTTTGGTCAGTGAGGGATGTTTGGATGTATGATGAGATTTGGAGGATTGACGATGTTTGGATGTTGAGTGGGGTTTGGGTGAGGGGAGATGGTTAGGGATAGGATTGGGATATAAAGGTGGTGAATAGAGAGGTAAAAGGATAATAATTCCTTGGTTGATGAGACTTTGGACATAAGACTGAAATTGTATGTAACAATAGGTTGAATCTCCATGGGTGTGATGGAAGTCACAATAGTAGTGTTGCTGATACCAAGATGGTTTGGGAAGGTTTTAGTTAAGTGATTTGATTTGGGGATGGACGATTATGTTTAAGATTTTTAGATTATTGAATATGGTTGTAAAGGATTCTCCTAAAGGAGTGAAGTGGTTTGGGTTAAATGGTTTGGGTAAGTGGGAAGTAAAGGTGTAGGATTGGGTGTAATATGAGATGTTTTGGTGGATTTGGATTTATGGGTGGGAGTAGATTATTGTGGCTTAGGGAATGAAGGGAATGGATTAGGCCTAGGGGCCAAAGTGGATGGTTTGGGCTTGGAGGCCGAAGCAGATTTGGTTAATTTTGGATTAGTTGGAGTAGATGGTTCGAGCTTAGGATTAGATTGTTTGGGATTGATAAATGTAGATGAAGGGGATGGGTGTGATATGGGGGTCACATTATAGTTAGGTGATGTTGGGGATGAAGGAGATTTGGTAGATGGGTGTAGTGTAGGAACCACATTAAATTTTGTAGGAGATGGGTTGGGGATAGGATTGGTTTTGGATTTGTTAGGTTTAAGAGTTGGTGACTAAGGAGTCACATTAGATGTTTTAGGATTGGGGGATAGAGGATTTTAAATAGGATTAGAGGATATGATAGTGTTAGCTTTCGGTAATGAAGGGGGTAAGATAGGATTTGGTGTGGATGAAGAGGACGAGGGTGGTGTAGGAGCCACATTGGATGGTTTAGGGTTGGGGGTAGAAGGGGACGGGGGTGGCTTAGGATTCACGATGGATGAGATAGTATTGAGATTAGGTGGTGGAGGAGAAGAAATAGGATTAAAGGCTGAATTTTATGGTGGACTAGGGTATGTGGGATAATCTAGGAAAAATTTTGTAGGATTGGATTGGGATGAAGATGATGAGGATTGGGGACTAGGATGGGATGTGGGTGATAATAGTTTTAGATTAAGTCTTTGGGATAGTTTTGGATATGTAAATGAGACTTGATGTTATATTTTATGATGAATGGATTTATGAATTGAAGTTTTGGATGGTAGTGGAGGATTTTTAATCAGAGGAAGGTGTGAGTCATGATGATTGATAGGGTATTTGGAGGTTGGGCTTCATGATGGCTGTGTGGGTTTGAGATTTGTGGCTAGATTAGCAAGGACACAAAGGAGGTCCTCTTGGTCTAGGTCAAAGTTAGCGAGGTGGTCAAAGTCAATGTAATTGGCTTGTGGGGGTAGTGGTTTATGTTGATTAGGTTGAGTTTTGGATTGAGATGAGTTGGGTTCCTCAAGAAGGAGGTCAATGGGGTGAGAATTAAAGATTGTAGGAAGGGGAAATTGTGGTTGGGATTGGTTAGGAGATGATGGTTTAAAGGGTGATTGGTTAATTTAAGAATGAAGATCAGATTTATTTTAACTGAGTTGTTGGATGGTTTTTAAGATGTTAGGATTGATATGGGATGATTAATTTTGATGGCGAGGAGAATATTGGTTAAGGTAGGATGTTAGATTTGATATATTTTTTTTAAGATGTTGGATGTTGTGTGGGACTTCATGGTCAAAGTGATATTCTTGACTTTGATGAGTGGGGGATTGATGGATCTATAAAATAGGTAGGGGTTTGGATGTTGATTTGAAAAGGATGGGGATTGAGGGTCAAAGGCCATGGTCTGACGGGATGTGTGGGTGATTAGTTTTGGATTAGGATTGTGGATTAAGGATGGTGATGGGATTAGGAGATGATGTTTAATTGATTAAAATTTTAAAGTAATGGGATGGTTTAGGGTGTTTACAAACAAACAAAACACTTGCAACACACACCCTAACTAGTCAAATGGGATCATAATCAAGCTATAGTATGATTTCAATACCACATACCAATGATGGTGCCACAATTGGATCTTTACCCATGTGTTGATGTGGGATCGGATAGTGAGTGATCTTGGGGAGTGTGGCCTCCTTGCACTATAGCTCAATATGTGGCCAAAAGGGCTACCTAATCTAGGATAACAAGCTCACTAGGGGAGTCCTTGATATACCTTGCATTACATGGGGTCCAAGTCCATGTTACAAGGATGTTATCTAAGGCCTGGGTTTTCAGGATGTGGTATCCCCTCATTTCATGCTAATCTTAAAACAAGAAAGTGCTTAGCCAATAACGACAAATGTCCTTTAATTTATATACCCCGCCAGAACATGGGGTGTGTCTACGTGTATGGAGATGAAGCCCATGATCACAAGACCCCTAGGAATACAGTAAACTTGTGCGTGGATGTCACTTCCATGTCATGTGTACCCCTAAAAAAAGGAAAGGAAAACTAGCTGCTTTTGATCCTCAAGATCACCCTAGGATGTGAGACGAGAGCATACATGTTGTCGTCTTCAGGTAAAAAACAAATAGCAACACATAACACAAAAATATAATAAACACAATAAAAATTAATTATAAATTTTGTATAATGTGGTCTTCGAAAAGGGGCCTGCAAAACCAAGGATTAGTAGTGTGTTTGTTTATACCCCAATATTCTTGGACCATTTGTGGTGCAAAAAAGATGGGTTAGTAGTTTGTTAATTAATCAACATCCTACAACCACAAACGTTAGGAAAAAACAAAAACAATGTTAAAATTGGTTGATTTTCCCATTGTCGCTACAATATTTATGCAAAAAAAGATTTTGAACCCTGTAAAACACCACCAAAACACCAGAAAGTATGGTTGGATTGGTTAGTAACAACATAAAATTATTGCAGAACAAAAACATTGTTTTAGGTTAAAAGTGCCAAAATAGAACAAAAGTACTATTTCAGTACAAAAACACTAATATACTCATAAGCGCTGAAACAGTAACAAAAGAACTAATTTCTTGACAAAAGTTCCAATATATGCTCAAAGGCACCAAAAAAAATAAAATAGATAGGGTTAGCATAATTCAATTTTTAAAGACTAAACAATGTCCTTGATATACAGACAAAAGTGCCACTATATCTACAAATGCGCTACTATATCTGCAAAAGCTCCACTACAAAAAAGTGCTACTTTATTTGAAAAATCTCCACTTTATCTATAAACGTGCTACTTTATTTGCAAAATCTCCACTTTACAAAAGCACTACTTTATCTATAAAAGGTCCACTTTACAAATGCACTACTTTCTCTGCAAAATCTCCACTTTATCTGCAAACACACTACTTCATCTGCAAAAGCTCCACTTTGTCTACAAATGTACCACTTTGTCAAAAAATGGAATTTTTTGGGTTTCAAAGGTTAAATAAAAGTGCTAAAGTATTTAAAACATTACCACAAGGTTTACAAAAGCATTGTCTTAGGTCAAAAGTGCTGAGACATAAGACTTTCACAAAAAAATTGAAATTTGAGGTGGTAAATCTCAACAAAAAATTCTCAAATTTGGATAGTTTGTTTGTAATATGAAATGATACCAAAGGAAATCAAAATTTTAGGGGGTAAGCTCCATGGTGGGCACAAAAAATTTAAGAAAAAAAGTAGTATTAGTGTGAAACTTACAAACTACGAAATAAACTGATTCAAATCCTAAACTAACACAACTATCTACCTACCTCAAATTGAGCTAGATAAAAAGAGGGAGAAGATCATATACCTGCGCTTACCTATGGGTAAAAAATTCTCCTTCTTTGATAGCTTGGATGTGATCTTGGATGGAATGTTGATGGTTCTTGAATTGCTTCAGATTTTTGAGACACTTGGGCAACACCTCCCTTTTTCTTGCATTGGATGATTGGTTGATAAAAATGATGATGGATTGATTAGATGATGATATAATAGATTGAATGGATAAAATAACAGAGGTTGACTATGGATTCTTAAGATGTGCATTTATGGAGAATGAGTGCTTAATTTATTGTTGAGTGGAGGATTCAATGGCTAGGATGAAGCCATGTTGGATTTGGATCCAGGGTGGAGGATGCATGTGAGGAATGGAGAATTTTAGAAATTGAGAGAATATTCAATGGAGGGTGGAAGGTTTATTTGAATTTTTAAATGGAGGGAAGTTTAGAGAGGCTTCTAGCTTTTGAGGTGGAGCATGTTATTAGGATTAGGATTAGATTAAATTAATAAATGATGATTAGGGGTGAGGTTACATGGAGAGGCTAGGTGTAGGTATGTGTAGGGTAGGTGGTAGGTGAGATGTAGGAATATTAAATTCCTATAAAATTTTAATACGGATTATGATAGGATAATATGATATAATAAGGAATTAAAGTGGTTAATGATAAAATACGATATGATAATGAATTAAAAGGATTAAAGCTGGAATGATGGAATAAATGATAAAATGGATTAAATAATAATAATTAATCTTGCGATTAATTATTATATGAATGATGTTGGGATATTTGTGGGACACGTTAATTGTAATTAACCATGTCGACATTTTAGATGTCTACAATTATATTGTGTAATATATATAATATATAATATATTATTTATTTCATATTGTATAAATTATATATCACATATTATAATTGTATGTCTTACTGCTATACTATATTATATATAGGATCCACTTACCTTAAATAAATAAACTCAAAAAATAAAATGCACTAATTTAATTAGAAAGAAATGAACTTCTGAATTTCCATCTTGTAAATAAGCCACATACTCCATTGTGACAGGTATGATGCCTTTGTAGACACTGTCGAAGCCTCATTGTCCAAAATTTTTGTCTTTGTTGAAGTTTTTAGTAGCTGCTCTGGGGTCATCATTGGAAAAATTTCGAGGGCCTTGATAAAACCATTTGTCTAGCTTTATATTGTTCTTCTCATTTGTGTCATTGTTTCCCTTTCCTTTTATGAAATACCAACTCCAAAAAATATATACAAAACTATAGAGGGCCAAAACTTCTGGGAAGACCTACCGAAATGAGGATTATAGAATTATTGTTCCTTCTCTTTATTGGTCTTTCAATGAAAGGGTTGTATCCGATGCCACCGTCATCTATAGGGGCTGTTACGGAGAAAATATCCCACAGATATTTACAAGAAAAAATTGAGATGGACACAACGTGAGTCTCTATTAAGAATTCAGTGGATGTAGGGAGGCCAAACTTGATGTTCTCAGGAATATGGCCACAAAGATATATATAGATATATATCATACGACATGATAGAGCTTGTGGATTTAGATATATTATTGACATTACTAGTTGGCTTATATAATAGAAATACCTAAATCTGATTCTGTGTGCCATCATTATCCACCCATACATCCCAATATGCATCGTTCATGAGATCATGCTCAGTAAGGCACAAGAGTAAAGTTTCATTGCTCAGCGAAACATCCACCTTTGAAAAAATGTTGTTGATGTTGATCCCAACATGGTTGCCATCCGGATCCCATTGATTCTTGAAAGTGTCAAACTCTACATTAAGCATCTGATACAGAGATCCATTATAAGTTCTGTCATTAGAAAGACTGATCTAATGAGTTAGAAATAAAAATATGGGCAAGGAAGGAGGGTGTGTGTTGACAATCTAATGACGGATGATGTGGCAGAGGAGGATTGTGGATCTCAAAATAGGGAGAAATGAGAGGAAAGCATGTGGATTTTTCTCTTGTATGGGAAATATCAGCTGTAGATGTGAGGGACTATTAATAGTTGTTGATTCAACAATAGATAGGAAGGATGTGATGTGAGGGAAACTCATAAAAAAATAATTTATGCGAGATAGTGGCTTGAAACGTTAAGGATGCGTGCAATCACTACCTTTCGATGTTACACCTACTACACATCTTCCTATCTATGTCATCTGTCATTAGAGTGCACTAGATTTCCCATTAAATTTACGTATGTTCTGACTAACAAAAATATGCAACAATTGGAATTGTAAAATATTTTGTGTTTCTTCAGTATTGTTTGTCCAAATATTACATTTTTAGATATCTCCACAAGCATTTACATCCATGTCTTACACGAAACACCTTTTCTACTTCTAATTCTTAACAAAAACTCATGTGGTTGTTGTAGTGTGGAGTTCTATATTGCTTCCCCATTCCAATTTCCCCACCCTTGCACTCATCTACCCTAAAAAACCTTCTTCTTAACCCCTTTTACTCTCCCATTGTTTTCTCCCTCCTCTTTTGCTTCTTCACAAAATACGTTTCGGTGTTTCCATCATTTGTTTCATGTATGATTGCTAGTAACAATATATTTACACCGAAAGCATTCCAAAGTATATACATCAAAAAAATTTGACACAAAAAGTACATGACATATCAATGCAAGATCAGATGGCTGAAGAATTTTGAAAAATAGATCCGACAGTTTAGGTGGTTCACCTTTTTACGCCGAAGGCATTCCCCCTATGGTAAAGGACCTCCGGACGTTTCTACGACTATCTTAAAATTGATGGTTTGACGATTGTTTGGACGTTTTCACTTTTCTAGCTATTTTAACATTTTTTTTGGGCGTCGTAACTCCGAGTAGAATGATTTCATCCGTTCGGTTAAAGCGGTCGAAGACGAAACTGGTGTGCCGCAGTGGGGTATCATATGCTGCAGAAAAACACAGGAAACCGAGCAGAACCAGTGATATCACAACTCGGCTCGGACTCGGCCCGTGGAAGGTGAACATTACAGCGAAGTTTATGTCCATATAGACATGGCTAGTATTGAGTTTCGTATGAGGATTCGATTATTGTTCTGCCTCTGCGATAATGTTTTCTTGAACTTATCTATTTGATTTGAAAATTGTTTTGGGGGTGGTTGAAGAGGACATTTAGTGGGCGAGCAGTTGGCCGGTCAAGAAAATGTACAGCTCGTATCGTTAAAACATAATGTCATGGGGTCTAATTGCTTCACATAACTAGATGATAGAAAACATGTCCCATTTTCAATAGTTTCTAAGTTTGCAGCTCAATGTTCAATTTTGATTTTAATTTAATGATATTATCATATTAAGGTCCTTTAGTTGCCAAGAATGGCTCCTGGGACTGCACAATAAGTGCATGATCAGAGTGTACGTTCAAAGTGCATCTTTTGCAAAGTCCAATATAAGGAATTTAAAATAAAACACCATTGAAGCATCACTCCTTATAAGTGCAAAAAGAAAGGCAGAGGTTGGATTAAAATCATGAGAAAGGTGCCTTAGAATTTAGAGCAATGTATTTAGCAAAAGCACAGTTTCTTCTAAACCCAACGAAACACCATCCTAAAACTACCTACCCTGAATGGTATTACCAAAACAGATCATTCAAAATAGCCTATCCTAAAATACTTACTCTCATAATAATTTCCCAGCATCATGATAGTAGACTTCACCCTTTGATTTACCCTCCAGGTGCTCGCTGCTCTTTTTTATCTACCTTGCGTCTTGCTCTTAAGTTTAATGTCAAATATGCTGAAACATCACTATGTTGTGACTAATAATCTATAGTATAAGGG
Source organism: Taxus chinensis (assembly GCA_019776745.2). Taxonomy (NCBI): domain Eukaryota; kingdom Viridiplantae; phylum Streptophyta; class Pinopsida; order Cupressales; family Taxaceae; genus Taxus; species Taxus chinensis. The sequence goes on from CM034149.1 coordinate 142,429,635, forward strand.
AAGCATCCTGCAATTAGATTTACTAATATCATTCAGCTTCGTCAATAGATGGCAAAGGAGCTCAATAGAAAGCATGCCTATTCAACCTGGCAAAGTTTCATGTATCTGACCAAATATTTCAAAATATAATTATTGAATTTAGTTTTTGTTTTTTAAATGGTGGATTTTTCAACTATTTTAACGTTTTTTTTTGTGGTTTTTTTGGGTTTTTTTTGGCATTGAATTCTATCAAATAGGGTGTGGGAGATATAGTAGGCAAGCCTCTACATGGAAATCCCCACTTCGCAAGAGATTTTTTCTCCACATGGAAACTGCCTACAGAGAAGACCAACAAATAGATGGAGAACTGGTAGATTTAGTCATATAAATTTGTGGTTAGGGGAGGGCCTAGTGAAAATCAGTGAGCAGGGGCGACACGGTTTCCTCAAGGCATTATCTGACCGATGTCTGGCCGAAATTGAGATCAAAGAGGAAAATGGGATCGATGGAAGAAATGACGATTATACCGACTTTTAGAAATCAGAAGAAATGTACTATGGTTTTTTATACTTCAATCATATAACGTCATCCATCAGAGCGGTATGTAGAGAAAGTTGCATAAAGGAAGTTATACACACTCTACTTACTACCCAAACTACCCAAAACACTCCTGTAGATTCTTCTACATATATTCATCTATTACAATCTTGCATTGCCAAGAAAACCCTTTCAGAGGGTAAGAAAATCCACTCTCTCATAAATGACACGGGATATACATTTGCCAAACACACATTTTTACAAAACACACTCATAAACATGTATGAAAAATGTGGAAGTCTAGAGGATGCTTGCAAATTTTTGGAGAACATGACTCAACCAAATGTAGTCTCGTTGAATATGATAGTTGTAGCTTACCGAAGACATGGTCTCCCTCAAGAGGCATTGCTCTTGTTTCACAAACTGCAATGAATAGGCATCCAACCCGATGAGTTCACCTTCTCCAGTATTCTCCATATATGCACAAACAAGGCATCTGTAACGTATGGTTTGCAGATCCACAGAAAAATCATGAGATGCGAGTTTCAATCTAACGTTATTGTGATGAATACTCTGATAGACATGTATGTAAAATGTGGAAGGACACAGGAGGCGCGTGAACTTTTTGACAAAATAACTGAACGAGATTGGTATCATGGAATGCAATCATTTGTGGATATGCACAAATTGGGCTTGTTGGAAATGGAGATTTTCAAACAAATGCAATTCACAGGTGTAAAGCCAAATTCAACAACTTTTTCCAACATCCTCCCTACGTGTGCCAAAATGGGAGATTTGAAACAAGGTGGAGAGATTCAGTCCAATAGATGGCAAAGGAGCTCCACAGAAAGGATGCCTATTCAACCTGCAAATTGTTTCATGTATCTGACCAAATATTTCAAAATATAATTATTGAATTTAGTTTTTTTTTTTTAAATGGTGGATTTTTCAGATATTTTAACGTTTTTTTTGTGTGGTTTTTTTGGGTTTTTTTTGGCATTGAATTCTATCAAATAGGGTGTTGGAGATATAGTAGGCAAGCCTCTACATGGAAATCCCCACTTCGCAAGAGATTTTTTCTCCACATGGAAACTGCCTACCGAGAAGACCAACAAATAGATGGAGAACTGGTAGATTTAGTCATATAAATTTGTGGTTAGGGGAGGGCCTAGTGAAAATCAGTGAGCAGGGGCAACATGGTTTCCTCAAGGCATTATCTGACCGATGTCTGGCCGAAATTGAGATTAAAGAGGAAAATGGGATCGATGGAAGAAATGATGATTATACCGAATTTTAGAAATCAGAAGAAATCTACTATGATTTTTTATACTTCAATCATATAACGTCATCCATCACCCAGCTCAATCAAAATATCAGAGCGGTATGTAGAGAAGGTCACATGAAGGAAGTTGTACTCACTCTTCTTACTACCCAGACTACCCAAAACACTCTTGTGGATTCTTCTACATATATTCATCTATTACAATCTTGCATTGCCAAGAAAACCCTTTCAGAGGGTAAGAAAATCCACTCTCTCATAAATGACACGGGATATACATTTGCCAAACACACATTTTTACAAAACACACTCATCAACATGTATGAAAAATGCGGAAGTCTGGAGGACGCTTGCAAATTTTTGGAGAACATGACTCAACCAGATGTAGTCTCGTTTAATATGATCGTTGTAGCTTACCGAAGACATGGTCTCCCTCAAGAGGCATTGCTCTTGTTTCACAACACTGCAATGAATAGGCATCGAACCCGATGAGTTCACCTTCTCCAGTATTCTCAATATATACGCAAACATGGCATCTGTAACGTATGGTTTGCAGATCCACAGAAAAATCATGAGATGCGGGTTTCAATCTAACGTTATTGTGATGAATACTCTGATAGACATGTATGAAAAATGTGGAAGGACACAGGAAGCGCGTGAACTATTTGAAAAAATGATTGAATGAGATGTGGTATCATGGATTGCAATCATTGGTGGATATTCACAAATTGGGCTTGTTGGAAAGGCCTTGGAGATTTTCAAACAAATGCAATTCGCAGGTGTAAAGCCAAATTCAACAACTTTTGCCAGCATCCTCCCTACGTGTGCCAAAATGGGAGCTTTGAAACAAGGTGGAGAGATTCATCCAAAGATAATTAAAAGTGGATTCTTGTCAGAGCCCCACCAATTTCTTTCTACTAGATACCATTTCTCTCTTCGGACAACTATAAAACTAACTTGCTCACAAATTCAATAATTATTACAACCTATACACATACTGTTCGGCGTTCACATTGCATTATACACATGCGATTGCAAGTTTTTATGAATTTTATGAAAAACAAAGCTGACCACGTGTTCCACTAACACCTCCTCATTCTCCTCAACATTGAGCAATTCATTCTCTTCCGCATTTCTCCTCTCTTTCACTCCCACCCCAATCTTCAACTCCTCCGTGATTAGAGACGAGTGCACAAATTGAACGGAATGCAAATGCCACGCAACCATGGGTGCGCCTGCGCTGATGCTCTCCACCATCAAATTCCACCAACAATATGTTAAAAAACCCCTATCGACTTGTGAAATAAAATCTCAATCTGGGGCACCCAATTCTTCACAATGAAACCCCACTCTTGTATGTGCTTCTCATTCCTTTCCGGTAAAAATTTCATATCCAATCCGACAACACTTTTGTGTAAAATTGGCAGCGTCAGAAATCCTGAGCACCCATAGAAAATATCAATCACTACGCTCCATTCCCTCCGCAATCTCTTGGATCTGTGAGGGAGAAATTGAAATGTAGACAACTGACGAAGGCGATTTCCTATCTAACCATCTCCTGATTGTAAGTGTTTCTCTAATTCTGCATCATTGAAGAATTTTTGCTAAAGAAGAGGACCACCCGCCCATATAGGCTTTCCCCAATAAAATAATTGCTCTTTTCCCTCCTCGATGAATTCAAATTCCAATGCGTAGAAGGTATTTATGATGCTTCACTTAGCAGGCCGTAAAGAAGATATTTGGTGCTCTGAAACTCGAAGAACGTTTCAGAAAACACCGCTTCACTGATATGTTAACAGCTCAGGATAGCACCATTACAGTTTGACCATATGTCTGCTTCACCCATAAGGAAATAAGTGCCACTGGTTCTATTTACATAGGCAGGTACTCCACAGATAGATTCTATATGGTATGGGGGCCATATCTATAATTTTGAACTATGGAGGAGGGGAAACCTTCGTATAGAATAGATACAGGGGCCTGATTCCCACCAACCCCATCCCCCACCAGATGAATTTCTCAATCTCAGGGGCTGCCACTAAGAACAAAGGACACTCCCTACCATACACCAAATTTACACATCACCTCTAAATTTTTGATAGGGGTCCCCGAGGCAGCAGTGGATCAACCGATAGGCTTACGCTAATCTGGCGTACCCTCACTGAGGGAATCCAATGAGGGATCGGTATAAACCCATAGCCATATCTAGATATAAGGGGCCCTATCTTAACTATGGCCACCTGTACCAGTTGGTGATGCAGCCATGAGTCGTCATTGGATAAGTGACTCTCATCCTATCTCATCTCATCAATGATCATATTACGTATAGAATATGGAATGGACTTCATCGTTGTATTTGGTAACCATGGTCGGAGCCCATCCCATTACTGCATTGTAGAACATCACCACTTTATTTTTGTTGTGAGGGAAAATAGAGTGCATAAGGAATTCAATATGAGGGTGCAATACATCCTCCATAGCTTTAAATAGAGGAATCAGATGCATGGGAAACATATGATTATATAGAACTTAAAGTTATGATTATCTCTATCTAAAGATAAACTTGATTATATAGTTTAAAATCTAATTAGCTATGTAACTTTAAGAACATTTTTTAGAAAATGTGTTATCTTAGTGATCCTTTTGGAAAATTGTAATATTACGTGTATGAGTTGCATTACGCGTGACCTATATTTTATTAATGATATTTGAAGTTATTGAATTTCTTGTGAACTTAATATATGTGTAAAAAAATATTCTTTATAAACCATGTTTTTTCTTTCTTAAATATTCCACTCACATATTTTCCTTCTCTTACAAAAAAATTATATATAGGGCTAACATGTTATTGGTTTTGACACCACCCGTACAGACCGTATCAATGTAAAATTGAATTGTCCAACCGCTTTAAATAATAGGATATGAAGGTTTAGGGTTTTAATAGAGCATGTGGATATTTCCAAAGTATTTGTACTCGAATACTTTCTGTTAGCAGTTATGGATTATACCAATATTTTGTGGGTAACGAAAAATATAGAAAATTCCCACAGTTAAAGTTAACATCATAATTCGGTTAGTGGCACTAGCATGCATCTATGAAAATATGAGTTTGGTCTGCGTTCACCTACGTGTGTTTGACGTGGACATTCTTTTGGTTATTTTCATCAAAATATAGTTTGGGTCTTTGTCATGTCATTAGAATGAAGTGATTTTTTAACGATGAATTCTGGCAATACAGGGGTTTATTGAGGAAAACATGTTGGCAAGTTGAGCGATGGAATTTTCTATTATTGTCAGCACTACACAATATTTGGTTATTAGTTGTCTTAATTTTTGCATGTTGTATGCATGGGTTAAATTTGATAGCCACCTATACATATTAAATAATTTTTAGGTGATGGTAAAATTTAGAGCTTGACCTTCAAAAATGTAAAATAATGTTATTTTTACAATGTTATGTCAAATTTTAACACTTGTTATTCCACTTTTGTTGCCACATCATCCCACACATCACCCCATTTCTCCTTAAACGATTGACATAAATGTTGTGCGCTTTTTACAAGGTTGAGTTCCCCGTTGTTTTTGCATTGTTTTTTCACCACCCTTGTACTTCCCTGTCCTCATATCTTGTCTTCTTCACCCCTCTTCCTCTCCCATTATTTCTCTCCCTCCAATTTGACTCCTTTAAAAGATCCTCTTTGGCATTTCCATCATATATTTCTCGTGTGATTTCTAGTGTATTAATTATGATATCTTAGATAGATTAATATAGTTGAATAAACATTCTGAAGTAATGTAAGATCCCAATCCTTATAAATTTCAATGCCTTAATTAATGCAATAGAAATAAATGTTAGATTTTCTTCTCCATATACTTGTAATTTACTTTTTGACATGGGAAAGCTCTTGAAATAAAATAATTCGTTCCTTTTACAACTTCTATAATTATCATATGCACTTACATATTTATAAACATCTTAAATTCAAATTAGGACCCTATTGACACATATCCTAACACATAATATGAGGGAAAGGACAAACAAAAAGATTTAAAATAAAGGGAACCCAATGAAATGGTTTAAAACCCCATACAAAATAGAAAATCCAAAACCATAATATGGTTTCTGGTCATTTAATATCCATTGACCAGAATCATACTTCCTTTTGGGAAAAAAACCAAGAACCCTTTAAATAGGGAAAGAGAAAACATAGTAAAGGGGAGATAAAATATGAGGAAGATAGATTAAACAATAGAGGAAAGACTAGAGAATCAAGAAAAAACAAGGGAAGAGTGTCCGAGAGGAACACATCGAAATTTGAATTAAAATATAGAACATGCATAAAAAAGATCCTAATATAGACCAATAATCCACAAAAACTCAAATAAATTAGAACAATACAAAATTATAGAAAAGAACTAGTCATGTACCAAACTTAGGTTTCTACGTAATGCCTCTCTTTGAACTGTGTGTGTACATACATGTCAAAGTACAATAGTCAAGTGAATTCATATAATTCAGCTCATTCATTTGGAAACCATTTGAGATTTATTAAAGTTAGTGTGACAATAACAATAAATAGATTGTCAAAAAGAGATTGATTAAGCAAATGTTGAAATAAATAAATGCTAAATCTAGATATGTAACAACACAGATATAGATATGTAATAAAGTATATAATTTACTCAAGAAAGTAAGCTAATTAATTTGAAACCCTAAGTAAAAGAGAGAGGGTAATATTATTATCTGATTTGTAATAATCCCAAAGTTGTGCCAAGTTGAAAAATTGATGAAACAGAGAGGAAAAATGTTGCAACAGAGCGCAAAAAATTATACGAGCACTGGAAATGTTGGGACTAGGGTGCTTGGAAAAGGTCAGGGGCGTCATGAGCAATGTAGACCTCCTCTCGGTGCCTGTGATTGCTTAGAAATTCAAAAAGTGATTCTAATAGTATGGCTTCAATGTCTTTGAAATTTTCTCTTTGCCACTAGTATGTCATTGTATGATCGTCAAGCTCTCTTAAAACTTGCAATAAGAAAGAGCACCTTTACAACCCCAAACCACATCAAATCCTAAAAATAAAAATATACAAATGGGGAGTCAAACTGACCCCGACGGTCACTGTTAGTGCAAAATCACAGCACGCCCAAATGAGTTATAGATCTACTTTCTAAGGCAGACTCATTTAGTGTGATTTTCATAACATTGGATCATTCCCCAAGCTGTGGGACTTGAAAATGGGAATGATCATCTAGAGAAGGCTGGTTCCTCTTCCTAATCCTAGCACCAAACTACTTCTAAGGAAGGAAATGCGACTATCTACTACTAATATAACAATTCCAAGGGACCAAGGAGAGAGAGATAGCATGAAAATAAAGAAATCCTACACTACAGAGGTGATATCACTGAGAAAAGGGAACTACTGATCACAAACCCAACTGCCTGAAATGGAGAGAGGTGAGAAATGGAGAGGATGGACATATGCATCATAGAACAAGGATAAATTTCACACAGAACACCATTTCAAACCCCTTAAACACAGCTCCCAAAACCTGTATTGAAATGATAAAGATTGAGGGAGAGAAAATGAAAGGTAGGGAGTTGGTGATTGATTTACCCATTGACAAGGTTGTCCCGCACTTTGTTCATAAGTCCCAATGTCCTCAATCTATTGTGTAAGCTAAGGAAACACTTCAACCATGAAGTCAAGATTATCTTGAGAGCTGTAATGTCTTGGAAAAGGGCCTTCCCATGGAAAACGTGCGATGTAACCAATCCATTCATGCTATGCCCCTTGATTGAACCATGCCAGCCTACATTTTTTGAATCTTCTCCAGCAGACTAACACATTCCATTTGGTTATTGTCATTGTATGCATATCCTTGTTCTTGATAAGCTTCATGGACAAACTGGTTATGGCATTATTGCTGTGGATAGGTATAATGATTTTGAATCTGCTCATAATGTCGATTTATAGGAGTAATAAAAAACATTAGTGGTGGAATGCACTGTTGTTGTTGCAAGTGTGAGTTCCATGAAGGGAATGAAGTCATGATTACACAACCTCATGAAATGGGAGAAAATTAAAGAGATGGAAGAAGAAAATGGATGAAAAAAATTGGAAATGGATGGAAAAGGTCTATAACTTAGAGGATGGGTTGTTGACTAGATGGAGTTGCCAGATGTACTTGAAAGTGCCTCCAAAGGCTGAAACCTTCACCAAGAGCAAATCGAACCTGATGAAGTGAAGTGGTAAGGTACTTCAAACCTATCCCACCAAGCATGCCAAAATTGTTAGTGCAAAATCACAGCACCCCCAAATTAGTTATGGATATTCTTTCTAAGGTAGACTCATTTGGTGTGATTTGCATAACATTGGATCATTCCCCAAGTTGTTGGACTTATAAATGGGAATGATCCTCTAGAGAAGGCTGGTTCCTCTTCCTAATCCTAGCACTAAACTACTTCTAAGGAAGGAAATATGACTATCTAATCCTAATCTAACAATTCCAAGGAACCAATGAAAGAGAGAAAGCATGAAAATAATGAAATCCTACACTACAGAGCTGATAAGACCAAGAAAAGGGAACTGCTGATCACAAACCCAACTACCTAAAATGGAGAGAGGTGAGCAATGGAGAGGATGGATAGATGCATCACAGACCAAAGATAAAGTTCACACAGAACACCATTTCAAACCCCTTAAACACAGCTCCTAAAACCTGCAATGGACATCAGAGATATGCACAATATACCCTGTAATGGTGAGAGGTGAGAAGAGACAACAAATTGAGCAAAGGATGGAAAAAACACATCACGAAACATATTTTATTTCTCTAGGAGTTCACATAGTACACCATTAACAGGAAAGAGGTAGGAAAATGCCATTACAAAGACAAGGGAGGAGGCTTAAACTCCACATTTTACCCTGGAGAAGAAAGAGAGAGGGGGGCAAGGAAGAAGAATGAACAACCATTTACAATGAATCATGCCCCTGTATTTAAAGATTTGATCAGAGAGAAGAAAGAGAGAGGGAAATGGGAAAAGTGGGTTCAATATCAACCATTTTTGTTAATTCTTATGATAAAATATGCCCCAAACCCATGTTTACTTCACGATTCCTTGATTCGGTGCCTTGAAAGAAGAGGAAATGACAGAAACAGATTGAATCTGATCTGGTTGTTGAAACAGATGGATCCTGCTTTGAAGGCCCAAAGACATTTCCTCAATTTTCCTTTACTTAACCTCATCAAAATTAAATTTTTAGACCTCCCTGGTGTAGGTGAGGTAGATATATTTCTAACGACATCAGATTTGCAATTTTTGAGTCCTGAGTCGAAAGATATGCCCCCTCAAAGTTTATATCGGGTCCGTACAGGAGTGTGGTAAAAAAATTTGAAAAATGGGTCCCCTTTTTATATGGGACATGTGGCAGCCAGATTAGAAAACAAATTAGGCTTGCGGGTCCGTAATTTACTTTTTCCCCCCTTTCATGAAACGTAAAAATTAGAAAACCCCTGACATCCCGCTTTGACCTTGGACACGTGGAGATGTGGGGTTTGTTTAAGCCTCCCTTTATGGATTCATCTTGGAGAAGTGCTACCAGGACACATGGCTCTCTGTGCTTGCTCTTCCATACTTAGTTGATTTTGGATTCTTTCCTAAATGGTTTTGAGCCTGAAGACCTTGAAACTTCACCGCTTCTTTTCCTTCTTGCTTCTAGCTTCTCTGTGACACTACTCCTTCATTTTTGAGCTAACCTGTAACCTTTTTGTCTTCCTGGAATGTGAGATTGCGGGTTTGAGTCATTTCTTTCATAATTTCCTTATATGTAGGAGTTGTCTTGACCAAATTTACCAGGGGGGTGAATTTTGGATAATTGTCACCTGACTGAGTGAACTTACAATCTAAGTGTTGCACTAAATTTCAGAATCCATGTAGTTTTATGTGTGTATGAAGAATCGTGCCCTAGGTGGCTCTTGTGCAATTTACATTTAATAGCGAGAAATAACTAGATGTAGAAAATGTAGATAGATGTGTGCATGGAAAAATAAAATTCCCCTTCTATGAAGTGTATGCAGAAGAATGCATTCCCTTGTCCCTTGAATGGATGCTAGATGGATGCTTTTATGCTCTTGTAATTCCTTTTGATGAAACCTTAGGTTGTGACAGTAGATGCTTAGTGCTTAGTCCTTTATTATGGTCACATACCTTTATATTTATATGATTCTATTGCTTGAATTTTGAAATTAACCACTAAAATTCCAAAACCTAAGAAAATAAGATGTCTAACAACTAGAAAGGATCCAAAATATGCGAGCAAGATACAAAGAGTTCGGGGATGCCTAGAGGGGATGGGGGCACTTAGGCACTGGTATCTAGACTCAAAAAAACTGAAGTGTCGAAAGTCAAACTAGGCAAGAAGGTGTGTGAGACCAAGAAGGAAAATAGAAAGAAAGTAAAGAGGCCTAACACAATGGTCAATTAGTAATTTTCTTGCTTAGGAATCATATGAATAATAGTATGTTATCAGGACTAGAAATATACCTAAATTGCGTTATTTAGTGTATATATTTTCCCCCACTTTATATTGTTGAGCGAATTATTGATAACATAAAGTAGATAAGAAATGCGTACCTGATAACCATGTAGATTAATGGTGGAAAGCATGCTAAGGAGATAAGAAAAAGCGTGGAGTGATAAAAATATAAAGCGTGGATGCTAGAGAAGAGGAAGTGAAGATGACCCTAGAGGTGAAAGTGTATGTAGGATGTGTCATGTTGTACCTGTTGTTCACATCACTTGATGTGTAACACCCACAAATTCAATGTTCAAAAACCACATTAAACCTTAAATAATTATCTAGAAGGTTGTGTATTTTTTTTGTTTAAGATTGCAAGGGTGTCAAACCCTATAACACGTTTGATTAACTCCTACTAGCAACTACTACATTACATTGGATGGATCAGGTCTAGATTAATAATTAAATATTATTAATCCATTTCTAATTTCAATTTAATTACAATCATCTAGAAAGGTGTCCATTAATTCTCTTACTAGGCTAAATAGTTTCCCCCTCTAAAATTAACATTTAAACCCACAATAATTTAAACCCTTAACCTTAGTTACCTTAGCTCCCTTAAATCACTGGCTTTAATATTTCCATTGAACAATTTACTAAAACATACTAAAAGAGTTACATAACTAACTTAACATACTAGGGTACTAAGTGCCCCCCTTCACCCATTTTCACATGCATTTAAATTATTTAAAAGTCCATAATATATCTTCTCACCTAAAAATTGTAGGGTTGATTCTTAACCCTTGGTTCAAATCAATTGTGGCCACTAGATCCTAGAGTTCCATACTAACCCTAACTATCCTTATGAAATTTTATTAAACCTTTTTCTTTTCCCTAGCCTCCTCATTTGGTATCTTTTCTTTTCTTTGATTTGCAGTTTGGAGGAGAGGAAGCCATGGGAGCATGGAGGGATTCATTTGGATCTAGATTAGTTTAGTTTAGTTTATAGATTTGATAAAGCAATGTCTTCTATTTTTTTATTGTAGAGGTTTCCACTATAAATTTAGAGTAGTTATTTAGTTATTTTCATTCTTGAGTTCTTTATTTGTGCAAAACCCTCTTTCTAATTAATTTGTGAGATTTGATACATTTAAATGCTCATTCAAGGATTTGCATAAATAAACAAAGAGTTTGTTCCCATATAGTTTTCTGGTGGTTTCCTTTATACATTTTATAGGATCTGATTTTAATTAAATCAAGTTCAAAATTACACAGTAGTGGATTTTAATTTTTATGTTGAAAGTGATGAAACTGCCACCCTGAGTAGGCCGACGGTCCTGTGACCACCGCCCTACCTGGGTGACAATTCATAAACTACTAGCATATCTAGGTGGAAGTTTAGAGACCGCCACTCTGATTAGGCCGACGGTCCTGTGACTGCCGCCCTACCTGGGTGACAATTCATAAACTACTGGCATATCTGGGTGGAAGTTTAGAGACCGCCACTCTGATTAGGCCGACGATCTAGAGATCACCAATTTGTATAGGGTGGTGGTCCTGTTCTTAAAAAAAAAAACCATCAATTCCACGATTTTTCCAAAAACCAATTTTACTAAAGTGGTTTAAAGTTTAACCTTAGATCGAATTTAGGTGCCTAAAACAACTAGTTGAAAGATTAAACTATTTATTCATTCCATGACTTGAATAACTAAATTACATAGATTTGTTAATTCAATAGAATAGAAGAAAACAACTATAGGAACACTTTTCCAATAAAATTTCTTTCAAGCTCAAATGATGGAATGAAACTTAATCTTTTTCTAGTATCATTGTTTTCCTTTCCACAACAATAATGTATTATTTTAACAAAGTAAATCATTATAATTTAGTGCATCCTTCCATTTCAACTACAACCATTTATTCAAGGAAAGCACAAGAAACTATTATACATTTAAGATTTACTAAGAATACATTCTCAATGATTTACAACTTCAAATTTTTCCCTTCATTTTTATTATAATGCAACTCCTACAAATAACAATGAACTTAATTTTTCTTTAAGAATAGATAATTTCTTACAATGCAAAGATATTTCTTTCCAACAATACATTACAACTTGATAAATAAAACATATAATACAAATTTTCCTTTAATTGCAAGACTACTAGCCTTCCACCTTAAGTGGGAATTACATGAAAGGTTTTTACAATGAAGGATTTATTTTCAACTTCAGCAAATGTTCCAAGTCCCAAATCTTCAACAAGAGCTCCACCATTTCTTCACTTCAATCACAACAACAAAAATGGGGGATAGACAACACTCTTCACCAAACCAATAATCCAATGAGAATAAAAAGATATCCTCCTCATTAGCCCCCGAGCCCCAAAAAAATGCAATAAGGAATGGATACAACTCATGGAAACTAAAAAATGCTTCCACATCACAATACACATGTTCACAACCATTTAAATAACATTCAAACACAAAGATAAAATTCACAAAAAGGTAACTTTCAAAATCCACAAGGCTTGGAAACTTGAAGCCAATGGAGCAATGAATTTATGGGGAGATCACTTATATCTCCCAATGGTATTAGGTTCCCACCTTAAAACCCTACAAAACACAACTCAAAACCACTACAAAAATCTTATGCCTCCCTCAAGATCCTCTTATTCCTCCCACATTCTCTTACGCCTCCCTACAATCTCTTATGTCTCCCTCAAAATAATTGAGTAAGAAAAGAAATAATTTTCTTATCCAAGGTGGGGCACCCAACCCAAACATGAAACAAAATATTATGCCTCCCTATAATAGACAATCCCCATAGCCTTCTCCTATACCATACTTAGGCATTCTACCCAAGATCCCAACAACCACACAAACCATTCACTTACATGTAATACACATATATAAAACCAAACAAGTAAAAAGAGTGTCGTTCCTACATTTCCATAGTAAGAACTTGATCAAAGAATCACACTCCAAGCTCCTTCAAGCTCAATCCAACTCTAAAAAGCTCCAAGAACTCCAAGAAATCTCTAATTCCAAAAATACAAGTACACAATAAAATGAATTAAACCCCAAACAAACACATAAACTTGTGTATATAGAAAAAGAGAAGAGGAGGGTGAGGTGGCTCCATGTAGGATGCCACATCACTTATCTTCAACTCCACCTCACAAGTCAAAACTTAACCCCAAAGAACAATAAATTGCTGGTTGAGAGAAATGACAACCCTCTTACACACTCAACATAAGCCCACACCTCCTAAGGGCAAAATTTAAAACCCATGTAAGAAAAGTGCAATAAATGTCACTTTTTGCCTTACAAAACACATAATGGTGTCTATTTTTGACCCTCCAATCCATAGGTAGGGTAGTTATATGAAATTAAGAGGTGTGAGACAAGATTAACTTGTCCCACAAGCCTCCAAAAATGGCCCTTAAGCCCAAATCCTAATTACCCAAGTAAGGTAGGGTGAATAACACTCAAAGTCAAATACACTCAACTTAAAACACAAGACCCAAAGGACCAACTACTCTAATAAATGGCCCCTTTTGTCACATCCCCAATTAACTTAATAAACATGATTACCCAACTTAATTAAGGAACATAAGTCAACAATGAATAAATGAATTACATCATAAAATAAATCACCTACTCCACAATAAATAAAATAAAAAGGGAAAGAATAACACATAAAGCCCATGGTCACAATTGGAGCTCATCCCCACCCATAGGGACCCCATAACAAACTAATAACATAAAATCAAACATTACACAAGTTACCATGGTGACAGTCGTTGTAGCCCTCCAGTATTCCATTGTGGTTAGTATCCTAACCCCCTTTTGATTGTTGTGCTATAATTACTTGAAAAATTGCACAATACCTCCTTCGTCCCCATGGCCACATCAAATACATCAAAGATAAATATACACACATCCATCAATAAACATCCTCATATAACTAAATCATCATCTAAACTAATAATACTATCATTTGTTTATAATTTCAACATCTCAATTCTACCATTTCATCAATATCAGTAATATCAAAAGATTAGTTCAACACTACATGATAGTCAACATGTTAAGAAGTCCAAATGTCTGTAAATATATATACTAAAAACACATGATCATCATTAATATAAACTGTACTTCTATGTCTCTAAGAATCCACAAAATTCATACTATGAATCACAATCTATCAATAGTCAGAATATTTCTATCATCTAACATCATGCTAAACCAATATGATATGAAAATATCCATGTCTATAGTCAAGAATAATCAAATCAAAATATAATAAGTGTTGAAGTGGAGTGGGAACTACATGTTGCTTGATGATGTGACTGTTGCTTCTCATAAAGATGGACCTATAAAAGAGAAAAGAAAATGAGTATTTAAAAATGTGTATATGAAAAATTTGATCCAAATGAGTAAAAAGTGTGTAAAAATGTGAAAAGGAACATGTGCACTTGATTCATGATGAGTGAAAGAGATAGAAAAGATCCTGAAAATGTTGTAGAATAATGAGTTTTTTGGGTGATCTCATGTCAGTTGCGCCAAGTGTGAAATTTTTTGGTGATCTCACACCAATTGTGCCAAGTATGAAAGAAGTGTATGGAGAATGGTCTAGTGTTATTATCCAACCTTTAACTACTTCCTGAAGAGTAAACACCACTATAATTAGTGTGTTAAAATCTGATCCATTTTGATCCAGTTCGATCAAATGTGAAAGTAGAAAAAAGGTAGAATGTACGCATGCCGAGTGTCAAAGAATTTTACCTGTCCTATAAAGGTCACTATGTAAATTACTCTGAACTGTGTGAAACTAACAAAAAATGTGTAACTATAGACAAAAAATCATGCAATTTAGACATTATTTGGTCTTGGTCTCATACTACTATTCATATGGTTTTTGAGTGAAGAAAGTATTAGTTAGCCCATGTCCTTTGGCCTTTTTATTTGCTTTCTATCGTAGCTTCTGACATCCTGTATGTAACCTACCAATTTGTTTTTTCCATTTGGAGTCGTTTTATCTCTAACTAGGGCGTCCCAGGTGCCCTAGTCCCATTTGGGGGGCCTTGAGCTTTTTTACACTTTCCCTCCACTTTTTGGGCACTTTCTAGCTATTTGAGATTTCTATCTTTTTAGTGGTTGGCTTATTTGTGGTTAGTTACGAAATTAGAGCAATAAAACCATATAAATATAAAGTTATTAGACCATAATGAGGGACCAAACACTAAGCACTACTATCATCACCTAAGGTTGCATCCATCAAAGGCTCAATTTTCATCCATCTAGCTCCATCACAAGGCACAAGGCTGGTTCATCTACATCACATAACATAAGAGGAAAGTTTATTCTATTCCATCTATCATTGTATTACATTTCTACACATAGTTATTGCTTGATACTTTTATAAAGTGTGACTAGTAATAGAGCACCTAGGGCATGATTACACACACAAAGATAGAACTACATTAGGTCTAAGATGTAGTGTAGTGCTTAGTTAGTAAGTCTACCATTATGTCCACTAAGGATAGTCCGATCCCTTCATATGCATATTTATTTTTTAGGGGTTTATAGGTCTCATCTTCATTTCTGATTTATAGTGACATCCAACTTTGTTCAATGACACTAACACGATAGGAAGCGAAGGAAAACAATAATTTAGTGACACCTTAGATGAAGGTTGTAGAGATTTTTCACATACTGGGGCTCCCAGATCTCACACCAGAGAACCCTAGGAGCTCCAGCCCTTCTCTAGGATCTCTAGTCCAGCCTACTGCTCCATATATGTGTTTTCTAGAGCTTCTGTGTGATCATTCCTATATTTTGTTTACATGTTCTTCTTGGGAACACAATCACAACATATTTATGAATCAAATAATCTCTTTATAAGTCTCCTTACACATTAGGGTTTTACATTTCTACTTTCTTAGTTGTTTTGGTCACTACTTTTATCTATTTGGTTGTTATTTACTGTTATTCTTAATATTAGATTAACATTAAATTTATGCGTGTAGTTTTATGTGGGAGAATTTGGGGAGAATTTCGGGAGCAAAGAAGGGGATGCAAAACCCTAGCAGTGATGGGAAGGGCACTGTAAATGGGTAGGGTATCAATTCAGGTCATGATAAAGATGACCAGGGTGAGGGGGCAACAATCAAGTCTTCATCATTGTTTCTGAAATGAGCCTCATGAGCCTCAATGGTAGCAGGTAGGAGCTGAATGCCATTTGTGATTTCTTGTATCTAAATCAGATGGATAAAATAAATTATCTCACATGCATGAAAGAGGAAGGGATGATGAATCTGGGTATAGAGCATGAATACCCTTCTCTTTATCACCCATCTAATAGTGCTCATCAAGCCCCTCCCACAATTATGGAAGATAGGAAAGCTGTGGTGTCTACGGTAGGTGTTGGTGTTGTATCCGGTTTACCAAGTGGTGGTATAGATTCTACCAAAGTAGCAACTTCCTTTAAGGATGCGATGAAGCATAAAACCCCCCTCCTCCCAACCAACTGACTTACATTGTCGATTTGTCAGAAGAGATCCCTTTGTTGAGTTTAGAGAATCCAGAAGTTCTATCCAACCTTCAATTGTTGTCTTAGATTGTAGGTATTGGGAGATTCAACAGAACATGGCCTTCCTCCTCTAATATCTTACTTTGGATCTCTGAAAAATGGACAACAAATTGTAAAATATCATTATGATCTAAGGGTTTCTTTATGGTGTAGTTCAAAAAGACTAAAGATTATAAAAAATGCTTGTCGGAAGGGCCATGGTTCTGGGGCAACGCGAGGCTTTTTCTTACACTCTGGTTTCCAGATTTCAATCTGAATACATATTCCATATCAAAAATACATGTGTGGGTTTTCCTTCAGAACCCACCGTTGTATTTTTGATATGCACTCGAAGACATTAGCCCTGCTATGGGTAAATTTTTAAAGGCAAATCTAGCTAGGGAGGCTATGGGGCTTTGTACATATGCCAAAATATGCATGGAAATTGACCCGAGAATCAGATTATGCTAAAACCGGGTGAATTCTAACATGTCCAAACCCTTGATTATAAGAACAAAACCTTTAGATGTCATATTTTCTATACACTAGGGAATTTGCAAGTGGAACACTCGTAGGGTAAGAAGAATCAACAAAGAAAACCCTTGATAAGAAAAGGAGGCTCAAACAACCACTCTCCAAATCTCGTGTATAGAACAACTCATATGAAGGTTTCCATTGGGACTACACATTTTAACTCAGGAATGGACCGAAGAAACCAGCCAATATGATTCACGAGAGCTGAGTTGAATATTTTAGGACAAGAGTAGGCGGTGTCAAGAGAGGGCACAAATTTGTTAAATTGGATTCAGATTAGAATCATAATCTTGATCCATCCAATAAACTTATGTTGGTGGTTGTTTTAGATAAAAAATGGCGCAAAGTCAGAAAAAAGGCAAAAAGGGACTTCATGCAAACTTTCTCGGCTACTAATCTTCACATGAAGAGTGGTAGTTAACTTATGCCTATCCGCCCCTACTTAATTTGTATTTTGTTTTCACATTTTGGGTTTAGTTTTCTATCTTTCTCTTGTTGTTTGTAATCCGGTTCATAGCTTTGGTCAAAAGTGTTTAACTCATAAAAAAACATAAATTTTCTACATTTTAGTTAATCATTTTGGTGAACCCAAACACTTTCACACTTAGGATCCTCATTTTCCCCTATCATTGCTTCCAAAATTCCTCTAGTTTCTTTGTTTGACTTACTTAATAAGCATCCAAATTTCTAATTTGTTCTTCAAAAATCCCTAGACACCATATATCTTCCTAACAATACACCGCGACAATCACATCTCTCAAATCTGAAATCCAAGAACTTAAGGATGTTTTTCAAGCGCATGTTTGTTCTCCCTCTATATCTCATCCTCATGATATCTCTATTACATGTGCTCATATTAGCGAGCATCCTGTCATACCATTACCAGAGCCTCTCATACTTGATCACAACACTAAGAAACATAACCTCCTTATTGAGCTCCTTATTCCCCAATTGATCAATTTACCACCTACTCATTGCTATCCCCCTTATCAGCTAGCCAAATATCAAGTTCATCCATATTGCAATTATCATCAAAGCAATGGACATAATGACAATGACTATTAAAATTTCTAATGAATAATCTAATATTTCGAGCGTCAGGGACTTATCTCATTTGCAACACAACCTTCTATTGCATTCCCATCCACAAATACTAAATCTCAATGGGATTGTAAATCTTCTCCTTTTACCTCTAATGACCATTGTGGTGTCACTTTTATCATTCTTTCTTCCATCTCTCAAACGCGACCTATGAAATCTACTCAAGTCAAGAAGCCACCTCTCAAAATTAGTCCAACACTTTCTCCCACAAGATCATCTACAACATTACCAAGCCCATCTATGAAACCTCCTCTAAAGCTTAGTTCAATATGAACTCCAATCAATTATTCCAAAACACCACTAAATAATAAACCATCATGTAAGGTCCCTTCCCAATAACCACTTCAGCAGCTAATCATTTTTGTCAAAACAACTACTCCTCTTATTAATAGTCAAGACACATTTAAAATTCCACCACCGTCGTGGGGTCCTACTATTACTTTTTCCCAACATGCCTCCACCGCTACATGCAAACTTGGTCTTTGGTAGGTGACTCTTGTCACATCATTTCCCGATGAAACACTCTTGTGATTCTGTTCACACTTGAATGTTGAGGGCTACATACTACACATGAACCCCACACACTGCACCATAGGAATTACACATCTTACACTACATATTACATCATATATTACATAGTTTACACATCACACGATCATCTTTTATCATCACATATAATATATATATCCACTTGTATGTGTTACACTCACTACCTTAAGACACATTCTAGTTTCTCGGTCCATACTCGAATGTTAAAGGTTTACAAATCAAATGGACGTTATCATACTCTCACGTTCATCATTCAAATTTTTACCATGTGACATTACTAGGTTAGTGACATATGCTATAAAATAAATGGTCAGGGATTCCTTCATCTTGTAGTGGTACATGCTTTAATTTACATCACCACTCCATCTATTAATCTTGTAGAGGTATAAGACTTAGGCAAAATCATCACTCTTTCTATCATATTTTTGTCATATATATTTTGACTATAGGGTCATGCACATATCATTTATAGGTTATATATTATCAACACTACAGATACAAACTCATCATAACACACTACACACAACACACAATTCGACCATTTCCTGATGATGCACTCTTAGTTTTGGTTCATTATTGACTACTAAGAGGACATACTAAATGAACCTCACTACATCCACTTCCATTCATTCAGGGGACACGTGGCTCCTATCATCCACCTTGAATTCCATTCCATCCATGCACAACATGTTTCATATCTTGGTTACTTTTACTCTTACTTACATTTGCTTGTTCATATTTGATTATTACACATGATAGCTAGATATCTTATGTGTCATTATCTTTATCATACACACATGTACGTTTACGTCCTTTTATAGTTGTGATAAAAAATACAGGTCTCCTAAACACAACATGGATTCTTTTCTCCTACCACTCCTACAATGGTTGTTAGGGGCATCTAGATTTGTGTCTTATAGGTGCTATTGTTTCATTTTGTTTCATAGCACACTACTTTCTGGCTTATACAAATTTTTGGCATACTATCTATCTTTCTAACATGTGAATCGGTGCTTCATGTGTAGCATTTTTTTGCAAGTTACTTGTTACCATGGCTATCTATTTGTTTTTCGACTATTTTTTGTCTCTTTTTTGATATTGTATGCTAGCCTTGCCCTTTGTTTGGTGTGCACACATGTTTGTTGTATACGACCATTGTAGCCTTGAGTGTCTTGCGACATCATGAGTGATGTCCCATGTTTGTAACCCGCTTGGGTAGTCTATGTTGTCTTCTTGTGTGTTTACTTGCATTCTACCTTATACTTTGTCTACGTAGTGTACACTTGTATTTTACATGCATGATTATTCGTACTATAAATTTTTTTCTAGCCAATTTTTTGTTGGCACCTTGGTTTCTACTAAACACATTCCCTTCCCCTTGCAGGATATAGTTTATGTGGTCAGTCCTATTTTAGGGCCACATTATCCTATCAGCATCATTAGATACGCCCCCAAAGAGGGGGCAGAATTTGTTGTTTTACACATTACACAATACTCTTTACCGATACAGTTTAATTTTTTTTCCCATCCTTGAAATTGTGGGTTATACATCGAGTCGGTTTAGACCACTATATGGAACCTTGTACACAACATATTTAATAGGACAGGTTATTCTTATAATTTTTTGGAGAAGTTACAGGTTGGAGGATATAATAGATTTCCTCCCTACATTACTTCAGCTAGTGGCGTCGAATCGTCCAAAAAATTGAGTAGTACAAAGATATCTTCATACATCTTTAGGGAAGTAGTTACAAGTTGGAGAATAATGCAACTTTCTCCCTACACTTCTTCAGCCAGGGTGGTATGAGATCACCTAAAAAATTTACAGTATAAGATATCCTCTATACACCCTTTCTCTCATCATGGATCTGGTACACATTTTTGTTTTACTTTATTTTCATACTTCCATTTACAATATTTTTACTATATACATGTGATTTTTACATATACATGTGTATTTGACTACTTGATCGTCTTCTCCTTTACAGGTCCCTGTATGAGAAGAAAGTAGTCAATAACTATTAAATAAAAGGTGTCAACAATAACAATAACATCATTTGACAATTTGTACCTTATACTAACATGCAGGTACCCCACATACATCAACATCTACACACATGTTTTGGCCATAGGTTCACTCTCGCCACTTTTTTTGCACTTATACATCTTAGTCCCCATGCTCCACTATTTTCTCATTCCATGCTTTATATAATCCATTGGCACAATTTTGACATCACTCTACATGGACATCATGTACACATATCTATCTACTTTATGTTACCGAGCATTTCACTCACCAATATAAAGTGGGGGAAAATGTAGACACAAAATCATGCACTTTAGACATTATTTAGCCCCATTGTCATACTACTATTCATAAAGTTTTTGAGTGAAGAAAGTATTAATCAACCCAAGTCCTTTAGCCATTTTATTTTGCTTGTTGTTGTCACTTCCGACCTCCCGCAAGTACTCACCCAGTCAATTTTTTCCATTTGGCATAATTTTATCTCTGACTAGGGTGCCCAACCTAGTACTGGGGCATCTTAAGAACCTTGGTCACATTTGGGGCACCCAAATCCTTTTGAAAATTTCCCACCACTTTTTGGGCACTTTCTAGCAGCTTTCTATCCTTTTAGTGGTAGACCCCTTTGGGATTAATTACAAAATTAGAACAAGAGAACTGTATAAATATAAAGTTATGAGAGCATAATGAGGGACCAAACACTAAGAAAGACTATTATCACCTAATGTTGTATCCATCAAAGGCTCCATTTGTATCCATTTAGCTCCATCACAAGGCACAAGGTTGGTTCATCTGTATCACACAACAAGGAGGGAAGTTTACTCTATTCTATCCACCATTTTATTACATTTCTACACATAGTTATTACTTGTTACTTTCATAAAGTGCGGCTAACACAAGAGCACCTAGGGCATGATTGACATTTAAATATAGAACTACATTGGTTTTGATATGTAGTGCAATGCTCAAATAGTAATTCCACCATTTTGGCCACCGAGAACAATCTAACCCCTTCATATGCATATTTATTTTTTAGGGGTTGATGTTTATGTTGGGGTTTTATAGGTTTCATCTTGATTTCTGATTTACAAGGACAAGCAATGTAGTCTAGTGAAACCAACGTGATATGAAGAGAAGGAAGAAAATCATTCAATGACACCTTAGATGAAGGTTTTAGAATGTTTTCATAGCTCATGTTGCCCAGATCTTAGACCAGAGTGCCCTAGTTTCCCTAGTCCTTCCCTAGGCACCTTAATCTAATCTACTACTCCATATATATGTTTTCTAGAGCTTCTCTGTAGTTTTTCCTGCATTATTTTTATTTGGTATTCATTGTGACATATCTTTACATAGTCGTCGAATCAATTAAGCTCTATCTAAACCTTCTTGTACTTTAGGGTTTAATATTTTTATAGCTTAGATTATGGTGCATCCTAGCTCATCATGTTCACCTAAATATGCATATTATACCATATATCATGTTCTAGGATTCTACATGCAATCTTGCCTATTCTTCCTTAACTATACGCATACACCCTACTATGTTATATTAGCATTTAAAAACTGATTCCAATCATATCTAGTCTCAATTGATAAACAACCTCTTAGCTTGATAGTTCTCTTGTTCTAGGATTATGGATTGTGCCTCTCAACTCCATGTAGTTCACTAGTTCAAGCCACCATAATTGATTCCTTGAGGTTATCAACTCCTTTCCCTCATTCTTTGCAACATGACCTTGGTCTTCACTAAGTTACAATATGTTCTACTCAACTTATATCACCTATGCATGTGATATCTTCTTCACTATCTTGACTGCCCCTCTTGTCTCATCCTCCTTTACTCCTCAAATACATTTTTCTCAAAACTTTCCTCAAGCTTGAAATGCAATATCATCAACTTGTTATGTCCATACTGCCCTGCTCTAACTTAGTTCAGATTTTCTTTTATCAAACATGTCACCCTTGTCACTAGGCCTTGTCCAATTAAGCATCCTCCTAGTCAGACTTCACCCAACTTAGAGAGTTAGTCCACCATGCATATATAAGATACCTAATTCATTTCCATTCATAAGAAACAAACAATTAGAAGGATTTATTTCATGTGATTACCTTGTGATCACCAACCCAATGGTCTCTAACAATGAAAGACTCCTATTCTCTCCTTCAAACTTGTTCCATACTACTAAGTCCACTTATGATATCCTTTGCAATCATACCTTTTAATGTCTCTTGGGTAATCCTTACCTCATATGGAGAAATAGTGTCACAAGATCTTTGTAACCTGTTGGAACATGTTCAAATAATCAAAATAATGCTTTAGACTCCCCAATGACTACTCAAATAATGTTTTTCAAGTACACATTCTTACAACTTTGCCCAAGGGTTCTTGACTTATATATGCTCAGTTCAAGATCTATATTGAAATTAATAACCTTCGTTGTTGTAGATGCATGCCTTTCAAACCTCCTTCATAATCCTATAGGTGTCCACAAGATTCACAAACTGTTTGCTATCGTTATTTGGCTCGATGAACTTTCTTGACACCTATCTTAATGAATTAACATAGACATATGAACCTCCACAATAAAAATATACCAAAAATAAAGGAATTATTACCTAAAATAGAATTTGAACACCTTCCCAAGTGTCTTCAAGATCCTCCCTAATGAATTTCGATCACCAACTCATTAATTTGCACTTGTATGCATTCAATTTACCCTATAGGACAATCATGTAACCTGTACAGTAAAACTTTCAATGTAATGGTAAGGGTTTCATTTCATAAATTAATGTGTTCTATACGTCTATCACCCTCATCAAGGTTTGTATGACTTCCTATATGCTTCCACCATCGCAAAATTTGGTCAATTCACTTTCTTGTATGCTTTTGAGTGACTTATCCTATACCTCTGTGTAGTATGATTTATATGGAAATGATAGCATTTTATTTTGGTCTTCTACCCATGAGATCCTTAAAACATGTCAAAAGTACCTCCTTACACCTTATATATCAGTCTAACATCAGGATCGATCAAATTATAATGCAAAAACTGTCTATTTCCTTGTCTAACTGTGCACTGTTCTTTCACTTCTTGGATCAAAAATACAGTCAACAAGATATTCTAATGTGCAAAACCAATCAATATGGGATTTTGAGGGATTTTAGTACATGTCAAGAAAAAATTTATAAAAAATTTCATCTATTTTCACTAGAGGAATATCAAGTTATCAGATGCCCTAAATATTTCCATGAGAAGGAACAATTAGTTCTAAAACCCAAATTATGCAATTTCAAGAGACATAAAAATTATTACTGTGATCCTTGGAACGTGAAGAATCTATATACCTTAGCAATCAAAATATCCATCATGAATAAATAACATTGAGGGTTTGTATGCCACTTTCCTCCCATGGTTCTTAACACAGTCCATAGGAAACATACAATTTTCATGCGAAACAGAGCCAAAATCTTCCTCCAAATCACCATTAATGTACTATTCATTATCCTTTGACATATTACAAGATTTTTCCTTCAAATTATTCCAATCATTATGTTTTTCTCTCCTATCCCAACTTCTTAAGAAACTCTTCTAGCTCCATATTTGAGTCCCTAGAATAGTGCAACAACACCTATTATTGGTCCTTAACATGAATCTTAAAATTACAACATGACCAAATCAATCCAAACTAACCTATGAGCTCATGATAACAATATTTACATCATGATATGGGTTATAGAGCCTTATTTAGCCTATAAAAAATCTTTTTCCAAGTCAAACTTGATAATTACCCATGGTTACAATGTTTTTCATCTTTACGATGACAATGTACATTCTCGTTTAAACACAAACATGGAGAGAGGAAATTTTGACAAATTCCTAGTTTTTTACTTAATGCCTTTTCTAGGCTTATTCAACCTTCATTGTACTCTAGAGCTCCATAGTGATGCTTCTGTATTAGGCTATTCATCTTGAAATATTTCATAAGCTCCTACTCATAAGTCTCCATCCTTTTCTATTACACTCTCCTTGACCTATACCTACTGCTCATAACTCTTCCATCTCTTTCACTTATGCATTCAAAAATTCTTGATCTCAATGTTGGTATAATATTTCAAATTTTATTAAATGACGACAATTTACTTGACTTGTCATGCTGAGAAACTTTCTCTTTCTTGTCTAGTCTTCATTCTTTCTTGAACTATACCTGGGTCCCATGTCACTCTTGTCCATGTTTGTTTTTCCATCTTCCTGGTGTATTCTCTATACCCCATCTTCTTTCTTATTTGTCTCTTCTTGTATTTTTCTCATCTTGTTTGCTTCTCATTCACTAGGATCCATGTTACTGCTTCATCTTCTTCTAAGTCTTAAAAATAATTTTTTTCTCTTGTTTTCAAGAGTTCTCTCATAAAACCTTGAGCTTCATTCACCTTAGAAACTACTATACCTACATACACAACACTAGAAATAACCTTAGACAAAAAAATTTAAAGCTTTGGAGCTTCTTCATGCTCTTTCTCCTGATCTTCTCTTTTTGTTTTTTCATTGACCAATCACAAATTGGTCTTCTTATCCCTATTTTTTCCTTGCATTTCTTCAAGCCTAGGCTTGTCAATGATCCTTTCATTCCAGTGTGGCATGAAAACTACTGCAATTTTTTCTTCTCTCACTATTCTTCTTTCTTAAAAATCATTTTCTTTCTTCCATTCATCCATTCTTTCCATCTCTACTAGTTTAGGATAGTCATGGAGTATAGAACAATCTAATGCACTCAATTTATTTTGTAATTTCTCCATACTTGCATAAACAAACTCTTTCTTGTTCAAAATTCATCATTGCCTAGACTACTTTTATATCATCCATACTATCATCCATACTATCATAAAAATAAGAAAAATCTGATTTCAAATGTTCATGTTTTACCTCTTCATCCTCATCCAATTGTGGCTGGTTTTCATCATTCTTCCATGGTTCCATCTCTTCTTCATCCATGGGATTATTTTTAAACAAAGTTTCCATCTTCTTCAATTCTTCCAGCAACAAGAAATCATCCATATCTTCATGATAGTCATAAAATTTAGCATGTAGACATTTTTGTTTGCCCCTCAAGAAGCTTCTATTTTCCTTCATCTTCTCATTTTTTCCTCCATAATAACATTCATCTACTTCCACATTAGCCCATTCTATACTTTCTTTATAAACTTCAAACATGTATTCATCACTGTTACTAGTTATACTTGAAATATAATCAACCGATGGATTAAATGTAATTTGTTTACCTTTTCTTTTCATTCCCTTTACATCTCTTGGAATGACCTCAATCTTCTTCTTCCATCTCCTTGTAACACTAGTTGGTTCCTTAGTCTTCTTTCTTTCATATGCATCTGTTTGGGCTTCATAAAATTGCTTGCATGCTATTTTCTTAAGCCACTTGGGCATTATATATCCATTTTTTTTTGCAAGGCCCTCTAAGCTCATTCCTTGATCTTTCTTCTCTTTTTCTTGCTGCATACCTTCATGTTTGAATACCTTCAAATGCATTCCTTGTTGTCCTCTTATCTTGGACTCTCTTCTTGATCTCTTGTCCATAATGGATCCCTGGGACAGGTTGCACTGTATACCTACAAAATCAAACTTAAACATGACATTAGTTTCCAAAATTGTCCTTTGCATGGACCTTCCATCATTCTCCTTCATTGCTATTTGTCGTTATTATTCATTTTCACTAGACCACTCATTATCTTCATCACCTTATATATCTTCTTTGTAATATTCTTCCCATAGTTCACCCATGAAGCTTAGTTATTCCTGTGTATCCATCATCTCCTCCTATGTGCCTTCATTATCTTCATATACTCTACTAACTATATTTTCCCCTACTACTACTATATCTTTCTCAAGGAGTTCAACTTGCCTCCTTAATTCAAATATTTCTCTTTCTTTTTTATTCTTTTCTCCTCCCACTCTTACCCTTCTCATTGCTTGCACCAACACCATTACTTGTTTCAAATCTATAATTTTTGTCTCTTTCATCCAGGTATCTATCACCTTGGATTATAGCCTTCTCTCTCTCTCTCTCTCTCTCTCATCGAAGCTCCTCTTTGGTTTACTCTTCTCTTTGCTAGCTGTAGTTCTCTTAGCTTCTTTTCACTTCTTTCTTATTGAATACTTGAGTCTCTCTTCTCATTCACCAAAATTTGAAATCACACCTCATTCAATAAATAGTATAGTAAAAAAAGTTAACATATATAAATCATTTATGCTTTCATTAGCTGATTAAATTAGAGATCATATCTGATACCAAGACAATATATCCTAGCTTAGCTTATTCACCTAAATCTGTATTCTATACCATATATCATGTTATAGGTTTATACATGCAATCTCGCCTCTTCTTCCTTAACTGTATGCATACACCCTACTCTTTTCTATTAGTATTAAAAAACTGATTCTAATCATATTCTGTCTCAACATATATACAACCTCTTAGCTTGCTAGTTCTCTTATTCTAGGACTATGGCTTGTGCCTCTCAACTCCATATAGTTCACTAGTTCAAGCCTCCACAATTGATTTCTTGAGGTTATAAACTCCTTTCCCTTATTATTTGCAACAAACCCTTGGTATTGACTGAGTTATAACCTATTCTACTCAACTTCTATCACCTATGCATGTGATAACTTCTTCACTAGCTTGACTGTCCATCTTGTCTCATCCTCCTTTACTCCTCAAAGGCATTTTTGCACAAATATGTCCTCAATATTGAAATGAAATATCATAATTTTTTTATATTAATACTTCCCTGATCTAACTTAGTTTAGATTTACTTTTATCAAACATGTCACCCTTGTCACTAAGCCTAGTCTAGTTAAGCATTCACCTAGTCATACTTCATCGAACTAAGAAAGTTAGTGCACCATGCATATATAAGATACCTAATGATTTTTCATTCATAATAAACAAAAAAGTATAAATATTAATTTCAAGTGATCACCTTGTGATAACAAACCTATTCCAGACACTGAATTAAAGTTGATTAAATGTAGGGGGAAAGGAATGTGCTTGGTAGAAACCAAAACACATAAAAAAAAGTGGCTAGAAAAAATGTTAGTGCAAGTAATGTGAACATGCATATAGAAGACAATGTGTAAGCTAGCAAGCAAGAAAAAAATGTAGACTATAAAAAGTGGGTTGCAAACGTGGGACATCACTGACGATGTCGCAAGACAATCAAGGCTGAAGTGGCCAAAAGCATACAATGTGCACATGAGACAAAGAGAAAATCCCATAAACAATGGCATACACTTACAAATAATGACAAGAAAAATCAAGCAATGTAACCGACAACCATGGTAGGAAATAGTTCCTCCAAAGAAAATTCTACACATGAAGTACCCATTATCATGTTAGAAAGATAGAAAGTATGTAAAAACATGTATGATATGATATGATGTAGTGTGCTAATATGAATAATAATTAGTATAAATAGAAACAATATCACATGTGATGTGTAAAAAGTGTATGCCCCTATGATCCTGTTGCGGGAATAGTAAGAGGTAAAATGCAAGTATCCATACTTCATGTAATGATCTACGTAAATTTTGTGATAAAAAATAGAAGAAAAGTGAATGCATATGTGTGTATAGAAAAGATAATAACACTTGATGTATCCAGGTAACATAGTAAGAAAAGTGTACATGTTAGAATAAGCAAGAAAGACCAATGTGTAACCAAGGTATGCAGCATATTATGAGCATGAATGGAATATAATCCAAAGTGAGTGTGATAGGATCAACATTCCCCCTGAGAAAGTGTGAATGAGTATGCATGAAATAAGGTTCATTTATAAATTCCACCTCAACAGTCAATAATGAACCATAGAACAAGAGTGCATCATTGAGAAATGGTTTAATAACGTGGGCTACAAATATATGATCATGAAATCATAGAGCTTAGAGAGTGTGAGTGATGTGAGGTGAGGTTTATTTCATATTGAGACCATAATCAGTCGAGTATGAACTAGGGAACTAGAATGTGTCATAGGGTAGTATGTTGTGTGATCAAGTGATGCTAGAAAGATGTGTCGTAAATGCACCAAGTGTGAAATGTGTAGTGTGTGAGGTTCATGTGTGTAATAAGCCCTCAAGATTCAATGTGAACCATATCACGAGAGTAAGTCATCGGGTAATGATGATACAAAAGTGGATCAATTTGTGTAATGATGTTTAGAGAATATTAGACATTAAGCGTGAAGCATCAAGTGCATAAGATGACAGAAACATTTAATAACAATGGAAATGGGATAATAGTTTGATGCTCCCAAGTGTTCTAGTAATGGATATCTATGTGGTGACATGAGAGAGACCATGCCATTGTGGAAGAATGTCATCTATATCATGATTAGAGAGAGTTCGGACACAATGGTAGGAAGAAGCAACAATGGGACCAACGCATGGTGGAGGAGTTTGAAATGGGCCTTGAGGATCAAAATAAGAAATAATTTCTTTGACAAGAAAAGTGACTATTAAAGTGGTGGATTATTGGGTAACATTGTAGAAAATTCAGTAAGAGGAGTTTTGGAACTAATTTTTAGATGAGGTTGTTCAGGTTGACTTGATATGCAATAGATGTCTTGAGAGGAGGCAACATGAGACCGATTTTGATTGGAAATTAGTTAACTTGAGTAGATTGCACAGGTGGCACTTGAGTGACAGAAGAAGGTACATTATAAGCAATAACATGATTCTCATTAGACATAGATGAATAAGATTTAGGAACCTATTTGGATGAAGCATTTGGAGATGAGAATGTAACATAATGTTGTGCATTAAAGGAGATAAACCCTTGACATGCAATATGCTTGATTATTCATTGTAAAGGTTAAAACATAGAAATCATTTTCATTATGGCAATTTATTTGATGATAAGTGCAAAATGGGAGACCTTGATATTTGATCAGCTGATAAGGAGGATAACAATGGGTAGTTGTAAACTTGATCAATTGATGACTAAAGAGCTTGATAAGAATGTCATGTTTCTTAGCTTTGTGATCAAACATGATAGGTATGGGGAGAAGAAAGACTTGATGCTCACTGATATGAGCACATGTAGAAGACATAGAATGAGGATGAGAAGAAGAACTAGCATTAGCCTGATAAACATCCTTAAGATGTTGGATTTCAGATTCGAGAGATGTAATCATGAACTCCATAGCCTGACATTTATCTTGAAATAAATATTGTAAATCTTGAATAGACTTACAAATTGATTGATTTTCATTATAACTAATAGAGCCATTAGAGACATAATCAAATATGGTGTTGAATTGTGAAGGCAACATGTTGATAGGGAGATACATAGTAGCTAGGGTTTTTGTGGAGAATATTTAAAAAGATGGGTTCATTTGAAGTAGTTGAAGAAAATAAACTTGAGAGACCTTACGAGCCATGGGAGAAGAAAAATGAGCATTCAAGAGTATTCAAATGATAGGTTTACTAAATAATTAAGAAAATGTTGAAATAAATAAATGCTAAATCTAGATATGAAACAACGTAGATATAGATATGTAATAAACTACAAATTTGACCTAAGCAAGTAAGATAATGAATTTGAAACCCTAAGTACAAGAGATGGTAAAATACTTAGCTGATTCACAATAATTTTGAAGCTATGCTGAGATGGAAAAATAATGAAACAGGGATGAAAAATGTCATAATTGAGCCCCAAAAAATATACGAGAACTATAAATGTTGGGAATATGGTCCCTGGACAAGGTCTAGGGCACTTGGGGTACTGCAGACCTCCTCTGGTTTCCTGTGACTTCTTAGAACTTTAGACAGTGATTTTTCTAGTGTTTCTTTAATGTCGATGAACTTATCTCTTTGTTGCTAGTATGTCATTGTGTTATTGTCAAGCTCTCCTAAAACATGTAATAAAAAATTGCAAAATCCATCAAATCCTAAAAAGAAAAATATGTAAATGGGGAGTCAGATTGACCCCAATAGTCAGCCGACTGAGTGAACTTACAATCTGAATACTGCACTACATTTAAGACTCCATGTAGTTCTACGCGTGTGTAGAATCATTCCCTAGGTGGCTCTTTTGGAAGTTTCACTTGATAGCGAGCAATAACTAGATGTAGAAAATGTAGATAGATGTGTGTATGGAAAAATTAACTTCCCCTCCTATGAAGTGTTTTTTGAAGAATGTATCCCCTTGTCCCTTGAATGGATGCTATATGGATGCTTTAATGCTCTTGTCATGCCTTTGAATGCAACCTTAGGTGGTGATAGTAGATGGTTAGTGTTTGGTCCTTTATTATGGTCACATAGCTTTATATTTATATGATTCCCTTTATTGAATTTTTTAATTAACCATCAAAATGCTGACCAACAAGAAAATAAGATACCCAATAGCTAGAAAGGACCCAAAATATGTGAGCAAGATACAAAGAGGTTAGGGGCACCCAACGAGGATGGGGACACCTGGGTGCTAGCGTCTTGGCTAGGCATTGGTGTCTAAACTTATAAAAACTGAAGTGTTGAAAGTATGACTGGTCAAGAAGCTGTGTGAGAACAAGAATTAAAATAGAAAGAAAGCAAAGAGGCCCGAGACAGTGGTCAAGTAGTACTTTTATTTCTTAGGAATCATATGAATATTTATACGTGATTAGAAATAGAAATATACCCAAACTACATGATTTAGTGTCTACAAAGAGAGATCGCTTGATTTCAACATTAGAGAGATATGAAAATTCTAGATCTAATATCCATGATCTTTTGTTTGAGATATAGAAAATTTTTCCCGTATAAATATATAGAAATATGTGCATAAGTCAATTAGAGTTTATGTAACCAATAATATTTAATGAAATATTGAAATCTAGGAAAGAAGAATGGGAACACGTACACATAATTTTAACTATTGATATTTTAGCTTGTGAAATTTATACTTTAGAATTTGTACTCAATTTGAATATATATCATATGATGGGAACAAGTAAAATGTGTTGGGTATGTCTTGGAGTAAACAACTTGTGATTTTTTCCCATGTGAGTGAGAAAATGATTTTCATGTATCCTAGAGTCTTGCAATAAAAGGAGTGGAAGATATTCCCCCCTTTTAAGTGTGGGTTATGAATCACATATCTAGAAAATGAGAAAATGTACATAGCATGTGTCAGATTAAAAATAAAAGTACTAATGTATAGCTTAGTAAAATATCATTTTGACATCATGTGTGTAATAAACAAATTTCACCATGGGGGCTTATGGTGCAATCTATATAATCACAAGTGTAGTTTATCCCTTATGTGAAAGAAATATAAGTAATGTCAACATTGGAGTTTCATGCACCATAGTGGGTAAGGCGTAAGTAACAAGGGATTAATAGTGACAAACCCTTGTGGGCTAATATAATTAATGTAAAAATAGAAATAATTTTTCCCATAATGGGTGATTTATGCGTAAGTGTACAAAGATGATAGGCCAAAAATGTAAAATCGACAAAAACTCGTACATGGTTATAAATAATGCATTTGTGCTAGTATTTGTCGAGTTCGATGGTTTCTAAAAAAAAATTACATACATAATATAATGTGTACGTAAAATAACTAATATGCAATATAGCGTGTATGCATTCCTATGGGTAAGGAATGTGTACATGCTCTTAATATCATGCATTTTTGGGGGGTTTTCATGTGGCATGTTAGACTGGGGGGAATATTTACTAAAATAATTATCAAGTATAAGATTTATTTTATTACATCTTTAAATTATAAAGAAATAATAAAAGAAATATTATTTTTTAAATTTATTCGAGTAAATATAAGAAATTAGGGTCACTCTACACATGATAGAACTGGATTTGTAACTCCAATAGTTATAATCTAGAAAATAGTTTTCAAAATCAAATATAGTTAGTACTTACTCATTTTTCAGGATTTCAACATTGGACCTAATTTTTTTTGGGTGTACATTTTTTAATCGGTGTTTGTTTTGGGAAAATATAGTCATTTTGTAGGTTTTTTGGCCTTCTAGATTGGTTATTGACATTAATAAGGGTTTTGGATATGTCAAAAGTAGATTTTACAAAACTTATAGTTTGTAAATATATGTACTTTCTTGAATATACGGACACATGATTTTCCTCTTGAGCATGAAGTTGAAAACCTAATTTCATCTTAGAAGTTGGGTAGCATCGTATCATGGATGAGTACATACTTTACAAGCTTGGGACTATCCAATCAATTATATAAACATGGTCAGCTAGTGAAGTGGATCTTAGCTATCTATCTCACCACAACAATTGATAAATTCATCTCGAGAGAGATTCAAAATATTTCCCATAAAATATAATTGATTAATAATAAATTAACATAATCAAACCCAAAAAATGACACTCTTTCTCAAGAGATATTTTCAGTAAATATAATATAGGGACCCCACCTCAGATTTACATATAGGAGTCTTTACCCAATATCTATATATGGGATAGGGGTGGGGAGGAGTGAGTAAGTATATGGGTGCATGCATCTGGGCTCACCACTAGTTATAAAGAGAAGGGCGGGGGAGTGCCAAATGACTATATAATAGTCATAGACACCTTCCCCCAATTCCTTTATCTGATCAAAGGTACGTTAGGGATAAGAACTTTATGACTCCCAAAAAATCTTATCAATGGAGTTATTTGGTAACTTATCAATTTATCTAGTGTCATATGAGGAGAGGGAGGGGATGAATGGGGGTGATATATCAATTTATTCACTATGATTTACCTTATAGAAATAGGGGCCATACTCATCCTCAAATTGGTACCAAGTTTGAAAGTTAGTCCATGCTTTGTCGATTGGAAGGAGATTTATTTGAGAAACATAGACATAAGGGAAGGGCTGGTTATAAATTACTTATAAATAAGGTCTAGGAGGCATGGTGGGTGCTTATATAGATATATGGGTGCACCTAGTCAATTGAGGGAAAGATTTCATTGACATGGAGGTGCACATAAATAATATGGCCCATGAGTCTATCTTTATGCCAACAAACCACAAAATTGGTGAGAGATTGAGTAATGATATTGAAGTTGAATTTAATATTTCCATATGTAAGTTATAATTTTCATATACACTATGCTTTCTGATCCAGATGCACATTTAACAGGACCACATGAATAATATTCATAATCAATAATGTAGGGGAGAAATTTTGGTGCCCATCCATGTATAAATTTAATCCTTTGAGCCTGATAATATAGATTAGAAATAGTAAGGGTTGAAAAATAAAATGATCTATCCAAAGACCCCATGATATCTTCATTTTTTCAATAGAAAAATAGGAGATAACTGGTAGAGTTAGAAACTGAAAGAGTGCAACACATTTATCTCATTAAATTTTAGCAAAATTCAGGATAGGATTTTTTGGAAAATGTTCCAGATATTTCAAAAATTGAAATTCCTTTCCCTAAACCCTAAACCCTAAACCCTAATCCCTAAACCCTAAACTGGTAAGGGTAAATTGGCCAATTGAAGCCTTATGCACTTACTTATGATGATGTGATGTAATTTTGGGGTGAATTTATCTCAAGAACATCATGCACATTAAATCAATCATTACTATATGATGTTATTTAGGGTTTAATGGGCCCTAATTGCATTAATAGTTGAAAAAATGAGTGATATGGTTCAATCGGAGAGGAAATTTGGGCCATTAGAGCCCCATAAACTTTATTGTGACTATACAATGTGATTTTGGGCACAATTGATCCCATTACATCATTAAATATACTAGTTAGTTGATTTTTTCAACTAGAGTGTTAATTAAGGTCAATTTGAGATACTAATAATTTTTATGACTATTTGATGTTGTTTTTGAATCATTTGGCCCCCTAATTATATCATGAATCACATAGTAGGTTTATTAATTCAAGAAGAGAGGAAATATGAGCTAATTTCAGCCATTTGAAACTAATAAGAACTTTACGATGTGATTTTTTGCTTAATACACCTAATTATTACTCTATATGAATTAACCAGTTAATTGGTTTGAAATTTAAAAGGAAATTTGTGATGTAGGAACAACATTAGACAATTGGTTATATTCCATAAGTTTTTATATTTTAGCTTACAAAGGGCATACAAAAGGATGGTAAGAGAAAATGGAGCAAGGAAAGTATAACCTAGAAGTCGAGTAGTGGCAATGAGTGTGCAGGGCTTGCACAAATGCATTGTGAAATGATTTGATTACATAATGCATATTGGTTGCACAAAGTAAAGAGCACAATGTTTCCATGAAATTACGAGGGAAAGGAAGATTCTTTTCCACTATGTGATTTAATCTAATTTGAAATAAATCTAAGGATATTATAGAGTCACTACTGAATCAAATGATGTATAAATTCTGAAATATGGATATGACAAAAGAAAACTAAGATGTAAAATATGAAACCCTAGACAAAGAAGAAGGAGAGAGGTCTTAGATGATTTGTTCACAACCTAGAAATGATCTGAGTAGGGATGAGTGATGAAAACAATAGGAATAGTGTCACAAATATTGTCTATAAATTCTAGAATGTAGGAATGAGGCTAGACATAGACGCCTATGGCAGGACAAGGGCACATGGGTGATGGAGACTGTTTCTAGGTTCTCATGACTACATAAATGATCAGAATTTTATTTTTACTATGTCGTAATATCATCACTGTTGCTTCTTGTTGGTTTCTTGATAGTTGTACAATGATTACTGAGGGTACCTGTAACCTGCAAAAGAGAGATTTTCCTGCACAAGCCCATAAAAAACATCAAACCTAAAAAGAAATATGTTTAATGGGCCATTGGACTGACCTCGACAGTCACCTTAAGAGTGAAATTATAACCGAACACTATACTAAATCTCATATTCCATGTATTTATTATGTGTGTGTGTAGAAATTATGCCCTAGGATGCCCTATTGCAAATTGTACTTGATAGCGAGCTAGATATAGAATGTAGAAATTTATAGCATGTGTGGATGGAATAGAATGAATTTTCTCTTCATATGTAGTGTATGTAGAATACATAGACCTTTTTCCCTTGAATGGATGTTAGATGGATTCTTTAGAGTGCTTTAGGTGCCTTTGGATGCAAGGTTAAGTGATGATAGTATATGCTTAGTGCTTGGTCCCTTATTTTGAAAACATAACTATGTATTTATATGATTCCCTTGTTTGAATTTCATAATCAACAACTGGAAGGATGAACCATAAGTGAAAAATATTCCCAAAATATAAAAGAGACCCAAAAGGAGTGAGTAAATTAAGAAAGGGTCATGGATGCCTAAAGGGGATAGAAGCACTTAAGCGTTGCTATCCTGGCTGGGAATTGGTGTCGGAAGCCATAAAAGATACAAAAGTAAAGTTCCAAATGTTTTGTAGGGTGTGTATGACAAATTAGGGAGAAAGAAACAAAGGAAAGAGGGAAAATATAATTGTCAATTACTAGTTTTCATGCTTAGGAATCATGTAAATACTAGTATGCTTTTAAGACCTAGAAATGCACCCAAGTGTGTGATTTTGTGCCTATATTTTCCCCCACTTAATGTTGTTGAGTGAATACTCAATAACATAAAGTAGATAAGATATGCATAAATTATGATCCTATAGAGCGTGTGGCGAAATGTGTGCTTAGTGGACAAGTGAAGCGTGGAATGTGTGAAAAGATGAACCATAGAAATTAGGAAAGGAAACTGACCCTAGGGGTGAAGCGTATGTGTTGTGTTGTACATGTTATTGTGCTTATTTTTGTTGTTTCTTGTAAGGAACGACCTGTAAAAGAAGAGAAAGATTGTATTCAAAGTCCCATGTATGAAAAATCTATGTAAAGTATGTAAAAGTGTGTAAAAGTAGTAGTAAAGGAAAGTGTGCACCTAATGTAAAATAGTGTAAAGGATAGAAATGTGTCCTAAAATGTAGTGAAGAGCGATTTTATTGGGTGATCTCACACCAATAGTGAGTTTTTTGGGTGATCTCATGACAAGTGTGATTTTTTTGGGCGATCTCATGCCGGTGTGAGTTTATTGGGTGATATCATGCCAAAGAGAAAATTTTGGGGAGAGAGGTTTAGTAATACTCTCTATCTATGAATCTTTCCTATAAGCACTATTGTAGATAGTGTGTCCCTATTTTTTTCATGTTGTCTTGAATTAGTTCTGATTGTATTGATTATTCTGATTAAAAAGGAGATAGAATGCATTTTTCTACTAGAGGAGTGTGCCTATACTGTAAAAATTACTATGATGACGTATTTGAACTATGTTGATATGAGAAGATGATTGTCTATTCACCCATGAAGTTAATGCCTAGGGGAGGACACTTGTGCCCAGATGCTACTGTCTAAGTCTAGGCACTGGTGTTTATGTTTTTCTGACGACCCAAGTCAGATTCCAGGCCATTATGTCATTATGTTCATGTTTTGTTCCTGTACTATACTATGTTGTGTTGTAGCTATGAGTTGTTGTAGGGGTGATTTTTTCACCCAATGTATGATCCCTTAGTTTGGGGTACATACGACATCAGTAAGATAATGCAGCCCAAAAGTGATGACCTTATTTTCTATTGAATTGTATCCCTGCAGTGGGAGGGGATGTGTATGGTAGAAAGCGAGGCTCGGGAAAACAAAGTGGCTAGATACATGTGTTAGTAACAAATATGTCTTGGAAAAACAATGTAACAAGTAAGTTTTCATACAAGATAGATCACAAAAATTTGTTTTCAAACATGGGACACTGCTCACAATGTCACAAAACAATTAGGGATGAAGCATGCAAAATAATACAATGTGCAAACAACACATAGGGCATATCCCACAAAAAGTAGCATATAATGGCAAACAATGAAAATCAGAGTATTAGACAACCATGGTGGTAAATAGTATTGTAAAGAAAATTTTATAAATGAAGCATCCATTAGCATGTTAGATAAATACAAATTATGTGAATACATGTATGCATCAATGGAAAGTAGTGTGCTAGAAATTAGAAGTAGTAAATGATGAAACAATAATACTTGTAATGTGTGAGAGTGTGAAATGGAGATACCCCTAGGAGCCTCAGTGGGACTAGTCAAAGGTACACTACCGAATATCATTATAGTGTGTAAAAACATGCAAGAAATCTACATTCACAACTAGAGACCAAGTCACATGTGCACATGATAAAGATATTGCAGATTCACTACTGAACCAAATGATGTACATAAATGTTGAAATATAAAAATGACACAAGAAAACTAAGATGTAAAATATGAAACCCTATGCAAAGAATAAGGAAAGAGGACTTAGCTGAGTTATTTGCAACTTGGAAATGATCTGAGCAAGGAAGAGTGTTGAAAAAACTGGGAAGAGTGTCACAAATAATTTTTATAAATTCTAGAATTCAGCAATGAGGACGAACATAGGCGCCTATGGAAGGACATGAGCACACAAGTGCTAGAGATTTCTTTTTGGGTGCCGATGACTACACAAAAGATCGGAATCTATTTTTTACTGTGTTACAAGATCATCATTGTTATTTATGTCGATCACCTGATAGTTGCACAATGAATGTTGAGGGTACCTATAACCTATAAGAGAGAGATTTACCTGCACAAGCCCACAAACCACATCAAACCTAAAAATAAGTATGTAAAATAAGGATTTAGATTGAACTCGATGGTCACCTCGAGAGTGAAATTATGAATGAGTGTTGCACTACATCTCATAATCTATGTAGTTTTGGTGTGTGTGTGTATAAAATGTTCCCTAGGATGCCATAGTACAAGTTACAATTAAAAGTGTGGTAGACCTAGGATGTAGAAATGTATAGCATGTGTGGATGGTATATAATGAACTTCCCTTCCTATGAAATGTATGAAAAATATGCATTCCCTTGTCTCTTGAATGGATGCTAGTTGGATGCTTTAGAGTGCTTTAGGTTCCTCTAGATACGAGCTTAGGTGATGATAGTATATGATTAGTTCTTGGTCCCTCATTTTAAAGACATAACTATGTATTTATATGATTCCCTTGTTTGAATTTTTTAATTAACAACTGGAAGGCCGACCCATAAGTGAAAAAGATTCCCAAAATTTAAAAAGATCCAAAAGGAGTGAGTAAAGTTAAAAAGGGTTTGGGATGCCCAGAGGGGACATGAGTTCTTGGGTGGTGTTGTCCTAGCTGAGAACTGGTGTTTGAAGCCATAAAATATAAACAAGTAAAGTTTTCACTAGGATGTAGAGTGTGTAAAACCAAACAAGGTAGAAAGAAACACAAAAAAGAGGCTAAAGATAATTGTCAATTACTAGTTTTCTTAGTTAGGAATCATGTAAATGCTAATATGCATTTAGGACCTAGAAAATTACCCAAGTGCGTGATTTTGTGTCTACACTATGTTAAATTTTCAATGTTTTCCTAATGTCACTTTTTCAATGTTTGCACAATGTCATGGTATAGTCATGTGGTTTGAGCACAAATCCTTAGGTCAGTGACTTACAGAAACATAATAATAGTACATAAATGACATGATTTTATGACAAAACATGTCATAGGAGAGATAAAGAATCATGAAGAGAAAATATTTATGGAAACATGTCACCAAAAGCAACAAGGTCAACATATAGGCAAGTCTAAAAAATTATCTTATATATCTATAACAAGATCTCAACGATTGAGATTCCTCAATCACTAGATATAACAAATGTTGGAGGTCATGCATGAAGATAATATGGTGTTTTAGATGAGTTAATGAACTCACTTCATATGAAAAAAAATCTCATGGGACAAAATTTCACCATTTAAGGGGTTACAATGGTGAAAATTAGAGAAGAACACTGAGTCAAACTGAACAAGTCAATTTTGTGAAGGGTTGTGGATAAACACCATTGAAATCTAGGTTTAGGGTTTTAGATAATTTTTATTTGTAAGACTCCCGATAGTGGGATTAGTATTTATAGATGTCTTTAAATCAGTGTACCTTGATCTTCTCATCATACATGTAATCTACGTACTATAATAGCTCCAAGAAACAGATCTCTCTAACCGCAAAACCCACCTCATGTAATGCCTTTAATATTTGTGGGGTTATGGGTGTAATATCCCTTATAGGTGGTTTTTGGTTGGAAAAATTGACTATCAAGAAGGTGCATCGAATGTTGAGGGATGCAAGTGGGACATGTGAATGCACACAATATAAAGAAAAGTGGCACGCAGAAGGATTGTGCCCAAGACAGACAAGTCCTGGGACTTAGCTGATTTTGCACATACAAGCTAAAAATAGGAAAAAAGAAGTTGGAGTGTAGATCATGCCAAAGAGAAAAGCAAGGAAACTTAGTGATCAAGGAATTTCTATATTTTGAGATAAATCACATGTAAAGAGAAGATCATAGGTCATGCATGGGACAAGCTAATAATAGTATTAAAGTATATTTTATTTATAGGATTAATATATTATAAGGTTTGTTAGGAAAGCATGCATGCTTTATAGTTGTTCTTTTATGAGAACATGGCTATTTTTGAGCATGTATCCTATTTTGAGGATGCATATGTGGTGAAGTGAAAGTCCCCACTCCTATATATATATATATATATGTATGTATTTCACATTATTGTTTTGAAAAACCCATGATGTAATAGAGTTATATTGCTATGATGTTCTAGCGTGCATGAATATCTAGTGACTATTCTTATGTATTTAACTTCTACTATGTAATTCATTTGGTTATTAATGGTATCAATTATGATCTGATCTATTTGTTTCCTTATTATGTGTGTTTCCAATTGAATGCATGTAATGAGTTGTTATGGTTGAATATAGATCTACTTAATTATGTTTCTAGTTAAACATGCTAACATCTTGTCAAACCAATACTAAATAGGGACATGGTATCTTTGGGAACTTCGGGTGAGAGTTCAGATCTACCTGAATGAATTACTAATGTGCCTAGGCATTTGGGTATAGAAAAAAAGACTACATTTTAATTTTGTTGTCAAGACCTCTTTTCAATTTTTCTGTTAGGATGTTGTATGCAAATGGTATATTGATTGACTCTTGAAGGCATTGAAAGTTGGGTAGAGGATGGACATGATAAGGTTACACATAGATATAAAATTTGACTTGATTTCAATGCATGCCGATGGGTGGAAGAAAACCTTTATGATGCAATTTATGAGACTTTATTTTTCTTCTTTCCCTTAGTATTTTACAAGTGGGTGTCAGCATATGCAATAGATAAGTCATGGTGGTATAGGAAAAGGCTGTGGATGTAGGAAGATTACCAGACTCTTTATGATATTGATGTGGATTGAAAGAGAGTTGTAGATCTTTGGTGGGCTAGAGTATTGAACAGTTAAATATTAGAGTACATTATTTCTACCTATATGTGCTATGAGGAAGTTGAATTTTAATTTTTACATGAACCCATAGGATCGTATTTGTGTGTTATGCCCTTAGAAATTAATATTTTGATAGTAGTGCTAAACTTAGGGTGCCTCCCTATGGCTAGGTAAACTCCCACCATACATAGGGGTAGGAGTAGGTGTGGAAAATGATAGTGGACTTGATGGTACTAATGGAAAGAGAGGAAAGATGGATTAGATATAATGAAGCACGAGAGAGGAAAATTGTGAAACAAATGGAGATTGAGGAGTCCCCGGAGTTGAGGAGAGAGTTGGCTCATGAAGGATTTAAAACTCTCATAAAAGATGAGGAGCTACAACATATTGTTCTCCCAACATTGGGTAAGTGTAGTAGAGAATCCCCTCTGGCTTTAGATGAGAGTGGATCAAAAGAGAACATGAGAACCGCAGGCATGCAACTGATGCACCCTAGCCACCTAGCCCTTACGCTTGGTGTTGCAAATCTAGAAGTAGTCATTGAGAAGCAGGAGAGTATAGGAAAATAAGAAGAGAAAAGTAGATATCATTTTGAGTTGAATTTAGGAGATAAATTTAGTAACATCCCCATGTCATCACAATCAGTTTTGTTATTTAGTAGTGTTATGGCAAGATTGTTCCCATCTGTGTCAACATCACAGAATGTTGGCACACATATTGTTGGAAGTACTACTATAGATTCTACAACCACACACACAATTAGTGTTCAGTATACTATAATGAATGGGACACTAGGAAGTGCGTTAATTGGTCCACAACCTATTGTTGATGGATTAGAAGGATCAGGTGGATCTAGAGGATCTAGAGGGTTAAGTGGATCTGGTGGGTTAGAAGGAAAAAATACTAGCGGGGGTTCTATTTTTAGATCTGGTGGACAAGGACCACATCCCAAAAAACCCCCACATAACCCTCAACACATTTACTATGAGATTTCACTCCATTTGCAAGAATATAGAGATATTATAGATGTAGTAGAACACATTCATAAGTGTGAACTACTCTAGCGTGTAAAGTTTCTTACAACATAAAATAAGAAAGCTATTCAGTTTCTTTCTATGCACTTTAAGAGCACACATATAGCTGGTATAAAAAGTATGATCCACACCAAACTACGATAGATTATGATGCTTTACGCTTTGCATTTGTAGTTGAGTTTCATATTACGGATTTTGAGCAGAAGAGTATCAGTGCACTGAAGGATGTCATGAAGGGATTAGCTAAAAGTGTGAGGGATTATGACATGCATTTCAAAACTGTGTTATTCAAAT
Organism: Taxus chinensis; assembly: GCA_019776745.2. Classification (NCBI taxonomy): domain Eukaryota; kingdom Viridiplantae; phylum Streptophyta; class Pinopsida; order Cupressales; family Taxaceae; genus Taxus; species Taxus chinensis. The sequence continues at coordinate 142,472,392 of CM034149.1, forward strand.
TATCTTATGACATTCATCCAAGTCAACATGTAGAGTGGTTTGTTGGAGGATTGTTGACTCCATTTCGAAGGGCCCTATCTCAAAAAACATATACTAATCCACGTGAGGCCTTGGAAGAAGCTTTGCACATTGAGATGGTTGGGAGTGATGATATTAAGTTAAGACCTTTTGGAAGAACATATTCCAGCTATGAAAAAGTCGTTTGAGAATCTTTCTACCAACTTAGTGCATGAGACACAAATTTGAATCTAGTGCACAAATTGTGAAGTGGAGTGACATACTAAAGATAATTTCCCACGTAGTTCGATGCACACATTACTATTATATTATGAGGTCTCTCACTTGAAGCATGATATTCGATATTTCCTTATTTTTCAATGCGTGCTCATGAAGAAGGTTTCAATGTAGTGCAAGATTTTAAATTCCCACACTCACGACACCAGTGACTGTAAATTGATTGATCACATCCACAAAGATATTGAGACAAGAGTATGTCTAACTAGTGTGGCTAGTGGATCTAAGGAGAATGAAGGCCATAACCATAAAATGTGTGAAAAATGAAAATAATAGGAATGGCAGACTCTGAGGAGGATATAGAGGTCGATTTCATAGTGGTGGTAGAGGCTTATTTTTGCAAGGAACTCATTATACTTGTGGATCTCTTGATTATTATTAGTGTGAGTTACCTCAGAATATTACTTGTTCATGGTGCAGGAAGATGCATAAGTTAGAGGAATTTCTAGACCTATATGAGCACATGAGTAAGAATAAGAAGCAGGAAAAGAGAACATGAATGATTAAGGTGCATCAAATTATTTCTGATCAGTGGATACTAAAGAAGACACCTGATCCTGAGTTACAAACTGTAATGTTTACCACAAATGCTAAGGCTACGCATATACATGAGCCTCCAAATACTAAGCCACTCATTTTGAGGGAAGAGGTGATACATGCTATGTATCCAAATGTTGCGCACCGGAAGGAATTCTATTAGGATACCATGGAAGTTATTAGGGCACTACAGGGAGAAATACAATGTTTTAAGGAACATGCACATGATAGGGAATGTAAGAGGAAATTTGAACTCTTTTAGAAGTATGTTTATGACTTAAAAGAGATGTGCAGGATATTGCACCATAATAACATCATTCCTCTCCTAGGGGAATGACTAGGAGAAATGGTACCACATGTTAGATATGAGTGTGAATGACAAATACTTCATGCAAATATACCACCCGAGAATCATGAGTTTTATAAAAATATTAAACTTGATGTAGTAATTGATGGGTGGATATTACAAAACATTTTGATTGAGACTGACGAAGAAGTTAATGTGCTAACTTTGGATGTTTGAAATAAGATGGGTAGGTGAACCTTGTAGCCATCAACGAATGTGTTGTATATGGCGAATAAGATTAGGGCCATGCCAATTGTGGTATTGAAGGAGGTAACTATTACAATTCAGGGAGTTAAGTTTACTAGAGATTTTGAGGTATTGAAGCTCGTTGAAGAATAAAAATTTCTAGCTTACTTAGATGACCCTAGTGTTATGCAAATAAGGAAGATCTACACATTAATAAAAGGTACATAAACTTTGAAAATGAGGAAGATCACATGATTATACCCTTGCTAAATAAAAAAGACAGAGCCCTATGTTGAGCCCTTGAATGAATAAGATCTTAATAGAATTTATGTTTAGTTAGTGCATGATCTAGAGAATTTAGTTACATCCAAGGAGGGCATGCTTTATTGGGAATACATAGTATATAAGTGACTTTATAAGTATTTATTATGACGGATGTGTGCATGAAATGTATGAAGTGGTTGGGTGAGAAATAAAGAACACAGTTACTTGCATGATCATACCATGCATGGATAGGCACTTAGGAAGAAATTGAGTACCAAGGTATACAAGTGAGGGAAATATTGAAACATTTATGTGTTCTATAGAGACCCAATGGCATAATAAAGGTGATAAAATAAATATACTTGTCTATAATCTACGAAAAACAACAACGCGTTGATGGGTGACAGATAGAGGTGGCATTTTGGAGTGACAATGTTCTCAAGAAAGGGTCGAGTAGTTTTGGTTGTTTCCAGTGTTGTGGTGAGTGTGTATATGTAATGGTGATGAAATGTGACATGTGGTGAGATGTGTGTGAACCCTATAGTCAAATCGTATATCAATACTTGTTGAATGGATGAGAGATGATTTATCCCTAAGCATATATCATTACATGATGAATAGAAATATGTGACAATTTATCCTAGAGCATATGTCACTACTTGAGATGAATAGAAATAGGTGACAATTTAGCTTAAAGCGTATGTCACTACAAGATGTAAGGAGGGAGTGGTGATGTAACCTAAGGAGTATACCACTATGCAATGATAGAATGGGTAACAATTTAGCTTAAAGCATATGTCATAATGAGGTGAATAATAAGGGAGTGGTGATGTAACCTAAGGTGTATACCACTAAAAGATGATAGTATAGGTGAAAGTTTCACCTAAGGTGTATGTCACTAATGTTGGAAATGATATATGGTGAGTGTAAGGTCCATTTGATTGGTAAACCCTCAGAAGTCGAGTATGGGCTAGGAACTAAAGTGCATCATAGGGTGGTGACGACAACGTGTAGAATAAACAAGCAAATTAAGAATAGGGTATGTAAATGCGCAGTGTGGGAAATGCAATATAGGATGTGTAGTGTATGTAGGATGTGTAATGCGCAATAATAGGTGTATATAGAAATGGAATACATAATGATAAAATGTAAATCTAGACCCATATGAAATGTGATCTAGCGTAATATGTAGAATATAGATGATGTATAAATGCACTATGTTAACCATGTAATTTAGGATATGTAGGGTGTGTAGACTATGTAATATGTAAGATGCGGTGATAGGTGTCCGTATAGAAAATAGAATATGTAGTGATAAAGTGTAATCTAGCGTAGGATGTAGAGTGTATGTAGAAATGTGTAGTAAGTCTATGTATAGGTTATGCATGGATAACAAAATAATATATGGGGTGTGTAGGGTAAGGACTAGTAAAATGTAGAATGTAGGGATGAAATATAAAACTATACTCATAGTTAATGATGACTAGTATAATATGGAAAATTTATGATATGAAAATGTGTGATGTATAGTGTGACCAAGTGTGTAGGTGTCGTCATAGATGCAATGCATAGATGATGACTAGCATAATGTAGAAATAGAGGTAGAATGAATGGTGTATATTACACAATGTAGGATGAAATTTAATATGTAGTGCCTATGATGTAGTGTGTAGGGTTTACAGTAATTGTAATCTCTCAACATTCAAGTGTGAACCAAAGCACAACAATGTGTCATTGAGTAATGACGGTGCTATTATGGGTGATATGATACATGCTGACAGGAAAGAAGGATGATGGATGATGATGTGGTGATGCAAGAATAGGAAGGGGAAATGAGATGCCATGCCCCACCAAAAGGGTATGAATGAACTAACCAATGAGGGTGAAGAGCGAGGGTCCCTCAAATAATTCTTGCAATATTGTAAGTGGAGGGACATGATCTTATAGTGGTAATATAGTAAATAAACGTGGTGCCAGTGAATGGAATCTGTATGTGCATGAAGAATGAATGAATGAGGGAGAAGAGGATGTGGGAACATGCTATAGCATTGATTATGACAGGGGAGACAATGAACCATGTGTGGAATTTTTTCACTAAGAAGGCACTTTAGTAGTACTAACTGAGGACTTACATTATAAATGAGCTTGATGGGCTAGATGGTGAATAGGAGACGATTGCACATTAAAGAAGAGAATTCCAAGTTATTCGAGTTACTAAATTAGGCATGAAAAATAACAAAAAGCATTGGTATGATGTCCATGCATTCGATGATAGTTGCAATATGGATGATCATGGTAGTGTACTTGTCAAGAAGGATGATAACGATGAGTAGGTAGTAGAGTAATCATTTGATGATTAAGGAGATGAAAAAAAACCTCTTTTTCTATAGCATTAGAGTGAAAGATGAGAGGTGGAGGCAATGGTGTACTTAGAGGGCCAATTAGAGGGCACACAATGGAGTTAGATGACATATGAGGTGGATCAATAGTACCAACATGAGATTGAGGAGCAACCTTAAATTTCTCAACTTCAACAATGAGAGATGCAATCGTGTCTTCCATGGAATGATACTGAGTTTGCAATGCATGTATGGAATTCAATAGGTGTGTATTAGATGGATTAATGTGAAGGTGGAAGTCATTGATTAAATGGGTGGATATAGTGCATAGTTGAGGTGGTGATAGATTGGTGTTATTGCAAGGAGATACAGGAAAAGTAATATCATCTAAAAGGTCATCAACATTGTTGTCAAAATTGTATGGGATGACATGGGAAATGTGATAAGCAGTGGTATGTGGTAGGTCATCCCAACAACCATGAGTGTGTAAGATATACATGACTATGGTATATTTTTCATCCGTAAAGGGAGGTAAAGGACAACCCTTAACATACCAAATAGTGAAGTTAGGTGAATAACAAAGGAAGGAACTACTACAAATGCACACAATACCAAATGTCATGGGAAATTCTATAGCAATATGATAAGGATCTAGAGTGCCACTGATATAATCGAACTAATATTCTCCAAGAGTAAGAAAAGAAGTGGTATGATAACGCTTAATATGGACTACAAGATGGAAAACATGCAAGCCATGAGCAGTAGTAAGAGTACTGGAGCCATGATACAAATGTGAATCACATAAAGGAAGATGGAGGTCTATAAAGTTAAAACCAATATGAAAGATACCATCAAGTGAAAAAATAGTGGCCATGCATGAAGTGTCGAGTGGTATGTGTGCCCAATAAGAATTATTCATGAAAAGGGTATAGGTGAATGGTGCACACACTAAAGAGGGTGATGGTAGCACATATGATGGAACAACATCCATGTATTTTAAAGGTTCTCTATATGGAATAATAACATTAATATCGATAGGTGTAGAGTAAGATACCGAGTTGATCATCTGAAAGTCACCCTCAAGTTTTAACTTATCTATAAGGGGATGTGGTGTAGAGAGTGGTAAAGTAAGAGGGTAGTGTGGAGTAGGTTCTTGTATGGAGTACCATAACATTAGTATCATCAAGAGTAAGTGACAAGGCAAAAGGGACCTGATCGATCATACAAATAGTAATAACTAAGTCATTTGGGGCTTTAAGAGATGGGGATTTAGTTAGAGATGATGGAATGGGGACTACTATGGTATTGGTAGAATCAGTTACGCATAATACTAGAGAAGGAACAAGTGGGCAAGAATGATCTTGTGGTTCACTAATGGTAGCAAGTGTGGTTATGGGATTAGAAGAAAGATCTTGTACTTCCACAATAATTTGTTCTAAAATAGCAAGATTGATAGTGCATAGATAAGTGGAAACAAAATCATCGATAGCTCTAGGATCCATACTAGATGATGGAGGTTTAATGAACGAAGGGAAAGGTCTATAGCTAGAAGGAGTAGTAGGAATGTAAAAAAAATGTGGCCACGACTATAAAATTTTGAAGTAATTGGAGACTTAGGAAAAGTATATTTCCTATTATGCTTACCCATGATGGCTAAATGCAAATGAAAAACCCTAGAAGGTGATATGAAGAAACATGGGGTTCACCATAATGATTAACTAAATCTGAGCTAAACTAGGGGAATTATAACAACTAGTTAATCTAATATAGAAGGACTAAAATGTTTTAAACTATGATAAGACAATATGGAATATTTATAAATAATCATATTAATGAAATAAAACCCTAAATGTAAAAATATTTAAAAGGAAAAGACTTAGTTGATAGCTGGAGGCTGTCGTAGGTTGTCGCAGGTCTAACTGTAGATCGTGGAAGTAGAAACGATCACTCAGGGGTCCTACAGAGGTTAGATCTAGGAGATATAAATATATTACAATGACCACGATGGTACTGGGGCACCCAAGGGTGCCTTGGTCTGTAAAATAGATGATTTTGTCTCCATACATGCTCAGATTATGGTTTCAGCAATGTCGCAAGATGACATGAAATTATCTCTATCTATCACATTAGATCTTCTGAACTGTGCTGAGTGTATTAAATAATGCAAGATGAATGAATGACCTTTAAAATAAAAATAAGTATAAAAAACCTAAAAATAAAATATGTAAAATGAATGAATTGGATTGACCTCAGCTGCCACAATAGTGGGCTTAATAATTTGAGCATTGCACTACATTCTGGACCCAAATGTAGTTCTAGTGTGTGTGTGTGTGTGTGTGTTGTGCCCTAGGTGCTATTGTGCCAGTTGCACTTTGTGAAGTAGTGAGAAATAATAACTATAGAAAAATACAATAGTATGTTTGCATGAAATAGAATATAATCCCTCCCCCTATGTTGTATGTGTTGATGCAACTCTCCTAGCCTTGGTTCATGACACTATGTGGATGCAAGTAATGCAATGTATGCAAATCTAGATGGAGTGATAGTAGTATGTGATGCTAGGAACTTCATTATAGTCTCATAACTTTATATTTATAGGGTTCTCTACCTCTAATTTTGTAACTAATCTTGACATGGCTGAATAGGAAAAAGATAAGGATGAAAAATGGCTAGAAAGACCCCAAAAATAAGTGAGAAAGTGGAACATAGATTAGGGCACCTTGGATGCCACAGTATAGGCCTGGGCACCCTGCTTTAGGCTAAAATTATGGGAAAATTACGAAAGAGGTGGATACACATAGGAAAATGTGAAATAATAGGTAAAAACAAGATGGCCAAAAGGTGGGCTTAATTAGTACTTTCTTCACTTGATAACCCTTTAAAGTACTACAAGACCGGGCTAAATATTGCCTAAAGTGCATGATTTTTTGTCTACATGAAGCTCTTAAAAAGTGATGAGCCGATTCTACTACCCTTTAGACTGCAATCAATTAGTAATTTCCTCAGTTTAACCTCTCTTCATGCTAATGATATTGGTATTGATGTACATATGATATATATAACATATTAAGAAGAGGATCATGAGAGAAAAATGATACTGAACAAAGTCATTTCTAGGCATTCTTCCAGTCCTAACCTTGGTCTAGATGCAAATATATCAGAAACCAAGCTTATCATGTCCATGACACATGATCTCGTAGTGTAGAAAACACCAAACTTGATCAAGTACCAAAATGTGGAAAAAAAAGTTGAGTAACACTACCATGTTCATATGGAGATGATCTATCAATAACAAAACAAAGAGTTTTACAAGCATCATATTCTAATAGGCGATCTAGTGTTAAGATGAGATATTTAGATGAATAAGAGAGTGGGTAAGGGTTGTAATTTTAAACCCAAAGTTTTAGGCCCTTGTTAAGAAAATGATAATTTCATGAATACTTCTTATCATTTGTGTACCTTGGAAGGTGAGGAGTTCAATAAAACCATTGACTTGCATCACCCGAGACATTTCTGCATATAGTTATTTACCTCTCCACATTGTCCTTTTTTGCATTCATACTATAGTGTCACTTGCATTATCATATCACTTAAATTGTTAAACCAAAATTTACTATTCAAGTAATTATTGTACTTTCTAACATTGGAAAATTTCCTAATCATACTTACTTCACCATTATTTTCATACATTCAAAATTGTATAATATTTATCATCACTTTCATAAAAGTGAAATTTTTTGACATTATTTTATAATGGATTACACACATAGTATTCTATATGGTTACTTTTGATTTGGGTGCTTCTTGCCCATGGTTTTCACTAGAAGATTCTTGACGATAAATATTTCCCTAAAAATATCTCTCTATGACAATTTTTTTTTTAAAATTTCATCCAGCTCTCTTGTTTTCCTATCTCAACCTTCAGTGTTGAGGTCCCACATCCTACTGGTTGTGTGGGGTTAAGATTAGGGGAAAGTTTTTCTTCCAAAAAATCACAACTCAATGTCAAGTCAAAAATAAAAAAATAGACAATAAACAAAAAATTCTTTCATTTGAAAATAATTGACACTTTTCATCCCAACCAACCTTCGGTGATGAGCCCATGCTTCTTACTAGTAGCATGATATTGGGAAAGGAGGGAAATGCCCTTAATCTCCTATTTTATGTCCTTAGTAATTTTCCCATGCTTCTTACTAGTTGCATGGGGAAAGATTTAGGGGGTATCATTAATAAATCATAACTCACAAAGAAACAAACATAAAGTTTCTTCTAAAAAATCCCCAAGAAAATGACTTAGATGTATATCTTAAGAGATAAATATTCCTAAAAACCATATTTTATCAATCAACATGCCCATCTATGAATCTAAGTATAGTAAAAAATTATAAAAAAAATTCATTTTGAATTGGTTAAGTTTTTTTTGGTTTGGGTTGGGTTGTAGGTATCTTAGTAAATCATTTTCAAAGTTCTATCTCTTGGTCATTTATCATTCACATTCTTCAAAAAATGCATCTCGTGTTCTTCTTGACTCTTGGTGGTAATCCCTCACATCTTACTGGTTGTGTGGACTTAAGAATTAAATGAGGCTATCTTATGGTCATATTACATTCAACACATTATTACCAATGGAATAGAAATGCTAAAAGTTACTTGAAAACTAAAGAGTCCAAATTACAATTTTGTTATGTACTCATAATCATAAATATATCATTTGGTTTATCACATTGCATCATCATCCATAGTATACATTCAAAAAGATAAAAACATCAGATATTCTAAACCATATAAAAGTACATAAATGAGATAAACCATGATGCAAAATAATGTCGAGCCAAGATGTCTATATATATATATATATATATATATATATATATATATATATATATATATATATATATATATATCTGTGTGTGTGTGTGTGTGTGTGTGTGTATATTTCAACATTTCTCATATACAATGTCATCACACCATGGGACAAGTGTGGTAAAAATGCTCAATCATGAGCCAAAAATACAAAAATACAAAAAAATAGTAAATATGTAAAAATGAGATTAAGAAATAAAGGCACTTTGCCTATTCATCTCTTTGAGACACCTTAAGACCGTTTCAATTACAAATTTCCTAGAAGTTCTTCTGGAATGTATTCAAAATGTAAAAGGTAAAGCCTAACAAAAAAATACCAAATCTCTCGCATCTAACCCCTTCTTGATCCCCTTCCACTTTCGTTGGGTCTGACACCATCATTTCTAAATCCCTTCCAATTCAACCATATTCATGAATAAAATATTTTCCAGAAATGAGGAGTTTTAAATTTAGAAAACTTGTAAAACACAAATGATTTCTAAAAAATAGTAAAAAGTAATATATATAGTGCAATTTTAGTTTTCTAATGTTTCTTCAAGTGTGTGTATGAAGGTTCGGCATGCTAGAGCAGGTATATTTCTTATGCTCATGGATATGGTAATTAATCTTGTCATTTTATGTCAGACTATTTTTCTAATCATGTTTTATATTTGCACTTGATTCTCATCTCTCTCTTTTACATATGGCAGGAATGTTGGATTGGCATGGTTTCAACACACTGGTGATTAAGGTATAATTTCTAACTATCCCATTTGGGAAATCCATACTCAGAATTCATGTTTTACACCCATTTATGGCTTAAATGATTATCCGAGGGGGCAGTATATACACACCCAATAATTACCTAGTCCAACATTGAAAACATAATTTATCCAATGATGGAAAGAAATTATACCAAGGTAAAAATGAAGTACAGATCCTTCCATCTCTCCTTTACATCCCTCTTTTGAATCAAATCAACCCTTTTCTTTTGTCTAAAAACTTTAATTTTTCTTACAAGACCACTTTTTAGATTTTTGGCATTGTTAATCATCATAGCAGCGGTTACGTAGCCTCCCCGATAGTTATACAAATGCCCTACCAGTTGCGTAACCACCAGTCTGCCTACACCAACAATCCTATCACCTTAAATTAGAGAGTTAAAAACAAATGTTTTTCAACGTGTGGCTGGATTTCAGGAATGATTTTCTTATTTGTTTCTTAGCTATTTTTCCTATTTTTTAACTCGTTGGAATCATATTGATTTTTTCTTCTTGTTTAGCTATGTTTATAATGTTTAATTCCTCTTCTTTTGATTATTTGTCACTGCTTTATTGACACATGTAATTGACTTCTTATTTTCCAAATTTTTATAAAAGCCAAACTTTTACCTTTATTATGGGTTGGATTTTTCATATTCTTGAGGTAAAGTTATGTTGTTGAATTTTTGAGAGGAACTGCACAGACAACCAACTCCTTGCTCTATATTTTCCTACCATTTTCTTTTAGTCATTTTTTGCACCAAGCTAGCTATAGCCAATTATTTCTTTTGTTTGTTACTAGCCAAAATCTATACATTCCCGAATCAACTGGACTTCATCTTTAGAAGATGACAAAAACTCGAGGAGACAATAAACACATCTCACCTTTGGGAAGATACCATAGTATTGTTGTAACCAAGTTGGGGTTGTATTTAAATTCTTTGTATCTCTAATTAATTTATATTTAGTAGAATAGAAAGAATGTATTGTTTTAACTTGGTATGATTGTAGAATAAGAATATTTCATTACTTCCTGAATGTATTTGTTTTATTTCTTGTATTACTTTCAAAATATTTCTTATATATTCCCTTCATAACTATTTCTCAGCTTATCCCTATGGATCTACTCAGGAAATTAGTTAGTGAAATAAGTGAAGAAATCCTTGCACGTCATTTATTTGGTTTGATTAATTTAGATTTACTTCTAATCGGGAAAATCCATACGAAAAAGAGGAAATTGATTCTAAGAAGCTTTTCCCTTTTTGAAAAACTTGAGGCAGAAGCTTTCCCAGAAGAAATTTATTTTATTTTATTTAGATTAATAAATTTCAGATACATTATTTTAGAATAGCATTGTCAGGAAACCCTACAACATACAAATACCTAGATCCGTCTATTATCTATTTTGTGTTTATTTTATTAGAAGTAGTAGTATTTTATTTTTAATTAATTTTCTGTGTGTGTATGATAGATTATTATTTATTTTATTTAATTCTAAAAAATACAAAACGTTGTTGTTTAATTTTTTTTTATTTCAATTCATTCCTTTCTCAGAAAAATATGGTTTAATTTGTTTTCTTTAATTAATTAGGAATGAATTTAGCTAATTAAAAGATTAGAACACACTTTTCTTTTATTTAAGCTATATTTACTTTTCTTAGTTATTTAAAATGAAATTTCAACATAGTTTAGTATTATAATAAAAATAGAAAATTAAACAATAGGGAACTTACGATACCCGTACATAGCCTCTAATTCCCCTTTTGCCAACTCGGCTCATAGGAGATCACACTACCCGTTCTTAGTCCTTTATTCTCATATAGCTACTTTTCAACATCCCCTGAATTTTACACAATCTAGATATCTTGGCACAACCTTGAGAAGTTGAGTGCATCTGAAATCACATGTTTATTTTCCGGTATACAAGTATCTTCATTAATATTAAGTTGTTTTCCTTTATACAAAACTTTTCTTTCCTTCCAATTTTTGACAAACTCTTGGGATAAATGGAGTCATGGATTTTGATCATTTCCATGAAATTGGTGAAACCCCCCTCCTCATAATGCTCCAGAATTCTACATTATTCTTCCACTCATCAATTTTAATTGGCTTAACTCTTCATCACTACCCACCCATGACACATATTTTCATACCTAGGCCTGAATTTTAGATTATAAAGAGATAGAGCCAAATAGAAAGGAAGAGAGAGATAGTAATAGAGAGAAATAGGGAAATTAAAAGACAGAGAGATCAAGAATGAGAGAAAACCCCAAACCTTGTAGCAATAATATATTCTAATCCATTTTCCAATAAAAACCATAGACCCTGTAGGATACTTTAGGCCTTCTCCATATATGATTGGGCTATAAATTTCCTTTTTCCCTGAACATAACAATACAAATAATAATTTATTCCTTATTTATTATTTTCTTTTGCAGTAATTGCATAAACATGACCTATATCACATTATACAAAAAATGGTAAATTTTTAATTAACTATTCAGATATAAGTTACATAATGATAAAAAATATTAATTTTAATAAAAAAATGCATATATAATACCTAGTATCACTATATTCAATATATGGTCAAATTCAACTGATGATTCTTTCACTGTGAGTTATAGAGCTTGTAGAGGTTTATACATATCAAGTGGATGTAATTTTCTATAACACCATTCATCGATTCACACTCATCCCAAAAATTATATATACATGAAGAGAAAACATATGCAATATTCACTGTATGAATACTCCGTGAACATGAATTTGAGTTTCTAAATGAGTGCAACTCACTAGATCCCATTATTGTAAAAAACTATCATTATTTTTCTCTTGTTAGATTTTTCAGTCTACCAAATAAACATACAAACTATATACCTACCCTCATTACCTGGACCAATTTTTGAGTTACACCATTCCACGATGGATGTCGCATATGTCAAACTTCCACCATCTTTGTATTTCAACTCTTCTCTTATTAGGGAAGTTTTCATACATACTCATACACCATCATGCTCCAATTTTCCATGTCTACCTTTAGTTAAATTCCAAATATGTTGAGCATTAGTCATCCTATGCATCCTACTCAACCAATATAAAATTAGTGAATTCTTGAATTATCTGACCATATGATGTGTTGAACAAATATGATGTTTCTACTAAAATTACCATAAAAGATTGAAAATCAACATTGCACGAAATCTATAAAATTTGAACAAATATAACTAATATATAAGTTATACTTCCTAAAGATATTTCTTTCTTCCTCTATGTTGTCGAGAGCATGAGTGAATGTTATATGCACAAATATGTAAACCTAGATAGATTTGTATTATTGTGATAACACTTAATTCTGTGGTTGTGTTGTGTAGTTATCTGCAACATCCAAAACTAAAATAAGAGCACCAAGAGGAAATGTGTCCTTGCATAACCTAAATTTATCATCTATCCATCAGTCTCTATGTGTATGTTACGCATACGCATACACTATCTTTATAGTCATAAAATATTATACACTTATTTCTTTGCTCACTAATTCACACCTATTGTCCTCTTTACTATCTTTTCAAGTGTATGCCACTAAATTTTATTCCCCAACACCAAAAAGTTCATTTCCAATTGTATTGTATTGTATATACTTTTACAAACATTAAAAACCAAAATTGTCACACATCCCTTCTAAACATGATTTCTTATAGAAAAGTTGTGCTTATCTTGCAAAAAACACTTAAGAAGAAATTTCTTTTTGATTTAGGTTGAACATTTATCCGCTCATTTATCATACATTCCTAAAAAATATTCTTATTATGAAAATTAACACATATATTTAAAAAAACGTCATAATGCATATAAACTTCAATATGGATTGTACAACAACAAGTAGTTTGTGCGTGATTTATTTCAACATAAAATTATTTTTCATTTCAAAATACCTATGAATAATTTCTATTTAGGAATAAGTCTCTTTAAAATTATTATAAAATTGTGTGTGTTTCATATCTTTTAAAATTTTGGGATGCGATTCACGATTTCGAGAACCAATTCTTCTTTTTAAAATGTATTTTTCATTAGGTGAAACCCTTGTATTAGTTTTCCAAAATTCTTCAATTTTACATTTTAAAACTTTAGCTATGTCTTTATCATTCCATGGGAGTCTACTAGAGAATGCCCATAGTTCACTATTATTGGCATCTTAAACTCTTGCACATATTCCGAGATATTTAAATAGTGTTTTCCTATTTATTTTTAGTGTACTTTTTATTATTACTATCTTAAGTACATGATGTTAGACATATTGACTTGTATACATTCATTATATTTTTTAAAATAGACTTCTCATTATTGATCTTAGGTGTTCTTAGACCAAGGGTCTTCATAATAGGTCTAAAATTATTATATTCATCATTTCAACAAATAATTGACATATTCATGTTTCATTTAATTCGTTAAAAAAATTCCATATCTTATTGGATTTTCTTCTACACGTGTGTTCTCTAATCTTATTAGTGATTGGGTTTAATTTTTTTTCACTAGTTTCAAGTAAAATATTAGGTATTTTACCTAAAAATTTAATCGACGATTTCAATGGTAAGGTTAATTGAACATCATGTAAACATTTTTTTTTTCTATATGTTGTTGATCTTCATAATTTGATAAAATTTCTATATTTTGAATAGGCTGGTCATTTGGTGTAGCATCTAATTTTAGTTTGGAATTGCATCATCATTCATTGAAAATTCATTATTTATTTATTAAATTTCTATTTTAGGATATGTTTTACTATTGATTTCATTTAAAAGAGATGACATACCTTCACCTCCATACATTGATTTCTTTCTTTCATGGAATTTTTACTCTCATTCCCTTTTTTATTTTTTTATTTCTTTCTTGGCTCTAGTGGATGATAGCCAATATTTTTCAACATTTAATTTCTCTAGAAAATATGTGTTGGATTTATTTTTCTCATACCCTTTATACATCTGCTCCCTTTTTTTCTAGCTCCTAGAGTGTTTGCATTTTTTTAGTGTAGGATTTATTTTATTTTCTTTATTTATATTATCCTACTCATGACATTCCACATCACTTGGAGTTTCCCTAGGGTAGGTTATAGGATTTGTCTTTTCTTAGCATTTGGAGTACTTGTAGTATTACTAATTACAAAGAGTGAATTGGTTGCCTCCTCCAGAGGACACTATCTCTAGGTTCAAATAGTCACCACTAGCTTCTAGACCATGGTCCAGTTGTTATGTATATTACAATTCTGATGGCCCATGCACACACACTGGAGTTATCAGGAGGTGATTTACATTTTTCACCTCCTAGCATTGTCCACATCTTACGTGGTGAGTCTATCTCATCGTATTGAGTTTGAGATCATGTTCTTAGGTGTCTTAGGGGGCATGTCAGATCTCTCTTGTCATACACATTAGTGTGCGTTAGTGTGTGTATACATGCAGTCATTTTTTCATTGGTAGAATGTAACTCCTCTTGCATCCATTCATGGAGTGTATGATGGTCTTGATATTGAGTAGTTACACATCAGTCCTATTTTTACCTTTTTTTGATCAATAAGAATGAGTAGACGAGCTTTTATTTTGCATGCAAATGTCATGGTTGAATGATTCTATTACTACATGGAATTTCATTCGTGCTCACTATTTGTAGTGTAACTTGGGTGTAATTTACGTGCTCATTCCGCTTAATCCTAATTATTGCATAGATCTCAGCATTGTATTAGCAGGCTTATAAGGTTGTACAGGATCCTACTGTCACTGCATCTATAGTTTTGTTGCCTACTACTCTTGGTTTGCATGATAATCATTACTTGTTTTATGTGTAAACTTCGTAATCATTTTCCCATTCGTTCTTTACTTGCATTGATTTGGCCTATCTCAGTTTTCATGGAGTTTTGTTGGTTTATGGGTTGTTTTTGATGCATGTGTAAGTGTATTTTTGAGTCTTGGAGTTTTAGGGGTTTTCTAGCTAAATCTGGTTGTTTGCTAAGACAAATTTGGAAGAAATAATCTTGTAGAGGTATTTATGGGTTTTTGTTTTGCATGCAAAAGTTTAGTTTTTTTGAAAAAACTTGTTTTTGGCCTTAGCCCTTTTACTATGTCTTTCTCCCTACCTTCCCCTGTCTACCCCTCTCGTCACCCAACTTGCTTCTTTAGACTGAGCTTATCTGTCCTAGCTTCCTGAAAAGTTGGGTTACATTATAGTTTGTTTTGTAGGCTCATTTTTCCTTTGGGTTGAGTTGAGCCATTCTGGGTTGTGATTTGGGTTTTTTTTGACTTGGTGTGCTATATTTTATCCCCCTTCAAACACATTTTTGGCATGTTAAGTGTTCTTAACCTCATGAGCTCATTAAAGCTTCTTGGATTGTTCCCCATTTCTAGCCTGAGTTCATGGTTTACCCCTTGCTTGATCTTATGCTTCCCTTACTGAGTTGTGTTACCTCGGCCCTCCTTGTGCATGCTCAGTCGGTCTCTGGCATCCATCACCCACTCAGCCTATGGGTTGCAGCCCCTAACCTCCATGTTTATCTCCCTGTCAAGGCATCCCTTTCCTAGAGTGCTTGTGTTGTTTCTTGTAATGCCTTGCTCGTTTGCCCTTGACTTGGCTATTGGGTTGTCATAATTTTGGCCTACTTGGATGCGTTGTATGTTATCTTTTCCTACTTCACATGAGAATCTATATTTCTCAACCTCCCATTAAAAAGCCCTCATAAAATCTCTTGCCTTATATACTGCCCCGTGTTCCTCACCAGCCAACTCTGTCCCTGTTTGTTTCATGCTCCCCTCCTCGAGCCTGCCACCCTTCTCCTTGTGCCCTGCATTCTCCTCTGCGTGGAACACTCCCCTTGTCCCACCAAACCTTCCCTCATTTTTCCTTTTAGAAAACCTTGTTTACCCTTTTTTAATCTAAGTTTTTAAACTAATATTTTAATTACATTCTAAGTAGAGGCATTTTTTAAGGAGGTGTATTAGTGAATTAAGTCTTAACTTAGTAGGCCTTAGTTCTAATATAAAAGGTAAGGTCAGTTAACCTTTTTAATCGGGTCTTAAATAAAATTAGGACCTAGTTTTAAAAAAATTTAAAGAGTCAATTTAAATTTTTAATTAGGAAGATAATTAATTAATAGGTAATCTTGGTTTTTTAATGTTATGTCTGTTTTTTCATTTTTTCCATTTTAAAACAATAGCAAAATTAGGAAAAAAATATTCCAAAACTAGCGTTATCGAGTGTTTTTTTTTTTTCGTTGACCATTTTTTGGGAGTGTGTAGCCTTTCTCGAGTGTGTAGGTCTTGTTTGGTGTCATTTTTAGAATTTTTCACAGGTGGTTGTTGTGTGTTTTGGAGGTTGTTTTGGCATTTTGGGCCCCTTTTAACTTGTTTTTAGTAATTTTTGTATTGTATTTCTAGTGAGGGCATTGACCATAGCCTTGTGGAAAGAGATCCCCTTATGTGACATGAGACACATTTTATCACACTGAACTTTCTATTTTTCCCTTGTTTTTTTTCACTTTTGTGTGTGTTCACATGTTGTTTGTTGCTTCCGAATGAGACTTATTGTGGCCCCCACTCTTGCACACTTTGTAAAATAATGAAATTTGAGTTATCAACTATTTCACGTCACATGAACACACATTATTGTATCAACAAAATGCTTATAAAATGCCACAAAAAGGGGTATCATTGTTCTTAGGTGGATTATTGCATGCATAACCATTCTCGGTTGAGTCTAATGTCTTGTAACCTTGTGTGTATAATCACACCATTTTTTTATCACATTCTAGACATAATTTCAGGTAATTCCAAAGTTCATTTGAACATATATTTATCTTCTATAACTCTTTTGCATTGACCAATCTTTTAATGCACCATGGAGGATGTCCTTTTCATATTTGAGCTTTGCATGATTTTTTCTTAGCCTCTATAACTTCTTCTTGGTAGAGAGAATTATATATCATGGTGTGATTACATGGAACATTACCTTACTCATGAGGGCATTTATCCCTTTCGATATGGGCTAGTTCTTGCACCCAATGATCTAAATCATCTTGAATACTAGATCGATAAGTGTGATCATGTTTTTGGTTACTTAATTGATACATGTCTCCAAGCCTCTCCACCTTCATGTGGAACACAAGGAGTGTCCTTAAACTACTTAGAGAATTTTCACTCCTTATTTAGAGACCCTTCACAAATTTCTATTGTGGCTTCTTTCTTTGATATAGATCTTTCCTCACTTTCTTCATGTGATGATAGTTATGTTGACATAGACTTGTCTGTTCCTATTCCTAATGATGAGGTTTGTTCTTCTAGTTATGATGATGAGATTATTTATGAGGAGTCATCTCCTCATTCTCCTAACCACCTTTTAGAGAATGTTGAACCCCGTATTTTCCCATTAGATGTCAGACATTTATGTTCCCAACGTCATACTTTTACTACATCTTCCTACTTTCCATATCCCATGTGTGAGGCCATTTCCACTAATCTTCCTTTATATGTTGATGATTCATACCTATCAAACATTTATCTTCTATTTTTTGAGCAACCCTTTTGGGATGAGTATCTGTCAGACCTTAGTTGTATCTTCATAGTTCCTACTTATGATGCAGTACATGGAGTTTCTCATCCTTCTATAGGTGTTTTAGAGGATTCCTTCATCTCCTTTATTGGGAGTGACCATTTTTGGACTCTTATCACTTCCATTATTTCAGAGACCGTCATTGATATACCTCTTCTTGTGTATCCTCTTTCTACTTTTGTGGGGGTTTTTTATTTTCATTCACTTCATTTAGACATTCTTTCAGTAAATGTTCCTCTCTCATAATCTAGCAGTTCTACGTTCGTGGCATTATCTTTGGTTCATTTGCACTTATTTGCTAGACCTATATAAAATTCAAGTGGACGAAATTTAGAGCTCTTCATGCTGCTACCTTTGGTTTCCTTCACGGAGTGGGTGGACTTCTAGTACTCAATCTTATTCCTTCATAAGGGTACGGAACATTGTTTGATATGAATGAATCTTCTTTAATGTACAAGTGGAAGACCACATCAACAACACTCTTCTTGGAGACTTCATAGAGTTGTAGATTTCAAATCAAGCTACGGATTCACATATTCTTATGTCTCTCTTTTTTCCTTCCTCTCTTCTCTTATTCTTCTTCTAGAAAGATTGAAGTTTGTACATGGGTACCTTATCAAGCCTTTAGTTTTCTGGACCGATTTAACACATATTTCTTAGGTTGTTTAAGGGAGTATTCTATCTCTTGTTGTAGACACCCCAATTTCACATCTATCCTAAATCAATTAATTTCCCTTCCTCATTTCCCACAAAAATACACTTCGAATTAATCAAATATAATTTGATTAATTATCCATTTCAAAATCTAAAAATAATCTAATCCTCACCACATGTCATTATTCTCCATGTTTTTCCACTATTGAATTAAAAATTCAAATTCAAATCCTCACCCACCATTCGTGGTCCCCACTCACCTAAAATCCTCCACTTATGAATTAAAAATATAATTCAAATCCTCACCCATTCTTCGTGGCCCCCACTCACCTAATATTGCCCACATTTTCAAACCACCCACCTAATCTTGCCCACATTTTCAAACCACCCACTTAATCTTGCCCACATTTTCAAACCATGATTACTTAAATTAATCTAATCTAATCACTCCCTCAGGCTATAAATACAACCTTACCCCTCCCCTCTAAACACACAGAGAATAAGCTTTCATGCCATATCTAAGTTCTTGCATCCTTTGAGCAAAGAACATCATTTTGCCTCATCCTAATGCCAAAATAGCCTCATAATCCTTTTTCCCATCTAGTGCAAAGTAAGAAGATCGTTGTTGCAGGAAGGTCTTGCTCCGTCTTGAAGAAAAGCACCTACATATCACAAAATCAGGGTTCAATCCAAGTTTCCTAGCCCATTCCGAGGTTTTCTACGGAACGCGAAGGAGGAGGTATGATTATTGGTATTTTACTTCCTTGTTAGTAGTGTATTTTTCATAGCTTACATTCTGGCACGCCCGGTTACTTTCGATCTGTTACCATTAATTTCCCAATTAGTGGTTTTATCCGTTCTTTGTTTATTATTGTTTATTATTATTTCCTTTTCTATTCCTTATGGTCTTCTTTGGTTAACCTTCACGCTTTGGTTAGTGTCTTTGTTGTGTGGTGTCTTGTGGTGTATCTGCAGGTTATAGCAACAATGAAACTATGCAGCTCATCCTGTCTTTGATCTCCTCGGTGCTTGGTGTTTAGTAGTTCTGATTTTTCTATTCACTCGTAATCTATAGAAACACAAGCACTAATCATTAGTTTATCATATTAGTGTCATGGGACAACCAATCCGGAAAATATATTTATTTATTTCCTTTTGCTAAAATAACTGTTTTGTAAGAAGTTAATCATTTATTTATTTTTTTCTTTCTTTTATTTTAGTCAATCATTTTATGATCTAACACTTTCTTTCTGTTTATTTTTATTTTTTAACCTTGCTGTCCAAATTTTAGCTTCTCAGGTGAAGTATAGAAGTCAGAAAATAAACAAAACCAACTCCCGGGACGTTTTTCTCACGTTCAAAATTTTCATTCAGAGCGTTCTCGTAGCCCATCTTCCGGAAGCCATAACTTTTGCTCCCGAACTCGGAATAACTTCATTTTTTTTTTAACAGAAAGGTATTGAAAATATATATGCAATGCAAAAATAATTTTTAGATTAAGACTTATAGAAAAATTTTGGTTTCATTTCTTCTAACACCTGTCTTTTTTGCAAAAAAGCAACAAAATTATAATTTTATTTATTTATTATTTTTTAATTTTTATTTCACGAAACATCCTCACACGTATGCTCTTTCCTCGCACTTCAAAAGTGATCTTGGAAATCAGAAACGTGAGGCCACTCGAGCTCTAGAAAACAATTTTTATTTTTAATTTTTTGCCTTACATTTAAATTTTCCACGACAACACTTCTAGATAACGTTTTCACCCTCTTCTTTCATCCTTTTTCTTTTTTGTGAAAATAATCATTATCGCTATTTCGCAATCATGATTAAATTGCAATAATTATTAACATTTTTTTAAAAAAAAGTCAAAAATCAGAAAATCAAAAACTATTCCAATTGTATCCGCGTATGCTCTTTTCTTGCGCCTTCGAGCGATCTGGAAAATCAGAAACGGTCACATTTTTTTTAGTTTCTTGTTCTAACATTGCAGGATCCTCTAGATTTGTTTTTCAACTATCATTTTAATAATTATTTTCCTTTGTCATATTCTTAATATTTTTTTGGTCGTTGGTTGTGTATGCTCTTTTCCTGCGCCTTTGAGCGATCTGGCAAATCAAAAACAACCACGATCACTTTTCTAACATTTCATTTACAGGATAACTACTAATTTGTTTTCTGTAGAACCGCGTTGCTGGAATATTGTCAAAAACAAAAACAAAAACAAAAACAACAAAAATCCCGCAAAAAAATACCACCATTTAAAGACAATTGCTGAAACTAAAAAAAAAGTACGCTCAGGTACGCAATTATTTTCTGCTAGTGATTTATTTCAAGTTGGAAAGAACCCTGCGTTTAATCACTTTATCATATTGTTTTTGCACGTAGACAAGGTGGATTTCATCACCACCAAAGCTACACCGGTGACGTGGACTTGACTACCACGCACCAACAGCATTTGCATCTGCATTGCACTTTGAGACCTAGTCTCATCACAGCGTTCGGTATTTACCTCGCCGCTGCTCTTCACTTACAGGTAATGCTGTCGTGCAGCGCATGCGAGTCACGCCTAAATAGCTGTAACAACGAAGCCTGGGCATCGTCCCTGTAAATCTTCGGGGAGTTATAAGGACACCATACACATTCATCCCTCCATCACCTTCCACCTTTTCACAAAACCTGTTCTGGACGTGGTGATTCACTCCGAAACAGGCAAGTAAGAATTGGTGAGTCTCCTCCAGTGCTCTAAGGGTTCCCCGTACCAATTCTGTCCCCGTACAGAATTAGGTATATCAGGACTAGGGTATATCGGAGGACGCATCTTCTTGGAGTAATAAGAGCCTGCATCCACCATTTCACAGCATACTTGTATGATTGCATGAAACAATGATCATTCCTGAAGAAGTTACCTCATAAGCCAAAACAATTGAATCCACATGACTGCTTGCTGTTTGAAAACACAATAGTTTAGCATTTTTTTTTATCATAAAACTTGGCTGATATCAATGTGTTCATTGTAAAAGTTCAGACCCTAGTTGTGTTCCACAAAAAAAAATCAGTTCTCGACCAATTCAATACCAAGCGAAAACATCCAAACAATCCAACAACACAGATCAAACCATCACACCAATTTCATTAGCTTACCTCATCCAACAATACATTTGTCATAACTTGGCATCGGCTATATCCAACTAGATATTGAGTGACTAGCATTCACTCCCCATATCTCATCAATTGTCAAAACATTCATCCATAGCTTGTTTCCAAGCTATATCAAACTAATATTGGGTAACTTGTTTGAGTTCACTCATTATTTCATCAGCTGTCGAGTTTCACAAAATCCCATCTGACACAAATCCCTTTAAAACTCATTTTGAGTTCACAACTGTGTTGAGTTACTTGTTTGAGTTACTCTTCCTATCAAAAATTCAGAGCTTGTTAAAGCCAAACCAATCAACATATTCATCATATCTTGTTTGAGCTACATCCCACTTGTATCGAGTACCTTGTTTGAGTGTACTCCTTACATTTTCGTCTGCTAAGCTTGTTTAATCCAAACCAATCAACATATTCGTCATAGCTTGTTTAAGTTATATCCTACTTGTATCCCGAGTAGCTTGCTTGAGCTTACTTCTTATAGCCTTACTTGTTAAAACTCAATTAAGCCAAAACAAAGATCACAATCAATAGGTTGATTTCTTCATCGCACCTTTCTTCATTTTCCCTCTCTTTCAAACATGATGAATTCACGAAAAACATCACACAATGAGCTATTAGAACAAATTAATAAGATGACAACACAACTCTCTCATATGGCACCCAATCAGCGAGCAATCACCCAAAAAGTCGATCATACAACCTCATGAAGAAATCACTTCAAGTAAAATCCAAACGTCAGTTTACCCCCCTTGGAGAAAGTCTCTCTAGTGTTTTTCATCAACTAAAAGAGGCTAAACTGATAAGATATCCAATTACAAAACCCTTTGTCAAAGGGAAGCTAAGCCATGCTGGTACAAACCTAACACATACTGTGAATTTCATCGCATTGATGGTCATCACATAGATAAATGTGTACGATTATAGAATTACGTCCAAGACTTAATTGACAACGAAGTCATCTCTGTAGAACTTGATGACAATGCTCTTGCAACCAACGACACATCCAATACCACAACTTTCCATGAAAAGTTGACTACTGTCGAAACTCCTATATATACTGAAATTCCACGAGATCATGACGACAATAGTCAAGACTCTCTAATTCCAAACCAATCCATATCTTCTTCAAATTTCCTTCCATTAGTTCAAACATACATTGAACTTGTTTTGGACAACAACATTCTTCCAACATCTACTGAGCACTTGAACTATTTCAGACACTCTTTTCAAGCCAAACATCATTGAACCTGTTTTAGACAACAACATTCTTCCCACATCTACTAAGCACTTGAACTTATTTCAAGACTCTCTTTCAGCCCAAACATATATTGAACCTGTTTTGGGTGACAACATTCTTCCAACATCTAACGAGACCTTGATCTCGTTTCAAGACTCCCTTTCAAACCTTGATATTACTATAGACACTACAGATGAGGTTTCATTAACAAGTACCATTAAGTTTGATTCTATCATTCCAATATTGGCTCTTATGCCTAACATCTCTAGCCTTATTGTCGAAACACAACCACATCAAGTTTGGCCACTTGCGACAATGCAACCTATTGTGTCCATCATGCTTTCAACAATCGATCTTGCAGGAATCTCATCACTAATTATTCTCACCTATAGAGACTTCTATGTGCATACATTCTATGAGGTAAGTATACCCAGGAATATCTTTACGCCACTTTTTCCATCTTTAATCATGAATCTATCCTCAAAACAATCAATTAATGGACAAATAGAAGCAACAAACCAAATAACACAAACCATCATTGTCAACATACATGGAAGCTATTGGCTTAAACAAATCTATCCCACTCTTTGGGCTTACTGCACATCTTATCACACACCTATTGGAGCCACTCCCTTATACTTTATTTATGGTTGGGAAGCTATTTTACATGCCAAGGTTGAATTTTCATCCTTCATAATATCCTTCAAAGATGTAATCAATAAAGATTATTATCAACAGTCACGCCTTAATGAACTCGAGCTTCTTGATGAAAAACAACTTAATTCCGTAGATCATCTTCAAGTATATCAAAATCAGCTACGACATAACTACCATAAAAAATTCAAACCTAGAAAATTTAAGGTCAATGATCTCATTCTCAAAGAAAATCAAAAGAACCCACCTAAAGAACGAGACAAACAAGACAAATTTGAGCCCAACAAAATCATAGATAATTTTGGGTTTGGAGCTTATCAATTGGCCATTGACATAGGCCAAGTCCTTGAAAAACACATGAATGCATTCCATTCAAAGAAATTCTATTCTTGAAAACACTCTCTATATTCCAGGATACAACATGTACATTGTTCCTTTTGTCTTGCTTATCTCCAGATAATTCAAATTTATTCATTTCCATTGGCAGGCATTTTCATTATCAAAACCACATCTTCATATTTATCATCATGAGACAAGTGCTAATATAAATCCTATTAAGTTTGTGAGCATCATACTTCTTCCACTTTCAGTCGCTTTCCTCTATGGTCATACCTAGAAGCTTACTGATGGTAATATATCCCCTTCTAATACATTCTCTCTTTCATAACAAAGCTCTAAACTTCGTTACCCAGTTCGTTTGGTCGTCCATCTCAGTCTTCGGTGTTGAACCCTCGCGTCCTACTAGTCGTGTGGGGCTGAGATTGGGGGCAGATGTTTCTTCCCAAATACAAAGCACTATTGTAAAAAAATCCATCAATTCAATAACTTATGAATAATTCATTGTCACATCTTTCGTCCTTCATAGTCTTTGGTGTTGAGCCCACACTTCTTACTAGTAGTGTGAGACTGGGAATGAAGGAAGGTGCCCTTACTCATCTACGTCTTGTCTTCGGTGATAAACCCTTGCCTCTTACAAGTGGCATGGGGCAAAGCGTAGAGGGTCATTCTCATACAAGCATAAAAACATTGCAAAATATTCCAAAAAAATAAAATAAAACAAAGCCAAAAAAAAAAAAGACTAAAAAGAAATTCACTCGCCTATATTTTGCCTTTGGTGATGAGCCCTTGCTTCTCACTAGTAGCATGGGGCAAGGCATAGGGAGTCATTTCAAAAATACAAAATCTTACAGTGCTTACAAATTATAGAATCCCCAAACACGTAATTTAGATGCCTAAGTGAAGAGAGAACTATCCCTTAACCTCATATCTTATCAATCAACAGGCCACATAACTGTCTAAGTCTAGCATGTGACTCATAAAGTGAAAGCTATTTTTGAAACCGGTTTAGTACCATTATGAAAAATGGAGTCACAATTTCCCAAAGGGATTGTTGTTAGCATTTGTCTCTATATTCATTATCTACCTCCTACGTCCTTCTTGATTCTTGGTGATGAGCCCACACATCTTACTAGTTGTGTGGAGTCAAGAATGGAGTTGGAATTCTTTTCATCATATCATCACCACCATATCATGCCAATGGAAAGTGAATTTATGTTATTTTGAGCATAAGTTACAATGCGGAACACGGTACATCGTCTCTCAAAAATAAGTCTGCACTCTGGTCCATAAATTGTCAATCACAATGTAAAAATAAAAAAAAACATTTGAAAATCGTAAAAAAATCTAAAAACAATGTAAAAATCCAAAAATTCAAAAACAAACATTAGAAAATCCAAAAATCCAAAAACAAAAACATTAGAAAATATCCAAAATACAAAAACATTTGCAAAATTTTCAAAAGACCAAAAACATCCACAAAATCGTAAAAACTCAATAAGCAACACAATTCATCCTTTGAACTATTATCCCAAACAAATGGTCCAACCACCTTATGACTACCAATTTCAAACCACTTCTCCTTGCGTCGCTTGGGGAAAATCCGGCTCTCATTGTTTCCTTGTTTGAGGAGACTGACCCAATCCTTTGTACCTCTACTTGGGGGCACATATAATCAATCATCATTGTGGAACACGTTAGGGACATGTTTACTGGTTCTTGTGTTGCATTATTAGTGGCAAATTATTAATTGCTTTCTTGTATCTTGATATATTACAGGGGGCATCTTGATTTTATATATCCTGGTGTTCTCTGTAATATTATTATGTTATCTGATTGCATGTCGTACTGGGGCATCATACTTTCTTGATGGCCTCTGTCTATGCTCTCTTCCATTTGCATATCGTACTGGGGCATCAAACCTTTTTGATGGCCCCTGTCTATGCTATCACGCATATTACAGTCTAGTCATCCTGATCTTTTATATCACGATGCATCCTGTTATGTGCTATATTAAAATTAAGATGCTTTTCGTCACGTGAGTATCTTCCTGCATGATCAACATCTTACTTTGCACCCCATCCATTCACCCATACTAATGCATTCTCCAGTTTGCGAATCCTACTTGATCACCGTTGCAGTTTGCGAATCCTACTTGACGATCTTTCTCAAGTAGCATTCACTATCCAGCAGCTCCTTCTCCCCCACCATGATCACCATGTATTTGATCCATTCATTCTCACTTCTCATTTTTACTCCTCTACTGCTTATACTCATATTACCCTTCTCACCATTCCTGTCCCCTCTCACCCATTGGTATTCTTTCCTTTCACCCGTTTTCTTCCCGCTTGACAATCTTACTTAATAACCCCTTCTATATGGAATCCTCAGTGGAGGTTTACCCTCTCCCTAAGATCTTCCTGCTGTAGAAGCTTCTTCACCCCCTGCCCTCTCATTAAATAACCATCACCACCAAACACATCTTCCAACTCCACCTCTTCTACTTCCGATTCCCGCATCATTACTCTCACTACGTGGGCATCCCTATTAAGGATTCCCCTCACACTCTCCGCCCTCCACTGCATATATTCCTTCATCCATTCATGTTACACTCCTTTGTGTCCTTTATTTCTTATTATCACCTCATCTCATATCATATACCACTTAGGCATACCTCACTCACTCTTTTCTCATCCTTCCCCAAATCCACCTTATGCCTGGTCATCCTACTTACACGCCATCGTAGTATGGAAAATTCACTTGAGGGTTCCCCTTCAGTACATTTTGTCATACCCTATTCCCACCAACTCTAACATCATCCTTCTTCTTCCTCAGCTTGGCGATCTTACTTAACCATTCCAGCCGCATGGCAATCTTACTTAATACTTCCACTTAAGGTTGATTTGCCTTGTGGCCTTCCCCCATCACATCATATTTCGCCCATCTTATTTCTCCCACCTCTCATCGTGATCATCTTCTTCACCCTACCATTCCACCCCTATTCCCAATATCATTTTGTCTTTCTCTTTGCATATCATCCCTGCCGGTTGGGTGACCCTACGAAACTTCTCCAGCAGTATGACGATCTTACTTAAGAGATTCTCTTAAGCATGACATGTCATCTTACACTCGCCCATCACTCTCCAATCTCACCACCATATTTCCTCTTCATTCCCCATCATCACATCTTTTTACCACCACTATCACCCTCCTCTGCTTGGCAATCTTACTTAACCACTCACCCAGCATGGCGATCTCACTTAAGAGTCCCTCTTAAGGATGATCTGTCTCCTTGCCTTTCCCCATCACTACCCACCCTTCACCCTTCATTTTTTCTCGGCATTCCCCATTGTCACATCCTTTCACCTCCTTTTCGATTCTCGCAAACACCACTTCTCGCTTGACCATTTGTCATCTCCAGTTTTGCTCACATGGCAATCTTACTTAACCACTTCCGTCACATGACAATCTTATGTTAGGGTCCTCCCTACACTTAACTTGTCATCATGAACTTCTCCCCCGCCTCATTCTTAGTTCCCTTTATTGATCGTTTCTTCCACTTGGTATCTCCTATTACCCACTTTTTCCTCCCACTATTATCCTTTCTCCACATATCTTCTTACAACATACAACTCATCTCTTCCACCTACAATCACATTCTTTTCCCCCATTTTCCCCTCCTTGATCCATCATCCTTCATACCATTTCTTCCCATTCTTTTCATGTCTTGGTTCTTCATCCTCACCTTGTTCATCCTCATCACCCCCATCCTCTCCTCGCTTTCACTTCGTCCCAACTC
Source organism: Taxus chinensis (assembly GCA_019776745.2). Taxonomy (NCBI): domain Eukaryota; kingdom Viridiplantae; phylum Streptophyta; class Pinopsida; order Cupressales; family Taxaceae; genus Taxus; species Taxus chinensis. The sequence goes on from CM034149.1 coordinate 142,500,395, forward strand.
CTCCCTCCCATCTTCTTCACTCTTTCCCCTTCATCTTCTCACATTCCCCCTACATTTCTACCCACACACATATTCGCCATTACTGTTAACACTCCTATATCATTCTTTCATCATCATCTTTTCTTCCCGCGCTCATAATTGTCAACGGGTTTTTCCTAAAAATTATAAATCCTCATTCCGCACGACCTCATTCACTCCCTTGGACCTTCTAGAGTTTCCCTTCATTTCTTCCCTCATCTAAGCCCACCACTCATTGGCAACGGGTTTTCCCTAACATCCCTTTGTTGGCGTTACCCTTTCCAGTCCTCGTTCGCTTTCTCTTTTTTCATTTTTTCTTTCACCCTTCCCCACCACTCATTGTCAAGAGGATTTCCCTAACATCCTTTCATTGGCATTGCCTCTTCTATCCCCATTCTCTTTTCTCTCCTATTCTTTTCCCTCACTCCCACCCTTTCTTGTCGCTTCTTACCCATCTCTCCATCTCCTCTTTGCCCTCTTCATTATCTTTATTGTCTTCATCATACATCCTTTTTCTATTTTCCCATCATCCTAGTATCCTCATTTCATGCATCTCCATATCTTTTCCAATCGATGTCATTCCTCCCCTCTTTCTTCTTTCAACATTCCTTCTACCATTTCCTTTCCACTTATTACCCCCTTTCTGTATTCCCTTCCTTCTCCATCATTTTCTTTGTTATCCTCTTCTCTCTCCCACCCCTCGTCTTATTTTACTTCCCCTATATCATCTTCTTCCCCTTTTTCCATCACGTTTCCTCCTTACATCCCCATCGATAACCTGGTTGTTCAGCGTTGTCCTGTCTTTTTTATCATCCCACTCTCCACATGCATCTCCATATGGTCTGTTCCATATTCTTTGCCTTGGTCTTCCTCGCAATGACGTGATTCCTTCAATCTTCTCCTTGTATTCGTTCTATCTTCCTTTCCTCTCCCCTAATTTTCACGTTTCTTCTGACCACTTCCCCTTTTCTCTACCACCCCTACTTTTTTGTTCATTCTGTATATGTTTCTCTTCCTTTCTCTCCTCTTTTTCACACTTTCCTCGCCCCTCATAGTTTCTTTTTTTTCTCCGTTCTACTTCTTCTTTTGTCCTCTTTCCATTTCCCTCCATTTCACCCCCTACTCCCACCTCGTTTTCTCCTTCTTATTTATCCTTTCCCATTTCCTACTTTTCTTCACTCTCTCATTTATTTCACTGCCACGTATCCCTCTTTACTATCTCTGTTGCTTCCTTCATTTTGCACATCTCTCTATTTCATCCCTTCACCCTCTACTCTGTCATTTTCCTCTTTTTTCCTTGTTTGTCCTTCATCATTCCCTTCTTCCCCTATCATCCCTCTCTCTTATTTCTACCTCTTTCATTCCTTTTTTTTCCCCTCCCCTATCTCCCTTACTCTTCTCATAATCAACCCCCAACCCTATCCATTCCCTTTTCTCTTTCCCACACACCCTCACACCTAGCATTCAAGGTCGATTGAATCCTTTCTCCATTTGCGTCGTGCGGTCATTCCAGTCTCTTCCACTCCATTATCGTCCTCTTCTCCACCAAATCCATTTCCCTTCTTTTCGAGAGTTCTGTCATATATTTCATTCTCGTCAATCCTCTGGAGGGGGCATCACCACATCTATCCATAATCACATCTTCTCATGACATTTTTGTCTTGGAGGATACCATGACATCCGTCACTCACCACTTTCTATTCTCCCCAACAAACATTCACTCTACCTTTTAAAAATTAGATTGAATTCTTCCCCCATACCGTCTACTTTCTTTGAAAGGACACTACTTTCATAGTACCCTTCCAAAGAGGGGCAAATGTAGACACCCCAATTTCACATCTATCCTAAATCAATTAATTTCCCTTCCTCATTTCCCACAAAAATACACTTCGAATTAATCAAATATAATTTGATTAATTATCCATTTCCAAATCTAAAAATAATCTAATCCTCACAACATGTCATTATTCTCCATGTTTTTCCACTATTGAATTAAAAATTCAAATTCAAATCCTCACCCACCATTCGTGGTCCCCACTCACCTAAAATCCTCCACTTATGAATTAAAAATATAATTCAAATCCTCACCCATTCTTCGTGGCCCCCACTCACCTAATATTGCCCACATTTTCAAACCATCCACCTAATCTTGCCCACATTTTCAAACCATCCACCTAATCTTGCCCACATTTTCAAAACACCCACTTAATCTTGCCCACATTTTCAAACCATGATTACTTAAATTAATTTAAGCTAATCACTCCCTCAGGCTATAAATACAACCTTACCCCTCTCCTCTAAACACATGGAGAATAAGCTTTCATGCCATATCTAAGTTCTTGCATCCTTTGAGCAAAGAACATCATTCTGCCTTGTCCTAATGCCAAAATAGCCTCATAATCCTTTTTCCCATCCAGTGCAAAGTAAGAGGATCGTTGTTGCAGGAAGGTCTTGCTCCGTCTTGAAGAAAAGCACCTACATATCACAAAATCAGGGCTCAATCCAAGTTTCCTAGCCCATTCTGAGGTTTGCTACAGAACGCGAAGGAGGAGGTATGATTATTGGTATTTTACTTCCTTGTTAGTAGTGTATTTTTCATAGCTTACACTTTGAATTCAGGCTCTCCACGTGGAAGATTCAATTTAAAATGGGCCCAGGGGTCTCTTTTTGAATTTTTACAACCTTTTGAAAAAATGGAAAAAATTTCCATTTTGCTCTACACCTTCGCCCTTGAGAAATAAGCCTGACATGTGCCCTAAGATGGGTCCCAAAGGAACCGTGGCCAAATTATGCTATTTGACCTCTTTTTTGGAAAAGGGAAAATTTTCCAAGTTTTCCCCACAGCTCCGCCCTTGAGAAATTCTTCTGATGAGGGTCCCAATGGAACCACGCTTCTTTTTATGCTTTTAGCTCCTTTCTCCTAAAAGGAAAATTTTCCAAATTTCCCCTGAGAGTCCACACTTTCGTCGTTGACTTTGAAACAAACTTTGAGTGATCTTTTTTCAAGATTGGGGGACATTTTTTATATCTTAACCCCTTTGAGAGTAAGGGGAAAAATATTCTAAGTTGCCCCTGATGGTCCACTTCCCCGCCCCTTTTGACTTTTCAAACTACCACGCTTCATAATGGCACACCTTGAGATGGTCCCCAAGATTTGAGACCCTGAAAAAGTGCAGGATTACCACATGTCCTGGCATGGAAAAAATTTTTTTAAGGCTTGAAGCTCAATGGAAGGCGCCATGTGTCAGAGTCTGAGGCAATCTCCTTTGGCCGATGAAAAGTCCAAGAAAAATGCAAAGTGAGCAGAGGCCTCCAAGTGTCATCTTAGCGCTTCTTTAAAATGAAACTCAAGGGCCAGTCCCTAAACATGCATGGTTCCTCCACATGTCTCGGACCTCCCAAAATCCTTGTGAAAAAATACTAAGTATGGGAAGACCCGGTGGAAAAGTCCAAGTGTCTCCATGGCGCAATTTCAAAATGGTACCAAAGTTTGAAAGCTTGTATGAGCATGGGCTCGCCACATGTCCCTGTCTTGCCAAACTATATTAGCTACATAAAAAATTTTCTAATTCTGGGAAAAGTAGCAGACACGTGTCCTCCTAGTGCTACTCAAGGCCAAACCAAAAAGTAGATCTTTAAATGAGCATCGTTCCTCCACGTGGACAAATCTTTAAGTTGAGGTCATTCATAAAATTTATGAAGTACCCTACCGAGCTGGGTCCAACCAAAAGAGGCCATGTCTCCTATTTATGAAAGGATGTAAATTTGACCAGGAGAAACACTCATCAAATCGTAAAATGTAGAAAAACAAACATTCAAGCATGGAGATGAAATTTTCTCTAAGGACAGAGAATTTAGAAATGTTACAAGGCTCAAATACACACCTCAGAGCTACATCCATTTATTTTTCTTCAAGTATTTAGGGAAAAAATGACAAGGAAAACAAATCTCAACTGTGGAAAATGGAAAGAATGGGAAATATTGAGTTTTTAGATGAACAAAGAATGTGAGACCCAAATTACAGACCCCTTCAAAGGAACAGAGAAATGAGGAGACAAATATGGACCTATATGTGATCATCGGCCCAAGGAAAGATTAATTATGGCAAAAAAAGGAAGGCAGAGACCTTTCATGCATAACACATGGGAATAAAATGTGACATAGGCCTTAAAATAAATGGATTTTCAAAGGAAAAATGGGGCGAGACTATTTTGAGCACCAACATTGGCTCCGACTTGGGGATGGGCACTCCCCGTGAGTGCCACAAGAACAAAGGTACACCAAGGGCTAAAAATATCAATTGGGCAACAGAGTCAGCTTGTAGAGCAGAGAAACAAAGCCATCTCCCAAGAATGAATAGAGAAACTAGAAAAAATAGGTCACTAAGGACTAGAACGAGCAAAAAAACAAAATACAAGAAACAAACAACCAACTATACACTGTACAAAATATTTTTACCTTGATTTTGGGAAATCAATCTAAGAAATGCTTCAAATTCATGCCATTAGCAGGTAACTCAAGTAATTCACCATCCAAATATTTCAAGATGAAGGCATGTTCACCGATCCTATTATCAATGGAGTAAGGGCCTATCCATAATGAGTCAAATTTTCTATGCTTTCCCTTATCCTCATGCCTGCTATTCCATAACAACACAAGATCTCCAACATTGAAAACTCTGGGAGTGACCTTCTTATCAAATAACTTCTTCAACTTTTTCCTGAACTTTACATGCCTCTGGTGGGATACCCTCCTTTCTTCATCAAGCTCAACAATATGGTTAATACGAGCATTATAAGGACTTACTTCTTGATCCTTCAGCTGTTGAATGAACATATATGAGGATAATTGCATATGAAGGGGCAGCAGGGCCTGAGTTCCATATACCAACTCAAATGGACTCTTTCTCATAACTCTTTTGACAGTGATCCTATTAGCCAAAATAGCAAACTTCAACTGTTCACCCAATTTTCTCTTGTTTAGCTCGAAGGTTCTTGTGATAATTTTCAGAAAATTTTTGTTACTGGACTCAGCTTGTCCATTTCCTTGGGGATTGTAATTAGAGGCATATTTCAAGTTGATCCCATATTCTTTACACATTTCCACTAGAGGTTTAGCCTTGAAACTCATGGCATTGTCAGCTACAATTTTGAGTGGCACTCCAAACATGTAAATGATGTGGTTCAACACAAAATCCATGACAATTTAGTGTGTTGCCTTTTTGGTGAGGATTTCCTCCACCAATTTAGTAAAGTAATCAGTGGCTACAAAAATCCACTTATGGCTAACACTTGAAGGGTATGAAATCTCATCAATGAAATCCATTCCCCATTTCTTGAATGGGGATTTAATTGATACGGGATGCAAAGGCAGGGAGTCTAAAGATTTTAGTCTTCTAAAGAAGTGCTGACAACTCTCACATCTTCTAACCAAAAAGGTTGTATCCTTGAAAAGATTTGGCCACCAATAACCAGCCCTTAGGATCTTGTATGCTGTGACACTTGGAGCAGAATGCCCCCCAAAAAATCCTCCATGGATATCAACAATTATCTTGGGGGCTTATTCTTCAGTAATGCACCTTAAGAGGACTCCCTCCTGGTTTTTCCAAGCTAACCCATAATCAATAATGACATATTTCTGGGAGGCCAACTTAAGATCTCTTTTCTGGTTCTTACTTAAATACTCAGGGTAGTATAAGTATCTGAGATAAAAAATCACATCCTTTTACGACTCAGAACTCGTCAATCTTTCAAAAACACCTGCCCTTTCTTCTTCTACCTCATTTAACTCAATATTTTATAAGTTGCTCTCAGCCATAAGTTTAGCTATGCCCAAATGTCTCACCAGCTTCATGGTTTGGATATCCATATCATATTATTACAACTTGTTCACCCATTTACATATTTTTCTTGAGACATCCATTTCTGACAAGATTTCCTTCACCATGATGTGGGGAACATATGTAACCACTCTAGAACTTAGAATGTAAGGCCTAAAAACCATTTTTTCTTTTACCAAGGAAAATACCTGCTTCTCCATATTAGTGTATTTCAGCTCAGCCCCTTGCAAGGCCTTACTGAAAAAGGAAATTGGCCTTTCAGCCCCTTCATCATCTTTCTGCAATAGGACAAATGCAATAGTGTTCTTAGAAGAAAAAGAAAATAGTTGGAAAGGCTTATTATAGTCTGGAGCTACTAAAATAGGGGCATGGTTTAATGCCTCCTTGATCCCATTGAAAGCTTGGATGACAGTCTCTTCCCATTTGATGACCTAGTCCTTCTTTGGCATGGAAGTGATTGGAATGGTCAACTCAGAAAAGTTTGATATGAATTTCTTGATGAAGTTTATCTTCCCAAAGAAAGACTAGATTCCTTTCTTAGTCCTTGGAATTGGGACCTTGTTGATGGCCTCTACCCTTTCTAGATCAATCATCACCCCTTCTTGTGACACAATGTGGCCAAGAAATTTTGCCTTTTGCACTCCAAAATGGCACTTCTTTGGATCGAGTGAGATGCCATATTCTCTACATGTTATCATCATCTTCTCCAAGTGCATCAGGTGATCACTTCTCTTCCTGGAAAATATAGTTAAATCATCTTGATAAATATAAATAAACTCATTGATGTAACTAGCCAAAGCAACATCCATTGCTCTTTGAAAGGTGGCTCCAACATTCATTAGACCAAAGGGCATGCTGACATATACATAAGTCCCCCAAGGAGTAGTAAAGGCTATCTGGATCCTTTTTGATTCCTTCACCACAACTTGGTTATAACTAGAGAAACCATCTAAGGTGGAAAGCAACTCAGAACCAGTCACTAATTGCAGCATGTTTTCCATATTTGGTAAAGGATAATTATCCTTCATTGATACTTAGTTTAGATTCTTGAAATCTACACATAGCCTGATGCCACGATTTTTCTTTCTAACTGGTACTAGGTTTGCAACCCAAGAAGAATACCTTGTGGGCTGAATAATCCCTCCATCTCTCAGCTTCTTCAATTTTTCTTACATTTTGAGAGATAAGAGCAGATTGATTGGCCTCTGTTTCTTCCTGAATGGATTTGCATTAGAATCCAAGGGAATATCATGTTGAAACAGATCCTCTCTGTATGATTTTAATTCATAATAGGTCTAAGCCATGTAATCTTGGTATTTTTTCAACAATTGTATGTATGACTACTTCTCCTCTTTGCTGAGATTTCCGCCTAACCAAATTTTCCCTAGTTTTTCCTTTGCACCAAGATCAGGCTCCTCAACATCCCTCGAGGCTGCCATATGCCTATTTATAATGAAATTAGCATTATCAAAATTTTATTCAAGAGTAACCAGCCCTCTAGGAATGGTATTAGTCTTTAGCTGAATGATGCCATTACCAAACAAGGTTTCCTTTCCCTCTGTTGCACACACCATTGGTTCTTAATCAATGCATTGATCAATAAACTCTCCCTTATTCTGCAGAAATCTTCTGACTTGAGTATCATCATCAAAAAATTGCCGGTGTTTAATATTGTTAGGGACAAAGGGTCTTGTCAATACCTCAACATCATATTCACAATATGGGGACATTATACAATTGTCAAACCGAGATCCCAACACTGCAAGTTTATTTGTCAAACCATTGAAATTTTTATCATGATGCACAATGTTGAATGAATCAAACATCTCAATGAAATTCCAAATTGCATGCTTGTATTGTTTCATTCGCTGATTTTTTGTGGTATATAGTTTCCTAACTTGTTTGAAAACTAAATCTAAATCTCCCTTGACAATAATGTCCTTGACACCATATTTCCAAGCAATTCTTAAACCTAACAACAATTCCTCATACTCAACAATGTTCTTAGTGCAATAGAAGTTGAGTTTGAAGGAATTTTTTTTTTCATAACTTGGAGAAATTAGAACAACACCAACACCATTTCCAAACTTGGAGCAAGCTCCATCAAATAATAAAGTCCAAGGAGAGCCCACTTGTTCAAGACACCTGCATTCTTCAATTTTATGATCTTTTCCATCACCAAATCCTACAAAGTTATCGACACTAACACTTGTATACAATACCTCATAGGATGCATTGTTGGGATCCTCAATAAGGTGCAACATCTTCTTTTCGCCATATAACCTAACAAGGCTACCCTCAATTGGGATAGTAACATAAGACATATCCATTTGGACACTCTCACCAACACTTGCAGCCCATTTTCTGGATAACAAGATACCCCACTTGGCTGGACAATCAACAATGACTACATAAAGCTTTAGGTTCTTACCTAGATAAGCTGTAAGTTACACCACTAGACCTTTCACACATCCCATAACTAACACTTCTCTGGATTCCGTGGTAGTGAACTTCCCATATGCTTCTGTCACTCTGATATTTAGTTCATTCATAACTTCTAGAGGCATAACATTGCATGATGCCCCTGAATCAAACATACAGTTGTGCAACAATCTATCCTTAATGATCAGGGTAGTGAAGAATGGATCCATATTCAGCTGAGAATCTACTAAGGATGTTCCAAAACAAACCTTATGTGGTTCATCTAGCTCTTCTGATGTTGGTGGTGCCTCTAATTCTTCAATGACTGATGGATTCTCCACAATGTTTATATTTTTTCCTGGGGCAGTGTTCTCCTCTCTTAATCCCAAGTATTCAAATACTCTCTTTTTGTGCTCAATAATCCCAATCAACTCAACAATTGGAAAAAATAATTTGATTTGACTTAAAACTTGGGAAATGTCATATGGGACATTATTTGGCAAGGTAGTATTGGAAGGAAAGCTAACACACTCACTAGGCGTTATAAGTTTTTTGACAACTTGGGCATGAGGAGGGGTATGATTTTTGTTTAGAACTGTAGGGGTTTTAGCAGATGCATATTTCTTAGGAGCCTCTTTAGGAATGTTTGAAAGTAAGGGAGATTTTGGCTTGTCTTGAGGCCCTGTCCCTTTAACAACCTTACTTCTTGTGTTATATTCCTTCTCTTGAGCAACAACAACAGTCATCAACAACTGTGTATCTTCCTTAGATGGGATTCCTCCATCATACTTCTTTATCATTAAAGCCCTTAAATATTCAAAGTCATTATTGGGTAATTCAAAAGCTTGTACAGTATCTACTTGTAAAGTATGAGAGGGAGGAAGAATAGGTACCCTATGAATGGAGTCCCAAAAAGTGGCAGTGGTCTGGGCACTTATCACCTCAGTTGAATTTGCCCCTTGTTGTGAGCTCGTGGAACAACCCATCATGCAGACATCATCATCATTATCATCAAAAACTTCTTCTTCTTCTTTTTGATCTTCTTCACAAGGAGCATGGTGCATGAAAAATCTGTCACACCAATTAATGATATTTGTCTCCTCCACGACAACAACTTTGGAAGCCAAAGGATCAAGTACCATTCTGTTTTCCTTGGCTTGGGACTATCTATTTCAAAATCCATCAGGTCCCTTGCCTCTATCATCAGATATTTGGTGATTTGTGAACCTATCATGACTTTGCTTCTTGTGTTGACCTTGTGAGCTCTACCCAATCCCCTTTTCTACCCGACCTAGTTTGTATGATATTTCTTTGACAACCCCTGCCAAAGTTTTCACAACTTCCTCCAAATCAACAACCTTGCTTGTCTGAGGGTTTTCTGGGTTAATTAGTTTTACAACCTCCATTTTTGGAGGATTTCTAATTACCTTGATGTTATTATCAATTTACAGGGCCATGGTGAATGCCTACCTTAAATTAGTAGGGTTTTGGTCCCTCAAGTAGTAACTAACCTTTTTATCAAATACATCTAAATATTTGATCAAACATGATTCATCACATGGCCTTAAGCTAACAGGAAATCTTCTCAAGGTATTTTTAAACCTTGTGTTGAAATAATGTACCGACTCTTTAGGATTCTTCTTGATATTTTCAAATTCTGATAAAAGAAACCTAGGGTCATTTCTATCACCATACTGCATTCTAAATGCATTATTCATCTCTTTCCAAGAATCAATGGAATTATATGGCAAAGCTTTATACCAGTCCCTTGCATCCTCTTCTAGAGTATGGATAAATAACTTGATATATAAAGCTTCAAATGTTGATCACCAGTTATAGCATTGTTTCCTTGGAACTTTGGTAGTCTGTTCCTTACATCTTGAGGAACTACATTTGGATAACCAACCATCCCTATAAAATTTATAGGACCAAAGGTGTTTACAACAAAAGGAGGTCTAGGTGGGGGCAAGGCCATGATTTTGTGAGGAGGTGACCTTGGAGAGGAGACAAATTGATAAGGGATAGAAGGTATTTGGAACACAAGAGTATAATTTCCAAAATGGATATCCCCTAAAGGCCTTATTTCTTGGAAATCCCTATCTAATTTTGAAAAGAGAGGAGTAAAATGAGAAGAAAATTTTTCAAAATCAAATGAAGGCCCCTCTCCAGATCATGGAGAATTTAATTACACAAAAAGAGTACTTGATTCATAATCACTTGAATAGTAGTCTTCAATAATAGGCAGATCACTTTCATCAGTGGAGATCCCTTTTCTCATCTACTAATCTCCAACAACTCTCCAGGATTTTCTTCCTTATGACTTTGTTTTTCCTAGCTTTGGAAATAGTGTCCTAATAGGATCTCTAGCAAAGAAACATCTTCTCCCTTCCAACTTTGCAAAGTTTAGTAACAAAAATCACTTGACAGAGGTTAAGACACTGGTATTCATCAAGAAATAGATCAACATGGAGTTACCACTAAGGATTTCCACCTTAGTTGTGTAAGTGAACTAAAATATGTTATGTCAAATTTCTGTCAATACTAGAAACTGGAAACAAAAAGATCTAACTTTTCTTTACCCATATTTATAAATGAAACTTAGTGCAATAGTTGCAGAAAATGAAAATATTACACATAGAACTTGTAATTTTGAAACTTCTTATAGGCCTAAACACAGGATGATGCTTGAAAAGATGTGTTAGAACTTTGAGCATGCAAGAAGTGTTCACAAGGGTCTGAATATGAACTGCAATCACTATGTCCCCGGAAACGATGCCAGTAAGGTGTTGGTACCCAAATTGATTCTCCCTAAATGTCTGAGCAACGTCACAAGTATTGAAAGGAAGCTTAGAGATAGATAGATCATAATGAGTCATTTTTTAGCTGGGGATGGGATCTAACTGGCCTTTTGTCACTTAGACGTGGAGAAATGGGTAACACCCTCAGGAGGATTTGATCTATCCTCACTATTTTAGGTTGTACCTTTCAACCAAGGTAAGAGAACCCTTTTGTAGCCTGTTGTTTATGGAGGAGATCGAGATATCCTCCCTTATGAAGTTTTTAAAGAGACCTTGAAGAAAATGTGATCAATGCAATAAATTCTAACTCTCACGAGTTGTCACTCTAGAGAGTGGAGTATTTTATACACAAAGTTTAGGCCACTAAAGACATTTGAAATCCTGATTGTTTTCGCATGTTTTGCTAATAGAAATTATGCATTTGTACACACATAGGAAAAACAGTGGTAGTACAAGTATGATTAGATGTTCTTAATGGATTTTTAGTGGGAGGTGAGGTAGGATGGACTTGATTCGCTATATATTTGAGAGCTTCAACAAAATGCACAGCTAAACCAACAAAATTCTATAGACAGCTAAAATGTTTCTTTAACTAGAATATGTGCTTCAATGGAGGTCCAGATTATCACTTCTTCACACAATCTATGAGATTCTAACACGAAGGCTCGAGTTGGAAAACCCAATCAGGGTTCATTTTAAGACACCTCTATAAAATTGTAGGTGGGAAATACCTGGCGAATATCCCCAGAACTAGTTTCAGGGAAAGGCGAATTTGACAATATTCCAAAACAAAAATTTCACATGGTTTTTCATGGCTCCATCATTAACGTGCAACAACAAGATGTCAATAATCAGTCCTGACATGCGTCAATGGAATGTCAATGGTCTTGACTGACGCGCGTCACTGGCTCCTATTGACGAGCATCACTGGCTCCTATTGATGCGTGTCACTGATTTCTATTGATGCTCCTCACTAGCTCCTATTGATGCATGTCACTGGCTCCTAATGATGCGCGTCACTGGATCTATTGATGCGCATCACTAGCTCCTATTGATGCACGTCGACCAACATAACTATGGATGCAGTTGTCACGTGTCAACAGGATTTAATGACGTGTGACAATTGGTTACATTGACGCGTGTCAACTGGGACTATTGTCTCGCGTCAGCTAAGACCATTGACGTGCGTCAATTGAAGCCATTGACACCTGATTTACCCTATAAATACCCTTTAATCGGTCATTTTCTCATTTTCACCTTCCCACTCTTGAATTTTTTCAGGTCTCAATCGTTGTCAAAGACGCAACTGCAAGTACAACTATAATGTTGACTTCACATGCTTCCCAATTGCAAGTTCAGGAAAAAAATCAAGAGAAACCAATTCAATCGATTGCCAAGATCAACTACAGGAATCTCGTATGCCCTCACATCCATACTGTTTTAAAGATGTGTTCTAATATAAAGATTTGATGGATGCGTGTGATTTTACAGGGCTCGTTAATGTGCCCCATTTCAAAATAGATCCGGATATTTTGAATTACCTTATGTCATCCTACAATTAAGAGGATGACATTTTTTATGTGACTCTGAACGATGGCTGAATATTCCAATTCAGTATCGAAGCAAATGACATCCATCGGTTTACGGGCCTTCTGTTCAGAAATTTACCAATTTTTACAACCAAGGCAACACTCCTGGAAGAAGACAAGAAATTTATCGAATCAAAGTTCGGTTTCCATGTAGACTGTAAGTATAATTCGTTTTAATTCATATTTTTTATTCTATTTTTTATTTTGATACAATTTGCTGTTATAAATTTATAATAACTTTCACTGTTTCACATTTGCAGCCCATGTCAATAAATCTAGGCGTGGTGTGGATACACAATCAATTGCACACCACTTTCTTGCTGTAGTTATTTCATTTTTTCAATACAGAATTGTTTTGCAGGGTTGACAAACAAATACACCAAATTGGGCCATTGCATACATTGTTGCCACTATATCAAAACAAAAATTCGATTGGTGTACATATCTATCCAAAAAAATAAGAACTGACCTAACAAATTCAAAAATTTAAGAAAAACCTTTCATTTATTCAACAAACTATCTCCTCGGCCTTTATTATGAGGCACTGTTAAATTTAAAAGATTAAAAAAATTCCTACTTGCACTGATGAGGAGTTGATGAAGTTGTCAATTCCATTTGAAGAACAACAGGTATAAACTATTTAGTTTGTAATTGTATTTCAATTTTCGACATTACTGTGCATAGTTATTAAAACTTAAATTTTAATTTTTTGCAGAGAAGATTTCTTGAAGCCCTTCCCCGAAAAAAGGTGTTATTGAGAGGAAGAGGCCAACAACACGCTATGGCTTTGGGGGACTCCCAATCTGAAATGGAAGCTCACTCCTCTCCAAACCCTCAACAGTTTGAACTCGTTAAGCACCAGAGAAGTAATACCTTCTCATATATTATTTACAAATTCCAAAGTTACATATTTATTTTTCAATTTAAATTTTAACCAAATGAATTGACAACATTTAATATTGATGAATTGCAGGGACTTTGGAACCTTCTTCCCCAACTCACTCCATACAGTCACATGCATTCATATCTTCTGAACAGACATTGATTACAACTCCCACAAGGCCACCCGTAGCACCGAGAAAAACAACCCCTCGATAACAAGGTACAACTTTTCGATTGTACGTTTAATGTCGTAGTTTTTGACTTTATGAATTGTTTTCCTATTTTTCATTTTTTTCTTGTACTTTTCAGCACATGTTAGTCCTGATCAAACTGCGGCACCAACACCCACTCAACCAATAATTTTTAAAATGCTTACCAGAGGAACAATGAAAAAGAACATTGGTAAACGCATGCCACTTGCTCCGGCCCCTAGTGGGACACTAAACATTGCCTCCTCCTTTTGAATTCCAACTCTCTCACTTGGTGGCTTGCCCAGTGCAACAGGCATATCTATTTTGAACAATATAAATTTAGATGAAGATTATTTGGGCATTGATAGCAATGACCCAACTGGTTTTTTCAATACGCGTGAGATGATTCAAGGCTAGCAGGTATACTTCAAATTTCAATTTAAATATGCTTAAAAATTTTGAATTACATTTCAATTTAAATTTATTTATCTAAATCTTGATTAATTTTTTCACAAATAGGATCAGCCCACCCAAAGGCAGAAACAAGTAGTAGCTGATCTTGCTGAAAACCCCCATACTTCTCCATCAAGATCGTCTTCATTAGATTCAAATAGTGAACATTTGCTACCTTTTCCTTTGGAGAACTTAATTGGTTATGATTGTCAATCCCATGTCAGTGAGTTTATTCTTCCTCATATCAATCAGATTATAGAATGGGAGAGAAGGGCTAAAGTTCTTATCATTGAGATTATTAGTCGTTATGAAAATTATTGGCAACGAGATAGTTTATACGATGCAGTCCAGAATCAACCTGCGAAGATGGATTCCTTACTTACCCAAATAAGAAGTGGGACTGCCACGTATAACAACAACTATGAAGACGACATTTTAGATAAGTCATTAAACAAATTGGAAAATATTAGTGCCAAGGCCCAGGCATATTTTAACAAATGGTCCAAGGACAAGGATTTGGTAGCAATTACAAATGCCGAAAGAGATAGAGCGGTTGTAAGTACTATTAGTTTCAAACAATCATTCTTATTAATTTGAAATTTTCATTTTTTAGTAATATTTTGAATTGACATTACTCTTTTGGTGCAGTTGAAATATGAAAATTTGAAGAGTCAGGCAAAGGTATTGCAAGTTCACTTGGAAACATCAAAGAGCAGTTTATCCGCAGCAAAAAATTTGAAGCAAAATATTGTTTTGGTTAACAAACAAAATAATACACTAAAGCAGATAATTAAAGAGCATGGTTTCGACCTTGACATATTATTCAATGCTAAAGCAGCAGCTGATCCAAATTTGCTGTCACATGGAGATGCGACGAATCAAGAAGAAAGAATTTTTAAAAATTTGGACAGTGTTGTGGAAGATCTTATAAGTTCAGGGGTTATTTCTGCTGTTGGGGAAAGGGGTACAACCAGAGTGGAAGAATCCATTGGGGAAGGGAGCAGAGGAGTACAATTGGATAAAGAAAAAGAGGGTTGAAAACTAGAAACTTTTATTATTGGGGAAACTTTAAATATTGAGTTTGAAAACTTCTAATATTGAGTATGGTATTTGAATTCAATTATATACAATCGTTAATTTTGATTGCATTAGATAGTGATTATCACGAATTATATGTATGTTTCTTGTTTACTTGCATTGTCATGAATTTTATGTGGACGTAGATGATGAATGATGATAATTGATAATTAATGATAGATGATGATGAAAGATGATGAATGATGATAATGATATGATATATGGACGATGATCAATTTAATGTGGATATAGATGATAAATAAATGGAATGTGTTATAATTGATATAGATGACATTTATGTCATATGATTAGAATGGATATATATGAGATTAGAACGAATATAATTGTAATGATATGATTATAAATTATTTTTAGAAAATGGAATTGTTTTAATAAATTTAAATTAGATAAATAATTGTGTTAATAATAATAGTAGTGTCAGGACTCAGGATTATGATAATGATATGGTGATGATATGATATATATGGATGATGAGGAATTTTATGTGGACTTAAATTTAAAATTTTATAATGTATTGTTTATCCCACAGTGAAAAAAATATATCAAAGGATTTTGCACATATAAAAAATAAAATAAATATAATTTTAAGAAATCAAGAAAGAATCATCACTGGTAAGAAATTAATCGTAATTGCAAATATGATAGGGTTTAGCTTACCTCTTGCGTAATATATTGCTGTGAAATCATCAATGGTAACGTGCTAGATCTTTGTTTTGCTTGACATTGTAGATAGAGGGGTGAGTTGCCTGACATTGTCAGTCATGAGAAGTGCCAGCAACATCTTTAAATATATAGACCAAAAACATCTTTAAATAAATGTAAATATATAGAATTAGACCTGTAACATCTTTAATGATAACAATTGCTGAAAAAATGTAAAGTAACAAATAATAAGATTATGTTCAAGAAGATACCTATTCAAAATTGAAATCATCACCGGTAATGTGCTAGATCTTTGTCTTAAAAAAATTCAACACAAAAAATGGATTAGTAGATAGATGGGTGAGTTGCCTGACATTGTCAGTCCTGAGAAGTAACAATCCATTATCAATAGCTTCATCAAACTCGATGTTTTCTTCTGTAGAATGTGATGATGAGCCAATTACACTCTCAAGGTTGGGAATATTTTTACTTGTAGCTATATTATTCACACCTCTTCTTTCGCAAAGGGAATTCCAATGTGCAATTACTCTGTCAAACGGAAATGTTTCGATGGAGTATCGAGAAACATAACACCTCATGCAACTTTCCAGATTTTTATCCAACCTATTTCTCTGTTTTGATTTTATAAATGAAAATGCACTAAAAACCCTTTCATCCTCCACAGACCCCAAAATCATTGTTTGACATAACTCATATAATCTGAAATATTCATTGATATCTTCTTGTAAGATAGAACTTTTATAGAGTCCTCGCCACAACATTGTAATAGCACCACTTTCAGAAGGTTGATCTAAATTCTTATATTGGTTCCTCAATGTTGTTGCAAAATTTGTTGACTGAAACTTTAATAAATCAGGATTCAGTATACCTTTGATTTCCATACCCTTGAGCTCTGAAGTCTTTGTAAATTGTTCCATTATTGTACCCATTGATTTATGGAAATGATTTCTGACAAAGTCTGCACGGCCACCTTCAGTATTCCAAAAATTAGGATTCATCACACCCATGGCTTCCATAATTTTATCTTTACAGAAACGTTCCCTAATTTCTGATGACAAGGTTTCTGAAAATTTTTTAAGCTTTATTCTTGTTTCAACTATAACAGACTCAAACAAATTACGTGTCACGGGAACATCTTCTCGTTTCGATCCTGTAATATCTTGACATTTTTGCAAAATGTGTAGTGGTATTTCCCTCCCATTAACAGTGATGCAGAGGTGATCATGGATATTAAATCTCAAAAAGGTGCTGGGATTTTTAAGATCTAATAAAGCTTTCCAATTCTCAAAAACAAGTGCATCAAAACTATCTTGGGAACAATACAATATATCAAGACTTTGGCATACCATTCTTCTCATCCATATAAAATCCAAAATATAGATTAATCTGCCCTGTGCATGCTTCATCAATGTATTGATCTCCTTTAACATTGGCAGAATACCTAGCAATGTCTCCAAATCAGTTAAACGGAACAACAAGTCCCTTGCCCTATCAACTTCATGACGGTATTTGTGCATGAAACCAACCAATGAAGGATACTCCTCACGTGCGACAACAAGACGTCAATAATCACTCCTGACATGCGTTAATGGAACGTCAATGGTCTTGACCGATGCACGTCACTGGCTCCTATTGATGTGCGTCACTGGCTCCTATTGACACGCGTCACTGATTTCTACTGACGCTCATCACTAGCTCCTATTGACGCGTGTCACTGGCTCCTAATGATGTGTGTCACTAGATCTATTGACGTGCATCACTGGCTCCTATTGACGCATGTTGACCAACACAACTATGGATGCAGCTGTCGCGCGTTAACAGGATTTAATGACGCGCGACAATTGGTTACATTGACGCGTGTCAGCTGGGACTATTGTCGCGCATCAGCTAAGACCATTGACGCGCATCAATTGAAGCCATTGACACCTGATTTACCCTATAAATACCCTTCAACCAGTCATTTTCTCGTTTTCACCTTCCCACTCTTGAATTTTTTCAGGTCTCAATTGTTGTCAAAGATGCAACTGCAAGTATAACTATAATGTTGACTTCACATGCTTCCCAACTGCAAGTTCAGGAAAAAAATCAAGAGAAAACAATTCAATCGATTGCCAAGATCAACTACAGGAATCTCTTATGCCCTCACATCCATAATATTTTAAAGATGTCTTCAGAATATAAATATTTGATGGATACGTGTGAATTTACAGGGCTCGTTAATATGCCCCATTTCGAAACAGATCCGGATATTTTGAATTACCTTATGTCATCCTACAATTCAAAGGACGGAATTTTTTATGTGACTCCAAACGATGGCTGAATGTTCCAATTCAGTATCGAAGCAAATGACATCCATCGGTTTATGGGCCTTTCGTTCAAAAATTTACCAATTGTTACATCCAAGGCAACACTCGTGGAAGAAGACAAGAAATTTCTCGAATCAACGTTCGGTTTCCATGTTGATTGTAAGTATAATTCATTTTAATTCATTTTTTTTTTGTTTTTTATTCTGATACAATTTGCTGTTATAAATTTATAGTAATTTTCACTGTTTCGTATTTGCATCCCATGTCAATAAATCCAGGCGTGGTGTCTAAGATGTAGTATTTCTGAGTACATGTAATTTTTGCAATGCTAGGGTCTAAGATGAGCTTTGTAACTTTTTTTGACCTGATGAGTGCAGTGGAAAAGTGTGTACTTGAAAGTATACTGGCATGGGCAGAGTTTAAACAAAAAAAAGATCTTAAGAAAACTGATGGAACCAAGAAGGGGAAATTAATTTATGTTCCCAAACTTGATGATGCAAATCAAGAAGGGGGGAAGAATTCTGATCAATGTACTTTAATATTAACGGAGGGTGACTCAGCCAAGGCTCTTTCTGTAAGTGTTTGTGCCTTGAATCAGGGAAATGTGAATACTTAATTCGGTAGTATTGTGACATGTTTCAACATCACTTTCCAATTTAATTTTTTTTATTTTAGTTATCTTTATCCTATTAGGTGGCAGGAATATTTGTTGTTGGTCAAGATTATTATGGCGTGTTTCCTCTTAGAGGTAAGCTGCTCAATGTTAGGGAAGATACCACTCACCAACAAATGGAGAATAAAGAGATAGTAAATATAAAAAAAATCCTTGGTCTACAGGAAAATAAATTATATGACAACATTAAATCTTTAAGATATGGCCATCTGATGATAATGACAGACCAGGTACATGATCTTTGTCTAGCGCTGTTTAGTTTCTGCTTAATTCTGACACATCCTTTCTAGTGAGATCCTTTTTGACTTGTCCTTAGTCTCTTAAAGGACCATGATGGTTCCCACATCAAAGGATTGCTGATCAATTTCATACACCATAACTGGCCATCACTACTTAAAATTCCTTCATTTGTTGTGGAATTTATCACTCCTATTGTCAGGGTAAATGTTCCCCCTGTATTTGGTTGAGTGAATTGAGACTATTTATATTTGTTTTTAAGCCTCCAGAGATTATGTATCTCCATGTCTAATTTTGGCACATGTTGATGTAGGCAACTCACAAAAATGGAAATGTGTTATCTTTTTACACCATTCCTGAGTATGAAGCTTGGAGAGAATCATTGAGTGGATCAATAACTGGCTGGACCATAAAGTACTTCAAAGTATTGCTAGTTTGTTTTCCCTTTATATGTTTTTAAGTTATGGTTTTTTTCACTTGCTGATTAGGTATCACTTATTGCTTGGACCATACAGGGTTTGGGCACAAGTACTTCTAAAGAGGGCAAGGAGTATTTCATATATTTGGACAAGCACAAAAAAGATTTTGTGTGGGTTGATGAGAAAGATGGAGATGCAATTGAGTTGGCCTTCAACAAGAAGAAGATAGAGGCCAGAAAAAACTAGCTGAGACAATTTGAGGTAGTTAGGCTAGGGGAGCAAGGTGAAATGAAATCTGAATTAAAATGATATTCATTTCAACACTAACAAGTTAACAATTGCCACCTTTTCCTTTGGAGAACTTAATTGGTTATGATTGTCAATCCTATGTCAGTGAGTTTATTCTTCCTCATATCAATCAGCTTATAGAATGGGAGAGAAGGGCTAAGGTTCTTATCAATGAGATTATTAGTCGTTATGAAAATTATTGGCAACGAGATAGTTTAGACGCTGCAGCTGATCCCAATTTGTTGTCGCATGGAGATGCGACAAATCAAGAATAAAGAATTTTAAAAAATCTGGACAGTGCTGCAGAAGATCTTATAAGTTCAGGGGTTATTTCTGGTGTTGGGGAAAGAGGTACAGCCACAATGGAAGAAGCCATTGGGGAAGAGAGCAGAGGAGTAGAATTGGATAAAGAAAAAGAGGGTTTTGAAAACTAGAAACTTTTATTATTGAGGAATCTTTAAATATTGAATCTGAAAACTTCTACTATTGAGTATGTACTATGGTATTTGAATTTAATTATATGGATTTATACATAATCTTTAATTTTAATTTCATTAGATGGTGATTATCATGAATTATATGTATGTTTCTTGTTTACTTGCATTGTCATGAATTGTATGTGGACATAGATGATGAATGATGATAATTGATAATTAATGATAGATGATAAATAAATGGAATGTGTTATAATGGATATAGATGACATTAGAACGAATAGAATTGTAATGATATGATAATGAATTATTAAAAAAAAACAGAATTGTTTTAATAAATTTAAATTAGATAAATAATTGTGTTAATAATAATTGTAGTGTCAGGACTCAGGATATGATAATGATATGGTGATGATATGATATATATGGATGATGAGGAATTTTATGTGGAATTATATTTAAAATTGTATAATGTATTGTTTATCCCACAGTTAAAAAAATATATCAAAGGATTTTGCACATATAAAAAATAAATTAAATATAATTCTAAGAAATCAAGAAAGAATCATCACTGGTAAGAAATTAAACATAATTGCAAATATGATAGGGTTTAGCTTACCTCTTGCATATTAGATTGCTGTGAAATCATCAAGGGTAACGTGCTAGATCTTTTTTTTACCTGACATTGTAGATAGAAGGGTGAGTTGCCTGACATTGTCAGTCTTGAGAAGTGCCAGCAACATCTTTAAATATATAGACCATTAATATCTTTAAATAAATGTAAATATATAGAATTAGACCTGTAACATCTTTAATGATAACAAGAGCTAAAAAAATGTAAAGTAACAAACAATAAGATTATGTTGAAGAAGATACCTATTTAAAATTGAAATCATCACCAGTAATGTGCTAGATCTTTGTCTTAAAAAAATTCAACACAAAAAATGGATTAGTAGATAGATGGGTGAGTTGCCTGACATTGTTCAGTCCCGAGAAGTAACAGCTTCCTTGGACGGATGTCAACCCACATTTTCAAAAAATAAAAAGATTGTATTTAACTAAATGTAAATACATAGACCTGTAACATCTTTAATGATAACCAGAGCTGAAAAAAATGAATAGTAACAAACAATAAGATTAAGGGGAAAAAGATACCTCCTTAAAGTTGAAATCATCACTGCCACTGGTAATGAGTTAGATCTGTATTTTAAAAAAACCCAACAAGAGAAATGTATTAGTAGATAGATGGGTGAATTGCCTGACATTTTTAGTATATAGACATGTAACATATTTAATGATAAAGATAAAAGATAGATAAAGAAGATACCTATTTAAAGTTGAAACAATCCATTATCAATAGCTTCATCAAACTCGATGTTGTCTTCTGTAGAATGTGACGAAGAGCCAATTACACTCTCAAGGTTGGGAATATTTGTACTTGTAGCTGTATTATTCACACCTCTTCTTTCACAAAGGGAATTCCAGTGCGTAATTGCTCTGTCGAACGGAAAGGTTTCGATGGAGTATCGAGAAACATAACACCTCATGCAACTTTCCAGATTTTTATCCAACCTGTTTCTAAGTTTTGATTTTATAAATGACAATGCACTGAAAACCCTTTCATTCTCCACAGACCCCAAAATCATTGTTTGGCATAACTCATATAATCTAAAATATTCACTGATATCTTCTTGTAAGATAGAACTTTGATAGATTCCTCGCCACAGCCTTGTAATAGCACCACTTTCAGAAGGTTGATCTAAATTCTTATATTGGTTCCTCATTGTTGTTGCAAAATTTGTTGACTGAAACTTTAATAAATCAGCATTCAGTATACCTTTGATTTCCATACCCTTGAGCTCTGACGTCTTTGTAAATTGTTCCATTATTGTACCCATTGATTTATGGAAATGCTTTCTGACAAAGTCTGCACGGCCACCTTCAGTATTCCAAAAATTAGGATTCATCACACCCATGGCTTCTAGAATTTTATCTTTACAGAAACGTTCCCTAATTTCTGATGACAAGGTTTCTGAAATTTTTTTAAGCTTTATTCTTGTTTCAATTATAATAGACTCAAACAAATTACGTGTCACGGGAACATCTTCTCGTTCTGATCCTATAATATCTTGACATTTTTGCAAAATGTGCATTGGTATTTCCCTCCCATTAACAGTGATGCATAGGTGATCGTGGATATTAAATCTCAAAAAGGTGTTAGGATTTTTAAGATCTAATAAATCTTTCCAATTTTCAAAAATAGGTGCATCAAAACTATCCTGGGAATAGTACAATATATCAAGACTTTGACATACCATTTTCCTCATCCGTATAAAATCCACAATATAGATTAATCTGCCCTGTGCATGCTTCATCAGTGTATTGATCTCCTTTAACATTGGAAGAATACCAACCAATGTAAGCAATGTCTCCAAATCAGTTAAACGGAACAACAAGTCCCTTGCCCTATCAACTTCATGACGGTATTTGTGCATGAAACCAACCAATGAAGGATACTCCTCATGAACTCTGCAAGCAGGTTCATACAAAGAGATCCATCTAGTCTCCACATCCTTCAGAAGTTTTTTCCCATCTGTAATTCCAATTGCAAATTTTTGGAACTCGAGAAAACACTTTGGGCTGCTTGACATATAGGCATCTAGTTCTCTTATAAGGTCTTCTAATTTAGCAACATTTTCGTGGTTGCTTACCATTTTATATGCTAAATTCATTCTGTGAGCCATACAGTGAATTGGTAGCATATATGGGGCCACTGTTGTTTATAATCTAACACAAAGCCCTGTTCGGTGACCCTGCATGGCATATGCACCATCTGCTCCAATGCATACCAACTTCGCAGCAATTTCATAATAAGTCATTCCAACAATATCTTTCAAATGAGAAACAACTATTTTATATAGGTTTTCGGCATTGCAGTTTTCAACCATTTTCATAACACCCAACAGATGAGGTGTCCTTATATGATTTTCTAAAGTATAGATGTGGATACATACCCATGCGGTGTTGTCGACTGCTATCACTTCATCAATTGAAAGAGAGATAAAGTTTTCTTTTTTTACATTCTCTTTCAAATCTTCCTTCTCTATCATCGAGAGGCATTTTGCCATTTCCCATCCACTACTTTCAGACCAATGAGACTGAGGTACATTCAGCATTCTGTTAAATTGATACAAAACTTTGAAATCGAGGAAATCTGAAATCGCTCTTCCTTTTTTTAGTATTTGAAAAAGAGTAGAGAATTGTATGAATTTTGCATGTAGATTTGTTTCTTTCATCTTACCAATATGCGATGTGATCATTCCTCCCTTTTCCAATAGATGTCTATGTTTTTTCTACTCTGCCTCATATTCCGCTGCGTATCTAACATGCATGCATTCTTTTTCAGTTTTCCACCTATGTGTTTTGATTTTCTGGCCATCCGCCCCCGTTACAGTTAAATATTGTTTTCCACAATGTTTTTCTATAGTGTCCAGCTTCAGTTGCATTTTTTGTTGCTTTCCCAATTTCCACGTACATATTGTACATGTACATTCAGATGGGATTTCTTCATAATTAGATGATTGTACAGGTTCAATAAATGGAAATTTAGCTGCCCAATCAAACTTGTATGTCCTGCCAATGGTCCACATATTCTTGTTCGTTTTCAATGCTTTACTTTTTTGAGTAGAATTTTGAGCAATATCACAATCACCTGGTTTCCTCTTTCTTGGACCAGAGTTTGATTTTGATTTCTGTCTTCCATTTTGCTGAGTGGTTGTATCTATGATATCTAGCTGCACTTCTGGTTGCACCCCAACAGGAACAATATCTTCAAGATCTGGCATATTATCGTAGGTTTCATTTGTTTGACTTTGATACTGTGCAGAATGCATGTCCACCTCAATAATACCTTCCACATAGTCAGTATTCTGATTCTTTGTGGTGGCATCTATATGATTGGTATTTACAATATCTGTATCCGCAGAGTTTCCAAAATACTTGAAGAGTGATTTCTGAGATTTCTTACTTACTTTTAGGTTATTCGTATTCTTTGAGCTGACACCTTCCATTATTCTGAAAGAGTCAGCAAAAGAACCAAGTAGCGACTCTGTCCAGTTTCTGAGGTCTTGTTGTGCGTCCCCTATCTGAGGTCTTTGTCACGTGTCAACTCTGCACTTGTCGCGCATCCATTTTCTGTATATACTGTCGCCCGTCAACACTGCCTTTGTCACGCGTCAACTTCTTCACCTAAGTCGCGCGTCAACACTTCCTCTGTCGCGCGTCAGTACAACTGTTGTCGCATATCAACAATGCCCTTTTCGTGCGTCAACACTACATTTTTTGTGCGTCAACAATCACAGGCTAACAGTAATCTGAATCTCTGGTGCTTAAGGGTATGTGAGTTCAAATTTCACAGTACTGGTAATTTGTTAAGCTACTTGAGGTATACTACCCGGTGAATCAGCTAGGTTTTTATAGGAGATGTTTTCAAATGAAGGCGAAGCCGACCCCCCCAAAAAAATATACTATATATTTTAGGCGAACAGGACACCGACCCACTCCGAATAATTCACCTTTTCAAATTTTCCTAAAATGAAATTTTCACCATATTACGAATATTCGCCGCTAAAATTATCCTTGAACCCAATAAAGCATCAAGATTTGAGCCCAATCATGCCATGAGGTACATCTAGAGGCTTATAGGAAATCTCTATCAATAGATTAAAGAAAAGTGATTTTAAATCATTTATTTCACTCCCAGATGAAAGCTCTTCTAAGAAATGGAATTGGAGATGCCACTAAACTGTCAAAAGGATTGAGACCTATGTGATTGAGACAAATTTTGATACAAGATTGCAATAGGAACAAGAAAAACTATTTACAGACATTCAGAAATAAAACAAACACATTTTGCATAAGATCAACAAAGAATAACTCGAGTTTGATTAAATTTATTAGCAAGGGAAATTGTCTAGAACAATCTCAGAGGTTGTCAATGGATGTATACTCATAACCACCTTGATATGATCAAATTCAATACAAAAGAGATATACGGGCTTCTCAAATAGCTTCTAAAAAAATATGGGCTCGATCAATCTTTTTTCGATTAGAAAAATCAATCCCGACCCCTAACACTCCAACCATTTGCACGATAAACTCATGCAATTTATAACATCTTCCAGAGAGTTTCCCCCCCAAAAAAAACTAAACATTGAGTGCACCAGTGTTTGCCATGATCTTAATTGTGATTCCCAAAATCAAATCTGTAAAAAGCTTTCAGATGCTCAAAGGGGCAGATATCTTCGAATATCTCCTACATTCAACTCCTCCTCCTGCTAGATCACTTTTTCTTCAACTCACCGACCACTTCCACCTCTAATCTATCAAATCTAATTCTTTGCATGCTCGGGGGAAGAAAAATGGAAGATCAAATTGAACCCAATAGCCAGATCATTTTAATGGCAAAAGATGTCTCCAGATCTCCCCCACCAAACTTAGATATCAAAATTAACTCCCCTCTTTGTTTGACATGTAGGAAATACCAAGAAATCATGAAGACTTGCACTTCCAGGAGCTTTTCAGTAAAATGGGGGGGGGGAAATTAGATTTAGATACACAACTGCTGTTGATCTTCACTTTGAATTTGGGCCATCCACATAGAAGATTCAATTTAGAACAGGCCCAGGGGTCTCCTTTTGAATTTTTACAACCTTTTGAAAAAATGAAAAAAAATTCCATTTTGCTCCACACCTCCGCCCTTGAGAAATAAGCCTGACACGTGCCCCAAAGCAGGTCCCAAAGGAACTATGGCCAAATTTTGCTATTTGACCTCTTTTTTGGAAAAGGGAACATTTTCCAAGTTTTCCCCACAGCTCTTCCCTTTTGAAATGCTTCTTATGTGGGTCCCAGTGGAACCACGCTTCCTTTTATGCTTTTAGCTCCTTTCTCCTAAAAGGAATTTGTTTCAAATTTCCCTCGAGAGTCTATACCTCCATCATTGACTTTGAATGATCTTTTTTTGGGCTTACGGGTCATTTTTTATATCGTGAACCCTTTGAGAATAAGGGGTAAAATATTTTAAGTTGCCCCCGATGGTTCGCTTCCCTGCTCCTTTTGACTTTTCAAACTACCACTTGTCACAATGGCACACCTTGAGATGGTCCCCAAGATTTGAGACCCTGAAAGAGTGTGGGCTCCCCACATGTCCTGGCCCGATAATTTTTTTTTGAAGGATTGAAGTTTAGCGGAAGGCGTCATGTGTCAGAGTCTGAGGTAATCTCCTTTGGCCATTGAAAATTCCAAGAAAAATGCAAAGTGAGCGGAGGCCTCCAAGTGTCCTCTTGGTGCTTCTTTCAACTGAAACTCAAGGGCCAGTCATCAAACATGTGTGGTTCCTCCACGTGTCCCAGACCTCCCAAAAACCTTTTGAAAAGTACTAAGTATGGGAAGACCCAGCAGAAACCTTCAAGTGTCTCCATGGCGCAATTTAAGAATGGTACCAAATTTTGAGATCTTGAATGAGTGCATGCTTACTATGTGTCCCTATCCTACTAAACTGTAATATCTAATAAAAATTTGTCTAAGTCCAGGAAAAGCATCTGAAACCTTGATGTGTCCTCCCGGTACTACTCCAAGGCCAAACCAAAAAGTAGATCTTCAAATAAGCGCTGTTCCTCCACGCGAACAAATCTTTAAGTTGAGGCAATTCATAAAATTTTTGAAGTACCCTACTAAGCTGCATTCAAATTAAATAGGCCATGTCTCCTGTTGATGCAAGGATGTAAATTTGATCGCGAGAAATGGACGTCAAACCGTAAAATGTAGAAAACCAAACATTCAACCCTGGAGATGAAATTTTCTCTAAGGAAAGAGAATTCAGAAATGTTACAAGGCTCAAATACGCTCCTCAGAGCTACATCCATTTATTTTCCTTCAAGCATTTAGGGAAAAAATGACAAGGACAACAAATCTCAATAGAGAATGGGAGACCCAAATTATAGACCCCTTAAGAGGAACAGAGAAATCAAGAGACAAATATGGACCCATATGTGATCATTAGCCGAAGGAAAGATTAATTATGGTAACAAAAGGAAGGAAAATAAGTTTAAGGCACAATAAAGGGGAATAAAATGTGACAAAGGCCGTAAATCAATGGATTTTCAAAGACAAAATAGGGTGAGATTATTTTGAGCACCAACAGAACATTCAATAATGTTCTTCGTATTATGTCACTATCGATTAATATATTATCAATTTACCAAATTAATCACCTTAGTCAGGGCATGCAGGTTGAGTTCACTCTAGATTCAGTCTATGTCAGAGAGCTACACAATGAAATTATAATTTTAGTAGGTGTAGTCAATCACCAGACACAGCTAGATTCCTGCTCTCACTTTGTTCCTCCATATTATTCTGCAGTTTTACCTATACTTTATGACATTGTTGTGCTTGAGGACATTTTTGATGAGAACTTATATTCTAGCATAAATGACTATAGTAATGATAGGGACCCACATCCACCATCTCTTTATTACCTTTTATTATTAGAGGAGTTATTTCTTGATCCACCTACTTCTAGTCCACCTCAGAATTCTCAGGGAGAAGGTATCTTGATTCAAGACTCATCAGACATTAGGAATTCTTCTACTCAGTTATAATACCCTTCACATTATTTCTTCACTTCAACATTAGATATATCATCCCATCTTGGAGAATTTGACACTCATACCGTGTTTTAGGAGCATAGTTACCTAGATAGGAACAAAAACTTGGTTGGAGATCCATCATACACTCAGTGACTACATTCACTTTTTGATGGTGATACACTCTTCACTGCATCTATTTATGAGCCATAGTCCCTCTAGGATGTTACTTTTTTAGGGTACTAGATGGCTATAGGTAGCCATAAATTTGAGTGGCACTTTCTAGTCATATCTTCTCTTCTTTATCTATCTTTTGGGGGGGAGTATTTCCCATATGGTTTTCTCCTTTTACTATATCTTATGATATATTTCATTGTACATGGGTACCTCATCAAGCATTTTTGTAAAGACTCACTTTCATTTTTCACTGCCCACCTAAGCTGTGCTTATAGAAGGTGTTAGTGTAGGATTTATTTTCCTTGCTTTATTTGTATTATCCTTCTTGGAATATTCCACATCAATTGGAGTTTCACTACACTTATGGGATATGCTATCTTAGGTGTACACTTTACTACACTATTATAGGTGTTGGTGACCACTTGACTATACTATTCTAGGTGTTAGTCAACACTTGACTACACTATTCTAGTTGTTCATTACCACAATTATAGGCAGAGATTTCCATGATTATAGGAATATGTTACACATTCACCTCCTATATGTACATCTATTGCATTATTCTATTTAATCATACTAAGTTGGATCTATTTCTGTGTTATTCTAATTATCTCTCCTGTTTTTTCATATTTTTGTAATCTTGTATGCTTGCATTGTTTTGTCTTTGAACAATTCACATCTCGCATCATTCACTTGTGAAATATTCATACCATTAGATCCAAAATGATTTTCTAATACATTCATGGTCTCCTCACCATAATTCTCAATATTTATCAACATGAGACAATTGAACAAAACGACTCTAATGCAATGTTAGGGTTATTATGAAAGGATTAGAATACAATAAATGGAATTCGCATAATAAGAATATCAAAACAATGATTCTTTATAAGCACTAAAACGGAGTGTAAAATAAATAACTCTATCAATTTAACAAACAAATTAAAACTATTAACATTATCATCAATAATTCTCGAAATAGCCACAAATCGTTTCATTGATTAATATGCACAAAACCATAGTTCAATATATAATGAAGGTAATAATAAATCATAAGTGTTCAAACATTGAGTTTAGAAATATCATTTAAAGGAACCAGATCGTTATAATATGATCATGTATAGTAATCAAACTCATGTTATAATACACTCAAATTATAATGTGACCATGTTATGCTATGTGATGCACTATTTTTAGCAGGAAATTGAAAAGGTCATAACTTGTGCTCTGGGTGTCTGCTTGAGTCCATTTTTTTTAAACCACATGTTTCAATGAGACAAACGCAGTGGAAAACTATCCCTATCGAGTTGGATCAAGTTTCAAAACATTTTCGGGCCCTGAATCTGCCAAGTTGAAGGTTTGGTTTTTTTCAAATTTTTCCTATTTGAGGGCATTAGTAATTTTTAGTCTATTGATTTGCATTAGTAGGTTAGAAAGTCTGCAATTCCTCTAATTTAGGCATGTTGAAGATGTGTGGAAATTTTCGTTCCCATACAAATAAACATGTGAACTTACTAAGAATAGTAGGCTCTAGTAAACTGTTAAAATACTAAATTCCACCACTTAGAGTAGATTTAGTCAAAGTTAGTTAGAGTTTTCCTGGAAACTCAAGTTGGAGTTGTTTTCCTATTTATGAAGCTTTGTAATTTATGGTTCAATAACGAAGAAGAACATTTTTTTGAGTTCAAGATATTTAGAATGCAATGAGTTTGTGTTAAAGTTGGCTACATTACTTTGTTTTTGATTGGAAATTATCAATCCTTAGGTTTGGATTTGGATAGGATATTTAAACATAGGGGTTGGACTATGTAATATATGAATAAATCCATTTTTGTAAAAATACATAATAATATCAAGTGTACGCCATGATTTCTCATGTATTATAAGATAATATTCCAAGAAAAATAACTATAACATCAAGATCTGTTTTAGGTTTATAGTGATGTATTTCAATCTAAAATCAAATTAGATTCAGGTTTTTATCCTTCATTTCATGTCACAACACATTTAACATTATTTATACATAATTTATGATCATCTCATCCAAATTTAAAGAAAACAATTGACACGATCTACATTGCATCCTACATACATTTAAAAAAATAATTTTTGAACTATTTTTCTCAAAATTAGGATGGTACCAAATAATATTTTTTTCAATATGTGTTCACTTTGAAAATAAGTAAAAAATTATATATTCATCCAGAAAATAGGAAAAATTAGCAGGCCTAATAAATGGTCTTAGATAGCTTTATATTGAATGGATTGGTAAAATAGTTTACAAGACTCAAAACATTGGGAGTGGTGCACTCACAACATGATGTTATATTTTTGAAAACAAATAAGCACACTTTGCATGTGTACCACATTTTACCCTCTTGATATCCAAGGTTTTAAATAAAAAAATTAGTAATTTAGAAACTAGATTATGAGGACTATGATTCTTGTTCATATCAAATTTTTAAGTTTTCAGGATGGGAATTCAAAATTAATAGTTGATGTTCAATTTTTTTTCATTTCAGGAAAAATGTGGCACTTTTTTACCCTTTTGGTTCCACATTTCCATGCATTGACCTTGTATTCAATTTGTACATTACTATTTATAAATGTAGTGTGTAGTAGAGTGTAGTGAGGGAAATGATTTTTCCCTAGTAAATGACAAAAACTATCAATGTATACATTTGTTTCATGTACATTTATATATTTTATTTATGATATTTTGACATGAATCAAACATGCATATAGAAATTTTGGGAAATAAATTATATGTAGACATTGATCATGTACACATGATTTATTGATATTTTGTGTTCATAAATTGTTAATTTTATATGTATGTTGTGGATATATGTTTAGATTATCTCTATATCTAACATTAAAATCAAATTAACACCCACATTAAAAAAATTGAAGTAAATATCCAATAGTTTCAAAGCTAAACTACCTTAGTTAATCTATTTTTAATAATTATTTTGAACGATAAGTTTAGATATCAATCATCACTATCACTATAGAATTCATTTAAAATATGATGCAAAAATATGAATTTGAATAAGTATTTTTCATCTCCAATTCATGATAATACATATAAGTATGAAATGTGAAAATTGAGAAACTTTAAATCCATTTTTGGTCCATTAGATTCCGTAACTATATCCATTCAAATATATTTCATGTTTTAATATGTATTAAAAATATTATGTACAATATTTATACTAAATGCCAAAAGGATTATAAGGATGGTCAAACTAAATAACACCATTTTCTAATGGCTTTTTGCATCCTCTTTAATAAGAAATAATAACAAAATTTGCACATGTTTTACCTCCATATTAGTATTTCATATACCCATAAATACTAATAATATCAATCATGTGATTTCAATATAGTATAAGAAACTAAGATATAATGATTAAGGAAAATTTTGAAATATGCTTTCCGAATAAATAAATGAAATCATTTACATACTTATCCTATTTTTAATCATGCTATTATATATATATATATATATATATATATATATATATATATATATATATATATGATATATATATATATATATATATCAATAATATATATCATATATATATGTCCACACTTGGGTAATTCCTATAAAATTTGAATAAATAATTTAAATGTTTAGATCCAAGATAATTTCATATATGTAGCTATGAATTAACATAAAAAGATTCCATACATTATATTTTATAAAAATGAAATTATAACAAATTATTATATTGTATTATATTATATTACCTTGAGTGATACCAAAAAAATGAACCATACACTCTTAAAGAAAAACATTTGTAGTGTAGTTACCTACTCATTTGGGAATTTAAATATTCATTTATACTGATACAATGTTATTAGATTTCATTAGATATAAAACATATTTGAATGAAACTCTCAGGAAATATAAAGTTCACTTACTTTCAAGGTACAAAAATCATGTCACACTGAAGTAGTTCCTCTTCAATAATTATTTTGGACTCTCATTGAACCTAGAATTTTTCCATTTCTCTTTATGGTGTGGAAATGATAATTTACAGTTTGAGTTCTATAACATTTTATATATTATTAACATCATTGATGGGTTTAAATCCATTATCATTTATCCTTTTCATTAAGTCTCATTTTTTTGAAATATTTAAGAATTGAAAGAGGAAAACATATTTCAAGAATTTACTTAATCATATTGGTGTTTAAGAGCTTATTTAAATTGTATATAGAATGGAAAATACCATAAAAGGAAGGATACAAATTTAAATAAATATATAAAATAAGGGTTTTATTATCATTATTATATACTATAACTAACTAGATAGTTAGTATATTACATTAATATGTTTTAAATCATGTAATTGCAACATACGATTAGTGGAATAAGGACTCTTAAATAATCATATACTTGTATCCATATGTTTTCCTCTCGGTATTTGAATTTATGATATGCCATTTTCAAACATTAGGTCTTAGGTATTAATGTTTATACATGTCTCTAACTATTATTGTACAATTACCATCTTTGAAAATTCATATGGTCACCTAATATTTAATGGGTTAGGCTATCATAGCCATGTTGTTATACATCAAAATCTTATTGAATTTTTGATAATTTTGTTAAATTAAGAGTAGTGTATAATATTAACAAGAAAAAATAAACATTGGATAGTATGGGATAGATTAAATTCTACTCATCATTTATTTCTCACCTTCTTCACTGTCTAGGAGAGGCATCAAGAGAGGAAAATAATAATTCAATTTTTTCTCTTTGTCACTCCCAGAGTAGAATTACGAGGTATCCTCCATGCCACTCCTCTCCTCTACATGACTAGCATGATTTTACTTCTCTAACACTACACAGTGATGTGTGGTAACTACCGCCCCACTTTAATAATGTTTCTCACCATGATGGGTGGGAACTGCTACCCCACTCTAACAATTTTTCTCATTTTTCTTTGGATATTTTGCAAAAACATATTCAAATCAAATTAATTATATTAGTTAGGAATCACCTTTTCATATGCATGGTTTATGAAATATTTTATGATTGATTTAAGTTGTATAACATATTTTATTTCTACATATTTGCATGGTTGATAACATATTTTATGATTAATTGATGTTTATAAAATAGCTAGGGATCACCTTTTGTGATTTATTTTAGATAACATTTCTTATATTGTTAAAATAATTTGTGGTTTCAAATTCATTATTATCCTTTTATTTAAGTCTCATTTGTTTGGAAATGTTTAAGAATTGAAAGAGGAAAGAATATTTCAAAAATTTACTTAATCATTATATCTTAGTTCCTTATGCTATATTGAAATCACATGATTGATATTACTAGTATTGATGGTTATATATCATACTAATATGGAGGTAAAACATCTAATTTTTTTTTGTTTTATTTATTATTATAGAGATTACAGAAGGCCATTAGAAAATGGTATTATTTAATTTGACCATCCTTATAAGCCTTTTGGCATTAAGTATAAATATTATACTTAATATTTTTAATACATATTAAAACATGAAATATATTTGAATGGAAATAGCTACAAAATCTAATAGACCCAAAATGAATTTAATGTTTCTCAATTTTCACATTTCACACTTATAGCTATTATTATGAATTGGAAATGACAAAAACTTATTCAAATTCATTATTTTGCATAATATTTTAAATGAACTCTATAGTGATATTGATAATTGATATTTACACTCATGCATCCGAACATAAATTATTTGCGGAACAACCATAGACCGCACTAAGGTGGTTAGGTCCAAAATGACTTGGAAACTATACTTTAATTGCTTTAGTGTAGCACTCAATTATGCCTCTTAGCATATAATTTTTTTGGGTCTTAGCATTCATCCTAGAAAACATGTAACATAATACAATAATCATATTATAAAATATTTCACCCTCCAAAGGCGTCCTAAGAAGTCGAACGGTTCAATACGACCCATTTTTCTTGTTCTATGAAAAACTAGAAACCCAAATAAGGTAGCACCAAAAGAAGGAGCCCCAAAAAAGGTAAGTCAAAGAGGCTTGGCCAATCATAAGGAACAAACACTTACAATCACAATTATTCCTTTTATATAGGGAGTCAGACAAGACATACGACATTCAAAATGGGTAACTTCGAATTTCTCGAACTTTATTGAAGCAATTTCTCTGACCTTCCAACTATTAAAGTCATTTGTTATCCACATTCTCAGCAGAGTATTTAGTGAGAATCTGGATTACAAGATCCTCTAGGTTTTTAAAACTTTGAAGCATTCATTAGGACTCAGGAAATCATAGTTCTATCAAGGGTCTCATCTCATTCTATTGCCATATGATTAGAATCCTATAGCAACTTACAAGTGGGATAATTATGACAGCCTAGAACTCTAGCTTATGACCTCCTGTTTCTAGAGCTACTTATTGTGATCCTTGAGGCCAGTTGCATAATCTTGTGCCAGAATGACTAGAGGCCTCCTAAATATGCTTGAAAAACTAGCTTACAAATCTATTTTCACCAAGAAACCTGTCATTTAATTGTTGTAACCAATTGACATGTAGAAATACTAAACGAACTAGTAGTGGTCGATTCCAGTTTTCTACTTAAGCTCCCTAAACTATGGGTCCAAATCGAAAATAATTTTCTTCATATTGAATCATCGGCATTAAGCTCCATAACAACCATAAAATCAGTAGTCATGCCCCAAAATTCACATTTATTTAAATGCATCATATGATGCTGATCAATAGAATTGATTTTAAATGTCAATTGATAAGAACTTACCCAAGTCACTATTAGACTATGAGTCAACCTGAAGATACATCTCTGCTACAAGAAGATGTAGGGGAGCCTTTTACCCACGCTAGTTTTGTATGAACTTTTTCAGTAGACATTTATACCCAATGCACCCAGTGTTCAAACCCGAGCTCTAATACCAAATGTAATGACCCAATAATAAGGCACTAATCAAACCATCCATAACATACACCTATAAAATATGGTCAATTTATGGACACAATTTATTGATTGATTTATTTTTAACGTATTATCATTTCCGCTATTAATATTATTTCCTAGAAATTATATGGTTTAAGGTACCCCTTGAGTCCACATGTTAGAAAATTGTATATAAACTATATACGTGTACATGAAAAAAAATATACATCTATAATCTCCAACATTCACTATGTGAAAATCATTTCCCTCACTAAACTTTGCTACACCCTACATTTATAAAAAATAATGTACAAATCAGATACAAGGTAAGTGCATGGAAATGTGGGTCCAAAAGGGTATCCCCTTCAGTGACCACTTAGTCTTTGTCTGACTAATGCACTAAATAAAGTTAACTTCACTCCCACCACTATTTATTTGGAATTCACCCATACCACTTAAAATATCTACCCCACCCATGTTATGGTGTAGGGTTCATTTTGGGCCCTTAGATTCTTTCTTTTTCAACCCTAGATCTTAGGTATTTCTTAAAAGCCATAAATTTCCTTAAAGAAGTATTATAACTTTTATTGTTTGGTTTATTCTCTTTTCATTTGCACAAGTTTTGGAGGGAGGAAGGAAGAGCAAGAGGAAGAGCCATGTATGGGATGTCTACTTCCCTTTTGCTCAAATTTGCATTGAAAGAGAGGATTTTTTTTCTCTTCCTTATTTAAAATTTTATTATATTATTTATTTATTTATTTATTTTTCTTTTTTTCCTACCTATGGTTTCAAGATCTCTTTGAATATGTTTTTCTCATGTATGTATGCGCTTTTTTAATAAATAACCAGATTTTCTGTTTTTTCAAATAGTTGTGTATATATACTATCTCTTTTTTCTTTTCTCTTACTCGAGAAATATGATTGTGGGTATTGATTTTACCCATTTCTTATTAAGTAATATGGATGAGTGGATCATATATATATATATATACTATATATATATATATATCGTGGCATGATATGATATATATATATATATATATATATTAACCCTGCTAAACCTAAATGGTGAATTTCATTTTATTAATGTAATGTATCACCATATACCTATATATATATATATGATATATATAGTATATATATTACCCTGCTAATATTAAATGGCGAATTTCATTTTATTAAGTAATGGTGTATACCTGATATATATATATACACATTACTGGTAATAAAATGAAATTCGTCACAATTTACATAGTCCAACCCTTAGGGTTTAATTCATGACCATGGCTTGCACAGAAGGGAAAGATTTGTTGTGTGTTTGCAGCCACACCACATGGAGGAAAATGTGGCATTATAACATGAGTGTGTTATAACATGATCAAATTATAACTCTATTTAAAAATGATAGATCTAAAATCAACAAAAAAAACCACTCGTGATTTTGGTCCCATGAAGAAATATTTTTTGCATATTCCTGCACCATTTTATTCTTTTGAGACATTTTATATGATAATTTAATAATTTTAATGCTTATTACATTAATAGAAGAGTCATTTTGTATCTTGTGTCTCACAAAAAATAATTGTTTTGTGATTTTTTTTTATCATTGT
Source organism: Taxus chinensis (assembly GCA_019776745.2). Taxonomy (NCBI): domain Eukaryota; kingdom Viridiplantae; phylum Streptophyta; class Pinopsida; order Cupressales; family Taxaceae; genus Taxus; species Taxus chinensis. The sequence goes on from CM034149.1 coordinate 142,537,081, forward strand.
TTGATATTTGAGCGTAATTTCATTTATTCATATAACCCTAAAATTCATTAATTTTTTTTTGTTGAATTATCTTGTAACGCCCACAATTTACACACACAAATGCATAGTAAAAATACCAGGATAATTTTTTTTTTTGACTTACATTGCTCACTGCAAAACACCACAAGGGCTCCAAGAAGAGAAACTCAACAACACACAAGACACTTACATAAGTCATAGACTCCCATAGACACATGAAAACACCATATACATGTTGATACCACAATTTCCCTAATGAATGAATGCTAACAATGACCTAACCACAAGAAAAGTACTCGAGGGTTGGCAAACCCATGACACATCATTACCATGATTACATATTAGTTACGATTTACATTCCAAGAACATTATTGTGAAAGGATATTTTTATCCTTTTCCAAATATAGATTCTTTAATTTATTTCACGTTCATCTTAAAGTTTAACCTTTTAAGTTGTCTCTTTATCTCTTATGACAATCTCCATAACTTACATAATTATTTGGCATATTTCAAAATACATACAAAGTTCTTAATTCACCCGTTCATAGGGTAAACTTATGTTTCTCAAACGTTTATTAAAACTTTAAATTTTACCCTTACTACAATATTGAATCTGACGTGATATCAAGATAAACTCTTAGGATTTGAGACAGATTTAGGTTCAAGATACATTCTTCCAAACTTTTTTTTTTCTAACGGTATCTTTATTTCCCTACCATAGTTAATATAGTTCGATAAAAAGTTAAATCCATTCAACATTTCCAAGTCAAGAAATTTTATTTGGATTTATAAATATATTTTATTTTCTCAAAGTTGATCTCTCCAAGGCAATTCATATACTTTTTGACAAAAGAAAATGTCTAATTGAGTTATAAGGACTCCAAGAGTGGCATTATTCCTAACCTCAAATCTCATTTCATTCTTGTATGCTTTCCTCTTACATCACATTATGGTCTCATTATTAGCATTTTTTTATAACAAAAGGAGTTACGAGAGTATTGTATAACATCTAGAAGAAGTAAACTATTGGAAGCTTTAGAACTACAAATGAACCACAAGATTTGTTTTCAAAGTAAGATCACATGTTTTCGCATTTCACGATTCTAGAAGAGAAAATTATGTTATTCCTACTGTTATAAAAGGCATAACACTGCATTATGGAACCAAGTTTTTTAGTTTCCTAGTTTCTTTGCAGTCAACATCTCTCAAACCAATTTCATTTGTAAGGAATTACTTACCATTTTCTACCCACAAGGAATTCATTCGATGATGAAGAGAATTTCTAGATCTAACTTGGTAGTCAACTAGGATACTAAGGAGGTGCTAGCTCTACTTATTCTATAACTTGGAGAGTTACGCAACATAGTTCTTGCTTCGAACAATCTTGATAATGAATACTTGAAAAGATTATTTGACATAGAAGCTTTTGATAGAAACAAGATGATGCTTGTGTATTTTATTAATATCAAAATCAAGCATTACAGAAAAATGAGAGAGCTGAAATATTTATAGATATTGGAAAGCTTCTATCTCATCCACAATATATGGAAACAAATCATCTAATTTGAGAAAATATGCAGAAATAACATATTGCCCCTAACTGCCCCTATTGCCCTTCATGAAAATCATCCGAGAACAAAATAATCAAGATAGAATATGATCCCACAAATATTGGGATGAGAACACTATCACTTAGTTAACTAACAACTAAGGATAACTAATACCTATTAACATAAGTTTAAATTATTTAAATTAAATACTTTAACTCATTAAATTTATTCAAATATCAACTAATAATGAATTAAGATAAGTTTTATTCCTAACATTCCCCCCTTAATTCAGCACGGTCTCAACTGAACAGGAGAGAAATTCTCTAAAACCCTCAAATTTACCTCGAGTAAGTGACTTTGTGAAGACATCTGCACACTGCATATTTGTTGGACAATATTGGAGTTGGATGTTGTTGTTCTAAACATGTTCACAAATGAAATGTCCCTGCACCTTAATGTGTTTAGTGCACTCATGAAAAACTAGATTTAAAAAAGGTTTTACTACTCCTTATTTATCAACATGTAGGATAGTTGGATCTTTCTGTGGTATTCCAAATCATTCAAGTATACGTCAGAGCCATATCGCTTCATAGACAACTCCACCTACTGAAAATATTTTGATTCCATGGAGGATCTTGAAATACAAGTCTGATTCTTACTCCCCCATGATATCAGTTTAGATCCCAAAAAGAATACAAATCCTAAAGTGGATTTCCTATCATATATGTTTCGTGCATGATCCGAATCTGAATATCCTGTCAAGAAGAAGTTATTACTTTTCTTGTATTCTAGGCCATAGTCCATAGTTCCTCTGATATACCTCAGTATCCACTTTACTACTTTCCAATGATAAACCCTTGGTTCTTGCATGAACCGTGAAAGATAGCTGATTGTATAGCTGATATTCAACCTAGTGTAAATCAAATATATGAGACTCTTGATCAACTGTTGATAGAGAGTTGCATTTACTTGTGGTTATGGATCTGTTCGAGACAGTTGAAGTCTTGTCTCCATAGGTGTGGAAAATGGCTTACAATCCATCATATTGAATTTCTCAAGTGTTGTCTTGGCGTATTTCATTTGTGACACAAAGATATGATTTTATCTTTGCCAAAATTCAAGTCCAATACAATAATGAAGAAGCCCGAGATCAGTCATGTCAAATGATTGTGTTAGATCTTTCTTTATTAACTCAATCAACCTCACTAATCCTCTAGTGATCGCTAGATCATCGACATACACTACAATGATCACTATCTCCTCCCCTTGATTTTTGAGATATAGATTAGGATCATATAGAATCCTGTTGAATCCATGTTGAATGAGATGCTCATCAATTTTTATGTACCATGCCTTGGGAGACTACTTTAGACCATATAGTTATTTTATTAGCTTACATACCTTTTCCTCTTTACCTGGTAGGAAAAAACCTTTTGGTTCACTCATGTAAACTTCTTCCTGTAAATCACCATTAAGAAAGGAACTTTTACAATCCATTTGGTGTATTTTCCAACAAAATTGTGCAGCTAGAGAAAATATTAATCTTAATTTTTTTTTATCTTAGTTGTGGGAGAAAAAGTCTCCTCGTAATCAATGCCTTCTTTTTGAGCATATCCCTTAGCAACTAGTCTAGCCTTATGTTTATCAATTTTTCCATCTGATTTGTACTTTGTTTTGAAGATCCATCTGCATCCAATCAGATTTTTCCCTGGTGGAAGATTTGTAAGTTACCATGTATTATTTTTCATCCATAGCATCTTTCCAAGGTTTAGACTGTAGGGCTTCTGAAACTGTGGATGGCTCAATAGTCTCAATAACTTTACTCATTAAGCTAAAATTGACCTCGTTTCGATCCATACTACGAATCCTCATTCTAGTGGTAGATGTGTCAGGGACACTATCTAATTTTGCATATCTAATCATACTTGTATACTATTTAGGCATACTTTTTGTGTTACCTGTGGGAGGTTGAATTTCATTATCTTCCCCATAATCATTGTCATCATCAAAGTTATTACTATCCTCTATTTTCACTGTAGGGATGATTTTTTCATCATGTGAGTGTATGGAAGGAGCATCTAATTATTTCTTCTCAAAGAAATCAACATCCCGACTAGTGTATACCCTTCTTGTTTTTGGAATCATAGGTTTGTAGCCAAGTACTTCATTATTGTATCCCAAGAAGATAAGTTTTTCTGATTTTATATCAAGCTTAGATCATTGTTTCTTAGGAATGTGCACACCTGATTTACATCCTAAAAATATAAGGTGTGAAATAGATGGCTTATGCTCTGACCATGCTTCCTATGGTGTTACTCCATCAAGAGCTACAGTGGGAACTCTGTTTAGTAAATAGGTTCCCATTTTAGCTACTTTGGCCCAAAATGTTTTTGATAAACCTGCATCATCAATCATACATCGCACCATATCCATGATAGTACGATTTCACCTTTCAAAAATACCATTTTGTTGTAGTGTGTGAGGAGAATCCATTTGATGATGAATGCCATGTGTTTTTAAAAAATCATTGAACTCATTGCTGGTGTATTCTCCCCCTCAATCTGAGTGGAGTGTTTTTATTTTCCTACCAGTCTCTATTTAAACAAGGGCTTTAAAATTCTTGAAAGTTTCAAAATATTGGTCTTTTGTAGAAAGACAGCATATCCACATTTTTTCGTGAAAATCATCAACAAAGAGCATGGAATATTGAAACTGAGAGTGGCTAGGTATCATTGGTTTGCACAAATCGGTATGCACCAAGTCAAGTTTTGCCTTAGCCTGAAATGTACTATGTTTGAATGGTGTTCTATTTTGTTTTCCTGCCAAAGAATGCTGACATTTATTTGTATGCTTTTTTAGAGGTGGTAAACCCCTAACCATGTTGTATCGACAAAGTGTGTCAAGATATCCAAAACTCACATGTCCAAGTCTTTGATTCCATAGTTGAGTTGATGATGTATCCTTAGCTACAAGTGCTTGATCATTTCATTGAACACAATCCAACTGAAACATTCTTCCCACATTCGAAGCTTTTGCAACAATTTTTGATCTTCGTGACGTATCTCGAATTAGGCACATCTTTTTACCGCCTGTACAATCAAAGTCAATTTTGAGATTGTGATCTAATAATGGACTCACGGATAAAATGTTTTTTGTTAAACCAGGGACATAATGAACATCTGTAATTTTACAATTATGTTGCCCAAGTGGTAGTGAAATGAAACCAATTCCTTCAAAACTATATGATGTATCATCACCCAAAGAGACATGATTTTTGGTGGGTGTTTCACTCATTGTGAAGAATCAATATTTCTTTCTTGTCATGTGTCAAGCTGTACCCGAGTCGACATGCCAAATTTGATTTGTAGAATTGGATACTTCATCTGACTATTTAGAATATAGGAAGTCATCACCATCAAATTGATTTTCTTGTTTGACTACATTTCCTTGTCGAGTTGGTTTCTTCTTCCACTTGTTATTATTTTTTCCTTGTTTATTCTGTTGTTGGCCAAATTTTTTTTTTGGTAATTAATCTTTTTACCACTTGATGATCCTTGTTGGAATGTGTTGTACCAACAATTTTTTAAGTCATGTCCTTTTTCGACCACAAATAAGACATTTTTGTTAGTCCTTTTGGCCTTGTTGAGTATTACCTTGCTTCTGAGGCTGTTTACTAGACTTATCCTATTTTTTTCCATTTTGATTAGAAGCAAGTGCCTACTCTTCAGTTTTAGTAGTTAAGTGAATAGCTTCCTCTTGTTGTAGCATATTTACTAACTCTTAAAAAGTTGTTGTTTGACTAGTTATGTTTAACGAGGTCACAAAAATCCTATAAGAAGGAGGAAGAGCTCTCAATACTATAGGCATGAGTGATGTGTGAGTTAATTCTTCTTCCAAAGCTTGAAGTGATGCATGTAAAGTTGCTACTCTTCTAAAATCTATTTCAACTTTTTCAGTTGGTTGCATTTTCAAGTTCAATAGTTGACTCTGGAGATGAAGTATTGTGTTCTTATTTTTTGACTCATATACTGTTTTAAACTTGTCCCAAGAATATTTTGTTGTTGTGGTCTCACGAATATGAGGTTGCACCTCATCTGAAACACTAAACAAGATTATTAACTTTACTTTTTGATTTGCACAATCAAATGTAGCTTATTATGTAACATATGTTGCAGATCTTGTTAATGTACCAGAAACAATGGACCATAGATTTTCAAAACCAAGTTGTGCACGAATTTTTGTTTTCCATGCTAGATAATTATCAAAACGTAAAAGTTGAGAATCTGGCAAAAATTAGTTTGGTGCCACAATTGTAGCCATTCTGAAAAGTGATAAACAATAGAAGAAAAATTGAACACTTTTCCCCCCTTAAAACATGCACATCCCCTCCAAAAATATTATTTTATTTATTTTTGGGCTCCTTTTTAGCCATGTCCAATGAATTTTTGGCACTATTGGCCCTATTAAAAATTTGGCTCTGTGGAAAATATGCAAAAATAAAATGGCTCTCTTGGCCGATTTGAAAAAAACATAAAAATTTTGGACTCTTTGGCATCTTTTCAAATACAAAAATCTTATTTTTACAAATTTTACAAAATAAGTCTTTTCCAAATTTGATTAAAAACTAGACCAAGATGTAGAGCTTGCAAAAACACACACTGTAAAAAAAATGGCACCTCAACCCTAGGTACCAGTTGAAAGTTATGCCTTGTTTAAATTACAATTTTAATATCTTTCCGGGCCCCATTCCAAAAATGGAATTTTTTTTATGCTTATGACTTTTTTCATTGTGTCCAAAAATGGAATTTTTTTAGAAGCGACGTTTTTAATAAAAAAACATGCACATAAAGGCTTACGTGCATGCATAGTGTGTTTCAAGGCACAACTTCAATTCAACCGCTCTTTTTGAGCGTTATAATAACCCTTGGCCACAACTTTTTTTATTATTTTTCTTTCTACGCTGGTGATTGTTCTTGCAGACAACTTCTTCTTCCTTTTCTGCAACACATTTTTTTCCTTGTAGGTTGCAAATCTTTTCCACGGTCAATTTGAAGTCTTTGTTTTATATGCAGGCACGTTGGAGATCATTGAAATCTCCTATCTTCTACTCCTTTGATAGGATTAGATATATACAAACATACATACAATTATTTTGCTAGATATATGAAAAGACAGAGCATAGAGAAAAGGAAATACAATTTATGTGGGGAGGTTGAAAATCTTGGGTCCCCATAGTAAAAAATATTATATATATATATATTTTTAAAAATGTTTCCAATTTAAAAAAATACAGGTACAGGAAATTAAAAAAAACCAGAGAATGAAACAATGTCACCTTTTACAACAGATTAGCATCGAAGTCTGCAAGGGCATGTGATTGTACTCCAAGTGTTATTCAACTAAAAATCAATTGTGATTTAGGGTGTGGAGCTGGGTAGGGGCTGTGAAATGGCTGGGGGCATCTATGGCTCCTCCTAGCTCTGTAATTTCTTCAGATCTCCCTTAACTTCCCTAAAACTTCCTACAGTCCTCTCTAGATCAGAATACTTCTTTGATACCAAATCTTGATAATGAATACTTGAAAAGCTTATTTGACACATAATATTCGCACATAAACAAGACAGTGCTTGTGTATTTTATTATTATCGAAATCAAGCATAACAAAAAAATGAGAGAGATACAATATTTATATAAATTGGACAACTTCTATCTCATCCACAATATATGGAAACAAATCATCTAATTTGAGAAAATATGTAGAAATAGCATATTGCCCCTCATGGAAATCATTTGAGAACAAAATATGCAAGATAGAATATGATCCCACAAACATTGGGATGAGAACACTATCACTTAGTTAACCAACAACTAAGGATAACTTATACAAATTGACATAAGTTTAAAGCATTTAAATTAAATACTTTAACTTACTACATTTACTCAAATATCAAGTAATGATGAATTAAGGTAAGTTTTGTTCCTAACAAACAACGAATCTTAATTAAGTTATAGAAATGAACTAAAGAATATATTTCTTAGGTGTAGTACCATAAATTTTAGTTGTGAAGATTAAATATCTTTTAAGACGATAGTGTTTTGCAAACTAATGTGGCTAGAATGGGAAGGAGGGTACAACAAGTTTAAACATTAAATTCATTAGATAATCCCATCTACTGAAGGTTAATTTCAAGAGTATTTTGAGATCTCTGTAACCTAACACATAAGTAAGATCTGAAGAGAATATATTCTTCTTACTACACACATGATAACCAATCCTGGAAGGGAACCACTTACTATAGATAACATTTGATCAAGTCGTTCTTAACTGATGGCTTCACGATGATGTCGCTTAATATACATGCTATGGCGGTAACTCAACTAGGGTTCTGATTTAGTTAAGATAGAAGGTGTCATTGATCATACATGTTTAAGTTCATTCTAAGGTTTTCAATTTTCTATGAAAAAAGTATAACACAAGAGGGTTAGTTATACCAAAATTTTGTACTAGGGTTGTCTAATTTGCTTGGATTTCTTTATTGTATTTTCAAAGTAAAGAACAAAACACATCAATTAATCAATCAACTATTGCACACTAGAAATTCCCTACAAGATATTACATTCAAATTAATTTAACATATATAACTTTTTCCATATGCAAATCTAAATAAAAAAGCTACCCATGAATAAATGCACATTTCCCAAGGCATTCCTAAACTAACATCTCATACATATAACTAAATTTCAGTAACATGGCAATACATTACACATATATACATTTTTCAATAACCTATATACATTACAATAATAAAAAATGGATTACAACACGCCTTTTCGCCATCTCACTTCCACCCTACAAAGCCATGTGCGCATGATATGAGTGATAAATAGATGACATGGCATCCACCCTAATCTATCATAATTAAAAAAATTTAGTTTCCCATTTATATATAATAATAATTCAAATTCAAATTCAAAATAAAAGGTTTAGAGACATGTATTCATTTCATTTCATTTAAATTCATTTCGTAACTAAGGAGAGAGAAGGAGATAGGGAAGAGAGAGAGAGAAACTATTTTACCGAAAGTTCAATTTCACAAAACAAGTCACATAGTAAGGTTTCAAACAATTATTTACAAGTGTCAGTAAATTTCCATGATGGTTTGGGAAACCCAACCCGATTCCTACAACTTTCTTCTTACGTTTCCTTACTGGTTGCAAAAAAGTTCAATAAATGCTCAGAGGTTAAGAAACCACTTTCAAATGTTATCCTCTAATGAGAAAACACACCTCAGGTAAGTTTCTACATGTCCTCTTATACACCAAGAATTCATAGGAACTAAAGGAATTCAGAACTGGAAAATGGTTTACAAATGACGACAAGATTTCTGGAGCCTCCAGTTGTAAATTGTCCAGTTTAACCTAGTCAACTTACGACAGAAAGCCAACAAAATGGCTTTACCAAACTATCAGGAAAAGTGTTTTTCCTCAAATTGAATGTTCAAGGAAATTTTCTAGTAAAAATAATAGAGGTTTGCGAAGATGGATAAGCATTTCACTTTCCAAGATTCAAATGGCGGTTCAAAACAAAAACCAATTTTTAAAAAAAGGTTTTAGTAGCTTCCTACAACTACAAAATGGTGTAACATTGCTCCTAGTAGGGTGTCTAAAATATCACAAATGATCATTTGGGGTGAATCCAAAGACTACGGGGACTCTTCACATAACCAGGTATACAAATGAAGCTTAACATCCCGTTTCAGGAGTTATGAAGGTTACTTTGTGAGTCTGTGGAAATAATTTTTTTATCTATTTAAACAAGGAGATGGTCAACATATTTATAGGGAAGTCAACTTCATGTAGTCGATAAAACAATATCGTAGTGATCTAGTTTGGTCTATAAGTTTTCTAAATCACTTCAAAATGAGGGTTGAATTTCATGGTTGGCTACAAAATGGTTATTTTCATTGCGTGAGTTACAATACGACATTATATTTTTTTGTAACAAGTTGATATAAATAATTAAATATATGGTAATTCTAAGATTTTAAAATTATATTTCATCACAAATGAAAAACTAAAGTATGAGAATTACGAAAGACAAGGAGAGATGAACCATGCCTGACATCAATCGACGATAGAAGATAAGCGGTTTTTGGCGATCCAAGCTGGTTGTAGTTTCTATAGAGGTTTCAAATCCATTTTCACCTAGCCCATCTCGTATATCTTAAGGTCCTACTGTTTCTTCAAGGTTTATTCCTTTTAGTTGTGTACTTCACTATCTCCCATCCATACAACACTATAAAGATCTAAAAGACAGGTATCATACTCTGGAGGAGGATAAGGCTCCATTCTAGGAAAGTAACTCCAACTATTTTCCTCAACATTTGTTGATATTTAAGCATATAACTTGAGGTCTTTTGGCAACAACCTTCACAAATTCTTCCAGTTTCACATGCTTTAAAAAAATAGATTACCTTTTCCTTATAGGTGTGAGGATTGTGTTTCCTATTCAATATTTTCACAAAATCACTTCCATAAAGATAAGGTGGGAAAGGCATCCCAAAACTCCAGCCCCTCCATGATCAAAGTAAAAATGAAAATATGATCATTCTCTTCTTCATATTTTTCAAGAAGAATTCACCTATCTAAATCCTATGTGTATACGTGTATTATTTAAGGCATTGAGAGTAGAATCATGTATAAATCTCATATTTTCTAAGATCCACAACGTGACAATCATCCTTCCAACCCGCGTCAAATAGGGAAATGAGAGATGGAAAACGGAAAACATGTCTTTGAAAGGTGAAGTCATGCTCTCCTAGAGCTGTGAAGGGGGAATGTGGTGGCCAGTAAAAAGCAGGGACACTGCTTGAAAAAACACCTCAAAGAGATGGGGTCTATAGAGATTTCCACGATTGCAGGAAAAACACAAAATGAGACTTCAACGTGGCTTTTCATAGTTCACCCTTGCCAACAACCAACAAGTGTCCACCTTCCCAACTCCCATAACCATAAGAACGCAGTAAAAAAAAGTCTTCCCCTCACTCCACAAGACTCAAGAATACCTCCATGTAGCCAACCAAGGAGAAGGCAAACTAGAGAAAGAAGAGAAAAAAAAAAACTAGAGAGCGGACAATAGGGGAAAATTATACGGACGGGGGAAAGTCATATTGCATTGACTAACCTGGTAGGAGCTCAACCACTTCCACATGCCAACAAGGGTAAGCTTCTCCCCTACGCCAAAGAAAGAAGGATAAAAATTTCCATAAAGGATGGCAGGTCGGTGGGTGAAAAATCAATTTCTACTTTAATTTAAATGATTAAAGCAAGCATGAATGTAGGCTTGATCGACCATGGGGAAAAGACCAAAGGTTGGAGTTTCGAAGGCAACACAGGACAATGACTAACCAAGGCACCACAACGGGGAATCCTCTTCATTTGCACAAACCGAGGCTCCCATAACGGGAATCATAAAAAAAACAATAAAATAGCTTAATGATAATTAATAATAATGTTTTTAACAATCTACAATAAATAAAAAATAAAAAATCATCGATTGACAATTAAAGTAATAATATCATTATCATTATTATTATTATTTTACAGCTTAAAATAATTATTAATCATAATTATAATGGTTGACAACCAAGCTTGATAATTAAAATAATAACCAAAGATCGACAATTCATAAAAATTAATAAAGTATGGACATTCCTTTTAATTGGACATGCTTTAACAACACCAAATTGTCATTCAAGCCACCTACTTGGATTCGAGAACACGGTCTGACTTTAATAGGGTAATCGTAAAGGACACTGAGGAGGCCCACCACTAGAGGCATCAATAATGACATGGGGAGACACGATGGGGAGGAAGGATGCTAATCCTTCCCTGTGACAAGGTTAAAGTCAACTAATGGTCAACATGAGGACACACAACCATTCCACGCTTAGCAACAGGGTCACCAAAGTAAAAACTGGGGTAAACGTCGAATAGGCATTACATTTTCCCCCCCTTAAGAAAGCATCATCCTCGTTGTGACATAACATTGAAGGAAGGAAAGGAAACAAGCATCAAGGAATAGATAAAGATGAAAATACCCCTCATGGTTTAAATTTAATCATTAGATCATCGCTACGGAGTAGCCTTATAAAATTTTTTGTAGAATGTTCAACTTTCAAAAAAATTCAAAGTTTGGTAGTTACCTCTTATTCATTATTTAATTAGTATCTTCCCATTTACATTATTCCAAATTCAAGTTTTGTAAAATTTCAGTGTTGTAGTATTTTAGTTTATTCATTCTTATGGGTGCCCAACATGAACTGCTATCACAACACCCTACAAGGGTCATACACAACACTAAGGATTCACAAACATAAATTTACACACTTTCATGACGGCACCACACCACAAGAGCTTAAGCACATAATGGAAGAGAACATGTGTTAGGAAACAAGGGATAAAATATGTGGAATAATCCCTCACAAAATCGCAACAGGAGAAACTAATATGCAGAAAATATTATAGATCTTAAATAAAAGTGTGGAATAAAATAACACAATACAAAGAGATAATATTTAACGTGGTTCACCCAATTTGGGCCACGTTCACCAAGAATCACTTGCTTAGATTTTATTACAAGCCACCACTTTCTCAATATAATACCCAGATCTATTTGGAGTTACGCTCAACAAAACTCTATAGAATTCACACCCGAATTCAAAACACATATGTAATGTTACATTACCCTACCATATGCATAAAACCATATAAGTAGACAATTGCTTAAATAGTTTTACAAAACCATGGGTATTAAAACAATGGGCCAAAACCATTCCATAAACCTATGGGTCAAAAATCCTGCCCATATGAGAAAATCACGTTTCCCGATATATAGGGCACGTTTTATTGTAGGAAAAATATGGAAAGTGTAATGTACTCTTAGTGTACAGTCTTCAAAACTTTTTCACATGAAAATAGGCTCCACAACCTAACAATCTCCCACTTGGAGACTAGTTTTTCTCCGAGCAAGCTTCTCAACCCTTCACTAGTTTCTGTGAAGACTAACCAAAGCTGAACACAACTTTATTTTTTCCCTTGTGACCACATTGGTCATCATGTCTACAGGTTTCTGACTAGTATGGATCTTCTCCAGCTTCAACTTCTCTTCCTCCAAAATTTTCCTAATGAAATGGTACCTTAAATGTATATGCTTCATCCTAGAGTGGAAAGCAAGTTCTTAGCTAGGTGTTTAACACTCTGACTATCACTATGCAGCTTTCCCTCCTCCTGCTTATGCCCCAACTCCTCAAGTAATTTCTATAACCAAATAATTTCTTTGCTTGCCTCTATGGCAAAAAAATACTCAGCCTATGTGGTTGATAAAGCCACCAACTTCTGTAGTCGTGAAATCCAACTTACTGCTGTCCCACCTATAGTGTAAACATAACCTGTTGTGCTCCTCCTGCTCTTTACATCTCCAACCATATCTGAATCTACATAACCACACAAAGTGGTGTCTAATCCACTATAACACAAAAATGTCCCCATGGTCCATCTCAAATACCGAAGGATCCACTTTATTGCCTACTAATGATCTCTACCTAGATCACTCAAAAATATATTCACCACTCCCACTGCATGGGCAACATCAGGCCTGGTACACACCGTGGCATACATCAAACTACCCACCACTGATCAGTAAGGTACCTGTTATCCAAAATTCACCCCTCAAGGTAATTTTGATAACATGCATCAAATTCTTTAGTCCCAAAGCAATTATATTGAGTCTGGACAAAAATTCATGTTTCTAGGGTCCCCTCATATTTTTCTAACTCCCCTGTCCCCCAAGAAGAGAGAAAGTTCTAAGAAAATGTGAAAAAATTGCAAAAAAAACAAGCTCGGGCCAGAAAAAATTGTGAAAAATGGCTAAGTTCTAGTCCTCGCAACAGTCGGGATAGTTGGGACATCTGGACGCGAACCGGCCGAAAGGCTGCCAGGCGGTCCGCACAGCAATTGGGACATTTGGGACAAAGGGACGTGTAGGACGCGGAAATCTGAACTAGCTGAAAAGTTGAAAAATTGACTAACTGTTGAAATAGGCAGTCCGGGACGCGTGGGACAAAAGTACGCGAACCGGCCGAACCGGGTGAATCGGGAAAATTTGTCCCAGACAGTCTGAAAGCAAATGGGACATCTGGGCCGCGAGTACGTGAACCGGCCGGTTCGGCCAAAATGGGAAATTTCAGCACTGTGCCAAGTGGGACAGAGGGACGCGTGGGACGCGAAAAGCCGAAGCGGCCGAAGGCAGAGAAGAAAAGTCAACATTTGACCTATGGAACTTCAAACGGCCATAACTTTTGACTCCGAGCTCCGATTTTCACAAAATTGGACTTTCTGGAACGAGCAAGACGTCCTAATTTTAATGAGGGTAGATATATTTAAATAAAAGAAACATATTCGGCTCCAGTCAATCAATGCTCATTCCCGTCAAATGACAGAAAACGCCTGCTAGACCCAAAATAGCTGCCCGCACTCAGAAAGCCATAACGTTTGCATTTCTCAACGAAATCGCACAATATTGGTACCGTTGGAATCGTGGTTCCAAGCCTAGTGCAAAGAAATCAAAAAATTCCAGATTTGACGAGAAATTGATTGAGTTTTTTAAGAAAACGTGGCCGGGTTCAGAACAGTGTTTTATTTGGTAGCTGGGAGTGCAATTAAGAGGCATGGTCATCATTCTTTCTCTGCTGCAGCACATGAGACAGTATGGGGAGCCTTTTGCAAGTAATTTACAATCATTTCACTCAATTTAATTCCTCTTACAGGTGGTTGAAGGACAGATTTCGGGATTTCCATTTTCCCTTCCCTTTTCCTTCTCATTTTTCTATAAATTGGAGTGTTGGGCTCATTGTAAAAGGGAGAGTTTTTGGGTAGCAAAGCTCTGCCAAAATTGATTTGTGAAGCTAGTGTGTTGCAGGCCCTTGTAGTGGACTCCTTGCATGGTGATCCAGGCCCTTATCTTGTAATAGACTGAATTGTGCATACCAGGAAGCAATAAAATACAAGTTTGTGGATGTATCTTCCCCTGCTGTGTTTTCTTGCATTCTTGTTGCCCTTTTATCTTTCCACAAGAATATTGTGTCTATTATTATGTTCTTGCAGGATTTCATTATCATTGTGTGTGCTTGGAATATTGCTGTGAATGCATTTTGCTAGATTATGGAGAACTGTCATCACCTCTTCTAGTGTGCACTTTTCCTCTGTATTTCACACATTTGGAGACTACTCTCACATCCTCCTTTTCTGGGTGTATCACCGCTTTAGTGTAGGCTTTCATTTTATGCATTCTCTTTCCCTGGTCCCTTGGAAATTTAGATTAGAACAATTAGCTTATCCTGCATTAGAGTAGATTGTGGCAGGTAGTTTAGGAGCAAGAACCAGCTTTCTCTGGAGGTCTATCTCAAGTAGCAAGTCCCACAACTTGGAGATAGTACCCATGTTATCCAATCATGCTGTTATTTCAAGTATATGCACAGGGGTGCTGTGATTTGGTGATAACAGTACCTTAGACATATGGTATCTTTCTTGATCTATCTTGGGACATTACTCCTTTGATAATTTGAAATGGCCTGCCAAAGGAGTCCCAACCAGTTTAACATCCTGCATATTAAACCTCTCCAAGACCTTCTTAATGTACTCTTCCTGAGATAAATTCAGCTTCTATTCCTTCCTATCCAAGATATCCTCATACCAAATGTTGGTGCTCAGAATTGTCTCGTCCCATTTGTGCCCTTGGAAATTTATCGAGTTACAGCCTCTATCATTTTATCCTTCCCCATGTTGTGCTTGGCTAGTCTTTGTTGCCATTTTTTATTTTGCCTCTAGGTCAAACATCATGTATGGGTCCATATTTGTCTCCTAGTTTCTTTGTTCCTCTGGAAAGGTCTATATTTTGAGTTCCCCGGGCTCTGTCCTTTAAAAAAATTTCATGTTTTCCCATTACCTCTATTGCCAAAATCAGAATTTGTGTTCTTGACATTCTGCCTAAAATTACTTGAAGAATAATGAGTTGATGTGTCCCTAAGGATCGTGTTTGAGCCTTACAATAGTGTAAAGTCTCTGTCATTGAAAAAAACTTCATTTTTAGGCTCAAATGCTCGTGTTTCTGTATTTTATGGTTTGATGGGTATTTTCTCCAAATTTACATCCTTACATCTACAGGGGATGTGGAACCTTTTGGTTGGACGCGGCTCAGCTAAATACTTCAAAAATTCTATAAAAAGCCTCAACTCAGAAATATGTCCACGTGGGTGAACGACTCTCGTTTGAGAATCAACTTTTTGGTCTGGCTTTGAAATAGTGCTGGAAGGACACATGGAGGCTTGGTGAGATGGGGACATATGGAGGCCTCTGCTTGCTTTGAATTTTGCTTAGACTTTTCAATGGCCAAAAGGAGACTTCCTAAGAGCATGACACGTGGTGCCTTCCACTGGGTTTCAAGTATTCATAAAAATCTCGCTGGAATAGGACACATGCCGAGCCCATGCTCATTCAAGATATAAAATTTTTGGGACCGCCTCAAGGTGTTTCGTGGTGACACGTGGTAGTTTGAAAATTCAAAGAGGTGGGGAGGCAGACCATCAGGGGCAACTTGGAAATTTTTCCTCTTGTATTCAAATGACTCAAAGTATCAAACTAACCCACAAGCCCGAGGGTAAAAAGTCAAAATTCATCTGAGAAGTCAATAGCAGAGGTGCGGGCTGGTGGAGGAAAAGTGAAAAATTTTCCCTTTGAGGGAAAAGGGAGTTAAAGGCATAAAGGGACCCAGGGTTGCATTGGAACCCACTTTAGAAACTTGAAGTGGAAGGGCAGAGCTGCGGAGGAAAAATGTTTTTTTTTCCTTTTTTCCAAAAAGATGCAAAATGTGTAAAATTGAGCCATGATTCCATATCTAGTCATATTGCGCCACGTGTAAGGCAAAAATCTCATCGGCAAAGCGGCGGAGGAAATCAAGAAATTTTGCAAATTTTCCAAAAGTAGTAAAAAGGTAAAAAGACATCCTGAGGCCCGGATCTGCCACGTGGAGGGCTCAAATTTGAAGTTGAGGAACAAATCAATGGTAGCTATGCATTTCACCAGTTTGGCCACCATTTGAGCTCCAGGAAGTTTGGAGATGTGTTTTTTGCATCAATCTTCATCGAATTTTTTTCCAATTCGTGTCATTTTGGCCTGCAGGGTCTGGATTAATCAATTTGGGGGTTCAATTTGTGAATCCAAGGCATTTTTCAAATAAATTTTTACTCTGGTTCGTGAAAAATGTGAATTACCAGATCCAAAGTTGCAGAGTAAAAATTGGGAAGGAAAATTTTGAAATGATGAAATGAAAGGGATCTACATGCGTGGGAAATGAAAAATGTGCTTCCACTTTGAAGAATGATGAAAGTTTTGTAATGATTCACCTTTTGAAAGAACAACTGGAAAATTTTTGTGAGTTTGTTAAATGTCATTTTCCAGAAATATTGCAAAGCAAAGGTGCTTCGAATATTCCACTTTTGGAGGGAATATTTGAGGGGAAAAGTGAGTGAGTGAGTGAAAGTTATATATTGCATGAATTTTTCATGCAAATGGTCAGAGAAACTTAGAATTTTCATGGAAAAATATGGGAAGAAGCCCATTCTCTGAGAAACCACCTGAGAACCATTTTAATTCCTTTTTTGCATCAAATTTATATCATGTTAGGTTGGTTGCAGATGTATAGCCACTAACAAGCTCTAAGATTGTTCTTGTAACATTCCCCTACTGATAATTTTGGTCATTTCTGGATTATTTTGTGTTGTCTCTGGGAAAAATTTGCATACGCTTATATTTCAGAATGCTTTCAATTTGTGTTTCTTGCTCCTATTGCAATCTGGTGTTTAGAGTTTCTTTCATCATGCAGGTCTCATTCTTGTGATAGCTTAGTGGTATTTGCAATCCCAAGATCAGAAGAGCTTTCATCTTATAAAGGGATAAACAAATTTAAATTCACTCTGCCTTCCTTGATACAAAGATTGTTTGTAAACCTATGGGTGCACCTTAGGTATGATAAAATAGAAATTTCTAAATGCTTAACTGATTCATCTAGCTCAAGATTTTGTGATAGACCATCAGAGATTGTGTGGAAGAGTGTAGATCTGGGCTTCCATTTGGTGCACATATCCTAGTTGAAGGAATACCTTAACCTCTTTGAAGCATTCTGTTGTTTGGGTTTTGTTTTTCAAGTTTTGCAAAGGTCCTCAAAGAAGTTGGCAAATTTTGGTTAGTCTTGTCTGAAAATCTCCCACCCCAAAATTCATTTAAATCACCTAATCCCACCTATACTACCCCTGTGTTGAATTATGTGTCTACAAGAGAATATAACCCATTTACAAAAATGCACAAAGCAATCAGGATCACACCATGTCTCAAGTAGCTTCAGCCTTGTCTTGAAAGCATTTCCATCATTTAGTAGTGACAGCTCTGTTGAGTTTGAATAATGGGAAATTGATCATGTTTTCTCAAGGCCATCTCCATACAATCTGCATAATACAAGGATATCTTCACCCCCTTCATAAAATAGAGGCTACAATACAGGTTCTCTTACCTTGGTTGAGAGGCACAACCTAAAATAGTGAGGATAAGATCAAATCCTTTCAAGGTGCTACCCACTTCTTCAAAGCCTGAGTGCTAATAAGTTAGATAAATTGCTTCCTCAGCTACAAAATGACATATAAATCATTTATCTGCCTTTGAGTGTCTTGTAAAATTCATGATGCTACTCAAGTTGTGAAGGAGATTAAATCTGGGTACCAACACATTTCTGGCACCGTTGCCGAGGAGTATTTCAGTATTTCAAAGCCCTGGTAATACATTTTATGTGATTTATGTGCAACTACATTGAGAAGCATCATTTTCTAGTAGATTTATAAAGCTGGAATGTAGAGTATAGTTTTGAGTTTAATATTTTCAAGTGTCTCCAATTTTTTGTTTCAAACTTTACACCATAGTTGAAAAATTGAATAAAAGAAGATTAGATCTGTTAAAGCTTTGCATAGTGCTGATATTTGCAGTCATTTGATAGATCTTCATAGTGCATTTGCACAAACTAGGGTGAAAGTCCTTAGTGGTGACTCCTTGTTGTTATATTTTTGATAAATACCAGTACCTTATCATACATTAAGTGAAGTTTGTCACATAAAATCTGCAAACCTGGAAGGAAGAAGATCTTTCTTCAGGAGAGACCCAAGTAGAAAATTATTTCAAGAATTGGGAAAGACAGTTTTAGAGGAAAGAAAAGTTTGGAAGGTTGTTGAAGGTCAGACATCAAGCAAAGGAATATCCATTGGTGAGAGAGATCAACCTTTAATAGAGGATTATCACTCTTCTTCCAGTGATTTTGATTCAAGCAATCTTCTCATAAACTTGTTTACTTCAACTAGTGAAGGTCCTTCTGCTGTACCTGGTGAGTTCCTTCTTCAATCTGCACCTGTGTGTTTCAATTCTAATAAAACTTTCCAAGAAAATCAACACCTAGAGAATACCAATCTTGTGAACTACATTCTTGAGCCCCAAAGACCTTGCACTCCTCATCAGCTTGTGTCACCCCCAAGATCACCTCCACCAAAAAACATGGCTCAGCCTCCACCTAGGCCTCCATTTGTGGTCAACACCTTTGGCCCAATAAATTTTAGGGGAATGGCTGGCTATCCTAATGTTGTGCCTCAGGATGTCAGAAGTAGATTGCCAAAGTTCCAAGGGAATAATGCCATAACAGGTGATCAACATTTGAAACTCTTTATTAATATGATGGAGGATTTTGAAATTGGATTTGAGGATGTGTACATTAAATTGTTTGTCCACACTTTAGAGGAGGATGCTAGGGATTGGTACAAGGCCTTGCCAGATAATTCTATTGATTCATGGGCTGAAATGCAAAATGCATTCAGGCTGCAATATGGTGACAAGACTAATCCCAGGTTCCTTTTATCAGAGTTTGAGAATATCAAGAAGAACCCAAATGAATCGGTCCATGACTTCAACACAAGGTTCAATAAAACTTTGAGGAGATTGCCGGTGAATTTAAGACCATGTGATGAATCTTGTTTGATAAAATATTCTGATGCATTTGATAAAAAGGCTGCATATTACTTGAGGGACAAGAACCCTGGAAATTTAAGGTAGGCCTTCACCATGGCACTTCAAATTGAGAACAATATCAAGGTTGTTGGGAAACCTCCTAAGAGAGAGGGAGTTAAATTGGTAAACCCTGAGAAGCCTTAAGCAAGCAAGAGTGTAGACTTGGAGGAAGTGGTGAAAACTTTGGCAGGGGCTGTCAAAGAGATTTCCTACAAGTTGGCAAGAGCTGAGAAGGGAATTGGACAAACTTCACAAGGTCAGCCTAGGCAGCAAGCACAAGATAGATTTGGAAATCACCATAGGAATGAGCAGAGATTTGATGACAAAGGTAAAGGGCCTATTGGATTTGGAAATAGGCAATCTCAGGCCAAGGAAAGTAAGGTAGTGCCTGATCTGTTAAATGCTAGAGTGGCTGTTGTTGATGATGCAAATCAGATTGACTGGTGTGACAGATGTTTATTACCCCATCCTCCATGTGGAACAGATCAGAAAATTGAAGAGGAAGATGATGATTGTAATACGGATGATGATGCTTGCATGATGGACTGCCCTACAAACTCATGTCAAGGAGCAACATCCACTGAAGTGATAAGTGCAAGGACTGCTGCTAGCTTTTGGGATTGCATCCAACGGGTACATATTTTTCCTCCTCATGTTTTAGAAATTGATAATGTACAAGCCTTTGAGCTGCCCAATAATGATTTTGAATACTTGAGGGCATTGATGATCAAGAAGTATGATGGAGGTATACCCTCGGAAGAGGATAGGCAGCTGCTTATGAATGTTGTGGTGGCCCAAGAGAAGGAGTATAACACAAGAAGTAAGGCTATCAAGGGAGCTGGGCCTCAGGAAAAAAATAAAACCCCATTGCTTTCTAATATCCCAAAAGAGGTTCCTAAGAAAGAAACATCTGCTAAGAGCCCTGTTGTCCCAAGAAAAAGTTATGCTTCACCCCATGCTCAAATTGTTAAAAACCTTGTGCCATCTGATGAAATTTCCAGCCCTCCTTCCACTGTTGTTTTTCCTAAATACATTCCCTATGACATCGCTCAAGTTTTGAGCCAAATCAAGGTCAGTGTTCCAATTGTTGAGCTTCTTAGAATCCCTGAGCACAAGAAGAGAGCACTTGAGTATTTGGGATTGAAGGAGGAGAAGGCTGCCGTGAAAAGGAATGTGAATGTTGTAGAAGCTCCACTTGCTATTGCAGAGGTAGGAAAGACATCAGCATTGGAAGAATTTGGTGAACCACTGGAGGTATATTTGGGAACATCCTTGGTTGAATCTCAGCTGAGTGTTGACCCTTTCTTCACAACTTTGATCATCAAGGACAGGTTGCTACATAATTGTATGTTTGACTCCAGGGCATCATGCAATGTCATGCCTTTGGAAGTTATGAATGAGTTAGATATCAAAGTAACAACATCGTATGGAAAGTGTACTGCCATGGATTCCAGGGAAGTGCTAGTTGTTGGATGTGTCAAAGGTTTGGTGGTGCAACTTGCAGCCTATCCGGGTAAGAATTTGAAACTTGATGTTGTAATTGTCGATTGCCCTGCCAAATGGGGTATGTTGTTGTCAAGAAAGTGGGCTGCAAGTGTTGGAGGGAGTGTCCAAATGGATATGTCTTTTTCCACCATTCCCATTGAAGGTAGCCTTGTAAAATTATATGGAGAGAAGAAGATGTTGCATCTAATTGAGGATCCAAACAATGCTTCTTATGAAGTATTATTTGCTGATGTTGATGTTGATAATTTTATTGGGTTTGCTGATGGTAAGGAGCACAAGATGGATTAGTCTAAGTGTCTTGAAGAAGTAGGCTCTCCATGGACTTTGTTATTTGATGGAGCTTGCTCCAAATTTGGTAATGGTGCTGGTGTTGTTTTGATCTCTCCAAGCAAAGAGGAATTTTTTTTTCTTTCAAACTTAACTTTGAATGCACCAATAACATAGCTGAGTATGAGGCATTATTGTTAGGGCTGAGGATTTCTTGGAAGTATGGCGTAAAGGATGTCATTGTAAAGGGAGATTCTGAGTTGGTTGTCAAACAAGTTAGAAAACTGTATGCAACAAAAAATCAGTGAATGAAACAATACAAACACGTAGTTTGGGATCTGATTGAGATGTTTGATTCCTTCAACATTGTTCATCATGACAGAAGTTTAAATATGATTGTAGATAGGCTAGCAGTGTTGGGGTCAAGATTTGACAATTGTACCGTTTCTCCATATTGTGAATATGATGTTGAAATACTCACTAGGCCTACAGTCCCTGATAACATCAAGCATTGGCAAGTATTTTATGATGATGCTCAGGTTCAGAGGTTTTTGTAGAACCAAGGTGAGTTTTTGGATCAGCATATTGATTTGGAACCATTAGTCTGTAATGTTGATGGAAAAGAAACCTTGTTTGGCAGGGATATCATTCAATTGAAGACTAACACCATCCCTAGAGGGCTGGTTGCTCTTGAGTCAAATTTTAACAATGTTGATTGTATAATCAATAGAAACATGTTTGCATCTAGAGATGTTGAAGAGCATGACTTGGGAACAAAGGAGAAACCAAGGAAGATTTGGTTAGGGAGTGGTTTAAACAAGGAAGAAAAATAGTCCTATATCCAATTATTGAAACAATATCAGGACTGTTTGGCTTGGTCTTATTCCAAGCTGAAAGCATATAGAGAAGACTTGTTCCAACATGAAATACCTCTTGAGAAAGATGCCAAACCATTCAGATAGAAGCAAAGGCCAATTAACCCACTCCTTTCTCTCAAAATGCAAGAGGAATTGAAAAATTTGAGAGATGGAGGAATCATTCAACCCACAAGGTATTCTTCTTGGGTTGCAAACTTGGTGTCGGTCAGAAAGAAAAATGGAGATATCAGACTTTGTGTGGATTTCAGAAATCTAAATAGAGCATCAATGAAAGACAACTATCCTCTACCAAACATGGAAAACATGCTGCAATTAGTGACTGGTTCTGAAATGCTTTCTACTTTGGATGGTTTCTCCGGTTATAACCAAGTTGTTGTCAAAGAATCAGAGAGGATTAAAACTACCTTTACTACTCTATGGGGAACATATGTTTTTGTCAGGATGCCCTTTGGTTTAATGAATGTTGGAGCTACTTTTCAAAGGGGCATGTACGTTGCTTTTGCTAGCTATATCAATGATTTTATTGTTATTTATCAAGATGATATTACTATTTTTTCTAGCAAAAGAATTGACCACTTGCAGCATTTGGAAAGAATGTTGATCAGATGTAGAGAATATGGCATTTCACTCAATCCAAAGAAGTGCCATTTTGGAGTGCAAAGAGAAAAAATACTTGGTCACATTGTGTCTAAAGAAGGAGTTATGATTGATCCACAAAGGATAGAAGCTATCAGCAAGATCCCGGTTCCAAAAACTAAGAAAGGAATCCAATCCTTCTTTGGTCAAATCAATTTCATTAGAAGGTTTGTGTCTAATTTTGCTGAGTTTACTCTCCCCATTACTTGCATGTTGAAGAAGGACCAAAATATCAAGTGGGAAGAGGCTTCCCTTAAATATTTTGATGGAATCAAGGAAGCATTGAAGCATGCTCCTGTTCTAGCAGCCCCAAATTACAAGAAACCTTTCCAAATCTTCTCCTTTGCTTCTGAGCACACCATTGCATCTTTTTGTTGCAAAAGGATGATGATGGAGCTGAAAGACCTATTTCCTTCTTTAGTAAGGCATTGCAAGTAGCTGAGTTGAAATACACAATCATGGAGAAATAGGCATTTGCCTTGGTAAAAGCAGCAAAAGTTTTTAGGCCTTATATTTTGAGTTCCAAAATTGTTGCTTATGTTCCTCACACAATGGTGAAAGACATCTTATCAGAGATGGAGATCTCAAGAAAAATGTGTAGATGGGTCAAAAAATTGTAGGAGTATGATATGGACATCCAGACCACAAAGCTAGTAAGAGGTTTGGGTCTTGCCAAGCTCATGGCTGAAAGCAATCTACAGAATGCTGAAGTAAATGAGGTAGAGGAAGAAAGGGCAGGTGTTCTTGAGAAATTGTTGAGTTCTGAATGGTACAAGGATGTAATCTTTTATCTTAGACACTTATGTTGCCCTGGGCATTTGAATAAAAATATGAAAAGAGCCCTCAAGATGGCTTCTCAAAAATATATCATTACAAACTTTGGGTTGGCTTGGAAGAACCCTGAAGGAATCCTCTTGAGATGTGTGACTGAAGATGAAGCTCCCAAAATAATTGTTGATTTCCATGGGGGAGTTTGTGGAGGAAATTTTTCTGGAAGAGTTATTGCACACAAAATTCTGAGGGCTGGTTATTGGTGGCCAACTCTTTTCAAGGATGCAACTCAGTTGGTTAGAAGATGTGAGAGTTGTCAACATTTCTCCAGAAGATTGAAAGCTTCAGGATCCCTTCCTTTGTAGCCTGTATCAATTGAAGCTCCTTTCAAACAATGGGGGCTGGAATTCATTGGTGAAATCTCTGATTCATCAAGTGCTGGACACAAATGGATTTTGGTAGCTACTGATTTTTTCACAAAATGGGTGGAAGCAATCCCCACTAGGAAGGCAACACACCAAGTTGTAATGGACTTCATATTGAATCATATCATCTGCAGATTTGGAGTGCCAGTCAAGATTATTGCTGATAATGCCATGAGTTTCAGAGCTGGACCTTTAGTGGCAATGTGCAAAGAGTATGGGATAAAGTTGACATATGCTTCTAACTACAATCCACAAGGAAATGGACAGGATGAGTCCAACAATAAAAACTTGTTGAAGATCATTAAAAGGACTTTGGAATTGAACAAGAAGAAGTGGGGTGAGCAACTAAAATTTGTTGTTTGGGCTGACAGGATCACTACCAAAAGAGCTACTGGTAAAATCCCGTTTGAATTGGTATATGGAACACAAGCTCTACTGCCCTTACATCTGCAATTGTCTTCATTTAAGTTTGTTCAACAACTTGAAGACCAAGAAATCAGTCCATATGAAGCAAGGATTAATCAGATTGTCAAGCTTGATGAAGCAAGAAGAGCATCCCATCAGAGGCATGTAAAATTCAGAGAGAGGATGAAGAATTTGTTTGATAAGAAGGTAACCCCAAGAGCTTTCAGTATTGGAGATCTTGTGCTATTGTGGGATAACAGGCATGAAGATAAGGGCAAGCATGGTAAATTTGATGCTTTGTGGATGGGCCCATATTCCATTGACATAAGAATTGGTGAGAATACCTTTTTCCTCAAGGACCTGGATGGGGAATTGCTTGAGCTGCCTGTTAATGGCAGACATTTGAAGCATTTTTTGGATTGATCCCCAAAACTGAGGTTTGCATATCACTTGTACAGTGTACAGTTGTTTGTTTTCTGCTCTATTTTTTGTTGTTTTGGTTTGCCTTTGTTTATCAGCTGGTTTTTGGGGTGTTTTGGCTTGTGACTCCATTTTCCCAATGGATATTTTGGCACTTGGTCTACTTTTGTTCTTGTGGCACTCACTAGGGAGTGCCCATCCCCAAGTCGGAGCCTATGTTGGTACTCGAAATTGTCTTGCCCCATTTGTGCCCTTGGAAATTTATTGATTTATGGCCTCTATCATTTTATCCTTCCCCATGTTGTGCTTGGCTGGTCTTTGTTGCCATTTTTAGTCTACCTCTGGGTCAAAGATCATGTATGGGTCCATATTTGTCTCCTAGTTTCTTTGTTCCTCTGGAAAGGTCTGTATTTTGAGTTCCTCGGGCTCTATCCTTTCAAAAAAACTCATGTTTTCCCATTCCCTCTATTGCCACAGTCAGAATTTGTGTTCTTGACATTCTACCTTGAAATACTTGAAGAAGAATGAGTTGATGTGTCCCTAAGGATCGTGTTTGAGCCTTGCAATAGTCTAAACTCTCTGTCATTGAAGAAAACTTCATTTTCAGGCTCAAATGCTCGTGTTTCTGTATTTTACAGTTTGACGGGCATTTTCTCCCAGTCAAATTTGCATCCTTGCATCTACAGGGGATGTGGCACCTTTTGGTTGGACGCGACTCAGCTAAATACTTCAAAAATTCTATAAAAATCCTCAACTCAGAAATATGTCCACGTGGGTGAACGACACTTTTTTGAGAATCAAATTTTTGGTTTGGCTTTGAAATAGCACCGGGAGGACACGTGGAGGCTTGGTGAGATGGGGACACGTGGAGGCCTCCGCTTGCTTTGCATTTTACTTAGAATTTTCAATGGCCAAAAGGAGACTACCTCGAAGCATGACACGTGGTGCCTTCCGCTGGGTTTCAAGCATTCAGACAAATCTCACCGGAACAGGACATGTGGCGAGCCCACACTCATTCAAGGTATCAAATTTTTGGGACTGCCTCAAGGTGCGTTGTGGTGACACGTGGTAGTTTGAAAAGTCAAAGAGGCGGGGAGGCAGACCATCGGGGGCAACTTGGAAATTTTGCCTCTTGTATTCAAATGACTCAAAGTATCAAACTAACCCACAAGCCCAAGGGTAAAAAGTCAAAAATCATCTGAGAAGTCAATAGCAGAGGTGCGGGCTGGTGGAGGAAAAGTGAAAAATTTTCCCTTTGAGGGAAAAGGGAGTTAAAGGCATAAAGGGACCCAGGGTTCCGTTGGGACCCACTTTAGAAACTTGAAGCGAAAGGGCAGAGCCGCAGAGGAAAAATGAAAATTTTTCCTTTTTTCCAGAAAGATGCAAAATGTGTAAAATTGAACCGTGACTCTGTATCCAGTCATATTGCACCACATGTCAGGCCCAAATCTCATCGGTGGAGCGGCGGAGGAAATCAATAAATTATGCAAATATTCCAAAAGTAGTAAAAAGGTAAAAAGACATCCCGAGGCCCGAATCTACCACGTGGAGGGATACAATTTGAAGTTGAGGAACAGATCGACATTAGCTATGCATTTCACCAGGTTTACTGTTGTTTGAGCTCCAGGAAGTTTGGAAATGCATTTTTTGCATCAATCTTCATAGAATTTTTTGCCAATTCATGTTGTTTTGGCATGTAGGGTCCGGATTAATCAATTTGGGGGTTCAATTTGTGAATCCAAGGCATTTTTCAAATAAATTTTTACTCTGGTTCGTGAAAAATGTGAATTACCAGATCCAAAGTTACAGAGTAAAAATTGGGAAGGGAAAAGTTGAAATGATGAAATGAAAGGGATCTACATGCGTGGGAAATGAAAAACGTGCTTCCACTTTGAAGAATGATGAAATTTTTGTAATGATTCACCTTTTGAAAGAACAACTGGAAACTTTTTGTGAGTTTGTTAAATGTCATTTTCCAGAAATATTGCAAAGCAAAGGTGCTTCGAATATTCCACTTTTGGAGGGAAGATTTGAGGGGCAAAGTGAGTTAGTGAGTGAAAGTTATATATTGCATGAATTTGTCATGCAAATGGTCGGAGAAACTTAGAATTTTCACGGGAAAATATGGGAAGAAGCCCATTCTCTGAGAAACCACCTGAGAACCATTTTAATTCCTTTTTTGCATCAAATTTGTATCATGTTAGGTTGGTTGCAGATGTATAGCCACTAACAAGCTCTAAGATTGTTCTTGTAACATTCCCCTTGCTGATAATTTTGGTCATTTATGGATTATTTTATGTTGTCTCTGGGAAAAAATTGCATACGCTTATATTTCAGAATGCTTTCAATTTGTGTTTCTTGCTCCTATTACAATCTGGTGTTTAGAGTTTCTTTCATTAGGTAGGTCTCATTCTTTTGATAGGTTAGTGGTATTTGCAATCCCAAGATCATAAGAGCTTTCATCTTATAAAGGGATAAAAAAATTTAAATTCACTATACCTTCCTTGATATAAAGATTGTTTGTAAACCTATAGGTGGACCTTAGTTATGATAAAATAGAAATTTCTAAATGCTTAACTGATTCATCTAGCTCAAGATTTTGTGATAGACCATCAGAGATTGTGTGGAAGAGTGTAGATCTGGGCTTCCATTTGGTGCACATATCCTGGTTGAAGGAATACCTTAACCTCTTTGAAGCATTCTGTTGTTTGGGTTTTGTTTTTCAAGTTTTGCAAAGGTCCTCAAAGAAGTTGGCAAATTCTGGTTAGTCTTGTCTAAAAATCTCCCACCCCAAAATTCATTTAAATCACCTAATCCCACCTATACTACCCCTGTGTTGCATTGTGTGTCAACAAGAGAATATAATCCATTTACAAAAATGCACAAAGCAGTCAAGATCACACCATGTCTCAAGTAGCTTCAACCTTGTCTTGAAAGCATTTCCATCATTTAGTAGTGACATCTCTGTTGAGTTTGAATAATGGGAAATTGATCATGTTTTCTCAAGGCCATCTCCATACAATCTACATAATACAAGGATATCTTCACCCCCTTCATAAAACAGAGGCTACAATACAGGTTCTCTTACCTTGGTTGAGAGGCACAACCTAAAATAGTGAGGATAAGATCAAATCCTTTCAAGGTGCTACCCACTTCTTCAAATCCTGAGTGCTAATAAGTCAGATAAATTGCTTCCCCAGCTACAAAACAACATATAAATAATTTATTTGCCTCTGAGTGTCTTGTAAAATTCATGATGCTGCTCAAGTTGTGAAGGAGATTAAATCTAGGTACATACACCAAGGATTTGTTTTGCTGCCCCCAAATCCTTCACAACAAATGATTCACTTAGCTGCTTCTTGAGTAATTTTATTTCTTGCATGTTTTTACCTGCAACAAACATGTCATCCACATATAGACATAGGATAATATAACTGCCATCCTCAAATTTCTTTGTATACACTTAATGTTCACAATGAAATGTAATATAACCTTTCTCCATCATGAAGCTATCAAATTTATTATACCATTGATGTGGAGCTTGTTTCAAACCATACAAGCTCTTCTTTAGTTTACACACCATCTCCTCTTTATCTTTGACCTCATAGCCCTCTGGTTGCTGCATAAATAGTTCCTCCTCCAAATCCCCATGGAGAAATGTAGTCTTTACATCAAGCTATTCTAAGTGCAAGTATTTTGCTGCAACTATTCCTAGAATATCTCTAATAGAATTCATTTTTACTACAGGAGAAAAAATATCATTGAAATCTATACCTTTTTTCTATGCAAATCCCTTAACCACCAACCAGGCCTTGTATCTTTTCTTTCCTCCTTCTTCCTCTTTAACTCTTAACACCCACTTGTTCTGTAATGCTCTTTTGCCTTCAGGTAGCTTTACCAAATCCCATGTTTGGTTCTCCATGAGAGCCTGATGCTCCTCTTCCATGGCTTGCTCCCACTTCTTCCTGGCATCTACCTACATTACTTCATCAAAGCTCTCTGGCTCTCCACTATCAGTGAGTAATAAACAATAAAGAGAAGGAGAAAAACGTTCAGGCTCTCTTCTTACCCTAGAAGACATCCTCAATATAGGAGTTTGGGGTTCTTGTTGAGGATGTTCCTGAACTAATTCATGTGTCACTTTTCCATCCAGAAGATCCTCTACCATTGCATATTATTTCTTGGATCTTCCCTATTTTCCTGCAACTGCTACTTATACATGAATTTCTCATCAAAGACCACATCCCTAGATTGAATTATTTTCTTGTCCTTAATACTCCAACATTTATATCCAAAGTCATCACCACCATAACTAATGAAAGTACATTTTTCTGATTTAGCCTCTATCTTGGTCCTATCATCCTTGTCTATATGGACAAACACCTCACATCCAAAGACTCTAAGAAATGAATAATCAACTTTCTTACCATACCAAGCCTCCTCGGGTATGCCTCCATCTAAGGCACTTGAAGGTCCTCTGTTTATCAAGTCCACAGTTGTGCTCACCACTTCATCCCAAAAAGAAAGTGGCAGTCCTGCATGTAACCTCATGCTCCTAGCACATTCCATTATTTTTTTGTTCATCCTTTCTGACACCCCATTTTGCTGTAGAGTTCTTGGAACCGTCTTTTGCCTATGGATTCCATTCTTAGAACAATAATAATCAAATTCATTGCTGCAATAATCCCCTCCATTATCTGACCTAAGACATTTTAGCTTAAGACCTGTTTCATTCTCTACTAAGGCTTTCCATTTAATAAAATTGTCAAATACATCAGATTTGTTTCTAATATAATAAACCCAAACTTTCCTTGTTGCATCATCAATAAAAGTAACATAATAACTTGAAACCCTAAGAGATGATACCTGAGCCGGCCCCCACACATCAGAATGCACCAACTCTAACTTACTCTCTTTCTTTGTAGGTCCAAGCTTGAGAAACCTTACTCGCTTATGTTTCCCATATATAAAGTCCTCATAGAACTCCAAACTTGTTTATGTATATCGAGGAAAATCCCTCTTTATGATCTCCATGCCCTTGTGGCTCATATGACTGAGCCTACAGTGTCACAATGTTGTATCTACTTTTGAATCCATAGAGACAAAGTTCCAACCTTCTTACCTCTTGCCACCACAAGAGCACCCTTGGAAACCTTCCAAGAGTCTACTGTAAATATCACAGTATAACCATCACTTCTCAACTACTCTGTCGATATCAAATTACGTCTTAATGTAGGCACATGTTTGACATCCTTTAATAGCCAAGTATTCCCATTCTACATCTTAACCTGAACATAACCTTTTCCAGCTATGCTGTAAGGCTCATCATCACCAAGAAAAACATGCCCAAAATCTTCTTGAACATAATCAACAAAATAATGCCTATGTGGAGAAGCATGGAAAGAATCCCCCGAATCTAAAACCCAAGATTCAGTAATATTGTGCAAAGAAACAATCAAAGCATCCTGAAATACATTACCCATTGCCACATTTGCCTCCTTATTTTCTTCCTCTTGTTTCTTCTTGTCCCAAAGCTCCCAATAGTCCTTCTTTGCATGCCTAGACTTTCCACAATGCTAGCATACTATCTTGTTTTTGGATTTTTACCTTTCCCGATCCTTTTATTTTCCCCAGCGTCTTCTATTCTTATGTCTCCCTCTAGTTTCCACTTTCATAGGATTCCCTAAAGTAGAAGATTCCCCAAAGTTTTTTCTTCACATTTCCTCACTTAGAATCACCCCTACAACATCCTCAAACTTCAACTTTGAGTTAGCTGGAACCGAGTTACTTCCCGCCATTACCAAGCTATTCCAACTCTTAGGTAAAGAGGACATAAATAATAAAGCCCTAACTTCTTCATCAAATTCTATTGTAACCAAAGCTAGCATATTTACAACTGTATTAAAATCATTTAAATTATCTGCTACTGAACCATTCTCAGACATCTTCATATTAAACAATTTTTTCATTAAAAATATCTTATTTGAGGTAGAGTGTTTTTCATACAACTTCCCTAATGCATCCATCAATTCTTTTGTAGTCTTTTCCTTTGAAACATTAAATAATACTGAAGATGCAAGACACAATCGGATTGTCGCAAGTGCCTTCCTATCTAGAAAATCCCATTCTGCATCTGTCCTGCTCAAGGGTTTGTTCACCTTCTCAGACAGTGGAATATAAAGATTCATTTGATAAAGGTAATCTTCCATCTACATCTTCCAAAGACTAAAATTCTACCTGTTGAATTTATCAACCCTAGATCTTCCATCATCTGCCATAGCTCCCACTCAGGATAAAAATTTCCCTTCAATTCAACACTTCAACAAACCAAACCAGGTTGTGATACCAATTGTTAGGAAATAAGGGATAAAATATGCAGAATAATCCCTCACAGAATCGCAACATGATAAACTAATATGTAGAAAATAATATAGATCTTAAATAAAAGTGAAGAATAAAATAACACAACATAAAGAGATGGTATTTAGCGTGGTTCACCCAATTTGGGCTACGTCCACCAAGAATCACTTGCTCAAATTTTATTACA
This sequence comes from Taxus chinensis, assembly GCA_019776745.2. Taxonomy (NCBI): domain Eukaryota; kingdom Viridiplantae; phylum Streptophyta; class Pinopsida; order Cupressales; family Taxaceae; genus Taxus; species Taxus chinensis. Next base: position 142,568,660 of record CM034149.1, read on the forward strand.
AGCCACCACTCTATCAATAAAATACCCAGATCTGTTTGGAGCTATTTTCAACAAACTCTACAGAATTCACACCCGAATTCAAAACACATTTGTAATGTTACATTACCCTACCATATCCATAAAACCATATAAGTAAACAACTGCTTAAGCAATTTTACAAAACCATGGGTATTAAAACCATGGGCCAAAACCTTCCCATAAACCTATAGGTCAAAAATCCTGCCCATATGAGAAAACTGTGGAAAGTGTACAATACTCTTAGTGTACAGTCTTCAACACTTTCTCACATGAAAAAAATCTCCACATCCTAACAACATGCACGTTCCACATAACATCGTACTTAAAACACATCTATGATTGCCATATGATACTCGAACAAAAGTGTACTACAACTACCAGACATTTCCACAATTCCACAGATGAATATTTTACATAACTCAGATCAATAGCTATAGGTACATAGTGTTAATAAGGGATTCAACACCATATCCGAAACATCACAAAACATATCAACCTAACATGTGCAAAACATACATCATAACTCCAAACATCATAACAAAAGTGTACTACAACTACCAGAAATTTCCACAATTCCACAAATGAAGATTTTACATAACTCAAATCAATAGCTACAGGTACATAGTGTTAATAAGGGATTCAATGCCATATCCAAAACATCACAAAACATATCAACCTAACATGTGCAAAACATACATCATAACACCAAACATCATAACAACTCTGCACACCTACTAAAGCATCAATCACACACACACACACACACACACACACAAATCTCTTATGCTTCCCTCAAGTCTCTTATGCCTTCCTCAATCTCTTATGTCTCCCTCAAGTCTCTTATGTCTCCCTCAAGTCTCTTATGCCTCCCTCAAGTAGTAATAAAGAAAATAATTTGTCCTTTTCACTCCCTAAAAAGGCCAGTTTCCCTATGACCCTAGGCACATAGAGTCCAAACACCCCTCACCCAAGTGACATAATAACTCATGGTTTGACAACCTGCTAGTTATCTATAACTCTTTGGGGTGTACCCCCATACAATGAATAGGTTCCATAGGTCCCACCATTCCATGGCACATCCCATGACCCTATTCCACACATCACGACAATAGAACCAACATAACAATCTAATTTAAATGCCAAGTGGCAAAGTGTAAGCAATGGGAAAGGCGATAAAATTTTAAAATTTAAAAGAAGATCTAAATCCAAGCAAAACAAATTACCAAATATCCATAGTTAGTGCAAAAATCTGCATGTCAGTGTAACAATGAAATAAATGCCCAAAATATAAGAACATGTCAACCAAGAAAATTGTTGGTTCTTTCAAGAAAAGAAAAGAAAAGTTCAATTTATGAATAAAATATGTATATGGAGATAACACATTACAATAACTATGTGGCCTTATACAACCACCAAAGGGGTACTCAACACATTGCTGACACTCAAAAGTTGATCCTCAGCTCGTAAAATAACATTTCAAATAATACAACTTTCATCATCTCTATCGGAATCATCCTACCACCACTTTTACAATGCTCAATATACTCAAAATCACATAGGTTGAATCCATACGATAACCATATCGGGAGAGAGAAATGAGTACAAGTCACCGTCTACTGAGCATAAGGTGTCTGTAAAACACAATCTGCATGACAATCATTGAGCAAGTAATGTTATCACCAAATCACAACAATCCATGGTTTGCACAAGTGTGTGTGATTGAGCTCAAAGTGTGATTGGATAACATGGGTACTATCTCTAAGTTTCAGGAATTGCTACATGAGATAGACCTCCAGAGAAAGATGGTTCTTGCTCCTAAACTACCTTTCACAATCTACTCTAATGCAAGAAAAACTATCTAATCCTAATCTAAATTTCCAAGGGACCAGAGAGAGAGTGTGCATGAAAAAAAAACCTATAATAAAGTGGTGATACACTAGAAAAGGAGAGAGTGATAACAATCTTCCAGTGTGTGGGAAGTAGAAGCAAAGTGCATACTAGAATGGGTGATAACAGTTCTCCACAGCTAGAAATGCATTCACAAAAACATTTCATACACACACAATGATAATAAATCCCTGTAGAGTATAACGTAGACAATATATATATATATATATATATATATATATATATATATATATGCAATGATATTGAAGGGGCAATAGGAATGCAAACAAACACAATAGGGGAAGAGAAATCTGCAAACATGTATCTATTGCTTCCATTGATATGCACAGTTCAATCTATTACAAAATAACGGCCTGGATCACCATGCAAGGAGTCCTATACAAGTGCCTACAGAAAATTGGCTCCACAAACTAAATTTTATAGAGTTTTTCTACTAAAAAACTATCTCCTTTTACAATGAGCCCAACACTCCAATTTATAGAATCTGAGAAGAGAGAGAGAGGGAAAATGAAAATCCTAAAATATATCCTTCAACCACTTGCAAAAGGTATTAAATTGAGTGAAATGATGTTCTGTTGCTTTTAAAAATCCCCCCACATTGTTCCATAACTTGCAGTAGTGAAATATGTCAGCTCATGCTTCATTGAATGCGTCCCAATCACCACTAGAATCACTATTCTGAACTAGGAACATTTTTTGAAAAATATCCATCTATTGCTCATCAAATTCTAGTTTTCTTGATTTTTGTGCATCATACTCAAAACCATGATTCCAATGGTACCAATTTTGTGCATTTTCATTAAGAAATGCAAAAGTTATGGCCTTCTGAGTGCGGGCAGCTATTTTACGGGTTGCCAGGTGTTTCTGTCATTTAACAGGAATAAGCATTTAATTTATCCTAGCTAGAGATGCTTCAAGTCAAAAGTTATGGCCATTTGAATTTTTACAGGATTAGGCATTGGATTTTACTTTGTATGTGGGAATTTCGGCTATTTTGGGTCTTGGTGTCTCGGATGTCCCTTGTGGGACTTGGGCTGAAAACTTCCACTTCATCCACACTACTGTCGACCCACCTTAAAAATCGAACAAGTCAGAAAAATAAGGTTTTGATGTCCCATGTGTCCCACCATTGACCAGGCCATCAGGGAAATTGAGCTCTGCTTCACCCGCATCCTTTTGTGATCGGCTATCTCGGCATTTCAACAAACTCGTGTCCCAACGTCCCGCGGACCGCCTGGGCCAAATTTACCCAACTTTGCTGATTCCTTTACAAATCAGAGACTTTGGTGATGCGGGTGCCATGCATCCCAATGTCCTGTGGACCACATGGGAAATTTTGACCCGACTTCACCGATTCCTTCTATTTTCAGCCATTTCATCTTTGCGGGTCCCGGCTGTCCTGACGTCCCGTGTACCGTCCGGGACAGAAATATCTGATTTTGTTGATTTGAACTGCCTCCTTAACATTTAGGCCCAAATTTGGTATGATGAACCATAATACAATCCTCCTTGGTTCCATTCGCAGCTCTCAGACCCAATTTGCATTAAAATAGGTCTGCGACCTCATTCTTTCAGATTTTTGCAATTTTTTACTTACTCCTTCGATTTTATTGGACAAGGGAGTTAGAGAAAAGAGGAGAGGTACCCTGAAAATCCAATTTTTTTCCCTTGAACCATTTCAATCTTCTTGAGCCTAAAGAATTTGAATAAGTTACCAAAATTTACCTTAAGGGTGAATTTGGGATAACAAGTACCATACATACCAAATGAACAAAAGTGGGTTTTTAGCCTATGTAAGACTCCACTTCCTATGTCATACTCAGCTCAAGTGTCTAGTCAATTGCACACATTCCTCACTCCAAACATACACCTTTTAACGATTTCCCTTAGGATTGGTTAGTGTAGGGTTCACAACATAACACATAACTACATCACTAACATAATGGTGATTTACACACATTAACCATAACATCTTGCGCATGGTATATATACAGTGTATAACACAATCATTAATTTTAAGGGTTATAATTCATCACATTACCATATTCTACACCCAAAGTGAAATAACTATACAATAGGGATTATACACTCACCATACACTCCTAAATCATGACATGAACCATCACAAATTACACAAATTATACGTATGAGAACCACAATGTCTAGCATTACAACATATAGTCAATTGCAATTACAACATGGTGATGACATCATGATACAATTCAATTCACTTTACACCAATGCTTTCATTCAATACATTAATACACATTCATATCACATAATGCCAAAATGCTCCAACATTCCGCAATCGACAATAACATTATTTTTTTACGCAAAAGAAGGTACTACATCACACATGAACTCTTCTTAGAATCCACAAAAAGAAGAGAGAATACTCTCATGAGAAGCACATCAACATGATAACAATACACACTAAGTGACATACATAACATGTGTGTTCAAAATATCACAATGACGACATAGTTCACATCACGCTTATATCATAATACTCTTCCAATCTGTACCACCACCATGTAAAAATCATCACAACTCTAATTTGTCCCAGAGGTTCGAGAGCATGAACCTCTCTTTGATACCAAATGTAATGCCCACAATTTACACACAAAAATACACAGTAAAAATACCATGATATATATAATTTTTTTAATTACATTACTCAGTACACAAGACCACAAGGGCTCCAAGAAGAAAAAATCAACAATGTGCAAGACACTTACATAAGTCATAGACACATGAAAACACCAAATACATGTCGATACCATAGTTTCCCTAATGAATGAGTGCTAGCAATGACCCAACGAAAAGAAAAGGACTCGAGGGTTATAAACCCACAACACATCATTACCATGATTGCATCTTAGTTATGATTTACATTCCAAGAACATTATTGTACAAGGATATTTTTATACTTTTTCCACCTCTAAATTCTTTAATTATTTTCAAATTCAACTTATAGTTCAACCTGTTAAGTTGTCTCTTTATCTCTTATGAAAATCTCCATAACTTACATAATTATTTGACATATTTCAAAATGCATACAAAGTTCTTAATTGGCTCATTCATAGGTTAAAATTATGTTTCTCAAACGTTTATTCAAAGTTTAAATTTTACCGTTACTAAAATATTGAATCTGACATGATGTCAAGACAAAAATATGAGGATTTGAGATAGATATAGGTTCAAGATACAGTCTTCCAAACGTTTTTTTCTCACGGGATCTTTATTTCCCTAACATAGTTAATATAGTTCGATAAAAATTTAAATCCATTCAACATTTCCAAGTCAAGAAATTTTATTTGGATTTATAAATATCTTTTTTTTTCTTGAAGTTGATCTCTCCAAGGATATTCATATTCTTTTTGACATAAGGAAATGTCTAATTAAGTTATAAGGACTCCAAGAGTGGCATTATTCCTAACCTCAAATCTCATTTCAATCTTGTATGCTTTACTCTTACATCGCATTATGGTCTCATTATTAGTAATGTTTTATAACAAAAGGAGTTACGGGAGTATTTTTAACATCTAGAAGAAGTACAATATTAGAAGCTTTAAAACTACACACAGACCAAAAGATTTGTTTTCAAAGTAAGTTCCCATGTTTTTGCATTTCACAATTCTGCAAGAGAGATTTCTTTTATTCCTACTATCATAAAGGGCATAACAAGGGATTATGGAACCAAGTTTTTCAGTTTCCTAGTTTATCTTAAGTCAACATCTTTCAAACCAATTTCATTTGCAAGGAGTTACTTACCATTTTCTACCCACAAGGAATTCATTCTATGATGAAGAGAATTTCTAGATCTAACTTCATAGTCGACTAGGATACTAAGGAGGTGCTAACTCTACTTACTCTAGATCTTGGAGAGTTACACAACATAGTTGTTGCTTCGAACAATGGATCTTAATTAAGTTATAAAAATGAAATAAAGAATATATTTCTTATGTGTAGGACCACAAATTTTAGTTGTGAAGATTAAATATCTTTTAAGATGATAGCATTTTGAAAACTAATGTGGCTAGAATGAGAGGGAGGGGGGAGAGAAGAATTCAATATCTTGCTTCAACCACCCAAAAATGCATTAAAATCACCTACAACAATGATTGGTAGCACTGCAAAACCCATACCTGCATGTACTTTTATATTTTAAGGAAGAAAGGAGGCCCATACCTCATCATTTGGGTAGGTGAGAAATATAGAAACACCCTCTAAAATGGTGGACAATATTTCTTTCCGAAAATTCCTCTCTTGTGCAAATCTGAGCTCCCAGTAAAAATTTATGGTCATTTAAAAATGAGGGTGCCGTTCTGTAATAAATGCAACTAGTTGGCTCTATTTTTTCAGACTCTATAATTGTATTGCACCCTCTGAAAATTGAAATTTCATACTTTCAGGATTCAGAACTTCAGGAAACTCCATTTCAAAGGTTATGTTATTATTCTTCCATCTGAGTTTGCGAAACCTCAGAAACTCCAAAACCCTGAAGTCTGAAAATCGAACTTCTGGTTTTAGAATTTGACTCTTGATTTTCTAACACTGGTGGTTAAAGGTTCTGAAATGTCGAAACCATGAAGTGATAAATTTAAACTTCAGGTTTTAGACCTTTGCATTTTTGGGATTTCAGGATTCAAGGGTTACGGAGTTTCAGTACTGTTCATCCATATGGGTGCATCAAACCTCTAAAATGCTAAAACCATGAAGTCAAAAATTTAGACTTCGGGGTTTAAGACCTTTTCACTCCTCCATGTGACATTGTTCATTGCAAGCTTGTGAAACCTTCGAAAATCTAAAACCCCAAAGTCTAAAATTCAGAATTCGGTTTTGGGACCTATTGCTCATTTTTCCACACTTCACGTACCTCTGAAAGGACCCACCTTTAAAGTTTAAATTTTAGACTTTGGAGCTTCTTCATTTCCTGAAATATTATGTAATGTGATCTTCCTACCTAAACCTATTTGGATAATCTCGAAACACAACCTCCCATGAATGTATCAATATGTCCATTTTCTATATTTACAAGGTCATGTTTGTCTAATTTCACCTGAGGGAAAAAATTGGATAACAGTTTCCTTTCCAAATATGGCAAAGGAGGTTCGAACCATATGAACAACCACATCAAACCATATGAGGGGAGTAATAAAAATGTATACCATCATGACTTTCTCATCAAGCCATGTGGTGTAAGAGGGGATTTCCTTCATCTTCCCCATACCATACTAAAATTCACCACAAACCACGATGGATGGAGAAAACTAAAGGAAATAAAAATGATAAAACACACCCATAAAAAAATTGCTAATAATAACACATTTAAAACATTTTTTATTTATATTTCACATCATACTAAGATAAGACAAGAAAAATGAGAGGTATGCAGGCTTACCTCATCAAGCTATCTCATACTCAAAGTAATCCAACACACTCCAAGCTACAAGCTCTCTCCAACTCCAACTCCAATAAAAAAGATGACAATAAAAAGTTCCTACCCCTCTCCACGAGGAGGTATAAAAAGAATAAACAAATTGAAATCCTCACAAATGAGAGGGTGACATGTGTCACCCATCTCATCTTCTGACAAAGCTTCCCAAAATCACAAAAATTATAAAACAAAACACATTTAGGAGGTAATCTCCAAAATTCCCCAAAAATTCCAATAAATCCAACACACCCTCAACTATTAGGAAAATTACAAGAATCAATCATACTTACAATATGGTGACATGGGATGGGTCAAATGGGATGAAAATCCCATTTGACCTTGAAAAGAGATCCCCCTACCCATATGTAGCATCCAAGAGGTCTATTGCCATGTAAGGTAGATTCCCAAAGTGAAAATATTCCCTTAAAAATGCCACATTTAGTCCAAATTCGATATTGGGTAAAGTGGCTCAAAAGAAGAGGTGGTGGGGCCCACCCAAATAGTAATTAAGTGTTCCCAAACCACTAAAAACAAGATAAATTAAATTAAAACATAATTAACAATTGTAGGGACCATTAGGTCCCTAAACTAGATTATGACAAGTCTTAAACCAATTTCAATTCAAATAAATACAATTAGGAGTTTCCAAAGGTGTCCCAAACATGAATACGCCACAAACACAGAAGTGTACACAATAATTATGTATAGTTAATGGACTCCCCCTAGTCAATCATTTGTGTAACTAGAGGTGCTACCCTAAAACTCACATTATTCTTTGTGCCTTGTAATCTGCACACTCAATTCACACATTAAACATACCTACTTGTTAAAATATATTAAATAAATAACATCAATAAGTGAATCATGTATAATGATTCTAACTACACCAAAATCAATGTCAATATGAAATTTGTAAACACTAACAACGTACATCCATATTAACTCAAGCTATGATATCCCTATAAACACTTATATGAAAACATAAAATTAGCCATTATTTAACAATGATATCAAAGTATACGAAAAAATCATACATCCATCCATCATATATGAAATAAAACCAACTGCACCAAAACCTATTGATATCTTAAACAATACAATGAACAACTAAGATAATGATCCATAATTCTAGCTTAGCACTACGGACCCAAATCACCACAAGTATCATCAAATGATCCATAATGAAACCATATAGTATCTAAATAGTGCTAAAATCCATGTCCAAAATCTAATAAAAGCAACGAGTCAACAACTAAATTGATGCAAGAACAAAATGCCACTAAAAATCTTTGTATTCCTCTATTGTAGGCTCCACTCTCCTTACCTTTCACATTTATATTTGTTTTGAAGGCTTGTTCATGGGAGGGGTTAGCTTTCCTATTCATCTTCTACTCATGGGTTTGTAAAGGACCCATCAACTCCTCAATTTTCATTTGTCTCAAGTCCTTGAAATCGTCCATTGCAACCAGAACTACATTAAATCTGGTTGGAATAATCCTCAATACCTTCTCTATGATCCTCTAGTATTCAACAACATATCCATTAGTCCTAATTTATTTAATGTGGTCACTTTTCTTGTGAAAAAATCATTTATTTATTTTGATTCTTTAATGAGAAGGGTCTCAAAATCTCTTCTCAACATGAAATCTAATTATCTTCACCTTGTCACTTCCTTAAAAAGAATTCTAAAAGGTATCCCATGTTTTCTGAGATTTTATAATTAATGCTCTCTTTGGGAAAACTGAATTAGTGACAAAATTTTGAAGATAACTCAAATTATTTGCGTCCTTTCTTCTATTTTCCTTCAACAACATTAGAAGTATCCTAATCTGCTACCTCTACATATCCTCCTTCAACAAGCTCCTTTAGTTCCTGAGAATGGAATAATATCTTCATTTTGATACACCGTATATCATAGTTCTTCCCATCAAATATTAGTGGTTATTGCCACAATTTTCTCATATTGGAAGCCATTACAACTCAATAACTCAACAACCTAGTGTTCTGATACCAAGATGTTAGTAAATTTTATTGCTAAGTGCAACAACTAGTGGAAATAATGCAACAAAAATAGAAATCATACACAAACTATATTATATATTCAATTTAAAAACATATTACAATCTTAGAGCTATAAATTTGTATATCCTTTTTTCCTCTTTTACAATATTCTTCTCTAAATATTATTTTCTGGTCTTTTTTCTTTTTCTATGACATGTTTTACGTGTATTCCTCTTCTATATAAGGTCTCAAGCTGTTGCTATGTAAATATTCCTTTCTATATTTTTTTGTCTGTTTTATGCAGTTGCATATATCTCTATGGCCTTATCTTTAACTCTTGATTTATACAAGGTTGAAGAAATGAGGGAAATAGCTAATTCCATTGGAGATCTACTGGTCATCGACCCAATAACCCTCGCTTAACCACTCAATAGCTAGCAACAGGATGGTCACTGACAGTAATGTGCATCAATGTTTCCCCCTCAGAAAAATCTTTCTACCTCCATCCATATCTTCTTGAGTCATGAGGCTATAGATCAGGAGATCCAATACAAAAATTCCACTATGTCTTATGTTAATCATAGGTATGTGGGCCACTGGTCTTCCTCTTACAAAGGCCTAGTCTTGGATTGTAGGATGAAGTAAAATGTGAGTGATGGAGATACCAAGAACACCACATGTCCTACTCCTCTCCTTCTTGTTGACAATGTGGTGTATGGGGTTTTGGTGAATGAAGGGCCTATTGTGGTAGTGACTAAGTCGGGTTTGGATCTACCACTTGTCTACGAGTACCTTGCTCCTACCATGGGCCAGCCTACTTCTTCCATAGGTTATATCTCAAACTCTTCTGATTGAGATGAAAACATTGAGGATGAAAGTGAGGCTGTCAGCAGAAACAGGGGTGGATGGTTGAATCAAATGCATCTGAGGAAATGAAACAATCTATGCCTATCTCAGGAAATACAAGAAACATTACCTCTCCACCCAATGGAGAAATTTCTCGAAATGGTGGAATCATTTGATGAAATGAGATGGGAGTTTTATGATAGGAATATAGGGGCCCAACCAACTCAGAGAAATTCTATGCGATCTTTACCTTTTGTTGATGGTCCTCAATGTCCTGCAAGGAATACCGAAGGGGGTAGATTGGAAGTTGTACTGGAGATCAAAAACGAGATAAAATCAAAGATTTGAATGGATGAACCCCAAATCAATCAGGATTCCTTAAATTTCCTTACCTTCTGGGAGGGCAAGAAACACATCGAATACATAAAGGAAACATTTGGGGGTGGAGATAAACTTTTTGAATGATGGCATAAAGTGTAATCCATAAAGTCCAAGAGGAATTACTGACTATCTACGGACTATTTTTAGTTTTATGTTTGTTGGTACACAATTTAATCTCGCCCCATTTTTTCTTGAAATTATTCAATATGTGGGCTTTTTCATATTTTCTATTTCCCCAAATGGATGTACGAAAGTTTTTCTTCATTTGTATGATGTTGAAGATCCTTCTCCATGGTTGTGGATCATATTTGGGCCTTGTATCATTTTCAAATTCTTTGTCCTTAAAAGAAAAAATCATTTTTGGGCGCAAATGGTGATTTACCTACATTTTATAGATTGACGGGCATGTTATCCCCATCAAATTATATCTCAGCATCTTCAACTATGTGGTCTCTTTTGATTGGATGAGGCACATCGGGTCTATGTTATAACTTCTAACCTTTTTCTATGTTTGCAAAAAGATCAATTTGGCCCCACAACCCCATTGAGTTTTGATCGGCCAGTCAAATTTATAAAGGTGGAGCGAATTTATATTTTTTTTCCCCGAAGGTGTATACATTTTCATTTTTAATTAGTTGTGACCCAGTGGGTCTTTTTGGTGAAATTTTCCACTTTGGTCACATTTATAAAAAATACGAAATTGGCCCCGTTTCCTCGAAAGTCTCTGATTGGCTATTCAACAAATATGAAGCGATAGGGAAAAAATATTACTTTGACCCCGAAGATGGACACATGGCCGTTTTTCAAGTTACAAGTGGGAAGGTGGGTCGATGGAACATTTTGAAGTTTTTTTCCTCTTTGTATGAAGGAGAAAAGCTATGAAATAACCCACAACTCCATTGGGGCCCACATCAAAAGTTACAAGTGGGAACACGGGTTGGCAGAGGAAAATTGGAATTTTTTCCTTTTTGTTAAAAATGTTAAAATTGCAAAAATGAGCCATGACTCCATCAAAGGCCCAGATTAAGCCACATGTCAATCCTTTATTTCAAAGGTGGAGGGGCAGGGAAAATGTGAAAATTGCGCATTTTCTCCAAAAGTCATAAAATACAAAAGGAAACTTGCCTAGGACCACTTTGAATCAGATTTTTTCATGTGGATGACTCTAATCTAAAGTTGAGAAAGGGGAAGAATCAATGGTTTCTATGCATTGTATCTAATTTTGCCACCATTTTTGTTCCAAGACTCATGGATATGCGAATACGCATTGTTTTTCATCATTTTTTGATGAAATTCCTTTTCATTTTTGTCTTCAAAGTGCAATTGAATGGATTTAGAGATTAATTTGTGAGTCAAAGGAAAGTAAAGGTTGATATTTTTAACTTGGAATTGCTCGGGGACTTGTAAAAATGTAAATTACTAGAGAAGTTGGATGGAGGGAAAAATTACAGAGGAAAAAATAGGAAAAGGATGAAATGATGGAGGTTGCATGTAGGAAGGATGAAAACATGTCCCATTTAAAATAATGATTGGAGATATTTGCAATGATTCACCTTTTCGAACAACTGGAAAATTTTTGTTGCAAACCTGCTAAATGTTATTTTCTGGAAATCATGATCAAACATGTAACAAACAAAGGTTCCTAAAATATTATTTTCTTGGGGGGAAAGATTGGGATGTAAATTGAGTGATTAAATTGTATAAAAGAAATGAGGATAGTCATGTAAATGGTCGGGGGTTGAATTCTTACGAGAACATTTGAGAAATCCCATCTTCCTAAGAGACCACCTATGAGAAACTTGTTAATCTCTTATGTTTTAGATTTGATCATGTCAAGTTGGTTACAAGTGTACAACCATTTACAAGCTCTGAGATTGTTCAAAGAAACCTTCCCATGCTGATGAATCTAATTAACTTTGAATTAATCTGTGTTAATATTGGGAAAATTTGTGTGTGATTTATTTTTGAATGTCTGGAAATAGTTATTTCTTGTTCCTATTACAATCTTGTATTAAAATCCCTTGGAAGTCACACAGGATCTCATCCCTAGTGATAGTTTAGTGGAATTTTCAATTTCATTACAAGAAGAGCCTTAATCCTGTAATGAGATAAACAATTTAAAATCAATTTACTATCATTTGTTGATACAAATTATCTATAAGCCTTTGAGTGTATCTTAGGCATGAGGAACCAGGGGTCTTTAATGTTTAATTAAGTCTTTAGATTGAGCCTTCGTATTAAATTCTTGGAGATTTTGTGAAACCATGCAAATTTGGGCATCCATTGATGCACGCCTTCTAGTTGAAGGAATATTTTAGTTGGTCTAAAGCATTCTATCATTTATTCTTCCAATTGTTATGAAGTTTCTCAAAGATCTGGAAAAAATCAAGTTTATCCTCCATTAATCTCCTAACAAAAATTATTCAAAAACAATGAATCCCACTTGAACTACCCTTGTTTTCCTTGTATGTCCACAAATGGATAAATTCTACTGCTAAAATATGCAGAAGCAATTAGGATTCCATAATGTCTTTAGTAACCTTAACCCTATTTAGAAAATATCACCATTCTTTAGAAGTGACAACTCGTGAGAGTTAAATTATGGTGCATTGACCATATTTTCTCAGGGTCTCATTTCAAATTTGTGCAAAGAAGGATCTATTAATTCTCCTTCACCGACATTGGTTACAAAACAGGTCCTCTCACCCTAGTCGAAAGGCATGACCAAAAGTAGTGAGGATAGATCAAATCATTAATGAAGGTGCTATCCATTTCTTCGATGCCCCAGTGACAAAGAGTCACACAAATCCCCTCCCCAGCTACAAAACAACTCTTCATAGATCTGTCTTTCTCTCAGTGTCTTGCTAAAGGTGTGATGCTGCTTAGTTTGCAATGGAGAATCAATTGGGATACTAACACCATAATGGTGCCATTATCGGGGACTTGATTTACGTTGTAAGGGATAATTTGAGATCCAAGATTAATTATGTGGCAACAAAAATAGATTGGTGCCGTTGTTGGGGATCTTCAAAGGCATTCTTATATTCGGGCCTGGTAATGTTTCTTACATACTCTAAGTGCAAATACATTGTTGAAACATCATCCTGTGTCCCGATTTGTAAGAATCGAGAAAAGTTACAAGTTCTGTGTCCAATATTTCAAGTTTTTGTTGGTTTTTACACTAAGTTTACATCATCAATGTTAAATACGGGTAAAGGAAGGTCAAATCTATGAATCTTTGCATGAATTTAGTGCTGATAGACATTTGAAAGAGCAATTTTAGTGCATTTACACAACTAAGGTGGAAATCCTTAGTGGCGACTCCATTTTGAATTAACTTTTGATAAATGCCAATGTCTTAACCTATATTAATTGAAATTTATCACTAATCTCTGCAAAGTTGGAAGGAAGAAGATATCTCTTCATTGAAGACCCTGCTAGAAGGTTGTTTCCAAAATTAGGAAAGACAAATTCTGAAGGAAGAAGAATCTAGAAAGTTGTTAGAAATCAGAATCAAGAAAGGAGTTATCAATTGTGGAAACTTATTAGACTATCATTGAAGATTGTCATCCTTCCTCAAGTGATTCTGAATCAGGTAGTCTTTTTGTAAATCTAAATTCTCCATCTGGAGAGGGGCCTTCTTTTGTATTTAAAAAATTTACGTCTCATTCTGTCCATGTGTTCTTCAAAGCTGATAGGATCTTCTAAGAAATAGAGTTTTTGGAGAACATTCATTCTGAGAATTACATTCATGTGCCCCATAGACCCCTCATTCCTCATTATTTTGCTTCTCCTGTAAGATCACTTCCCCAAAACAATATGGTCCAGCCCCCACCCAAACCTTCATTTGTTGTCAACACTTTTGGTCCTATAGATTTCAGAGGTATTGTTGGATATCCAAATGCTGTGCCCAAAGATGTTAGAAAAATAATACCTAAATTTTTAAGAAATAATGCTATTACTTGTGATCAGAACTTTAATATTTTTGTCAATATGATGGAAGAATTTGAGATTAAATTTGAGGATGTGTACATAAAGTTTTTTATTCATATTCTAGAGGAGGATGCACGGGACCGGTAAAAATATTTTCCAGACAACTCCATTGATTCATGGACATAAATGAAGAATGCTTTTAGATTGCAGTATGGGGATAAAACAAGTCCTAGGTTTCTTTTATCAGAATTTGAAAATATAAAAAATAATCCTAGTGAGTCTATTCATGACTTCAATACAAGGTTCAATAAGACCCTGAATAGGTTACCTGTGATCCTTAGACCAAATGATGTTTCTTGTATGATAAAATACTCTGATGCTTTTCATAAGAAGGTTTCCTATTATTTGAGGGATAATAACCCAAAAACATTGAGGTGGGCCTTCACCATGTATTTGTAGATTGAAAATAACATCAAAGTAGTTGGCAAGCCTCCTAAGAGGGAAGGTATCAAGCCGATCAATCCAGAGAAGCCTCAGTCAAGTAAGTTTGTGGATCTAGAGGAGGTTGTGAAAAATTTGGCTGGAGATGTTAAGGAAATATCTTATAAACTGGCCAGAGCAGAGAAGGGGATTAAATTTTTTTTCCAAGGTCATCATAAAGCACAAGGTCAAGAAAGATTTGCAAATCATCCTAAGGGTGATCATAGAGGCAAAGGACTTGCAACATCAGGAAATAGGTAGCCCCAACCCAAGGAAAACAAATTGGTGCCTGATCCTTTAGCTGTCAGAGTTGCTATTGTGGAAGAAGCCAATAAAATTGAGTGGTGTGATAGATGTTTCTTGCCACATGCCCCATGTGATGAACAAAAAGAAGTTGAGGAAGCTGATGATGAAACTAATGATGATGTGTGCCTGATGGGGTGCTCTAGAAGCTCACGAAAAGGAGCAAGTTTGAATGAATTAATTAGTTCCAATACTGCTACAAATTTTTGGGATTGCATCCACTGGGTATTAACATTTCCTCCCTCTCATACTTTTGAAATAGATATGGTACAAGATTTTGAATTACCTACTAATGATTTTGAAAAATTAAGGGCATTAATGATTAAAAATTATGATGGAGGAATCCCCTACGGGGAGGATAGGAAGTTTTTAATGAATGTTGTGGTTTCCCAAGAAAAAGAATATAACACTAGGAGTAAAGTTGTTAAAGGGGCAGGGCCTTGGGCCTGAAAGGAACGATAACCAGATTGTGCCAAGCCAAGAACACAGATGCTAATCAAACATCACGATCAATAAGATGAAAGAAATTCACCAGAATAACTTTACATAAAGCTTTGCAAACAAATGAGCAACAATATCATATATTATTATGGAACTCAATGCAATACATTGAGAATGGGCCTTGCTTAAATAGGCAAGGAATAACAATCTAAGAACTAGTCAAGGTTGTAGATCACGCCATAAATCAAGAAAATAACTAGTCATCAAAGAATTAGTCAAGACCATAGATTTAGGAGAGAACTAAACATCAAGGATCTAGTCAATACCATAGATCAAGGAAAGAACTATACCTAACAACTAGATAATATCTCCTAATATTTAAAAAAATAAAAAGAAATATCCACACACATAAGTGGGTGAGGATAAATACAATA
Organism: Taxus chinensis; assembly: GCA_019776745.2. Taxonomy (NCBI): domain Eukaryota; kingdom Viridiplantae; phylum Streptophyta; class Pinopsida; order Cupressales; family Taxaceae; genus Taxus; species Taxus chinensis. Next base: position 142,584,845 of record CM034149.1, read on the forward strand.
AAGGTAAATAAAGTACCTAGGTGAACATGAGCTAAGGTAAATACCTACTCTAACACCCCCACTCAAGTGAAGCTAGGGGCCAAAATAGAAATGGCATGTCCACAATATGAGTCTCAAAAACTAGGCCTGATGAGGTACTCATGTATAATAACTGGGAAAAAGGGACATTGAAAGGTACCCAAAACCAATAACAACAAAGTAAAGAGAGTAAAAACATGCTCCAACGCATCCCAAGAAGCTCAACTCAAAAAACTTGTACAATTCTGAAGAAGTTTGGTGTGCACTGTGGTCTGAACCCATTGCTTGATCACAAAACTCAAAAACAAATGACAATGGGTCCCACTAGAATAGATCCATACAAGGAGACTGTTAATGGAGTGATGTCAAAAGTGCAAAAAAAAATACCAAACATAATTTGATCAACTACTGCAAATAGGTGTGCCACAATCCAAGAACAATAACCAAAGCAACAAGGTAAGGACACAAACTCTAGAGTGTCACGATCTAAGAAAAGCTAAGGTAACAAGGCAAGGACATGAAACCCAAAGAAGCAGGATCAGCACTACACCCTCCCATACTGTTGAATGGGTGGAGTGACGCTACAAATCTATACGAGTTGCCCAAAATCAACTACTCGAACACTGATAAAATAATACTGCAATTCATCATAATAGATCCCCCACAAGAGATACTATCAACATGCCAAAAGTGTCGAAAATATAGATACAAAATATCTCAACAAACAAGAGAGATACACTACACCTACTAAAGAAAAATGCTCAAAACAAGAAGCATCACAATGTAGAAGGTATAGAAAGTGGAGCAAGAGGCCAAATGGTGGAGGAGCCACGCTTGTAGAGTCCTCTCAACGAATGTCTATGTCACTACCACAAGTGATCAAATATCTGCCCCAAATCAACACAGATGGATGAAGAAGATGCCTACATATGACTTGGTGCAAAATGCACAATGGGTGCATGCAAAAGAACATCATAATGTGTGTCAGGGTGATCATGTCTGATAGCTGAAATCTCAGGTTTCTCAAGCCTGAGTGAAGGTGCCAAAATCATGTATTGCTCATGATCCTCAGAAAGAGTCGAGAGAACAAAGAAAGGAGCTCTATCAATGTGTGATCCCAATGAAGTATCTACTCAAAAACCAATGTCATGACGAGAATTCCACTTAACATGAGGAATAGAGGAAACAATACCCTATGAATTTCTGCCAATGACTCCACTAGTGAGACCCATAGAATGGAGCATGTGAGAACTGAATGCAGTGGTATGCTTCTTAAAAAATCCATGCAGCTAAGTAGAAGTAGGATACACAACATGTGGTACTGTAATATGCACAGATGTAGAAGAGCATGCAGTAACAAGCCTCACAAGTTTAGAAGCATCAAAAGCAAGTTCAAACTTAAAGACTGGCAGATCAATGTTAGTGGGTACAAGAGCAATAGCTGCAAGTGGACTAGGAGCATGGATATGGTTGTCCACAATATGATGGTGATGCCGTAGGCTAGCAAGTTTGTTCTGTAGGAAGTGTATTATTGTATCCTTATCATGAATGAGTGATTATAGAAGAGAATTTCACTTCTTGAGCGATCTATTTTCTTCCAAAAATTTTACAATATCCTTTTAAAGTCGACATACTTCAGAGAAAAGCATATCATTCTCAAAATCCATGATAGGTACAAACTGTAATTCCCAAAAATTTAGGACGTCAGACTTATCCTAAATTACATCCACAATTGATTACAACACTCCTCCATATTTCACACTTTATAATTATAGTTCAAGTCTCAAAATAAATATTTTTAATTGAAAGATCACAAAAAAACAAACACTTTTGCAAAAAACGATACTCAAAACTGAGTTACCGATCAAAAGTTACAAGCTTTTTTATATTTTTCTCTGTTATTTATTTTAGTTGCCACTAAAATAAATAAATTGTTGTTGCCTTCGACACACAAATAAAATTAAAGGGGGTTGATGTTAAGCATCAAATTCTTTAAGCCCTCATATGACCATGCCATATGACCAAGGGCTAAGGATTTTAATGGGTGTTTGCCTCTTTTGGTAAAAAATACTATTTTTGGACTGTGTAGAGAGTTACCTTTACTTGCTAAAAATAGCAACCTGTGGATTTGAAAGAGGGTTTAAAACCCGTAAGCGAGGATCATGAGGGACAACGTGCACATCAACGGATATGCGAACGACAGCGTGAAGAGATCTCGGGAGGAGCAAGCATCAACCAAATGTGTATGCAAAGATTTGAAACATGGGTAGAACCTGCTTAAGCCATAAAACTCTCGTCTATCTCTAGATCAAAAGGTGTGTACATATAAGAGGTGCTGAGTAACCCCCAGTGCTACAATCATGACAACTTGAGTAAAGAGGGGGAGTTACATTCTCAGAATAGAAGTGTAACTCCCAATGACGCATACGACGCACTGACACACTAAGGCATAAGAGAATCTCATAATGACCCCTAAATGACACATGGACCTATGATCTCAGCTAAGTGAGATGACTCACCTAATGATGTGGAAAATAACACACACCAATACCCCCCTTCATCATAACTTAGGATGAGGCGGCAAGTTAGAAATGAGAAATGGGTCCCGGTACAAAGCCTGATGAGGTACCCATGCACAAGAAAAAGGTCCCAAGCAGTGAAGGAACACCCAGTGGGAAAACCATCCACCACAAGAGAACAAAACACTCTCTAATCTAAGAAATATGCCAAATATGGGTCCTAGCTCTAGAAGGGCCTGAAAATGGTACCCATGTACAAAGAGGCAATCTCTCGGAAAGAAGAAGAAGAGAGAAGAAGAGGGAGACAAGAGGAATGCAGAAGATGCCATGGATGGATTTGAACTCTGCAACTTTAGGAGGTCTCCCAGAAGAATTTCAATGATGAGATCCTCTACCTCTGGACTGAAGAAGAGCCACCCATACCGAACTTTGTGCCTACCCTTAGGAAGGACAGGAATGATGTGCTGGAATTCCACCCACTCCATGAAGGAAACTAAAGGTAGTAGCATGAAGAACCGTGAGTCTGGTGCATGGAAGTGTGACATAGGTCTAGCGAGTGAGTGCCAAGGAACCGAAGGTAATGCCACGTGCGTAGAACTGTCAGAGTAAAAAAGAGGAACACCTGCAGAAAGGATGTCCAAGTGATGTGAAGGGAACAAAACATCCTCCACAACAGAAAAGGGATCCACAACTGAGGGTGGATCAATGAAGGTCTCTGGAAATGTGGAAGTGACATGATTCTCGGAAGGGGAACTCCCAACAATAGAGATGATGAACTCCTTTGAAACACATGTAGATGGATGAGGGACCTGTAGTGCATCACAAGTAGACTCTACAAAAAGACGACTAAGGTCTAGAAGATATTCATCCCAATGAGGGGGCTTAACAAATAGAAGAGCGATGTCAAATAGGTATGAGTCATCCAATGAAGGTAGAGGAGTGGAAGAGGCCTCACACACTAGAAGTGGAAAGGAGGCGAGTGTAATGACAGTGTGAGATTGAGTATGAGACTGCTCGATATTTGATGAGATGTGGGAAGTGTCAACACTCTCTGGAATAGTGAGAGAAAGAGGAGAAGAGTCCTCTGTAGTACTCTCAACTCCGAACTAGATGCACAATCCTCATCGTCAGAAGTAGGACAAAGCGAGCCTGTGTCAGTGGAACTGTCATCACATGAAGAAATAGAGGAGACAAATGAATCAGCAACGGCAACAATGGCGGAAGTATGTGAAGGGTCTCCTTAGAAGGACTGAAGAATGCTCTAGACATAGTGGGGTGGATCTAAGTCTACCACGTGAAACTAGAGAGATCTAGAGACATGCATCATCATGTGACCAAAGTCATGGTCACAAGTGTCATGGAAGTCCTCCAGATGATGATGATCAGTGGGTGTAGGAACCCACCCAAGTAAGAAGGGTAAAAGACCCTCATGGGTGAAGTAGCGTTCCATGGAAGCACACCAAAATGAATAGTTCCCTCTCTCGGCGAGAAGTGGCGGAGGCTATAAAGTGATCCTATGATGCTCAAGTCTGGAAAGAGCACTCTCCATGAGAAAAAATGCAAGATGCAAGGTGCACAAAAGCAAGACGTCAGACTCGGTCGATAATGCATCTGCATGCAAAAACCCAAGAGTAAAAGCAACCCCCCCAGTATGCGGCACTTTATAAAAGTAGTGCATTTACAAAATTGATAATTCCATCATGTAGAATGCAAAAAAACATGTAACTTTTACTAAAGAAGTGCTCAGATTTGAGCAACGAGTCAAAAGCTATAGCACAAAAAAGTTCCCGCAACCAATGAGAAAATGCAATAAATGCTGCAAACGCATTAAAAAAAGTGCCAAAAATGGGTGCAAAGGGTATCATGTGACTACTCATTGGAAACAACACAAAATTTTAGCAGGGGTTTATTTTGACTGCGAGGGGGGGTTAGCCTCCTGCCAACCCCGGACCTTGCCCTCCGTCTTCGACACTCGTAGGAGTGGATTAAATTACAAGCCAAAAACAACCTAAAACTTATTACATGCCATTTAATAAATGTTTTGCCTCAAAACATTAAAAAATAGTAATTGTTTTGACCTATAAATAGTTTTAGAAGGAAGAGGGGGGCCCACATTGTCAAGCCATGTGGTTGTTGACCAAGTCAGGTAGATGCACCGAGTTGTTGTCAAGGAACCACATGGGGATTGTTGACCAAGTCAGGTAGATGCACTGAGTTGCTGTCAAGGAACCACAGGTAGATGCATATTGTAATGGCTCTAGCTTCTGGCAGAGGAGGTGGCTGTTCGTGGGAATGTAACCGCCGGGAGACTGTAATGGCTAGCCTGTGTCAGGTGGAGACTACACACGTGAACACAGAGCTATATGGGGGAGTCAAACTGCATTGAAGATGAGCTAACAAGGTGTTTGACCGATGAGAGAGGCCAAGTTAGATGCGTACATGTCTGATATACATATTCGAAGTCGAGCTGGCTGTTAACTTCATGTATGAGAGGAGGGAGGTCTGTTGTTATGCCAAATATAGGTGTAATTTGCTGCAAATAGGTAATGGCCATGTGAAGGGGTCTCCTCCATGTGGTGACCGTTGAAAATGCCAAGGAGATATTCAATAATGGGTGATGAGTGGTAGATATTCTCGAATGGGATAGCATGAACAGTGAAAGGGCACAACTAGAAGTCCTGAAGCAGAGCAAGGATCCACGAGCTGGAGAAAGCACGAGTTAAAGCAAGTTGCAAAAGTCTAGCTTCAAAAAAAGGTGTAGAGGTAGACGAACAAAGCAAAAAGGACCCTTGAGATGGAATTTTTAATACAAGCAAATGAATAATACGCAGCAGAGTGGAGGGCAATGAACCAGGGGCGTCAAATGTTGAATCCAACACGAGCACGAGCGATCAAGAATATCAGCAAAAACACCCAGAACAGGTACAAAAACACAGGTCCACGAAAAGTATACACATTAAACCATGAGTCGAAGGCACAAAAGCCCACCAAAACACAAAACCAGTACAAAAAAGGATCAGATCTGGACCCTGAAACATAGTAAACCTCAAGAAAACACCCTGAAACACACATGTAACCCCAGAGAATCGAGTGGTCAAGGAAACTAAACCTAAAAAACACCAGAAACTTAAACAATACCTTTGAACACTTGAACAAGAAACTGGAACCCAAGGATCAAACCTGTGTAGGAGGTATGAATGCTCGAAATCAATGTAAGAAGAGCACCATCAGAATAACCATTACGACACATGCAACGAGATCTGGATATCATGCCAAAAGCCATAAAACATGCACAAAAACGTCGATGAGTGCACAAATCCACAAAATCTGCTCTGATACCATGAAAGAGGGTTTAAAACCCACAAGCGAGGATCTCGAGGGACGATGTGCACATCAACAGACATGCGAACGGCAGCATGAAGAGATCTCGGGAGGAGTAAGCATCAAATGAATGTGCATGCAAATATTTGAAACATGGGCAGAACCTGGTTAAGCCATAAAACTCTCCTCTATCTCATAGATCAAAAGGCGTGTACATATAGGAGGTGCTGAGTAACCCCTAGTACTGTAATCATGACAAATCGAGTAGAGAGGGGGAGTTACATTCCCAGAATAAAAGTGTAACTCCCAATGATGCATATGATGCAGTGACGCGCTGATGCACTGATGTAATGACACGTAAGGGAATCTCATAATGACCCCTAAATGACACATGGACCTATGATCTCAGCTAAGTGAGATGATTCACCTAATGATGTGGATAATAAAGTCTCCTTTCCATTAGCTACACAAACCATTGGCTCCCAATCTATACATTGATAAAAAAAATCTCCTTGGATCTGCAAAAATATTTACACCTGGGTGTCGTCTTTGAACACTTTTGAGTGTTTAACATTTTCAGGAACATATGGTCTAGTCAATACCTCAATATTATACTCATAATAGGGAGATACAATACAATTTTCAAATTTGGATCCCAACATGGCCAATTTGTCAGCTAGAGTATTGTGCTTCCAATCATGATGTATTATGTTGAAGGAGTCAAATATTTCAATGAAATCCTAGACTGCATGTTTATACTACTTCATTCTCTATTTCTTTTTACATACAATTTTCTAACTTGCTTGACAATTAGCTCTGTATCTCCTTTAACAATGATGTCTCTAATACCATATTTCCATGAAATCCTTAGACCCAAGAGTAGTGCTTCATATTCAGCAATATTGTTAGTGCACTCAAAGCTGAGTTTAAAAGAGAAAACATACTCTTCTTGGATTGGGGATATCGGAAAAATACGAACACCATTTCCAAATTTAGAGAAAGCCCCATCAAACAACAAAGTCGAAGGAGAACCTAATTGATTGAGAGACTTGCATATATCAATTTTTTTTCTCTTTACCATCAGCAAATCGAACAAAGTTATCAGCATCAATGTCAGTATATAACACTTCATAGGAAGCATTATTGGGATCCTCAATGAGATGTAGCATCTTTTTTTCACCATACAACTTTACAAGGCTGCCCTCAATAGGTATAGTGGCAAAATACATATCCATTTGCACACTCCCACCAACACTAGTAGCCCATTTTCCTTATAACAACATTCCCCATTTGGCAGGGAAATCAACAATAACAACATCTAGTTTTAATTTCTTTCCTGGGTAGGCTACAAGTTGCACTATCAAACCCTTAACACATCCAACCACTAGAACCTCTCTAGAATCCATGGTAGTGCACTTCCCATAAACTGTTGTCACTTTGATATCTAATTCATTCATGAACTCAAGAGGCATAACATTGCATGATGCTCTAGAATCAAACATACAGTTGTGTAACAGCCTATCCCTAATAATTAGAGTAATGAAAAATGGATCTTCATTCAGTTGGGACTCAACCAAGGATGTTCCCAAATATACTTCAGGTGGCTCACCTAGTTCTTCTAGCATTTGGGGTTTTTTCAACTCTACAATGGTAGGAGGAGTCTCAACATTATTTACATTTCTTCCTTGGGTAATATTTTCTTCTTTCAATCTCAAATACTCTTAGGCCCTTTTCTTGTGCTCAGGAATCCTAAGAAGATCAACAATTGGAACAAAAATCTTGATCTAACTCAAGACTTGGGAAATGTCATCAGGAACGTATTTGGGCAAGGTAGCATTTGGAGGAAGACTGACAAAATCATCTGACAACAAAGGATTTTTTATGGTCTGAGCATGGGTAGGGATACCATTTCTGTTTGGGGAAACAAGGCCTTTGCCATCTGTATCTTTCGTAGGAGTTTCTTTTGAGATATTGGTGAGAACTGAAGTTTTTGGTTTGGCCTTGTTAGAGTAGGTATTTACCTTAGCTCATGTTCACCTAGGTACTTTATTTACCTTTATTGTATTTATCCTCACCCACTTATGTTTGTGGATATTTATTTTTATTTATTTAGATATTAGGAGATATTATCTAGTTGTTAGGTATAGTTCTTTCCTTGATGTCTAGTTCTCTCCTAAATCTATGGTCTTGACTAGTTCTTTGATGACTAGTTATTTCCTTGATTTATGGCTTGATCTACAACCTTGACCGGTTCTTAGATTTTATTCCTTTCCTAGTTAAGCAAGGCCCATTCTCAATGTATTGCATTGAGTTCCATAATAATATATGATATTGTTGCTCATTTGTTTGCAAAGCTTTATGTAAAGTTATTCTGGCAAATTGCTTTCATCTTATTGATCATGATGTTTGATTAGCATCTGTGTTCTTGGCTTGGCATGATCTAGTTATCATTCCTTTCATGGTATCAGAGATGGAGATTGTTGTTGACATCCGTCTGTAAGTTTTATTTTGTAAATAAATTCATTGTATATTCATAGATTTGGGATTTGGTCGTATGTTATTGTTGGTTGCATTTTAATGGAAAACAGAGGTTTCCATTAGATCCAGAAGGTGTGAAAACCCTAAGATTGACTGTAAACTCAGCCATTTCTGCAGATAGTCAGTTTTTGTGGTTTCTTTGGTGTTGTAGAGAAGCACATTGGTTCACCTCGGGATTCGTGCCCAGCAGAAAAAAATCACGGGATTATTTATTTGAATCTATTAGATTTTTTCGAGATCTCCACAGAGAAATTTTTTGTTATGGTGCATTTGTCTCGGTTTGTGCACGTGAAGGTTTTCAGATCTTTCTTTTTTTGGTAGGGGTCCATAGATGTCGTGCACAGTTTGGCTATTTTCGGTAGCTAATGGAAAGGAGACTTTATTTGGCAAAGACATCATTCAATTGAAGACTAATACTATTATAAAAGGTTTGGCAGAACTTGAATCAAACTGTGTTAGTGTTGATTGCATTGTCAACAGACACATGTTAGCCTCAAGGGATGTTGAAGAGCATGACCTAGGAACGAAGGATAAACCATGAAATATCTGGTTATGTAGCAATATGAGAAAAGAATAAAATCAATCATGTGTCTAATTTTTGAAGAAATACTAGGACTACTTAACGTGGTCTTATTTTGTACTGAAAGCATATAGAGAGGATCTTTTCCATCACGAAATTCCCTTAGAAGCTTCTACAAAGTCATTTAGGCAGAAACAGAGGCCAATCAATCTACTCCTTTTCCTGAAGATGCAAGATGAATTGAAAAAATTAAGGGATGGAGAAATCATACAGCCCACAACATACTCATCATGGGTTGCAAACTTGGTACCTGTCAGAAATAAGAATGAAGATATAAAGCTGTGTGTGGACTTTAGAAACTTGAATGGAGCATCAATGAAGGACAACTAACCTCTACCAAATATGGACAATATGTTACAATTGGTTACTAGTTCAGAATTGTTGTCCACCTTGGATGGTTGTTTTGGATATAACTAGGTGGTTGTGAAGGAATCAGAGTGAATGAAGACTGCCTTTACCACTCCTGAGGGAACATATGTATATGTCAGAATGCCTTTTAGTTTAATGAATTTTAGAGCCACTTTCCAAAGAGCAATGGATGTATCTTTCTCTGGCTATATTAATGATTTCATTGCTCTATATCAAGATGATGTGACTATTTTCTCCAGAAAAATGAGTGACCACCTGCAACACTTAGAAAAAATGCTGTTAAGATGCAGGGAGTATGGTATTTCACTAAATCCCAATAAGTGCCATTTTGGAGTTCAGAAAGCAAAGCTACTTGGACACATTGTGTCAAAGGAAGGGGTCATGATTGATCCTGAGAGGGTAGAAGCCATCAAAAAATTCCCTATTCTAAGAACCAAGAAGGGAATTCAATCCTTTTTTGGGAAGATTAATTTTATTAGGAGATTTATCTCCAACTTTTCTGAACTAACTATCCAAATCACTAGCATGCTAAAAAAAGACAAAAGTATCAAATGGGAAGAAGAAGCTATTCAAGCTTTTGTTGGGATTGAAGAAGAATTAAATAATGCCCTTGTTTTAGCAGCTCCAGATTATAAGAAGGATTTCCAAATGTTTTCTTTTGCTTCAAAAAGTACTATTGCATCTGTGTTGTTGCAGAAGGATGATGAGGGAGCTGAAAGAACAATTTCCTTTTTCAGTAAGGCATTACAAGGAGCTAAGCTAAATTATACTATCATGGATAAGTAGGAATTTTCTTTGGTAAAAGAAACAAAGGTCTTCAGGCCATATATTATGAGTTCCAAAGTCATTGCTTATGTTCCCCACACCATGGTGAAAGATATCCTATTAGAAATGGAGGTTTCAAGTAAACGATGCCGATGGGTAAACAATTTGCAAGAGTATGATATGGATATCCAAACAAAAAAATTGGTCAGAGGTTTGGGCCTAGTAAAACTTATGGAAAAGAGCAATCTGCAGACAATTGAGGTAAATGAAGTTGAAGAAGAAAGACTAAATGTCCATGAAAATTTGATAAATTTTGAATTGTACAAGGACATCATTTTTAATCTCAAACATCTATAATGTCCTGAACATTTGAGCAAGAATTAGAAAAGAGAACTTAAGTTAGCTTCCCAAAAATATGTCATTACTGATTTTGGGTTTTCTTGGAAGAACCCTGAGGGAGTTCTCTTAAGATGCATTACTGAAGATGATGCCCCTAAAATAAGTGTTGATATCCATGGAGGAGTTTGTGGGGGGCATTTTGCAGGGAGAGTAATAGCCCATAAGATATTAAGGGCTGGTTACTGGTGGCCAACTCTTATCAAAGATAAAAATTTGTTGGTTAGGAAGTGTGAGAGTTGTCAACACTTTTCAGGGAGACTAAAAGCTTCAGGATCCCTCCCATTGCAGCATATATCAATTGAAGCCCATTTTAAGTAGTGGGGGATTGAATTCATTGGGGAGGTTTTTGATCCTTCAAGTACATGCCATAAGTGGATACTAGTGGCCACAGATTACTTCACCAAGTGGGCTGAGGTAGTCCCCGCCAAGAAGGGAACTCACTAAATTGTCATGGATTTTATCATGAATTATATCATTTGCAGATTTGGGTTACCTGCCAAAATAGTTGCTGATAATGCCATGAGATTTCGAGCTAAACCTTTGGTGGCTATGTGTCATGAAAATGGGATCAATTTGACATATGCTTACAATTATAATCCCCAAGGAAATGGACAAGTAAAGTCCAACAATAAAAATATGTTGAAGATAATTAGAAGAGATTTGGATTTGAACAAAAGGAAGTGGGGTGAGCAGTTGAAGTTTTCTGTTTGGGCTAATCGAATCACTATTAAACGAGGTACTGGAAAAATCCCATTTGAGTTGGTGTACGGAACTCAAACCCTACTTTCCCTACATATGAAATTATCTTCATTTCAATTTCTTCAACAATTGGAAGATCAAGAGGTTAGTCCCTACGATGCTCGCATCAATCAGATTGTTGAGTTAGATGAAGAAAGAAGGGCATCCCATCAAAGACATGTAAAATTCAAAGAGAAATTGAAGAATTTGTTTGATAAGAAGGTGACTCCAAGATATTTCACTGTGGGAGATCTTGTGCTATTTTGGGATAGTAGGCACGAGGATAAGGGAAAACATGGAATTTTTGATTCATTGTGGATGGGCTCTTATTCAATTGACATTCGAATTAGTGAACATACCTTTTACTTAAAAGACCTAGATGGGGAGTTGCTTGAATTTCCTATTAATGGTAGACATTTGAAATACTTCCTTGATTGATTTCTCAGAATCAAGGTATGCACCATTGTACAATGTATAGTCTTTTGGTTTCTTTTTCTTTCGTGTTTTTCTATTTTGGTTCATCCTGGTCCTTGGTGGCCGTTTTTGTTGGTTTCTCAATTTGTTCCTAAAGGGTTAGATCATGACTCCATTTCCTAATGGTTTATTTTTGGTGCTTTTTCTGCTATTTTTTCTTATGACACTCGATGGGAGTGCCCATCCTCGAGTTGGAGCCGATGTTGGTGCTCAATTTGATCTTGCCCCGTTTTCTCTAAAAATTCTTCAATCTGCGGGCTCTGTCATATTTTCTATTTCCCCGAATGGATGTGTGAAATTTTTTCTTCATTTGTATGCTATTGAAATATCCTTCTCCATGGTCTAGATCACATTTGGACCTTATATCATTTCCAAATTCTCTATCCTAAAAGAAAGATTTATTTTTGGGTGCAAATGGTGATTTCCCCGCATTTTACGATTTGATGGGTGTGTTTTCCCCATAAATTTATATCTTAGCATCATTGGAAACATGATCCTTTCTCATTGGATGTAGTTCCACGGGGAATTTTGAAACTCTAAGGCCCATTTAAACTCAAGTCTTGTCCACATGGAGGGGATGCACTCATCCGAAAAATTGCCTCTTGGTTTGACATTTGGAGTTGTGCCATGGAGACACATGGAGGTTTCCACTGGCTCTACCCAAACTTAGACATTTTTTCATGTGGCTGGTGTAGATTTTTCAGACCATGGACACTTGGAGGGATGACGCTAATTTGAGGATCCGCATCTTGGTCCTACCTTAGTAGTTGCACCAAAGAGACACGTGGTGAACCTGCACTTGTTTAGGGTCTTCACTTTTGGGCACCATATAAAAATTACATCAGGGAGAAACATGGAGGCTTCCGCTGGGTCCTCTCTATACTTAAAATTTTCAAAAAACTTTCTAATGCCTGGTACACATGGAAGGCCTGCGCCTATTTGGGAACATGCCCCTGAATTTAATTTTTGAAAGAGTGCCATGGAGACACATGGAAGTTTTCGCTCACTTTTCCCTTTCTTAGAATTTTCAACGGCCGATGATACTTTCTCAAACCCTAGACATATGGCACCTTCCATTGATCCTTAAACCATTCCAACAACTCTATTAGATTGAGACATGTGATGAGCCCATGCTTGTTTGGGGTCTCCAGTTTTCGGCACCATATCAAAAGTGTGCCACTGAAACACATGGAGGCTTCCACTAGCTCCTTTTACACTGAGACTTTTCAAAGGCCAAAAGGAAATTTTCTTGGGCCCAGGGCATGTGGAATTCCTGTGCTTTTTTGGAAATTTGCCTCTATACTTCACCTTTGCAGTTGCGCCAAGGAAACATGTGGACAACTCTAATATAGAGTTATGAAAGGGGATAATTGACGGTTGCTGAGCATTGCATCTGATTTTGCTGCCATTTTTCCCCAAGACTCCTAGAGATGTAAATACACATTATATTTCATCATTTTTTGATGAAACTGCTTGTCATTTTTGGCTGAAAAGTGTAACTAAATGGATTTAAAGATTAATTTGTGGGTCCAAGGAATGTAAAGTTGGAATTTCTCTAAAACTTGCAAAAATGTGAATTACCAGAGAAGCTGGATTCAGAGCAGAGTTACAGAGGAAAGAATGGGAAAAGGATGAAATGATGGAGGTTTTAGGTGTAAAAGAAGATAAATGTGTTACGTTGAGGATGGAAATGATTTCCTATCAAATCCGGCTATACAGGGTCACCGAAAAATGATTAAAATGGGGATTTTTTACATGATAGAATAAGAATGATTAGGACTATTAAAAGGTTGTGGCATGGCATCCCAGTCATTAGTCGAGGGTCCAAGAAATGTAATCAATTCATGATTTTTCCACCTGGCAACTTTTAGGTACAAATTTGTTAAACGCTGCTTTCTGAGGAAAATTGGTAACAAGAAAAGGATTCCTTGAATATTATTCATTTTAGGGGGGATGAGTGAGTGAGTGAATTGTATAAATGCAATAAGGATACTCTTGCAAATGGTCAGAGGTTGAATTTTTAAGAGAAAATTTGAGAAATCCCATCTTCCTGAGAGACCATTTGAGAAACCTGTTAATCTCTTATGTTTTAGATTTGATCATGTCAAGTTGGTTGCAAGTGTACAACCATTGACAAGCTCTGAGACTATTCAAAGAAACTTTCCCTTGCTGATGAACCTAATCAACTTCAAATTAATCTGTGTTAATCTTGGGCCAATTTGTGTATTCTTTATTTCAGAATGTCTACAAGTAGTTTTTTCTTGTTGCTATTGTGATCTTGTGTTAAAATCCCTCCAAATCACATAGGATCTCATCCATGTGATAGTTTAGTGGCATTTACAATTTCATTACGAGAAGATCCTTCAGCTTGTAATGAGATAAACAATTTAAAATCACTTTACTGTCATTTGATGATACAGATTATCTGTAAGCCTTTTAGTGTATCTTAGGCATGAGGAACCAGGGGTCTTTAATGTTTAATTGAGTCTTTAGCTCGAGCCTTTGTGTTAAATTATTGGAGATTATTATGAAACCATGAAAATTTGGGCCTCCATTGATGCGCACATTCTGGTTGAAGGAATATTTTATCTATTCTGAAGGATTATGTTATTTGTTCTTCTAATTGTTGTGAAATTTCTCAAAGATCTGGCAAAATCAAGTTTATCCTACGTTAATGTCGCACCAAACATTATTCAAAAACAATGAATCCCACTTGAACTACCCCTGTTTTTCCTATATGTCCACAAATGGATAAATTCTACTGCTAAAATATGTAGAAGCAATCAGGATTCCATAATGTATTTGGTAACCTTAGCCCTGTTTAGAAAATATCACCATTCTTTAGAAGTGACAACTCGTGATAGTTAAATTATTGTGCATTAACCATATTTTATCAGGGTCTCCTTTCAAATTTATTGAAATAATGATATCTTCATTCTCCTTCACTGATAGAGGTTACAGAACGAGTCCTCTCACCCTAGTTAAAAGGCATGACCCAAAGTAGTGAGGATAGATCAAATCCTTAATGAAGGTTCTATCCATTTCTCCGATGCCTGAGTGACAAAGAATCAGATGAATCCCTTCCCCAGCTATAAAACAAATCATAATATGATCTTTCTATCTCTCAGTGTCTTTCTAAATTGGTGATTCTGCTTGGTTTCCAAGGGAGGATCAATTTGGATACCAACAAGATCCATATTGAAGTTTCTATGCATTATGATGTTTTTAAAAATATATGTTTTAATTTGCATAATGAGAATATTTAGTAGGAGTGTATGATAAGTGAGTGGATAAATTTTCTACTTATATTAGAAAGAGATTTCATATCAAGTGTTTTTTGCAAGATAAGGAAAACTTTTGTATAAGAAATCATGTTTGGAAAGGATGTGTGAGAGTTGTAGTTTTCAATGTTTGTAAAATTATATACCCAAGTAGAATACAATATAATTAGAAATGAACTTATTATCATCGGGGAATAAAATTTAGTGGCATACACTTCAAAATATAGGAAAGAGGCCAAGAGGTGTGGATTAGTGAGTAATGAAATAAGTGTATGTGATTTTATGACTATATTTTGCGAGAAGATAGTGTATTAGTATGCACAATATAGACATTTAGACCGATGGCTAGATGAGAAATTTAGGTTATGCAAAGAGACATTTCCTCTTGCTAATATTATTTAATTTTTTATGTTGTAAAGAACTATAGGGTACAACCACATAATGAAGTGTAATCACAATAATACAACTCTATATAGGTTTCCATATTTATGCATATAACATTCACTCATGCTCTTGAAAACATAGATGAAGAAAAAAATATTTTGAGGGAGTATCATTTATATATTATTGATGTTTGTAAAATTTTTATAGATTTCATGCAAGGTTTATTTTTCATCTTTTATGGTAATTTGAGTAGTAGAAACGTCATTTTTGGTCAACACATCATATGGTTAGATAACTATACATCACAATTCAAAAATTCACAAATTTTATACTGGTTGAGTAGGATGTATAGGATGAATAATGTTCAACATATTTGGAATTTTACTGAAGGTAAACATGGAAAAGAGGAGTATGACGGTGTAGGAGTATGTATGAAAAATTCCCTAATAAGAGAAGGTTTGAATTACAAAGATGGTTTAAATTTGACTGATGTGACCTCCATCCTGGAATAGCGTAACTCAACAATGGGTCTAGGCAATGAGGGTTACTATATTGCTCTTATGATGATTTGATTGATAAAAGAAGTTAACAAGAGAAAAACATGAATATTTTTATTCACTAATGGGATCTAGTGAGTTACACTCTTTTAGAAGTTCAAATGCATGTTCATGGACTATTCAAACAAGGAATATTAAATGATTTTTCTCTTCATGTATATATTTTTTTGGGATGAGTTTGATTTGATGAATAGTGTTGTACAAAATTACACCTAGTTGATATGTATCAACCTTCACAAGCTCTACAACTCACAGTGAGTGAATCATTAATTGACTTTGACTATATATCTAATATAGTGTAAATAGGTATTATATATGGATTGGTTTGTCAAATTTAATATTTGTTTATCATTATGTAAATTATTTATGAGTCATTTATTAAATAAACCATTTTGTGTATAATGGGATGTAGGTCATGTTTATGAAATTATTAAAAAATAAAAAAATAAATAAGGAAGAAATTATTATTTGACTTGTTGTGTTGAGGCAAAAAATAAATTTATAGCCCCGATCATAGATGGAGAAGGCCTAGAGTATCATATAGGGTTTGTGGTTTTTATTGGAACATGGATTATAATATTTTGTTGTTACAAGGTCTATAGTTTCTCTCACTCTCACTCTCTCCATCTATTACTCTCCCAACCTCTCTCTATCACTATCTCTCTCTCTTCCTCTCTATCTATCTCTCTCTTTTTATAATCTAAAATTTCGGCCTAGGTTGAGTAATATGAAAATATGTGGCATGGGTGGGTAGAAATATAGAGTTGAGCCTGTTAAAATTGATGAATGGAAGAATAATGTAGAACTCTGGAACATTGTGAGTAGGAAGGTTTTACCTATTTCATGGTAAGGATCAAAGGTTTGACCTTCATTTGTCGTAAGAGTTTGTCAAAAATTAGAAGGAAAGAAACATTTCTTATAAAGGAAAATAGTTTGATATTAATGAAGATTCATGTATTCCTGAAAAAAACACGTGATTTCAGATGCACTTGACTTCATGAGGTCATGGCAAGACATCTTGAAAGTTTAAAATTGAGGGGATGTTCAAATATAGCTACAAGAGAATCAGAGACTAATAATGGGTAGTGTGAGTTCCTATGAGCCGAGTTGGAAAGGGTATAGGTATTGTAAGTTCCCAATTGTATTATTGTCTTGTTCTATTTTAATAATAAACTAAGTTGAAATTTCATTTTAAATAAATAATAAAAGTAAATATAGATTAAATAAAAGACAAGTGTGTTCTAATATTTTAATTAGCTAAATTCATTCTATATTGATTAAATAAAATACAGTAAACCATCTATTCTATTTGTCTGAGCAAGGAATGAATTAAAAGAAACTAATTAAAAAAATAACGTCTTTTTTTGTATTTTTGAGAATTTAAATAAAACAAACAATAATTTATTCTACATACACAAAAAATTAATTAAAATAAAGTACTTCTAATAAAATAAACCAGAAACAAAGAATAAAAGGATGTAACTATTCCTATGTTGCAGGGTTTCCCTACAATGCTATTTTAAAAGAATCTATTCAAAAGTTATTAATCTAAATGAAATAAAATAAAATTCTTCTAGCAAAGATACCGCCTCAAGTTTTTCATAAATGGAAAATATTCTTAGAACTAATTTACTCTTTTCCATATGAATTTTCCCCAATAGAAGTAAATCTAAATTAATCAAAACAAATAAATGAATTGCAATGATTTCTTCAATTCTTTCTCTATATAATTTCCCTAGTATATCCATAAGGATAAGCTGGGAAGAAGTTATCAAGGGAATATATAATAATTTTTTTGAAAGTAATACTAGAAATAAAAAAGATACATACGAGAAGTGATGAAATCTTCCACTTCTACAATTATACCAACTTAAAACAATGTATTTTTTATATTCTAATAAATATAAATTAATTAAAGCTTCACATAATTTAAGTACAACCCCAACCTGGTTAGTGTTGTACTATGATATCTTCTAAAAAGTGTGGTTCCTCTAAAAAATTCAGCAGCATAACTTTACCTCAAGAATGTGAAAATCTAACCCATCATACGGGTAAACGTTTGGCTTTTATAAAAAATATGGGAAAGAAGAATTCAATTACATGTGTCAACCTAGAAGTGACAAACCATCAAAAGGGGAGGTATTCAACATTCTAAACATAGCTAAACAAGAAGAAAAAATTAATAGGATTCCAACGAGTTAAAAATAGGTAAAATAGTTTAGAAAAGAGTGATATAATCATTCCTGAAATCCAACCACACATAAAAAATGTGTGTTTTAACTCTCCGATTTAAATTGATAGGAATGTTGTTGTAAACATAATGGTGGTTATGTAACTAGAAAGGAAGTTGTGCAACCGTTGGGGTGGTTATGTAACCACCACTATGATAATTACAAAACCGTCAAGGTAGTTGCGTACCTGTCGCTCAAAATAATGCCAAAAAGCTAAAAAGTTGTCTTACAAGAAAAATTAAAATTTGTAGACAAAACTTAAGAGTTGATTTGAGTCAAAAGATGGATGTAAAAGAGAGAGGGAAGGATTTGGACTTTATTGTTTCCTTTGAATAATTTTTTTTTATTATCAGTGGAAACATTACGTTTTTTGTGTCACACCATGTAATTTTTGTGTTTGTACATATTTCCCCATTTGAGAATCATTTTAGCCATGAATGGGAATAAAACCTGAATTTCAAGTATGGAGATCCCAAATGGGAGAGTTATAAGATATACCTTAATCACTAGTACGCTAAAACCATGCCAATCAAATGTTCCTGCCACCTGTAAAAGAGAGAGACGGGGATCAAGTGCGGCTATAAAACATGATTAGTAAAAAACTATGAAATAAAATGACAAGATTACTTACTGTATCCATGCGGGTAAGAAATATAATTGATCTAGCATGCCGACCCTTCATACACCCACTCGAAGCAAGATTAGAAAACCAAACTTTCATTATATATATTACTTTTTACTTATTTTTTGAAATCATTTGTATTTTGCAAGTTTTCTAAATTTAGAACTCCTAATTTCTGGTGAATATTTCATTCATGAATATTTTTGAATTGGAAGAGATTTATAATGACGGTGTCAGACCCGATGAAAGTGGAAGGGGATTAGGAAGGGTTTATATGCAAGAGATTTGGTATTTTTGAGTTAGGATTTTCCTTTTTGTTTTTGAATGCACTCGAGAAGAACTTCTAGGAAATTCGTAACTGAAGTGGTCGTAAGGGGCCTCAAAGAGATGGATAGGCAAAGTTCCTTTATTTCTAAGTCTTATTTTGTGTATTTCTTGATTTTTTGTATTTTCAGCTCATTATTGAGCATTTTGACCACACTTGTCCCATGGTGTGATGACGTTATATATGAGAAACATTAAAACACACACACACACACACACAGACATATTTTTGGGTCGGAATTATTTTACATCATGTTTTATCTCATTTTGGTACTCTTCAATGGTTTAGAATATCTAATGTTTTTATGTTTTAGAATGCATGCTATGGATGATGATGTAATCTGATAAAAAAATGATATATTTATGATTATGAGTACATAACAAAATTGTAATTTAGAATCTTTATTTTCAAGTAAGTTTTAGCATTTTTATTCCATTGGAAACAATGTGTTGAATGTAATATGACCATAAGATAGCCTCACTTCGTTCTTAACTCCATGCAATTAGTAATATGCAAAAGCTCTCCACCAAGAGTCAAGAAGTATGCAAGATGCATGTTTTGAAGAATGTTAATGAGAAATGACCAAGAGACAAGAAACTTGACAAGGATTTACTAAAAAATATATAACCCGACCCAAACTAAACTTAACCAATTCAAAATGAAGTATTTCTTATAATTTTTGAATAGACATAGATTCATAGATGGCCTGCTAATTGATAAAATATGGTTTTGAGGAGTAATTGTCTTTCTCATCATATACATCTAAGTCATTTTCTTGGGATTTTTTTAGAAGAAGATTTATTTGTTTTTTAATTTGTGACTTATGATTTATTAATTTAACCCCTACATATTGCCCCATGCTACTAGTAAGAAGCATGAGCTCATCACCGATGAAAATACATAGGTTAGTAAGAGAGCTTACCTACTTTTGCAATATCATGCTACTAGTAAGAAGGATGGGCTCATCACCGAAGATTGGTCAGGATGATAAAATTAATTTATTTGTAGATGAAAGAATTATGTGATTATTGTGTATTGTTCTGTGTTTTTTCACTTGACTTTAAGTTCTGATTTTTTGTAACAAACACTTCCCCCTACTCTCAATGCCACACAACCAATAGGATGTGGGGGTGCAACAATGAAGATTGAGATAGGAAAATAAGAGTTCCAGGGGAAATATTTAGAATATTTTTATTATAATGAGATATTTATAGGGATGTATTTATCATCAAGAAGCTTCTAGTGAAAACCATTGGCAAGAAACACCCAAATAAGAAGAAACGGTGGAGAAGACTGAGTGTGTAAGCCCTTATGAAGTAATGTACAAAAATTTCACTTGTATGAAAGCAATAGTAAAGATTATACAATTTTTAAATTATGATAAAAATGGTGAAGTAAGTATGATTAGGAAAGTTTCCAATGTTAGAAAGTAAAATAATTACTTTAATATTAGGTTTCAGTTTTACAATTTAAGTGATATGGTAATGCAAATGAAAATATATTATGAATGCAATGAAGGAAAATGTGGATAGGTAAATGACTATATGTAGAAATTTATTAGGTGATGCAAGTCAATGGTTTCATCAAAATGATCACCTTCCAAGGTAAAAGAAAATGATAAGAAGAATTCATGAAAACCTTGTTTCTTGATAAGGGCCCAACACTTTGGGTTTGAAATTACAACCCTTTCCTGCTATCTTATCCATTTGAATATATGATCTTAACACTAGATCATCTGTTTGAATATGACACTTATAAAACTCTTTGTCATGATATTGATAGATCATGTGCACATGAATGTGATAGTGTTGCTCAAATTTATTTTCAATATTTTGGGACTTTCTCAAGTTTGGCACTTGTTGCGTTATGGGATCATGTGTTGTGGACATGATAAACTTTGTTTTTGACATGTTTGTATCTAGAAAAAGGTTAGGAATGGAAGAATCCCTAGAAAAAACTTTGGTGACTATCCTTTTTCTCTCATAATTGTATTCTTCTTGTGCCATTTCTATCATATGCACATAAAGATCAAGATAATCAACAAGAAGATAGGTTAAACTGAGGAAATTATCAATTCCTTGTTATTAAAAGGGGAGTAGAATTATCTCATCACCTTCTAAGAGCTTCATAATCTCCACTGTGGTTTTCATGGACATGGTTTCCATAGGTATGGCTTTACCTTTATCCATCTTTTCCACTTTGAATGCTTTTGGGTTGGCAACCTCAACGTTCGAAATATTCTATGTGGTCTCGACCAATTTTTTTGAGGAGAGTAATTTGTTTAATTGGTTCATAGGGAGCTTATATTTTTAATAAACCCTTGATTTATTCATGATATTATCTATTTGTATATCAAATGGTTTAGAATCCCCTTGAGTGACAAAGAATTTACCCAGATGGAGGAATCTGAATTCTTAAAACAAGGTAGAAGGAATAGCCTTCATTCTATGAATCCAAGGCCTAATGAGGATCATGTCATAATTCATCTCCTTGTAAATGATGTAAAAATTTGTTAAATTAGTTTTTGGATTGATGGAGAGAAAAAAACTATAGTTCCAATTAAGGTATCCTTAACACTTTCATACCCTCATAATGCATTTCTTTTAGAGAATCAATTAGTCTTCCCATATCAAAGCTCCTACAAGAAAGAGAAGGTAACCACATACACAACTACCGCATCATAGATCATACCTCTCTTGATGAAATTTTTATATAGCCAAACTTGGAAATACAAAGTAGGATCTCCTCTTTTGGATTTTTCAGTGTCAGATGACATTTGTCTTATATCAAAGACAAACCAAGTATCTGTATCAATCTATCATGGAGGATGTATTTCTAAGTGAATATGATTTATTTGAGTCTTAGGTAGAGGTGTAATATGAATTAGGTGACCAAGACCCATTGCATCTAATAAAACAAAATTATGTGTAAGGGAATTTTACAAAATCTAGAAATGAAATGTGAGAAAAAGTCTTATTCAAATATAAAATAAAATGATAAGTTCTTAAAGTTTTTGAGACTATGGAGGTGTCATCCTACAAGAGAGAATGAGTGTGAAGAGGTTGTGTATTCCCTTGTCTAAGTTGTTTCATTAATTTTTGGTTTAACATCTAACTCAACTAATCCCATGATCTTTGTATTATTTTTTGAGCCTAGGTTAGAGGAAAATTGAGAGTTATTAGAATTTGAGGGCTCATGGTTGTTGTTCATAATAGGAATGCCCTTGTTTGTGTTTTGAGGATTTATTCTAACTTCTTTGGGATGTTTAGGGAATGAATCCTAATATATGCCTAGGTTTGAATTCCGAGGTGGGATAGGTCATGTATAACCAAGTTGTGAGGTTCCTTCAATATTTGCTAAGAAAATGTCCAAAAAGAGTAGCCTTTGATTTTTGGGACTATTTATATGCACTTGTTCCAATACCTACACATTGTAGTGTCATGAAAAAATCATGGTGAAAACTACAATATATATTGGGATAGTAATCTCTTGGCCTTTGATTTGAGTTTTTCTATTGATTATAACCCCGGATGCATTTTTGAAATAGGTTGTTATAACCATAGTCCATTGCCACTTGACTAGAATTTTGGTGTTGGTTTATGCCTTGGGATTGAGATTTTCAAGGAAGGGGATGATTTACATTAAACTTTTTGATAGAGGAAATAAAATTAAGGCCTATTTGATTTCCCATTTTTTTTATCATTAGTGTTACCATTTTTATGAAACCAACATTCTTTGCATGATTAGTAACACCATCCTTGGTAGCACCATGATTGTGATTCAATACCTTAGGTCCTTGGTTGTTGGACCTGTTGTTTTTATGGTTTGCATTGTTTTGGTTAGGAATCCATTAAGACTGTAACTCTTATGTCCACTGTCAATAGAGGATTGTTGAATTTGAAGTGCACCTTTTGACACTTCATCATACTTTCAGAAAGGAAAATCTTGGACATCCATCTTTTATTCATGGTTAACCGAGTGAAGGAAGAGGTCGTAAAGTTCCATTTGGTCCATGTTAGGTTTGCTTGCAGAGAAGTAAATAACTTAACGCCATATCTGAATAAAATGTGCAACATATTCATTTGGTTCCTTCCTAATATGAAACTCCCTAATCCATGTTCATAGCAACTTGTCCATGTCAAATGCCCTGATGAATTTGGAAACAATTTTTTTAAAGTAATGTATAGAAGCTTCTAGAATATGATAGTACCAATCTAACATAATTTCCTTAAGATTCTATAGAAATATTTTTGCTATTGAATTAACGCAAGGAAGAAATTAACTAATAACAGTAGCATAGGCCTTGATATGGGCATTCAGGTCTCCTTCTCCCTTAAACATATGACGACCAGGAAATGGCCATGGAAGTATGACACCCCATATTGTGAAATTGAGGGGTTATTTAAAATAATCAGTGTAAGTTCCCATCTCATAAGATTCCACCATTGACCCCCGTTAACGATGATGCTGAGGAGGGGGGGAAGGATAATTTGTAGTGTAAGCATTGACAAAAATGTACGGAGCCTTTTAATACTATGTATAAGGTGTAGGAAAAGTATACACATCCATTTGAGGGGAATTTGAATATATATGTAGATAAGGAGGAACAATAATAGAATATGGGATAGTAGGGGTAAAACCAAGGAACACCACATTACTGCAAGGAATGGCATTTGAGAATACACTTCTGGATATCCCTTGTCTAGGATAAGCATGAGATGGATGAGGACCCATCCATAGTGTGTCAGATCCTAACTTTAGGAAGTATCTCCTTGCATCACCCTTCATATTTTCTACTGACCCTATGGTATTGAAGTATCTGGTCAATAATCCAGTATAACAAGGTCACATACGTAGATGGATTCTCTTGTTCAATGAATTTGAATTTTCCTTCATAGTGAAGCTAGGTAAGAGTAATCTAGGACCTGACCATATTTTGTGCATCAATTTTGGAGAGGACACACAAAGTATAAAATAAACCATGCTGGATGATCAATTATTTAGGTTACATTGCGCACCTATGGATTTAAAGGATATAGTGATATTTTGTATGCACATGTATTACACCTTCGGGAATGAAGACCATGCAAAAATAGTTAGCTATACACATTTTTCCTTATCAGTTTGTTGGGGGAGACCTTTACAAGATGGCTAGAGATGAAGTATTGCATATATGTGTTTTGGAACATGATCACTAGTTAATAATAGAAGAAATGATTGGTGGCATTGTACGAGGGAACTATGCTGAAGAATCTACTGTGTGTAATATATTATTCATAAGACTATGGTGGGAAAAACTTTTCAAATATACAAAGGATTTTTTCAAGGCTTATGACCATTTCCAGAGGATTGGAAAGGAAAGACAAAGGGATGAAATTTAGTTATGCCCTATAGCATCTATAAAACCATTTGAAAAGTGGGATATATATATTTTTGGACCAATTGCCCTAGCAGTGTGATGAATAGGTGCGCAATGCATTATTACTTGCAATGATTACTTGACACGGTGGGTAGAAGTTACGCCTACAAAGCACTGTTCTGTTACTACAACTGCATGCTTCTTATAGGAGAACATTATCAATAGGTATGGAAAGAAAACCATTTCTCCTACCAAGATTTCTCTTTCTTTGCATAAAAAATATTTATTTTTGTCTCTTATTGTGATTAAGGTTTTATTTGGGATTTCAGGCCTTTTATGTACTTGGATATGGCCCCATTCAAATAACCATGATTTACCCTCTATTAAAAAAATATTTAGAATATCAAAATCTTACAATTTTTTAATAATGTTTTTTACAAAGTGATTCCCCATGGTAAATTTGTTTTGTGTTAGGGTTTGATCATTTAAAACATAATATGTAATATATTTTTTGTATCACGTTCTTAGTATGATATCTCAGTGATTTTGTGATTGCACTTAGTTCTGATATATCTTGTACATAATTAATTGCTCTAGTGTACTTAGTGAGTTGCACTACCTACTATTAACAAGAGATGTATCTTGGCATAAAGATTACTTCATATATTTAAAAAACATTTACCAAATCTTTAAGAGGTAATTTTAATAATTTTAAAAATAAAACCATTTACCAAAGCGTTTAAAACTAATAGTATATGTAATAAATATAATCTAGATTATTCCATCCTAATACAACCTAATTTAATAAAAATGAGGGAATATAATAGCTTCATCACTTTGATAATAATTAAAAGATGATTAAAAAAAATTCCAACTTAGGATTATAGAAAATGAAAAAATACGATTAGATGTTGGGCATAAGATCAAAATAAAGTCATTAAAGGGATGATGAGAAATATCAATTTTGAAATGTGCTCTTGATATTTTCACACATTGTGTTCTCAATTATGAAATGTGCAACTCACTGATGCTCCATGCATTGTGCTTCCCCAATTACTTGAGTACAACATGTTTGTCTCCCTCCACCTCTTATGGTTGATTAATTTCATCATAATAACTCAATATTTGATTCTACTTATTATTGTGAATATCATCATGACATTGTTCAATACACCAATATAAATGTATTTAATGGATTTTCCACATCATCCAATATCGCATAGAATCTAATACAGTTGAATGGGATGATCCTATTGACTATTAATCATTATTTGTTTCCTCATCTTAACAATAAAATGTATACTTTAAAACCTCAAAAGAGTTTGCGAGAATCGAATTGGAAATGAGGCACCACGAAGTAGTTGCACTCCAACGGAATCGTGATAGCTCCAGCAATTCCAAGAAAGAATTGATCAGTAATGGAAGAACTTGTTCAACAGAAACAAAGCTTGCATAGATGAAAGATAGTGGAGTGTCTTGGCATACTCATAAATGAATAGAAAAGGGGTACATATAGGGTACTGAGTAACCCTAGTGCATGACACACATGAAACCCTAAACCTAACCCATGTGAGATGAACCTCCAATATGAGAAGAGGACACATAGGATAACTCACACTAACACCCCCCTTCATTGAAGCTAGGGTAGTGGCTGTGATGAGTCAGACGGAAGAGGAAGACACTCCTAAAATACTAAGAAAGATGTGTCAATGGGGCCCGACAACTAAAGGCCTGATAACGTGCCCATGTACAAACACAATCTTCCTAGAAGAAGAAGAAGAAAAGAAGGACTACATAGCCTAAAGAAGATGGGAAGATGTAGAAGACCTCACCCCAAGAAGATACTGTAAGTGAAGAAACTTCATCTCAGCGAAGGGCTTGGTGAATAAATCTGTAATCTGATTAGCTGTCTGAATGTACTGAATGTCGATGATACCATCATGAATAAGCTCCCGTATGAAGTGCATATGGATCTCAATGTGCTTTGTCTACTGATGCTAAACTAGATTTCTACAAATAGAGATTGTGCTTGTGTTATTACAGTAGATAATGGAAAGCCACTAAAAGTGGATGCCAAACTCTGTCAGAATACCCTGTAGCTAAATAGTTTCTTTAGCAGCGTTAACTACTCCTCTCTATTCTGCCTCTATAGATGATATCACAATTACATTCTGCTTCTTGCTAGATCAACTAATAGGACCCAAACCAAGAGAGAAACTATAGCAAGAAGTATATTTCTGATGATCTAAGTCACCAGCCTAATCAGAATCTGTGAATCTAATCAAGTCAATATCAACCCCTCCATGATAGTGAATGCCATCAGTATAAGTGCCACGAACATAATGAAGGATCCATTTAGCTACTTTCTAATGTAGCTCATGTGGCTCCTGTATGAATCTGGACATGATACCAACAACATATGATAAATCTGGTCGAGTGTGAGTCAAGTAAATCAAGCTCCCCACCAACTGTCGATAAAGAGTACTATAAACCAAGGGAGTAGAGAAATTTGAAACCAACTTAACCCCGGAAAGAAAAGGAGTAGGAGAATACTTGCAATCAGATATCTAAAACCAAGCTAGCAAATCAAGAGCATACTTAGGTTGTGAAATCAAGATTCCCAAGTTAGATTGTGAAATCTAGATCTCAAGGAAGTAATGAAGCAGACCTAAGTCAGTCATGGAATACTTGTTGGCTAAGGTGATCTTCACAGAATCAATAATAGAGGAAGAGCTACCTGTGATCAACAAGTCATCAACATATAGAACAAGAATGAGTATGGAGTCATCTTGCCATAGAATATAAACATTTGGATCAGAGTGACACCTAGTAAACCCTGATGTAAGTAAGAAGGAGTCCATCTTGGCATACCAAGTCCGAGGGGCTTGTTTAAGGGCATAGAGTAGACTTCTTTAAATTACAAATGAGGGAGGGATCATGGACATAACTCGGAGGTGGTTCAATGTAGATATATTCGTCTAGGTCACCATGAAGGAAGGCCCTCTTAACATCCATTTGATGGAATTTCCATATTTTTGTTGCGGACAATGACAAGGGTCAGTTGAATAGAAGTCATCTTCAACAACCGGAGCAAAGGTTTTAGTGTAATCAACCCCAGACTATCTGGGAGAAACCTCTTAGCTACTAATCACGGTTTAAAATTTTTGATGTCTCCATCTACTCCGTACTTTGTTCAAAACACCCACTTATACTGAACATGATTTTTTTTCCTTTCAGAAGAGGGGTGAGATCCCAAGTATTGTTCTTCATGAGAAAGGAATACTCCTCATCCATGGTAGAATCCCACTCAAGAATACCAGAAGCCTCCCAGAAGGACTGTGGATGAGAAGCAATAGGTGAAGAAAGAGTGGGGCCCAACTGAAATATAAGTGAGTAATTCTCGTATCCAAATTATCACCAACTAAATCTCTAGCACTTTGCAAAGTTTTTCTAGCCCTAAGGAGGACCAGGAGGATCAAGATTTGAGCCATGGAAGATTCATCAATTGAGTGACAAGGGACATAGCCCTCATCATCACTACTTTTAAAATCAGAATACTCAAATGTTTTGATGGGTGGGAGGATCAGGAAGAGGAGTATGCTCAACAACATCATCATCTGGATGAGTCAGAATATGAATCATTAAGCTGAAGAACCTCAATAGATAGAGAAGTAGAAGGTCAAAGAAGACTCATCAAACTTAACACTTCTCTCAATATACAGGCTCATGAGAAGTAGGATTCAATAATTTATATCCCTTCATACCATCAGAATACCCTAAAAATATACAAGGTTTAGATTGTGGTTCCAATAGCCTTGCATTTCTTCTTGGGAATAAGAGCCATAGCCTTAGATCCTAAAGACTTGAAACTGCTCAACATCAGGCTTGCATCCAAACCAGGCTTCAAAGGGTGTCCATCCCTCTTACTACTTTGTGTGGAACATGGTTCTGAATATAATTTGCATAATTCACTGGCTTCAGCCCAATACTTCAAACGAAGAGACTTTGAGTGAATCATACAAGTGGCCATCTCCTTGAGAGTACATTTTTTTCTTTCTGCAACTCCATTCTCCAAAGGGCTATAAGCAACTGTATGCTGCAAGGAGATCCCTTTAGAAGTACAGAAATCCATGAACCTATTGTTTACATATTCACTTCCATTGTCTAGTTCGAAGAACCTTAATAGAATTGTTCCACCTGCTTCTCAGCAAGATCCTTAAAGTCCTAAAAATGTTCAAAGACTTCAGACTTAAGCTTAGGAAAATATACCCAAGTATATCGCGAATAGTCATCGATAAAGCTGAGCACATAAAGAGGTCTAGTAAACGAAGGAGATGGAAATGGACCTGAAATATCATTGGTGAACAACATCCAAGGGATGAGTAGCTCTCTAGGCTTTCCCTTTGTCAAAGATATTTTCAGGATGATTTCCAAGGGTACAACCCTCACAAAGACCCTTAGAAAACTTGACGCGGGCTAACCCATTGATCATTTCATTTTGGCTCAATTTTTTAAGGTAGCGATAATTTAGATGTCTAAAATGCTCATGCCATAGGTTACTGATCTCATATCGATGAGTAAGAAACTAAGTGGGCGTAGAATCATAAGTAAAGTGGGAGAAGGGTATATAACCATAAATGGTGATCCACCTTTCCCTCACCCACTGTAGTGTCATTGTTAAGCTCATGAATAATCACTGAGTTAGAGACCAAATTCCACTTACATTCCTTAACCAAGGTGAGTAATTTGGTAAACCAATAGGATATTGGTACAAATATTAGGAACAGTTGACACTTGGTTTAATGTTCCCCCATCCATCTCTACCGATACACTATCCAGAAACTGACCACTGTCATGTCATTACCCATCATGATTTGAGGACATACCACAAGGATCGATGTTGGAGAACTCAATAGGCAAAGAAGCCATGTGGTGCGATGCACCAGAATCTATAATCCATGTCGATGAAGGAGAAACTTTTGCTACGATTTCCTTTCCTTTCTTCTTATCGGATTTTAGATCACCTTTTGCAGCAAAAGACTCAGACCTTTGGAGCATTTTTTTTGATAGACTCAGAAACACCTATTTGATTTTTCTTAATTAAATGAGATAAGGTGATCAATTTGTTTTCTCATACACAGTATTGCATTGTTATGACTAGGCTTCTTACAACAGGAACAAAAAATACTTGTCTTTTATGTGCTCTTAGGCTCAAAAGTCGAAGTGTTCATGTCTCAGATTTAGTTTTGGTCTTCGTTTCCTTCTTAGGTCGATCCTTATTTTTCTTTCCTCTTCTCATTCTTCTTTTCCTTGCTAGTACTTGTCTACAAGGGCATGTGACTTGGAGCTTGAGAGACCCCATTTGAATGAGTTTGTCCTATTCTCGAATGAGTTGGGACGAAAAATATTCAAAGGAGGGCATATTCCAATCCTATCACCCAAGGTAGCTTTTGTAGCGTAAAAATATGACATAAAGACAAAATATTCAAGACCTAGCTTAGAGAGAATCGAACAAGATCAATTGAGAATATTTGTTCTCCTACTTAACATTCCTTTTAACAACAATCTAGTGTGGATAAACTTAGAGAAGAATGCCTGTAGGTTTTCAAAATCACTAGGATTGCACTCTAGTAGTTTGTTTTCCAACTCATGCAATCTCATGTCATCTTGTTGTCTGAAACATCACATCTATCATTTCCCAATGCTAGAATTAGGTGTTTCAGACGATTCAATGTGGAAGAGCAAAGTTAGGAGAAATAGTCATGTAAAGAATACCTAAAGCTTCATCACTACGGTGTTAACCACTTAGATTTTTCAGGGTCATCGTCTGGTTCAGTCTCACTTCTCATGGTGATGCAGAATAACCCTTTACCCCTTAGTTTCATAATCATTATTTTTGATCTCCATTTGAAAATAATTTGAAGGGTACGTAAGAAAAGGAAATGAAATTGCATGCATGGTGAAGAGAGAGAGAGAGAAGGAATTCAGAAAAGAAACACAATAATCAAAACCACCCAGGACAATATACATACCCCCCCTGCTTTTGGCACTTTAAATTTTAGTGTGTTGAATACAACCAGTGTCCGTGGAGCATGCGGTCTTGAAAAAATTGGTAACTCACCTTGCAATCACCATAATAACATGCAAGAGAGGAGACCACAATTGTCTTTCATGGAGTGTAACAAAAAAAGTAACACCGTATACAAGAACAACTTGCAACAAACTAGGAAGGGAGGTGAAATCAAATCTTGGTTGTGAGATAAGAGCATCTCATGTCATGCAATGGATACCCTCTTCCTACAAACTGTGGCGGATGTGCTTACTATTCGCAAGAAACAATAAGGGTGAAATGCAAGTTTTGGATGAACTCAAGATGAGTCCCGATGAGCCTTCAAAAATGCCAAAAAAGCAGCACAGAATACAAATAGATGCTCAAAGTGTCACTGCACACTTGAGTGCATGATTAGAGAAAAAAATTCAACAATAACATGTAATAAATTATTGTTCAGAAACGTCTAGTTTAGCTAAAGTTAGAGCAGTTTAGGACAAAAAAATGAAAAATAACATTATTTTAAAGGGAGGTTATTGGCATAGCAGCTATTTAACATGATGAGATCCCTCTCCACCATTAGTTCGAGCTTATGGTGTGACAGCAAGTCGTGCATCTCTGATACCAGGTAGTTAAGCGCGTTGCCTCAGAGTAGTTTTGGGATGGGTGACCTCCCAGGAAATTCCCGGTGTCACTTCCTCTTAATGTTGTTGGGCATGATTGGGTGTATACCTGGCTCCATCGTGTGGGAGGGTATTGGCGTAGTAACTAATTAACACGATGATATCCCTCTCCACCATCAGTTTGAGCTTTTGGTGTGACAGCAAGTTGTGTAGCTCTGATACCATGAAAAGAGTTTGTGAGGATCGAATCGAAAACGAGGCACCACGAAGTAGTTGCACTCCAACGGAATCGTGATAGTTCTAGCAATTGCAAGAAAGAATTAATCAGTAATGGAATAACTTGCTCAACAGAAGCAAAGCTTGCATAGAGGAAAGACAGCGGAGTGTCTTGGCATACTCATAAATGAATAGAAAAGGGGTACATATAGGGTGCTGAGTAACCCTAGTGCATGACACACATGAAACCCTAAACCTAACCCTAAACCTAACCCATGTGAGATGACCCTCCAATATGAGAAGAGAACACATAGGATAACTCACACTAACAAAACCATTGTTCATGCAACACTTGCTTTAT
The DNA here is from genome assembly GCA_019776745.2 of Taxus chinensis. Lineage (NCBI taxonomy): Eukaryota > Viridiplantae > Streptophyta > Pinopsida > Cupressales > Taxaceae > Taxus > Taxus chinensis. Next base: position 142,616,574 of record CM034149.1, read on the forward strand.
AAGGATGTAACAATCTACCTTTAGTTGAATACATTGCATTGACTCCATGGTAAGAGTTTCAAATTCATAGAAATGAAATTTTGATGCATAACAGGTAGGAGTGAGGGATTCTCTATGTTTGATGTGCATTGAAAGATATCTATGGGTGAACCACGGTATTGATGCCAGTATAGTTGAGCATTCACATAAATACGGAACTGGAAGGAAGCACTCGATGTGCAGAAGACATCATATAATAGGGATAGGTCCTTCTATATAATACCACAGTGGTTCATCTCGTTCCACAATGACTTGAAAGTGTTTTCAAAATCAGATAATATCTAGGATCTCCCCTTGGTGAAGGAGACATTGATGCAGAGAAATCAGTATTGAAGAAATTGTTTCCTCATTATCAAATGTTGAAGTTACTTTAGAGAACATTTGATGAATTGCACTCACACCAAGGAAGGTTCTCCTTTCCTATGAACACTCTAAAAAATTCTATAATGAGGTATGTTGAGACAACGTGATAGAAATTATCGTGCAAAGAAGAGCCATAGACTGTATGAGGGATTTGCAGCCTTCAGATGTAGAAGATTTTTTTTCTTTGAGAAAAAAATCGTTGTCCACCATGTGCATGGTCAAGTATAAGAATGAGAGAAGCCACTTGGTGAAAGGATCCCCCCTTGGACTATTTTTGACACTTAAGTCTAAGGAGAGATTCTGACACAAATCCAAGGTCCTGGAGGACCAGAGTGATTCAGTTCTTGAACACTCCACTTAAAGAAATCATTCACCTGCAAGGTCAAAGAAGTGAGATGGACATTGAAATAAATGACAAAGATGTCAAACAAAAACACTGAACGCTCAAGATGAACAAAAAATGCTCAAGCAATTAGTGGTTATCCCTGGGAAACAACCTAAACAAATCACAAGATTATTGAAGCTCTAGAAGTGAGTATTGATATTGAGGATGGATCATAGTGAACTGATTTTAAATGGTGCATAGAAATAAGAGGTTCTCCCTATCACAAGCTATTGACCTTTACTACTGCCTAGTTTTCTATTTTCCATTACTAGGTAGTTAGTCAGAGCTTGCTTTATTAAGTGTTTCGGGGACCATCTACAAAACCCCACATTGATTCATCCGGAGCTAAGGTCCCTGTCAGAAATAACTATATGTACCCTTCAAAGCACAAACATAGAGAGGACATAACAACTGGTATTTGATTAGGTTGAAAAACATTTAAATGGGTTCCCTTAGTTGTGTTAGCCCTAAAGGGGATCCAATTGATTAATTGCCAAGTGATCCTTTCAGAAAATGGAAGTAAATGATCTATTGGGATCTAAAAGGTTGCACCTGAGGATAGATTTGACAAAAAGTATTAACATTAAAGGAATCACAGTTACATGAACCTTAAGATACTAATGTTACTAATAGTTGACTGGGCATTTACTAATACACGCTCAATGCAAGTGACTTTATAAACACCACTGAGGGAATTGATAAAATAATAGTAAATGTCAAGATGGTCCAGGCTGGTGGACACTTGGATTGAAAAAATGACGTGAGAAGAGGAAAAGAAGCTAAGTGGCAGAGGTTGAGGTCAAAGTTATGAAGATCTCAAAAATCCTGCTTAGACATGTCAAATTCCCATGAAATAATTGAGGAGTGTGACAATGACTTTATTCTGACTTGCAAGAGGAATTCTCCACGTAGAATCTTGACTGCATAACATGGTAAACTTAGTAGACAATGGGTTGGTTGCCAGCGAATGGAGAACATTAGTACCAGTTATAGACACTTACAGGGAAGGATCAGATATAGCATGCTCTTGAGGACCATTGTCTAAAATATTCAAATCTGCGAGACCTAATGAACAGAATTAAGGGAAAATTCTCATGAAATCAAGATTTTTGGAATTGGGTCATACGACATGGGCTTCCTCATGGGACAATCACACTATTTCACCTAAAATTAGACAGACATGGTGGTCTGACCTAATCAGTTTACATTTAAAAGAGTACTTCCTGGCCTGTCCTGAAAATGTGATTTTTTACTTAACTCCTTTACAAATGAAAATCCAAGCTACAAATGATTTCTCCTATGAAGTGTATCCAAAATGATGAGAAAGCATTGAGAACAGGCATTGCATGAACTGTTAGGCTAGACCATTGGAATATAAGGGAAAAATGTCGTCATTGCATTGATGCAATAGCAAGGAAAACATTAATCTTCCAGCACCACACTAGGCATGATGAGGATGATCGAAAAGCTACCAGAAGATTGTTCAAGAAGCAGAATGTAGTTAGATGAAGAAGAAAATAATGTAGGCACAAAAGATGATAAACATGCTTAAGCATGTTGTTCACTTAACTTGTATGTCCCTTTTCAGGACTCCTATTAGACTGCTATTTTAAATAATAATGCATTGTTGGTATTAATGCTATGTGAGGTATGTAATCAATTCTTTCTAAATTGGACCACTCTAGTTCCTTTGTTTCAATCCTGCTAAAATAGAAGAATGTAGTAGTTCATGTTTGAATTATGATTAAAATCTCTCACATACAATAATTGAAATGAAACATGTGAACTATTGAGAATGTCTTGCACCTTCTTGAAATTTGAATAAGAACATAATGTTGTGGGTTCTATAGATAGGGCCCTGACACTTGTAAAGAAAGATTTTTTGTATACCATGTGGAAAATGGAGATAATGAAGGGAGACACTAGGGTAGTTTTTTTTCAAAACAAAACTCTTTTTCATGCTTGTCTCATAGTCTTCCTCCCATTCATGCCAAAGAGAAAAGCTTATTCAGCTAGTTTTATTCTTCCGTCAGTGACAAAAGACTCACTTGAACCTTTTTAGAGGTTGTGTTGAGCAAAGATGACTGACCCTACCAGGTCACGAGACATCCCCAAATCCATCAAGCAATTCTAGAATCATTCTAGGATGACTCATGATTTTTTCAAGCTCAATCTTCTTTTGTTGAGATAGGGGTACCTAGTCTAAATGTGATGTTTCCAAATCACCTGCGAAGAAGGCATTGTCTCCTTCCCTATATCCCCTTGTGAAGGGTCATACTTATTTAGTTAGTGGTCATGAGTAAGGAAGACCCAGAGTTATTGGAAGGGATTAGCATACTGCATGATGTTGATTGGATGGATTTTAACCAAACGGTCTTGAGCTTGCAATCAGCTAAAACAACACTGCTCATGTAAAGGTTTTTGCTACTTACGTATAATTTGACCATCAACCATGTCATGACCACAACCGTATCCATTGATAAACCCAAGGTGTATAAATTGTAGTGCTCATGCACGATGCATTGGCACGAGCTAGATGACCTAATTAAGCATAATCATTCCCCTATTGTCTACCGAGAAGAGGAGATTGCTAAACAAATCTTGAGCGATGAGTAGGATAATGACAAAATCCTCATTCTTCAGCCTTGATATAATGATAGACAGTTGAGGATCATATGTGTTCACCCCTTGTCTTTTACCTGAGTGACGATCAAGATTGGTATTGACCCCTAGTTGAGAAGGTACATTCCCTGTATTGTTTTTTATCGAGATAGTCTAGGATTCTCTGCTACTCCATTCATCCACCTTATGAGGAAATGGTGGGCACGTAAAATTGATAGAGGATTGGGTTTCATATAATACAGCTATGTCATTCCTAGGGAAATCTCCTTAGAAACACAAATCCTTCATCACACAAAAATGGACACTGAAAGTTAGTTGCCCAGATACTTGAGGCCTATCTTTTAGTCCAATATCTCTTCAAATCATTTAGGAGACCTTCATGTTTTCCCATCTAAAAAGATGAAAATGCATAAATTGAAAGTTTGTAAATATGGGATTAATTCTAATAAGCCTTGGTTGAAAGTTTGACTAGGTCGAACTTGATTGACTACGTCAGAGGTGGCTTTGGTGTCCCCTATGCACTCCGTATGTCAAACAAGGCCATTAATGAAGGTCTCAGTTCAAGACCACTAAGGTCGAAGATTTGATTCAATATCTTCTGAGAGATATTTCTTTCAAGTTGTGTGTCATAAGCCACTTTTGCCATTTTTCTGATAGAAATTATTTATACTCAGAGTGAGGAAAGAGATACATAACCACAAAAAGGATAGAACACGGTCGTTATATTACAAACTAGGCCAGCTACATTATGGGTGGCTTTAGAGAAATATTTCCCCTGAGATGGGAGAGATTGTTTCTCAGTTCACGCATTCCGTAATTTCCTATGATTTTTTGGTATATAGAAGGACATGAATAAATTTACCTATTGTGTTTTTGGTCATCGTAAGACAATTTTTGAACAGGGTTTCTTAGCCTCTGAACCAAAATGAGACATTTTTGTAACTAGTAAGACATAAATTAAGAGGTCGCAGTACCCCTGCCCAAGTCAATAAAATTTCTTTAAGGGTGAATGTGGATATATGTTATATCAGTAACCATGTATGGAAAATTATCAGATGATGGCTTGTGAAATGATTATCTAATCAGTATCAGGCAAGATAGTGATTAAAGCTGATCTCTTCCAGAAGTGATGATCAGATGCCCTTAGTTAAGACACAAGTGGAACTGAATTGAGAAGAGACTTGTATCTATGTACACCTAGCAGTCTTTAAGTGTAAACTTTAGTACCAAAGTTATGTTCTATAACAAGGTTTTGTAAGGGGAAATATTCCTAAAAATGTTAATTTTGCTAGATTTTGGTGGATTCCATGGGAATGACTTTAAAAGTCTGCGATATCGTGATCAGAGTGATTTTATAAAACTGCAAGTAAGGCAGTCATGAAAAGAGGGGGGGTGTAATTTTTCTGAGATATTATTGTAATTTATGAAGAGAAAGGAAATAAAGATTGAGAAAAGACATTTTCCAAAGAAACTATCTATAGAAACTCGTTATATATATATCTATTTGTGTATCTTTAGATTTTATCAATGTCAAGATCGTTTTGAGTTTCGAGCCATTAACAAGATCTAAGACAATTTAAATGATATGCTCATTCCTCGGCTGAAAATTTAAAAAACCTTGATTTAACTATAGGTGTTGATCATGAGCATATTATGTGTCCTTAATGACATAGCCCAAATCGTGAGTCAATCAAGATTTATGTTCCTATTGTTTAATTGCTTAGAATCACTTGAGCATAGGAACAAAGCATTCAAATATTTTGGGTTTAGAGAAGAAAAGGTCACCTAGGGTAAAAATGTAAACAATTTAGGGGTTCTTCCTGCCATTAACAGAGTTGGAGAACCCCCAAATACTAGTAAGAACTAGGTGAGCCACCTCAAGATATATCTGGGAACATCCTTGGATGAGACTAAGCATGAAGGTGGATCCATTTTTCACTACTCTGATTATTAAGGATAAGTTGTTACAACAACTATATGTTTGATTCTAGAGCATCATCCAATGTTATGTGTCTTAAGGTCATGAATGCGTTGGATCTCAAAGTAAACAACATCTTATGGGAAGTGCACTACCATGGATTCTAGCGAGGTGTCAATTGTTGGATGTTTCAAGGGTTTGATAGTGCAACTTACAGACCTACCCAGGAAAGAAAATAAAGCTATATGTTGTTATTTGTTTATTTCCCTACCAAATGGGGAATTTTATTAACAAGAAACTGGGCTACTAGTATGGGTGCAAGTGTGAAAATGGACATGTCTTATGACACCATACCAATTGAGGGTAGCCTTCTGAAGTTACTTGGTGAAAATTAAATTTTATATCTCATTTAGGACCCTGATAGTGCTTCTCATGAATTATTGCATGTAGATATTGATATTGATAACTCTGTGAGATATGTTGTTTTTAAGGAGTATGAAATTGATCAATGTAGGTATCATGAGCTAGTTGATTTTCTTGAGAATTTGATGTTTGATGCAGCCTTGAGAGATTTTAAAAAACTTAACATAGGCACGAAGGATAAGCCTAAAAAAATAGGGTCAGATAGCAACTTGTATGGAAAAGAAAAGCAACCATATGACCATTTGTTAAAAACATATCGGAACTGCGTAGCATGGTCATATCCAGAATGGCAAGCACTTGAAAATTTTCCTTGATTATTTTCTCCGAATCAGGGTGCTCACCATTGTATAGTGTATTGTCTTTTGGTTTCTTTCTACTTTCGTGTTTATGTTTTTTAGTTCGTCTTGGTCCTTGGCATCCATTTTTTTTGGTTTCTCAGATTGTTCCTGGAGGCTTGGCTCATGATTCTGTTGCCCAATGAATTTTTGGCACACGGTCTACTCTTTTATTTTTGTGGAACTCATAAGGATTGTCCATCCCCGAGTCGGAGCTGATGTTGGTGCTCACTTTGATCTTGTCCCGTTTGCTCTAAAAATTCTTCAATCTGCAGGCTCAGTGGTTTGAAGTTTTCTCTATTTCCCCGAATGGATGCATGAAAAGTTTTCTTCATTTATATGTTGTTAAAAGATCCTTATCCATTGTCTTAGATCATATTTGGAACTTGTATCATTTAAAAATTCTTTTTCCTTAAAGAAATATTCATTTTCTGGTGCAAATGGTGATTTCCTTGCATTTTACAGTTCGACGGGTGTGTTTCCCCGTAATTTATATCTCAACATTTGGGGAAATGTAGTCCTTTTTTATTGCATGCAGTTCAGAGGGGCATTTTAAAACTTGAAGGCTCGCTTCAACTCCAGTCTTGTCCACGTGGAGGGCCTCCTCTCATCTAAAAATTTTCCTCTTTGTTTGACCTTTGGAGTTGCGCTAAGGAGACACATGGAGGTTTCCGCTGGCCATTCCTAGACTTAGACATTTTTTCATGTGGCTAATGCAACTTTGTCAAACCATGGACACATGGAGGGCTGGCATTCATTTGAGGAGACACGTGGAGGATTCTGTTGGATCCTCTTTATACTTAAACTTTTTAAGAAAAATTCTAAGGCCTGGGACACGTGGAGTGCTTGGGCTTGTTTGAGACCTACTCCTGTGCTTTACTTTTGAAAGAGTGCCGAAGGGACACTTGGAGGTTTCTGTTGGATCCTATCCATACTTATAATTTTTAATGGCTAAAGAAACATTCTTGGACTGTAGACACATGCCACTTTCCACTGGTCCTTGAATGTTTTCAACAACTCTTCCGGACTGAGACATGTGGTGAGTCCACACTTGTTTAGAGTCTCAGGTTTTTGGCACCATATAAAAAGTGTGTTGTTGAGACATGTGGAGGATTCCACAAGATCCTTTTATATTGATATTGTTTAAAAGGCCAAAAGGAAATTTTCTTGGGCCCAGGGCACGTGGGAGGCCCACGCTTGTTTGGAAACTTCCCTATGTACTTCAACTTTGCAGTTACACCAATGAAACACGTGGATGACTCTAATCTAAAGTTAAGAAAGGGTAGAATCAATGGTTGTACATTGCATCTGTTTTTGTAGCCATTTTTTGCTCCAAAACTCCTGAAGATGTAAATATGTATTGTTTTTCATCATTTTTTGATGAAATTCCTTTTCATTTTTTTTTGTAAAGTACAATTTAATGTATTTAGAGATTAATTTAAGAGTCCAAGGATTATATAGGTTGATTTTTTGAAGTTGGAAATTGCTTGAGCACTTGTAAAAATTTGAATTACCAGAGAAGTTGGATGCAGAGCAGAGTTACAGAGGAAAGAATGGGAAAATGATGAAATGATGGAGGTTGCAGGTGCAACAGATAAATAATATGTTTCCAGAGGAGATGATTGAGTGCCCTAATTAAAACAATAATTGAAATATTTGCAATGAGTCACCCTTTTTAGCAACTGACAACTTTTTGTTGTAAGTCTGTTAAACGTCATTTTCTAGAAATCATGAAAAAACATGTAACAAACAAAGGTTCCTCGAATATACTTTGCTTGGGGGTAAATTATTTAATGTAAATGAGTGTTATAAAAATCATGCATTAGTCATACAAATGGTCGGGGGTTGAATTCTTATAAGAAAATTTGAGAAATCCCATCTTCCTGAGAGACCATCGGAGAAACCTGTTAATCTCTTATGTTTTAGATTTTATCTTGTCAAGTTGGTTGCAAGTGTACAACCATTGACAAGCTCTGAGACTGTTCAAAAAAACTTTCCCCCACACATGAATCTAATCAACTTCTAATTAATCTGTGTTAATCTTGGGAAAATTTGTGTCTGCTTTATTTTATAACATCTGCAAGTAGTTTTTCTTGTTCCTATTGCGATCTTGTGTTAAAATCCCTCCAAATTACACACGATCTCACCCTTGTGATAATTTAGTGGCATTTGTAATTTTATGACGAGAAGAGACTTCATCCTGTAATGAGATAAACAATTTAAAATCACTTTATTGTCATTTTGTTGATAAAGATTGTTTGTAAGCCTTTGAGTGTATCTTAGGCATGAGGAACCAGGGTTATTTAATGTTTAATTAAGTCTTTAACTCAATCCTTTGTGTTAAATTCTTCGAGATTGTGTGAAATCATGAAAATCTGGGCCTCCATTGATGCACACCTTCTGGTTGAAGGAATATTTTTGCTATTCTAAAGTGTTCTGTCATTTAGTTTTCCAATTTTTGTGAAGGTTCTCAAAGATTTGGAAAAATAAAGTTTATCTTTCTTAATCTCCCACCCAAAATTATTCAAAAACAATGAATCCTACATGAACTACCCTTGTTTGCCCTGTATGTCCACAAATGAATAAATTCTACTACCAAAATATGTAGAAGAAATCAGGATTCCATAATGTTTATAGTAACCTTAACCCTATTTGAAAAATATCACCATTCTTTAGAAGTGACAACTCGTGAGAGTTAAATTGTGGTGCATTGATCATATTTTCTCAAGGTTTCCTTTCAAGTTTTTGCAAAGAAGGATATCTTCATTCTCCTTCACTAATAGAGGTTAAAAAATAGGTCCTCTCACCCTGGTTGAAAGGCACAACCTAAATTAGTTAGGATACAGCAAAACCTTAATGAAGGTGCTATCCATTTCTCTGATGCCCTAGTGACAAAAATTCACACGAATCCCATCCCTAACTACAAAATGACTCATAATATGATCTGTCTGTCTCTCAGTGTCTTGCTAAATCTATGATGTTTCTCAATTTCCAAGGGAGAATCAATTTGGATACCAACACCAAATTGGTGCCATTTTCAGGGATCTGATTTGTGTAACTCAGGATCTGGATTAGCGTTGTCGGGGATTATTTGAGCTCTGAGATTTATTTATGCAGAAACAACACTACATGGTGGCATTTTTGGGGACATGAAGGTGTGTGAAAAATTTTAACACCATCAACAATGCATATAGACCCTGGTAAATGATTCTTACAAATTTTAAAGTACAAATACGTTGTTGAAACGTCTTCCTATGTCTAAATTTATAAGAATCGAGCAAAGTAACAAGTTCTGCGTGCAATATTTGAAGTTTCTGTTGGTTTGTGCTCTAATTTTACATCATCAATGTTAAATATGGGTAAAGGAAGGTAAGATATGTGAAGCTTTGCATGAATTTAGTTTTTACAGACTTCTGACAGATAAGTTTTAGTGCATTTGCACAACTAAGGTGAAAATCCTTAGTGGCGACTCCTTGTTGAATTAATTTTTTATAAATGCTAGTGTCTTAACCTCTACCAATTTAAATTTATCACTAATCTCTGCAAATCTGGAAGGAATAAGATCTTTCTTTGTTAAAGACCCTACTAGAAGGTTGTTTCAAGAACTAGGAAAGATAAATTCTAAAGGAAGAAGAATCTAGAAAGTTATTTGAGATCAGAAATCAAGGAAAGAGTTATCAATTGTGGAAACTGATAATATTGTCATTGAATATTGGCATACTTCCTCAAGTTCTTCTGAATCAGGTAGTATTTTTGTAGATCTGAATTCACCTCTTGAGAGTGGCATTATTTTGTATTTGAAAACTTTATGTTTCATTCTATCCCTGTGTTCTCGAAAGCTGATAGGATCTTCCAAGGAACAGGGTTTTTAGAGAACATTCATACTGAGAATTGCATTCTTGTGCCCCACAAACCCCTCTCTCCCCATTATTCTATTTCTCATGTAAGATAACCTCTAGAAAATAATGTGGCCTAGACCCCATCGGGACCTTCATTTGTTGTGAAACATTTCGGTCCTATAGATTTTAGAGGTATGACTAGATATCCAAATGTTGTTTCCTAAAATGTTAGAAATAGACTGCCTAAATTTCAAGGAAATAATGATATTATTGGTGATCAACACTTAAATCTTTTTGTCAATATGATGGAAGAATTTGAGATTGAATTTGAGGATATGTGCATTTTTTTATTCATACTCTAGAGGAGGATGCACAGGACTGGTATAAATATTTCCTAGATGACTCCATTGAGTCATGGATAGAAATAAAGAATGCTTTTAGATTGCAGTATGGGGATAAAATAGACCCTAGGTTTCTTTTATCAGAATTTGAAAATATTAAGAAGAATCCCAATGAATCTACTCATGACTTCAATACAAGGTTCAATAAGACATTGAAGAGGCTGCCTATGATCCTAAGGCTTAGTGATATTTCTTATTTAATAAAATAATCTGATGCTTTTGACAAGAAGGTTGCCTATTTTAGGGATAAGAACCCAACAACATTGAGGCATGCCTTCACCATAACTTTGCAGATTGAAAACAATATCAAAGTAGTTGGTAAGCCTCCTAAGAGGGAAGGTATCAAGCTGATCAATCCAAAGAAGCCTCAGTCAAGTAAGTCTTTGGATTTGGAGGAGGTTGTGAAAAATTTGACTAGAGATGTTAAGGAAATATCCTATAAACTGGCCAGGGAAGAGAAGGGGATTGGACAAAGTTCCCAAGGTCAGCATAAATAACAAAGTCAAGAAATATTTGTAAATCATCCCAATGGTGATAGGAGATATGATGATAGAGGCAAAGGACTCATGGGATTAGGAAATAGACAGCCCCAACCTAGGGAAAACAAATTGATGCATGATCCTGTAGCTACCAAAGTTACTGATGTTGATGAAGCTCACGCAATTGAGTGATGTGATAGTTTTTTGTTACCAAATTCTCCATGTGTTGTTGAAAATGGAGTTGAGGAAGAAGATAATGATCATGAGGCAGATGATGATGCATGCATGATGGATTCCTCTACAAGTTTACAGCAGGGAGCAACCTCAACTGAGTTGATGAGTGCCAAAACTGTTAAAGATTTTTTGGTATTGCATTCACCAGGTATTAGATCTTCTCCCACTCATATTTCTGAAATTGATATGGTACAAGATTTTGAGTTTCCTAACAATGACTTTGAGTACTTAAGGGAATTAATGATTAAAAATTATGAGGGAGGAATTCCTTCAGAAGAGGATAGACAATTGTTAATGAATGCAGTAGTTGGCCATGAAAAAGAGTATAATACTAGGAGCAAAGTTGTCAAAGGGGCAGGGCCTTAGGCCAAAGAAAAAATTCTAGTTCTTACCAGTATCCCTAAGGAAACCCATAATAAGGATGCATTTGGCAAAGGATTTTTCATCCCAAATAAAACTTGTGTTCCTCCCCATGCTCAGATTGTGAGAAATCTTGTGCCATCAGATGAATTTGTAAACCTTATTCCTAACACTACATTACCCAAATATGTTCCTTATGACATACTCCAAATATTTAGTCAAATCAAGATTTCCATTCCTATTGTTGAATTTCTTAGAATCCCTGAGCATAGGAACAAAGCATTCAAATATTTGGGATTTAAAGAAGAAAAGGTCACCCAGGGTAAAAATGTAAATAGTGTAGAGGTTCCTCCTACCATTGCAGAGTTTGAAAAACCCAAAGTAATGAAAGAACTAGGTGAGCCACCTAAAGTATATTTGGGAACATCCTTGGTTGAGTCTCAGCTGAAGGTAGATCCATTTTTCACTACTCTGATTATTAAGAATAAGTTGTTACACAATTGTATGTTTAATTCTGGAGCATCATGCAATGTTATGCCTCTTGAGGTCATGAATGAGTTGGATCTCAAAGTAACAACAGCTTATGGGAAGTGCACTTCCATGGATTCCAAAGAGGTTTCAGTGGTTGGATGTGTCAAGGGTTTAATATTGCAACTTGTAGCCTACCCAGGAAAGAACTTAAAGCTAGATGTTGTTATTGTTGATTGCCTTGCCAAATTGGGAATGTTGTTATCAAAGAAATGGGATGCTAGTGTCGGCGGAAGTGTGCAAATGGACATGTCTTATGCCACCATACCAATTGAGGGAAGCCTTGTGAAGTTACCTAGTGAAAATAAAATGTTATATCTCATTAAGGACCCCGACAGTGCTTCTTATGAAGTATTGCATGCAAATATTGATATTGATAACACTATGAACTATACTGTTTTCAAGAAGTATGAAATTGATCAATGCATGTATCATGAGTAGGTTGATTTTCCTAAGACTTTGATGTTTCATGTAGCCTTGAGAGATGTTAAAAAACTTGACATAGGCACAAAGGATAAGCCTAAAAAATTATGGTCAGATAGCAACTTGGATGGAAAAGAAAAATAGCCATATGACCAGTTGTTAAAGACATATCAGAACTGCTTAGCATGGTCATATCCAGAATGGCGGGCACTTGAAAATTTTTCTTGATTGTTCTCTCCGAATCAAGGTGCTCACCATTGTACATTGTATAGTCTTTTGGTTTCTTTTTGCTTTCGTGTTTTTCTGTTTTGGTTCGTCCTGGTCCTTAGCGGCCATTTTTTTTGGTTTCTCAGTATGTTCCTTGAGGGTTGGCTCGTGAATCCATTTCCTAATGAATTTTTAGAACATGGTCTGATATTTTATTCTTATGACACTCATAGGGAGTGCCAATCCCCAAGTCAAATCTGATGTTGGTGCTCAATTTTATCTCACCTCGTTTGCTCTAAAAATTCTTCAATGTGTGGGCTCTATGGTTTGAAGTTTTCTCTGTTTCCCTAAATGAATGCGTGAAAAGTTTTCTTCATTTATATGTTGTTAAAATATCCTTCTCCATGGTTGTGGATCAAATTTGGGCCTTGTATCATTTCCAAATTCTTTTTCCTTAAATAAAGATTCATTTTTGGGTGCAAATGGTTTATCCCTACATTTTATGGCTTGATGAGTGTGTTTCCTCATTAATTTATATCTAAGCATCTATGGAATAATGGTCCTTTCTGATTGGATGTGGTTTGGTGGGGAGTTTTAAAACTCCAAGGCCGACTTCAACTCAAGTCTTCTGGACTTGGAGGGCCTACGCTCATTTGAAAATTCACCTCTTGGTTTAACCTTTGGAGTTGCGCCAAGGAGACACGTGGAGGTTTCCACTAGCCCTTCCCTGAATAAGACATTCTTTCATGCGGCTGGTGCATCTTTGTCAAACCATGGACACGTGGAGGGAAGCTACTCATTTGAGGATCCACCTTTGAGTCCTACCTTAGCAGTTGTGCTAGGGAGACACGTGGAGGCTTCCGCTGGCTCTCTTTATACTTAAAAGTTTCAAAAAAAATTCTAAGGCCTTGGACACATGGAGCACGTGCGCCTGTTTGGGACCTGCCCCTATACTTTAATTTTGAAAGAGAACTAAAGGGACACTTGGAAGTTTCTGTAGGATTCTACCCATTCTTATACTTTTCAACAGCCGAAGAAACTTTCTTGAACCCTCGACACATGGTGCCTTCCGCTAGTCCTTGACCTTTTTCAACAACTCTACCAGATTCAGACACATGGTGAGTCCGCGCTTGTTTAGATTCTCCACTTTTGGGCACCATATCAAAAGTCCACCGTTGAGACACGTGGAGGATTCTGCTAGCTCCTTTTATACTGAGATTTTTTCAAAGGCAAAAAGGAAATTTTCTTGGTCCCAGGGCATGTGGAAGGCCCGTGCTTGTTTGGAAACTTGCCTCTATACTTCACCTTGGCAGTCGTGCCAAGGAAACACATGGATGGCTCTAATCTAAAGTTGAGAAAGGGTAGAATCAACGGTTGCTATGTATTGCATCTGATTTTACCACCATTGTTTTCTCCAAGACTCCTGAAGATGTGAATACACATTTTTTTCATCTTTTTTGATGAAATTCCTTGTCATTTTTGTCTCTAAAGTGCAATTGAATATATTTATATCTTAATTTGAAATTCCAAGGATTGTAAAGGTTGATATTTTAAGGTTTGAAATTGCTCAGGCACTTTAAAAAATGTGAATTACTAGAGAAGATGGATGTAGAGCAAAGTTGCAGAGGAAAGAATGGGAAAATGATGAAATGATGGAGGTTGCAGGTGCAAAGGATAAAAATGTGTTGCTGGAGGAGATGAATGAGTTCCCTAGTTAAAAAAATGATGGAAATATTTGTAATGATTCAACTTTTTTAACAACTGACAACTTTTTGGTTTAAGTTTGTTAAACGTCATTTTCTGGAAATCATGAAAAAACATGTAACAAACAAAGGTTCCTTGAATATTCTTTTCTTAGGGGGAAAATATTTAATGTAAATGAATGTTATAAAAAGCATGATTTAGTCATGCTAATGGTTGGGGGTTGAATTATTGCGAGAAAATAAGAGAAATCCCATCTTCCTTAAAGACCGTCTCTGAAAACTAATAATCTCTTATGTTTTATATTTTATATTTTATCGTCTCAACTTTCCCTACTGATGAATCTAATCAAATTCAAATTAATTTGTGTAAATCTTGGGAAATTTTGTGTCTACTTTATTTCAGAATGTCTGCAAGTAGTTTTTCTTGTTCCTATTGCAATATTATATTAAAATCCCTCCAAATCACACAGGTTCTTATCGCTATTATAGTTTAGTGGCATTTTCAATTTCATTATGAGAAGAGCCTTCATCTTGTAATGAGATAAAAAATTTCAAATCACTTTACTATCATTTTGTTGATATAGATTGGCTATAAGCCTGTGAGTGTATCTTAGGCATGAGTAACCAGGGATTTTTAATGTTTAATTGAGTCTTTAACTCGAGCCTTTGTGTTAAATTTTTGGATATTGTGTGAAACCATGTAAATATGGGCCTCCATTGATGTACACCTTCTGGTTGAAGGAATATTTTAGTTGTTGTGAAACATTCTATCATTTATTTTTGCAATTGTTGTGAAGATTCTCAAAGATCTGGAAAAATCAAGTTTATCCTACTTAATCTCCCACCCAAAATTATTCGAAAACAATGAATCTTACCTGAACTACCCTTGTTTTCCCTTTATGTCCACAAATGAACAAATTCTACTACCAAAATATGTAGAAGCAATTAGGATTCCATAATGTCTTCAATAACCTTAAACCTATTTAGAAAATATCACCATTCTTTAGAAGTGACAAATCATGAGAGTTAAATTGTGATGCATTAATCATATTTCTAAAGGTTTCCTTTCAAGTTTGTGTAAAGAAGGATATCTTCATTCCCCTTCACCAACAGAGGTTACAAAACGGGTCCTCTCACCCTGGTCGAAAGGCACAACCTAAATTCATGAGGATAGATCAAATCCTTAATGAAGGCGCTATCCATTTCTCCGATGCTTAAGTGACAAAGATTCAGACGAATCCCCTCTCTGGCTATAAAATGACTCATAATATGATTTTTCTGTTTCTCAATGTCTTGTTAAATCTGTGATGCTTCTTGTTTTTTAAGGGAGAATCAATTTGGATACCAAAACACACTACCCCTAAAACAATTAAATTCATTCTCATCTAATACACATTAAGGCTACCAACTCACATTTACCCCCCCTTTTGTCACATCCTAAATAGCACAAGTTAAACACTTCTAAAATTAACATAAGAGGGGTGCTAAAAAAAAAAAAAAGTGACTCCACATACTAAAAAAATTGAAACTCACAATTGAATAAAATCAAAAAAACAAAGTCACAAACTTACCCAAGGTCACTATTTAGGCCACCGCCAATGGGGACCTCCAAATAATCAATAACAACATACAACATGCGAATACACGAGTTTCCATGGTGACCTATTGCTAATACCCCACATTCATTCATTGTTGGTATCCTATCCCCCATAGTTTTTTGTGTTATAATTTCTTGCAAAATGAAACAATACCTTTCTAGCCTTGTGGCCATATCAATGATGTCGAAATCATTAAACACATGCATGTAAAAATAACAATTTAGATCATCAAATATCATTATTAAACCAGTGTTAGAATAAAATAATTCACCAATCGTTAAATTTTCTAATATTTCGATTCTACCAATCTATCAATTTGTACTAATATTACAACATCAACAATCATCCACAAACATCCGTAAATTACATCCAATATGTCAATACAGTAGTAACAATTAAAACATCAAATACTGATATATGAATTAGTCATATAAAATTAATCACAATAGTTACATCATGTCACAAGTCCAACACATCTGTACTATCCATAAAATAAGTAAGACAAGTGTATCAATGCCCATCTAACAATGTCTATTGTCTAGTATGATATCAAGGTCTAGGGATCCAATACAGAGTGAGCAGAGACATAAAAATATAAAAATAATAATGATATCACAATCTGTATGTAACAAGAAAACCAATCTAGCTCATCATCATATCCTTAAATTTCCTTCAAGGTCCATGATACAACCACACAGTCAAAATAATAATCAAAACACAATAGTACTCATTATGTCCCGCACATCTTATTAGTATGCTAACTATAATAGAGAATCAATGTTTAAGATTAAAAATGAATTCAAAACTGATAATATAGTTCAATTAGTGTTGAAGAGGAGTGGGCATTACACATCTGATGTATCCATGGCTCAACTCAGCCCTTCTCCTTAAATAATTTTTTTTCTTACTTTCTTGTTGATGCTACGAACTGGCATTTTTTTATGATGCTCAAACTTTGCTACTAGATCATGATAGCTAAATAATTTTATAGAACTTAAATGATTGCAACTCTTGAATGGCCTATTATTTTACTGATGCATCATAAAATCTTCAGATATCTTGTATAATGAGTTTCTTTGCTTATTTTATTGTCTCTAAATACCACTTATTTCTGTTGAAAATGCTTTCTTTCACAAGGTTTATGATTTGTACTTGGAATATTCCACTCTTATGAACCATCATAACTGTAATGAGTCATTGATGTTACCGAGACTGCCTAATTATTTGTAATGTGATCCTTAATAATTACAAACAATTTCGTTTATCCTCTTGAATGACATAGTACAATGATCCAAGGTGTTGATGACTAATCATACTAAAACCATCCTTTCACAGAGTGTAGCAGTAATTCTTTCTCTATTTAGTTGCATTTTCTATATGATTTGAGTTTCTCCATAATGTACATCTATAAGTTTGTACTCAATTGATAATTGCAACTTGATAACATTCATATATTTTCTTGGAATATGTAATACATAGCTTAACTTCTTATTCATGACTTGTACCAAAATAACTGTGAATGGTAGAAGATCGATACTTAGATTTTGAATATGTTTATTTATGTACTTAAAGTGATCATGTGTCAATGTTTGTAATCATCATTTCAATGGAATGTGATCACTTTAGTTTGGAAACATAACGATTTTTTCCATCTCTTCTTTGAATAACAACCTCCTAAACCCTTTTAGCATGCTTGTGCTTTCTATACTTGAACCTTTTTAACTTCCTTTTCATCATCATAATTGTATCTTTACTTGCTTGGAATGAGAAAAGTAGATGAACAATGTTCTTGGACCCTTTGTTGTCACTGATTCGTAGTTATATATCTTGTAAATGCTTCCTCATTCATTATGTATTGATTTCAAGTTCATTTTTTAAAGTGCATCTACTTAATAGATGGGAATAAAACAAACACAAAATCTGGAGCTTGACAATCGTTCATTTTCCCCTTTTTAGGTACAATGGTAGAAAATGGAAAAGTGGTGAAGAGGGAGCATCGATGAAAACAACTCACACTAGAATCACAAAAATCTAGGAAATGATGGATTACATCCTTTCTTTGCTCACAACTTTACATATATGTACTTTCAATACTTGCACCTGGTATTAGAGTTATTCCCACGGATTGTGTGGGTTTACTGTACTATTATTCCTCATGTGTAAATGAATTGTTTTCGTGTAATAAGATGTATGTAATTTCTTTTTGGTATTTTTTTCATTTGTATGGATAATAAATGAACTTATTGTTGATGAAAAATCACAGCACCCCCTGAATGGCCTCAGATCTAAGTGAGGCATTAGGTGTGACTGCATAACATCAAACCATCTCTCAAGCTATGGGACCTGTGAACTTGAGATGGCCCTCCAAAGAAATCCAGCTTCTTCTTCCTAATCTTCATGATAAACTACTTCTAAGGAAGGAAATGTGATTATCTACTCCTAATCTAACAATGCCAAGGAGACAGGGAGAGAGAGAGCATTAAAATAAAGAAATCCTACACTACAGAGGTGATAGCACCAAAAAAAGGGGGTTGATGGTCACAATCTCAGCTGCCTGAAGTGGAGAGAGGTGAGAAATGGAGAGGGTGGACAAGATGTACCACAAACTAGACATAGAGCTCACACAGAACACCACATCAAACCCATTAAACACAGCTCACAGAACCTACAATAGAAATAATAAGTATGCACAATATAACCTACAAATATGAGAGGCGATAAGAGACCATAAAATGAGAAAGGATGGAAAAAATGCATCAAAAAATAGATTTTATTTCTCCAAGAGTTCAAATAGTACATCATCAGTAGGCAAGAAGAAAGAAAATGCCATTATAGAGCTAAGAGAGGAGACTTAGACTCTACATTCTACCCTAAGGAAGAAAGAGAGAGGGGGGTAGGAGAGAAAATATGACCAACCTTTTGAAATATGCCCCTCCTTTACAATATATAGAAGAATAAGAGGAGAGAGGGAAAATTTGAATCCTTCTTCAACCACCCCTGCAATGCATTGAATCCACCTACTCCAACCACTCTAGAAAGCATTGAAAAATGCATGTAACAATGATGGGCTTCACTGGAAGACCCGTGCCTCCATGTGTTGTTCCTTGCTGGGTAAGAAATGATTCCATTCTTCATTATGGTGATAGGTGAGAGACTTGACAGCCTTGAAAATGGTGGACCGGATCATTAATGTTGGTACGTGATTAGCAGGCACTGAGAGATTTCCAAAACATCCCCTCCCACTCTAATCCGAGCTATCGGTCGAAAGTTATGGCTTCCTGAAGGTGCTTTGGGTTTAGGGTCTATTTCTGCAAGGTCCATGTGATAACCCTGCGTGTCTTAAGATTTCGGCCCCTCCTTTTAGTCTTGAAGTTGCAATGAAGAGACACGTGGCGTCGTCCACAGGCCTGCTCTATTTCCTTTGTATTATGTCTAATCCCTTCTTGTTAGTGGAGACACTATTTTTGACCTTGGACACATGGAGGTTCGATGCACATTTGCGACCTGCCTACAAATTTTTCTTTTGAAGTTGCGTGGACGAGGCATGTGGAGGCTTCCATTGAACCTATTATACTTAGCTGATTCGGCTTGCTACCTTTCTCGGTTCATGACTACGTAGCAAGATGGTGCATGTTTTGGGATTGCCTCTAGATTTTAACCTTGAATATGCACCGAGATGATGTGTGGATGCTTCCTTCGGGTTGTCCTAAGCTTGAAATTTTCAACGGCCGGTGTCCCTTTTTCAGACCTAGTGTAAGTTTGGGGTCTCTCTTTGGGCTGCACCTTTTGAATTTGTGCCAATGAGGCACGTGGAACCTTCCACGGGCCAGTTCTGTATTTTTGTGTTTCGACTAAGTCCCTGTGTTTGGCAAAGGCTTTATGTCTGACCCAAGAAATGTGGAGGCGAACCACTCATTTGTAGAATCTATTTTTACCTGATCTTCAAAGGTGTGCCAATTAGACATGTGAAGAGCTGGTGCACATTTGGGACCTACCTCCGGATTTTGCCTTTGAATATGTGCCGAGATGACGCATAGAGGATTCTATCAGCCCTTCTTTACTTAGCTAATTAAATGGCTGGTTCTGCCCCCACTTTTTTAACTTTGACCATGTGGCGAGCCTATGCTTGTTTGGAGACTGCCCCTTTGGTCTTGCCCCTAAAGTTGTGTCACTAAGGCACGTGGCACCTTACGAGGGTCTATGAATTTTCAACTTCCGATGAGACCCTTTCTAAAACCTAGACACATGGAGGGCTGGTGCATATTTGGAGACCACCTTTTGGGCTTGACCTTTGGAGTTACACCATTAAGGCACGTGGCACCTTCCGTAGCTTTACTCTATACTTAGTTGATTTAGGTCCTTGACTGAACACTACCTCATTGGGTTCTGACTATGTGGAGGCTTCTGCTGACCCTACCACTTGGCTCTAACTTGAGTCATATGTCAAGTCCAAAACTTTGAGCCCTTTCTTCAATCTTCTCTTGTCGAGATCTGATCTCCTTTAACGTTGTTTGGCCCATCTGCCGATGTTGCTCCTCCATTGTCGAGCCCTCCTTCCCCTCATATTTTGGAACGATTGTAAGATTTGAAATGTGGGCTCGCATGACTGAACCGACCCTAAAATTTCTCCTTTGCAAGGTCGCATTCGACCAATTTTACGTAGGGGTAAAAATTGGGATGACACTTATACAACTCAAAACACTTAAAATAATTTACTTAATCATAGAAATAAATTTAAATCAAGTGTATCTTTTTGATGCTCATTGAAAATGTAAACTTCTTGTAAAACTACACCTTTCCATGCTTCAAACCTACAACTTGTTTGCAGTTTTTAGAACATTATGTCTGATACATGATGCTCTTCCTTGATTCCTCAGGAAATTACAATGGTCTTTTATGGTTGTTGCATAGTTCTGACAATGGTAACAAATTGGAATGGCTGCATCTATGAGGCATGGAATTTTGTAATTGCACCTGAGTTGTAGTTTTGATTCAAATGCGACTTCCAAGACTGTCAAAAACTAAACAATAAAACTCTATATCCCCTTCCGAGATGGCTTCCCAAAACATAGTCATACTTCTAACTCAACCATTCTAAGAAAATTAAAAGCTTTTGAGTTGACATTTCTGCACGAGGTGAAAAGATGTCAACAGGTATCCAATCCAAAGTAAGAAAAATCCTAGTAAGATTAATGTCGAAGAAGAGTGAGAACTGCAAACTATCCATTTGATGAATGACTGTGGGCACTCTAAGTTCAATAGTAGGGCTAACCTGACTTGGTGGAAGGATTATTTTCACTCCCATTCTAGTATTTATGCCCCTTTCAATCATGCTAATGACTCTCCTTCTTTCATCTCTAACAAGTTCCCCTCAAAGGTTTAAAATACTCATATTCTTGAAGAACCCCCTCCTTAGGCATATCTTCACATTTTGAACCCTTTTCAACTTTTCCCCATGGTCTCATTTACGATGGTGATGGATGGAAATCCTCTCTTCCTCTTCTAATATGATTTTCTGTCCTATTGACTCCATTGAAGTTTTACTCCCATGTAGTCCTAACTCAGGTATTGATTCAAACATGGAAAAGTGGTTGGCTTTCCAAATCAATAAAATATATTCTTTTAAGTTACACTCTACCCCTATGAATCTCAGATCTCAGTATTCTTCCCTAGGCTAAGATTTTTTGATGTTAGGAAACAACATTTCTCTTGGTCTCTTTTATATTTTTATTGTGTGTCTGGGTGTTGGCACTTGGTTTTTGTTCTTTTTTGTGGCTGGGCTACTTATTTTTTTCTTTCTCTTTTTGATCTTCATTTCTATATCTTGGCTTTAGGCCTTTTTGTACTTGGGTAGGATCTTATTCAAAAACTCTTTATCCTTAATAAAAAAGAAACATCCTAATTGACTAGGAATGTAATGAAAAACACCATAATTATAGAAAATATGAAAAAGACATTGACAACATGAAAATAAATCTAAATATCTAACTACTTTCACATGTTAAATAAGGCATATTTCCCTTTCCACTAATACATGAACTAATCCAATATTTATTTTTTTAAAAAAATGGGAAATCTTTTACTTTATATTAGAGCCTTTTAATTTTCTTTATCATATTAAATTTATGATGAATGATTTTTTTAAATTTCTTTCTTATTACTATAAATAATTGTGTCTTTTGGTATCTATTCATTTCTTTAAAAAAATTGTGAAGGTTTTTTTGACTCATTTTGAATTAATATTCGCATCAAGAAAACATTTTCTAAATTAATTTAAAGCAAGAAACATTCAATGAACATTTTAGTTGTTATATATTTACATTTAAAACAATCATAAAATTTTGTGACTTATGAGATATGGCATAGTAAACACTAATATATTTTATTTCAGTATAATTTTATTTCATTTACAAATTGAAACATTTACTATCAACTTTTTATTTTTTTGTGATGAAATATTCAATTTTGTTAAACTTTTAAATTTATTTATCAGAAAAAAATGTTTATAAACAAGGTTTGAATGTTTCTCTTCATAGTCTTTGAAATTGAAAAAGGGTGCCTAATTTTAAAAGTAACACCAACATTGGTGGGTTTGAAACTAAAAGCTATCTTAAAAGTAATTTCAATAAAATAAAATAACAATCTCAAAATATTATTTTATTTGAATGAATAGAAAGGAGATAATTTGATTATTTTGATAAAGCTCCCCTGATTCTTTTGAATAAATATTTATCACTTGTAATATGATTGGCTCACCTTAAGATACTTCAAAACTCCTTCTAAAATATATTTATTCGAATTCATTTTTTTTTGACAATCGGATAAAGTTGACACATTTAATAGAACTAGGTTTGGTAAGTTTGATAGAAATTGAGCGCCTCCAAAAAAATATACATATTACATGTTTAATCATTAAAATTTAAGATTTTATTGAGAGGAATTAAGTTCAAAGGAGGAGAAAACAACATGAATGGATCAATGGTTCAGCTTGGAGACCCTTTTCCAAACCAAAAAAAAAAAAGACTAGGAAATAATTATATCGAAATCTTCTGTGATGGAGGAAAAATTAAATTTGTAACAAAATAGAATTTTACTATAGATATCATCCATCCTTTTCTACTTAATATCCGATGAAGATATCTCACACATCTACAAAAACCATAATATGTAACTCGAAAAGAAGGGATGTCGGTGACTCTTTGTAGTGCGCTCATAGGTCCATTGAATTGGACATGTTGGGGGTGAGGGAGAGGACATTGAGATGCCCTATATTAATCCCCTATATTATTTTCCTGTGTTTGGTATAGAGAAGCATTAGTAGGGGGAGAAACACATGGGTAGTTTCTAGAATTTGATCTTAACACGTTTTGTACTGTTTGGTGTTGATTGTTATCTCTAAATTAATGAATATTTAAATGTTTAATAGGTATGAATATACTTAATTATATTTTCCCTCAAAATAATTTGATTGTTGTTTAATATTTCTAAATGTTTTCTTTTTATTTTCAATATATGTCGAGTTTGAAATTATTATTATTCTGATTCAATACTGAAGTATTACATTAGGAACATACTTACATAGAAAGTCAATGTTCGTTAAGTACCATTATGGCTGGGTTGTGAAGGATATCAGCCACATTCGATAGTTCAATGTGATCATTAATGCCTAACTAATATATGTGGATCTCTAAGGCACACTATCATGGCATACTCTTGTTACAACTAAGAATTTGATATTCCCCCATCTTAGTAGGAGGATAGATGGTGTAATGTTCACTCCTCTTCAACATTGATTGAACTATGATTTCAATTTTAGTTGATTATAATCTTGAACCTTGTTGTTGTATCCTAGTTAGCATACTGATAAGATACGCGTGACATCATGATTACTATTGTGTTCTGATTGTTATTTTGACTGTACGATTGTAGTGTGGAATTTGATGTACTTTACTATATATGATTTGATTAGCTTATTTGATAGTCAATATGGTTCTATTAGAATTTTGACATGATGTGATTTATACGATGGATTATATGTATGGATTGATATAACAATATTTAGTGATCTAGTGTTATTACTATACTAACACATTGGACTTGATATATAGATGTTGCTAGATTATTTCGTTGGTTTAGTGATCTTATTGCAAATTAATGAA
Organism: Taxus chinensis; assembly: GCA_019776745.2. Taxonomy (NCBI): domain Eukaryota; kingdom Viridiplantae; phylum Streptophyta; class Pinopsida; order Cupressales; family Taxaceae; genus Taxus; species Taxus chinensis. The sequence goes on from CM034149.1 coordinate 142,640,590, forward strand.
TTAGTAGAATCAAACTGTTGGAAATTTGAACAATTCGGGAATTACTTAGTTTTAGCGATGGTTTAGTTATGATATTTGATGATTTGAATTGATATGTAAATATATGTGTTTTATTATCTCGACGTCGTTAATGTGGCCACAATGCTAGAAATGTATTGTCTTATTTTTACAGGAATTTGTTGTACAACAAATAAAGGGGGATATGAGACCAATAGTTAAGGAATTTGGGGTATTGGCAATAGGTCATCTTGGAAACTCATGTACTTATTTGTTGTTCTTTGTTGTTAGATGGTTATGAGGTCTCCATTGGGGGGTGACATCAAAAGTGACATTGGGTGATTTTGTTGTTTTCCCTTTTTGTTTTATTTATTGGTGAGTATTTGAATTATTTTAGTTTTGTGAGTCACATTTATTAGTGTTAGTTAAAATGCTCCATTTAAGTTGATTAAACTTGATTAATTATTGTAATTTGAGATATAACCAAAGGGGGGGTAACTAATGTGAGTAGGTAGTTATTGGTTTATGTTGGATATGAAAGAATTTAATTATTTTTGAGTGTTGTGCACTCAACCTTACATGTAAATTTTGGATATTGACTTTCAATCCAATTTTCAATGCTTTTGGGTCAAGTTAAGCTTATCCCACAACTCTTAAAGTCGCCCACCCACTATGCTATAATGTGAGGGGATTATTTTAGGCCTTTTTGTGTGTTTTAATGGAGAAAAAGAGTAATTAACTACACTTTTCTTACAAGAGTCTATAATTGTGCCCTTTAGGGGTGTGGTTTTGGGTTTGAGTGTGTAAGAGGGTTGTCATTCCCTCAACCACTAATTTATTGTGCTTTGGAGATTCGGTTTAACCATGTGAGGTGGAGTGGAGGAGAAATGATGTGGCATCCTACGTGGAGCCATATCACCTCTTCCTCCTCTTTTTTCTATTTATTTATATTTCTTGGTTGATTTTGGGGTTACTTGGTTTTATTTTTAGAATCTTGCTTTTCGGAGGATAAATTGCTTTTGGAATGCTTGTTTGAGTTGGATATAGCTTGTGATTTCTTGGACTTGGAAAGGTTGGAATCTTTATTGTGGATTAGAAACTCTTACAATGGCAAGGTAGATCTTCACCCTTATTTTCCTTTGCTATTTTGTTGTGCTCATGTGTGTGAATGATGATTGTTGTATGTTTATGGTTGTGGGAAATAGAATGATTTTTAGGTTGTAGGAGAAAATGGAAATGAGGATAACTTGGAGGGAGGAATAAGATTGTTATTGGGTATTTTAGGAGGGAGTTGGGTTGGGATGTTCCACATTGTTGATAAGTAAAGTTTGTGCTTATCTTATTTAATTTATTGAGGGAGGCATAAGGGTGAGAGAGGCATAAGAGTGAGGGAGGCATAAGAGTTGTTGTGGCTATTGTGATGGATTTCTTGGAGGCTTAAAGGTGGACACCCAAACCCTGGGAGGCATAAGTAGATTCCCATGTTCCTTTCTCCTCCTTGGCTTTAGTATGAAGCCTTTGTACTTGGAAACTTGATATTTTTGTTGTGATTTTGGTAATGTGGTTATTGTGTTGAATGTATTGATTGGATGTGATTTTGGAATCCATTTAAAGTTGTCAGTGGTTGTTTTATACCCCTCATTGCTTCTTTGTTGGGGCTCGGGGGGAAATGAGGAAGAAGAATTCTCTGCCTCATTGGATTATTGGTTGGGTGGAGAGTGTTTCCTACTCCCCCATTTTTTTGTGTGCTTGATTTTTATGAAGATGGTGGCACTTAATGGAATAAATGCTCTTGTTGGAGAAAGGCATGTGAAGTTGCAACTTGTTCTATTATGACTCTACCACTTGTAAATTATACCTCTAGTACATTAGATGTGACCTTATAAATTATTGGATAGTTCTTGTATATGAGTTATTATGAATTTCATTATTTCGATTGAAGTGGGAACCTTGTAATATATTTGTAATAAAATAAAAGAGGGATTTCCCTCAAAACTAAATTTTTCTTAGTAGTTGTATTGTAAATATGTTTTTATAAAGATAGTGTTATTACGTGGAAAGTGAATGTTGATCCTTTTGCATTATTGGCAAGTTGTTTTAATGGAAAGTGGATAAATTAAATTTAATGGTTTCCCATTTCTCCTATTCAAATGATTATATAAGAAGGTATGTTGAGTTAATTTTATACCAAAATTTTAGTTGGTTTTAAAGAAAATATACTTTAAATACCCACATATAGAATAGGAGTGAACTCTAACAAGTTTCCTATACATAAAAAAAACCTGAAAGGATATGGTTTGTATATTTTATCACAAAAAAATGCTGCAAAATTTAATTAATCAACAAATACATATTATTAATATACGATAGATGTATATTAATAACATATATTGATTAACTTCTAAATTTATAATACCAATATAAAAATATTACTAATAAATATTAATATCTGCACATATATATCACACACACACACACACACACACACACACGTATATACAGATATATATACATACACATATATATGTATACATGCATATACATACATACATACAATTGATATGTATGTATGTATGTATGTATATGTATGTATGTATACATATATACATATATATGTGTGTGTGTGTGTGTGTGTGTGTATACATACATATACATACATATCAATTTATTTTAGGTTGAATAACACTAAAATGGTTATTATAAAGTTAATGGAATATATTAAATGTGCATTTACATTTATTTAACCACTTAATTAGTACATATACAATGTGTATATATTCAGGCCTGCAACACAAAAATCTTGTTAATGAGCTAGAATAAAATGGGTAAATACCCGCAACCTAAATATGGTGGATAAAAAAAAGATGAAACAAGATAATGCAAATGATAAATAGATTCAAATAAATCATAAGGGAGGGATGCACACAATTCTCTATCTTGTGTGTACCCATCCTTTATCTTGATCTTCCATCCATGGCCTTCTTCCTCCCATAACTGCAAACCAAACAAGTGAAAATCAAAGAATAGGTTAAAAAATAAAGATAAGAGAACTCTCAAGGATTTTTAAGGTTTCATTAGTATAACCTTGATCTAATGGCTTAGATAGATTAGATCCAATGTTGTAGGATGAACCCTTTATCAGTCAAGTGGGGAGTATTTTTGTGGGAATGTAAACTAAAATAATATGCATGGGTAGTGGGGTGAATGGGGCCTAATGGGGTTAGACCAACTTGTGCACCCTTGCCCTTGTGGATTAACAAATCAACTTTAATGTGCATAGTTTTTTTGTAAAGCTGTATGATTATTAGTCTTACCTAATTAAACTTGGAATTTAATTACGGGTCCTTAATTAAATAAATTTGAGGAGATTGTTGGGGATGAATAAGGAAGAGTAAAGATGAGCAATTTAATAAGAGAAATTAAATCGTAATTCTTTTTGGAAATATGTCAAAATTATTAGTTATTTTATTTCCAACTGCCATGTAATTGTTTTAAAGTTTGTAATCGGGATTCAGACTTTAATTAAATCATGACTAAATGTTTCTCCTTGTAACCCTTCAAAAAAAACAATTCCATTTTTTTCCCCTAATTAATTATTGGGTTCTATTGTGGCTTGTGCGAGTTAGATGTGGGCATTACAGATGGGGTGGATTTAGGTGAGATCAAATGTAGAACATTTTTATCTATTCATTTGTGGGATATGGACGGTTAAATCGGTGATCACCTTTAGCTAAATTGCTATGGGTAAGGGGTATCCACATGACAAAATCACCCAGGGTACAATCTTGGCCTCAACCACTTAAGTTTCTATGTCGGGATGATTGGGGCCTTTGTACTTAACAAGAATTGATCCTTGGTAGGTTTTATGTGAGCCAAACAGCTAATTGACCAAAGGACCAAATGACCTTTGACTTGAGATTAAATTTTATTTAATGTATTAAATTTAGTTATCCTTAGGTACCCTTCAAATCAATTTAATATGTTGAATATAATTATGCTTAACTACCCTTTAAGTTATGGTTAGTGTGAGACATTTCTTCTAGTGTAAATGACTTTCCACATCAATATAACTATCATTTTTATTTTATTTTTATTTTTTTGATGAGTAGTGCACTCATTAGGCACTACATTACATAGATTGTCGGCATCTCTGCTCATACTTTGGAGGAAGTATATAACAGATTTACAATTATGAGTAAGAGTACAACTAAATTAGTAATCACCTTCAGCCTAAGCAACTACAAGTAAGGGAAATCCACACTGTCAAAATATAAACATCATGAAATATTAACATTTTCATAAAAATTGTAATGAATATTTTTTAATATTCTTGGTAAATATATATTTTTTGAAAGAGACTTGACTCTTTTACAAAAAGTACAATAGACTATGCTTACGCCTAAAGTGCTAGATAAAATATTGAAGTCTAGAAGAGATGTAAACCATTAATACTAGCCAAAACTAACAGACTCGTTGCTGCTATCCCTGGAATTTTCCATACTTTTCTTAGTGTTGTTTAATTGTTAAACCAAAGACCAACTAGTGTCAATTTTTTTTTTTTTATTGAAATAAACCATTTTAAGCTCTTTCAAAGTTGTTTCTCTATAATTAAATAGTGGCGTGGACGCAAGAGCAAATCAATAAATTTTTAATATTCTTGTTTTGAGTGTTTATAGAGATGGAAGTTTCAGCACTCCATAAATTCACTTGTCCAACGACGGAGTTCGTGTCCTGTTTATTGCTTACCACTATTAACATTTCCATTACAGGCCAAATAATTATGTGTGAATTGAATATTATAGAAGATTGATTGCAAAAACCCCAATAGGACAAATTACAAAGAAAAATAAAAGAGAATAGAACACTTTGCCTTCAAAAAGTACCTCCCTCTAATCCGGGCTACAACGATTTGGCCATAATAGTCACCATCTAAATTATGTTTAAAACCCCAAATTTTAATAATCACAGAAGAAAACAGAAGAGGATGGAACAGTTTGCCTGCCAAAGTCTTACTGTATCTCTTAGCCGACGTACAGTGCAGATTACAGAAAGTCCAACATTTCAGCGGAAATATACACCATTTAAAAATATTCTCTGAAACCGTGTAGAGAATGAAGCTTGCTCTATTTTTTTTAACGTCATTGCCTAGTAGAGAATGAAGCTTGCTCCACATGTTTCCTGTCATTGCCTAGTACTTGAAATATAAGATCAAAAGCCATCAAACAAACGTCCTTAATTTTGAACTAGGGCTGAACAGCCACACAAACAATCTTCTATTCGTACAGAGGATTAAATCAAGACAATAGAGGTAAAATAACCACCGTTTTTCATCCAGAAATTTCGTTATTAAAGAACTCTACTTTATAATTGAGTTCATCATTTATGGGCCACCAAGAAACAAGTCTTCATCCATAAGGCAAAACGCCTCTTGCAACAAGCAGGTTTTTAATTTTTGTATTTAATCTAAACAATGCTACAGACTTCTGAAAATTTTCCAGGTTTATTTGGCCTCTGACAAAAATTTTTGGACAGAACCAAACTTTTGCAGTGACTTCCTCTCCAAAAGAGGAAATTTCTGTGTCAACTGATAGAAAATTCACCATCACCGTTACCCAGGAAAAAGGAACAACTACAAAACAATGTGGCAAAATGTTATTTGTTTAGGAAAAAACTACTTCACAAATGCTAAAGTAAGTAGCAATATAATGACAAAACCACTGCAAACAAAAGAGAGAGCATTTGAACTGCACATTATATTAATAAACAACACTAGATTCAAAAAACACGTGGCATATAATAATGAGTCTCTACACAAATCAAATGTTGTGAGTGTACATGCCAGTATTTGGAGTCGAATAGCTAAACAGGAAAATAAAAACGATGCAGGAAAAAACACCTCCCCACTAGGGGAGAGGCACCGGTTGTGGTGCACCCTATCTTTGCATAGTCACTGCCATGAGGGCAAGTAAAAACACCACTAGAATATTCAGCACTAAATTCTTGACCTCCTACATTCCTTTGCCACCTCATTTCCAAGTCAGTGCCACATGTACGAGCCGCATTTTTCGGGGATGTCAAAAAAGGCAGTGTTTTTGGTTGGGACCAGCTGTCGTCCATTTCCCGCGCCGGTTGTAGTTCATTCAATGGCCATTCAATGAATGCTCACCCACCAGACATTAATACGCGCGCCTTGGTTTATGGAACATGCCACTGCCAAATCTAGTATTGGGATTTCACACAAAATGGAAACGGAGCACATTCAATGTTGTTTTGGACCTGTTCATTTGCAAAACTCTAGCGACCATTTCTCCTCACATTTCAGATCGGTGGTAGCGTGGGTTTTCTCCACTCCTGAGCAACTTTTTCCTCGGCAATGGCTCGGCCTGCTTTAAAGATGAGAAGAAAACACAGAGGTGAGAGGGTTCTCATTCAGGGAATGATCCTTAGTGTTTTTAAACACTGCACGATTATGGAAATTTTGTTGTTTGCCATTCAGCAAAAGAAATTTATTTTTTCATTTGTCATATTTTACAAATCCATGCGTAAAATCGTTGGTTTATTGATTTATTTCGTGTGCAATCGCTGGTTTAAATCATTTCCAAGTATTTGTGTGAATCTTATGGCGTTCATCTTCTTGTTTGGGATGTTTCAATGGGCTGACGTGAACTTATTATTTTTGATATTGCTTCTGACCTGCATGTTTTTGGAGGTGTTCTTTTAGAGTGAATTCAATGTCTGGGGTATACAAGAAATGGCTGGGGTATACAGGAAATGGGTTCTATAGGAAATGGGGTAGCCATTATTTATTAAAGCTCATTTTTATTGAAAGATTTATACAGGAAATGGGGTAGACATTATTTATTAAAACTCATTTTTATTGAAAGATTTATACAGGAAATGGGTTCTGGTTTTTTTTAATTACAGTTTTGTTGTTTCAGCACCTTGTCATTTGTAAGCCACATGCTGGAAATTAAGAATATTAGATGTGCTATCATTAGATGTGGAATTCCTATCATTGAGTTTATTTTTCTGTTTTGAATATGCTTGCTGCAATTTTTTATGTGGAAGTCCTATTTTCATTGAGTTTGGCTGATGCGGGAGTCCTATTTTGATGTTGAAGTCCTATTTTCACTATCCTATTTGGATAGTTTTGGGGAGAGGCACCGGTTGTGGTGCACCCTATCTTTGCACAGTCACTGCGCCATGTCACTACCACATGGGCGAGTAAAACCACCACCAGAATATTCAGCACTAAATTCTTGACCTCCTACATTCCTTTGCCACCTCATTTCCAGGTCAGTGCCACGTGTACGAGCCACATTTTTGGGGGATGTCAAAATAGGCAGTGTAAAATATAGAGCATCATCATACTAATATATTAACATAAGTTTAATTGTATACATAAAATGATGGAAAGTATTCTGATTACATACACAAAAATTATATCAGTATTCTAATTACACCACCAAATAGGGTGTAAAATATAGAGCATCATCATACTGATATATTAACATAAGTTCAATTGTATACATAAAACGATGGAAAGTATTCTGATTACATACGCAAAATTTATATCAGTATTCTGATTACACCACCAAATAGGGTGTAAAATATAGAGCATCATCATACTGATATATTAACATAAGTTCAATTGTATACATAAAACGATGGAAAGTATTCTGATTACATATGCAAAATTTATATCAGTATTCTGATTACACCGGCAAATAGGGTGTAAAATATAGAGCATCATCATACTGATATATTAACATAAGTTTAATTGTATACATAGAGGGCTGGAAAGTATTCTGATTACATACGCAAAATTTATATTGCACAAATAACTTTAGAGACTACATAGGAAGACTTCCGTGAATACATCTAGCAAAATGGTATCACCAGCAAAATTACTACCATCATCATATGGGGTAATAAACATTTTTTACGAGCACATGTTCAATATCTTAGTTAGTATAAGTAATATTGCCCTCTTTCAATACTGCACTTGGATTTTCTTTTCCTACCGATACAGTGTTCAATTGCCTAGCTGAAAACGGATTTAGAATCCCTTTTGACAGAGCATTTGGTTGCCCAACTGATAAAGGATCTGGTCCCCTAACTGAAAAAGGATTTGGTTGTCCGCTTGATAAGGGATTTTCCGTTGTTGTTGACAAAGGAGTTGGTTTCCCTGCTAAAGCTTGCATCCATGGTGGCATTGGAAATGAACTACTAGGAATGCTTGAACTTGTACAAAGTAAATGAGGTGATACATACCAAGATGGAACTGTACAAGAGTTATTCATAAGTGATGGAGGTGTTCCAATTTGAGCATAACCTGCAATTTGAATATTTAACATATCTTAAAAAATACTTCAATTTTCATGATCAGTTGAAGAACTTACACGCATCCTCTTTTCATATTCCCTTAACTGATTTGCGAGTTCCCTCTCCCTCTTCTCTTTCTCTTTCCTTTGTTGCTTGTGTGCTTCTCAATCTCTTTTTGTTACTCCTTAGCCTACTTCCCCCTTTCTCTTTCAAGCTTCTCCTGCAATTTTTTTTCTTTTGCTACAAGTCTAGTAACCTTTTTTTCTTGTGTCAATTCTTTTTTCCTTAACTTTAGTTTTGCTTGTTCCTCCTTCTTTCTTTCCGCATCAACCAATAGCTCCATGTACTCAGGTGTAGTCAAAATCTATGAATGCCTACTTAGTCTAATAGAACCATATGATTTGTTTATGATCTCCCTTGGAAGTCGTAGAAAATGGGAAAGTAACTTACCACATCCATCTTGGATTTCAATCTCTTCAAGATGTTGAGGTTCATGTTGCCTAACTTCTAAGTTTATTTCATTTTCCTGAGCATCCTCTTGAAATTTGACTTCGTCTTGTTCATCCTCATCTCCAACATCTGCATAGTAATGAATTATTGCTTCTTGTTCTTGTCCTTCAGGAAAGGAAAGCAGATTTAAGCTTTGATCTTCTGTGCTGGATGGTAGCTTGTAACCCATGTTTTTCATGGCATCCTCTAACAATTGTGGCGGGTTAACTTGACTTGGTAAGGACAAATCATTGTTACTTACAAAATTTGTAGACCCCTCATTATTGTTGATGATGTTACATGGGTTTCCAAGAGCACCGTTTAGCTCCACTCACTATGTTGCAGCTGCTTCCATATCATCTCTTGAGTCAACATTTTGTATGAATTGAGTTTTAGGTACCAGCTCTTCACTATTATTTAATTCGGGATTTATTCATTGAGATAGGCTCAAAATGTTTGTAACAACATCAACATCTTCCTCACCTTGCATGTCAAATGCCTGGCTGTATGCCATGTCATTTAGGAGAGCATCATAATTTAATGGCCAAATACCAGTTCTTTTGAAACCTGTAATTATGTTAGATGGTGTTAGTGCCTTTTCTAAGGCTCTACTTGCAAGCTTAGCAATGTCATTCCTTTTCACATCTGCACATTTGTTCTCTTCCATCCATTTGGACCTCTCAGCTCTAAAATATGTCTTGAAAGGGATGAACACACTCACGTCAAGAGGTTTCAACTTATGGCTAGTATGTGCTGGTAGTGTTATCAAATCAATGCCCAATTTGTTTGCCTCCTCCACAGTTTGTAATGCTACATGGCTGCCATGGCCATCAAATATCAATAGGTGTCTATTATTTGGAGAAAAACCTCCTGGTACTGAACATGCAAAATGACATAGCCAATTTAAAAACAATTCCTTTGTCATCCATGCATTTGGATGTGCAACCATACATGCTCTAGGTTCACAATTTTTGATGTAATTCTTTACCATTCTCTTTCCCTTGAACCAATTAAATCTTGGGATTGACAAACCTACTGCATTGACGCAACACAATATTGTGATCTACCCCCTACTCTTTGGTATTACCTTTGGGACATTACGACAGCCCCTTTTAGCAATTACACGCACTCCACAATTTCTCCCAGCCTGCAAACCAGTCTCATCACAATTCCAGATTTTTTGAGCGCCGTATGAATAGGTTCCATAGCATTTGGCCAAATTATCATAAAATTTGGTTACTATTGCAGGGCACAAGTTTTAAGCTCTATCCATGTCAAGTCCCTTAGCGGTTCAGATTGCAAGGTCTGGATGATGTTTTTTGAATCCAGCCCACCATGATTTACCAGGAAACCCATCTCTGAAGGGGTTTTGTCTTGTTTCAAAAATCTGAGTAACATTTGCCTTTTGTTGCATTAACTCCAAGCCATGACCCATATCAGCCATTTCTTTGCACCATTCAACAATTTCTTCTTCTTCTTCTTCAGTTAGAATTGTTGGAGGACCCCTCCTCTTTGTGTGGGTGAGACGATTTAGCCAATAGTGTAATGATGTGGGTGGAATGGAATACTTCTTTGCTGTTGCTCTAACTGAGAACCCATTAAACTCAACATCATCTATCACCATTTCCATATCTTCTTTTGTCCAACCTCGGATGACACTAAGCTTCTTTGTTGTAGATGTTCTTTGAACTAAGACAAGGGGTGGGTTTCTACATTCTGGTTCAATAACAGTTGGTGCTGAATTATCCTCTTCATCAGTTACATTATGTGATAATTGTACACCTCTCACTTTGGACCTCCTTGATCTTCTAGCAATAGCACCTTTTCTCATGGTGTAAATGAAATACCTGATTCACAACATGAAATACAAAGTAGAAGTACATGGTTATCAACTCAATTCTAATTGTTGAAGGAAAGATGATTGTTGGAAAAGAAACTATAAATATACCAAAAATGACTGCTGGAATATGATTGCTGGAATTGTTGAACGAAAGATGATTGCTAGAATATGAATGATTTGGTTTCATTTTTAGGAATTAATTGACTTGTAGTTTTCATTATGACAATGAAACTTGTATGGAATATGTTGAATAGAGAAAGTGCTTGGATAGACAATGTATATTTGACTAAATGAGTGTTGTATAGTTCAACAATGTTGTATATTGCATTTCAGAATTCACTATATTGTTCTTTTTTTCATGATATACCATTCTCTAGTGTATTCGTTGGACTCTTCCTATGTAGTTTTTAAAGTTATGTTTTTAATGTGTGCATGTATACTTTGCTTAATGCTAAATCAAATGAAGCAAGAACTACCACCTAAAATAGTTCTACAATTTAGCTAAAACAAAGCATAAACACCATCATAATAAGAATTAAACAAGGGTTAGATGCTAGCATTCATCAATACAAACTTTGAAACTAACAATGCTAAATATCTAAACTCCTCTATTCTCTAAAAACAAATAAATGAATGGACCTAAGTAAGATCCATGGCTATCAAAATAGTTGTCCTTAGTATGCCAAGTAACTTAGGAATGAGGGCCTATAAAATTTGGGCTACAAGACCCCTTTGACAACTCCCATATGACCTAAGCACTTAAGAAAGAGGCTTAACTCTTCAAGATGATGAACTCTCAAAAGGGCAAGGTGCAAGCTCTTAGTCTCTTTGCTATATGCTTTGCATTTGCTCTCTTAGGAGTTTAGGTGTAAGTAAAAAGGTAGGTGGAGGGCTCTTTATATAGCCCAAAGGATAAAGGATTCAACACATTATCATGAATGTGGGATAAAGGTAAAACTTGATTAGGAATGGATAAGGTTGCTTTATTAAAGGTAACCTTACTTTAGAAGGGTTTAATACATGTTTAGCAAGTCATGGGAGTTGGGGGTATTTTAATTAATCAAAGGTGATTAATTAATAGGTAGGTGTAAGCTTATAGATGATAATTAGAAGAATATTAGTATGATTTAGGCTATTATAAGGGGATTAAATCAATTAAATATTGATTTATTGGTTAAATGGAAGGGAAAGCTAATTAATTAATAATAATTAATTAGTCTAGGTAGAAGGGGTGATTTATTAACGGAAGGTCATTAATTAGGGTATTTGTTGGATAGGTAACTTAATTAATTAGCTTAGTTTAATTAATTAATGATGATATGAGGGAAAATGAGTGTTTTTCACGATATGTTGTTGATTTGCGAGAAAGGGGGTAATTAGCCCAATTTAAATATTTAAATTGCTTTGCCATAATTATGGGTGTCTACATTTTCCCCTCTTTAGGGTGGCGTAAGTGACGCCACTTCAAAGATAGTAGATAGGTGGAATTTTGAAGAAGTAGAAGAAAAATTAGTAGAAGTGAGAGATGCCCCCTCCAGTGTCGATGGGCTGATGAAAGAAGATGATCAACGATCGAAAAAGGTGAGAGATAGATAGAAGAATGGGAAGAGGCAAGATGCCTTGGTAAGATGGAAGAATAGGGGTGAGAGGAAAGTGATGTAGAATGAATATGGAGGAGGGGAGAGAAGAGCTTAGCCTCTAGCCGCTGTGTATTGGAACAATTTCGGTGTCATCATATTGCCATAAGAGCTACGTCATCGGTCCTTATGAAAAATATAAGCATACGACAAAGGTAGAACAACATGAAAAGCCATACTATGAACGATTGTCCATCGCTGAAAATGCCATTTCCATGCAACATACAAAATGCAATGCAATACGAGAAAGTGAAAGATGCCTAACTCCATGCAACATGTAAAATGTAATGCAATACGAGAAAGTAAACAAGCTAAACTAATAGAGAAACATAATATAATGTTTTTATTATCAAGATTTAGTTACGACCTGTGTAAATTAACGACAAAGGTTGATGATGGTGCCCCAAGAAAGGATACATGCAAGGGGAATAACGGAGGACACTTGGGTCCAATGGAAAAGCAATGTGCACTACAAAATAGTACCAAACAACTCATTGTGCCCTAGAGTACGAACAAAGTAAGCAGCCTAGCTTTTTCTGATGGAGGTAGATCAAGATGATCTGTAAGTCGCACACATGAACAAGTGAGAACCAAAGAGTGACGTTTTGTAGGATAATTTTCAATTTTAGAAGTTTTCTGAAACATATTTGAATGTTTTTTTTTTTTTGATTTTTTTTTTAAAACATATTTGAATGTTTTGGTTGATTTTAAAAGTTTTATGAAACTATGTACATGAAGACGAGAAAGCGTGGATTCCCCCAACGATAGATGGGATGTACAAGGGCATAAGGCCACGTGTGTACTAGAAAGGTGAAGATGTAAAAATTCCCCAACAATTAGGTGGGAGTATTCAAAGGTAAACTCTTCATAGGTAGAAATGGGACCCAAGGCCATTATGGATAGGTTCAACATGATGGTGAACGTAAACCCATGAAGTGTTGGGAAGAGGAAAGGATTCCCCCAGCGTAAGTTGGCCTAAGAGCACATGATAGAAAGGAAGGAGAAGATTATTTTTTTGTGGAAGGGGACAAAGGTTTCCACAAACATGGAAAACAAGTAATTTTATACACATGGATGTTCTGAATGAAGTAGAAGAATGATATGAATGTAGCTTAGAATCCTTGTGATGAAGAAGTGATTAGCCAAAGGCAAAAATCATGAGACGAGATATGGACTAGAGTAAGAGTCTGAACAAGGTCCAAAAAAGACACTTGGTAACATACTAATCCTGTTTACTCATAGAGATCCAGTGCGTGCATGTGGATTTTATTACCTCTTGAAGTGAATATTTAATAGAAAACAAGTGAAGAGACCCTAGCCAATGTGTAGGAATGATTTATTTTGATAAGTGATTTTGTGAATGGAGGGTGAAAGGATAGCTGTACATTGCTCTGCTGCCAGCCAAATATCCATAGCCCCAATGGAGATGTATTTGATTCTAATCACAACATTGCTCTACTGCCAGTCAGGCATCCATAGCCCCAATAGAGATTATTGGAAATACCTCAAGAGAGAGTTATATATTAATTTTCTTTTGCATTGTAGCTTTTTACTTTTGAGTTTTGATTGATTTTCATTCTTTTGCTTTCTGAAAACTTATTTCAGCTCTCTTGTTTGACAAGGGGTTAAGAACCACTAATGGCTTGATGGAAGGAGGTAGAAGTGATTGTGATGATGACATTGGCTAGTTTCAGAAAATATGTCCAAAATTTCTTCGCAACAAGTTTATTAGATGTTTGAATGTGATAGGATCTCCATGAGGTCAGTCGTTCTTTAATTTACCAAAGTGATAAAAGACCCTGGGCAAATAGATACCATAGAGATAAATGTCGCAAAATGTGTACAAATAAGCTAACCAAAATATCATTGAAGGGATGAAAATGTTAGGAAGACTTGCAGAAGAATAGCAAGGAAGGGAAGAAAGAAATATCCATGTGTACGCAACATCTGATTGCAATGTTTGATCTTTGTACCTTTGATTTTTGTTGTTTTTTTTTCATGTTTTTTATTTTTAGTTTTTAGATTTTTTTATATATATATATATATATATATATATATATATATATTTTGAACCGTTGTTACTAACAAAGTCACTCTGTGTGATAGGATCCAACAACGATGTTTGTGACTTCCTTGATAAGGGAGACTAAGCGTGTTTGTTTATCAAGAGTCATGTTTTCCCCAATCTCGATGATCGTGGTGAGTTCGCACTCAACAAAGGACTGTGATTTATCCTGAAACATGGATTTTGTATGCGGGAGCTTGATTTCCCTATCCAGAGGTTTATGTACTTTGCGCTATACTTGATGGTTATGTTGATGTGTATTCTTGAATCACGCTTGATTTACAACTTTGAGATTATTCCAGTTGTTGGGGGATTTTGAGCTCTTGTAAGTTTTAACTTGAGCTTGATAATGAACCTGTTTGGGTTTCTTATAAGATGACACTTGAATTTTATGAACTCGAGAAGGAGAAGAATGCGAACATTTACAATTGATGATAGGAACGATAGAAATGGTAGTGGGCTTGCCACAACCATTGATAGAAGAAATATGTGATAGATGAAAAGGATACGGTCCAAGAATTGAAGAGGATGGGCTTCCAGGAGGTGAGCCACGGATAGAAGGTGAAAGGCTACTAGGATGTGGCCCCAGAATAGAAGAAGAAGGGCTACTAGGACGTGACCCATAAATAGAAGATGAAAGGCTACTGGGATGTGGCCCAAGAATAGAAGAAGAAGGGCTACTAGGACGTGACCCATAGATGTAAGATGATGGATTACCAGGATGTGGCCCAAGAATAGAAGATGATGGACTACCCGGGGGTGATCCATACATAGAAGATAAGGGGCTAGTTAAACGTGCCCCAATAATCAAAGATAGTGGGCTACTCAAAAATGTCCCACAAATAGAAGAGAGAGGGCTACTAGAAGGTGACCCACACCTAGATGAAGATGAAGGGCTACTTGGCATTGACCCCACAAGAGATTGTGATTGAGGAATTATGATAAACGAAGAGTTATTGGGTGATGAGAAGATAGGCCATGGATCTATGCAAGACCAAGGAGTTTCATCACATAATGAAGAATGCGAAGATGGAAGAATAAGAGGAGGATCAAGTTGCATGATCTGAGGCTCTTCCTCCATTTCTTGATCAAAGGAATCAACCTTTTCCTCACAATATGCAGACACATCAAAGTCTAAAGAGAATCCTTTTTTGTAATCTACTAAAGCAATATCTTCGTATGCCCTTATAAATGCCCTGATTGTTTCTTCATTATGAAAGAGATCAATTGGTATGAGTTGTTGATCGATCCCTAGGGCTTTATTGGAAGAAATAGGTTCACTTGGTGTGGAAGACTTAGAAGATGTTTGATGATTATTGATAGAAGAAGATGATGTGGGGGATGAAGAATATGTGTAGCTAGATGTCTCAGGAGTAGAAGAAGGTGGTGTGGACTTGCCTATACAATTGTATGTCGTATGTAAAATAGTAGGATTAAGACCAAAGTCTGTAGATTGCAACACATGGGTTGATTCAGATTATTTGTCTCGAAGGACTTTGAGTCACACGAATCTTCACAGAAGGAAGATTCCATGGGGGTGATTGATGAAGAAGGTCCTGCAAAGAAGGGGAGGACTTTGATTCAAGCATCACATTAGATGAATGATGACAAGGGTCCTGCGAAGAAAGAGAGGACTATGATTCAAGAATTGTATTATACTTCTGATTGGAGGGATTTGGAGTTGCGTGTATCTTCAAAGGAAGAAGACGTCATTGGGGTGACTGATAAAAGGGGTCCTGCGAAGAAAGGGAGGACCATGACATAAGAGTCACATTAGATGATTGATGAAGAGAATCATGCAAAGAAAGGGAGGACCATGACTTAGGAGTCGAATTAAATGAATCCGAATAGTAGTTTGGATCTGAATCCTCAGAAGAGTCAGAGGAAATATTTGGATTGGAATCCTCAGAAGAAGAGGAAATGTTTGGATTAGAATTAGAAGAAGAGTGGGGGGAACTCGAATAATAATTTGGATCAGACGTATCCAAATCATACCACCGACTATGAGATGAAGGTGGGGAATGAGTTACCCATATGGGCTTTCTAGCATAAAGAACCAAATGAGGTTTAGTTGTAATGGGAATCTTTTGTTTTGAATTAATAAACCTAGGTTCCATATTTTTGTAAGTATGGGGAACCGTGTGATAGTCAATCATTTTTGGTGTTGTTTTAAGCACAAATGTCTAGATCTAGATAGTGTGATGGAACTCCTTCAAAGGGAAGGAAGTGACATGTCGATTTGGGTAGCATAAGGAAAACCAACTAGACATTTCATAAGTATTGATATGCGTGTGTGATTTTCTTAAGAAGGTCTAAGGAAAATAGACATCGTGATGATGCAATATCGATGAGATTGAGAGGGATTTTCCTAGAAAATAAGTTTTTTCAAGGAATAATCATAAGGAACAATCATGCAAGTGTCAAACACAAAGCCAATCAACAAGGAAATACACCATATGAAGACGTGATGCAATTATAATCAACAAGATGCTTTCAGTTATGCCAAGTTCAAGGAAATGAACAAAACATAAGTAAAAACAAGAAGTCAATGCGATCTCCCAATCAAGATATATGATGAGCGAGCTCAAACTCAATTAAGACCTATATCTCAAAAAGTTCCAATTACAATTCGTGAATGACACAACAATATCACCAAGATATGTTAACCCACTTTGCGGGAAAGTGAAGTATTGATATCGAGGTGTATTGATATAACACACACAAATGGTAACACCTAGCACTCTTTGAAATTGAGGTAATAATAGAACCGAACTAGAAATCTCAAAGTATAGCTAGGAATAGTTTAAAATGTGTGCAACGTAACCATACAATATAGGTATTTATGTCGAGTTTACAAGAAACAAGACGTAAATATCAAAATTGTAGTGATACAATACAAACAAGATAAATCTTCTAAGGAAGTCCGCGGTGATGAACCATGCCTAACTACAATAACGATCTTGACGTGGGTATCAAAATCACAATGGCTACCAAATGATGTGAAATGCCTCTGCTCACTTTAGACATTTAACTAACCTAGCCGCCAACATGGATGGACGTAAATGGACATAAAAGTGAGAGAAACAGTCGAATTGCAACACAAAGGTAATCACACCTCTTTTAATCAACAAAGTGTCAAAAGAATATGAAGGAAATAAATCAAGAAAAATGATGAAAAATGCTAGCCTCACTTCAGCAGAGTTTCACCTCGCCCTAAGGCAAGTAAAAAATAGGCAAAAGTAATACGTCACATGTTTCTCAAAAAGAAGGTTCACAACTCAACACTGTTTTAAAATGGTCAAAGTGGGCTCCTGGAAAAATTATATTCTCCTAGGTGGTTCTCTTGCCCTAGGTGTTACAAAGTTGCCATGAACGAGCGCGATTTACCCAAAAAGTCACACTGACTAGTTTGGGAGTATCTCGGCTTTACTTTACCCCCTTCAAGAACAGTAGGCAACTAGTGCATCTATGTGTACTATCACTGGGGTTGCCACAATAGACAACTTGTAACGCTATCTCACAAAGGAATCACTAGTCAACTAGGTAGAGCGGAGCACTTCCCGTTTCGTCCACAAGGTGCCCTCTTGCGTGGACTACTTTGGGGTTCCTGGAACCACCCCCATTGTTAAAGCTTAAGGCGTTATGCCAAAGGGGTTATGTTCCAGTTGAGCGGAGAGGGACGTACCCTTTTCTGAAACCTGCAATACAGTGTTTTGAATATGTTGTTCTTTTTATCTTTTTTAATTAGGTGTGGTTTGCTTGAACATCTTTTGGCAACCTGTATAACAACTATATTAATAATTTTTGATTTTGTTTTGGTTCCTCCTTTCTTTGACAAGTGTTTTTAGGTCCTGCACTCAAGCTTTAGTAGTTCTCCAATAAAATCACATTATTTAAAAGAGGATTAAGAGTTACTTTTGATTCTCAAGATCATCCAAGGATGCAAGAAAATAACATACACAACAAATAATCCAACTAAAAATTAAAGAAAATCTTTTCAATCAATGAACCATACAAAATTCTTGATAAATGTTCATTCCCTTAAACCAAAAGTGAAAGATGAAGTTTCTAATTTACCAAATGTTATAAAATAAAGACTTAAGTTGCTTTTGATTCTCAAGATCACCCTAAGGTGCAAGAGAAAAGAATACACAAACTTTATCCCAACTATATAAAAATGGAAAACTTCAAATCAAAGGACCATTGAAAAATACTTTGTAAAAGGTTCATTCCCTTAAACCAAAAGTGAAAGATGAAGTTTCCAATTTACCAAATGTTATAAAATGAAGACTAAAGTTGATTTTGATTCTCAAGATCACCCTAAGGTGCAAGAGAAGAGCATACACAAAATTTATCCCAACTATATAGAAATGGAAAACTTTAAATCAAAGGACCATTGAAAAATGCTTTGTAAAAGGTTTATTCCCTTAAGCAAAATGAATAATCAAGTTTCCAAGTTTAATCCCAATGTTAACAAGATAGAGATCAAAGTTGTTTTTGAATCTTAAGATCACCAAAAGGTGCAAGAGAAGAGCATACACATACTTTGGTCTAAATCAAGTAAGCATGGAAATACAACATTCATCAAAACTTTAGACATGTTAGAAAATGACTAGTTTTAAAATAACAGAAAAACCTATAATTTCTATAAGTATAAATCCCAAATTTATATTTTTATTGCATAGTTAACTTCAATACCTTTCCAACACAAAAAAATGGATTCATTTCGAGTTCGGGAGCAAACTTTATGGCCTTCGGAAGATGGGTTACGCATATGCTCTTATGCTTATGGGTATGCACTTGACATGCACTCAAAAAAATGTCAAAAAAATCCCTTAATCTGCAAAATGAGCAAATTTTTCTAACCAAAATTTAATTTTTACAACAACCCATCACATTAATATATGAATAGAAAACTCAACGCTATCAAATATTAACATACATGCTCAAGAATTTAAGATTTTCAAGAAATTGACAAAACTAGCATGTAGAATGATTAAAAAATAAGCTCTAAAAATGAAAACATGATGAAATCTTGAAATTTTCTCACCAAGATTAAATTATGACAGCAACCCACCACATTAATATGTAAATAGAAGGCTCAGCACTATCAAACACTAACCTACATGCTCAAGAATTGAAAATTTTCAAGAAATTGACAAAACTAGCATGTAGAATGATGAAAAAGTAAGCTCTAAAAATGAAAACATGATGAAATCTTGAAATTTTCTCACCAAGATTAAATTTTGACAGAAAATCACCACATTAATATGTAAATAGAAGACTCAGCACTATCAAACACTAACTTACATGGTCAAGAATTTAAATTTTTCAAGAAATTGACAAAACTAGCATGTAGAATGTTAAAAAAGTAAGCTCTAAAAATGAAAACATGGATAAATCTTGAAATTTTTCCATCAATTATTTTGACAGCACTTCACCTCCTTCATACCTACAAGGAAGACCCAACACATGCAGACTCAACAAAACAAGTTAAAATAACAAGTTAGATCAACATGTGTAAAAGAGGGTTAGTAACCAAAAATAAAACTTAACTACAAAAACTTGAAATTAAGTGCAAAGGACAATGGAGTAAGTCCCACCGGGTGTGCCAAATGTGTTCATGTATACTTTGCTTAATTCTAAATCAAATGAAGCAAGAACTACCACCTAAAATAGTTATACAATTTAGCTAAAACAAAGCATAAACATCATCATGATAAGAATTAAACAAGGGTTAGATGCTAGCATTCATCAATATGAACTTTGAAACTAACAATGCTAAATATCTAAACTCCTCTATTCTCTAACAACAAATAAATGAATGGACCTAAATAAGCTCCATGACTATCAAAATAGTTGTCCTTAGTATGCCAAGTAACTTAGGAATGAGGGCCTATCAAAGTTGGGCTACAAGACCCCTTTGACACCTCCCATATGACCTAAGCACTTAAGAAAGAGGCTTAACTCTTCAAGATGATGAACTCTCAAAAGGAAAAGGTGCAAGCTCTTAGTCTCTTTGCTATATGCTTTGCATTTGCTCTCTTAGGAGTTTAGGTGTAAGTAAAACGGTAGGTGGAGGGCTCTTTTTATAGCCCAAAGAATAAATGATTCAACACATTCTCATGAATGTGGGATAAAGGTAAAACATGATTAGGAATGGATAAGGTTGCTTTATTAAAGGTAACCTTACTTTAGAAGGGTTTAATACATGTTTAGCAAGTCATGGGAGTTGGGGGTATTTTAATTAATCAAAGGTGATTAATTAATAGGTAGGTGTAAGCTTATAGATGATAATTAGAGGAATATTAGTACGATTTAGGCTATTATAAGGGGATTAAATCAATTAAATATTGATTTATTGGTTAAATGGAAGGGAAAGCTAATTAATTAATAATAATTAATTAGTCTAGGTAGAAGGGGTGATTTATTAACTAAAGGTCGCTAATTAGGGTATTTTTTGGATAGGTAACTTAATTAATTAGCTTAGTGTAATTAATTAATGATGATATGAGGGAAAATGAGTGTTTTTGATGATATGTCGTTGATTTGCGAGAAAGGGGATAATTAGCGCAATTTAAGTATTTAAATTGCTTGGGCGTAATTATGGGTGTCTACATTCAATATAAAATTTTCACATGTGATCATAATACTTTCCAAATTTCTATGTAAACAATCAAACTTATGCTAATATCACAGTGATGATTGGAAAAACTACTTTCCAACTTGAGAATGAGATATCTAGAAAAAATGAACAATATAGTGAATTCTGAAATGCAATATAGAACACTACTGGACTATAGAACACTGATGTGGTCATATTCCTATAGAGTTGTATATTCCAGTAGTGTTGTACATTCTAGCTGTGTTGTATATTGTATTTCGGAATTTACTTAGCATAATATGAACTTCAGAATTTACTATAGTGTGCACATACAACATTGATGGAATATACAACACTATTTTCAATTTAAAGTTATGTTTTCAATATAAATTTTTCACATGTAATTATAATACTTTCCAAATTTTTATGTATACAATTAAACTTATGCCAATTTAGCAGTGATGACTATACACTAGAGAATGAGATGTATGGAAAAAATGAACAATATAAGGAATTCAGAAATGTAATATACAACATTGTTGGACTATAGAACACTTATGTGCTTATATTCCAGCAGTGTTGTATATTCTAGTAGTGTTGTACATTTCAGTTGTGTTGTATGCTATATTTTAGAATTTACTTAGCATAATATGAACTTAAGAATTTACTATGTTGTTTATTTTTCTTATATATCTCATTCTAATCTATAGTCATTACTTAGAATAATACAGTGTTGGACTATACAACTCTACTGACATATACAACACTTCTACAATATGCAACACTGAAAAAATAAATAGAGGGCTTGAATTATGAAATAGTTTGTATTTCATAAGTGTCTTACCTGAACTGCACTACTCCTCACTTCTTCAACTTTGAGAGATGAAAACTGTAGGAAGAATTGGAATTGTAGTTGTTCCTTCAACTTTTATTCTATCATCCTAAATTTTGATTGGTTGATATTAGTTGACATGGATTCAATATGATAATTCAATTGAATGGTTGAGATTTATTGGGATTTAATCCAATGGATAATATTTTAGTTGGTTATTTTTATTATTTTATGTAGCTAGTTACACAATTTATTGTTCATATAGTACTGAGTTTTTAAACACTATGAAAGGTGAGCCTAACCATACTTTCATTTATTGTTATGCAGGTGGTTATTAGGGATTGAAGACTCTTATATAAAATAGATTGCATTATATTTGAGATTTGGTTTAGAAAGTCTTCAGAAATGACTTGTTGAAGTGACTGTAATAGATATGATGTACATAAAACGAAAATATTACTTAATGAATAGTTGACTGCGTAGACTTAGTATTTGTACACTTGTATATAAATTAATATATATTTTTAGTTCTATCAATGAATAAGAGAATGTTGACTAATTTTAAAACTATCTTATTCAACATAACATACTTCCATGTTTAAATAATAATAATACAATACAACACAGTCAGGTTGTATTAAATTGATATATAATTCTAAATAGGTTTTTTAACTGGTAAATGTCTTTTCACCTACTATCTCCATTATTGGACCCTGCACCACACCGGTGCCTCTCCCCTATCGTCGAAGCTTCCTACACCCAACTTTTGTGGAAGCTTCGTACACCGACAGTATGCTTCCTTTAAAAAATGTGTAGCTTGATGAAAAGGTAGATAATTGACAAAATGGTGAGAACAAGTAGGAGTGGGATCAGCAATGGATCATCAGGACAGACAGAGAAACTCTTTGTTAATTTGTTAGCTTGGACAACTGTTCGTCCATTTGCTAAGATTAGATAATAGTTATCTTATTGTTGAGAATGTATTTAATTATTTTTTAATTTTTGATTTCCTTTAGTGACACCCTGTAACCTATTTGTTATGGTTGTTATGTATCTCAATCATCGATTGAGAATCAATCTCAGCCGTTGGTTTACCAATGAGAGTAGTATAAAAGGAGGTCATTGGGCATTTGGAGAATACAATTTTTTGAGAAGCATTTGTAGTGCTAGCAAATGTGTTTGTAAGTTTGCAGTGATAGCAAACAGTCTTACATTGTTATCAAGGGCGCAGTGATAGCATTGGGGATAGCAGTGGGGAATATCAGCAAGAGAAGTTGGGAGATTGTCGGAGTTGTGCCAGTAAGAGGCAAGGAATCTTTGTATCTCTTAATTTGCTGAAGTTAATATAATTTCTCATCTGTAGAATTGGTTTTCCCTTAGGGGTTTTTCTAGGGAAAATTTGTTCGAAAATATTGCGTTCTTTGTGTTACGCATTTCTTTCCGTATTTTTTATTAGTGAAGTTGCAGTTGTGTTATTTTTCGATATTAACTGTGAATTAGTTTTCGGTAGTTAAATAATCTTTTTAGATAGGAGATTAATAATCAATGACTGCAACATAATTTTCACACTCTTAACATATATGCCCAGACAGACAAACTCTTGACACACAAACCTTTCCACAAAAGGTCGAGTACTATCACATTACTTGGTGGCTCCATATGAAAACTTCTTCAGGGCATTGTTTTCTTCTTCAAAACACATTGCTAACTTCTCTTAACCATCATAATTCTTGGATCTATTCTCCTGCGAATGTGTAATGTAAACACTAGTCAATAAACTGGTAAACGAAACTCTAAATTTGTACAAGGTAAAGAAAGCAATGCCCACTTAAACATTGTTGCAAGATAAGGCGTAAATAAAGAAATTAAGCAAACAAGCCTTCATGTACCTGAGATGTCTTATAGTATATTTATTCCTTTCAGCAACAAGACTGTAAACCACATCTTAATATGTGAATTTCACACAAATGAAATGTGGAGACTACACTTTATTTATAGGACGAGGTAGGTCGTTGCGCCAACTAGAGAATTAGACCAGAGAATTATTATCCATAGGAAAATCGTGAGATTTAGTTTTGTAAGTCACAATCCCTATGGAAGAAAATAGGAAGTACCAGATTGGAAGCCTCAAGCTAGTGTTGTTGTCTACATCACACCTGTAAAATATGGGGTCCATGATTGAAACCTACTAAAATGAACGATGGGGTAAATCTACCCATCAATTGAACAATTAATTCTCACAGTTAAAATATCTCAACTAGTTGTTTCGTCGCCATGAAGTAATGTGATACTCGACCTTTTGTGCAAAGTTTTCATGTGAAACAGGTGTTAGTAATCTATTGGAATTTGGGATTCGATATCATGTATATATAAGGAAATAAGTTTTGTTCACAGTAACTTACAAGTGGAATGATGGTGGAAATTCCCACAATTTTAAAAAAACCGTGAACTGGTAATCTATTATGGGGGAGTGGGGAGGATTTTTTAGGTAGTTATGCAATTTCATCATCATCTTTTCAATGAATGGAAAGTTTGTGATATGGGTTATTTTTATTTTATTATTGGGTACGTTTTTCAGGGTTAAGGAATCTTTTAATTTTTTTGGATAAGGGTAATGAGGGGTTTTATGGCTAAGTTCCTACCTAGTTACACAACAAGGTCAGAAAGTCAAGATAAAACCATAAGGGCAACATGAAAAAAGAGAGAAATGACTTATCAATGGTGCAAGGAAACCCAAATGAAAACTCCTAATAAGGAGATGTAGGAGGAACATTCTCTTTATCCGCTTCACTGGCATTTTGCGCCAGATTATATATTTTGTCATGGGTTGTGTGATAGTTAAATGTGTTAATGGATGTTTTATATTGTGTAGATTAATGATGTTATGATAGTGATCAGATGATGGTGTTATCACCGAATCACAACACCCTCTAATTTTCACAAGCGTGTGTGCTTGAGCTCACAGTGTGACTGAGTAACATGGGTACTATCTCCAACTTGTGAGAATTGCTACTTGAGATAGACCTCTAGAGAAAGTTGGTTCTTCCTATCCTATCCTAGTGCCCACTACTCTAAAGTGTAGAGAGTTGTAGATCTAACCCTTATCTAATATTTTCAAGGAGACAGAGATAGAGAAAATGCATAAAGTTAAAACCTAATCTAAGGGAAGGTGATGCACCAAGAAGGATTGTTAGATAAACTGCATAATAAACACAACACAACCAACATCTTGCATTAAATACATAACAATGCACAATAATTTGTATGTGATGAAAGACAAGAAAATATGCAATAAAACACAAAAGGAATGCTTAAAATATCCACAAATCTGTAAAACTGGTTTAGAAATTGTTACAATACACCACACTTAAGCACAAAGACACATATATTGCATTACAATGTCTAGCAGGGAGGTTTGGAATCTCCACAAAATCTCTCACAAATAAGAAAGAAGAAGGGAGGTGCAGATACAAGTTTTCCAACCACTGAAAATGAGCGCCTCCTTATGATATATAGGAAGAATGAGAAAAAAGAGGAGACAAGGAATTTGAAATCCTTCTTCAACCACCCAAAAATACATTAAAATCACCTGCAAAAATGATGGTTGACATTGCAAAGCCCATGCCTATAGGTAATCTACCTTGCTGGATAAAAAAGGAAGCCCATACCTCTTTATGTGGTAGGTGGGAAGTCTAGAAACATCCTCTAAAATGACGGACTGTACTTATTCATTTTTAAATACATAGTCTCACTAATATAAATAAAACCAATCGTACTTGTCTAGAGGACGCCGAGAGCTTTCCAAAAAGTGTAATTTCGTGCAAATTTGAGCTTCCAGTAAAAATTTATGGCCATCTGAAGATGAGGGTGCGATACTGTAATAATTGCGAGTAGTTGGCTCTATTTTTCAGACTTTTTCAGGATTTTCAGGTTCGCGTGTCCCAGCTGTCTGAGACATTTTTCTCCATCATTTACACATTTCATTCGCTATGGCTATTTCAGTTTGTTGGGTATTTCAGGTACTTTTGTCCTAGTTGTCCCTTGGACCACTCGGGACATTTTTCTCCATCATCTCCACACTTCACTAGCTATGGCTATTTTTGGATTTTTTGGCATTTTGGCTACTTTTGTCCTAGTAGTCCCTCGAACTGTGCAAGACATTTTTCTTCACCATCTCCGTACTTCACTAGCTATGACTTTTTATGCTTTTCGGGCATTTTGGGTACTTTGGTCCAAGTTATCCCATGGACCATGAGGGACATTTTTCTCCTCCATCTCCGCACTTCACTGGTTGCGGCTATTTCAGATTTTTTGGGTCCTACATGTACTTTTGTCCCAACTTTCCCTCAGACCACGCGGGACAAAATATTCTACTTTTTCTGCATTTTTTGTATCCTTAGTATTTCAGGCCTGAATTAGGTATGACGAACCCTGGTACGATCTGCATTGGTTCCATCCACAACCCTCAGACCTGATTGTCACTTAAATAGGCCCTTGACTTCATTTTTATAGATTTTTTGCAATTTTCTCTAATTTAGATTTTTCTTTGGATAGAGAAGTTAGAGAAAAGCCAAGGGGTCCTCAAAAATCAAATTTTTTGGCCTTCCACCATTTCTGCTCCTCCAAGTCTAAAGAAATTGTGCTAGTTATCAAAATTACCTTGTGGGGTGAATTTTGGATAACATATGGTATTTTAGGTTTAATACCATTTTAGGATAAATTTTAGTTATATTTTTATACGAGCATATCAATAAAATTAGGGGGGATACTATAAAATAACCTGCCCTGCCCCAACAATTACAATTCTTATTAGTAATAAATAATACAATGGGGTATTATTTAGAATATCAAGGGTGGAAAATGGTGAATAACAAGAAAAATTCCATTCAATTGGACTAGATAAGCTTGTTGCACATGATGCTACAATGGTTGTGGGTTGGTAAGGGTATATCCTTTGTTGTCTACAAGATACCCCATGTTCTGCCATATTACATAAGTTGTTTTTCAAGGTTAAGAACTCTCTAGTTCTGTGATCCTCCCTAGTAAAGTAGGAATAACATCATGGGAGAGGATCGAGTCCCTTTTTTGGGTGTCCGTTGTGTAGTGTTTGGATGAGAAGACACGTGATACCTTGTTATAATTTATTTGGCATTGTAATTTTTGTTTTGTTTTTGAAATAGGATTTTCCAATATTATAGCCAATACATTGTTGTTGAACATTTCAGAGGTATAAATCTTCATCTTGTCCAAGGATTCATCTATCGTATGAACGGGATTATAAATTCATGTAAAAATGACATCTTTTAATGATTACATGCTAGTGTGAAGCCATGAAAAGAATCTAGGCTAAGAACCATGTTCTCTTGTAATGGCCATGTTGTTTGAATTGAATTGATAGTATTGCATATTTAAAGGTTGATTTACCTCCTATTTTTTCATGTGACTAATGGGGTGTGAGACATAGCTAGGGGAGGCCTACACATTGCTTGTGTAGTTGTCAGCCCATTGGGATAAGGAAGGGGATTGTTGCGGCTGAACATTTGTGTAATATCTATCAAATCCAAATGGACCACTAAAATCTCTACCAAACATATCTAGGTAGGTAATAAATACCTACCGAATACTGGAGGGTTAGAGCATAATACTATGTCCCACTTTGTGTTCCAAAAATGTGAGTAGCTAGTTGGGTGGGGTGGGAAATTTGTGAAGTTCGTGTGAACACTCCCTTTGCACAAACACCCTTCACCTAAATTGACATGTAGCCCACAAAATTGCCACATACATCACAAAAAGGGGTTCATGTGAAGGGGATGTTTACATGAACACCCCTTTGTGTGAACACCCTTTGCTTGAATCCCAAGCTTATATATTTGTGGCGGCGTGAAGGTTCTTTCATTTCTTCTACCTGCCCTCCCTTTGCGCAAATATTTCTCACTCGAACTAAAAAAAGTTGACCCCATCCCACCCACACCAGCGCACTAGAGTGCAACCAGATCACCCACCCACACCAGAGGTATGTACAATGTTCTATTTGTAAATTATTTTTAGTAATTATTAGGCACCCATTTCATTTTCCAACTAGTTTTTTTGGTAAAATTTGTTCTTTCTATAGAGAATTGAAACCCTAGGTATTTTTCATGTGGTTTGAAACGATTGGGGACTGTGAGGATGTCACGAGGATCCTATAGATGTAAATCAGTCAAACTGATCGTACATGACCATGCTTTGAATGTGTGTCCCGACTCCCAAGAATTCCAAAACATTCTTTTGGAAATAGAACTATTTATGCAGTATTTACCCCTTTAATTAAATCTCTTATATCATGACAAGGATTCACAAAATTTGGTGTTCATTGCACATCATGAGTATGTTGTAGTCTTCTTTCAGAGTTATTATTAAGATGCCAATTACTATTTTTTATGTTGAATGGTTGTTTGTTTATACTGGGCCATTAGGACTGAAAACAAATAATATGGTGGAAGCTAGAGCTATCCTTTGGGTGGTTTTGTTGGCCAAAGAAAAAGGTTTCAAGGACATCCACATTGAGGGTGATTCACTCATCATTATTAATGCTCTTAACAATAAGGGATTTATTAATTGGCTCTTAAGAAATATCCTTAATGATGTTAAGGAAACTTTAAACTATTTTGTAAAGGTTTGTTTTAATCACACTTTGTGTCAAGGAAATAAATGTACAGATAAGATGGCTAACTATGGAGTTCATAGTCATGATTATAATATCTGGCATAAAGGAGATGATTTTCCCACGGACATTAATGAAGTCATTATTAGAGATAGAGGGCACTAAGTTTGATGATGCTGGCACAAGTGATCTCTAGTACTCTGATAGCTTAAATAAAAATATCTATTCCTTGAGTTTTGTTGGCGTGAAAGGGGGTCTGAATTTTAGAAGTGTTAGCAAATAGGGTAAGTTTGGTTTTTTGAACATGGATGGTGATAGAATCAGGGTTGAGTCGGCTAGCCAGAACATTGAAGATTTTAATCAGTATTTGTGGAACAAGCTTAAGATTGGGGGTATCAATAATTTCAGTGCTAAGTTACATGGTCATGACCCTTCCCTGTCAAAGGAATTTGAAAGAGCTCGGAAAGAGGGAAAGTTAAAGGTCAGAGGAATGGAAATTAAGGTTTTAGAGTCCACCATTTCCCTTATAACATATATGAAAATGGAAGGGCTAAAAATATTTAAGGATAGAACCCGTAGAGAGTATGAAATTGAGTTATTCTTCCTAGGTAGTGAAAGGTGCTCTTTCTTTACTAATGGTATTGCGAGGTCGTGTATCCTGTGAATATGGAGAGAAGTGTGCCTTAAAATCATGAAGTATATCACTATGGAAGGAAAATACCGAAAAATCTACACTCATCATATGACCCTTCTGAATATGTTTCGTCATAAGGTCATGTGAGCATTCATTTTTTCCTGTTTATGTCTTTGACCAATTTTCTGATGGTGTTCCAACAGGAGAAGGTGGAGATTCCTTTACATGAATGGCTCATCCTCTTGCTGTTTGAAAATGGGAAACCTATTATGAACTCTTCACCTAAAGATAAGGTGGAGGAGGATGATCTTACTCTTTAGGAATGCCTTACTAAGATGAAGGATGGGAAATGTAAACTGTGGGGGAGGACTCTGAAAAGGAGAAGAGTGAGGAAGGTCATGGTGAAGTGAGCACCTCAAGAAAGAGAGGTTGTGATGGAAATTTTAAGGGCTTCGAGGAGTGGAGTAGAAAGGTGTAGTATTTATAGGGAGTGCTTCAGGAGATGGAGGAAACTAATGTTGGTGAAAGGGAAACCATGTTGGATTTCATTAAAGTTTCAAAAAAAATTATCTCAGCCCAGTTGAAGTCCAAATAAAAGGTTATGGAGCTAGAGTTTTAGGTCAAAAAGCTGAGTGATAGGTTAGAAGGGATGGAGGAAGGCACTAAAAGGAGGAATTTAAATTTCTGCATCAGTAGTTCTTAGGAAAAGATGGAGGAAGACATGGATGACAAGGGTACTGAGGGTGCTGTGATCAAAGAAAGTCATCCTGGAAGTAGTGATTTTTTTCCTAAAAATTAGTTGGGTATTTCAAGAAAGTTGGCAGACTTTTGGTGAACTTCTGAAGTTTGATGTTTTAGGGTTGTTTTCTTTTCTCTGTTTTACTCTCTGTCCTTTTTTGGTTAAAGTCCTGATCTTCATTGTCTGAGTTAATAATTTTTAATGGATAACAAAAGAATGAAGTGAACCTAAGATAGGGGAGTTTCTTTCAGTCCATATTGTTTCTGTTGAATTAATTAATGATTACATGAAATTTGTAGCTATGTGTGCTGTTACAAAATGTAACAGATCACATAGTTTTCAATTTCATGACTATCTTCAGCAAAAGAACACAAAGCCCCGAAGGACAGATGTGTTATCCTGATGAAGACATTGAATTGCAGAATAGATGAATTGTTAAGCTTTGGAACAACAATCATAACTACAGATTGCAACAATCAGAGTTCATTACTAAATGTTACAGGTATTCTTTAAGGTTCTTTCCTTCATGATTAAGACATTCAATTATATTATTGAGTTGTTTAATTCATCATACAATCCATATAGAAAGCTGAAATACAGAAAGAAATACACAACTCAATTTTCAGAATTCAATGTTTTATTCATAAGGAATTTCAAATGTTCCCACACAAGCTGTGGGATGTAACTAAAAATTAAAATACAACTACTGAAGTAAGAGGTACATATGCATGAAAAAGAAACCAGAAGAGTATGAATGAACCCATCATTTCCTTGGGGGGTTTCTTTCTTCAGTTGATGCATCTCTAGCTCCAACTTTGTTCCCTCTTCATCTTGCACTGCTGAAGGCACTGTACCTAAAAATAGAAAGGAGAAAACTGTCAGTTATTGAGCTCAGGGTTAATCCATATTCCTATACTATCCAAATTCGTGCAGATGAATCTCTTAACAACAGGAGATATAAATTACATGAGGATCAAAGGCACAACTGATAAAATTACTTTTCTGTAACAACACACATGATTATCTACTCAGAAATAAGGAGAGAGAAGAAAAGAAAACTATGGAACATAAGAGAGGCCAAAAAATCCTAAATATTTTCTAACTATTTTCTTAAGTGTGTAGGTATAGGTTGCAATAAAGAAAAAAATAAAATCTTGTCTTATAGTCCTCATTGTTAGATAAAGATTGCAGAGTTTACTGACTTCTATCCTATGGTACATCAAGATTGGAATAAATCACAAGTACATATTGATATGAAGGAGGAATACAACTCAAAGGTGAAGCAGAAGGATTAGAATATAAAGGTTGAAGTTAACTGAAAGGATAAGATTACAACTGAAACAGAATGAAAAGGGAAATCTAAGAAAAAAATTTATAGGGATTCACCATGAAAAATGGACATTTTACGTATTTACATTAGGCTATGTCAAACTAATACACTTAAAGCTGTATATAAATAAATAGTAATGCAGAAAGCAAAGAATGCATGACATGGTCAAATATCAGATTTTAGCTCCTAACAACAAGCTATAAAAATAAATGAACTGTTATAGTGCCAAATTGATTTACAAGTTCATTCTTTTAGATTACATCAGAACATATACAAAAATACTGCAAAGATGCTACAATATTAATGGATTACAACTATGACTAGCAAAGTGGATCAATTTTCTGAATATAAATTCATAACAACCATAGCACCCAAGTCTTCATGAATTCAACTCAAGCAAGTGTTTCTAGTTTCAACACCCAAGTGAATGGAGTAAAGAGAAATGGAGTATCATAATTACATAAAGAAATGCAGAATATCAACTTCAAAAGCATGACAGAAAGAGATCAATCAGAGATGATAAAAGAAAATCCTATGGCTTTCATATTTTCTAGATAGATTGATAAGTGCACAGGAATCTACTGCCATTTCATACAAATAAGATCAAGTATAGACTGAAGAAAAATATCATTTGCACTTGGGCACAAAAATTAATACTCTTCACTTATATCTTGGAGGGTCATTGAATAAAAGAAGCAGTTACATAATAGAAATATGAGTCAAAGATTTTAAGCTCAAAGCATCTTTCAGATACAACTCAATGGAAAAAATACAGAATGCAACAATGATAAGAGTGCATTTTCAATTCTACAAAGGATATGTGTGAAGATGATTAGGTACAAATGAATCAGAAAAGGACACAGTCATAGGTTGAGAGATGATCAAAATGACATAGTATTCACTGAAAGAAGGTATATCTGCAAGTGTTCAACAAGTAAGGTTAAAGCAGTAAATTTAAGGAACCCTATCTCACATAGTCCACATGCTTCTAGGAGTCACAATCATGAAGGTATGAGAAGAACAGAGTTATGATTTCCATGAATATGCAAATTATAGTTACTACAATTAATGACTAAGAAGCATATAACTGTAACACTATGAACTCAATGAGAAGGATTCACATTTCAGATGATTAGTCTTTTCATGGAACCAAGACCACTTGCAGCTTATAGTCACATTATTTTTCATAATAAAAAAAAATACAAAGCTCAAGATCCGAATACAGAGAAGAATGTATTTTTCAAATATGAAATTCATTGTTTCAAGCATCTATTCCAACTTGCAAGATATGAAAAGAGCTCTCATGAGCAATTCAAGTAACATCTACAACTATGAAAAGCTGCGATGACATCAGAAACAAGCGACCATGCCTCTTTTATATAATGTTTCAACTCACTCAAAACATTCAAGGCTCAAAGATCGTGTTTTCAGAATAAGCTACAGTGACTCGAGGCTAGAAAAATATGTAAGGAAGTGAATATAGCTTCAAAATTCAATGCATAGAGTATGAAAAACCACAGACAAGAATCAAAGCCAAGAATAAATTTGTTAGTATCAAGAGGGTTTTCATGTTGTAAGATCTATAAAGCAGAGTTAAACAAGACACCCAAAATCTTGAACAAGCTCAAGATACTGGTAATAGAACCATTTTCAGAATGTAGAATGCTATCACGAATCAAGCTTAAAAGTTTGAGAGAATGATCAAATGGTTTTTAGAAGCTACAAACCCTCGTACGAGATATAAACTGAGTCATAAGAACAAAAAGAAATATATATGATACAGATACACGTCAAAACAAGTTCTGGTCACTATGGGTGATGTCATAGAACAAGAGCAGAATGAGACAGAGTGCAAAATGATTCAAATCAGAGAAAAGTATAGATCCAAACCATTAATCAAAGCACCCATTAATGGGTATCAGTAAATCAGGGTTGGATCAATTTATTAGAAGATAAAGAAAATTACATCGACCAAACAACTCTAAATTTGAAGCAGAATGGAGAAATAGGATCTCAAACTTCAGAGCTATTAAGAAGGGAAAGCTCAAAAAATG
This sequence comes from Taxus chinensis, assembly GCA_019776745.2. NCBI lineage: Eukaryota > Viridiplantae > Streptophyta > Pinopsida > Cupressales > Taxaceae > Taxus > Taxus chinensis. Next base: position 142,673,779 of record CM034149.1, read on the forward strand.
ATGATCATGAAGGTTCGAAGAAACTCAAAGTTTTCCAAAAATATTAAAAGACCCATTGATGGAGACATAACGTAAAGAAGTAAATCTAAGTCCCAAATTCAGTTATGAGAATCAAAGTATAAAGTTCAAGTAAGCCAAACAAGAACAAAAATGACAAGTACCCACGAATCCAAATGTTCGGATCTAAACATAGAAATAACGGGAAGAAATAAAGTAAAGTATAGTAAGAACCTGAGTACATGCAGGGATGAATAGATGTCCATTGCGAAAGATAAGTAATACCCATTTTGGGTTATCCTAAAAAATCTTTTAAATTTACACACTTAGAAAATAATACTTCCATAGCTACAACTGCAAGGATTCAGGAAATAGAGAAGTAACTTACTGTAAAATCAACAATGTAGATTGAAACCCTCAAAACCTCAAAGCATAGAAGGAATGTGCCATTAATCAACAAATCAGACCTCTGAGAAAAGGGAAGTATCAGAATAGAGATGAATACAAAGCTCAAAGCTAGCTCAAAATGATAGAGGTAGCTACACAAGCTAATGAAAATTTGAAGAAAACAAACGTAGAGCTTATCAAAGAAAATTGCAGAATTTTGTTTTCCAAAACTCAAAGAGTCAAACCTATAAGTATTCAAACCCTCACAGTATACAGATAGGGCTTCAAAAGGCCAATCTACAGAGGAAACCAAGCTCAAAAATCATCAATAATGGTCTGATAGGGATCTACCTTCCGTGAAAGCTCCAAAAACAAATTTTAGACTCGAGAAGAAATGAAACACAAAATTTAAAAAAAAGAAGAAACCTCTAAAAGCTACATAAAGTATTTCGCATGATCCCGTGATTTGTAACAATAGCAGCCATGACACAATGATCTCGCTCAGAAACTCTAAGCAGAGTAAAAATGAAAAATGTAGATATTTCAGAGCCATAAGATGGATTTACAGAAGGACAATTGAAGAAGATCAACAATTGAGCAAAAATTTTCCATTTTACAATCAAAATACTAAATGAAATGATCATTAAGGTTTGAATGAATTTTACTACACAAGCTCGAGAGGAGAGTTAACAAAACTCAACCACAGTCAGAGGATCAAGAAGCAAAATTAAGCTGTGAATAAATGATCAAAACATTAATCATGCCAACCACCACTCAAATCGTTGGTGAGATCAATTAGGGTTTGCCTCATCAATGGCTAGAAGCCTTCTCCACTTTCCAACTCAGGTAAAGAAAATCAATGGTAGTAACTCAAAAGAAGAAGAGATCAACGGTTGAGAGAAATGCACGCATCTTCTAGAGACCCCAATAAATGCCAAGAGGATCGACAGTTCACAGAAACCCAAAAATAGAGGATCAACGGATGAGAGGGCCCAAGCCTTTAAAACAAGTGTTAATACACTTTAAACAGATCACAGGCCATCACATGCTCCCACGTAAGATCAATGGTGAGGGAGAATCCCTAAGAAATCAATGGTCATGGCCAAATCACAATGGCCAATGTATTAAATGCAAAGTAACAGCGTGGAGGGTGAAGGGGTGAGTCATCATGGAGAGGGGGCTAGCCCCATTATTAAAAAAAAATTATCATTGCTTTAACCTTTTAAGGTCTGTGATATACCTTGTGTCCAACAAACAATCAAAGATGGCCGATTAAAGTTTTGACAACAATGATCACCTAAAAAGGTAAAGCCTAAACCTTAGTCCCCTCAAAATACAAAAGCCGATAAGTATTATAAAACAATGATGATCCTTATTTAAGGCCGATAACTAAGTATATACCATGGAACCCAAAGGATCATGTGTATATTATGACTAGGTATTGAGGAGAAAATGATAGGTAAGTGGTGGAGTATAACCAAAGAATATTTACCTTAACATTTACAAAAGATACCTCGTACCCTTAAGTGGTCAATTGCAAAGGTGGTCCCCACTAGTGGGAAGGTTGGAGATGATTCACAATGTGTTATCCATGTGAACACAAGAAGACAAAACAAGTGTCAGCATCAGAAACAAAAGTGGTCCCCATCAAGATAGATGTTTGAGTGAATTATTTTTGTAAACTATTGCAAATAATGTAATTGATTTTTCTCATACACAGGGAGATAAATTTTGCATGTGCATCCAAGGAGGCAAGTGGATCAGAATTACAAATGTCACATCAGGCACAAAAGGACAAATTTGCATGCACCAAGAAGGAGACTTTCTCATCAAGCAAGATTTATTATTAGCAAATTATTCACCCATAATTTTCTTAAAAATAGAATAGTCAACTACAGTTTGACTGAGATGTAATCAAGGCTATTAATACCTTTTTGTATTAGTTTCTTTATTTTATTCCTTTATTTATTAATAAATAAAGGATAAAATTAGGATGCATGGGCGAGTACAATTGCTCTATTTTTAGGAAGGGTGGGTGAATAATTTTTCTATATATTGTGTGCCTTGGCAAAGCACAGAGGAGGACTTTTAGATATAGGAGTGCTGAAGTAGATTTTTCCAATTTTTCCCTCTGAATGAGAAGTGTATTTTTCCTTTCCAATTATTTGCAGTCTTGTGTATGTTTTATTAATCCTTGTGAATGATGAATTCCCTGATTAATCATCTTACCCTATTGCAAATTCAGTAATTTCTACATGATATTAATGTGCATGTATAACTTAACAGTATTGTTGTGATACTTTCCCTCAATACATCAAAGTGTTTGCCTTTAATATTCTGCAGAAAACTGTTGGCTTGTGCATCAAGAATTCATTCTCATATCAATTGTGCATGTACTCAGTCAAAGACCTCATACAATTTTGGTGTATCACCTCAATTTTGAATTCATTTACAGTCTTCTTTTACCCTCAAACCCCAGAAAATTAGTTTAGGATACATCAATAAGGAACCAACCTTGATACTAGAGACTCACCTCAAAATAGGTATACCCACAAACTTGAGGTGTTTCCATTGTATCTATGAAAGAAAGATCAATTTTTCAAGCTTAAAACACCTGCAGTATGATTTGTGTGGATTCTTAGAGGCATAGAGAGACATTTTTATATTGATGATGATGATGTGTTATCATATATATTATTGACATTCAAAATTCTCGACGTGTTGAATAGGATTTAGTATTTGAACTATTCTTTTGATCTTGTTGATATTGATAAAATGATAGAATTGAGATGTTGAAATTTTAGACAACTGATAGCATCGTGTAGTTAAGATGATGATTTAGCTATATGAGGATGGTTATTGATTTATGTGCATATATTTTATCTTTTATATTTTGATGTGACCACAAGGCTGAAGGAGGTACTGGGTGATTTTACAAGTAATTATATCACAACAATCAAAAGGGGGATTAGAGACCAACCACAACGGAATACTAGATGGATACAACAAAGGTCACCATGGAAACTTGTGTAGTGTTTTTTGTTTTTTTGTTTTTAAATTGTTAGGGGGATCCCCATGGGGGGATGACCTCTATTTGTGACCATGGGCTATTTGTGAAATTATTTCTATTTTCTTTTATTTATCGTAAAGTACGTGATTTATTTTGTGATCTAATTTATTTAGTAATTGTTGATTCATGTGCCTTTATTAAGTAATTTAATAATGTTATTAAGTTATATGGGGATGTGAAAATAAGGGGCCATTTATTAGATTAGTTGGTCTTTTAGATTTTATTTTTTTGATTGAGTTTAAGTGACTTTGAGTGTTATACACTCTACCTTAATTTGGAATTTCATATTTGGGCTTGAGGGCAATTTTTGGAGGCTTGTGGGACAAGTTAAGCTTTTCCCACACCTCTTAATTTCATATTCCAACCCTACCTATGGATTTGGGGGGTCAAAAATAGACCCCATTATGAGTTTTGTAAGACACAAAGTGACAGTTATTACATTTTTTTTAACATGGGTTTTAAATTATGTTCTTAGAGGGTGTGGGTTTAGATTATGTGTGTAAGAGGCTTGTCATTCCTCTCAACCAACAATTTATTGTGCACAAGGGTTGAGGTTTGACTTGTGATGTGGGGTTGGGGATAAGTGATGTGGCATCCTACATGGAGGCACCTCACCCTCCTCTTCCCTTTTTCTATATATGTAAGTTTAATTTTTTGTTTGGAGTTTACTTCATTTCATCCATGCTCTTGTATTTTTGGAGTTGGAGAATTTTGGAGTGCTTTTTGAATTTTTATAGCTTTTTGTAGGGAATTGAGCTTGAAGGATATTGTAGTGTGAGTCCTTGATAAAATTATACCATGGAAAGGTAGGAACTAAACCCTTGGTCTTATTATTTTCTTTTATATGTGTATATTTGTGTGCAAATGAATGGTTTGTATGCTTGTTGGGTTCATGGGTAGAATGCCTAAGTATGGTGTAAGAGAATGCTATGGGGATTTTATATGTAGGGAGGCATAAGAGTTTATTTCATGTTTTGGGAGGGAGTTGGGTTGGGTGACCCACCTTGGATAAGAAAATGCTTGCATTTCTTACTTGGTTTTTTTGAGGGAGACATAAGAGATTGTAAGGAAGCATAAGAGAATGTGGGAGGCATAAAAGGACCTTAAGGGAAGAATAAGAGTTGTGTAGGGGTTTGAGATGTATATTTGGAGGTTTTTAAGGTGGGAACCTAATCCAATTAGGAGGCATAAGTGATCTCCCCATGGATCCTTGCTCCATTAGATTTGAATTTTCAAGCCTTTTGTATTTTATTAATTTCCTTTTTGTGATTGTATCTTGTGTTGAATGTGATTTGAAATGGTTTTGAAATTTTGTATTGTGATGTGGAAGTTTTGTGATAGTTTCCATGGGTTGGATCCATCCTTTATTGCATTTTCATTGGGGCTCAGGGGCCAATGAAGAGGCTAGCTTCTTCTCCTCATTGGAGTATTGGTTTAAAAGGAACGATAACCATATCGTACCAAACCAAGAACACAGATGCTAATCAAACACCACGATCAATAAGATGAAAGTAATTTGGCAAAATAACTTTACATAAACCTTTGCAAACAAATAAGAAACAATATTATATATTATTATGGAACTCAATGAAATACAATGAGAATGGGCCTTGCTTATATAAGCAAGAAATAACAATCTAAGAACCAGTGAAGGTCGTAGATCAAGCAATAAATCATGGAAAGAAATAGTCATCAAAGAACTAATCAAGTCCATATATTTATGAGAGAACTAGACATCAATGATCTAGTCAATACCATAGATCTAGGAAAGAACTATACCTAACAACTAGATAATATCTCCTAATATCTAAATAAATAAAAGAAAATATCCACACACATAAGTGGGTGAGGATAAATACAATAAAGGTAAATAATGTACCTAGGTGAACATGAGCTAAGGTGAATACCTACTCTAACACCCCCCCTCAAGTGAAGCTAAGGGTCAAAATGGAAGTGGCATGTCCATAGTATGAGTCTTGACAACTAGGCCTGATGAGGTACTCATGTACAATATATCCATGAAGAAATCTCGAACCAAAATAAGGAAAGAATCTTGCTATAAGGAAAGAGAAAGAAGAAGAAGGATAAGGAGGATGTTCTCACGAACACCCCCAAGAACAACTTTCAAAACCCCAAGTATTCCACACACCTCAAGGTAGCGAGGTGATGCAAAAGGCTTCATAAATATGTCTGCAACCTACTGCTGAGTCAGAATGTACTCTAAGCAAAGAAATACATCTTGAATGTACTGATAAATGAAGTGGATGTGTATCTCAATATGCTTGGTCTGCTGGTGCGCAACTGGGATGCAAGAAATGTGAATTACACTTTGGTTGTCACACCAAAGTACAGTCAGTGAATCATGTGGAAATCTAAACTCTATCAATAATTGGTGAAGCCAAAGAATCTACTGACTCACTATAACTGTTGTCCTATACTCTGCCTCTGAAGATGAAACTGTAATAGCCTATTGCCTTTTGCACACCCAAGCAACTGGAGAAAAACCAAGATAGAAAAGATAGCCGGAAGCGGAACATCTGTCCTCAATAGAACCTACCCAATCTAAATTTGTATACCCAACCAACTGAGTAGAGCCCCTAGTGTAGTGTAGGCCAAAGTGGGAAGTTCCATGCAAATAGCGTAAAATCCTTTTAGCAACCTGCTAGTGACTACTATGAGGAGAATTTGCAAACTGAGATACAAGCCCTATTGTAAATGAAATAGTAGGGTGAGTATGGGTCAAGTACATGAGACTTCCAACCAACTACATATACACCATAGGATCATAAAGTGGTGTGGTACAGGTGGATGTAAGAGTAACTCCATACTGAAAAGGAGATGGACTTGGCTTGCAAACAACCATATCAAAGCACCTAAGAGGATCATGGGTGTACTTTTGCTGACTCAAATGAATCCATGAATCTTTCTAAGAAATCTACAAACCCAGGAAATAATGCAATAGCCCAAGATCTGTCATGTCAAACTGTGTAGAAAGAGCCCTCTGAATAGTTTGAATATGGGAAGAAGAGCTGCCAGTAAGTAACAAATCATCAACATATAAGACAAGTATCACAATATCCTCACCAACATGTTGGAGATACACTTTATGATCGGAGTGGCAACGAACAAAACTAGTAGATAGAAGAAAAGAATCCATCTTCTCATACCAAGCCCGAGGGGCTTGTTTGAGACAGCAGAGAGACCTTCGGAGCCGAAAAACAAGAGAAGAATCCTGAACAAATCCAGTTGGCTGCAGCATGTAAATTTCCTCTTGTAGATCTCCATGTAAGAAGGCACTCTTCATGTCCATCTGGTATATGGGCCACCCCTGTGATGTAGTAATAACAAGTACAAGGCATACATAATCCATCTTGGCAACGGGTGTAAAATTCTCAGAGTAATCAATACCTTCAACTTGTGAAAAACCCTTTGCAACTAGACAAGCCTTATACTTGTCAATGGACCCATAAGTTGCGTATTTGGTTTGGTATACCCACTTATACCTAACCATCTTTCTTCCTTTAGGAAGAGATACCAAATCCCAAGTATGATTCTTCATCAAAGAAGAATACTCAGCTGCCATCACATCATCCCACTCTTATATCCCATGAGCCTTTGAAAAAGACTATGGATCCTCATAAACTACCTATCACAAAAGTCCAGAACTAGTAGAATGTGCGTGATGATGCCTAGTGGGTGGAAGATCCTCTATGAAAGGTGTTGCCTCAGAAACTATAGTATGAGCCCACTTAGGCATAATGAGAGCATCAATGGGAATATGATCCTCAATGGCATCTATAACCCGCTGATCAATCTCCTCAAAGAAAGGATCCTCAAGATGAGATGAAAAAGAAGAAGAAATGGATGAAGATGAAGAATCATGAGGAGTGAAACGCTGATCAAACTGAAAATGTGTTTGAAAAAGAACATCATGTGTATCAGATATAAAATATGATAAGCTCTCATGTCCTCACAATACCCTACAAAGATCAAGGGTTTACTCTTCTTATCCAAAGATTTCCTTTTCTTCTTTGGCACAAAGTCCAAGCATGGCTCCCAAAGACTCGAAAAAATGAGACATCTAGCTTAGTGTTGGACCAAGCTTACTCTAGAGTCAAATGCTTAGTACTCTGTGTGGTATGTGATTCTGAATATAATTAGCACAATTAACTACTCCTGCCTAATAGATAGGAGGTATATCTCTAGAATGCATCATATAGCTAGCCATTTCCTTCAAAGTTCTACTCTTCCTTTCTTCTAAGCCATTCTGTTGTAGAGTATGAGGAAGAAAATGTTGGTGAATAATGTCTTGAGTTGCCAAAAATTAAGAAAACTCATTGCTGAAGTACTCCCCCCCATTAACAGTTCGAAGATTCTTTATGCTTCTAGAAGATTGTTTCTCGACCAAATCTTTAAAGACTTTGAAGTGTGAAAAAACATCACTTTTGTACTTGATAAAATAAACCCATGTACGCCTCAAGAAATTATCAATAAATTTAAGTGCATACTTAGCTCCATTGAAAAATGGGGTAGGAAAAACCATCGAGTCACTATGCATAAGCTCAAGTGGTGAAGAATCTCTCTTAAATTAATTCTTAGGAAAAGGATCTTGGTGTTGTTTCACTAATGCACAACCATGACAAACTCCTTCAAGACAAGAAACTCTAGGAAGACCATCTACAATACCATGAGTTCTCGATTACTTCAAATATCTGTAATTGAGATGTCCAAATCTTTCATGCCAAAGCTTACTCTTTGAATCTGTGTAATGTCCCCATTTCTAAAGACCCTTAGCCTATATTTCTCCGTGGGCTTCCGAATATGCGAGGGGAACATTTTTATTAAATAATTAAATATTGTTTCCTAGAGCAATAATTATTTAATTATTAAATTTAATTCCCAAAATATAAAAATTAAATGGGGAATTAATTAAATAAATATTTAGGTGGATTTTATTGATAAAATCACCCTTTAAAAAGGGAATGGCACACCTAGGGGAAATAAACTACTTTTATTTAATAATTTCCATCTCCTATGGATTTTGAATTTTGGGCCTCCTTGCTTATAAAAGGAGTGCTAGGATCACTATTATTATTATTATGCTATGATGATTTCGATTTTGGGTCCATGCTTGGAGAAGGGATGTATGCCCTAATGTGATACTCTTTTTCTCTCTCTTCCATTGTTGAAGGATGTATTTGCATTACAACTGATTTGGAGAATCAAACTGAAGAACTTATTTGTGTAAACTCAAGTGAGATCTATGCTTTTGGTTTTAGCAAGTTCTTTTAGAAATCTTCCTTTTTCTACTATAGTGACGTCACTATAGCAGCTAGTTGTCATAAAAAATGAGTTTTTGGTGTAATTTTGGCAAATCGACCTTAGTGTATTGGTTTTTTATCCCAACAATTCCATTTATTATATTTGTAAAGTTGTTTGTATTCAATTCTGAGTGTGGAGCGACCAGCATTTAGTATGATTTCATGTCCACTATGGCAAGGATTTTCTTGGTTATGTGTGTGCACTGATTTGGGTGATTTTTCTAAGTGAAATGACCAAGATCCATGCATACTTGGTGCCCTTGCTAAAGCGGTTTCCTTGAGACAAGTTTGGTGCTAAACATTGGCATGTTGTGGTTGGTCATGGTTAGATATAAGCTATTGTAGCTCTCTCTAAAATATACAAATTCAATTATGGTGAATATGGACTGTTGAATGCATGTTAGAAAGTCTATATAACAAGTAAATTGATTGTAACTTCAGCTACTATATCAGATGTATGTGGACTGATCTTGAATATTATTTAGAGTGCTACGACTAGGTATTTGCATGTTTGTATGGTATGTTGCAGTCCTCTTTGGTAGGGACTTATTCTATTCTAAATATGGACTGATTTGGGTATGGATCAACCATACCAATGCAGGATTTTAATTCCTTGATTACATCGATCAACCTGGGAATGATTTGGTGATGCTTTTGGGGCATTTTAGAAGCAAACAATTGGTATTCATAATCTTATTTACTCAACTGACTTATGTGCTTAGTACTTTGAGATTTTGTATGTTTTGGGCCTTTGGAAATTGCGATCTGGGTGAGTTATTATTTCTTAAATAAAAATGACTCTTTGAGGACCTCTGTTGGATGTTCAGGATGTGTTTTGGACCACCGATGGTCAGATATAATAGGTTGATAATTAATCTTGCTTCTAACTGATATTTCGATGTATTTCGGGTCTCATTTGAAGCTCTATTGCATATCCCTTTGACTAAAGCATCCTCATATAAGCAACTAGAAGTTATATATTTTTGTGATGCTCTAAAGACTGATTTTTGAGTATTTTTTTTTAATAAGCTTTAGTCGCAGTGATCAGTATAACAGCATTGTTGATAACATGGGTTAGCATTAGAAGGTTAGATCTGATTTGCATGAGGATTAATTGCTAACAAATTAGTAAAGGCCATTAAATCCTTGTCTTCAGGTTTATTGAGTCATCTATTTGATTAGTTCAAGTAGTTTTTTTGACTGAGTCTTGCTAATTGCATCTCATTGGAGTAGTGAAGGGTTGTTGATTTGTGTTTTTCCCACTGATCCCGGAGTTGGGATATTACAGTGGTATCAGAGCTATTTTCCTCTACTCGTTGTGGGTGTTTCTTGCAGAGATTAGATCATGGGGCTTGCTAGTGATCGTGAATGGAAAGAATGGATCAAGCATGACTTTGATACTTATTGCAAACAATACTGGGCACTAAGTCAAGAGGCCAAAGCTCTCTTATCTCTCATGGGATTTTGAGACTTAAGAAGGAGAAGAAGTGGATCATGAAGAAGAATAACTCCAGTTGATGTTTTCTTTGTTGAGCTCATTCAAGAAGCTAATGGAAAGCTGGAGTCACCCGCATTTCCTCCCACAAGAACCTCCCATGCCAAACCCTTAGGGTATGAAGAAGAGGAAGTGAAGGAAGAAGAACAACCTGATGGGAATAAGAAAGGTAAAGGTTATTTCTTGATTGAAAGTTTTTCTTTGTCTTCTAATGTTTGCATGCATAGTGAAGAGAAATAAAAATGAATCATGGATAAAGGAGGAAGGATGGCTTGATTCAAAACTTTGCATTGAAAACAACCTAAAAAAATAAGAACAAAAAGATTTAGATCTGCACATTGAAAAGACAAGTTTGATTTGTTTTCATGTGGGAAACAATGGTGACACAAAGAATGAAGATAGTGAAAACTGGCAAAGAGATTCCTTGGTTAAAAATACCCTCCATGGACACCCTAAGGTATGGAACCTAGGTGATTTCGTACGTTGTAAAAAAGTGTCTATTCTGATTTTGCGATCATTATGACTGATGTTCTAAACATAAGTGCAAGGTCAGAGCTATTTTTGGAGGGCATGAGTATTGGATTGCATTTGGGAGATTTGGATTCCAAGCTAAAAGGCCAACACCTTATAGATTTCAGTCCAAACAAAGGTAAAGGCAATAAGTGCATGACTCCAAGTTGTGGTAAGCTACTTGAATCTGTTTCTACTCAATTTAGTTTTCATAGCATTATTGGGGCCAATTCATGTGAAGAGAAAACTAAAGTTGCATGGGAAAAAGGTTGGTTGCTAGAAATTACACATGATAGGGCAGAAATTTTCCACTTTCATATGTATCATGGTTCATTTGACAAGCATGTGTATGAAGGTGCATTCTCTTATAAGCATTTTCAGATTTGAACTGTTCCATTAATGGCTGAGTTTGAGCACTCAGTGTTGGCACTTGGGGTACTTGAGCTCAATCTCACACTCCATGACAAAGAGGGTATGGTGGGAAATGATGTAAAGGCAGATTTGGAAGGTAATAATTTTAAGTTATGCAAGTTTCATACCATCAATTTTGAGTTGGGATTTATTGATAACATTCCAAGTGTAAATTGGGTGAAGGAAAATCGTTGGAACAACTTTACAATTGTTGATTATATGAGTATAATCTTGGGGACTTCCACAAAGGTTTGGAAAGCGAAGGAAATAGTTGGTATGAGGTTTCTTTATGGTAATATTGATTCTATACTTTCAGCTCATACACATTCTTCATTTCATAAGTATTATTAGTCCTTCATTTGTGTGTATGATCTTAGAGAGGGCTTCCTAAGAAAGGTAGTGTTCAATAGGGGATACTACATGTTGAATAATGATCAAAAGAGGAGATATCTTGCAGCCCCTAAAGGAGAAAATCAAAAGGGACTTATTGGTGGAAAGAAGGATTCCTCATTTACAACCTATGATGAGATATTACTTGACATATACTTTCAAATTTTATGGTCTACATATATGCATCATTACAGCAGTAGTTGGGGCAGCTTAGCATCATTTTGGGGCAACCCATACATGGAGGAGACTCATGGGACATTCACATCATGGAGGAACACTAGAAAAGTGTTTTTCAACACTAGTTTTTCTAACACATTTGTTTCATGTGTAGGAGTAAAGATGCATGAGAAGCATTTGTTGTCTTTCATTTTTCACGAAGGTATAATTGAATGGGTCAAAAGGGAGATTAGCCAAACTCATTCTACACTTGGCCCCACACTTTATGATGAGGACACAACCACTTGGAGCTACTACGATGGACTTGATCATGTGCATACTTGTATTATCACGAAGGAAGCAAACAAGTTTTTCCTAATGCTTGGCTATTTGACCAGAACTAGTTTGAGACTTTGGAGTCACCACCTCACATCTCCTTCATGGTACATGTTGCATACGAGCTTGGTATTGCTTGAGGGAAAGAAATTATAAAGAGGGGAGGACTGTAATGTCCCCATTTCTGAAGACCCTTAGCCTATATTTCCTCGTGGGCTTTGGGATGTGCGAGGGGAGCATTTTTATTAAATAATTAAATATTATTGCCAGGAGCAATAATTATTTAATGATTTAATTATGAATATTATTTAATTTAATTCCCAAAATGTAAAAATTAAATGGGGAATTAATTAAATAAATATTTAGATGGCTTTTTAAAAAGGGGACGCCACACCTAGGGGAAATAAACTGCTTTTATTAAATAATTTCCATCTCCTGGGGTTTTTGAATTTTATGCCTCCTTGCTTATAAAAGGAGTGCTAGGATCATTATTATTATTGTAATATGATGCTTTCAATTTTGGCTCCATGCTTGGAGAAGGGATCTATGCCCTAATGTGATACTCTTGTTCTCTCTCTTCCATTGTTGTAGGATCTATTTACATTGCAGTTGATTTGGAGAATCAAATTGAAGAACTTATTTGTGCAAACTCAAGTGAGATCTATGCTTTTGTTTTTAACAAGTTATTTTAGAAATCTTCCTTTTTCTACTATAGCAACATCATTGTAGTGACGTCACTGTAGCAGCTAGTTGTGATAAAAAAAAAAGAGTTTTTGGTGTAGTTTTGGCAAATTGACCTTAGTGTATTGGTTTCCCATCCCAACAATTCCATTTATTATATTTATAAAGTGGTTTATATGTAATTCTAAGTGTGGAGCGAACAGAATTTAGTATCATTTCATGTCCACTATGGAAGCGATTTGTTTGGTTATGTGTGTGCACTCATTTGGGTGATTTTTCTAAGTGAAACGACCAAGATCCATGCATCTTTGGTGCCCTTGCTAAAGCAGTTCCCTTGAGACAAGTTTGGCTCTAAACATTGGCATGTTTTGGTTGGTCGTGGTTAGATATAAGCTACTATAGCTCTCTCTAAAATCTGCAAATTCATTTATGGTGAATATTGACTGTTGAATGCATGTTAGGAAGTCTATATACCCAGTAAATTGATTGCAACTTCAACTACTATATTAGATGTATGTGGACTGATCTAGAATATTATTTAGAGTGCTACGACTAGGTATTTGCATGTTTATATGGTATGTTGTAGTCCTCTTTGGAAGGGACTTATTCTATTCTGAATATGGACTGATTTGGGTATGGATCGACCATACCAGTGTAGGATTTTAATTCCTTGATTGCAGCGATCAACCTAGGTATGATTTGGTGATGGTCTTGGGGCATTTTAGAAGCAAGAAATTGATATTCATAATCTTATTTTCTCAACTGAATTTTGTGCTTAGTAATTTGAACTTTTGTAGGTTTTGGGCCTTTGGAAATTGTGATCTGGGTGAGTTATTATTTATTAAATAACAATGAATCTTTGAGGACTTCTGTCGGATGTTCATGATGTGTTTTGGACCACCGATGGTCAGATATAATAGGCTGATAATTAATCTTTCTTCCAAATGATATTTCGATGTATTTTGGGTCTCATTTGAAGCTCAAGTGCATATCCATTTGAATAAAGCATCCTCATATAAGTAGATCGAAGTTATATATTTTTGTGATGCTCTAAAGACTGATTTCTGAGTATGTTTTTTTCATAATCTTTAGTGGTAGCGATTAGTATAACAGCAGTGTTGATAACAACGGTTAGTATTAGAAGCTTAGATCTGATTTCCATAAGGATTAATTGCTTACTAAATAGTAAATGCCATTAAACCCTTGTCTTCAGGTTTATTGAGTCATCTATTTGATTGGTTCAAGTAGTTTTTTGACTGATTCTTGCTAATTACATCTCATTGGAGTAGTTAAGGGTTTTTGATTTACATTTTTCCTAATTATCCCGGTGTTGGGATATTACAATCTGCATGAGAAACCAATCCTGTCCCTATAGAAGAAGTGTCATCAAAACCCTCAAAGTGATATAGTCTAGAACTATGATCAATAATACCCTAAGAAACTAGTGAATGAGGCTCCAACAAAGTTCATACTTCTGCTCCATGTGGTGTAAAAGTCACTATTTTTCCTTGACTAGAATGGTAAATTTGATATACATAAATCAAATTTGTAGTGATGTTAGGAACATATAGTGCATCTTGGATATTTCCACCATCAAGTTGTATATCACCTTTTCCCTCAACAGAAAGAAAGGAATAATCTCCAACCTCAATTTTGGAAGTAGAACTGAAACCTAGAGAAACAAAAGACTCGTCGGAAAAATTCATTTGATGAGAAGCACCAGAATCTATAACCCAACTTTCTGCAAGTGGTGACTGAGATCTTCTAACAACATTAAGTGTTTTTCCATGCTGATTAGAAGGAGGTGGAGTGGAGATACAATTTTTTTGTTTCTTGACTACATCCTCTAAGGCTTGCATTCACTTATAACACCTATGTTCTTCATGATTACTACCCCCACAAAAAGAGCATGAACCACTAGACTTATTCTTGGATTTAGAAGACTCCTTGGGTTTTGAGTTGTTTTCTTTGGGTTTAGGAGCATTTTGAGATGGAGAAGGTGTCGATTTGGTTTTACTATTTGGTTTTCCCTTTCCCTTAGGATTAGATGCAACTAATGCCTTTTGAGAGGTGGAAGACTCAAGGTGAGACAATTTGGATTCTTCCCGAGTAATTCTTTCATAAAATGTATCTAAGTTAGGAATTTTGAATGTGTCACCTAAGGCATCCATGCTAGAGAAAAAGGTAGAAGAAAAAAATTGGAATGATCCTCTCAACTTGGATAGAATCAAGTAAACACACTCTTCATCTTTCTTATCTCTTACACTCCCCTTCAATTGTGTCAACAAATGCTTCAACTTGGTAAGATAGTCTATAATTGTTGGAAAATCTTTAGGATTAAGAGAGGTGATCTCAATGTCAAGTTGCATGGCTCTCATATGATCCACCTTACTAAATAAATCCTCCAATTTATCCCATATTTTGAAAGGAGAGTCACACTTTTCCAAATGAAACAAAATACTGTCACTTACATAAGTTCCTATAAAACCAATACACACATCAAATTTGGACTAGTACTGAAATTTCTCATATTCTCTAGTTAAAACTGGTTGTTCTGAAGAAGTTAAAGCCCATAATCCTTTCCACTTGATTATTGTTTCCATTCTTGGTTTCCATGTGTGGTAATTATGTGTTGTTAATGGCTTAACATGATCTAATTCAGAAGTAGATTCCATCCACAAAAAATCACCAAAAGAAATGCAAAAACTAAGCAATGCAACAAGACCCCCAAGCAATGCAACAAGAGCCCCCCCCCCCCGAGATTTTGGCACTTTATAATGAATGTATGTTACAATATGATACTTTATCATTATAGTGAAATTCTCAAAATAAATATTTCCAAGGGAAAGAGCAAGGAAAACAAGAACTTTTGCAAAAAACGGTACTCGAAACTGAGGTACCGATCAAAAGTTACAAGTTTTTCAATATTATGCTCTGCTATTTATTTTAGTTACCACTAAAACTAAATAAAATGTTCTTGCCTTCACCACACAAATAAAATGAAAGAGGGCTGGAGTTAAGCACCTACTAGTAGGAATCACAAGCTTTAAGCCCTCATATGACCATACCATATGACAACCAAAAAAATCAAAAAAATGACTACCTCCCGAAATGGTCAAGTTTACAGTCGATCTTAGGGTTTTTCCACCTTTTGGATCCAATGGAAGCCTCTGTTTTACATAAAAATGCACGCAGCAACAAAATATGACAAAATCCTGAAATATATGAATATATAAAAAATTATTTGCAAAATAAAACTTACAGACGGATGTTAATAGCAATCTCTTACTCTGATACCATAAAAGAAACGATAACTAGATCGTACCAAGCCAAGAACATAGATGCTAATCAAACACCATGATCAATAAGATGAAATTAATTCGGTAGAATAACTTTACATAAACCTTTGCAAACAAATAAGCAGCAATATCATATATTATTATGGAACTCAATGAAATATAATGAAAATGGGCCATGCTTATATAGGCAAGGAATAACAATCTAAGAACCAGTCAAGGTCATAGATCAAGCCATAAATCATGGATAGAACTAATCAAGTCCATAGATTTATGATAGAACTAGACATCAAGGATCTAGTCAATACCATAGATCTAGGAAATAACTAGTCAATGCCATAGATCAAGGAAAGAACTATACCTAACTACTAGATAATATCTCCTAATATCTAAATAAATAAAAAGAAATATCCACACATATAAGTGGGTGAGGATAAATACAATAAAGGTAAATAATGTACCTAGGTGAACATGAGCTAAGGTGAATACCTACTCTAACATGGTTAGGTGGAGAGTGTTGCCTATGCCCCTTTTTGTTGTGATTAAAGTGAAGAAATGGTGGAGCTCTTGTTGACGAATTGGAACTTGGATCATTTTTTAAAGTCAAAAGAAATCCCTAATTGTAGAAACTTCTCTTGTCATTCCCACATAGGTGGAAGACTAATAATATTATTGTATTTAAAAAAATATTGTATCGTATTTCTTCTTTATAAGATGAAATGTATTGTTCAAAAGAAAGCCCTTTGCATGGAAAGAAATGAGCTATGCTCAAAGAGAGAGAAAGTTCATTATCATTTGTTGAAGTTGCATTATTATATAAATGAAGGAAGAACGTAGAAGTTGTACAACATTAATAATGTATTCTTAGCAAATCTGAATGTGAGATAAAGTTTTTTGTAGTGCTTGACCAAATGGTTCTAGTAGAAATGGAAAGATGCAATAAATTACCCTTCTAAAAATTACTTTTGGAAAAATTTCTGAATTGATGGTTCTGTTTCCGAAGAACAATACCACCAACCTGTGCAAAACGGAGGTCTTAGAACCAATGACCTGATGAGAGCAGTGGTTTATGAAGCACCATCCAGGCAACGCAACATTTTGTGAATCATCACCTAGGTAGGGCAGCGGTCCAAGGATAGTCAACATACCTTTGGAAATGGTTTCATCACTATCGGTGGAAAATTAAAATCAGTGAATAGTAAAATTTAAACATGTTTTATTAAAAATTTTAATCCTACAAATTTAATGAGGAAATCCCCAACAATCCATAAGGGCATAAAGTCATTGTTCTAAACTTGTAAATATTTAAATGAGAATTTAAAAGCATTCAATCTCATGGATTAAAAATGAAGTAGGGTTTTGCCCAAGTAGGAAACTATATAATGGAATTAACTAAATCACAATCCCAAATTTACAGTGGAAACCTCAACAATCCACAAATAGAAAACAATGTCATAATAAATCCTTAAACTAAACTAAACAAAGCTTAATTTTTTTTCTAATTCCTTCATGGCTTATTGCCTCCGAGATTTCATGGCTTCCTCTCCTTCAACCTACAAAATTAAAGAAAGAAAAGAAACTAAATGAGGAGGTGTTTGGTTTTTAAAATGATTCTTTTAACAAATCACAATCAAGGGATAGCAAGTCCCTCCTCTTTAATGGGAGAGGTTACCTTATTGAAAGCAAGCAACAAACTTATATAGAAATGTATAACTTTCAAAGCGTGGAGTCCTATTACTTTGAAACGTTTTATGCCCAAAGATCATCAATACGAAAGGATGGAAGAATTAAGGAGATGAGGAAGGAAGAACATAACAATACCTTTAGGAGATATAGATGGTAAAGTATAATCTTATACGTATTGAACCAGGGAGATGTAGAATAGAATCATTCGCTTTCATAACCAGTATAATTCCAAAGATGCAAAGTTCCAGAAATCATATAAATAAGAACACAAATTTTCTTATTATAAAATATTGATGATTCCCAAGTTTCAAACACGGAAAGAAGAAAAGCAGAGGAAGAATGGGGAAAATTTCTATATTGATACTTAGCCAATTTGGGCTTACTTCCCACCTAGCTTATATTGACCTCTAGACACGTGGAGAGCTGATGCTCATTTGAGGTTCCGCTTTGGATACACCTCTTGAAATGGTGCCAAGATGGCGATTATCTCCTTCCGCCAGTCCTGGACTTTTTAACGGCCAACTCTACCTCTCCTTTGACTCTGACCACGTGGTGAGATGGCACTCATTTGGAAACCAGACTTTTGGTTTCAATTATCGTTGAGGCACGTGGAGGCTTCCAATGACCTAGTCATACTTATTCAATTTAAGCAATCCGCTCTGTCTCTTTTTGGACCTGGGACACGTGGAGGAATGGCGTAAGTTTGAGAACCACCCCTGGCTTTGACTCTTAAAGTTTCACTGATGAGGAAGATGCCAGCATCTGGTGAACCTTCCATAATTAGCTAATTTGGGCTTGTTCTATCTTCATTTTGGACTTGGGACACGTGGAAAGCCTGTGCTTATTTGAGGACTATCCCTTAGGCCTTGCTCTTGGAGTTGTGCCATTTGGACACATGGAGGTTTCACCTATTTCTTGAAACAAGACCATGCCATATCCAATCAAAGATATCTATGTAATACCCATGGATGCTTGGAAAAAAATTAACGAGGAGGATACACCCGTCATTCATGACTACGACAAGAAATAAAAAGAAGGTAAAAAACTCCACCATTACGCTTGAATTTCAGATTGTTCTCCACGACATGGAAAACCACGGTACTGGCTCAAAAATTTTCAAAAGTTGACTTCAAAAGAGAGGAAGTTTGAGGACAAATTTTTTTTTTGGTACCCTAAACCATATCAATATGTTCTCCTTAATGAAATTACACACTACCTTAGAAGTAGTGCTTTTGACTGGAAAGGCCTCTACCCAATTTTTGAAGTAGTCTATAGCAGTTAGTACATGAGTATGCCTAGCACTAGAGGATGGGTTGAGATTTCCAATGAAATCCAATCCCCACTTTTGAAAGGGCTCATCAATCACTACTGGATTTAGTGGTAAAGTAGCCAACTTAGGTTTCCCAATAAAATTCTGACAGGCTTCGCACTTGGCTACCCATTTAGATGCATCTCTGAAAAATGTAGGCCAATAGTACCTAACACGAAAATTTTTGTGAGCAGTGACAGTAGAAGAGAAGTGGCCTCCACAAGCCTGATCATGAAAAGCTGAGAACAACTTTTTCTATTGTTCCTTGTCTACACACTTCAAGAATCTCCCATCTATGCCTCACTTAAACAAAGCATTCTCCCATTAGACATACTATACATACCTTAGCTTTATATCCCTCTTCTCCTTGGCACTCGAGTAGATGGACACTCTCAATAGGTAAGAAAATGTGCAATATATGTATACCATTCATCTGTTGAACTTAGGAAGAGGACAACAGGAACATTAATTACTTCTTTGGAAAATGTTACATCAGCTCCTTTGGCAATAAGTTCACACAAGCCTTTACCCCAGACTATCTTAGTTGGATTGATATCCAAGTCATATTCCTGGACCTTTGCTACCCAATTTCCTCTCTTAGTTCCAAACTCCTGCTATGTAAGAATGGATTTGACGGTTGTATCAGGAACAAGCACAACTGAGTGAGAATTAAGAATATAAAAACAAAACAGATTGACAACTTTGACCACTGCAAAAGCATATTTCTCCATCATATTATATTTCAACTCATGAGCTTTCAGAACATATCTCATGAAGGCAATAGGAAGCTCATGATCCTTAGAATTCTTCCGAGTCAGCAAAATAGCTAGGGTAAACTTTGTATCATAGCAATATATGATAAAATCCTTATTGAAATTAGGACATGCCAAGATGGGGGTCTTAGCAATGGATTTCTTAATACCTTCAAATGCATCCTTACCCTTAGAAGAACAACTAAATTTTTTCTTTCCTTTCATCATGTGAGAAATGCTCATAGTCAGTTCTGTAAAATCAGGAATAAATATCCTTAGGAAATTAATCTTACCAAAGAAAGAGTGAACACCTTTTTTACTTGTGGGAAGAGGAATTTGCTGGATTGCAATGGATTTCTTAATACCTTCAAATGCATCCTTACCCTTAGAAGAACAACTAAAGTTTTTCTTTCCTTTCATCATGTGAGAAAAGCTCAT
Organism: Taxus chinensis; assembly: GCA_019776745.2. NCBI lineage: Eukaryota > Viridiplantae > Streptophyta > Pinopsida > Cupressales > Taxaceae > Taxus > Taxus chinensis. Next base: position 142,694,014 of record CM034149.1, read on the forward strand.
AGTTAGTTCTGTAAAATCAGGAATAAATATCCTTAGGAAATTAATCTTACCAAAGAAAGAGAGAACACCTTTTTTACTTGTGGGAAGAGGAATATGCTGGATTGCTTGAACTCTTTTTGGATCTATTTTGATCCCTTATTTGGAGACAATGTACCCTAGTAACTTGAATTTATTGACACAAAAGACAAACATATTTGGATTGAGAGAGACTCCATGTTCTCTGCACTTCTAGAGGACTGATTCAAGATGCTGAAAGTGATATACCCTTGTTTTGGAGAAAACATAAAAATCATCAAGGTACACAACAACACACTTTCCCTTCAAATTGCAAAAATCCAAGTCCATTTCCCTCTTAAAGGTGACACCAGCATTGATAAGACCAAAAGGCATTCTCTTGTAAGCAAAGGTGCCCCAAGGAGTAGTGAAAACAATTTTGTGTTGATCTGGGTTACTGACCTCCACTTGATTGTATCCAGAGAACCCATCCCACATAGAAAACATCTCAAAGCCTATAATATATTGAAAAACCTGATCCATCATGGGTAGAGGATAGTTGTCATTCAGAGAATCTTGATTGAAATTCTTGAAATCCACACAGATGTGAATTTCACCATTCTTCTTCCTAACAAGCACAATGTTTGCAATCCATGTTGAATGGTGTATAGTAAAGACAATTTTTTCCTTTAGAAACTTTGGAATCTCCTAGAAAATAGTGCCAAAAAAATTGGGATTATATTTCCTTTATTTCTTCTTGAACAGTTTGATCCTAGGTTTCAGAGAGATAAAGTGTTGCATCTCCTTTGGCTAGACAGCCTTGAGATCATCATACAAATAGGCAAGGACATCAACATACCTTTTCAGTAGATTTACTTACTTCTTCTTCTCCTCTGGAGTGTAGCATTTCCCAATGTTCACCATCTTAGGTTCATCAAGACTCCCAATATTCACTTTTTCACACTTAGTAGACTGTCGAGATCCTTGGGAAGTTTAGACTTAATGTACCTATCATTCTTATCAAATAGGTCTTCTAAACTCACCAGCCCTTTAGGAATCTTGTTACCTTTCAATTTGATGCACCATCTTGATCTGTCTCTTCCTTGATATCCCCTTCATTAGAAGATACACACTCTCTATGCAAGGTCTCACTTCCTTCAAAATAAAGATGGTCAAAATTATCCCTAAGCTCCAAGAAAGAGAGAAACTGATGATCATCATTGAATAATTTCTAGTTATTTGCATTATCTAGTATGTTGGGCGTATGAATCATTTCAATGGTAAACTTCTCCTGAGAGAAATCTAGATGAGGAATCAACAAATATCTTGAGACAGCTAAAGAGTCAGCTCTAGTGTTTCTTTATCTTGGCACAGCTTCAATGGAGAAAGTGTCAAGGAACTCAATGGAATCTAAGAAAAGATTTCTATAATGTTTCAGTCTCCTATTCTTGAATTCAAAAAGATCTCTGACCTATTTCACAATAAGTTTTGCATCACCACGAGCATAAATATTCTTCACTCCCATCTCTTTTTTCATGCTCAATCCAAGTATGAGCACCTCATAGTCAGCTGTATTGTTTGCATTTTCAAAATAGATATTGAAAGAGAAAGGATGAATGTTCCCTTCTGGAGATGTCAACACCACACCAACCCCTAGAATTAGTTGATGAGTAGCTTCCATCAAACTCCAGAGTCTAAATGCCATTGGGGTCATGAATAACTCCCTTGGGAATCCATGCCTCATCTTGTGACATAATCATGTAGTTCACATGCCTTGCATCCTCATAGAGTATCTGTGCTTTTGGGTCATCATTCTTTTGCACAATGTAATCAGCCTATTTCTCAGGTAGCAGTTTCTTAATTTTTCCATCGACTAGGATCAAAGCATGTGACCAATCCATTTGATTCTCATCTCCTACCTCCTTACAAATATTTCTACTTAGCAACATCCCATATGAGTGAGGAATATATGCTACCAAAATGGTGGCTAAGACCCTTTTCTCTAGAAAAGCAACAAAATCTACTTGTGCATCTTTAATTCTACCAACCAGATGTACTTTCCTACTTTCCATGGAATAACAGGAACCAAAGGAACATGTTAGGGTCAGATCCAGAGAATGAGCTACCTTTGTAGGAATTACAAGATCTGATGCTCCTGAGTCTCTAACACAATTATTGAGTTTATGGCCAGCTATGAGAAGAGTCGCATAAAATGGTTCAATTTTCTCATTAGGTGAAGTGATTGTAGCCACAAGGCTTGATTGAGGTGAGGAAGAGGGGGTGGGAAAAAGACCTTTAGAAGTATTAGATAAGACTTTGGATTTGGAATTTACAAAGTTTACCATTTTAGTAAAAGCTTTTGGATGGGTTTGGTAAAACTCTTCCTCTGAAATTTAGATTTTAGTCCTTTTGAGGTGATCAATAATATCAAAAGATCCACATGTGGATGGGGCATAATTGCTAGGAACTTGAGAGACTCTTGATCTATCACTTTCAGGATTTGAAGGAGGAGGAGTTTTGGAAACAGAAGTAGAAGGAGGATTAGAATTACTCACCTTTTGTGTGGAGGCAGTGGGAATGGGAGCTCCTCTTCTTGCAATCACTGGAATAGTTGTAGGAAGTTCCTTAGACTTCTTGGAAGGCTACACCACTTTCTCTTTTCTATTTTTTTTCTCCTGAGTTATAACAACATATGAATCACTATTCATATCAGCTACTCTATCATCATATTCCTCTTCATCATCCATACCTTTAGTGGTGAGAAAATGAGCTTGAGACCCACCAAGGTCTTCTAGTTATTCAACCTCCTCTTTTGTTTCTTCATATAATTCATTACAATCCTCATCATCAGCTTCTTCAACTTCACAAGTGGCATTGACTGGAACCTTGATGTGTTGGACTTAAATAACCAATCTGGTTTGAGAAGCAGGCAGGTGGTTTCTGGGCTGAAAATTCTTCTATGAAACATCCTGGTAACGGGTATGCTGAGCTAGTTGTTTCTTGAGAGAAATGATATCATTTGCAAGCTTCTATACTAATTTATCAAAACTGGCCAAGGGAAGAGGAAGAGGAAGAAGCTTTAGATTTGGAGGATTCTCTTTTCAGTTTACTATACATGATCAAATCATCCTCAACACTGATAGCCAAACGCTGATCAACATCCAAAGTTGTAAGGTTAGCTCTCCTTAGTGCATAACTCACTTTAGGCAATCGACATTGAGGAAGAATCACTTTTGGATTTGATCTAGTGGATGAGTTTTCTATGGAATTTTATTAATTAACTTGTTGAATTTATCCAAAAACTCCTTTATGGGCTCAAATGGATCCTTCTTGAAATGATAAATTTGTGCTAACAGAACATGCCTATATTTAGAAGGTCTGAAATGATTCTCAAACTAAGTCATCATGGTATTCCAATTAGTGATAGACCCAACAAGAAGATGGTAGAAGCAATCAACAACATTTTCCTACAATGTCTCCACAAAAATCCTGACAAAGACATCTTCATATTCAACCCCAATAATCCCACATGCAATAATGAAGGCTGCAATGTGTTCATCTAGATGGACCTTCCTATCACCTTGAAACTTGGGAAAGCTTTTCATGTTACAACTAGGAAACTCATGCAATGGCTGAGAAAGAGCAAGAGTCCTAACCTATTGTCCCTAAGGCAAAGGAACTGCCATCTTTGGAAAAATTAACTGAAGGGGAGCTGAAACACCAGCAAGAATCAAAGCACATAGATTAGGACTGAGATGTTCCTGAGGAATGTTATCCTGTGAGTTTCTGCCTTTAGAAGGAGATGTTCTTGTAGAACGGTTCCCTCTGTTCCTTCTTCCTAGAAGATAGAGGTTTTTTTGTAGCAAAATTTTAAAATGGGAATCCTCAACCCCAAGAGCTTTCCTCCCACAAGTATACCATAGAGTTGCTAGACCAAAAATGATCTTGAAGTTATTCTTTTTAGAAAGGCACCCATTTGAAATGAAATCCCTAGCGGAGTCACCAAAATCTGTTGGGTTTTTAAAATGATCCTTTTAACAAACTAGAGTCAGGGGACAAGAAGTCCCTCCTCTTTAATGGGAGAGGTTCCCTTATTGAAAGCAAGTAAAAACCTTATATACAAATGTACAACTTTTAAAGCATGGAGTCCTATTACTTTGAAACATTTTACTCCCAAAGATCATCAATACGAAAGGATGGATGAATTAAGGAGATGAGGAAGGAAGAACATAACGATACCTTCAGGAGATATAGATGGCAGAGTATAACCTTATACGTATTGAACTAGGGGGATGCAAAATATAATCATTCACTTTCATAACCAGTATAATTCCAAAGACACAAAGTTCCAGAAATCATATAAACAAGAAAAAAAAAATCTTATCATAAAAGATTGATGATTCCCAAGTTTTGGACATGGAAATAAGAAAATAAGAGGAAGAAAGGGGAACAATTCTATATTGATTACTTTGAATCTATTACTTTACAGAGAACCAGGATCCCAACCCGAACAATAGCATGGAGAAGCCATTAAACATTTTCCAAGAACGGTTACATTCAGTTACAAAATGATGAAAAATAATTTGAGAAACCGATATCTGAGTCTGTCCAATGCCTCATTCGTTTCGATGTCTAACGGTAAAACCAAATGCATTGAATCACTTCCGTTCAATTTGCCCCTACAAACTTTGAATATGTGTCATCCATGTGGGAGAGATTTAAATTAAAGTGGGCCTGCAGATGCCTTTTGCATTTTTTGCCCTTTAGATAAATAGCACTTTGGAACATTTTGGCCCACCCACCCTCTTTTGATATGGTTTTGACATATTTCCTTACTTAAGTGGGGATAGAGTCGCGGTTTACTTTTACAATTTTACCTCTTTTCAATGCAGGATCAAAAACACAAATTGCCTCGCCAGCTCGCTTCCCACTTTGACCTTCGATGAGGGCTTAATATTTGATTTTTTAACAGGCATGGACGGGGCTACGGGTCACTTTTTACCTTTAATCTCCTTTAATGAAAACAAGGCTCAAATTCTTAAATCACCCCAATGGCCTCCTTCCTTTCCTTAACTTTGTATTCATGCTTAATATTTGAATTTCTCCCTTTTGTTTGGCGGGGCCATATCTTTGATCCTGGACATGTGTAGAGATGGCACTCATTTGGAACCTACCCTTGGATTTTACCTTTTAAATTATACCAATATGACACGTGGAGAGCTTCGTTGATTCTCTATACTTAGCCAATTTGGGCTTACTTCCCACTTGACTTATGTTGACCTCACACACATCGAGAGTTGGTGCTCATTTGAGTTTCAACTTTGGATATGCCTCCTGAAATTGCATCGAGCTGATGCGAGGCTCCTTCTAATGGTCTTAGACTTTTTAACATCCAATTTATCTCTCCTTTGACTCTGACCACGTGGCGAGTTGGAACTCATTTGGAAACTGGCCTTTTAGTTTCACTTCTGAAATTGTTCCATTGAGGCACGTGGAGTCTTCCGCCGACCCGCTCATACTTAGTCAATTTAAGCAATCGACTATCTATTTTTTGACATGGGACACGTGGAGGAATGACACAAGTTTGATAATTACCCCTAACTTTGACTCTTGAAGTTACGCCGATGAGGCACGTGGCACCTATTGACAATTTTTGAACTTGTACAAAAATGGGCAACTCGAAACTTGTTACGATGGATACCCTTGGTGAAGTATACCTAAGCTAAGGGAATTTACATAAGATTATTTTTTTATTGCTGATTTGTGAAAGAGATTAAGTGAAATCTGCATCTATGTGTGCTATTACAAAACGTAACATGTAATGTAGTCTGCAATTTCATGAATATGCTAAGCAAAAGAACACAAGCCCCAAAGGACATTTGTGCTATCTTGATGAAGACACCGGATTACAGAGTATGTGAGGTGTATAGTTTTGGAACAACAAACATAGTGGCAGTTTTCAAGTAATCAGATTCATGGTTATTATCTTGGTGCCTATCAGATCTATTGCTCTGTGTTCATTAAAGTTGTTTGTGATTAATGAGATTTCATCCATCTACACTGTCATAAATGATTACAACTGACTCCTTTCATACTACTTACGTCAATAAAATACTGACAAACAAATGGTGAAAATAATGTCTAAATGTAAGTAGTAGGAAAGAGTCAAGTTGAAGGCATAGGCTAAGACAGTTAAACAACATACAAGGAGGCACATTTCATTCAATGGTTATCCAGTGGAAGTTATAGGTATTCAATTTAATATTATCCCTTATGTTAATTCATTTTATTGAGATATTGTGTTTCCTACATCATTGTACAATCAAAGGGAAACTAAATGCAGAAAGAGATAATCAATTCATTATTTCAATTTAATGCTTTATTCATAAGACATCATAAGTTTTCCAACACAAACCATGGGATATGACTAAGTAACTCATCATATACATGGAAATGAGAATACTACATGTATTAAAGAACAAGAGTAGAAGAGTAAAAAGGAACCCATCATTGCCTTTCTATCTTCTATCCCCGCTCCTCATCATCTCCATCTACATCTCAACTCTTCCATCTTCTGCTTCCATCGCCATCACCTTTTACCTACAAGGTAAGAGCAGTATCTGTCAAATTTTGAGCTCAGGGTACAATTTTATTCCAATACTCATGTTCTAAAGCAAATACATATTCTAAGTTCAATGTATCTAATGGTACTTGAAGGAAAGAAATACAAAAATGCATGACACAGGATAAGAAAGAAATATAGATAGACTAGCAATAAAGGAAAAAGAAAAGTACATAAAGTGAAATGAATGGCAAGAGAAAATCAAAGAAGTTAAGGATTGGGTTAGAAAAGGCAGAATTTGAAGAAGTTTTTAAAGAAAAGATGTGGAGATAGCATATGAAAGAAGTTGGAAAACAACTTGTAGAAGAAGGCAATAAGAAGAAATAAACCACATGGATACAAGAGAGGCCTAAAAGCCTATTTATTTCTAACTTAGTTTTGAATTTTGTAGGAATAGTTTGCAACATTGAATAAAAAATTTTTAACTGGGTAAGAAGAAAGCAGTGACTAAGAGGGAATAAGCATAAGTTTCAGATGATTTTCAGGAAGCATCAAACATTAGAATGGGTCAAGAAAGATATATTTTTGCAAATCAAGGTTGGAAATCTGGAAAAGGGGAGAGAAAAAATGATTTTTGGAAAATTTTTGCCAGATTCTCACCTTGTAAAATTGACTTTTGATTTAAAATAGAATTGAAATACATGCTTTTAAAGCTATTACATGATTTATAAGCTATTTGAGCTTCAAAAGGAACAAAAATAGTCAACAAAGGTACATGTTTCATCACCTTTTTAGTTGATATCATGATCAAATGAAACATACGGGTACTCCAAAAATTCATCATGCTACAGCTATTAAAAGTTCCTTTTAATTTCCAAATTTAAGTGTGAATCAAAAGGCAACTACTTCACAATTTTTAGAAGATGCAATGAATTAAGTAAAGCTAACATGGACAACTTTATTCAAGTGATCAAACAAGCAAGAGAGATGTTCATATCCTTTTAGAATGGTCAAATCATAAGAATCGAGAGAGAGAAGGATTCTGAATTTTTTTTGCAAGAGTTTCCACTTGCAAAATGGACTTTTATAGAAAAACAGAAAAGATATTTTAATGCGAAATTTGAAATATAATTGCTATCATGACTTTTGTAAAGGAAAAAGTCATTACAGAAAAAGAAACTAAGTATTTCCTTCATTTTCCAGTTAAGGAGCATTTATTTCATTATACAGAATGGAATGCAATCATATTTAGAACAAAGAAACAACATACAACTTCCAGAAATTCATTATTCTGAGTGAAAATGTTAAAGCTACAGAACACATAAGATGATATTCACCTTCTAAACTGAAGAAGTGAAATACAAAGCTTAACAATATCAAATAAACATTTCCAGTCAAGGCTGCAATAACTCAACTACTACAAACAAAATGGAGAACTTATTTTTCAATCCTACAAATGTCTAGTTGGAATTTACTAGTCTACATAGGAATGGAAATGATTTATAAACTCCCAAGAATGGAGTGAATATCCAGATAGAGTTCAACACAAATAAAGTATACATCTATAAAAGGAAGAAGAAATGTGATAGTCTTGCAAAGAAGGAATACCAAAAACCAATGCTAAGAAGTGACGTTCCTCTCACTACATCTTTAGACATAGACAAATACCAAGCATACGTCTACTACATGAAGAAATAGAACTCATCTATCAAAACAAAGAACCAAAATAGGAAACACTTCCAAGTACTAGGCCGGTCTACAAGTGAAATACCAAAACCTCAGCATAGAAAGAGTTCTTCTACAAGTGTCAATGGCTTGTCAAGCTCAAAAATTCATTATAGAAAAAAGATGAACTTCGTACACACATAAATAGTTCGTTATAAAATGAATAAGTAGAGATCTCTAAGTTTCCTTCAAGGGTACAAAGGTTAAGCTCGAATTCGAATAGGAGAAGCTATGATAAGAAAATGGTTAAAGAACTCACCGTGCCCAAGGACAAAGACAAAAAAAACAAGCAAAACGATGGCGGCACTTCCCTCTGCTAGCTCATTTTTGAACTCATTAGCAACTGAATCAAAAAACTAGATAGAAAACCAAAAGCAAGGAAGTCATTCAAATGGTCTACAAAGGATAAAAAACAAGTAAATAGATTAAATTATCTTTAGATCATACTCAGAAAATAAAAGCCAAGCTACAAGTCGAGCTGTAGGAAATGAAATACAAAAGAATACCTTTGAGTTTCTGAAAAATGCATAGCCAGTCATAATCGAATGGCTTCAAAGGTCTCCAAAATGAAAATACAGGCTCAAAGACCTCCAAGATCTCCATGCTTTCATTGAAAAATCTAGAGCAAGAAAATTTTTTCCAGGGCTTCACCCACGAAGTAAAAACCAAATGAAATGACCAAGTCAGAGCTCGAAATGTTTTAACCTTCCATCGATACTAGGGTTCCAAAACCCTAACCCATGATTAGAGATCAACGGTCCAGAAATTCCCAAGTACAAGATCAAACGGTGATTGGTTTGCATAGGGTTCGAAGTGATGAACCCAAATTAAATGCCACCAACCAAATAAATGCCAAGGACAAATCCTAAACCATGGTAAAGAATCAACGGTGGCAGAGAAACAAAGGACGAAGATCAAGGGCCATAAGAGCTCATAAAAAACCAAGTTAACCAAGCACAGTTAGGGTTACCACTACCTAAGACCACAAGGGTCGAGTCATTGTGGAGGGGGATAGCCCATGTGGATAGAGCAATAATCATTTTCCAAGACTTTAGAAAGTCTAAACTATGCATGCCTGCAAAAATCAAGACATCATTATATGCCAAAAGCACCGAAAAAGGTAAAGTTTGTATTATGTACCAAACCAAAGGTGGTGGATAAATCTCATGGTGGGCTAGCCAAAGGGTGGTCCTCTTTTAATCAAATACACATACAATTGCCTAAATCCACAAGGTAGCAGCTTCCAAACTTCATAAGCCAAAGGTGGTCCCCACTTCAATTTTATTGTGCAAATATTGCTAAAGGTTGCATCCTTTTGCCTACACACAGGAGATGATATTTTACATGCCTTCACAACAAGACAGGACAGAGAAGATGACGAGTTTACATGTGCAAAGAAAGAAGACTTGCTTAGCAAACAATTTGTAATTTTAGCAAATTATTCACCTTTCTTTCTTAAAAATAGAATAGTCAACTTCAGTTTGATTATATTGAATCTAAGGCTGATAATGCCTATTTTTATCACATGCTTTAGTTTGTATTATTTTATTCCTTTATTTATTATTAAATAAAGGGTAAAATTAGGATGCATGGGAGAGTACAGCTTTTAGGCTATTTCTTGGAAGGGGGTGAACTTTTGCTATATATTGTGTGCTCTTGCAAAGCACAAAAGGGGGGGGGGGAATTTTTCAGAGATTTTTCCCAAAGAACTTTTGATATGAGTACTAAAGCAATTTATGCCAGTTATTCCCTCTGAGTGTGAATTATTCTTTCCTTTCCAAGTTATTCTACAGACTTGCAGCAGTTGGTGCTATTTTTTAAGTGCTAGAACAAATAGAAAACAGAAAAGTTTAGCCTCATGTTAAGTTAATTGTCAGGCCTTCTATACCTGATAATGAATCTAATTGGTAGGTTTTTGAAAGTGATAATCAAATCTGTAGGTTTTTGCAGCAAGAAGCTGAATTTTCTACAATAAATCAGGATAAATTACAACATCTATATGGTGACTAGATTGTTTAGTTAAAGACAAACAAGTTGCCTCGAGGACTTGTCACATTGGAAGACATCTTCAGCATTGATGACCAGTTAAGAAAGGACAAAGCTAAGATGTCTACTCGTGTTGATAATTATGAAGAAGTTTTAGTTGATGAAGGAAGGAACTTATTTCTTGGAAAGGTATATTCCTTATCCGAAAAATAGTCTTTTATTAAGCTTTGCACTAAATTTAAAGATGTTTTCGCTTGGAGATACCAAGACTTGAAAGGGTTTGACCCCATTCTAGCACAACATATGATTGAATTATAGCCAGATTCTAAGCCAGTTAGGCAAAAACAAAGGCCTATAAATCCCAGAATAGAACCTCTTATGAGGAAATAATTATCAAAATTGATTGAATCAGGAATTATTTTCCCGGTTAAGCATTCAAGGTGGGTAGTGAATCTTGTTCCAGTTATGAAAAAGAATGGAGAAATTAGATTCTGTGTGGATTTTAGAGATCTTAACAAAACATCATTAAAAGATCATTATCCACTACTGAACATGGATCAAATTTTGAGAATGGTTTCAGGATCAGATAGACTATCCCTTCTAGATGGTTACAGTGGATATAATCAGATTTTAGTCTGAGGAGAAGATGATATAAAACAGATTTTACCACCAAGTGGGGTACTTACGCTTATAAAATAATTCCTTTTTGTCCTTCAAATGCCAGTGCAACATTTCAACGTGCAATGGACATGGCTATTCGTAGCCTACTAAATAAATGTATACTTGTTTATTTAGATGATGTCACTGTATTATCAAAATATTCTGATGAACATCTAATGCATTTGAGACAAACTTTTCAGATCTTCAGGCAGTTCAAAATATCCTTAAATCCCAAAAAAACTATATTTTCAGTACATGAAGGTAAGCTACTTGGTCATATTGTTTCTAAACAGGTCTTAGCAATTGATCCTTTCAAAATTGAAGCCATATCACAGCTATCATTGCCTGATCACAAGAAGACATTATAGAGCTTTCTGGGAAAAATCAGATTTGTTCCATATTTTACAGCATTGGTTAAGCCATTGATAGCCATGCTAAAGAAAGAGAAAACATTCTCTTGGACCAGTGAAGGGAGAGAAGGTTTTAAGGCTATAAAAACAACTATTTCTCAGGCTCCTACTCTTGCAAATCCAAATTTTAAAAAATATTTTACAATGTATGCACTTGCAGGGGCTGGAACAATCTCATCTATTCTAACTCAAGTCAATGATGAGAATATCGAACAGCCAATTGATTTCTTTGGACATAGCTTGCATGATTACGAAACAAGGTACACATTTCTTGAAAAATAGGTACTTTCAATAGTCAGAGGACTAAAGAATATTAAGTACATGATTTCAAACAATAGAACTCATGTTCTTGTTTCTCATCCAAGTGTGAAAGCTTTCTTGTTAAACAAAGAGTTGAATGAGAAAATAGTAGGTTGGATAACGAAGGTTATGGAATATGATGTTGATATCCAAGTTTCCAAGATAGTTCAAGGTAAAGGTTTATGTGAGCATCTAATTGTTAATATGGAGAAACAACAGGATGCAAAACCCAAAGATTCAGAACAGCATGCTGAAACCAGAATCAGCAATCAAACGTTATGTTGCAACCAGAAAATCAGCAACCTGAACCTTCTCAAGAAATTCAGAAATCAAAATGGATGACTGATTTGGTTAACTATTTACAACATGGCACCTATCCGGAAGGTATGGATAAGAATAAACGAAGATATTTCAGGTTACAGGCTATTCCTTATCTCTTCATTGATGGTGTATTATTCAAAAGAGATATAAATGGAATTTTACTACGATGTGTCAATTATGACAAAATTTAGAGAATATTATCAAAATTCCACAAAGGACCTGCAAGAGGTCACTTCTTAGCACGTATTACAGCTTTGAAGATCATGAAAGCAGGTTACTATTTGGCCTAGCATATTTAAGGACTATTTCGAATGGATCAAAAATTTTAAGAAATGTGCTTTCTTTTTCAGAAAAGAATGTTTAGCTTCACTACCTTTGCAGCCTATTTCAGTTGATCAACCCTTTATGTAGTGGGGTCTTGACTTTATTGGAATGATTAACCCACCTTCTTCACAAGGACATAAATGGATTCTAACTGCTATAGATTACTTTACATGATAGACTGAAGCAGTAGCCTTGAAAGATGCTAACGAAGCTTCAATATGAAGGTATAGTCTGCATATTTGGTTTTCCAGCAACTATCATATCAAATAATATTTTAGCATTTCTCAGTGTTAAAGTAACAGATTGGGCTGTTAGCCATGGAATCTACTTGAGCTCTTCATCTAATTATTACCCACAAGGTAATGTCTTAGCTGAAAGCACTAATAAAAATCCGTTAAGAACACTCAAGGATAATCAACGAGCTTGGCATCTAATGTTGAATTCAGCACTTTGGGCTGATAGGGTGACCCCTAAAATATCAGTTGGCAACTCATCGTACAAGCTTGTGTATGGGAAAGAAGTGAGGATGCCATTTTTAATTGAATTACATGCATTAGATTTTCTGAATCAAATGGAATTACTTGAAAGTGAGCCATTGCAGGTCCGTTATGTAGAATTGATGGAATTACAAGAGCCAAGATATCAAGCTCATTTGAACATGGAGAAAAATTAGAAACAGATGAAGAAGAATTTTGACAAGAAAGCCAAATTTAGAATCTTTAATGAAGGAGATATTGTGTTGAAATGGGATGCTGATCATGCTAAGCCAGGAAGACACTCAAAGTTTGATACACTCTGGAGTGGTCCTTATATGATTTCAGCTTTTAAAGAACACAATGCTTTTCAGCTTTCTAAGCTAAATAGAGAGTAAATTCCCATTCCTGTGAATGGTATGTTTCTCAAAAATTGTTATTGAAAATCTTACAGTGATGGTTAGAGTAGGATTTGCCATTCAATAAGTGCAGTTTCTACACATTGCATTGTTCTTTATTTTCAATAAGTGCATTCGTGCACATGGTCTAGTTTGCTAGATCTTTTCCAAGTTTTAGTTGTTTTGAAAGGTTTGGACCTTTCGGAAAAGGTCAGATTTTGGTTACAAATTTGGACTCCATACCCAATGGATAAGAGTAAGGCACTAGTCTACAAGATAGCAGGCAGCTTTCCTCGTAGGATCACCACAAATGTTGATAATTTTTGCACTTGTGTAAAAATAGGCAACTCAAAACTTTGTTACAATGGATAGCCTTGGTGAAATATACTTAAGCTAAGGTAATTTACATTAGATTATTTTGTCACTGCTGATTTGTGAAAGAGATTAAGTGAAATCTGTAGTTATGTGTGCTGTTACAAAACGTAACAAATCACATAGTCCATAATTTCACGAATATCCTCGGAAAAAGAACACAAGCCCTCGAAGGATAGTTGTGTTATCTTGATCAAGACACCAGATTGTAGAGTATGTGAGGTGTATAGTTTCGGAACAATAGACATAGTGGTAGTTTTCAAGTAATCAGATTCACGGTTATTATCTTGGTGCCTATCAGATTTATTTACTTTGTGCTCATTAAAATTGTTTGTCATTAATGAGATTGCATCCATTTATACTGTCATAAATGATTACAACTGAACTCCTTTCCTACTACTTACGTCAGGAAAATACTAACAAACAAATGGTAACAATAATGTCTAAATGTAAGTAGCAGGAAGGAATCAAGTTAAAAGGCATAGGCTAAGACAGTTAAACAACATACATGGAGGCACATTTCATTCAATGATTATCCAGTGGAAGTTATAGGTATTCATTTTAAGATTATCCCTTACGTTAATTCATTTTATTGAGATTAGTGAGTTTCCTACATCATTGTACAATCAAACGAAAACTGAATGCAGAAAGAGATAATCAACTCATTATTTCAATTTCAATGCTTTATTCATAAGAGATCATAAGTTTTCCCAGACAATTCTGTGGGATATGACTAAGTAAATCATCATATACATGGAAATGAGAATACTACATGTGCCAAAGAACAAGAGTAGAGGAGTAAAAAGGAACCCACCATTGCCTTTCTGTCTTCTATCCCCACTCCTCATCATCTCCATCTCCATCTCAACTATTCCATCTTTTGCTTCCATATCCATCCCCTTCTACCTGCAAGACAAGTGAACTACCTATCAAAATTTGAGCTCAGTGTACAATGTTATTCCAATACTCATGCTCTAAAGCAAATACATATTCTAAGTTCAATTTATCTAATGGTACTTGAAGGAAAGAAATACAGAAATGCATGACACATGATGAAAAAGAGATACAGATAGGTTGGCAGCAAAGGAAAAAGTGGAGTACATAAAGTAGAAATGAATGTCAAGAGAAAATCAAAGAAGCTAAGGATTGGGTTAGAAAAGGCAGAATTTGAAGTAGATGGAAAAGAAATAGATGTAAAAAATAGCACATGAAGGAATTTTGTAGAAACAACTTGCAGAAGAAGGAATGAAGAAGAAATAAGCCACATGGATACAAGAGAGGCCAAAAGCCTACTTATTTCTAACTTATTGCTAACTTTTGCAGGAACAAGTTGCAACATAGAATGAAAATAAGTGTAACTGGTTAAGAAGGAATTAGTTACTGAATAAGGGATATAAATATCATTTTCAGATGGTTTACAGGAAGAAAGAAGCATCAGAATGGGTCAAGAAAGAAATATTATTGCAAACCAAGATCAGAAATATAGAAAGAGGGAGAGAGGAAATAGGATTTTTGAAAAATTTTTGCCATAGTTTCCCCTTGTAAAATTGACTTTTGATTTAAAACAGAATTGAAATACATGCTTTTAAAGCTATTACATGTTTTATAAGCTATATGAGCTTCAAAAGGAACAAAAACAGTCAACAAAGGTACATGTTTCATCACTTTTTTAGTTGATATCATGATCAAATGAAACATACAGGTACTCCAAAATTTCATCATGCTACAGCTATTAAAAGTTCCTTTTAATTTCCAAATTTAAGTGTGAATCAAAAGGCAACAACTTCACAATTTTTAGAAGATGCAACTGAATCAAGTAAAGCTAACATGGACAGCTTTATTCAAGTGATCATACAAGCAAGAGAGATTTTCATATCATTTTAGAATGGTCACATTATAAGAATCTGGAGAGACAAGGATTCTAAGCCTACAAATTTAGTCTAGAGTTTACCCCTTGCAAAATGGACTTTTCTAGAAAAACAGCCAAAAGATATTTTAATGCAAAATTTGAATGACATAATTGCTATCATGATCTTCTGAAAAGGAAATGAGTCATTACAGAAAAGAGAAACTAAGTATTTCTCTTCATTTTCTAGTAAAGGAGCATTTATTTCATTATACAGAATGGAATGCAATCATGTTTGCCAAAAAAGAAACAACATACAACTTCTAGAAAGTCATTATTCTTAGTGAAAATGTTAAAGCTACAGAACACATAAGATGGCAGTGACCTTTTAGACTAAAGAAGTGAACTAGAAAGCTTAACAATATCAAATAAAAATTTCTAGTCAAGGCTGCAACAGCTCAACTACTACAAACAAAATGGAGAACTATTTTTCAAGCCTACAAATGTCTAGTTGGAGTCTACACTTGATTTACAAATTCATATCCAGACAGAGTTCAACACAAACAGAATATGCATCTAAAGGAAAATAAAACAAGAAAGGTTGGTAAAGCAAGAGTTCAGAAGTGAAAGTTTTCTTTCAGTTACATCAAAAAGTCACAAGAGAAGTGACTACTAGTGCCAGGTATTCATCTACAGAATGGCTCAGTAATATCTAATAAACAAGAAATGCATTCACAGAGATCACCAAAAGTAAAACATTTACAGAAAGAAGGAGTTTCATTTACAGAAAGAATAATGAAATACAGGAGTTTGAACTCATACGATATACCCTGTTTTTAGAGTCTGTAAAGAAAGATTCTCACTTACACAAGTATATAAAGAAAGAATGTAGAAAAAACTAAATGTACATCTACAGTCAAGGTTACAAGTATACATCTACAAAAGGAAGAAGAAATGTGACAGTCCTGCAAAGAAGGAATACCAAAAACCAATGCTAAGAAGTGAGGTTCCTCTCACTACATCTTCAGACATAGTTAGACAAATACCAAGCATACGTCTACTACATAAAGAAACATAACTCGTATATCGAAACAAAGAACCAAAACAGACAACACTTCCAAGTACCAGGCCGGTCTACAGGTGAAATACGAAAACCTCAGCACAGAAAGAGTTCTTTTACAAGTGTCAATGGCTTGTCAAGCTCAAAAATTCATTACAGAAGAAAGATGAACTTCGTACACACAAAAATAGTTCATTATCAAATGAATAACCAGATATCTCTACGTTTCCTTCAGGGGTACAGAGGTTAAGCTCGAATTCAAAGAGGAGAAGCTATGATAAGAAAATGATTAAAAAACTCACCGTGCCTAAGGACGAAGACAAAACAAACAAGAAAAACAATGGCGGTACTCCCCTCTGCTAGCTCATTTTTGAGCTCATTAGCAACTGAATCCAAAAAACAAGACAAAAATCTAGAAGCAAGGTAGTAATTCGAATTATCTACAAAGGATAAACAACAAGTAAATAGATTAAATGATCTTTAGATCATACTCAGAAAAGAAAAGCCAAGCTACAAGTCGAGCTACAGGAAACGAAATACAAAAGAATACCTTCGAGTTCCTCAAAAATGCACACCCAGTCATAATCGAATGGCGTCAAAGGTCTCCAAAATGAAAATACAGGCTCAAAGACCTCCAAGATCTCCATGCTTTCATCGAAAAATCCAGAGCAAGAAAAAAAAATTCCAGGGCTTCGCCCACGAAGTAAAAACCAATGAAATGACCAAGTGCTAGTTTGAAATGTTTTAACCTTCCATCGAGACTAGGGTTCCAAAACCCTAACCCATGATTAGAGATCAACGACCTAGAAATGCCAAAGTACAAGATCAAACGGTGATCAGTCTGCAAGGGTTCGAAGTGATGATCCCAAATTAAATGCCACCAACCAAATAAATACCAGGGAAAGATCCTAAACCATGGTAAAGAATCAATGGTGGGAGAGAAACCAAGGACGAAGATCAAGGGCGGTAAGAGCTCACAAAAAACCAAGTTAACCAAGCCCAGTTAGGGTTACCACCGCCTAAGATCGCAAGGGTCGAGTCATCGTGGAGGGGGCCAGCCCACGTGGACAGAGCAATAATCATTTGCCAAGACTTTAGAAAGTCTAAACTATGCATGCCCGCAAAAATCAAGACATCATTATATGTTAAAAGCACCAAAAAAGGTAAAGTTTATATTATTTGCCAAACCAAAGGTGGCGGATAAATCTCATGGTGGGCTAGCCAAAGGGTGGTCCCCTTTTAATCAAATACACATACAATTGCCTAAGTCCACAAGGTGGCAGCTTCCAAACTTCATAAGCCAAAGGTGGTCCCCACTTCAGTTTTATTGTGCAAATATTGCTAAAGGTTGCATCCTTTTGCCTACACATAGGAGATGATATTTTGCATGCCTTCACAATAGGACAGAACGAAGAAGATGACGAGTTTGCATGTGCAAAGAAAGAAGACTTTCCTAGCAAGCAATTTGTAATTTTAGCAAATTATTCACCTTTCTTTCTTAAAAATAGAATAGTCAACTTCAGTTTGACTATATTATATCTAAGGCTGATAATGCCTATTTTTATCACATGCTTTAGTTTGTATTATTTTATTCCTTTATTTATTATTAAATAAAGGGTAAAATTAGGATGCATGGGCGAGTACAACTTTTAGGCTATTTTTAGGAAGGGGGTGAACTTTTGCTATATATTGTGTGCTCTTGCAAAGCACAAGGGGGGGGGGGGAATTTTTCAGAGATTTTTCCCAGAGAACTTTTTGATATGAGTACTGAAGCAATTTCTACCAGTTTTTCCCTCTGAGTGTGAATTATTCTTGCCTTTCCAAGTTATTCTGTAGTCTTGTGTATGTCAATATTAATCTTGTGAATCAATACTCCCTGATTAATCACTTTACCTTGCTGCAAATTTACCATTTCCTGCTAAATCTTATTGTGCATATTATCTTACTAGTGTTGTGATTCTCCCTCAATACAAATTATTATTAGTGTTTTCCCCTTATATTCTGCAGAAAGATATTAATTGGTTCGTGCATCCAAAAAAAATCCTTCACAAATCAGTTGTGTATGTCACTCAGTCAAGTTCTCATCTAAAATTTGGTGTATCACCTTAGTATTATTTAAATTTATAGTCATCTTTTTCCCTTAAACTCCCAGAAAATAGTTTAGTGTACACCAATAAGGAACCAACCTTTTAACCTGGAGGTTCACCTCGAAATAGTTATACCCACAGACCTGAGGTGTCCCCATTATATCTACAAGAGAGAGAGAGAGAGATCTATTGCAAACTTAGAAAACCTACTGCCATCTCTTTGTTGGGTGCACTTTCGAGAGATAACAACACCATTTGTTGAACCATCCATGCTTAGCCTATTTGGGCTTGTTCTCTGTTCATTTTGGACCTGGGAAACGTGGAAAGTGTTTTCTTATTTGAGGACTTTCCCTTGGGCCCTGCTCTTGGAGTAGCACCGTTTGGATGTGTGGAGGTTTCTGTTGCTACTTGAAACATGACCATGTCATATCCAATCAGCGATATCCACGTAATACCTATGGATGTTGGGGAAAACATTGACGAGGAGGATACACTTAACATTCCTGACTATGAGTAGAAATAAAAAGAATGGGAAAAACTCCACCACTACACCTGACTTTCAGATTGTTCTCCATGGAATGGAAAACTACAGACAATACCAGGCTCGACGCAATCCAATACTCCATGGTTCTGACTCAAAATTTTCAAAACTTGAATTTGAAAGAGAGGAATTTTGTGGACGACAACAGGGGGCTAGGGAAAGAAAAAATATTTAACAAAATTTCTTAAGGATAGTTAGGGTTAGGTTGGAACTCTTAGATCTAGTGGCCATAATTAATTTGATTCAAGGGTCAAGAATCAACCCTATAATTTTTAGGTAAGAATATTCATATTATGGTTTTATTTTAGTTGAATCTAATGTATGTGTAAATGGGTGAATGGGGCCACTTAGGGCTCTAGTGTATTAAGTTAAAAATGTAACTATCCTAGTTGGTTTGAATAAATGTTTCAATGGACATTAAAGCTAGTAAGATAGGGGAACTAGAGTAACTAAGGTTAAGGGTTTGAACATTAATTTGAGAAGGGGAATTTATGTATTGGAGTAAAATAATGTATGGCATATTCCTATCAGATTGTAATTTAAAAGTGACCTTGGAAATGAATTAAGAATAGTTAATTATTAATATAGACCTGATTTATCCTTTGTAATATTGTAAATTCTGGTAGGAATTAATTAAATGTTTTATATGGTTTGACACCTTGCAACCTATGTAAAACAAAAAATTAACAACTCTCCAGATAATTATTTAAGATCTAATGTGGTTTTAGAATGTTGAATTTATGGGCGTTACATTTGGTATCAGCCATGGGTTAAACAGTGGGACCCCGAGAACACTTGGAAACATAACATATAACAAGAAAACTTAGTGAAAATCTAAAATTAGATCACACAACATTGCATGATGTTTTTAAAACATAGAAAACCTAGAATAATAAACTAAATATTTCTTTGGTCTATGTAGGATGCACGGACCAGATGATGCATTCTTACATGTGAACCTAGAATTACAACCTCGAGATCAAAAAGTAACAACCATATTGCCTCAGATACTTTAGATGTTACAGAATGTTAATGCCGCTATACGTGGAGGATTGTTAGTGTATGCAATGGAAAGTTGTAAAAGCTATGGAACCTTAAAGCTTTGCTTTACTCATCCATGCACCATGAGATAAGAACTAAACAAGAAACTATCTATGCATATATAAATTTGAAACAAATATTCAAACCCTAACATATATACTACTCTCTACTCCATGAATGCTTAATGAAAGTGAACCTAATTAGATTCTAAGAAATCAAATTGTGTGTTGTTTGCTCCCAAAAATAGTGAACAGATCTCTCCAAGTTGGCTACATGGCCAAAATTTAGATCTTCCCATACTAACTATATTTGGAATGGATGAATGCAAGATGAAGGAGTTCTCAACAATTGAGTATGACCAAGATCCAAATGTTCTATAGCTTAAAGCTATCACAAATGATTTCTAATGCCAAGATCTCCAAATATGAGAGTTTTTTGTTATGAAAACAAGGTGTAAGGTTGAGAGCAAGAGGTGACCCTTCTATTTATAGTTTTCCAAATGGAATATTGTGAACTTTGGGTGCACGTGGGACTAAATTCTAAAAATAACTTTAGGCTTAGTTAAGCTTGGTTTAGGCTAGTTAAACTTGATTACCAAGTGATTGGAGAATCATTGAGAGTTGGGAGGGGTCTGGATAACCAATTATGACTGATAGATAGCCTACGAAGCCAATAGAAGTGGTCTAGAGAGAACTAGGGAGGTTCTGAATGGTCAAAAGGAGGAATGTTTAACTAATAAGAGAGATATGGGAAGAATACGACCGAGAAGGTGTCGTAAATAGGCATCCGAGAACGGATCGAAGAATGTGGAATTAATGAAGTGTCGTCAATTACATAGATGGGAGGAAATGCTAAGTGTAAGCATATTTTAGGTGTCTACATTTTCCCCTCTTTGAGGTGGCGTAAGTAACGTCACTTCAAAGAAAGTAGACAAGCATAAACAAGTAGAAAATTTTGAAGGGATAGAAGAAAAAATGAGTAGAATGGAGGATGTCCCCTCGATTGTCGATGGGGTGATGAAAGAGGTCCATTGACAATCGTAAAGATGACAGAAAGAGAAAATAAGAAAGAATAGTGCGAAGGATTCAAAAAGAAAGGGGATATAGAAGAAAAGAAGTATGAGGAAGGGGGAATGAGCTAACATCCATCCAATGCATTTTAAACAACTTTATTTTTCATCATATTGCTAATGATATTCATCATCGATACTTATTAAAAAGAATGACCAAAAGTGTAGTATGACATTGAAAGCCATATACAAAAAAATTTCCATTGCTAAAAACACAAACTCCATGCAATATACAAAATGCAATGCAATAGGAGAAAGTAAAAGATGCCTAACTCCATGCAACATACAAAATGCAATGCAATATGAGAAATTAAACAAGCTAACCTAACAGAGAAACATAATGTAATGTTTTTGTTATCAATCTTTAGTCCTGACCTATGTGAATTAACAACAAAGGTTGACGATGGTGCCCCAAGAAAGGATACATGTAAGGGGAATAATGGAGGACACTTCCATCCTAATAAAAAGCAATGTGCACTATGAAACAGTACTAGGCAACTAGTTATGCCCCAGAGTACATATGAAGTAAGTAGCCTAGATTTTGTTGATGGAAGTAGATCAAGATGACCCACAGGTCGCGCACATGAACATGTGAGAACTAAACAGTGACATTTTGTGGGATGATTTTCATTTTTTATAAGTTTTCTGAAACATATATGAATTTTTTTTATTTTTCTAACATGTTTGAATGTTTTTTATTTTTCTAACATATTTGAATGTTTTTGTGATTTTTGAAAGTTTTCTAAAGCTATGTATAGGAAGATGAGGAAGCATGGATGCCCCTAGAGATAGATGGGATGTACAAGGGCATAAGGCCATGTGCATGCGAGAAATATGAAGATATAAAAATGCCCCAACAATTAGGTGGGAGTATTCAAAGGAAAAATCTTCATAGGTAGAAGTGGGACCCAAGGCCATTATCGATAGGTTCAACATGATGATGAACGTAAACCAATGAAGTGTTGGGAAGAAGCAAAGATGCCCATAGCTTAAGTTGGCCTGAAAGAACATGATAGAAAGGAAGGAGAAGATTATTTTTATGAAAGGGGACAAAGGTGTCTGAAAACATGGACAAAAAGTAATCTTATACACATGGTTGTTCTGAATGAAGTAGAAGAACAATGTTAATGATATGAATGTAGCTTAAAAGCCTCACAATGAAGAAGTGATTATCCAAAGGCACAAATCGTGAGACGAGATATGGACTAAATCAAGATTCTGAACAAGGTCCAAAAAAGACAGTTGGTAACATACTAACCCTATTTACTCGTAGAGATCTAGTGTGTGCATGTGGAATTAATTACCTCTTAAAGGGAAGATTTAATAGACAACAAGTGAAGACACCCTAGCCAATGTGTAGGAATGGTTGATTTTGATAGGTCATAGGTGATTTGGATGATGGAAGGATAGCCATACATTTCTCTGTTGCTAGCTAGGCATCCATAGCCCCAATAGAGATGTATTTGATTCTAATCACAACATTGCTCTACTACCAGTCAGGCATCCATAGCCCGAATAGAGATTATTGGAAATACCCCAAGAGAGAGTTATATTTCAATTTACTTTTTCTTTTAGCTTTTAGCTTTTGATTTTTTCATTGATTTTGATTCTTTTGCTTTCTTAAAACTTATTTCATCTCTCTTGTTTGACAAGGGGTTAAGAACCACAGATGGCTTGATGGAAGGAGGTGGAAGTGATTATGATGAAGAAATTATCTAGTTTCAACAACAAATATGTCCAAAAGTTCTTTGCAACAAGTTTATTACATGTTGAATGTGATAGGATATCTATATCTAAGATGTCAGTTGTTCCTTAATTTACCAAGGTGATGAAAGACGAGGGTCAAACATATACCATAGAGATAAATGTTAGAAAATGTGTGTGAAAAGGCTAACCACAATATCACCAAAGGGATGAAAATGGTAGGAAGAATTGCAGAAGAATGATAAGAAAGGTAAGAAAGAAACATCCATGTGTACGTAATACCTGATTACAATGTTTGATCTTTGTCCCTTTGATTTTTCTTGTGTTTTCTCATTCATTTTTTAATTTTATTTTTGAATTGTTTTGATTTTTAGATTTTTGATAGTTTTTGGAAAGGTGGGAATAACAGAGTCACTCCATGTGGTAGGATCCAGTAACGATGTTTGTGATTTCCTTGATAAGGGAGACTAGGCATGTTTGTTTATCAAGCATTATGTTTTCTCTGATCTCAATGATCGAGGTGAGCTCATACTCACAAATGACTACGATTTATCCTGAAACATGGATTTTGTATGCGGGAGCTTGAGTTCCCTATCCAAAGCTTTCTACACTTTACACTATACTTGATGGTTCCATTGGTGTGCATTCTTGAATCGTGCTTGATTTATAATTTTAAGATTGTTTGATTTGTCAGGAGCTTTGGGGCTCTCAGAATTTTTGACCTGAGTTTGATTAAGAAACTGTTTGGGTTTCTTATAAGCTAACGTGTGACTTATCTGACCCTGAGAAGGAGAAGAAAGAGAACGTTGAAATTTAGTATTGATGTGAGAAATGACTGTGGGCTTGCCACAACCATTTATAGAAGAAATATGTGATGGATGAAAAGGATACGCTCTGAGAATTAAAGAGGATGGGCTACGAGGAGGTGAGCCACTAATAGAAGATAACGAAGGGCTACCAGGATATGGCCCTAAGATAGAAGAAAATGAAGAAGGGATGCTAGGGTGTGGCCCAAGTATAGATGAGGAGGGACTACCAAGAGGTATCCCATAGATAGAAGAGGATGAAGGGATACTAGGATGTGTTCCAAGAATAGAAGGGAATGGGCTATGAGGAGATGACCCACAAGTAGAAAATGGAGGGCTACTAGGATGTTGCCCTAGGATAGAAGAAGCCGATGGGCTACTCAGTAGTGACCTAGGGAGAGATTTTGATTGAATAATGATGATAGATAAGGAATGATTGGGAAATGAGAAGATAGGCCACGGATCAATGCTAGACCCTGACATCTCATCATGCTTAGAAGAAGGTGAAGTTGAAATAGAAGAAGAATCAAGATCCATGACCTTAGGATCTTCCCTTATGTTCTTATAAAAGGAATCAATTTCTTTTCCCCAATAAATGAGTGTATCAAGTTCTAGAAAGAATCCTTGTTTGCAATCCTCTAAAGGGATATCATCATGTAATCTAATTTTTCCTTTATTCTGAGAGAAATCAATTAGTAGAGGTTGTTGTTCTTCAACAATGGGAGGTTGAATAGAAGAAATAGGTTCGACAAGAGGGGAAGATTGATTGACAGAAGAAGATGAAGATGGTTGATGATGTAGATGATGGGAAGGCCTAACCTTATAACTCCCATGAAGAGTTTTGATAGTGCTTTGAAAAGATATCTTAGCACATGGATTTCTTGTAATGGGTCGATGTGGTTGTAGACATTGATCTTTAGAAGATGATTGAAGAAATGGTACGATATGGTTGAAAGGGATCAAGGGCCGAAGAGGCATGTGAGTTGGAATAATAATAGACTATGACTCAAGAAATGACATAGGCTGGGTGGTGGGTGTATCATGAATGGGTGAATTAGATCTAGACTTAGATCATATGTCTAAAATATGATCTAATGTTGGAGAGAAAATAGGATCACATAGCCATCTGTTAAGTTGCGATGTAGGAGTCAAATTGGATGATTGACTAGAGGGAATCCGAGTCATGGAACTCTTTTATGGAGGAAGATGTCATTGAGATGACTGATCAAGGAGGTCTTGTGAAGAAAGGGAAGACTGTGACTCAAGAACCAAATTAGATGTTTGATCGACAGAACGTGGAGTTGCATGAGTCTTCAAAGGAGGAAGACGTCATTGAGGTGATTTGAAATAAAGGTCCTGTGAAGGAAGGGAGGATTGTGATTCAAGATTTAATCTAGGGGTATCTGAACAATAGTTGGGATCCAAGTATTCAAAAGAAGAGTGGGAGTTCGAATGGTAGTTTGGATGTGAATCAGAAGAAGAAGAGTGGGGGAAACCTGAATAATAATTTAGATCAGAAGCATCCAAACAATACCACCTACTATGAGCTAAAGGTGGGGAATAGGGTACCCGAGTGGACCCTATAGCATGAAGAACCAAATGAGGTTTAGTTGTAATGGGAATCTTTTTATTTGAATTGCTAAACCTAGGTTCCATATCAAGTTGTAAATGTGAGAAACCACATGATAGTCAGTCATTTTTTGTGTCGTTTAGGTACGAATGCCTAGACCTAGATAATGTGATGGAACTCTTTCAAAGGAAAGGAAGTGACATGTCGATTTGGGTAGCATAACGGAAACCAACTGGACATTTAGTAAGTATGGAGATGCGTGCATGATTTTTCGAAGAAGGTCTAAGGAAAATAGACATTGTGATGATACAATCTCAATGAGATTGAAAATGAATGTCCTAAAAAATAATTTTTCCATATTAATAATCACAAGGAACAACCATGCAAGTGTGAAACATAAAGCAAATCAACAAGGAAATACACCCTATGCAAATGTGTGTGCAAAGTGAGTTCGATGCAAAGATGATCAACAAAATGTCAGTATTTATGTCAAGCTCGAAATGAATAAGGCGTAAATATTAACAAAGGGTAGATGTGACTCCCAATCAAATGATACAACGACACTTTCAACAACCAACAAGGCAAAAATGTTAAAGGGTGAGGATTACAAATGTAAGCCACTTAACCACACCAATTGGACGCATCTGTTAAGCTTCGTGGAGACGCGAGATATTAGTGCCAAAGTGGTATTAAAATGACACAAACAAAGTAAGAGACACTCTTCAAGATTTTGGACAATGTTTGAAGTAAAACCAAGTCAAAGTATACTAAGGATGTGCTAAAATGCGTGCAACGTAATGCCACAATGCAGATACTTAGATCAATTTTATGAAAAACATGACATAAGTATCTTAATTGTGTCGAGACAATGCAAACAAGATAACACGTCAAAGGGAGATCAAATGATGACTAAATATGAACTATGATGATGATCTTGAAATCAAGATCAAGTGGCCATCAAAGATATAAAGACGCATCCGCACACTTTAGATGTTTAACAACTCAGCCGCAAACATGGATGAGCGTAAATAGACAAAAGAGTGGTGAACACTATCTATGACAACACTCCTAAAAGATGCCTTCTATTTCCCCAAATGGGAAACAAGAATGCAATGGTGTAGATAAAAAATATGAAAAATAAACTAAGTGTCATTTGGACAGAGCTTCGCCTCATCCAAAGTCGAGAAAAAAGCTAAGCTAAGTGAAACATCATCTAATTTCTGTGATGGAAGGCACATAGATCCAACTTAAATGGATTCTTTCCCTTGTTCAAAAAAAAAGTTTCTGAATCGAAACAAGTTATCACTTCATAATGGCCAAGACACGACAAAGGACTAGTAAAGTGGGCCTCAAGAAAAAATGACCTCCTTAATAAGATCTCTCAACTAGGTGTTACAAAGCCATCTAAGAGCCGGCATGATTTACATAAAAAGTCACACTGACTAATTTGGGAGTATCTCGGCTTTTCCCCCTTCAAGTATATTGGGCACTAATTACATCCATCATGTACTCCTGCCAGGGTCTTGATACGGATAACTTTGTAACGCTAACTCACAAGGAAAACTAGTCAAGTGGGTAAGCGAGGAGCTTCCTGTTTCATCCACGAGGTTACACGGCAGTGGACTACTTTAGGGTTCCTAAAACCACCCCCATTGTTGTAGCTCAAGGAGTTATGCCAAAGGGGTTATGTTCCAATTGAACGGATAGGGACATACCCTTTTACAAAACCTGCAATACAATGTTTTTAATATGGTGTGTTTTTATCCTTGCTTAACTTTAATGTGGTTTTAAGTAGCACACCATTTGGCAACCTGCATAAAACACATGTATTAGAAGTTTTTGTGTTTTGTCTTAGCTCCTCCTTTGTTTGAAAATTGTTAGGTCCTATATGCAAGGAGTTAGTATTTTTTCACAAAATATCATGATATCAAAATAGAGTTTGCGTGTTAATTTTGATTCCTAAGATCACCAAAAAGGTGTGAAGGAAGAGCATACGCAACATGAAAACTCAACTAAAACAAGTTTTATGAGAAAAATACATTAAGTGTGTCTTATAAAAGATAGAGTTCATTTTTAACCAACTTTGAAATGTTCATCCATTAGGAAGCATAATTTAAGTGTTTTTTGAAAGCAACAAGAGGGTTTTGGAAGTGTTTTTGGTTCCCAAGCTCACCTATAAGGTGCGAGGGAAGAGAATACACACTTCGAAAAACCTCTATCGACTAATACATGGAACACTTAACTTATTTAGTCAAAAATAAGACCAAAATAACCTTGCAAAGAACTGATTAATGCCACAAAATCTTTAAAAGTGTTAGAATGGCTAATAAGACAATTTTTAAGACTTTAGGACACATTAAAAAATGAATATTTACTTAATAATTTAAACCATAATTTTTTGTAAGTCAAAATCCTAATTTTATGACTCCATTCTATATTTCTGTTCAATACCTTTCCAACACAACAAAAATGGAGTCATTTTGAGCTCAGGAGAAAACGTTATGGCCTTCAGAAGATTGGCGGTGAATGTTATTCGACGCATACATGCCCCTTTACTGATATGTATGCCCCTATTTCAATCCAGACACGCCTAAAATGAAACCTATCCGCACCCCCTATAAAACTTGTAAAAATCACTGAATTTGAAAATTTTCAGAAGAAAACAGGTTAAACGTTAGTCAAAGAATCCTATTTCAATGTCAAACCCACAAAATACATGCAAATGAAGGTCATTTATCTAGTGTTAGAAATAGAAATGAGGAAATAACAAGTGATTTGATCCAAAAAACTTGAAAATGAACTTTGAAGAATTCAAAAGACCTCCATTAATGGAGGATGGACGTAAGTTTCCCGTCGGGCGTGCCAAATGTATGCAATGGAAAGTTACAAAAGCTATGGAATGAAGCTAAAGAACCTCAAAGCTTTGCTTTACTCATCCTTTCACCATGAGATAAGACATAAAAAAATAAACTATCTATGTATATATAAATTTGAAACAAATATTCAAATCCTAGCATATATACTACTCTCTACTCCATGAATGCTTAATGAAAGTGAACCTAGTTAGATTCTAAGAACTCAAATTGTGTGTTGTTTGCTCCCAAAAATAGTGAAGAGATCTATCCAAGTTGGCTACATGGCCAAGCTTTAGCTCCGACTGTACTAACTATATTTGGAATGGATTAATGTAAGATGAAGGAGTTCTCAATAATGGAGTATAGCCAAGATCCAAATGTTCTATAGCTTAAAGCTATCACAAATGATTTCTAATGCAAAGATCTCCAAATATGACATATTTTTGTTATGAAAACAAGGTGTAAGGTTGAGAGGGAGAGGTGACCCTTCTATTTATAGTTTTCCAAATGGAATATTTTGAACTTTGGGTGCATGTGGGACTAAAGTATAAAAAACACTTTAGGATTAGATTAGGATAAACATGCTATAGGCTTAGTTAAGCTTGGTTTAGGCTAGTTAACTAGGGTTTAGGCTAGTTAAACTTGATTAACAAGTGACTGGGGAATCATTGAGAGTTTAGAGGGGTCTGGATAACCAATTATGACTAATAGATAGCCTACAAAGCCAATAGAAGTGGTCTAGAGAAAACTAGGGAGGTTCTGAATGGTCAAAAGGAGGAATGTTTAATTAATAAGAGAGATAGGGGAAGAATACAACTGAGAATGTGTTGTAAATGGGCATCCGAGAATGGATCAAAGAATGTGGAATTAACAAAGTGTCTTCAATTACATGGATGGGAGGAAATGCTCAGTGTAAGCATATTTTAGGTGTCAACAGTTAGGAGGGAGACATAGCCGGTAAGGAAGAGAGCCATTAGTAGAGGCTCATGCACCTTCTTGACATAGTGGTGAGTATAGGGAGGAGAAATACCATGTAGAGTCATTCAGGTGATATTCACCACAAAAAGGTCATGAAGATAGGGCTACATTACATAGGGAAAGATCTACAAGTCCTAGGTAGCATGATGATAGTTTAGAGAGACCTATAGGTAGACAATCTATAGCGTCAGATCACATTAGGGAGATCTTGAAACTTCATCCATCTCATTTTGTTGGGGACATTGGGGGATTTCAAACAGAGGCATGGTTGGTTAGCTTGAGCGGATGCTTCAAGTTATGTCCATGTATCAACAACACAAAGGCTCGCATTTTCATCCTCCTTCCGAGAGATGGAGCCGAGGTTTGGTAGAGGACCAGGGAGTAAAAGCTCCATGTGGATTCTGAGATAGTCACTTGAGAGCTCTTTTATGAGAGGTTAAGGAGAAGATACTTGCCCAGGATGTTCATTCAGTAGATGATAGATGAGATCCATGACCTATGTCAGGAATCCATGATGGTGGCAGAGTAGGAGAGTTATTTCCTGGACCAACTTCTGTATGTAGACTACATGTAAGACAAATATGTGAGGATCCATAGGTTCATTTGGGGCTTGAACCTAGACATTGGAGGGGTAGTTTGCATTCATTTCCAACATACATTAGCAAAGGCTGTTGAGAAGGCTTATATTGTGGAGGATACCAGGGGGGAGACGTAGTAGACAAGAAATAGAGTGTGGAGCCATACATAATAGATGCATGATAACAAGTCAAGGGGGTTAGCTCCTCCTCGTCGTGGTGGGCATGGTTCTTCACAGTCATCATTCAGGCCACCACAGTAGCCACCTCAACAGTAGCAGAAGGCTTGTCCTCCATTTAGGCCTCCATAGAGATTCGATACTCAAAGGGGACGTAGTATGGGGCCTCCTCCTAGGGGACGAGTTAGGACTAGGCACCTCCTAGAGCTCAGTTAGTAGGAGCTTGTTAGTAACGACCACAACAATCCATAGCAGGATCATCAAGATCCACAACTCAGACCACTAGAGTACCTATAGGAGTCACTTCTCATTGGAGGTTACCTGGTAGTTGATATGGGTGTGGTGTAATTAGGCATGATTGGAGAGAGTGCCCTCAGAACCCTTATAATAAGGGTAAGGCACCACTTTTAGAGCCTACAATAGGAAATATGGCTAGGAGCCACATGATTTATGTAGCGATCGAGAACCACTAGGAAGAGCACCAGAGCATGGTGACGGAGATGACAAGTAACATTGATGACATTTTTATTCCTATTTTATTTGGTTCAGGATCCTCAAATTATTTTATTTCTCCATTTGTACTTAGAGTAATGCAGGTTGGTGGTAGTTAGGCAGAGCTGTTGTTGTGATGTAGAGATTGCTTATGGATCTCATCTCACATTAGACTCATTACTCAAGGAGTGCATAGTCAACCTAGGACCATTTTCCATGACCTTAGATCTTTGTATCTTTCCTTTGGGTTCTTATGGGATTATTCTTGGCATGGATTGGTTATCTACACACAAGGATAGGGTTTATTGATATGGTAAGGTAATATCATGTGAAGATTATTTGGGACTGGAGTCAGTGATAGTGGGAGTCAGGATACCCACCTCTATTTGCACCATATCTACTATGCAACTTAAGCGGTGTGCACGGTGAGGTTGCTAGTTGTTTGCTGTCACAGTTAGTGACAGATCAAAGGATGATTCTAGTGTACCATCACTTGACGATCATCATATCTTGAGGGAGTTTTTAGATGTCTTTCCAGGGGAGGTGTCAGGGTTACCTCTCCGATCTAAGATAGATTTTCACATTGATTTTGATTTAGGAGAAAAAAATATCTCACGAGTGCCTTTTAGGATGACTACCCTTGAGCTATGTGAGCTCAAGTTATAGCTAGAGGGGCGTCTGGGGAAAAGCATAATCTATCGTGTATCCCCTTGGGGCGGCACCAGTGATTTTTGTAAAGAATAAAGACAAATATTTGCGTTTGTGTATCGATTATCGTCAGCTAAACAATGTAACGATCAAGAATTGTTACCCACTTCCATGTATTGATAATTTGTTTGTTGAGATGAAGGGGGCCATAATATTTTCCATAATAGATCTTAAGTTTGGATACCATCAGCTGAGGATCACTGAGGCAGATATTCATAAGATAGACTTCCATATGAGATATGGTGACTACAAGTTTATAGTACTACCTTTTAGTCTGACGAAAGCCCCTACAGTATTCATGTGTTTGATGAATGGGGTATTCTAGAAAGTTTTAGATCATTTCGTGCTCACGTTTATTGATGAAATTTTTATTTACTCAAGCTTGCGTGAGGAGCATGAGGAGAACTTTTGACATGTTCTACAGTGTCTTTGTGAGGAGTAGTTTTATAGGAACCTAGAGAAGTGTGTGTTCTTTCAGTTAGAGGTGCAGTACTTAGGTCACATAATTTCTAGGGAAGGTATCACAATCAATCCTTCCAAGATTTTAGCTATTATGGATTGGCCCACATCAACTAGCATGACCAAGGTGCATAGTTTATTGGGGTTGGTAGGTTACTACATGAGATTTTTTCAAGACTTCTCTCGGATTTTGCACCCCATCACTTCCCTTCAGCGGAAAGGGAAGCATTTTTTTTGGTCCAACAGATGTGAGTAGGAATTTAGTACACTGAAGGAATGACTTACGTAAGCACTAATTCTTGCAGTAAAAAATACACATGGGGAGTTCTTCATTTGTACAGATGCTTCTTTGGAAGGACTATGTGGTGTTTTAATGCATTGTGTGGTTTCTTTTGAGTCTCGTAAACTCAAAGATCATGAGCTTAATTATCTGAGTCATGAACTTGAGCTTAGAGAAGTTGTGCATGCTTTGGTTCAATGGAGACATTTCCTTTTGGGTAGGATATTTATTATCAGGAAAAACCATTTGAAATTACATCACCTCTTCACGCAAGCCAATCTCAATGTTTTTTAGCGGTTCTGGATGGAGTTTTTATGTGATTATAACATGGAGATAGATCATGTGAAGGAGAGGGAGAATTTTATTACTGATGCTCTGATGGAGACATTTGGCTATGTCTACTTTAGTGGGTATAATTTTTTGAGCAAGATTTTGCGACAACTTTCTCAAGACAGTTTCTACCTTGCAGCTAGATCATAGATTGAGTCTCAGATACCCCTTTAGGTGAAGTTGGATGGTGTTTCATTAGCGTCAGATGGACTTCTCAGAAAAAATTTCTAGATCTATGTACCTAGGGATGGAGTTTTGAGACATGATATCTTGGTGGAGGCTCATCATGCACCTTATTCTGCCCATCTAGGGGTGAAGAAGATGCACACCTCCATGAGATAGATATATCATTGGAGAGGTCTTTGGAGATATGTAACTCAGTTTATGTCATGTTGTTTAGAGTTTCAGAGGGTGAAGGACAAGCATGAACATACAGCTAGCCTTCTCTACCCACATGCTATACCGGAGTGGAAATGGGACAAAATTTCCATGGATTTCATACTAGGGCTTCTGACATCAAGATACCACCACGTTGCCATCATGGTCAAAATGGATAGATTGATGAAAGAGGCTAATTTTTATCTAGTGAAGACCACCTATACAACTAATTCAGTAGTGAGATTGTACTTGGATCAGATTATTATACGACACGAGATTCCACGGAAGATCATTTACGACCATAATCCCTTGTACACATCACACTTTTGGACTACCATACATCAGGCCCTCACGAAGAGTATCAATTTTAGTACAACATATCAAATAGAGATAGATGGTTAAAGGGAGTGGGTGAATCAGGTTTTATAGGATATGCTTCAGATGTACGTAATGGATCTGTTGACCAAAAAGAGATCACACTTATTTTGAATCAACTCACACAATTTTCCCCACTTTTGTGCTTCAATCTAAATTTCTACATATTTTATGCACTAAAGGCCCCTGAAATAATTTCCATTAAATGGGAAATTTATTCCCCTTTCTAGAGATATAAAGAAGTCCTTCTAACTCTTTGTATTTTTCAAGTTACGGGTCTGCGGGCCTTAGAGGGATTTTTTACCAAAAGCAGACTGACGGGCCTAGGGAAGAATTTTTGCCAAAGGAAATTGCAAATTGGTGGGGTGGAAAGAGACATTTTGAAATTTTTCCCTTATTGCAAAAATACACAAGTTTAATTTTGGGGCCACGGGCCTGAAAAGGATTACTTTTTACAAAGTGGGAAAAGTGAGCCGGTGAGCCTGAAAATGTCTTTTTGCCCAAAATGGGAAAATACAGACCGGCGGCCCTGAGGATGAATTTTTGCCAAAGGCAAGTTTGTGGGGCTGAAGAGGAAATTTTACCCAAGTCTAAAAATGGGTCGGCATGTCTACGGGGCACTTTGAAACTTTTTTCCTTTTCGTAAATAGTGTAATTTTCAAGTGTGAACCCATGGGGTCTCATCGGCCGTTGAGAAGTCGCAGAACCATGGAGGGTGCCACGTGCCTCATCGATGAAATTCCAAGGATAGAATCTAAAGTATAGACCTAGAAATAGTGCCAGGATGCCACGTATCCTAGAAGTCCAAAGGGACATATTCGACAACTGAAAAGTCAAAATGCGGCAGTGTTGGTGGTAAGTGTCACGCGTCAACTTGGCGCAGCTTCAAAGGTAAAATCCTGAGTGAATTTCCAAATGAGAACGAGACATAGTGGGCCTAAAATGACTAAGTATAGAGAGACAGTGGATAGTTCCATGTGTCTCATCAATGCAAATTTGAAGGTGTGACCCAAAACAGAGACTATGACGAGTGCGGGCCTTCCACTTGTCCCACGCCTAAAAAAGGGAGCAAGATAAAATTGGATAAGTACAAAAGGCTAGTGGAAGGAACCACATGTCATCCTAGTGTAATTTTAAGAGTAAAATTTTGGGAAGGTTCCCAAATGTACACTAAGCCTCCACGTGTCAAGGGTAAGATATATGGCCCCACGAAGCCAAAGGGGCTTAGCCAAAATACAAAGAAAGGAATAAGCCAATAGAAGGAGCCACATGTCTATTTGGCGCAACTCTAAGATCAACTCTAAAGGTAGTTCCCAAAACATGTGCCAGCTCACCATGTGTCTCATCAGTGTAATTTCAAAGGCATGACCCAAAAGGTAGTCGTTAAATGAGTGCCAACTCGCCACATGTTTAGAGTCCGAAAAGGTAGCATCAGCCGTTGAAAAGTCCAAAATCCTGCGTAGGCCTCCACCTGTCTCGACCGTGTAACTTCAAAGGTAAAAATTGGTGGCAACTTTTAAACAAGTGCCAAGTCTCCACATGTCTCGAGTTAGACACAGTGTCTCCGCCAAAAAAAGGGGACTTAAACAGAATATAAAGGATATAGAGGAGCCCATGAAATCCACCACGTGTCAGTCTAGCATGATTTCAAGAGTGAAAGGAAGGATCTGAATCTTCATGATGTGCACGGCTATCACATGGACCTAGTACAGACAAAATATTTTAAATATTGTGTGCCCGCAATCCTGATCTTCAGACAGCCACATCTTTTGACTAGAAACTTGGATTTGGGTGCGAGAGGAATTTTTGGAAATATCTCGGCGTCGGCTTCTCACCTGCCTCCATTAACATTTCGGCCTTCTCATTTTAGGGGCTGTCAAGTCTCCCACCTACTAACATGATAAAGAATGGGCCTCTTTCTTGCCCAGTAAGGAACAACGATAGGGCATGGGCATT
This sequence comes from Taxus chinensis, assembly GCA_019776745.2. Lineage (NCBI taxonomy): Eukaryota > Viridiplantae > Streptophyta > Pinopsida > Cupressales > Taxaceae > Taxus > Taxus chinensis. The sequence continues at coordinate 142,728,828 of CM034149.1, forward strand.
ACAACAAGACTCTTCGTTATGGTAGGTGGACTCAATGTGCTTTCAGAGGTGGTTGGAGCAAAGTTCAATTTTCCCCCCTCTCTCTCTCTCATTCTTCCTATATATTGTAAAGGAGGGGCATTTCTAAATAGTTTTTCATCATTTCTCTCCTACCCCCCTCTCTCTTTCTTCCTTAGGGTAGAATGCAAAGTATAAGCCTCCTTTCATGCCTCTATAATGGCATTTCCTTGCCCCTTACCCACTAATGATGTATTGTGCAACTCTTGGAGCAATTAAATCTATTTCGTGATGCTTCTATCCATCCTTGATTATTTTGATGTCTCTTCTTACCTCTCATCATTACAGGGTACACTATGCATACTCTGATGTTTATTGAAGGTTCTGAGAGCTATGGTTAATGGGTTTTGAAGTGGTGTTCTGTGTGAACTTCATCTTTTGTACGTGGTACATCTTGTCCACCCTCTCCTCTAATCACCTCAGTGCACTTTAGGTAGTTTGGTTATGTGATCAACCACTTCCTTTTCTGGTGTATCACTGCTTAGTGTAGGCTCTCTTTCACCCTCTCTCTCTCTCTCTGGTTCCTTAGATGGTTAGATAAGAATTAGTTAGATTCTTCCTGCATTGGAGTAGTTTGTGGAAGGTAGATTATGAAGTAGGAACCAACCTTCTCTGGAGGTCCATCTCAAGTTTTGCAAGTCCCACAGCTTGAGAGATGGTCCAATGTTGTGCAATCACACTGAATTCCCCTCTCACAACCGGGCCATTTGGGGTTGTTGTGATTCTTCTCTAACAATTTTGGCATGCCTGGTCAGACATGTTTGAAGCACCTTACCACTTCATCTTAGTAGGTTGGTGTGTTCCTGTTAGGATTCATCCTTTCAAGGAACATGCAAAACACATCAGGTGATTCCATCTGGTCAACAAACCATCTCTGAGGTTTCAGACCTTCTCCCATCCATTTCCATCCACTTTTCTTTCCATATCTCCCATTTTCTCCCATTCCACGAAGTTTTGCAATCATGTCTTCATTTCCTTCTTAGAACTCACACTTGCAGCAACAACAGTTCAATCCACCTTGAATGCATTTCTCAACTCCTCCAGATCAAAATTATGATCAAATTCAGAACAACTATACTTACCCATACAAGCACTGCTAAAGCCAATTTGGATATGGAACTTATCAAGAACAAGGTGATGCATACAATGGTGACAACTATATGGAAAGTGTTGACCTGCTGGAGAATATTCAAGGGATGGAGGCTAGCATGGTGCAAACTAGGGCTATAACACAGATGAATGAATTCATGATTGGTTTTAGGGCACCCTATCCATGGGGAGGCCCTATTCTAAGAAATTTCAGCCTTGAGGAGAAGCTGGACTTCATAATTGATACGCTGCCCCAACTTACATAGTGGGTTGAGGAGATAGAGCCCTACAAACGTGGTGTCAGGAAGCCTTGTCAAAAGGTAATTCCTACACCATAATCTAGTGATTTCATCCCTATTCCTCAAGAAGCACCATCTCAACCTAGAATTCAATTTCAAAGCTTCCCATCTGCTACCCCAAGTGTTGATTTCCCTTCCCCATCTTCTAGTCTTCCATCTCATATTGATTATTCTTCCCTTTTCCCTTCCAAATAGTCATCCCCTCCAAACAAAAAAGAATTTCCACTCCCCTCTCCACCAAAAACAATAGTAAATTTGATTGAACCCCAACCTGCCACTCCTCTTGCTTTCCCAAGACCATGTTGGGAGGAGACTCAAAAATCTAGTCAAGGAGAACAACAAGAAGAGGAACTCAATAGATAAGAATTGACAGACAATCTGAAGAGTTGGGATGCCAATTTTTGGTTTACAAGGATCCCCTTTATGGTTAAGCCAACAAAGGAGGTCAAGGATGAAGATCTAGTGGTGGCTGAAGCTAAGTTTGCAACAGAAGAAAAAAAACAAGAAAGAGAATATCAACAACCTATTTTCTCTGAATTTAGTGTCCCTAATGGCACTCTGTCTGAAGAGAAATTTGATCTAATCAAGGCTGCACAACCATTTAAGGAGGAGAAACAATCAGCTCCAAGTCCCATTGAAGAGGAACATCTAGGATAGATCAAATCAGAGTTGAGGCCACTTAGTGAAGAAAGCATCATTGAATATTTTTTACTTTCATTTGAAGGGCCTGATTTGATTAATGCACGCATAATTGAGGACCATGCAGTTTCATAGGCTCCATGTGTGGATAAGGCTACAAAATAACCTTTAGTTCTTCCTCCCACTTCATCTCCTTCAAGCTCTGATGTGGAAGAGGAGTTTTATCTTTCAAAATTCATGTGTGAGGATGAAGGAAACCATGGTGAGCTATTTAAAGATCAGGAGGACACCATAGAGGAGGTAGAACACAAGCAGCAGCACAACGAGGAGATAGACTATCTGTCAGACTTAGAAGATTTCTTTGGTGGAGAGGAGCCCATGGATATCACATCATTTACTCCTCCATCATCCACCTTCCAAGCACATGAGCCTACTACCATGAAGGAAATCATTTAAGGAGAACAATCTGAACTTCATAACAGCTCTCTTCAACCAAGGTAGGAAGATATGAATCTTCCATATTCTTCAAAGGAGGAGGAAGGGAAAGATCAAGAGGATGTCATCATCTCTCTCACATCACCTACCTAGGAAGATCTGTAAGAAGACTCCATTTTTGGAGTTAAATATCATAGTAGGGGACTCATTCAAAGGATCAGACCATACCAAATTAGGTACTTGGCTTCATTGGAGCTAAGGGAGAAGTCAAAACCAGTCATGCCCACTTCAAGACATGAGGATGAGCTCCAAAGTACCAAGGATCAGCTATAATGCCTCTTCAGTCCAAATGAAGAGCAACTAAAAGAGGTATTTGTCTTGTTTCTAATTGACACCTTGATGATTTGGATGGGGGACCAGCTTATAGTTAGTTTTTCACTCATACAAGCAGCCATATTCAGTGTCAAATAATTTGTATGGCTTCCCCTATTGAGGAAGGGAAGCTACTTCCCCCTACCAGTTGCTGGATTTGTTTGAGTCCCCTTTCTCTCTAGTTAGTATAGGAATAAGTTTAGATTTGTTTTCAGTAGAAGAAGTGCTTATGCACACTCTACATGTTCCACTTGGAGCATGCATGATTTCCAGTTTTGTATATAGTGTTGTGGTGTTTTTTTGCTCATGCACAGGAAATTGGAAGTGGCATTTGGTGTCGTTAACTCTAGTTCCAGTTGTGTTCCAAGTGGCTTAGGGATCAGACTTTTAAAGTTTAGATCAGATTTTTGTTTACTACGTAGACTCCATGCCCAATAGATTCTTCAAGGCCACTGATCATTTCACCTAGTAGGTAGGTGATCCCCATGAGTCGTCAAATTGTTCACCAAAATGAGCTCACACTTATTTTGAGTCAACTGACACCATTTCCACCCTTTTTTCTTCAATCTGAATTTCTACATATTTTAAGCACTTAAGGCCCCTAAAATCATTTCCATTAGATGGGAAATTTCTTTCCCTTTCAAGAGACATAAAGAAGTCCTTCTAACTCTTCGTATTTTTCAAGTTACGGGGTGGTGGGCCTTAGAGGGATTTTTTACCGAAGGAAATGGACGACGGGTGGGAAACATTTTGACATTTTTCCTTTTTGCAAAAAGAAACAAGTATAATTTCTAGGCTGCAGGCCTGAGAAGTATTATTTTTACAAAGTGGAAAATCGAGCCAAGGGGTCTGAAAATGTCTTTTTGCCGAAAATGCGAAAATGCGGACCGACAGGCCGTAGGATGACTTTTTGCCAAAGGTGGGTTTGTACGGATGAGGAGGAAATTTTACCCAAGTCTAAAAGTGGATTAGTGGGTTTGTGTGGCACTTTGAAACTTTTTTACCTTTTCACAAATAGCGTAGTTTTCAAGTACAGAACCACGAGTGCGCGGGGTCTCATCGGTCATTGAAAATTCACAGACCCGCGGAGGGTGCCACATACCTCATCAACACAACTCCAAATATAAAAAAAAAAGCAGAGACTCCAAACAAGTGCCAGCCTACCACGTGTCCCAAAAATTCCAAAGAGACAGAGTCCACAGCTGAAAATTCAAAATGGGACAGAGCCGGTGGGAAGTGCCATTCAGCAACTCAGCGTAACTTCAAAGGTAAAATCCTGAGCGAGTTTCCAAATGACTGTGAGGCTTCCACATGTCCCAGGTAAAAAAGGAGATAGAGAAGGCCTAAAATGAATAAGTATAGAGAGCCAATAGACAAAACCATGTGCCTCATTAGCAAAAATTCAAATGTGCGACCCAAAATGGAGACTCGGATGAGTGCGGGCCTTCCACATGTCCCACGTCTGTAAAGGGAGAAGGCTTGAATTGGCTAAGTACAAAATTCAAGCGAAAGGAAACATGTGTCTGCCCAGCATAATTTTAAGAGTAAAATTATGGGTAGGTTCTCAAATGCATGTTGATCCTCCACGTGTCCAGGGTCAGATATATGGCCCCGCCAAGCAAAAGGGACTTAGCCAAAATACAAAGAAAGGAACAAGCTAGCTGAAGGAGCCATGCGTCTCTTCAGCGCAACTTCAAGATCAACTCTGAAGGAGGTTCCCCAAACATGCACCAAATCACCATGTGTCTCATCAATGTAATGTAAAATGCATGGCCCAAAAGGTAGTCCCCAAACGAGTACCAACTCGCCATGTCTTCAGAGTCTGAAAAGGTAGGGTCAGCCATTAAAAAGTCCAAAAACCTATGGAGTCCTCCATGTGTCTCAATCGCACAACTTCAAAGGTATAAACTAGGGGAAAATTTCAAAAAAGTGCCAAGTCTCCACCTATCTTGGGTCAGATATAGTGTCTCTGCTAAACAAAGGGGACTTAGCAATAATATAAAGGATATAGAGGAGCCCACAAAAGCCACCACGTGTTAGTCTAGTGTGATTTCAAGAGCCAAAGGAAGGAGCTGAATCTTCAAGATGCGCTAGGCTGCTATGTGGACCCAGTATGGATAGACTCTTTTAAATATTACGTGCCCATGATATTGATCTTCAGAAAGCCATATCTTTCGACTAGAAACTTGGATTTGGACGGGAGAGGAATTTTTTGAAATATCTCAACATTAACTTCTCACCTTCCTCCATTAACATTTCGGCTCACTAATTTCAGTGGCTGTCAAGTCTCCCACCTATCACCATGATGAAGAATGGGCATCTTTCTCTCTAAGTAAGGAACATCGACGTGGCATGGGCATTGCAACAAGACTCTTCATTATGGTAGGTGGATTCAATGTGCTTTCAGAGGTGGTTGGAGTAGAGTTTGATTTCCCCCCCTCACTCTCTCTCTCTCTCTCTCTCATTCTTCCTATATATTATAAGGGAGGGGCATTTCTAAATGGTTATTCATCATTTCTCTCCTACCCTTCTCTCTCTTTCTTCCTTAGCGTAGAATGCAAAGTCTAAGCCTCCTTACCCCTTGCCCACTGATTATGTACCATGTAATTTTTGGAGGAATAAAATATGTTTCGTGATGCTTATATCCATCCTTACTTATTTTGATGTCTCTTCTTGGCTCTCATAATTGCAAGGTAAAATGTGCATACTCTGATGTTTACTGCAGGTTCTGAGAGTTGTGCTTAATGGGTTTTGAAGTGGTTTTCCATGTGAACTTCATCTTTGGTCCATGGTACATCTTTTCCACCCTCTCCTCTGCTCACCTCACTCCACTTCAAGTAGTTTGGGTCTGTGATCAGGAACTTCCTTTTCTAGTGTATCACCACTTAGTGTAGACTCTCTTTCACCCTCTCTCTCTCTCTGTCTCCTTGGATGGTTAGATTGGGATTAGTTAGATTCTACCTGCATTGGAGTAGCTTGTGGCAGGTAGATTAAGAAGCACGAACCAACCTTCTCTGGAGGTCCATCTCAAGTTTTGTAAGTCCCACAACTTGAGAGATGGTCCAATGTTGTGCAATCACACCAAATTCCCCACTCACAAATAGGTCATTCGGGGGTGCTATGATTTTGATCTAACAAGATCATCGGTCGAGGTGGGAGGAGTACTTGCATTTGGTGGAGTTTTCCTACAACAACATTTTTTAGAGTTTGATTGGCATGGATCCTTTTCATGCACTTTATGGTAGGGAGTGTAGGACACCTTTGAGTTGGGAAAAACTTGAGGAAAAAGTATCTATTGGTCCAGGTATGTTATAGGACATGGAATAGTAGGTTATTTTGGTTTGACAGAGGTTGCATGAAGCACATGAAAGGTAGAAGAAGTATGCAAATCAAAGGAGAGTTGATCGTAGTTATGAGGTGGGAACAAAGATATTTCTTCATGTTAGACCTCATAAGAGTCATATCTGTTATAAAAAAGGATCTGAGTTGTCTCGTAGATTTGTGGGTCCATTGGAGATTCTGAAGCAGATTGGTCCCTTAGCTTATCATCTAGCCTTACCACCCAGCTTGTCTCATGTGCATCATATGTTCCATGTATCTATTCTTAGGAGATATATTACGGATCCTTCTCATTTATTAGATTGAACCGCATTGTAGGTGCAGGAGCAGGGGCTGATGATGGTGGAGCCTAGGCATATTTTAGAGTGTAGGACCCTACGCCTTCGAGGTCGAGAGATTGATCAAGTGTGATTCCATTTGGATAGGTATGATGAGACTGCTGCTACATGGAAGGATTCTATGTTATTATGAGCCCACTTTCCACACCTATTTCAGTGACTTCCAGGAGGAAGTTGATTCTAAGGGGAGGTGGATGTAGTGCCCACTCCTCTTAGACGCAGTTTATATTTTTATTTTGATTACTATCGACGATAGACATGGATATTATTGTATCATTTTGGTTCAACACGATGTTAGATGATAAAAATATTCTGAATATTGATGGATGGTGATTCATAGTATGATTTGTGTGGATTATTAGAGGCATAGAGAGACATTTTTATATTGATGATGATGATGTGTTGTTAGCATATATATTATTCAAATTCTAAATTCTCGTCATGTTGACTAGCATTTAGCATTTGAACTAATCTTGTGATCTTGTCGATATTGATAAAAGGATAGAATTGACATGTTGGAACTTTAGAAAAATGATAGCATTGTCTAGTTGAGATGATAATTTAGCTATATGAGGATGGTTATTGATTTATGTGTGTATATTTTATCTTTGATGTTTTGACGTGGCCACTAGGCTAAAGGAGCTATTGTGTGATTTTACATGTAATTATATCACAACAATCAGAAGGGTGATTAGAGAACAACCACAACGGAATACTAGATGGATACAACAAAGGTCACCATACAAACTTGTGTAGTGTTTTTTTTTTTATTTTTTATTTTTTTAAATTAGGTGGATCCCCATGGGGGGATGACCTCTAATTATGACCATGGGCTATATGTGCAATTATGTTCCTTTTATTTTATTTATTGTAGATTATGTGATTTATTTTGTGATGTAGTCTATTTAATAATTGGTGATTAATGTTCCTTTATTAAGTAATTTAATCATGTTATTAAGTTATATGGGGATGTGAAAATAAGGGGCCATTTATTAGATTAGTTGGTCTTTTGGATTTTGTTATTTTGATTGAGTGTAAGTGACTTTGAGTGTTGTACACTCTACCTTATTTTTGAATTTCGGATTTCGGCTTAAGGGCCATTTTTGGAGGCTTGTGGGACAAGCTAAGCTTGTCCCACATCTCTTAATTTCATATTCCAACCCTACCTATGGATTGGGGGATCAAAAATAGACCCCATTATGTGTTTTGTAAGACAAACAGTGACATTTATTATATTTTTTTAACATGGGTTTTAAATTAGGTTCTTAGAGGGTGTGGGTTTAGATTATGTGTGTAAGAGGCTTGTCATTCCTCTAAACCAACAATTTATTATACATAGGGGTTAAGGTTTGACTTGTGATGTGGTGTTGGGGATAAGTGATGTGGCATCCCACATAGAGCCACCTCACCCTCCTCTTCCATTTTTCTATATATGTAAGTTTATTTTTTTGTTTGGGGGTTACTTCATTTCATCTGTGCTCTTGTATTTTTGGATTTGGAGAATTTTGGAATGCTTTTTGAATTTTTTCAACTTTTTGGAGGGAATTGAGCTTGAAGGATATTGTAATGTGAGTCCTTGATCAAATTCTACCATGGAAAGGTAGGAACTAAACCCTTGTTCTTATTATTTTCTTTTAGATGTGTATATTTGTGTGTAAATGAATGGTTTATATACTTGTTGGGTTCATGGGTAGAATGTGTAAGTGTGGTATAGGATAAGGATATAGAGATTTTATATGTAGGTAGGCATAAGATTTTAGCTTCCAGATGTGCAAACTAAAGCTTCTAATAAGCTAGAGATTTACAACAAGTGCACATCAATCTTGTTGTAATGAAGTGAAGACCTCTTGGTCCCACTGGGCATGCCAAAATTGTTAGTGTAAAATAACAACACCCCCAAATGATTCATGGATTTTCTTTTCTAAGGCAGGGTCATTTGGTGTGATTGTATAACATTGGATCATTCCCCAAGCTGTGGGACTTGCAAATGGAAATGACCCTCCAGATGAAGGCTAGTTCCTCTTCCTAATCTACCTGCCACAAGATATTCCAGTGCAAGAAAAGATAATCTAATCCTAATCTAACTTCCAAGGAGACAAGGAGAGAAAGAAAACAAGGAAAAATAGAGCCTACACTAAAACGGTGATACACCAGAGAAGGAAAATGTTGATCATCTACCAAACTACCATGGAACAAAGAGAGGTGAGAAATGGAAAGGATGGACAGTAGCATCATAGACCATAGATCAGATTCACACAAAAAATGTTCCAAAACCCCATGAACACAACTCCCAGATCTACAAGTGAACATTCAAAACATGCACAGATACCCTGCAATGAAGAGAGGCAAGAAGAGACAACCAAAAATGAGAAAGGATGGATAAATGCATCACAAAACACGTTTTTATTTCTTCAAATTTTACACAAAGCATCATCTATGGAAAAAACGTAAAAAACACCATTTTACAAAGCAGGGGAGGAGGTTTGAACTCCCTTTTTGACCCTGGGGAAGAGAAAAAATGGGGGAGGCAGAGAAGAAAATAAACAACAACCTTTTTGGGCCCCCTCTGTTACAATATATAGAAGAATGGGAGAGAGAAGAAAGAAAGAATCATATCCTACTCCAACCACTCTGAGATACGCATTGAATCCATTTTCAAAATTTCAACCACCAAAAATCAATTCCTTCTACAAATCCACCCACAATATGTCACTTATGGTTCCCTAGCAGACCGAATCGAATCAGATCTGGTAGTTGAAGAGATTAGATTCCGTGTTAATGGCCTGTAAGAATTTTCTTCATTTTTTACTCTAGTAGGTCCTATAAAAAAATGATTTTTTATCTTTCCATGGCGTACACGACATCGAGATGCTTCCAATGGTATAAGATTTGTAATGATTCAAGCCTTGGGTTGAAAGATATGCCCCTTTGAAGTTTGTATCGATTCCATAAAAATGGGTGGGAAAACAATTTGAAAAATGGGTCCCCCCCTTTTGGATTGGGACACGTGGTAGCTAGATTGGAATAAAAATTGGGTTCATGGGTCCATAATCAATCTTTTTCCATTTTTGCGTAAAAACGCAAAGCTTAAAAACTCTTGTAGCCCTGAAGCTCAGCATGGACACATGGCTCCTCTTGGTTGGCTAGGAAATGTGCTTCCATTTTTACCTTTGTGCATTTTTGGTCGAAAGAAAAATTTTCACCTTTTTCCCCGATGCCCCGCCTTGGCTTTTAATTGGGTCTAAATGCTAACTTGCTCCTTGGGTAGAGTTACGGGCCATTTTGCAACTTTTACTCCCTTTTGAGGTAACAAGGGGAAAAATCATTTTTTTCCCTGACTGCCCACTTTCCCCTGGGACACGTGTCACTCTAGCATTCACTTGGGAAAATTTTCTCCATTTTACCCTTGAAACATCACCCTTAAGACACTTGGAAACCTCCACCATCCCGCTTATGCATTGACTATTCAACTAACATTGCCCCCTTTGAGATACATGTGGAGGCACCGCGCTCGTTTGCAACCTGACCCAAAGTTTCCCTTTGGAGGAGCGTCGAGTTGACACTTGTCAGCTTCTGCCACTTCTTTGGACTTTTCAATGGTCCTTGTTAATTTTTAGACTTTAGGCTATGTGGCGAGCTCACTCTCATTTGGGTCTCCACCTTGGGACCAACTCTTGGAGATGCGCCACACTGACACTTGGCATTCTTTGCTTACACTTTTATACTTAGCCAAATTTTGAAGCCTTTTATGTCCACCCCTTGACTCTCTTTGACCATTTGCTATGTGGAGGGTTGGTGCAAGTTTGAGCTCCTCCCTTTTGGATTCACTCTGGGAGAAGCATTGTTAGGACATGTGGTATCTTCCGCTGCCTCCTCCATACTAAGTCAATTTTTGGGCTTTATCCTGAACCGTTTCAAGCCGGAGGACTTCAGAATCTTCGCTGCATTTCTTCTTCTTTTAGTTTTTTGGTTCCTCTACAGCATCTCTTCTTTTTTCCAACCCTGATATCCCACCTATTTGAGCCTACCTGTAACTTGGATAATGGATTTAAAGCATAGAAATGGCCCGATAGAGTCGTTTCTTTCGTTATTACTGCACAGGATCCTTTGCTCTTTCTTCAACTTCTGTCCACTTCATTGCTGTAATGATTGTTTTTACAACCAATTGAGCTACTGGTTTAAATGCGTTTCCTCTTAGGTTCCTTTTATGCAGGGTTCATTATTTGATCCAATATTTATCTCTAGGTCCAAATATGGATAACAATTTGGTGACTCATGGGGACATCTTCCTACTAGATGAAAAGACTAGTGGCCTTGAAGCATCCATTGGGCATGGAGTCTACCTGATAAACATGAAACCGATCTGAACTTTGAAGACTTGATCCCTGAGCCACTGTGAGCCTGACTGCAAGCCTTTTCTATGTTTTTTCTGACCCTGAGCCTACCTACACATCTGCACCCTCAATTTTCATAAGAAAATATTGGAAATGGAGTTTCTGAGAGTAGAAAATTGTTTTGACCCGGGGCTTCAATCTATCCCTCAAATGGACTATCTTGAAACGACTTTAGTTACTTCTGCATTTGTTTCTTTTGGAATTTGCAACTGTTACAGGAAAACATGAGCCTTCTTACCTTTAATAGTTAAGATCCTGGCCTCATACCCCTCTGAAGCAATACAAACAAAACTTATATACAAAGACCAAATCATACATGCCTTAAATGAGACATGCAGAGTGTGCATAAGCACTTCTTCTACTGAAAGAAAAGCTATCTACACTACTCTAACCAAAAAAAAGGAGCTCAAACAAAGCCTACAACTGCAAGGGAGAAATATATTCCCTTCCTCAAAAATGGCAGCCATGTAACTGATTTGGCACTGAACATGGCTGGTTAGATGAGTGAAAAACTAACTACAAGATGATCTTCCACCCAAATCACCAAAGTATCAATTGAAGACAAAACCAATACCTCTTTTAGTTGCTCTGCATTTGGATTGAAGAGGCATTGCAGCTGATCCTTGGCACTTTTTATAGCATCCTCATGCCCTAAAATGCACATGACTAGATTTGGCTTCTCCTTTGGCTCCAATGAAGCCAAATACCTGATTGGGCAAGGTCTGATCCTTTGAATGTGCCTATTGCTCTGATTTTCCACTCAAAAATAGAGTCTTCTTGTAGACCTCTTTGGGTGAGTGGCATGGAAGGATTGGTGGAACTCTTCTGTAATTTCTCTTCTTCCTCTTGTGAAGAGCATGGAAAGTTTGAGTCTTCCAAAAATGATTCCAAAGAGCTGCTATAAGATGCAGGCTGTTGTAATTGAAAGTTCTCCTCCATGATAGCAGGCTCATGTGCTTGGAAGGTGGATGATGAAGGAGAAAACAATAGAAACTCAACTAATTCTTCTCCATCAAAAAAGTCCTCTAAATCAGACAAATACATTACCTCACTATTGTCCTGTTGTAAATGTTCAACCTCTTCCATGATGTCCTCCTGATCTATAATTTGATCACCATGGTTCTCCTCATCCTCAAACATGAATTTTGAAAGATCAAACTCCCCCTCAACATTAGATATTGAAGGAGATGAAGTGGGAGGAAGAACTGAAGGTTCCTGTACGGCTTGATCCTCACTTGGAGCCTCTAAAACTATATGGTCCTCCTCCATCATGGGTTCATTAACCAAATCAGGCCCTTCAAATGAAAGTCAAGGAATCTTCAATGATGCTTTCTTCATTAAGTGGCTTCGACTCTGATTTGATCTCTTCCCATCTGACTCCTCTTCAATGGGATATGGAGCTGATTGTCCCTCCTCTTCAACTAGTTGTGCAACTTGGGTTAGATCAAGTATCTTCTTTAGGAAAAGTGCCATAAATAGACTATTGAATTCTCTTCCTCTTGTTCTTGTTCTTCTTCTGCTGCAAACTCAGCCTTAACCACCACTATTTCTTCAACTCTAACCTCCTCCATTGGTTATACCATCAAGGGGATCTTTGTAAACCCAAATTTGGCAGCCCAACTCTTTAGATTGTCTGTCATTTCTTTTCTATTGGGCTCCTCTCCTTTCTTTTCTCCTTGACTAGTTTCTTGGGTCTCTTCCCAACTTGGAATTGAGAGAGCAAGTGGAGTGGTAGGTTGGGGTTCAACCAGTTTTGTGATTATTTTTGGTGGGGTGGGAGGTGTAACTTCTGATTTTGTTTAGATGGGATGGCTATTTAGAATGGAAAGGAGAAGAGGAATTGAAATGGAGTTGGAAGACTAGGCAATAGAGGAATGGAATCAACACTTGGGGCAAGCAAATGGGAAGCTTGGAAATTGGAGCTTGGGTTGAGATGGTGTTGTTTGAGAAGGAGAAAAATAAAAGCTATGAGGTGGTGGACTTACCCATTGATAAGGTTTTCTTGACTCCAAATCATAAACCTTGATCTCCTCAGTCCATTTTGCAAGTTGGGGTAAGCATTTCAATCATGAAGTCTAGCTTATCCTGAGGGGTGTAATGTCTTGGTAAAAGGGCCATCCCATGGAAAATGTGCCCTGAAACAAATCTAAAATGCCTTCATTTGTGATATGACCCTTGACTTAACCATGCCAACCTCCATTTTATTGGATCTTCACCAGTAGACCAGACATCTTGGATTTGATTGTCTTCATCGTTTGCATACCCCTTCTCTTGGAAAGCTCCATAGCCAAAGTTATTTTTGCATTACTGCTCATAGGGGTGGACATATTGATTTTTCCTTTGCTCAAAATGTTGATTTGAAGGAGTTGTAAAACATATTGGGGGTGGATTGTTCTGCTATTGTAAGTGTGAGTTCCATGAAGGGAATGAAGTCATGATTGCACAACTTCATGGAATGGAAAAGAATGAAAGAGATGGAAAGAAGAATGGATGAAAATGAGTGGATGGAAAGAATACGTATGCAACTCAGAGAAAGGGTTTTTGACCAGGTGGAGCAGCTAGATGTGCAAACTAGAGCTTCTAATAAGCTGGAGATTTACAACAAGTACACATCAATCTTGTTGTAATGAAATGAAGACCTCTTGGTCTCACCAGGTGTGCCAAAAATGTTAGTGTGAAATCACAACACCCCCAAATGATTCATGGATCTTCTTTTCTAAGGCAGGGTCATTTGGTGTGATTTGCATAACATTGGATCATTCCTCCCCAAGTTGTGGGACTTGCAAATGGGAATGACCCTCCAGAGAAGGTCGGTTCCTCTTCCTAATCTACCTGCCACAAGCTATTCCAGTGCAGGAAATCTAATATAATCCTAATCTAACTTCCAAGGAGACAAGGAGAGAAAGAAAACAAGGAAAAATAGAGCCTACACTAAAACGGTGATACACCAGAGAAGGAAAATGTTGATCATCTACCAAACTGCCATGGAACAAAGAGAGGTGAGCAATGGAAAGGATGGACAGTAGCATCATAGACCATAGATCAGATTCAAACAGAAAATGTTCCAAAACCCCATGAACACATCCTAGATCTGTAAGTGAACATTCAAAACATGCACAAATACCCTGCAATGAGGAGAGGCAAGAAGAGACAACCAAAATCGAGCAAGGATGGACAAATGCATCACAAAACATGTTTTTATTGCTTCATAGTTTGCGCAGAGAATCATCTACAGAAAAGAGGAAAAAAATTCCATTTTAAAGAGTAGGGGAGGAGGTTCGAACTCCCTTTTCAACCCTGGGGAAGAGAAAAAAGGGGTAGGCAGAGAAGAAAACAAACAACCACCTTTTTGGGACCCTCTGTTACAATATATAGAAGATTGGGAGAGAGAAGAAAGAAAGAATCATATCCTACTCCAACCACTCTGAGATATGCATTGAATCCCTTTTCAAAATCTCAACCACTGGAAATATATGCCTTCTACAAATCTACCCACAATATGTCACTTCTGGTTCCCTAGCAGATCGAATCGAATCAGATCTGGTAGTTGAAGAGATTGGATTCTGTGTTAATGGCCTGTAAGACTTTTCTTCATTTTTTACCTACCAAGGCCTATGAAAAAATGATTTTTTTATCTTTCCATGTCCTACAGGACATCGAGACGCTTCCCATGGTGTAAGATTTGCAATATTTCGAGCCTTGGGTTGAAAGATATCCCCCTTTGAAGTTTGCATCAATTCTGTACAAATGGGCGGGAAAACAATTTGAAAAATGGATCCCCCCTTTTGGTTTGGGACACGTGGTAGCTAGATTGGAATAAAAATCAGGTTCAGGGGTCCATAATCAATCTTTTTCCCTTTTTTTGAAAAAATACAAGGCTTAAAAAAATCCCGCAGCCTCGAAGCTTCGCATGGACACGTGGCTCCTTTTGGTTGGCTGGGAAATGTGCTTCCATTTTTACGTTTGTGCCTTTTCAATTGAAAGGAAAATTTTCACCTTTTTCCCCAACACCCCACCTTGGCTTTAACTTAGGTCTAAATTTTGAATTCTACCTTGGGCGGAGTTGCGGGCCATTTTGTAACTTTAACTTCCTTTTGAGGTAACAAGGGGCAAAATCAACTTTTCCCCGACTACGCACTTTCCCTTGGGACACGTGTCACTCTAGCACTCGCTTGGGAACCTTTTCTCCATTTTAACCTTGAAACATCACACTTAAGACACTTTACAACCTTTGCTAGCCCGCTTATGCATTGATTACTCAACTAACATTGTCCCCTTTTATGTACACGTGGAGGTACCACACTCGTTTACAACCTGACCCAAAGTTACCTTTGGAGGAGCGTCGACTTGACACTTTTCAGCTTCTGCTGCTCTATGGACTTTTCAATGGTCCCTCTAATTTTTTAGGATTTGGGGTACGTGCCGAGCTCGCGATCATTTGGGTCTTTGCCTAGGGACCAACTCTTGGAGATGTGCCATACTGACACTTGGCATTCTCTGCTTACATTTCTACACTTAGCCAACTTTAAAGCTTTTCCTCTCTGCCCCTTGACTCTCTTTGACTATTTACTACGTGGAGGGTTGGTGCAAGTTTGAGTTCCTCCCTTTGGATTCACTTTGGGAGAAGCATCGTTAGGAAACATGGTCTCTTCCGCTGCCTCCTCAATACTTAGCCATTTTTTGGGCTTTATCCTGAACTGTTTCAAGCCTGAGGACTTCGAATCTTCGTCATTTCTTCTTCTTTCAGTTTCTTGTTCCTCTGCATCATCTCTCCTTCATTCTAATCCCGTTATCCCATAGTTGAGCCTGCCTATAACTTTTGGAATGGATTTAAAGCGTAGAAATGGCCTGACAGAGTTGTTTCTTTCTGTACATGATCCTTTGCTCTTTCTTTACTTCTGTCACTTCATTGTTGAATGATTTTTCAACCAATTTTTAGGGTTTAAATGATTTCTCTTTGGTTCCTTCTATGCAGGGTTGTGATTCAATCCAATATCTAGCCCAGGGTGAAATATGGATAACAGTATCTTGTGTTATATGTGTTTTGAAATGGTTGTGAAATTTTGTATTGTGATGTGGAAGCTTTGTAATAGTTTCCATGAGTTGGATCCATCCTTTTTTACATTTTGGTTGGTGCTCGGGGGCCAATGAGGAGGATAACTTCTTCTCCTCATTGGATTATTGGTTGGGTGGAGAGTGTTGCCTCTCCCCCCTTTTGGCTGTCATTAAAGTGAAGAAATGGTGGAGCTCTTGTTGAAGAATTGGGACTTGGAGCATTTTTTGAAGTCAAAATAAATCCCTCATTGTAGAAACTTCTCTTCTAATTTCCACTTAGGTGGAAGACTAATAGTATTGTATTTAAAAGAAAAGTTGTATTATATTTCTTATTTATAAGTTGAAATTTATTGTTGAAAAAAAAACCAATTTGAATTGAAATAAGTGAGCTATGCTCAGAGAGAGAGAGAGAGAGAGAGAGAGAGAGAGAGAGAGAGAGAGAGAGAGAGAGAGAGATTTCATTATCACTTGTTGAAGTTGCATTATTATCTAAATGAAGTAAGTTATAAAACATTAATAATGTATTCTTAGCAAATCTGAATGTGAGATAAAGTTCTTTGTAATACTTGAACAAATGGTTATAGTAGAAATGCAAAGATGCAATAAATTATAATGAGTTATTCTGTTGAAAATTGCATTTTGTTGTGGAAAGGAAAATAAAACACTAGGAATAGATTAATCTTCATTCCTACTTTTGAACTTGAAATAAATTTTGTTGGATGAGGATTAAAAAATTGATCTTGTAGTTGTTTTCTTGTTACTATAAAAATAAAAATATCATTAAATTTAGTAATTTTAAGAATGGCATGAATAAATGGTGTAACCTTTCAAGTAGAGACTTTCGGGTAAAAAATTTAACCTAAGGACAAACTGTAAATCACCCTTGTAAAAATTAATTTTGGAAAAAATATGGAATTTATGGTTCTCTTTTCGAAGAACAAGACTGCCACCCTGTGCAGAGTGACGATCTCTGAACCATTGACCTGATCAGAGTGACGGTCTGTGAACCACCACCTAGGTAAGGTAGCAGTTTATGAATCGTCACCCAGGTAGGAAAGCGGTCTTAGGACCATTGGCCAGCCTTGGGCTGCAGTTTCATCACTATCGGCAGAAAATTAAAATTTGCGAATAGGAAATTTTTAACTCCTTTTATTAAAAATGTAAGCCTGTAAATTTAATGAGAAAATCCCTAGCAAGCCATATGGGCATAGATTCATTGTTTTAAATTTGTAAATTTTTAAATGGTCATTTAAAATCATTCAATCTCATGGATTAAAAATGAAGTAGGGTTTTTCCCAAGTAGGAAACTCTAAAATGGAATTAACTAAATCACAACCCTAGATTTAGAGTGGAAACTTCTATAATCCACAAATAGTAAACAATGCCATGATAAATCCTTAAACTAAACTAAACTAGTCTTGCTCTTTTTGCTAATTTCTTCATGGCCTATTCCCTCCTAGCTTTCATGGCTTCCTCTCCTTCAAGTTGCAAAATTAAAGAAAGAAAAGAGACTAAATGAGGAGGCTAGGGCAAGAAAAAAGATTTAACAAAATTTCTTAATGATGGTTAGGGTTAGGTTCGAACTCTTAGATCTAGTGACCATAATGGATTTGATCCAAGGGTCAAGAATCAACCCTACAATTGTTAGGTGAGAATATTCATATTATGGTTTTATTTTAATTAAATCTATTGTATGTGTAAATGGGAGAATGGGGCCACTTAGGGCTCTAGTGTATTAAGTTGAAAATGTAACTCTCCTAGTTGGTTTTAATACATGTTTCAATGGAAATTAAAGCTAGTAAGATAGGGGAACTAGAGTAACTAAGGTTAAGGTTGAAAATTAATATGAGAAGGGGAAACTATTTAATCAAGAAATATAATTTATGGCACATTCCTAGCAGATTGTAATTTCAAATTGACCTTGGAAACAGATTAAGAATAGTTAATTATTAATCTAGACCTAATCTATCCTTTGTGATGTTATAATTGTTGGTAGGAATTAACTAAACGTTTTGTAGGGTTTGACACCCTACAACCTGTTTAAATAAAAAAATTTGCAACTCTCTAGATAATGATTTAATATCTAATGTGGTTTCAGAAATTCAAATTTGTGGGTGTTACATCTAGTATCAGAGCCATGGGTTCAATGTTGGGACCCCGAGAACTCTTGGAAACATAAGACACAATAAGAAAACTTGGTGTAACTCTAAATTCAGATCACTGAAAATTGCATGATGTTTTCAAAACGTAGAAAACTAAAAAAAAAATTGAATAATAAACTTAAATACTTCATAAATTAGACGATGATAATTCTGCTAGATGCGGAGGATCGTTAGGAGGGAGACCTAGTAGGCAGGGAAGAGAGCCATCAGTAGATACTTGTGTACCTTCCTGACACATTGGTGAGTATAGGGCAGAGAACTCCCATGTGGATTTAGTCAGATGAGATTAACCATAGAGAGGTCATGAAGACAGGGCTATATGATACAGGGATAGATCTAGGAGCCCTAGGCATCGTGATGGACATGTTGATAGACCTAGAGGAAGACAATATACAGTGGTAGAGCACATCAGAGAGATCCTAAAAATCCATCCATATCATTTTGTTGGGGACACTGGAAGATTTCAGGAAGAGGCATGATTGGTCTGCTTGAGAGGATGATTGAAGCTATGTCTGCGTACTAGCAACATGAAGGATCATGTTTCCATCCACCATCTGAGAGAAGGAGATGGGGCTTTGTGAAGGACCAAGGAGATGAAGCTCCATGTGGATTCTGAGACAGTCACTTGGGATCTCTTTAAGGAGAAATTCAGGAGCAAATAATTGTCCAGGAGGTTCATTTAGCATAGGATAGATGGGTTCCATTACCTACTTTAGGCATCCATGATGGTGGTAGAGTATGAGAGTCATTTCCTGGACATACTTCAGTATGTAGACTACATGCAAGAGGAGCATGTGAGGATCCATAAGTTCATCAGGGGCATGAACATAGACATTAGAGGGGTAGTGTGCATTAATTTCCTGCAAACATTTGCTGAGGCCATTGAGAAGGACTATATTACGAAGGAGACCACGAGGAAGACACAACAGGCCAGAGATAGAGTGTGGATCCATATCCAACAGATGCAGAATAAAATTTCGAGGGGGTTATCTCCTCCTCCTCGCAATGGGAACTATTCTACATAGTCTTAATTCAGGCCACCTCAGTAGTCACCTCAATAGAAAATGGAGGCTCCTCCTCCATTTAGGACTCCACAAAAATTTGATGCTTAGAGGGGATGGAGAATGGGGCCTCCTCCTAGGGGACCAGTTAGGACTTAGGCACTGCCTAAAGATCAGTCAACAGGAGATTTTTAGCAGTGACTAGAGCATTCCATAGCAGGATCATCCGTATCCATGGTACAGACCATTAGAGTACCTGCAGGAGTCGCTTCTCATGTGATGGGACCAAGTAGTTTCTATGGGTGCGATGTACTTGGGGATCTTGGAGAGATTTCCCTTAGAACCCTAATAACAAGGGTAAGGCACCCGTTTACGAGTCTAGGGTAGGTGATATTGCTAGAAGCCCATGATTTATGCAGTGGTCGAGAACCACCAGATAGAGCACTAGATCATGGTGATTGAGACGACAGGTAGCATCAATGGCATTTCTATTTATGTTTTATTTTCTTCAAGCTCCTTAGATTATTTTATTTCTCCATTTGTAGTAAGAGAGATGCAGGTTGGTGGTAGTTTGGTAGAGCCATTGTTGGGATGTGGATATGTCTTTTGGAGCCAAGATCATATTATAATCATTAGTGAAGGAGTGCATAGTCAACCTAGGACTTTTTCCATGACCATGGATCTTAATATCCTTCCTTTGGGCTCTTATGGGATTATTCTGGGCATGGACTAGTTATCTGCACATAGGGCTAGGGATGATTTCTATGGTAAGGTAATATCATGTGCAGATGATTTAGGAGTGGAGTCAATGATTATGGGTTTTAGGAGACCCTCCTCTATTTGCACCATATCCTATGTAGCTTAAGCGGTGTGTGTGATGAGTTTTCCAGTTGTTTTATGTCACCATTATCAACAAATCAGAGGATGAGTCTAGTGGGCCATCACTTGATGATCATAATATCTTGATGGAGTTTTCATATGTGTTTCCAAGGGATATTTTAGCGTTACCTCCCCCACATGAGATAGATTTTCACATTTATTTGGTTCCAGGAGAAAATCCTATCTCACGAGCATCTTATAGGATGACTACCCCTAAGCTCTGTGAGTTCAAGCTGTAGATAAATGGCCTTATGAAGAAATGCCTAATCCATCCTAGTGTATCCCCTTGGGGGCACCAATGATTTTTTAAAATAAGGACAGATCTCTGTGTTTGTGTATAGATTATTGTAAATTGAACAAAGTAACGACCCAGAATCGTTACCCCCTTCCACGTATTGATGATTTGTTTGATTAGATGAAGGGGGCCATAATATTTTCCAAGATATATCTTAAGTCTGGATACCATTAGTTGAGGATCACAGAGGCAGATACTCATAAGACAATGTATACTGAAAATTTCTTCATCTCAAGTGTGGTCAACCATGTTTTCTCCCCCGCAATCAATCCCACATATCTTCTTACTCCATTTGCAAAACATTCAATAAGTGTTGTACCTTATGAACCATTCATTTTGGACCTCCATAGCTCTTTCAATTTATAGATTTTTTTTCTTTATTACATCACATTATGTGATTTTATTAAAAGAATCAACTACATAGTTTCAAGTTAATCTACATTAAATTATATTTCACAAGTAGTAATTTACAAGAACCCATCTCTCACGAACATGAATAATATACTAATATTATTATTTTTTTCTTTTTAAAAGGGATATATTAAAAC
The DNA here is from genome assembly GCA_019776745.2 of Taxus chinensis. NCBI lineage: Eukaryota > Viridiplantae > Streptophyta > Pinopsida > Cupressales > Taxaceae > Taxus > Taxus chinensis. Next base: position 142,749,730 of record CM034149.1, read on the forward strand.
CTGCACATATGTGTATAGATTTATACTAGTTTTTCAAATTTGAAAAAATAAACTACACACTTATCCATACTTTTAAATTTTGTATAATTAATTGTATTTGTATCTTAGAGATTTATGAAGGAATTGATTTGTGACCTAGAGTTGAAGAAGAGATTAAAAATAAAAAATTTGGAGAATTAAGAATATGTTAAAATGTGCTTACCATCTACATATACAATTAGAGAAGGCATCATCATAAGAGTATACATTTAAATTTATGTTTCATTATAAATTTAGGCAGCAACAGGAAAAGTATATGTTTCATTGTTTTTATTTTAGCAGAAATTTAAATTTATGTGAAATTTTATGAATTTACCTAGGTTTACGATTTTAAAAAAAGTATTCTAAATTGAATTTTACTTTTATTTTTTACAGTGATGGCTTCTTCCTTTGGTAATTTGTTTGAGATGATTGAATTAGAGATAGAAAAATTACAATCTATTCTTGAGGATCCGAATATAGTTGGGAAAAACAAAACACATTGTTAAAATATACATGATAGATCTTCAAAAAATACAAAGAAAATTTAAATCCTACAACTCTTTCGATCTTGAGTCACTATAAAAATTTATGAAGGAATTAAAATGAAGTGTGATAGGTGATGTGGGAGATAATGAGGTTGTAGCACAACTTCAAGATAAATAAGTCATTAAGATGTCATGTTGGTCAAGTTATGCATGCCAAAGAAGAATAATGGCATATTATGTAATAAAATGTTCATGTCACCCTTGTGCACCCTTGATTTATCCTATATTTGCGGCCTCCCAAGGCCAATATCCTAATAATGACAAATTACAATTATATTTCATATTGATGGTACATGTTAAGATTCACCTAAACTGAAAGGTCAAGTGTTTATTCATCATTATTTATTTCAGGTAGGGGCGTGGATGAATTACCCATAGACCTACATATAAATATGAGGGAGCTTCTTCAGTTGTTAACGCACACAACTTGTAGAGAGGTCACGACCATTATTTTGTGGCTTTCAGGATGTCGTTATGCCTATCATTATGAGTTCCAATGAGGGTACTATAGAGGGTCTTGGGAGCATTGCTGACGAGACCCAATTCATCTCTTCTAACCATGTGGGTAAGTACCTTGAGAGACATGGTAGCAGCAGTGGTAGAGCTAGTAAGAGTAGTGATGCACATAGCAAGTTGTATGCTTGTGCACATTTGATATCGCTTGATGACTTCAATGTAGTTACAGATTCTACTCAGACACATATGTTGGGATGCGTCATGGTTGCTGAATTGTTGCGTGTATATGAGATGATTTCATGGCACGACGACATTCCACTGTTGGGGGTTTTTGATTTCATACAGTAAAGTGGTACTAGTAGTGTATCTTCTATTCATGGTACTACTACAACTGGTACAGATGGACCTCCTGTAACTGGGATTGTGACACACAAGGTTCATCACTTTTTTTTTCCAATGTGTGAAAATTAAACCCTAATTGAATTAAATTTTATTTTATTTCTTTATTACTTTAAAATTTATTGATATTTAAATAGATATATAAGATCTAGCATTGAAAAATAATATTGAAAGTTTACTTATGTGTTTGGGCTTCTACTTCATCCCATGTTGATGAGTACTGTGATGCTTCACATCCCACATCATTTCCCCATATAACATATACCCAAATCCTGAATGAGCCCAACATGGATCTTGATGTTCAGGGCAAGAGTTAACTTGGCTCACTCAACTCATTATTTGCTAGTGTTGAGGTTGTGGGTCAGTAATAGACAGTTGTTTGTGGTGGTCCCATAGATTTGGAGACACATTCTGTGGATATATATATATATATATATATATATAGGGATATATCAATTTTCTTTATTTTTTAGATTTAATATTTAATCTAACTTGAAATTTGTTAAATTAATGAACTTTGTTCAAAACATTTTTCCATAAACTTCTTACATTTAATTTTTTTTGTTTCACAGGGATCTATGGGAAAAATATCTACACATAGTGTATATAATCCCAACATCCACCCACAGATAGATATTGAGGTAATCAATTACATCTATGTTATATTATTTATCTAGTTAATCAAGAATTATTTATAGAATTTCACTTATAAAATTTACTATGGTATGGTATATATAGTTTCTGATGTGTATATTTATTTTTATAAATGCAAGGTGTAATAGAACCTAGTGAGGGATCTTGTACTCACCCTACTAGATGAAAGAGACTATTTAGTTGATATAATGTACTGTTTCCATCATGTACATGTATATAGTGTTTACACGATATTTTGATATTTTGATACATGACTTAGAGTTTTTGATATATGACTTAGACAAGTACATATATATAACTTAGACATGATTTTGATGTATGAGTTAGAGATTTTGATATATTTCAATTTTAATAATATTACATGTTACAAAATTACATTGATATATAAATATAACCATGTCTTGATGAAATGAGGATTCAAAATCATGTATAATAATATATGTTGTATACTAAAAATGGTTGTAAAAGTATTTTTCATTAGGTATGATCAATATATTTGATAACGTCTGTGAAAAATATGTAATGTGGCAAAAAATGTGTAGGAAACATGTGCTAAGAAATTAATGTATTAAAAAACACTTGTAAAAAAAAGTAATGTAGTAGACAATGTGTGTGCAAAATAAGTATTATGTAGAAAACAATTTTGTGCAATGCAATTCATGTAGAAAAGAATGTGTGAGAAAATGCACTAATATATTGAAAATTTTATAAAAGTATAAAAATATCCCATGGCCAATAATATTTAGGCATGTAAAGATTCATGTGACGTATAAGTAACATATAATGATATGTGAGTTTATAATGATTGGTAATAAGTAAGCGTGTCAAACTAGTACATAAAATAAAATAACATAATCATCAAATGAAGTAAAAATTGGCACATGTCTTTCATAACTAATAACAAAATAAAAGGTAATGAATAAAATATATGTACCATCGATGGATGAGTGTTAAATATATAATATTTTCATCGCAAGTGCATAGTGAGGATGGATGTTATCCTCTAACTCATGCTTTGAAATTTTTTCTTCCTCATGTGGAAGGTTTTTTAAGTGACATTTAGTGCATACCCTACCATTTTATTTATTAGGGGGAAACATATTAGAATTATTAATTCCTATGTTTAAAGCTATGTAAAATGGGTAAAATTTATTTAAAGTGTCCCAATATATGTATTGAGGACCATAAATATGCTTTGTGGAAGGAGGATTTAGAAGAGAAAAATGAGATATATGAATTTGAAATTACAGAGGTATAAAGAAAACATAAATGTGACTCAATAGATGATTGATTAATATTCACGCACGTCCACTGCAATGTATGTGAGCTACATAAGGATCGATATATTATTCTATTAATCCTCAATAATATGATTCCACAATGTGTGTGAGCTACTCGAGGGAAGATGAAAGGAAAGTAACAATAATAATAATGCAATAAATAAATAATATGTTACTCTATCCTAGTCTATATAAATGATACATCAAGTTCATAAATCGATAAAAACAAGAATATACATAAAGAAGAATGAGATTATATAAATATTAATCTTTGTGAAGACACCATTGGTTCATTATCCCCGTAATGGTTAGTAGCACCTTACGAGATATTTTTTTTGGGAACCAAAATAAGCAATATATGAATAATACCTAACTTATACCTAAGTTGGGGAATATAAAGGATTAGAAAAAAATATTATTAAAAATCTTATAATTATTTATTCTAGGCCCAATGTGTTAAAAATATTCCTACAAGTGTAAGAAATAACACACCTAAACCTTTAAGTTGTTTAAGAGAAGTTTGGAAAGTGTAACTAGAATAATAAATGATATTTTGATAATATGATATAATAATAAAATGAAACACAACTTCTAGGGGACATAACCTATATTCAGAAGCTATCATAGATGATTTCATCAACAATAGTTGATGCAATTAACAATTTAAATATCTGCCAATCAATTTTGACAATGGTTGATGCCTTTTGCTTACAACTGCTAATAATGAGTGCCTTAAGGGGAAAGGTTAATGTTAACCAAAATAAGCTCACACTTATTTTTCAGTAAACTAACACCATTTTCCCCCTCTTTGTGCTTCAATCATAATTTTTATATATTTTAAGCACTTAAGGTCCCTTGAAATCATTTTCATCATATAGTAAATTTCTTCCCCTTTCCATAGATATAAATAAGTCCTTCTAACTCCTCATATTTTGCAAGTTACGGGCCGACAGGCCTTGGAAGGATTTTTCGCCAAAAGCTGGCCAGCGGGCCTAGGGAAGATTTTTTACCAATGGAAAAATTGCGGACTGGTAGGGCGGCGGGAGATATTTTGTCATTTTTTACACTTTTCACAAAAGGTACAAGTATAATTGCAGGCCCGCGGGCCCGAGAAAGATTTCTTATGAAAAGTGGAAAAAGTAGGCTTAGAAATGTCTTTTCACCAAACATGGAAAATGTGGGCTAACGGACCCAGGGAAAATTTATTTTAACAAAATTGGGTCTACGGGGCAGCAGAGGAATTTTTTCCCAAGTGTAAATTCAGACCGACAGGTCTGCGGGGCATTTTGGAACTTTTCCACTTTTTACAGAATCAGGTAGTTTTCAAGTGCGAGCACACGAGCCCGCAAAGTCTTTTCACCAAAGGTAAAGTCATAGACCCGCAAAGGTGCCACACGCCTCAACACTGCAAGTTCAGAACGGAGACCCAAGGGACAATCCCCAAACAAGCACTAAGCTTCCACGTGTCCCAGGTCCAAAAAGGGACATAGTCGACTGTTGGAAATTAAAAATGGGGTAGAGCCAGCAGAAGATGCCACTTGTTAACTTGGCGTAGCTTCAAAGACCAAATCCGAAGGAAGTTCCCAAAACAAGCATAGGCTCTCCATTTGGTTAGAGTAAAAAAAGGGACATAGCTAACTGTTTAATCGATTAAGTAGAAGAAGGTCAGTGGAAGCCTCCACGTGTCTCTTTAGCATAACTTCAAAAGTAAAATCCAAAGGAAAACCCTAAATGATTGCAAATCCTCCATGTGTCTCAAAAATGCAAATTCAAAAGAGGCAGCCCAAAGAAGGACCCTGAACTAGCACCAACCTACCACGTGGTCAGAGCTCGAAAGTTGAACTAGCCCCAAATCAGCTAAGTATAAAAGAACCAGAGGAAAGTGCCAAGTGTTGACTCGGTGAAACTTCAAAGGTGAAATTTGGGGGGACAGTCCCAAATAAGTGCTAAGCCTCCACATGTCTAGGGTCAAATGTATGGCGCAACTAAGAAAAAATGACTTAGCCAAAACACAGAGAAATAGAATAGAGCCGCGGAAAGTGCCACATGTCTCACCAGTGTAATTTCAAAGGCGTTGCCTAAAAGGGAGTCCACAAATGACTGCCAACCTGGCACATGGTAAGAGTTCGAAAAGTCTCAGGTCGGCCATTGAAAATTCCAAAGGCCTGCAGAGGCCTCCACATGTCTCGTTCGCGTAACTTCAAAAGAAAAATATCGGGGCAGTTTCCAAATGAGTGCAAATCCTCCACATGTCTCAGGTTGGGCATAGTCTTTGCCAACAGGAGGGACTCAGGAATAATACATAAGAAACCGAGGAGCCCACAAAATCTTCCATGTGCCATTCTGACACAATTTAAAGAGTGAAAGGAAGGGGTTAAATCTTTATGACGCACGAGGTTGCCATGTGGGTCTTGGATGAATGGACTCTTTTAAATATTGCAAGCCCGTGACCCTGATCTTCAGACAGCCATATCTTTCAACTGAGAACTTGTTTTTTAGTGGAAAAGGACGTTTTGGAAATCCCATGGCATCGGCTTCTCATGTGCATCCATTAATGTTTCGGCCTGCCATTTTCTAGGTTGTTGAGTCTCCCACCTACTGCCACGATGAAGAATGGGTTTCCTTTCTTTCCCACTAAGGGACAATGATGGGGGCATGCGTGTTGTAGCGAGACTCTTCATTGTCATAGGTGGATCCAATGCTCTTTCAGGGGTGGTTGGAGTAGGGTTAGAATTCTTCCCTCCTTTCTCTCTTATTCTTCCTATATATTATAAAGGAGGGGTATTTTCTAGGGGGTTGGTCATTGTTTCTCTCCTTCCTCCCTCTCTCTTTCTTCCTTAGGGTAGAATGTAGAGTCTAAGCCTCTTCTCATGGATTTGTAATGGAATTTCCTTGCCTCTTTCACACTGATGATTTACTGTGTGAAATTATGGAGCATCTAAATCTATTTCATGATGCATATTGTGAATCCTTTGCTTATTTTATTATCTCTTCTTGTCTCTCATCTTTGCATGGTATACCATGCATACTCTAATGTTTATTGTAGGTTCTGGAAGCCGTGTTTAATGGGTTTTGAAGTGGTGTCCATGTGAACTTCATCTATGGTCTATGGTGCATCTTTTCCACCCTCTCCTTTTCTCACCTCTCTCCACTTCAGGCAGTTTGGATTTGTGATCAACGACTTCCTTTTCTGGTGTATCACCCCTTAGTGTAGGCTCTCTTTCACTTTCTCTCTCTCCCTGAATCCTTGGATGGTTAGATTTGGATAGGTTAGTTTTTTCTATGCTAGAGTAGCTTGTGGTAGGTAGTTTAGGAAGAAGGAACCAACCTTATTTGGAGTTCCATCTCAAGTATGTAGCTCTCACAGCTTGAGAGATGGTCCCATATTGTGCAATCACACCAAATGCCCCATTTTAGATTCAGGACATTTAGGGGTGCTATGATTTTATAACAATAGTTTTGGCACACCCGGTGGGACAAGTATGAAGCACGTTACCACTTCATTTCATCAAGTTGATGTGGTCTTGGTGTGATTCAACCTTTTGAGGCACATGCAAAGCACATCTGGTGATTCCATCTCATCAATGACCCATTCTCTGAGTTACAAACCTTTTCCATCCATTTCCACCCATATTCATTCATATTTCTTTCCACATCCTTCATTTCCATCCATTCTATGAAGTTGTTTAACCATGACTTAATTTCCATCTTAGAACTCACATTCACATCAGTAGCAGTGCATTTTTCCTCCAAAGTATTTCTTTACTCCTCCAAATCAACATTAGGATAAGATCCAGAATCATCATGCTTACCCATATGAACAGTGTCAGATCCACTTTGGCTATGGAGCTTATCAAGAACAAGGCTATGCATACAGTGATAATAGTCAAACTGAGAATTATTGTTCACTAGAGAAGATTCAAAAAATAGAGGCTAGCATGGTGCATTCTAGGGATGCAGCTCAGATGAAGGCATTCAAGATTGGTTGCAGGGCACCTTGCCCATGGGTAGGACCTATGCCAAGACATTTCATCCCTAAGGAGAAGTTGGAATTTATGATTGATATGTTTCCCCAACTTACGCAATGGGCTGAGGAGATAGAGGCCTACGAACGTGGTGTTAGGGAGCCTTGTCAATGGATAAGTCATGCACCATCATCTAGTTATTTCCTCTCCATTCCCCAAGCAGCACCATCTCAACTTGAGATTAAATTTCCAAGCTTCCCATCTACTTCCCTAAGTGTTGGTTTCCCTTATCCATCTCCTAGTCTTCCATCTCATCTCAACTCTTATTCCCTTTTCCCTTCCAAACAGTCATCTCCTCCAAACAAATAAGAAGTTCCACTTCCCTCACCACCACAAACAAACTAAAATCTGGTTGAAACCACATCCAATCCTCCTCTTGCCTTCCCAATTCCATGTGGGGAAGAGATTCCAAAGACCAATCAAGGAGAACAACAAGAAGAGGAACCCAATAGAGAAGAAATGATAAAAAAATCTTAAGATTTGGGTTGTCATATTTGGGTTTACAAAGATCCCCTTGATGGTTAAGCCAATAGAGGAGGTCAAGGTTGAAGAGCCAGTGGTGGCTGAGCCTAAGTTTGTAGAAGAACAAGAACAAGAACAAGAAGGAGAATATAGGCCTACGGGCATGAGATGGATTTCTTATGAAAAGCTGAAAAAGCGGGGCGTCGGGCATAGAGATGTCTTTTCACAAAACGTGGAACATGCAGGATGGTGAGCTCGGGTATGATTTCTTTTCCCAAAAGTGGGTTTGCAGGGCCACAGAGGAAATTTTTCCCAAGTGTAAATTTTGGAACATTTCCATTTTTCACAAAATGGTGCAGTTTTTAAGTGCGGGCCCGCAAGCCCGCAGAGTCTTTTCACCAAACGTAAAGTCACAGACCTGTGAAGGTGCCACATGCCTCAATGGTGTAACTTCATAACAGAGACCCAAGGACAGTCCCCAAACAAGCACTAAGCTTCCACATCCTAAGTCTGAAAAGGGACAGAGTCGATCGTTGAAAATTCAAAATGGGGCAAAGCCAGTGGAAGGTGTCACGTGTTGACTTAGTGTAGCTTAAAAGACCAAATCTGAAGGTAGTTCCCCAACAAAACACATGCTTGTCACATGGTTAGAGTAAAAAAAAGGGACAGAGTCATCCGTTTAATCAGCTAAGTATAAGAAGGTCAGCTAAAGCCTCCACGTGTCTCTTTGGCGCAACTTCAAAGTTAAAATATGGAGGCAGACCCTAAATGAGTGCGAAGCATCCACATGCCTCAATGATGCAAATTAAAAAGGTGCAACCCAAATAAGAACCTTGAACTAGTGCAAACCCGCCACGTGGTTAAAGCCCAAATATGGAACCGGCCCCAAATCAGCTAAGTATAAAAGAATCGACAGAAGGTGCTACGTGTTAACTCAGCGCAACTTCAAAGGTAAAATCTGGGGGGATAGTCCCAAACAAGCAATGAGCCTCGATGTGTCAAGGGTCAGACGTATGGCCCCACCAAGCAAAAGGGACTTAGCCAAAACACAATGAAATAGAAAACAACGGTGAAATGTGCCATGTGTTTTATAGGTGCAATTTCAAAGTCATGGCCCAAAAGATAGTCCCCAAAAGAGCGTTAACCTGCCATGTGGTTAGAGTCCAAAAAGGGTCAGGTCGGCAGTTGAAAAGTTCAAAAGCTTGCGGAGGCCTCCATGTGTCTCATCCGTGAAACTTCAAAAGAAAAATCTTGGGGCAGTTTCCAAATGAGCGTGAAGTCTCCATGTGTCTTTGGATGGGCACAATCTCCACCAACAAGAGGGACTAAAAAATAATACAGAGGAAACCAAGGATCCCACAGAATCTGCCACATGTCAGTCTGACGTAATTTCAAGAGAAAAAGGAAAGGGGTTGAATCTTCATGATGCACGAGGCTACCATGTGGGTCTTACACAGATGAACTCTTTCAAATATTGCAAGCCCACGACCCTAATCTTCAGATAGCCATATCTTTTAACTGGGAGCTTGGTTTTGAATGGGAAAGGATGTTTTGGAAATCTCATGGCGTCGGCTTCTCATGTGCCTCCATTAATGTTTCAGCTCACCATTTTCTAGGCTGTCAAGTCTCCCACCTACCACCATGATGAAGAATGGGTTTCCTTTCTTTCCTAGTAAGGAATGGCAATGGGGGCATGGGTGTTATAGTGAGACTCTTCATTGTGGTATGTGGATTCAATGCTTTTCTATGGGTGGTTGGAGTAGGGTTCAAATTCTTCCCTCCTTTCTCTCTTATTCTTCCTATATATTGTAAAGGAGGAGCATTTTTAGGGGGTTGTTCATTGTTTCTATCATGCCCTCCTCTCTCTTTCTTCCTTAGGGTAGAATGTGGAGTCTAAGCCTCTTGTCATGGCTCTATAATGGAATTTTCTTACCTCTTTCCCATTGATGATGTACTGTATGAACTTATGGAGTAATAAAAAAAATTTCGTGATGCATATTGTCCATCCTTTGCTTATTTTATTGTCTCTTCTTGAATCTCATCATTGCAGGGTATACCATTCATAATACGATGGTTATTGCAGGTTCTGGGAGCCATGTTTAATGGGTTTTGAAGTGGTTTATGTGTGAACTTCATTTCTAGGTTGTGGTGTATCTTGTCCACCCTCTCCTTTTCTCACCTCTCTCCACTTCAGGAAGTTTGGATTTGAGTTCAGCCACTTCCTTTTCTGGTGTGTCACCTCTTAGTGTAGGTTCTCTTTCACTTTATGTCTCTCCTTGTATCCTTGGATGGTTAGATTAGGATAGATTAGTTTTTTCTGCACTAGAGTAGCTTGTGGAAGGTAGTTTAAGAAGAAGGAACCAACCTTCTCTGGAGGTCCATCTCAAGTCTACAGGTCCCACAGCTTGAGAGATGGTCCCATGTTGTGCAATCACATCGAATTCCCCATTTAAGACATTCGGGGATGCTGTGAGTTTGCAACAACAGTTGAAGTATGTTGAGATTGAAAACAAGTGCACCACGAGTTTTTTTAATCACTGGTGAAAAAATGGGGTAAGTAGAAGCCAATATAAAATATGAATGGTTTCAGGCATGCCATAAAACTATAATAAGTGATTGTATAAGATGCGATGATGAAAATTATTAGAATTTGAACAGGAAAAATGTGAATATTACTGAATCAATGGAGTAAGATTCATATTGGGTTCACCAAATTTAGTTTAAGCTAATGTCTAGTAAAAAATAAAAATACTCTATGTATTATAAATGATACACAATTAGTCCATTCATAGAAAAAATAGTTGTAACCAACTCTATCAAATAATATAATACATAATGAAACATATATTCATGATCAACAACCTAGTGTAACAAACTATATATCTCTCAACCCACCAATTACAAAATCCATTTAATGGTAAGTTCTAACACCCATAAGGCAATTGGGAATATAAGGACAATATAAACCTTTTACTCTAAATATGCAATACAAATACTAAAAATGTAACTAAATTCTAAAAACAAGTTAAAATGTACATATGTTTAAAAAACATAGCTAATGTGATATCGGTTAAATGTCTTACATATATTACAATCAGCCCTACTAATAATTACAACCCTATAGTATGAGCTTAAATTCATAGCTAGAAAATTTAATCAATAACATTAATAAGAGGGGGATATAAGGTTTAATTTATACGAAGCAATTTGTCAAATATATATGCCAAAGTAACAAATAAAATAGAGAAAATATTCCATTCAAAAGACATCAATATATAATATTATATTCCTTCAATATAATACCAAGTGGCTCATCTTGTTGTTCAATGACCTTTAAATTTTTTTCAGGACCTTCTACATCTAGTATCCATTTTTTGCGTGGACCATGTGTACTCTTCACCTGATGCAATTGTAACGTGGTAGAAAATATGTGATGGGTGTAATTATACACCTTCTTGTTTGCTTCATAATAAACAAAGTGAACCCAACTTTGGAGGGTTTTCAATTGTTAATATGTTCCCTACACTACAACCGAGCTAGAATACAATGTTGTCTCCTCATTTGTTATTTTACATGTTAGATTTTTTCTCTCTTTTGTGCAATGCAATAAGTGGTACTCCACTTTTTAAATATTATCTTCTTCTGCAATGATTGCAAATGCATCACCTACAAATAATTAATTGTAGAAGAAAGGTTTTGTGTTAGAATTAAATTTAGAGAAATATTCAATGATATATATACTATAAATTATATATATAATTCAATGATCAAATACAATCCTTTTAAACAAAAAGTAACTTGTTTAACAAGTCCATATATGTGGTCATAATCAGATGAAATCAAGGGTACATATTCAAAACTATCATCATGATCAAATCCATATGCGTTATCCACAACTAAAGGAACTTTAATCCACTCACCTAAATACGCACATTTTTTACTATTGCACTCTGAATATGATTTTGTCATACATTCATAACAAAAACAAGAACAATATATTTTACATATTGTCCAGTTATTACTATCCATAGTCATCACAAAGTGTAAAAACCTATAATTAGGAATCCTTTGACATACATGCTTTGTCCTTTGATCAATACCTAATTAATCATGTACAAAATCAATAAAGTTTAAAAAACATAAAAATTAAGAAAAAATAATTTTTACATGTACATAATTTTATGTGTAACTTGTAATCAATTTCACATTGAGATACTGTTGTTTTAAATACACGTACCTTTTATCTCCCAAACAAACTATGTGTGGGGTTGAAGTCAGTGAGGTTAAAACATGAACTGAAAAAATGTTTTTTACACCATTATACAATAGTATGGGCATAAATCAATTAATCTCCCTAATAATAAAAGCCTTGTTTTTGTAGATCACGTTTGATGTATGCACCCACACCATCGTGTTATCCCTTCCCATGACCACTCTAAAAAAAAATCCATAAATGAGGTATTTTGTGATAACGATGATAGTGACTGAGTGCAAAGAAAGGGCGAGAGGATTTGAATTGTGATGTGTAACCATCTAACCAAACAAAATGTTGATCTATTTTTACTCCTCGCTGATGAATATATTAAAAAAAAAATCAAAACAATGTTGTAAAAATTTGATGATCATTGTCATCACTCATATAGAAGTGGTACTCCTTTTTAATCAATCGCTTCATATTTGTACTTTCAACCCCATCCAATTCAATTTTGCATGCCTATAAAATACTTTAACCATGATGGTAACCTGATTAATATGATAATATTGTGTTTAAATCTCTTTTTTACGATAAAATGATTAATTCTCAGCAAAATCAATGATGGACAATAGGGAACCAATAGGGAATGTGTCTCTATTAGTCTTGAATTGTGTAAATTTCCACTTTAAATAGTGATAATGATTGATGGACTGACTAATCAAACTTTGGAAACTTTACATGAATGCAGCAATGGGTGTTTACTCTTCTACCAAGAACGACCTAGTTGCATTCTTTCCAAGACATGTTGAATATTTGATGCATTTGAACCTACGAAAACAATACAGAATGGACAACTTGTTATATTGATTTGCAATAAAAATGAAAATAAAAATAAAAATAAAAATAAAATATGTACATCTAATTTTAAAATTAATTAAATATTTTCTTTATTTAATAATAAGCTCTTGTAAATCACCATTTGAACTGTGTCCAACTCTTCATTTGTTTTTGGAAATAATTTCAAGTCCTCACACTTGTCACAAACACCCTTTATGCAAGCCATATGATTGTCAACATGATCATCAAATATTGTGCAAACAATAGTAGCTATGAATTCACTCACATGTGTAGGGAGGCATTTTCTGGACTATTCAATTCTTGTCATAATTTTTATACACCTAAAAAACATAAATTTTAAAATACATAAATTAAATTACGTCTCATAAAACAAAATTTAATCAAATTTTTAATAAGCATATAAATGAAAGCACACCTCAATATATGATATATAATATTTTTGTATCTGATAGTGATAATCAAAATTAATGAGATACTAGAAACAATATGTTTCAAGAACATTATCTGCTTGCACATACCAAGGCTTCGAATTCTAAAAAAATCATTGCCCAATTTTAACATCTACACATTATTATGTAAACTTGATGTACATCTCATGTTGAGTTATTTTGAGCCAATGGTTTATATATTCATCATATTTATTGTGACCTATCACGTGTTTTAAAACATCCATCACATTTGGAGAAGGATGAGTCCTCTTAGTCAAAAAATCAGAAACTATCTTCACAATATTATCCTTAATTTTATGTTATTTTTGGCACTTGGTGGGTGAATATTTTTTATTTATGCCTTGCCGATTGCTTTTTGGAAAGCATAGGGGGGGCTGATTTTAGCACAGTTATGCTACAAAATTGATTGTAGTATTTCACCTTTGAGTAATAGAATGACTAGCTTTTCCTCCATTCTTAAGCTTCTTGCAGTGTGTAAGTTTTAGCTGTGTATAAGTGAGTATTTTATTCCTTTGCATATAAATAACCTTACAACACCTTCATCAAGTAAATTTAATTTTTTTGCAATCACCTAAGTGTTTTTTAATTGCCTTAGTGATTATAAAACCTATTTAAAATAGAGTTGATTGAAGCCATCAAATCTTAATCTTGTCTTTAAGTGTGTTTATGTAAGATCAAGCCCCACAAAAATTTTGGTGTATCACCTTTGCAATATTTCATTTTTACATTTCTTCTAACCCTCAATCGAGAAAAATTTAGAAATTTAGTAATACATATAGGGAACCAACCCTCTCTGGAGGTTCTCATTAGTACGAGGCACGCACAATTCAGAGGAGACCCCATTGTACCAGGTAAATTAAGATTCATATAGCCCATCCAGTACAGAGGTGTACTTTGGAATGATAACAATTTTTTAGCACACCCAATGGGACCAACATTCATATTTTTCATAGTTTTTCCAAGTTTTATTTTTTCTTTGAAAAATTCAACTCTTTGGAGGTAATTTTCTAATTAGATCTGATTTTTTTTGGGCCAAACGACCTAATTTTATTTCCAGCAAACCTATTTTCTCAATGTCCCATCTTTTATGAGGACGTGCAACCATGACATCAATTCCTCAATTAAATTCCTCTATTCCAAAGTTATATCAATTAGATCTATGCCCTTTTTACCAATATCATCCTCTAGATAAGAACAATAAACCTTATCACAATGAGTATGAGCATGATCCAAACTTTATAAATCAATATGGTCATCATTGTAATCCTTATGATGTTCATAATCAAGGTTATGTACGGTATGCATATCAACTGTATGTAGGTTATGGAAGCAATTTCCAACTAAAGGAGGATTTTAAAAGTTGTGTTGAGAGAATATAGTATATTTGGAAAGATGCAAATGAGAGACTAAAAATTTGGTAAACAAAACATCTCGGTGTAGATAATCCCTATCAATGGGAAGGTCATGTACGTAGTTGGCTTAGCCTAGAACAAAATATTCATGAAATAAAAAACTCTCTCCCTCAATTGGATGATTGTACTATGTATTTTGAAGCATTAGAGAATGATAAACACAAGGTTGAGGAGCCATGTCAATGGGGTTTTCTCACTTACCTTCCTCATCAAAATCTAATTCCTATTTCCTATCAACCAATGCAACCCATCTATTAGGTTCCAAGTTTTCTAAACATTGTAATTTCCAGCCCCTCTACTACCATATCAAAGTTTAAACCATTACCCATTCTCCAATTATTTCCAAATCAAGTTGTGACCCAACCCACCCGTCCTCTCTAATTACCAAGCCCATTCTAGGAAGGGGACAAGGAAAAAATCATCAAAGGAGGGAAGCCAACTGAGGATACTAGTAGGGGTAAATACCTGGATAATTTGATTTTGGAATTCCATGTTTGAGTTTGATCAGGTTCCGCAGCTACAGGAGGTGTAATTGTTAGAGCATCAACAAGATTTAAATCAGCAAAAAAAGGTTAAGCAAGATCTTCATTTTTCTCTTAAGATACAAGGTACAGTTAAAGTTTTAAATGAGCATACAAATGATTTTGTGTTTCAAACCAACAGTTTTGAGGTTGTACCATCTTATCATTTAGAAAATGATCTAGTTATAGTTGTTGGCTTAACTGTTGCTGATATAAATATTTTTAATTTCGAGAATGAAAATTTGCTAACAATATATGAAAGGCTACCCATAAGTGGTTATGAAATACATTTTAAAGAAGATGATTTCCATATCAAATATGAAGAAACATCACCAGATCTAGATCTGCTTTATGATGTACAACAATATATTTCTAGCCTCACATCCTCTCTGATACATGAGAGTAATCATAAGAGCAAGAAATATCAAGAAAAAATTAGCTTGTATTAGCTTCTAGACAACCAATTTGAGGAGGACATTGAAGAGGATCATGTTTCCCATGAGGAATGAATAGATGATTTTGAGATTTTAAACCTTAGGATAGATCGAAATTACGAACAACGAGATGAATCAGTAGTTGTTGATGATATAAGGAAGTTAAAACAAGCAGATTAGTTTTCAAACCAGCTTCTGAATGTGCTTCATTATGAAGAAAAAGGAAAGGAAACAATACAAATCAAACAAACTAGTTTATTAGTTGTGACAAGACCTTTTCCAATTAGGTACTTGGTTGATTTGGAGTCAACATCATAAGTACCAACACTTTTGCTTGATTTAAAGCACAACCATAAGCTTCAAATTCTTAACATTCAGCCTAGATACCTCCAAAACAAGACTTCATATCCGATAGTGGTATTTTTCACATATTGGATTGATCTTCTGAACATGTTAAAGGTAAAATTATTGTTCCCATCTTTTCCATATGATCATATTTTAAATTTGAGCTTATGGTTATGGTTTTTTAGGAAAGGATGCTATTTCACATAGCCTGTATTAGGATATGTTTATCTTCTCATTTACTGTTGGTTAGAGTAGGTTAGTATAGGTTTATTTTATACAGAATAAGTGCTTTTGCACACTTTACATGCTTCACCTTGGAGAATGTATGCTTTTTTAGCTTTAATAGGTGTTTGTATTTCCTCCAAGTGCAATTCTACACACTATTTAGTTTCTTTTTTCAAATTTTATTTGGGGATGTTTAAGTATCTATCAGTATTATGTAGCCTTTGGAATGCATGTTTAGGATTGGTACATGTTTTCAGTTGGCAGCTGGAAAATCAACTTTAAGGGCTTCTTGTTAGTTAGCATACAACCAAGAAAGCACAATTGCCAAGATGTTGACCAATTTTGGTCAATCATCAAAGGGGTTACACAAAAAAATTCATTTGCAAAGTTCTAGGCAGTGTTGGAAAGAATTGAAAGCAAAATGGTAGCTATAGGTGTTGTTCTAGGGTGCAACACCTCACATATGTTGTAATTCTAAGTATCATCCTCAACAATTTCCTGTAGAATCCTTAGAAGACTAAATGTATGGCCTTGGTGAAGGTAGGAAGAGAAATATACATCAGAAGTTGTGCGTCATAACAACAAGCACAATTACATTTTGTAGAATTCATAAGAGCTTTTAGTTTGTAATCAATGATGTTGTTCATGCTATTATAAATCAAATAAATTACATATGCATATAATTCAAGTTATTTCTTTATGTTTAAATGATATTACCTTATGTGTTCAGTTGTTAAGTTCATTCCACATTTACAAGTTACAGAAATTAAATGCAAAAGGAAATAAATAAATCAATTATATAAATAATTCCATTTATTTGTGAAGAAATAAAGTTTCCCACACAAGCTGTGGAAGCTAACTTATGTGTACAAGAAAAAATAAATACATATACATAAAGTTATAAATAAATGAGGAGAGAGGAAACCCATCATTTCCAGAATGATTTTGTTTCCCCCTTTGCTCCCCGCTTGCATCTACATCATCTTCAATGCTCCTCTTCTAGAATTGCAATACATGTTGACAAAAATAGTCATTATTAGAGCTTCATGTGTTCTCAGTAATTTTGTACTTATAACTTCAGGGAGATGAATTTCTAAACCAAGTACATATAAGAATTCATAATGGAAATCCAAAAGCTAAAAATAAATGTTAAAGTAGGTATTTACCTTAGCTCATGTTTTCCTAAGTACTTTACTTACATTTATTATATTTTTCCGCATCCACTTATGTGTGTGGATGTTTCTTTTTATTTATTTAGATACTAGGGGGATATTATCTAGTTGTTAGGTATATTTCTTTCCTTGATCTATAGTATTGACTAGATCCTTGATGTCTAGTTCTCTCCTATTCTTTGATGACTAGTTCTTTACTTGATTTATGGCTTGATCTACGACCTTGACTAGTTCTTAGATTGTTATTCCTTGCCTATATAAGCAAGACCCATTCTCATTGTATTTCATTGAGTTCCATAATAATATATGATATTTTTTCTCATTTGTGTGCAAAGGTTTATGTAAACTTATTACGATGAATTTCTTTTATCGTATTCATCATGGTGTTTGATTAAAATCTATGTTATTGGCTCGATACAATCTGGTTAACATTCCTTTTATGGGATTAGAGTAGGAGATTGCTGTTGACATCCATCTGCAAGTTTTTTTCTGTAAACATTTTGTTTTAGTATATTCATATATTACAATTTTTTTCATATTTTATTGTTGCATATGTTATGGTCGTACGAGGGCTTAAAGCTTGTGATTCCTACTAGTAGGTGCTTAACTCTAGCACCGTTCAATTTATTTGTGTGGTGAAGACAAGATAATTTTATTTTGTTTTAGTGGCAACTAAAATAAACAACAGAGCATAAACTTGTAAAGCTTGTATCTTTTGATCAGAAACTCATATTTGAGTGTCGTTATTTGAAAAAGTGCTTGTCTTTTCGTGCTCTTTCTATTTGAAATATTTATTTTAATAATTTCATTATAGTTGTAAAGTGCCATATTGTAACATGCACTCCTTATAAAATGTCAAAATTTTGGGGGGCTCTTGTTACATTGCTTGGTTCTTGCATTTATTTTGGTGATTTTTTTAGAATGGCATATACTTCTGCATTAGATCATGTTGAGCCATTACCAAAAAATATTTACCACACATGGAAACCAATAATGGAAACAATAATTAAGTGGAAAGTATTACGGGCTTTAACTTCTTCAAAACAACCAGTGTTCACTAGAGAATATGAGAAATTTCAGTACCAGTGCAAATTTTATGAGTGTTTGGGTTTGATAGGAACTTATGTAAGTGAATGTCTTTTATTTCATTGAGAAAAATGTGACTCTCCTTTCAAAATATGGGATAAATTAGAAGATTTATTTGGTAAGGTAGATCATATCAGAGCGATGCAACTTGAAATTGAGATCACCTCTCTTATACCTGAAGATTTTCCAACAATTATAGACTATCTTACCAAGTTCACGCATTTGTTGACACGATTGAATGGGAGTGGAAGAGATAAGAAAAATGAGGAGTGTGTTTACTTGATTCTATCTAAGTTGAGAGGACAATTCAAAAAAAATTCTTCAACATTTTTCTCTAACATGGATGCCTTAGGTGAAAAATTCAAAATACCTGACTTAGAAACATTTTGTGAAAGAATTACTAGGGAAGAATCCAAATTGTCTCACCTTGAGTCTTCTACCTCTCAAAATCATTAGTTGCATCTAATCTAAAGGGCAAGCGAAAACCTAAAAATAAAACCAAATCCACCCATTCTCCATCTCAAAATGCCCCTAAACCCAAAGAAAATAACTCTAAACTCAACCATTAATTGAATCAAATAAAATGTGTGGGACATCATGATTGCTATTGTGTTTTGGTTATTATTATTTTGACTGTATGCCATACTAAAATTTCTAGATTGTTAAGGGAATTTAAGGATAAGAAAATTAGCTAGAACGGTTGCCTTGTTATAAATTGATTGTGATATCATTACTCTTCGATATTGTTTTATTATATTTAATCTAACATTGTGACTGAACACATAGACATCATTGCACATAGAAGTACCTTTAAATATTAATAGATGAAAGACATTAACACATTGTGATATGGAAGTTGAAGGATAGACTTTACAGTAACCGAACTGATTAACTTTTGATAGACATTAAGTATGGAGGATAATGATGTGTTGTCAGTTTAGATATATGTTTATATTTAGAATTAGTTTTTTATTGATGTTTATTATGATATTCAAAGTTATTTTATGATTCTTGATATTGGAGAATTGGAAAAATTGTGAATGAGTGAGATTATTTCTTAAATTAGATGATTCAGTTGGTTTATGATCTTAGTTGCAAACTGATGTATGAGTAGAATAGAAATGTTGAAAATTAGAGTAATTGTTGAATTACTTGGTCTTAGCAATAATAGTTATGATATTTGAAGTTGAAATTGATATGTAGCTATAAGTGTTTTATTAGTTCGACATCGTTAATATGGCCATGAGGCCAGAGGGGTATTGTGTGATTTTGCAGGTAATTATATCACAACAATAAACTATGGGGGATAGGAGACAAAAAATGAAGGGATGTGGGGTATTGGCAACTAGTCACCATGGCAAATTGTGTAATGTTGTTGTTTTGTTATTTGTTATTAGGGGTTTTCCATGGGGCGATGGCCCAATTATGACCAAGGGTTTGTGTGTAGTTCTTTTCATTTCTTTTATTTAATTTTCGTGTATGTGATTTAATTTGTGATGTAATTCCATTTTTATCATTAATTGGTTTATGTGTCTTAATTAATTTAACTAATCATATTATTAAGCTAATTTTGGACGTGACAAAAAGGATTCATTTATTAGAGTGGTTGGGTCTTTACTTCTTATTTTTATTAGAGTGTATATTATTTTGAGTGTCGTACACTGCACCCTGCTTGGAAAAGTCGGAATTGGGCTTAATGGTCATTTTTGGAGGCTTTTGGGACAAGGTAAACTTGTCCCATGCCACTTAATTTCTTATACCAACCCTACCTATGGGTTGGGGGGTCAAAAAAAGACCCCATTACGCATTTTGGAAGGCAAAAGGTTAGATTTAATTGCACTATATTACACGTGTTTAAATTTTGTCCTTAAGGGGTGTGTATTGGAGAGGTGTGTGTAAGAGGTTTTTCATTCCTCCTAACCACCCATTTATTATGCCTTGGGATATGGGTTTGAATTGGGTGATGTGGGATGGATAAGAAATGATATGGCATCCTACATGGAACCACGTCTTCTCCCTCTCCCTCTTTTCTATTTATTGGATTTTTGGCAAGTATTGGGGGTTACTTTCCTTTTTTTGGGGAACATTTGTAATTTCGGAGAGATTTATTGAGAATGGAACTTGGATTGGATGGTGGTTGCTTAGGATTTTGGAAGGCTTTGAGCTTGTTGTGTAATGATACTATTCATTTGTGAGGTAGATCTTCACCTTTGTTTTTACCTTGCTATTTTCTTGTGCTCTTATTTGTAGATGTTGATTGTTACATTGGTTATGATTGTTAGAAATAGACCTGATTCTTCGGTTGTGGGAGAAATAGAAATGGGGGTAAAACTTGAGGGAAACATAACATAAATGTTATTGGGTATTTTAGGAGGAAGTTGGGTTGGGATGTCCACCTTTTTGATAAATATGTTTTGTGTTTATCTTGTTATTTTATTGAGGGAGGAATAAGAGTGTTGTGTGTATTGTGATGAAGTTTATGGAGGCTCATAGGTGGACACCCAAGCCCTTGGGAGGCATAAGAAGAACCTACATGTTCCTTTCTCTTCCATGGCTTTAGTATGAAGCCTTTTTGTTTTGATATTTGTTGGGTTGTTCCAAAATTGGTATTGTTTTATTTATTTGATTGTCTTATTTGAATGTGTATGTGGAAGCCATTTTTGAGTTTCCATGGTTGTCTAAATAACCCTCACTGCTTCCTTGTCGGGGCTTGAGGGCTAATGAGGAAGAAGTATTCTCTCCCTCATTGGATATTTTGGTTGGGTGGAGAGTGTTGCCTACTCCCCCATTTTTTTTGTGCATGACTTGATGAGATGGTGCAGCTCAATAGAATAAGTACTCTTGTTGGGAAAAGGCATGTGGAGTTGAGATTTGATCTATTATGGCTTTAAAACTTGTAAATTTTACTAACACTATATTGGACGTAATCTTATCCATCGGTTGTAAATGGTTTATTATGATCTATATTACTTCATGTGAATGTGAACTTTGTAATGATAGTGTAATGGAAATTAAACTCTCACAAATCAAAAGTAATGTTTAAGGGTTACATTACAAATCTATTTATTCTGAAAGGTTGGTGCTCTTGGATGAGAAATAAATATTGATTACTTGCAATATTGAAAATCCTTGTTTACTTGAATCTTGAATTAGATTTAATTTAATATTGGTTTGTTTTAGCTTATCCTTCTAGGTGTGTAAAAAAGATTCGATATTTTTTTATCATTAAGACATTCCCCTTTGCTGCAATAGGAATCGTCTTAAGTAAATGGATAATTTACATCTTATCATACCCTTAAGAAACTATCTAATTAAATTGAAAGTGGTGATTTGGTTAAAATTGGTAAACTCTCAAATTTATTTATTTATTTTCTCTATCTTATATACCTTCGTAGATGCAAAACCATACTCCTATGAGTTTTATAATTTGTAAAGTTCATTCTTTTCCACATCATTTGAAAATTCCTACTTCGAAATTTCACTGTTAAACACACACACACACACACACACACACACACACACACACACACACACACACACACACACACACACACAATAAACTAAACATATATCAATAATATACAATGATTAATTTCACAATTTATAATGTCGTTATATAAATATCATTAGAAAATAATAAAACATGTTTATTAATAATAAATATTAACATATTTATAAATATATATTTATACTTAGTATTTATTTATATATTGATCCATGTTAGAAATTAAATAAAATAATATTAAAACTTAAACTTGTTTGAAATACGGTTGAGTGGAAAGTGGAAATAGTTACAAAAACAATTAAATTTTATTATGATTTTGTCATGGTGGGTCGGCCATAGGCTGCGGCGTGTGTGTAAAGGTTTATTTTTTTGTTGTTTAGTAAGAAAGAAGGTTATGGGGGAGGGGCACCAACACCACCCCCAACCCATACCTGAATATGGGGTGGGGGTGGGATCGGCAGCCCTCTCCCCAATATTATAAACCCCCGCACTTTTAACTTAACTGAACTGCTAATGTACTACGACCAACCACTGAAAATAAAACACGACCAATGCAATATGGCGTGGTCACATAAATTTTGTTACTCAGACTCACTAAATAAAAACAACCTAGTAAAAATGAAATCCACAACTTTTTTTTTGTGTTTGCTTGATAAAATATATATTCAGGCCGAATAGTTTTATATATATAGTCAACCCTATTTGAGTAAATCCTTCAAAAAAATGAATATTTAGGTTTTCTGGTTATTACCCAAATGGGTATGCTCACAATATTGTTTATACATTTAACTTGCAAATAAAAATATTATTTCAAAAAAAAAATATTGAAAAAAGATCATTACCCAAAATACAAATGATTAGATCATTGTGTTAAGCACAAGATGTTAACAAAAATAAACTTCAAATCCCCTCTCATGGCCTCCATGGTTTCATCTTCTTGCCTTCTTCCTCAACCTGAAAATACAAACAAGAGAAAATGAGAGATTAAGTTTAGAAAATGAATATATGAGGAACCATAAGGATATCTAGGGTTACTTTTGTATAACCTAAATCTAAGGGCTAGGAAAGATTAGATCTAATCATGTAGGATGCACCCTAAATCTCTTAAGTGATGGGGTATTTAAGTGGGAATGTTATAAATAAAATAGGTGTGTGTAATGTTAAATGGGGCCTAAGGGGTTACACTAAGTTGTGCAGCTTGCCCCATTTAAAATAATGAACTTAATATAAGTTGCATGTTTTTAACAATGCAAGATTATTATCCTAGTATGATTTAATATAAAATTGATTTTGTACCTTAAAGAAAATTAATTTGAAAAGGGAATAATGGAGTTATGTTTTGAAAAGCTAATGAAGATTATTTAAATAAATTTTTGGAGCCTTGTTAGTGAAAGAATAAAAACGTAATATTAATTTTGAAAAAAAATGGGGCAATCTAAATTAGTCAATAATTGTTTTCCAATGCCTTGTAATTGTTTAAAATTTTATAATCTAGATTAGATTAAATCTTGGCTAATGCCTTGAAACCTTTAAAAAAAACCTTATTCCATAATTTTCCTTGTTTGCTTTCGGGTTTCGCAGGGATTTATGTGGGAAAAATGTGGGCGTTACACAAATGATGATGACAAAAATATTAATATTAATAAGGATAATAAGAATATATTTTTAACTATTAATAATAATATATTTTTTTAACAACATTATTATTAATAATTTATTTTTATATTATAAATTGTAAAAATTCAATTAAAAAACCCTAAACCGTAAACATGTACAAAAATGAAAATGATGTGATAATGGAAGATGCAAATAACCATGACCAGTAAGATGGAGATCATATTGATGATCATAATGGTGAAGATGATTAAATTAATCATGACGATGATGACAATGAAGAAAATGAATAAGATTATAATGAAATGAAAATGACGGCAAAGACCATGAAGATCATGAAGACATAGATGAGGAAAATAACAACGATGATCACGATTGAGATAAAGATAACCATAATGATAAGGATGATGTTTGTGATGCCTATTACTATTACTGAAAATGATTATATCGACCATTAAAATAATGTTAGTGATTATGATGATGATGAAAACAACAAAAACATCGAAGACGATGACGATTGTGACGATGATGATCATTAAGATGATGATAACCATGATATTACTAATACTATTAATCACATTATTATTAAAATAATATTTTTATTAATAATAACTAAATGAATATTAATAATAATAATAATTATTATTATTATTATAATATTTTTTTCTTATAAATTGTAATAATAATATCGATATTAGTACTAAGATTAGTACTGGTGATGATGATGATGATGATGGTTTTTATGATGGCGGTGATAATGATGATGAGGATATGACAATGACAATGATAACCAATGGTGAATACGGCCCGATCACTATGATGACAAAGATAACGATGACAATGATGATGATCGTGACGATGAACATGTTGGTGCTCAATTTAATCTCACCTTGTTTGTTTGAAAATTTCTCAGTCCGCATGGTTTGATGTATTTTTTGTTTCACTGTAAAGATGCGTGAAACTCTTTGCCTTCACTATGGTGTCATTTTTCAGTCTTTTCCTTTGGTCGTGGATCACGTTGAGCCAGGTATTGTTTACCATTTGTCTATCCATGAGAAATAATTTGTAATTTGGGCATGAATTTGGGGTTTCCCCTTCTTTCTATTTTTCCACAGTCATGTTTTCCCTGTCAAATTTTGTCCCAATATCCGTGGAAATGTGGTCCTTTCTTATTGGAAGTGGCCTGATGGGCCTTTTTGGTGAAATTTGTATCTTTTGTAAAAAATGCCAAATTGGTCCCACCACCCCGATAGTTTTTGATTGGCTATTTAACAAATATGAAGTGGTAGGGAAAAATTCTTTAAATTCTTACTTTGACCCTAAAGATGGACACCTGGTCATTTTTCAAGACAAAGGCAGAGAGGCGGATCGTGAGAGCATTTTCTAGATTTTTTCCTTTTTGAGGGGCAAAGTTATAAATTGATCCGTAACTCTGCGGGAGACAGATTAAAGTCACATGTTTGAATCAGCATTTGAAAATTCAAAGTGGGGAGGCAGTTCGGTGGAGCACTCTGGGTTTTTTAAGCTCTCATTTCAAATGAAGTAAAGCTACAAAAGTGAGTTGCGACTCCGTTGGGGCCCACATCAAAAGTTGGAAGTGAAGAGATGGGTCGCTAGAGCATTTTGAAGTTTTTTGGCCCACTTCAACTCAATTATTTTCCATGTGGAGGTCCTATGCTCATTTGACATTTCACCTCTCGGTTTGACCTTTGGAGTTGTGCTAGGGAGACACATGGAGGTTTCCACCAGCTCTACCCATCCTTAGAATTTTTAATGGATGGTGCGGCTTTGTCAGACCGTGGAAACATAGAGGGCCTACCCTCATTTGAGGATCCGCATTTGGGTCCTACCTTTAAAGTTGCGCCAAGGAGACACGTGGAGGCTTCCGCTGGATCCTCTCTATACTTAGACTTCTCAAGAAACTTTCTAAGGCTTGGGTTATGTGGAGGACACGAGCCTGTTTGGGGATCTACCCCTGAAGTTTACTTTTGAAAGATCGTTGAAGGGACATGTGGAGGTTTCAGCTGGATCTTCCCATACTTAGACTTTTTTCATGTGTCTTGTGTAACTTTTTTAGACCCTAGACACATGGAACATCCATGCTTGTTTGAGAGTCCTTCTTTTGAGATTCATACCAAAAAGCGTCAATGGGACACATGGAAGATTTCGCTGACCTTGCCCATACTTATACTTTTCAATAGTCAAGGAGACTTTCTCCAACCCTAGCCACATGGCACCTTCCACTAGTTCTTAAAATCTTTCAACAACTTTGTTGAGCTAAGACACATGGTGAGCCAACACTTGTTTAGGGTCTCCACTTTTAGGCACCATATCAAAAGTGTGGTGAAGAGACACGTGGAGGCTTCCGCTGACTCTTCTATATACTAAGAATTTTGCAAAGGCCAAGGCAATTTTCTTGGGCCCAGGGTACGTGGAGAGCCTATGCTCATTTGAGGTCCCACCTCTAAACTTCATCTTTGAAGTTACACTGAACAAAAACATGGAAGCTTCCGCTGCGCCTTCCCATACTCTGACTTTTCAGCAATCGGTGTAACTCTCTATGGTTCTAAACACGTGGAGGGCCCGCACTCGTTTGGGAACCTACCTCTTGACTTCACCTTTGTAGTTACGCAAAAGAGACATGTGGAGGTTTCTGCAAGCTCCTCTTTACACCTGGACGACTCAGAATTACAACGCAGGAATGTAGGTATCTATGTGAGGGCACTAATTTCTCAAGGTGTATTCTCTAGGGTAAAAAGGATTTCTTGTCAGATCCAACCATATAGAGCCTCCTGATAATTATTAAAAAGGGGATTTCTTGCATGATAGAGTAAAAGAATGATAAGGCATCCGAGTCATAGTTGAGGGTCTGAGAAACATGATCAATTTATGATTTGTCCACCTGGCAGCTTTGTGTGTAAATTTGTTAAACATCACTTTTTGGGAAAAACTTGTAACAAACAAAGGATTCCTCGAATATTCTTCTTTTGGGAGGGAAAATTTGGGATGAGGGAGTGAGTGAAATTGTATAAATGCAATTAGAATACTCTTGCAAATGGTCTAAGGTTAACTTTTCTGAGAAAGTCAGAGAGAAACCACTTTCCCGAGAGACTGTCTGAGAGACCAGTTCATTTTCTTGTGTCATTAAATTCAATCACATCAAGGTGGTTGTAAGTGTATAGCCATTGATAGGCTCTCAGATTGTTTAAGAAACTTTCACCTGTTGATGAATCTGTTTGATCATGTGCATTATTGTGTCTACTTTTATTTCAAAATGTTTTCAAATAGTTTTTCTTGTTCCTATTGCAATCTTATGTTAAAATATCTTTGAGTCACACAAGATCTCATCTGTGTGTTAGTATTTTGGCATTTGCAATTTCATTATGAAAAGAGCCTTCATCTGGTAATGAAATAAATAATTAAAAATCAATTTATTCTCACTATGTTGATAAAGATTATTTGTGAGCCGATGAGTATATCTTAGGCGTGATGAACTAGGGATTTCTAGCATTTAAGTGAGTCTTTAGCAAGAGCCTTTGTGTCGAATTCTTGAAGAGTGTGTGAAACCGTGCATCTCTTGGGCTCCACTGATGCACACCTTATGGTTGAAGGAATATCCTGGCTATTTTGAAACATTATGTCTGTGAGTTTTCAAATTTCCGTAAAGACTCTTAAATATCTAGTACAATCTACTCTATCTTGCTTAACTTCCCACCAATAAATTTCTCAAATGAAGAATCCTACACGAACCACCCCTATTTTTACTGTGTACCCAAAAATGAACAAATTCCATTACCAAAGTATGCAGGGACAATCAGGACTCATTTATTGTCTTTAGTAACCTGAACCTTTATCCAAGAAACATTTCCACTCTTTAGTGTGACAACTCATGAGAGTTAAATTGAGTTGTATTGATCATATTTCCTCAAGGTTTTCATTAACATTTTACATAGAAGGGTCTCTCTATGTCCTTCACTGACACAGATTATAGAACGAGTCCTCTTACCCTAGTTAAAGGCATAACCTAAAGTATTGGGTATAGATCAAACCCTCGGTGAGGTGCTATCCAATTCTCCAATGCCTGAGTGACAAAGATCCAGATGAATCTCATCCCTGGCTATGAAATGTCTCATATCATGGTCTGTCTATCTCTAAGCATCCTATCAGTTTCGTGTTGCTACTCGTCCCCCAGAGGAGAATCAACTTGGATACCAACACCGAATTGGCACTGTTGCCGTGGACTATTTATGTTGTCAAGGATTATTTGAACTCTGGAACCTATTTGTGTGGCAACAACACTGAAGTGGCTCCATTTCTAGGGATTATTTAAACTCCAGGACTTATTTGTATAGAAATGATACTGAAGTGGCACTGTTATTGGGGACTATTGTTATAAAGGCATACACATACCGACCCTGGTAATGTTTCTTATATGATTCAAGTACAGATATGTTGTTTAAACGTCATCCTTTGTTGAGATCTGTAAGATTTTTGCAAGATTACATGTGCATTGTGTAGTATTTCCAATTTCTAGTGTTTATTGCACTAAATTTGCATCAATAGTGATGGTAAAGGAAGGCCATATCTATTAATCTTTGCAGAAATTAAGCATTGATAGACACTTGGTAAGTTACTAGTAGTGCATCTGCACAACTAAGGTGAAAATATTTAGTGGTGACTCCGTGTTGATTTGAAATTTTAATGATTACCAGTGCCTTAACTTGTGTCAAGTGATACCTGTCACTAATATGTGCAAAGAGTGAAGGAAGAAGATCTATCTTTACTAGGGACCCTACCAGAAAGTTTTTTCCAGAACTGGGAAAAGAAAATTCAGAGTGAAAACAAGTTAGGAAAGTTGTTGGAGATCAAGAACCAAAAAAGGAGATATCAGTCCTGAAGGGTGTTTAATCTATGGTTGAAGATTACCATACCTCTTCAAGTGATTTTGAACCAGGTAATCTTTATATAAATTTGAATTCTCCAACTGGAGAGGGGCCATCATTTGTATCTAAAATTTGTGCTTCTATTTTTTCCCTTGTTTCTTCCAAGGTTGATAGGGTTTTCCAAGAAGCTAAGTCATTAGAGAATATCTATTTTAAAAGCTATATTCTTGTGCTCCAAAAACCCCTCATTCCCTATCATTCCCTTTCTCCTGTAAATTCACCGCATCAATGAAATATGGCCCAACCTCCACCTAGACCTCCATTTGTTGTCAACACTTTTGGACCTATATATTTCAGAGGTATGGATGGATATCCTAATACAGTGCCACAAGATGTTAGAAATAGGTTGCCAAAATTTCAAGGAAATAATGCCATCATTGGTGACCACCATTTAAAAATCGTTGTCAATATGATGGAATATTTTAAAATTGATTTTGAAGACGTGTATGTAAAGTTTTTTATCCATACTCTTAAGGAGGATGCACGTGACTGGTACAAGTCTTTACTAGATAATTCAATAGATTTATGGACCGAGATGAAAAATGCCTTTAGATTGCAATATGGGGATAAGACAGATCCCATATTCCTTTTATCTAAATTTTAAAATATAAAGAAAAATCTAAATGAATTTATCCATGATTTCAATACTCAATTCAATAAGACCTTGAATAGGCTACCTATAATTATGAGGCTAAGCGATGTTTCTTGTTTGATAAAATATTCTAATGCTTTTGATAAAAAGGCTTTTTATTACTTGAGAGATAAGAACCCAAAAAAATTCAGGTAGGATTTCACTATGGCCTTACAAATAGAATATAACATCAAAGTAGTTGGAAATCCTCCTAAGAGAGGGGGTGTCAAGTTGATCAATCCCGAAAATCCTCAGTCAAAGAAAGGCTATGGATCTGGAAGAGGTTGTAAAATTTTTTGCTAGAGCAGTTAATGAGATATCCTATAAACTAGCCAGAGCTGAAAAAGGGATAGGAAAAAGTTCCCAAGGTCAATACAAGCCACACGGTTAGGAGAGATCTAGAAATCATCCTAGAGGTGATCACAAACCAGATGATAGAGGGAAAGGGTTTGTTGGATCAGGAAATAAACAGCCTCAACCTAGGGAGAATATATTGGTTCCTGATCCTTTGACTACCATGGTTACTATTGTGGAGGAGGCCAATGTTATTAAGTGGTGTGATAGGCGTTTCTTACCACACTCCCCATGTGATGTAGATTAGGAAGTTGAGGAAGATGATGATGATGAGATAGATTATGATGTGTGCATGATGGAATACGCTGCAAACTCATGGTAGGGGGAAACCTCAACTAAATTGATAATTGCCAGAACTGCTGAATATTTCAAGGATTGCATCCATCGAGTATTGTCTCTTCCTCCCATTAATACTTTTGAAATTGATATGGTGTAAGCATTTGATCTTGCCAATCTTGATTTTGAAAAATTAAGGGATTTGATGGTTAAAAAGTATGATGGAGGGATCCCTTCCGAAGATGACATGCAACTGTTGATGAATACAGTAGTTGCTTAGGAGAAAGAATATAACACGAAAATCAAGGTTGTCAAAGGGGGAGGGCCACAAGGAAATCCAAAAGTTTCAATCCTTACCAGTATCCCTAAGGATACCTTAAAGAAAGATACATCTGGAAAAAGCCTAACTACCCCAAATAAAACCTATGCTCCGGCCCATGCCCAGACTCTGAAAACTCCTATATTATTAGATGAAAATGTGAATCTCCCTCCTGTTGTCAAAATTTGACCCCCCCCAGGGTAAATTTCGATAACATGCATTAGAGTATTCAAGTCCCAGGCAGATTGATTGATTCGGGGCCAAAAATCATGTTGCTAGAGTCCCCTCAAATATTTTCTAAGTCCCCTGTCTGAGAGGAAAAGAGCAAGCTTTGAGAAAGTGCGGAGAAGGTTGCAGAAAGCAAGTAGTTTGGGCCAGTAAAAATTGTGAAAATCGGCTAAGTCCTGGTCCAGCACAAGGTGGGACGAATGGGACAATGATACGCGAACCGCCCGAACCGGCCGAAATGAGTCCAGGCGGCCCACTAAGCAAATGGGACAAGTGGGACAGAAGTACGCGGCGGGCGCAAAAAGCCGATCCAGCCGAGGAGAAAAATTGGCTAACTGCTGAAGAGGGTAGCATTCGGGACGAGTGGAACAAATGGACGCGAAATGCCCGAACCGGCCGATCGCACGAAATCAGTACAAGGAGCCCAAAAGCAATTGGGACAAGCGGGCCAAAAATGCCCGAACTGCCCGAACCGGATGAAATGAGTCCAGAGGGTCCAAAATCAAATGGGATGTCTGGGAGAAATGGACGTGAAATGCCCGAACCAGCCGAAATGAGTCCAGAGGGTCCAAAATCAAATGGGACGTCTGGGACAAATGGACGCAAAATGCCCGAACTGGCCGAAATGAGCACAAAGGTCTCAAAATCAAATGGGACATCCGGTACAAATGGAGGCGAAGTACGCGTAGGAGCCGAATCAGCCGAGGACCAATCAGAAGCTGCCACGTGTCCTCACAAGAGAAAAGTCAAAAAGTCAATGGGCGCGTTTTCGAGCACCGATCCGAACCAATGGGATAGTGCCACGTGTCCCAGCTAGGGCCCACAAGGAAAATTCAAAAGATAGCCCGCCGAAAGGTAGAGGAGAGAGAATCACGCGACCAATCAGAACATGTCACGTGTCATCCAAGTGGCAGAGCGCGGGAAAAATTCCAAAATCTGTTTTGGTCTGCTTCGTGCCCTAAATCTTCAGATCGCCATATCTTTTGATCCAGAGCTCGGATTTTCACGTTCTTTATATCAACGGAAAGCTAGTGAGATGCTCTACATGATTCTGGGATCAATCTCGAGTTTTGGTGTAGTCTGAAGAGAGAAAATCGAGAAACGGCTCTGAAGTGTGGTGATGGTCAGAAGCGACCTTTCAACAACCCGTTTTAATGCTAATGGGTCGCATTCTTCTTCTGCACGGCCAGAAGTGACATTTTAGCGGCCAAATTAATACAAATGGGTCGCATTCTCCTCCAAAATTGCTCAAAGTGACAGGGTATGGGTTGGTAAGATTCCCCCATGCTGATTTAATGCATCTGCAGTCAATGAGGAATGGGCTTGCACGTTTTCCTACGTTTCTGTCCCCTGGGTTCGACCCATGCAATGTAAAAGCCAAATTTGGCTCATTTGGAAAAAAAAAGGGTTGTTCATTCTTTCTGCTCTGCCCTCCCTTCTTTTCTTCTCTAGGGTTGAAAATGGAGTTCGAACCTCCTCCCTGCTCTGTAATGGCGTTTTTTACCTTTTACTAATGGAATGATGTTCTGTGCAAAATTCTGGAGCAACAAAACGTGTTTTTTGATGCATCTGTCCATCCTTCCTCATTTTTGCTTGTTCTCTTTTTGCCTCTCTTCATTGCAGGTATTTGTGCATGTTTGAATGTTCATTGCAGGTCTGGAGCTGTGTTCATGGAGTTTTGGGACATTTTCTGTGTGAAATCTATCCTTTGGCCTGTGATGCATCTGTCCATCCTTCCCATTGCTCACCTCTCTTTGTCCCATGGCAGTTTTGATAGATGTCCAACATTCTCCTTCTCTGGTGTATCACCGTTTTAGTGTAGGCTTTTGCTATTTTTTCCTTTCTCTCTCTCTCTCTGTCTCCTTGGCATGGTTAGATTAGGATTAGATTAGCTTGCCTGCACTTGAATAGCTTGTGGCAGGTAGTTTAGGAGCAGGAACCAACCTTCTCTGGAGATTCCTCTCTCGGTTTTACAAGTCCCACGCTTGGAGAGAGGTTTCCATGTTGTGCAATCACACTGGATGCTTGAACATCAACCTAGAAGCCTTATGTGCGTCCAGGGGTGCTGTGATTTTGCATCAACAATTTTGGCACGCCCAGTGGGACATCACAGAAGTTAGAGTTTCATCTTTCAGTGGTGTCTCATTATCAAATAGAGAATCTTAAGCCACCGTGCGAGCATCAACAGTTTTGGCACGCCCGGTGGGACCTTAGAGGTCTTTCACTTCATCTTTTGCAGGTTGGTGTGTTCCTGTGAAGTTTTCAGCCTTTGGAGGCACTTGCAAACACATCTGGCGACTCCATCTGGTCAACAACCCATCTGTCAAGCTGCAGACCTTCCTTTCCATTCATTTCCATCCATTTTTCATCCATTCTTCCTTCCATCTCTTCCATCATTCTGTCATTCTATGAAGTTGTGCAATCATGACTTCATTTCCATCATGGTATTCACATCAACAACAGCAGTATATCACACCTCCAAAACATTTTGTAAATCCTCCAAATCAGCATTTTGAGCAGATTCAAGATCAGTATGCATACCCATATGAGCAGCAGTGCCAAAGTCAGTTTGGCAATGAAGCTTCCCAAGAGCAAGGGTGTGCATACAATGAAGACCATCAGATGCAAGATGCTGGTCTATTGGAAAAAATCCAAAGAATGGAGGTGGGGATGGTGCAGTCTAGGGCTCAAGCACAAATGAAAGCTTTTGGAATCGGTTATGGAGCACCCTGTCCATGGGTGGGACCTTTTCCAAGGCATTACAGCCCTCAGGAGAAGCTTGACTTCATGATTGCAATGCTGCCTTTGCTTGCACAATGGACAGCAGAAATAGAGGCCTACAGACTTGTTGTTGAACAACCTTGTCAATGGGTAAGTTCTACACCATCATCTGGTTTTTCTCTTTCCATTACTCAAGCAGCATCATCTCATTTAAACTCCTCATCTGCTGTCCCAAATATTGAATCCATTTCTCCACCCCCTAGTCTTCCACCCCATCTCGATTCTTCTTTCCTTCTCCCTTCCAAACAGTCACCCCCTCCACAAGAGCTAAAAGAAATACCCCCTCCTCCAAAGAAACAAGAGGTTTCACCTCCTCCACCACCACAAAAAAATGTCAAATCAGTTGAGTTTCAACCCATCCGTCCTCTTGCATTCCCAAATCCATGTTGGGAGGATGAAAATCAGAATGCCAGTCAAGGAAAACAACAGCAAAAAGAGAGTGCCAACAAAGATGAAGAAATTCAAAATCTGAAGAGTTGGGCTCTTAGATTTGGGATGACAAAGATCCCCTTGATGGTTAAGCCTACAGAAGAGGCTAAGGTTGAACAAATGGTGGTCAGGACTGATTTTGTTGCAGCAGAAGAAGAAGATCTCGCAGCCCCAACTTGTCCTCTAGAGCAGCAGATTGAAGAGTTTGACTTGACAAACTTCAGGCTGGAGAAGGAGTTCAATCAAGAGCAAGATTGCCTTCAAACATTGGAGGAAGGAGAAGCTGCTCCAAATCCAAAAGAAGAGGAGCACAATCTAGCTATGGAGGAGAAAAACACAGATCCAAGGGCTTTGAGCACAAAGCAGGTTACAGAAGAACCTTCAGTTCTTCTTTCCACTTCATCTCTCTCAAGTTCTAGCACTGAAAAGGAGTTTGATCTCTCAAACTCAATATTGGAGAGTGAAGGAAACCATGGTGGTCAAGTTGCAGATCAAGAGGACACCATGGAGGAAGTTGAAAACGAGCAGTAGGACAGCAATGAGGCAGTTTACCTGTCAGATTTGGAGGACTGTTTTGATGGAGAAGAGCCGGTTAAGCTTTCACCTTTCTCTCTTTCAACATCCACATTCCAAACACCAGAGCCTGCTGCCATGAAGGAGAGCACACATTTGCAGGAGCCTGCATCTTATAGCAGCCCTTTGGAATCAAGATTGGAAGATTCTAATCTTCCCTGTTCTTTGGAGGAAGAGAAAGGACAGAAGGATTCCACCGTTTCTTCCACGCCATCCATTCAAGGAGGTCTACAAGAGAACTCCACTCCTGGAGTTGAAAATCAGAGCAATGGGCATACTGAAAGGATCATGCCGTGCCCAATCAGATACTTGGCTTCATTGGAGCCAAGGGAGAAGCCAAAACCAGTCATGCTCGCTTCTGAGCATGAGGGTGAGATACAAAGTACCGAGGATCAGCTGCCATACCTTTTCAATCCAAATGCAGAGCAACTAAAAGAGGTATTGGATTTGCCTTCAGCTGATACCTTGATGATTTGGATAGAAGACCAGCTTCTTGTTGATTTTCCATCCATCCAAACAGCCATGATCAGTGCCAAATCAATTGCATGGCTGCCAATTTTGAAGAAAGGAAGCTATTTCTCACAACCAGTTGCAGGGTTTGTTTAGCTTGCCTTTGCTTCCAGTTAGAGTAGAGTAGCTAGGTTTGCTTTCAGCAGAAGAAGTGCTTGTGCACACTCTGTATGTTCCATTTGGGGCATGTATGATTTTCAGTTCTGTACATAGTTTTGGTGTTACTGGTTTTGCTCTTGCACAGTTCTTTTCAGTGGTTTTTGGTGAGAACAACTCCATGTCCGGTGGGTTTCAAGTGGCTCAGAGGGAGATTTTCAAGGTTCAGATCAGTTTTCAGGCTTGCTTATGACTCCATGCCCAATGGATTGCTTCAGGCAACTGGTCTTTTCATCTAGCAGGTAGATGACCCCGCTGAGTCGCCAAACTGTTGTCAAAATTTCACCCCCCCAGGGTAAATTTCGATAACATGCATCAGAGTATTCAAGTCCCAGGCAGATTGATTGATTTGGGGCCAAAAATCATGTTGCTAGAGTCCCCTCAAATATTTTCTAAGTCCCCTGTCTAAGAGGAAAAGAGCAAGCTTTGAGAAAGTGCGGAGAAGGTTGCAGAAAGCAAGTAGTTTGGGCCAGTAAAAATTGTGAAAATTGGCTAAGTCCTAGTCCAGCACAAGGTGGGACGAATGGGACAAAGATACGCGAACCGCCCGAACCGGCCGAAATGAGTCCAGGTGGCCCACTAAGCAAATGGGACAAGTGGGACAGAAGTACGCGGCGGGCGCGAAAAGCCGATCCAGCCGAGGAGAAAAATTGGCTAACTGCTGAAGAGGGTAGCATTCGGGACGAGTGGAACAAATGGACGCGAAATGCCCGAACCGGCCGGATCGTGCGAAATCAGTACAAGGAGCCCAAAAGCAATTGGGACAAGCGGGCCAAAAATGCCCGAACTGCCCGAACCGGCTGAAATGAGTCCAAAGGGTCCAAAATCAAATGGGATGTCTGGGACAAATGGACGCGAAATGCCCGAACCGGCCGAAATGAATCCAGAGGGTCCAAAATCAAATGGGACGTCTGGGACAAATGGACGCGAAATGCCCGAACCGGCCAAAATGAGCACAAAGGTCCCAAAATCAAATGGGACATCCGGGACAAATGGAGGCGAAGTACGCGTAGGAGCCGAATCAGCCGAGGACCAATCAGAAGCTGCCACATGTCCTCACAAGAGAAAAGTCAAAAAGTCAATGGGTGAGTTTTCGAGCACCGATCCGAACCAATGGGATAGTGCCACGTGTCCCAGCTAGGGCCCACAAGGAAAATTCAAAAGACAGCCCGCCGAAAGGTAGAGGAGAGAGAATCATGCGACCAATCAGAACATGTCACGTGTCATCCAAGTGGCAGAGCGCGGGAAAAATTCCAAAATCCGTTTTGGTCTGCTTCGTGCCCTAAATCTTCAGATCGCCATATCTTTTGATCCAGAGCTCGGATTTCCACGTTCTTTATATCAACGGAAAGCTAGTGAGATGCTCTACATGATTCTGGGATCAATCTCGAGTTTTGGTGCATTCTGAAGAGAGAAAATCGAGAAACGGCTCTGACGTGTGGTGATGGCCAGAAGTGACCTTTCAACAACCCGTTTTAATGCTAATGGGTCGCATTCTTCTTTTGCACGGCCGGAAGTGACATTTTAGCGGCCAAATTAATACAAATGGGTCGCATTCTCCTCCAAAATTGCTCAAAGTGACAGGGTATGGGTTGGTAAGATTCCCCCATGCTAGATAGATAACCCATCTGGAGTTAATAATGTAATGGGATATGAAACGTTTTCCAAAACCTTGAATAATGTCAAAAGAGGCTTCGTGCCTTGCAATAAAACTAATGACTTACTAGATTCAGTGTAATCTAATTACGGAAGGAAGAAAAGGACACATTCATATGCTAGAAGTTTAGAAACAAAAGTCTTGAGAAACTCAAAATTTGAAAATGGAATTAGAAGAAACATCCTAGAAAATGCTGTAGAAATGGCGTTTATATGCCTAATAAAAAAGGAATGATGTTCTGTGCCAACTGATAGAGCAAAAGAGTTTTTTTTGTGAAAGGCATCTGTCCATCCTTCCTCGTTTTTGCTTGTTCTAACTACATGCCACTATGACAAAGTGGTGTAATGATAAAAATTCTAAGAGCATGTTAGTAACCTTATTCTAACATAGAGAAGGTCTAGGAATTAAAAAAAAGAGTTACATGGAGTTCTTGGGACATATTCTATGTGAAATCTATCCTTGGGCCTGTGATGGATCTGTACAAAATTCCCACGGGAGACACAAAAATGGTCCCATGATAAAATCTTGACTAGATGTCCAACATTCTCATAAATACTCTAATGTATCACCGTTTTAGTGTAGGCCATTGAAAACATGAAATTTAAACTTTCAAAAAAATCTCTTAAACTCTGATAAAGTTAAACATGGTTAAATTGATGGATGAGGATCATGAGCATAAATGCAATTAAATAGGATAATGTACACCAAGTAATGGATGAGCATGAACCTGCCTTATCTGGAGATTCCTATACTCGGTTCCATCAAGTCCCACGCTTTGACAGATATATTCCCATGGTTTGTAGGAATCACAAAATGGAAGCCTGAGACATCACCCTTACTAAGACTGATGTGCAAAAATCCAATAATATAAGGAATGTGATTTTGCAGTCAGGGACACCTCCTAACACTGCCGTACCAAAATATGTTCCTTATGACATAGCCCAAATCTTGAATCTTAACTATTCCCATTGTTGAATTACTCAAAATCTGTGAGAATAGGAAAAGGGCATTCAAATATTTGGGATTTAAGGAAGAAAAGATTACTTAGGGAAAAAGAGTTAATAATATAGAGGTTCCTCCCATTATTGCAAAATCAGAAATACCACAAGCATTAGAGGAATTGGGTGAATCATCTAAGGTGTATTTAGGAACTTCTATGATTGAATCTTAACTTAATGTGGATCCCTCTTTTACCACTTTGATTATTAAAGATAGGCTGGTATATAACTTAGTGTTTTATTTAGGAACCTCATGTAATGTAATACCTCTTGTGGTCATGAATGAGTTAAATATCAAGGTAACAACAAGTTCTGGTAAATGCACTACTATGGATTCAAGAGAAGTGCCAATAGTTGGTCATGTCAAGGGATTAGTAGTGCAAGGGTGGGTAGCTATACTTCCAGGATATATTATTAGACCATTTACGTGGTTTGATTGTGGTACTATCCTATGATATCACTGGGTGATGTCTATGTATCCAGTATGACAAATGGGCATGCTACTCTTTATGAATCAATAAGTACAAATGGACATTTTCTTACATAACTTGATACCAACTTGAGGGTTTTACCTTTCTTACCTTAAATAGTGAAAATGATTTTTTCTTTCTCATTTTTGTTAAATACCCTAACTAATGCTTCTGAAAATCAAGTATTCTCTGCTGAAATCGATCTCGACAACTTGGTTGCTTATACTACACTTTAAGCATGCATAACCTTCATGAGTGAAAGCATCTTGATTGAGATATGGTTCATCCATAGACTCTGATGATTTGATGGGTTACCTTGTGTCTAAACTCGGTAATAGGCCCAAACAGATAAAGCCATCAGAAATTATATGATTTGGCATGATGATCAGCCTTACCAGTGGATATAGTTGTAGACAAGGATTTTTTTAGTTTGATAACAATATTGTTGGAGGCAAAATCAACATCTTTTCCTGGTCATACTCAGAATGGCAGTGACTTGAATACATGTCCTTGATTAATAAGTTCAAAATCAGAGGCATGCAACATTTTATAGAGTACAGTCTTTATTAAAATGCAATGTCTCCATCTTAGTGGACCCTGTCTCAGTTAAATAGTGAGAGGAGTATTTAGTGACCCAAAAAAATGTTAGTTGTTTGGATGTCCTTAAGTTCAGTTCTTCAGAAATAGAGAAACCTTATTTTTCATATGGGTGGGAGGCTTTTTCTTGAAATCGTTTCAAAATTAATTTATTTACTCTTACCCTATTGTTGTTATGGCACTCAAAGAGAATCTGCCTATATTAGAGGGAAGAAGCTCCAATGTTGGCGCTCAATTTAATCTTCTTCCTGTTAATATGCTAATATTCTTGAAAAATCTACATGGTTTCATTTACGTCATGTTTACTCATATGAATGCTTGAAAATTTATTTGTCAATTTTCACATGGGTGCCATTTGTCCCTTTGCCTTTTCCTTTGGTGAGGGGATGAGTCATTGCAGCCAGATGATTGTATTGCTCTTTAGGTCTAGGCTGTGTTAACTTATTTCTTATTTAGGCGTGAATTCAGGATTTTTAAGTGTTATGTTGTGTTACCACATTAGAATCATTGAATACTAATATCATAATATTAGTCCCAACCTCCGTAGAAACGTGGTGCTTTCTGAATTAGTCGTCACCCCGATGGGTTGTCATGGTGAAACTTATTCAGTTTGGGGGCTCTATCGTGTTTTCTAAAATCTCCCCATATTGATCCCATGAAAACTCTAATAGTTTCCATTTGGCTATGCAAATGATCAGTGAAGCGGTCGAGGAAAAATTCTTACTTAAAAGTCCAGAATTTGTTTTTCGTGGCCATCTGTCCATATGACAAGAGTCTGTAGAGGCTTGGATCGTCAAAACATTTCGGGTTTTTCCTTTCCTTCCATTCTCCATAGGGTCACATTTTGTTGTCCCTGTCATTTGTGTCTGCAAATATATGTGGAAACGTAGATTGGACTGTCAGCATGTTGGAGGATCAGCATTTGGGCCTTATATCATTTCCAAAGCGGGGAGGTCTATCCGTGAAGAAAGATTCATGTTCTGGTGTTTTAAATGCTTTGATTTTCAAATGCATTTTACGGTATTGACGTGAGCTGTGATTTTTCCCCATCAAATTTACATCTCAACATTAGTGGAAATGTGGCCCTTTTTGGTTGGATGTGGCTCGGTGGGTAACTTTGAAAATTTTAAGGCTCACTTCAGACTCAAAGCTTCTCCATGTGGAGGGTCGACGTTCATTTGAAAATTCACGTTTTGGTTTGTCCTTGGAGTTACGTTGGGGAGACACGTGGAGATTTCCACTGACATGCCCAGACTTAGAAAAAAATTTCAATGGCAAACGGTATAGCTTTTGGCAAACCATGGACACGTGGAGGGCTTGTGCACTCATTTGAGGATCCGCCTCAAGGTCCCACCTTAACAAGTCTGATAGAGAGACATGTGGAGGCTTCTATCGGCTCCTCTCTATACTTAAACTTTTCAAAGCAATTTTCAAAGGCTTGGGACACGTGCAGGGACCGCGCCTATTTGGGAACCGGCCCCTGAAGTTTTACTTTTGAAGAAGTGCGCATGAAGGGACACTTGGAGGCTTCCACTGGACTCTTGCCCTTTGCTTGGATTTTTTTCAATTGTCCAGTGTAACTATGTCGAACCTTAGACATGTCGAAGGACCGCGCTTATTTGAGAATCCTTCTTTTGACCTTCATACCAAAAAGTGCCGATGGGACACGTGGAAGATTCCTCTTGCCCTGCTCATACTTAGACTTTTCAATGGCGAAGGAGCCTTTCTTGGACCCTATTCACGTGGCAGCTTCTGCTGGTCATTAAACTCTTTCAACAACTTTGCTGGGTTGAGACATGTGGTGAACCCACGCTTGTTTAGGGTCTCCGCTTTTGGGCACCATATCAAAAGTGTGTTGAAGAGACACATGGAGGCTTTTGTTGAATCCTCTTTATACTAAGACTTTTTTAAAGGCCAAGGAAATTTTCTTAGGCCCAGGGCACGTGGAGAACCTATGCTCATTTTAGGTCCTGCCTCTAAACTTCATCTTTGAAGTTACGCTGAACAGACACGTAGAAGCTTCCGCAGGGCCTTCCCATACTCTGACTTTTCAGTAATTGGTGCAACTCTCTATTGTTCTGAATACATGGAGGGCCTGCGCTCGTTTGGAAACCTGCCTCTTGACTTCACCTTTGTAGTTGTGCTAAGGAGACACGTGGAGGTTTCTGATGGCTCCTCTTTGCACCTATCTGACTCAGACTCACAGTGCATGAATGCAGGTATCCATGCAAGGGCACTCATTTCTCTAGGTGTATTCTCAAGGGTGAAAAGGATTTCTTGTCAGATCTAGCCATATAGAGCCACCTATAAATGATTAAAAAGGGGATTTCCTACACGACAGAGTAAAATAATGATTCAGAAGGACTGTCAAAAAATTATGATAAGACATCCCAGTCATAGTTGAGGGTCTGAGAAATGTGGTCAGTTCATGATTTTTCCACCAGACGGCTTTGGGTGTAAATTTGTTAAACATCACTTTCTGGGACAAACTTGTAACAAACAAAGGATTCCTCGAATATTCTTCTTTTGGGAGGGAAAATTTGGGATAAGTGAGCGAGTGAAATTGTATAAATGTAATGAGAATACTCTTGCAAATGGTCAAAGGTTAACTTTTCTAAGAAATTCGGAGAGAAACCACTTTCCTTAGCGACCATCTGAGAGCCTAGTTCATTTTCCTGTGTCTTTGGATTCAATCACGTCAAGGTGGTTACAAGTGTACAACCATTGATAGACTCTGAGATTTTTTAAGAAACTTTCCCCTGCTGATGATCTGGTGAACTTTGAATGACTCTGTGTTGATAATGTGCATTATTGTGTCTGCTTTTATTTCAAAATGTTTTCAAATAGTTTTTGTTGTTCCTATTGCAATCTTATGTTAAAATCTCTTTGAGTCACACAAGATCTCATCTGTGTGTTAGTATTGTGGCATATGTAAATTCATTATGAGAAGAGCCTTCATCTGGTAATGAAATAAACAATTTAAAATCACTCTATTCTCACTATGTTGATAGAGATTATTTGTAAGCCTATGAGTGTATCTTAGGTGTGACGAACCAGGGATTTCTAGCATTTAATTGGGTCTTTAACAAGAGCCTTTGTGTGAATTCTCAAAGAGTGTGTGAAACCATGCATCTATGGGCCTCCACTAATGCACACCTTCTGGTTGAAGGAATATCTGGGATATTCTGAAGCATTTTGTCTATGAGTTTTCCAATTCTGTAAAGCCTCTCAAAGATATGGTACAATCCGGTCTATCTTGCTTAACTTCCCACCAATAAATTTCTCAAATGATGAATCCTACACGAACCACCCCTATCTGTATTGTGTACCCACAAATGAACAAATTTCATTGCCAAAGTATGCATGGAAGATTAGGACTCATTTATTGTCTTTAGTAACCCGAACCTTTGTCTAGGAAACTTCTCAACTCTCTAGTGTGACAACTCGTGAACGGTGAGAGTTAGATTGTGTTGTATTGATCATATTTCCTCAAGGTTCTCATTAACATTGTGCAGAGAAGGGTCTTTTGATGTCCTTCACTGACACGGGTTACAGAATGGGTCCTCTCACCTTGGTTGAAGGCACAACCTAAAGTAGTGGGGGTAGATCAAATCCTCAGTGAGGTGCTATCCACTTCTCCAATGCCTGAGTGACAAAGAGCAAGATGAATCTCATCCCCGGCTACAAAACGACTCATATCATGGTCCGTCTATCTCTAAGCATCCTGCCAATTTCGTGATGTTGCTCGACCCCGATGGGAGAATTAATTTGGATACCAACAGAACACCAATGAAATGCGTGGGCATGTATCCTTATTACTAATAATATGCGTCTTAAGTCACCAGTTTAATAGGATGTCCTTAAAGTCATTCATTCACAAACTAAATTCATGCCTTATGTATAATGCAACTCCTGCAGTTGATACTAACATACCTATATTATATAAATACATGTAAAATATGTCGAGAGGTATAATTTGTAAGGCGCTTATAACTCTCGGCATATTTTACCATGTTTATATAAATGGTAAAATATGCCGAGAATTATAAACGCCTTACAAATTATACCTCTCGACATATTTTATATGTATTTATATAATATAAAAATGCTTATAATACATCATTCTACATTCCTTTTTATTAGAATATAAAAATATTAATAACATTGATAAATATATTACATAATCACTATACCAAGTAAACATCCCATGTGGCATACGTTATCAACTTATGTGCAATTGCCGGTATATATAATTTTATATTACAAAGTTAGGCACCACATGCTTTTAACTAATTACTATGAGCACTGCCCTTGAACGAAACCATAAATTCTGTTTTTAAACAAAGATTTACTGAATATTTTACATTATTTTGAGATAGTTTTGAACCTGGCTTTTAAGTATTGGCCCTGTCCATCATGCACTTTATTCTACCCCATCACGGATTACTGTCGATTATTGTTGTATACAGTGAAGAACATGTACCATCCCAATGCGACGCACTCGAGACGAAATTTTATTTATCGTCGCCGGAGCTTGATCGGCATACCATCCGCGGGGGCAGGAAACGGATCAACAACCACTTTCTCATTTACATCTACCAAATCCCATTCAAACATTTTTACAATGTTGTGGAGGAAAACCAGAATTACCATCCTCGCAAATTCGTTACCCGGGCACATTCGAGCCCCGCCTCCAAACGGCACGAATGTGTATGGAGCCGGGGCGTTTCCCTCAAATCTTGCCGGATCGAACTTCTCTGGATCAGGGAAATGCTCTGCTTTCTTGTGTGTTGAATTCGGCGTCCAAAATAACTGCGCTTCAATTAACACAGGTTAAGAATTCACAAACTTTTACATTGAAACACAGTAAACAGATTCTGTTCATTTCTGCTCAATCCCAGAAACAAATTAAAACCAGATTCCGACACAGTAATTTCATACCTTCCATCCCTTTGGGATTGTGAAACTACCATAGGAGATGTCTACAATGGCCTTGCGCCACCCTCCTTCTGCAGGAGGATTAAGTCTGAGTGTTTCTTGGGCGGTTCTCCACGAATACTTCATTTTTTGCAGGTCCCCCCATTGCAGATCGTCACTTTCTTTTTTCTCCCGGGTTATTTGCAGTTGCTCTGGAGTTAATTTCCCAGATGAGAAAATGCCAATTCAATAAGGGATAACTGAGAAAAGTAAATGGATGACGTGGGCTTACCTTGCAGCACCTGACGGTAGCAGTGTGGATTGAGATACAGCTGCTTCACTAGAAACACCAACGTGACTACGGTGGTGTCGTATCCCGCCATTAAAAGCAGCATAATATTGACCTTTATGTCATCATCTGACAATGTATTTCCATTCTCATCTCCATTACAGAGAAGGAAGGACAGCAGATCCTGCTCCGACGAAGCCGAACCATTAACCAGGGCCTTTCTCCTCTTGTCAATCACAGTTTGCAGTATTCGGCGGATATGATTGCTTCCAATTCTGGCTTTCTGATACAGAGTTCCTGGCAAATCCACAGGAATATGCATCATTCCGTTTAACATGTCGGTGAAATGGGTATACAACTCGGTTTGTAGTGCTCCTTCCTCCAAGCTAAGAAAGAGAGCGCAGGCCAAGGTAAACAAGCAACGCTTAACCAAAGGATAGGCTTTGATTTGCTCATTCCCAACCCAGAAGCGGGCGAGGTGATCACCCACAATGGAGTCGACTCTGCCCACGAATTTTTGCAGAGCTTCTGGCCTTAAGAAAATAAGCAGCATTTTCCTAAGGTTTTTAGCTTCGTCCCCAACTTTAGACAGCAAGGAATTTCCAAATAGCCTCGCAAGAGAAGAGGGCCAAGAGGCGTGGACGAGTTTGTTTTCGTTGGAGAAGAGAAAGCGATTGCCTGCAGCGCTGTAGATGACGGCCGTAGGGGATCCCATCAAGTGGGTCTTGAAAATGCCTCCTCCGTATTTCTCAAATCTCATCTCAAAAAACTCGCGATTCCTGTTGGCCTTCAGAAAGGCGAGGAATTGCAGGGTCTCTCCGAGTAGCGGCCAGCCTAAGCT
The DNA here is from genome assembly GCA_019776745.2 of Taxus chinensis. Lineage (NCBI taxonomy): Eukaryota > Viridiplantae > Streptophyta > Pinopsida > Cupressales > Taxaceae > Taxus > Taxus chinensis. Next base: position 142,794,357 of record CM034149.1, read on the forward strand.
TCCAGGAGGAAGATTAAGGTCTGAAGAAGGCTTTTTCATGAGTAGAAAAACAATAAGTAGCAGAAACCCTAATCCTATGGTTAAAGCCATATTGCTAATATCCATGATTGCCTGTTCGAAGTTAAAATGTTACAGAGCACTGAGAACTGTATTTGTTGGTGAGGCGATCCTATCTGGAAGCTGTATGTGGTGGAGAAACTTTTGTCGCCCACGACATTGACAATGAATTACGTGTTGAGATTTTTGTCCCACCCTCCTGGATTAATTTGCGGTAAGATGTTTAAGAGGTAATTATTCTGCTAAATTCACTTAAGATTAGAATGACAACACTGCTCCACACATTTTAAGTGTTGATATATATTGCGCATAATCCTCGTGTTCATTATTGAAGGAAGCAAGCTAACCAGAATGCCTCTTTTGTCAATTTGCTTTTGGGTAGGGAGAAAGAAGCTAAATGGCATTCAGATATTTTCTTGGTTAGTACTCCTTTCCATTGACGTTAGGTCCTTCTGTTAAATTTAAGCCCGTTTATAATAGGCGTTCATATCATGGCATGCTAGGTGATGAAGGTGTATGGTATAGTATGCGTCAACGTCCAACTTATAATTGTGGTGGATCACCTTACCTGCAACAAAACCACCCATGCTAGCGTGAGCAACGAGTTTTTTTTTCTCTTCTAAATTTTATTTATGGATCTCCCATTAATAATCTACAATACGTTTGTGCGTGACGTTATTGTCACATAATAGTAATCATAGCAATATATATATATATATATATATATATATATATATATATATATAATATATCACTAGGAAATGCACCAAGTATTGCAATGGGCCAATAGGGCTATAGAAGAAAAACTTGAAGGTGGGTGAAAAGTTGTATAAGGAGGAGGTTTTTGGGGATACATCGAATCTGATAGGTTTTAGGTCTTACATCCTCCCATGTAAGTTGTTGCTTGTACTGGTTTGTTATCACACTACCATTTTCTTGGGATTTTGGCAATATTTTTGCTTTGCACTCATAGTTATTTCGTTGAGTGGGCTATTTACTAAGCCCTTGTGGCGACGTCATGCCTATATTAATGATTCCTCTCTTACTACATCCATCTATTGAAGCAGGTTTGGTTGATGGAACACTTGGCTCTCGTGGCTCCAAAGAAGGCGAGGAATTTCATCCCAAAGGTCTTTGATGAGGTAACCATTCTGAGTTTGAGACTCCTTTACCTGATGTTGTTCTTAACTTCGCTGATTTTGATAAGGCTTGTAACTGGATTGAACCATTCAATCTTGTTGGTTATTTTGATCATCGAGTCCCCCTTGAAAGCCCACTAAAACAATGGATTAATAACCATTAACAACATGGTGTCAAGCATGAGGGAGTACAAAACCTCAAAAAGTTTATTTTGCTAGTTTCATTTCAAAAATGACAAAAATTGGAAATCCATTGTCAACCATGGCCCCTGGTTCATTCGAAACACACTAGTGGTGTTCTCTCCTTAGACCAGGGATTTCCATGTTTCTAAACAAGCCAAGCTTAAAATCATAGTATGGATGGAATTTCCTAGGTTGCCTCTCCCCCTTGTGGGAATTTTTTGAACTCTTGATCAAACCCTTGGGTCGACTTATTTATCTCGAACAAAGTAATTTTTTTATTTCTCGCCCTCAAAATCATGTTTTCTTTGCGGTGGATTTATCCAAAGAACTAAAAGAAACCATTGATATTCAAGTTGGAGATACCCATTTTACTCAACGCATTCTTTATATTAACTTATGTGATACCGATTTTGATTGTCAATATTTTGATCAAATCATTCCCGAGTATCCTCTCATGGCCAAATCTCGCCATGTGTCGCAAGAAATGATGTAAATGGGGCTTAAAACCCCCTCAGTATCTAATGGATGGACCATGTTAACCAATGAAACAGATGCCTCTTGTGGTCTTATAAAACCCTCATGTTCCTCTTATGGACTGGTAAATGCTAATGGAGCTAGATCCTCTACCACTCATGTCAAATAGGGTGTGCCTCAACCTCCCATTGCCGATCCATCTCCTTCCCGCTCCCCGTTGTCTACCTCTATGGTTATTCCTTCAAAATCTCTAGCTACTTTGGTATCTTTTCCCCTCTTGTTAGAATAAGTTCCATTCACAGAGGAAAACCATATTTCATTTTCCTTAAAAGCTTACCTTAGTCAGTCATGTGTCCCTTCCCAAGTGGAATACGGTGAATTTATGCAAGATAAACATAGACCGTGGTTAGTGGTATATTTTTCTCATGTCACTTCATCCCACAAATTTTCCTCCCTCTCTAATTTTGATGATGACGGATTTGTAGTACCCACTCCTCTTCAAAACTTATCATAATTTGATTTTGATTACTATGGACTATAGACATGGAATTTACTCTGTTATTTCGGTTTAGCATGATGATAGATGGTAGAGATATTGTGACTATTGATATGTTTTGATTCATATTATGGTTGTATGGATTCTTAGAGGCATGGATAAACATTCTGCATTGATGATGATGATGTGTTGATTAGCTTACATATATACTGACATTTCAAATTTCTGTCATGTTGACTATGTTTCTGTGTTTGAACTAATCTTGTGATCTCATTGATAGTGATGAAATGGTAGAATTGAGATGTTTTGAAATGATAAACAAATGAGAGCATTACGTAGCTTTGATGATGACTTCATGACATGATGATATTTATTGATCGATGTGCATGTATTTTATTATTGATGTATTTGATGCAGCCACAAGGTTGAAGGAGGTGTTGTTTGGTTTTTACAGATGATTATATCATAACAAACAAAAAGGGGGGCGGGGGGAATACGAGACCAACCATAGTGGAATATTATATGGATACAGCGAAGGTCACCTTGCCATCTTTATGTTCAGTTTTATTGTTGTGTTTTGTTAGATTGTTAGGAGGTCCCCATGGGGCACATGACCTCAAATTGTGACCATGGGCTATGTGTGTTTTCCCCTTTCATTTTTATTATTTTTGGAGCATGTGATTTAATTTTTAATGTAATTCACTTCATTATTGTTGAATAATGTACTCTTATTTAAGTTGATTAATCTTGCTAATTATTGTAATTTGGGATGTGACCAAGGGGTATTTAATTTTTTTAGATTGTCCTTGATTTTATTTTTGATGTGAAAGGATTTTTATTTGTTTAAGTGTTGTGTACTCAACCTTGCATGTAAAATTCGGATTTGGGCTTAAGGGTCATTATTGGAGGCTTGTGGGACAAATTAAGCTTGTGCCACACCTCTTAAATTCATCTACCAACTATACCTATAGGTTAAGGGGTCAAAAATAGACCCCATTATATGATTTGTTATTTATTGTACTTTCTTAAATGAGTTTTTAATTGTGTTCTTTAGAGGAGCTGGTAAGATATTGTGTGTGTAATAGGATTTTCATTTCCTCAACCACTAATTTATTAACCTTGGGTTTGATGTTTGACTTGGTGATATGGAGTTGAGGAGAAGTGATGTGGCATCCTACATGGAGCCACCTCATGCTTCTCTCCTCTTTTTCTATATATGCAAGTTATTTTGAGGGTTTTGGGGTTACTTCATTTTTTTGTGCATGGTTATTTTTGGAGTTTTAGTTTTAGTTGTTTGCTTGGGAGTCTTGGAGCTTGCTTGGATTTGGGCTTGAGCTTGGAAGGAGCTTAGAGTTGTGATTTTGGATCAAGTTTCTTGCAATGGCAAGGTAAGAACTTCACCCATGCAATATATATATATATATATATATATATATATATATATATATATATATATCTGTGTGCGTGTGTGTGTATAAATAAATGAATGTTGTGTGTGCATATTTTTGGGCTTGGGTAGTATGGCCTTAAGTATGGTGTAGGAGAAGGTTTCTAGCAATATTTTGGAGGGAAGCATAATAGTATTGTTGCACATTTTGTGAGGGCTTTGGGTTGGGTGCCCCACCTTTAAGATAAGAAAAAAAAGCTTACGTATCTTATATGTTTTATTTGAGGGAGGCATAAGAGATTGAGGGAGGCATAAGAGAATTTGAGGGAGGCATAAGAGTATTGTTTTGGGTGTGTTTATTGTTTTAGAGGATTCAAGGTGGGTGCTTAATCCCATTGGGAGGCATAAGTTATTTCCCCACATTTCGTTGCTCCATTGGCTTAAATATTTCAAGCCTTGTTTGGAAAAGACACATTCTTTGATATTGATATTTTTGTGTTTTTGTGTGTGTTGAAAGATTGTTCGCATGTGTGTTGTAATATGGAAGCATTGTGAAAATCTCCATTAGTTATATCCATTTCTTATTGCACTTTGGTTGGGGTTCTAGGGGCCAATGAGGAGAATAACATTTTCTCCTGATTGGATTATTGGTTGCATGGAGAGCATTGTCTACTCCCACTTTTTTTGTTGTTGTGATTGAAGAGAAGAAAATGGTGGAGCTCAAGTTGAAGATTTGGACTCCTACATTTTCCCAAATCTTACATTTGTAATAAACTATAAAAGGACACACAAATGTATACAGATGAATATATTTGAGGATATATTCATTTTTATACACTATTTTATAAAATTTACAATATTTTCCAGAACTGATGCTGGCAGTGGAAACGTTGTCGGTAGCCAGAGCATACTATGGCCGGTCAAGCGACTACCACTGGTCACCTTTACGTAGAAACAATTTGTAAAAAACATGATTTTTGGCAAAACCAGTGGATTTAAAGAAATGAAACTTAAATAGAATGTATATCTAATGATCTACAATCATATATACATGTATATATATATATATATATATATATATATATATATATATATATATATATATATAGATTCACTCATGTATATATGTATATAAAATTATATACACTTAGATCCTTGAAATGGGTTTTCCCCAAATGTAACTCAAGAACATGACAACCAAAAAAACTTCAAGAAGATGTGTGGATGAATCCTTCCAATACAATGAATGAAAATAACTACACTCTATAATATGTATGCAAACATGTAAGTGAGACAAATGGGGAAAAATCTTTCCTTCCAATGCAATACTAAAACCTAGAGGAAAATTCTCCATGGTTTATCTCATACTTTCATGGATTCCTCTCCTCCAACTTGTAAACCATAGAAAAGAAAAGGGAACAAATGAGGAAACTAGGGAAAGAAAAAGGTTAAACGGATCTCATAAGGATGATTAGGGTTAGAATGCAAACCTATGATCTAAGTGCCTAAAATGAATCAATCTAAGGGTAGGGAATCAATCCTGCAATTTTTAGATGAGGGTATTTTATGGAACTATATGTTTTAATTAAAAATATATGTAATTTTTCAATAGGACTACCTAGGGCCTTAATTTTTTAAGGTAAAATGTAACCCACCTTTTATGGTTTAGTAAATAATTAAATGGAATTAAAACTATAGTAACTAAATAGTTGTATTTTGAATGGACATTAAAGCTAATGACTTAAGAGGATTAATTTAACCAATGGTAGATGTTTTAAATGTGGGATATGGATATTAATTGACTAATGGAATTAAGCTTAGAATAAAAAAAGGAATTAATGGATGCATTGCTATAAGATTATAACCGGAAATAGATTAATAATATTTAGTTATTAATCTAGGCTAGATAAACCTAATGTAATGAAGAAATTTTTTGGTACAAGTTAATTAAATGTAGTCCAGGGTTTAACACCATTACAACCCTTTAAACAAAAAAATAAAATAGACAATTTCCTAAGTATTTATTTAATATTTAATTTTGTTTGGCGTGTCAAAAATGTGGACATTACACTTGGTATCAGATCCATGGGTTCAATCCTTGGACCCTGGGCATACTTGGAAACAAACAGTAAACTTAGCGCAACTCTAAAAATTAGAGCACATGGAATTGTGATAACTTAAAAATGTATGAACTTAGAAAACTGAAACAAAACCTAGATGATGATGAACTAACTCTCGTCTTGGTTTGTCTAGGAGGCACGGACTAGATAATGAGTTATTTCACATCAAGTTAAATCTACCACTCCCAGAGAAGGTAGGTTTTGCTATACTACCACACATTTTACAGACCTTACAGGAGCTCAATGGAGCTATATGAGGTGCAGCAGTTTGGCACGACCTAGCCAGCATGATAGGGAGCCATCACATGAGGCTCAAAACTCTTCACATATTACCAAGGAGAATAGAGAAAATAACTCCCATGTGGAGTCAAATAGACAATATTCACCTTAGAGGGGACATAGATATAGGGCTACATGACAAATATTGAGATCTAGGAGCCTTAGACAAAGAGACAGTAGCGATGAAAAACCTAGAGGTAGATATTCTACAGTGGTTGATGATATAAGGGAGATCCTGAAGATACACCCATCTCATTTTGTTAGATACACTGGGGGATTTTAGACACAGGCTTGGTTGGTTAGCTTGAGTGGATGCTTCAAGCTATGTCCATGTACCAGCAACAGGAAGGCTCGTGTTGCCATCTACCTTCTAAGAGATAGAGCCGAGGTTTGGTGGATGATTGAGGAGTAGAATATCCATGTGGATTTGGAGACAGTTACATGTTAGCTCTTTGAGGAGCATCTCAGGAGTCGATAATGTTATCCAAAATTTACCCCAAGGTGAATTTCAAGAGACTTACATAATTTCTTTGCACTTAGAGATGCCAAATAGTAAAAATAAGAAATTTTTATTTTAGGGGCACCCCTTCAATTTTCTATAACTCCCCTTTCTAATAAAAATCTAAGGATTTAGTGGAAATTTGTGAAAAAAATTGAGAAATGGATAAAAGTATTATTTTAATGCATTGTAGGTCTAGAGGATATGGGTAGAACAACTACAAATTAAACTATGGTTCATCGTCCTTGACTTGGGTCTAAAATGTTAAGGAAACTATGAAATGCATTAAAGGTGGAAGTTCGCATCCTAGGTGGTCCAAATTCCATCGGGCCGCGAGTTCCCCAAAAATTTTATTTGCAAAAGGAATAAAGCAGAGACAATGCAATGCAGAAAAGGTGGAATTGTGCATCCCAAGTGTCCCAAATGGCCCAAGTTCCATTGGGCCACGAGTTCCCTGAAATTTCGTGTTATCACAAAATTAAAACACCCCCGAATGGCCTTAGATTTAAGTGGGGCATTCACTGTAATTTTTGTAACATTGGATCATCTCTCAAGCTGTGTGACTTGTGGGCTTGAGATGACCCTCTAGAGAAGGTTGGTTCCTGCTCCTAAACTACTTGCCACAATCTACTCTAAAGTAGGAAAAACTATCTAATCCTAGTTTAACTTTCCAAGGGATCAAGGAGAGAGAGTGTATGAAAGCAAAGCCTACACTAAAGTGATGATACACCATTAAAGGAGGGTATGAGAATAATTTTCCAATGTGTGAAAAATGGAAGAAAAGTACATACTAGTGAGGTTGATAATAGTTCTCCATAGCCTAACAACTACATTCACAATAACATTTCATGCACGGACCATAAAAAAAATATGTGCAAGAGCATAAAATAGAAACAATATATTTATAATAAGGTTGAAGAGGCAAGAATAATGCAAACAAACACAACAAGGGAAGATACATCCACAAACTTGCATCTATTACTTCATTGATATGCATATTTCAATCTATTAAAAAATAAATACCTAGATCACCATCCAAGGATTCCACTACAAGGGCCTGTAGCACATTGGATTCAAAAAACCAAAATGACAGAGTTTTTCTTCTCAAAAACTATCCCCCCTTTACAATGAGACCAACACTCTAATTTATAGAATTTTGAGGGAGAGAGAGAGGGGGGGGGATGTAAATCCCGAAATCCAATTTTCAACCAATTTTAAGTCATAATAATTGAGTGTGGTTGGTGATTTTTGACCTGCAAAATCAATCTCAAGGTGTCCCATAACTTGCAGCAGAGAAGGAATGGCAACACATGCTCCTTAAATGCATCTCCAACCACTAATAAAATCATTGTTCACAACATCGCACATTTTCCTTAAATTCATCATCAAGTCTTCATCATTTTCTAGATGTCTTGATTTTTGTACGTTGGGCTCGGATTCATGATTCCAACAAGACCAATATTGTGAAGATCCATTGAAATTTACTAGAGTTATGACCCTTTGAGTGTGAGCAGCTATTTTGAGTTTAAGTGGTATTTTTTGCATTTTATGGGATTGGGAATTTAATTTTCTGGAGCTAGAGATGTTTCTTTTGTGGTGTGCAGGATGTGGAGATATTTTCAAATAGTCCAATTTTGTGAAAATTGGAGTTATGGGTTAAGATTTATGCCTATTTCAAGATCAGGGCTGGGGTGTTCCACGTGGGCTCTCATAATCCGCAATACACTAGCTTTTACTCATTTTTACTTTAACATGGGGGTATTGTGGGTTTTTAGTGAACTCATGTACCTATGGAACAAGGGCCGTCTGGACCTCCTTTCTCTGTGTTGCCCGATTTGGGCTCTTATATCCTCGTGCATCTACCATTAGCTAGGCTGTGAAGGCCGTTGATGTCTGCTCCACCCAATTTGATTTTGTGTCGGTGAGATCGTGAATGTTTTTCCTAGCTTGTCATTGGGCTCTATGAGCCAATTTGTTTTCATTTTTTGTAATTCTTCACACTGCTGTCTAAGTCAGCAAATGCGTGTTTTCGGGGCCCGAATGTCCCATGTTGACTGGGTCATGTGGGCCGTTGACCCCCGCATTATCCGCAACATACTTTCATAGTACACGAAGCTCATCGTTTTTGTTCACACGTGTCCCATGGGCCACTTGGTCCGATTTCATACGCATCACCCACAACTCAGGTTCCTAACCTCTATTTGACTGGGTCACGAGGGCTGTTGACCCCTGAATTCCCTGCAAAGGTATATGACTCGATCGTTGGATTGACATCCGACTCGCCGAGTCTATGGCCATTCGAAGTCACCTATAATTTTAATGCCTGGATCCATTAAAATTGACCTAACTTGAGTTCTTGGGCCGATCTCCAACTTGATGCCCTATGATAAGCGTGGTATGATGACCGCAAAAATTGCATTGGTGATTTTTTATAGAGCTCACCCTTCCTTCTACAATGGCTCAGTATCCAATTGTAATATGACTCGAAATTTACTATGATGGCTCCCTTTCAGAGCTCGATTATTAGCAAAGTAGATTGGTCATTTATGTTATGCACCATTGAATCAACTTGGGCATCATAGAGAATAGCCTGAATGATACGTGTTACTTCCTCTATGTTGGCGTAAGAAGCTTGGTTCCTTTGGAGGAGTTGCTTAGTTTTTTGTAATGTTTCTTGGATTGACATCTAATACAAATAGCTCGATGCTCATGAGGATAAACCTACTACAACTTTGGCTTTCCCAACTTGATCTATCAGTGCATTATGCAACCTGATCTCATACCCCTCACATGTCATTGGAATGAATCAGTGCATAATGGAAACAACTTGGTGCTATGAGGTAGCTCGCTTGTGAGCTCATTGAGTTGCATCTAAGGCCAGAGACTATTCCCTTGAAGTATACACACTCACTTGAACATTTTGTGCTATTTATTGGATTCTCTAGTTGTGCAAAGGTTGAGTGGGATGTATGAAGGTGTTTAGGGGTTGCATATTGGATTTTTTATTTCTTACCAAGTATCCCTTCTAACTTATTGTGATAAGGCATGCCTACCCATTATCCAATTTTTCCAGGACAGCAAAATTTGATAATAATTTTGGGACTTGCAGAGTCATTTTCCTACTAAATGGAGTATGACCAGTTGCCTGTAGCAATATATTGGGCATGGATTATGTGTGATCAACATGAACTGGTCTAACCTTTGAAAATCCTTACCTCGAAATGTTGGGAATTCCACTGTCCACACTCTCATCTTTCATAAGAAAATCTTGGATTCAAGATTTGTGAGAGTAGAGAATTGTTTAAAACTTGGATTTCACCCATTGCAAAAATTGCGACCCATGAGGCTGAATGGTGAGTACCTATGAATGTCTCCTTGACATCTAATTACCTACCAAGTGTGGATAGATGAGACTAATCTTTTTGCTTGGTTAAGTATACTGCAGAATTAGAGTGAAACCTATTAGCTTGGACATCATGGAACTCTATTAACCTCTAATTTTATTTCTTCCTTTGAATGTCCAATGTTACTTCTACTGGAGTTTACTTAAAACTTGGGCAACCATCTGATCCTTGTAAGGAATGTCATCAATCCTTTGGGGAGAACTGCAGCTTATATCTATTGTTCATACACTGACTAAGGATAGAGTGAAAATTGGGGACTGTCATTTGCTACAATATCAAACCTGATTTTAGTTGCTTCGCATATGTTTGAATTTTAAATTTGCAACTATTGCAAACAACTGTGAGAAATCTTACTGTAACTTTTCCTCTTTTCAGAGGCATGAAAAATTGTATACAAAGCATACGCTAGAAGGAAACAAACATGTGCACTAGCACTTAGTGAAATTAAACCTACTAACAACAAAAAAAAAGTGCAAAAGCACTTGGAGGAATTGGAAATCCTAGACTAATATGTATAAGGTTGAGAAATTATCCTTTTAGTATAAATGTTTGAGATAAATTCCATTGACCAGAATATGCAATTCTTCACCATCCAAATTAGCTATTCGGAAGGCATTGCTACCTTTACATTCAGTAATCATATATGGACCACTCCATATGGCATCAAACTTGGAATGCTTTCCAGGATTTACACGATCAACATCCCACTTCAGTACCAAGTCTCCTTCTTCGAATGTCCTAGCTTTAGATTTCTTGTCAAAGCTTCTCTTGATCAATGCTTGATTTTTTTCCATGGTTTTCACTGCATGTTCTCTTTCTCATAATTCCATCAGCTCTACATACCTAATTTCCATGGGCTCAAACTCATCTAGTTCCAGCTGCTTCATGAGCTCCACTGGAAACTCAAGTGATATAGGTATAAATGCTTCCTTCTCGTACACAAGCTTATAGGGAGTTTCCTGTAGATCTCTTGGGTGTTATTCTATCAGCCCAAAGGCTGATTTGAGCTTCATATGCCAAGTTCTCTTATTATTGTTAAGAGTTATTTTAATAATTTTGAGTAGGTTCTTTTTTGTAGACTCTGCTTGGCCATTACCCTGACGGAAATATTTTGATGAAGTGCTGATGTATATAACATTCTTGATATCCCATTCAGTGATTTTTGTGCCAAGGAATTCCAATACATTATCTGATATGATAGTAGTGGGGAATCCGAACCTTGTGACTATTCCCTCATAGAAATCCAAGATGTTGGATTCATTTGCCTCCCTAAGTGTCATTTTACCTCTTTGTTTTCCTAATTATGCAATTTTATTCCATATTATTCCATCATCTACTTTCTTTCCTATTTTTATCCTTGTTTTGAAAATAGCCAAGTCATTGATCTGTGTGTATGTACGCAAACCCCTTCATATTGACTTGTTTCTTATGTTGCATGAACCTTCTTGTGTTAACACATTTCCTTCCTTTGCATGCATGTTTCCACGTGTACCTTCTAAACTCTATATATATCCCTATTGTCTATGCGGTCCTTCCTATGCATAATCCTCCAGGCATAGATACTATTTAGTCATTATTTAACTCCAACATGCATGTTTCATGTACTTTATCAACTTGTATATCTAGAAATAAAATGTATCATTTACTAATTATATGATACATGTGAGACATTTACACTTCTTTGTTTTAAGGTTATACATTTAGAACAAGATATGATTAATGAATTATTTTTTCTCATGCTTGAATGCCATATCCATAGCTCACTCAAATGTTGCTCTGGCATTTGACATTCCAAATGGCATTTTCTTATAAATATATGTGCCCCATTTTGTAGTGAAGTCCATTTTGAACTGATCTTCTTCCTTCACCATTATTTGGTTATATCCTAAGTAACCATCTAGCAATGAAAACCTTTCAAAACTAGCTAAAACTTGCAAGATTTTCTCCATTGATGGTAGTGGGTAATGATCTTTAAGTGATTCTCTATTTAGATCGTGGAAGTCTACACAAAATCTAATTTCTCTATTTCTCTTTCTCATCGGCACCAAATTTACAACCCAGATTTAATATTTGATAGGGAAGATGATGCTAGCTTCAATTAGGTTATTCAACTCTTTTCTCATGAGAGGTTCAATGTGATGATTCACTGGCGTTTGCTTATGTTTTATGGGATTGGATTCCGAATCTAGCTCAATAGTATGTTGCGCTAACTTTGGGTTGAAACCTCTCAAATATCTATAATTCCATGTAAATACATCGAGAAATTCTGGACAAAGTTGAACAAATTCATATTTCTCACAGCGATTATTTACTTTTCCAATTTGCAATATCTTGCCTTCATCTACCAAAATGGGCTCTGAATCCTCACCCTGCACCTGAATGTTTTCCTTTTCCTTCTGGAACTGATCAATTGGGTTGAAGATTGACTCCAAAGTTACAAGACCTTTTGGTAATTTATTAGTTATCATCTATATCACTTGGTCACCATACTATTTCTCCAACCTTTCTTCACTTCTAAAAGAGAACTCAACTTCTTCCTGTAGAAAATTGACAATTTGCTAATCATTCTCGAAGACTTACCAACTTGTGTTGTTATCTGGCACAACTTGTCTTACAACCATTTTGGTATGAGGCTGAGATTTCTCACTTTTGATACTTTCTACAACATCAAATACTACCCCAATTGATGCAAGTTTATCTATTACTTCATTCTTCCTTCTTGGGATGGAATTGATGCTAAAATATTCGAAATCTTCAATAAAATCCCATACATGATTTTTTTTGTTCTTCAACAAATCATTCTTATCAACATTTTTTCCTCTAACTTAGTTCACAATTATCTCACTATCTCTAAATACTTGTAATTTCTTAATCCCCCTCTTTCTTTTCCAATGCAATTGATGAATTAGGGCTTCATACTTAGCTATGTTGTTTGAGCAAGCAAATTAGAAACGAAAGGCTGAGTAATATTTTGTACCTTGTACGGGAAGATGAGTAATATTTTTGGGAAGATCTCAACATCCTCTACGCCAAAAAATTGGATTGATTATTTTTAACAAGGGTGGGTGGGTGAAAAGAAAAGAAACATCTCAAGCTCCATAAAATTAATTTCTCAGTCCCGTAAAATGCAAAAAATCCCTAGCGAAACTCAAAAAAACTGCTCACACTCAGAAGGCCATAACTTCTGCAATACTTTACAGATTTCCAAAAAATTGGTCTTGTTGGAATTGTGACTCTAAGAATGATGCAAAATAATGTAGAAATTGATTAAATTTTTTATGATGATTTTGAGGAAAACATGCCAAGTTTTAAACATTGATTTTATTAGTCGTTGGAGAGGCATTTAATGAGCAAGGGAAGCCATTACTTCTCTGATGCAGGTTATGGGACACCTTGAGATTTATTTTGAAGGTCCAAAATCACAAACCACACTCATTTATTATGACTTTTAATTGGTTGAAAAGTGGATTTTAGGATTTACATCCCTTCTCTCCCTCTCTTCCAAAATTCTATAAATTGAAGTGTTGGGCTCGTTGTAAAAGGAGGATAGTTTGAGGAGAATTTTTTTGTGATTTTTGTTTTGTAAAGCTAGTGTACTACATGCCTTTGTAGTGGTCTCCTTTCATGGTGATCCAAGCCTTTACTTTTTTATAGTTTGGACTCTGCATATTAATGAAGCAATAGATTCAAGTTTTTGGATGTATCTTCCCTTGTCAAGTTTGTTACATTCTCCTTTCCTCCATAATGTTATTACAGATGTCTCTATCTACCCTATACTCTTGTAGGGACATATTATTATTGTGTATGCATGGAAATGTGTTGTGAATGCTATAATTAGATTGTGGAGAACTATCATCACCCTCTATGATATACATTTTGCTTCCATTTTCACACATTGAAATTTTTTCTCATTCCCTTGTTTTGGTGCATCGATTCTATAGTGTAGTTTTATTTAATTTACATGTTATTTATCTCTCATTGGTCCTTTAGAAATTATAGGATAGACATAGTTAGTAGCTTCGTCTCAGTAGATTTAGTTTGCACTAGGATTAGGAAAAAGAACCAACTTTCTCTAGAGGTCTCTCTCAAATAGAAAGTCCCACAACTTGGAGACTGTACCCATGTTACCCAGTCACACCACAAGATCAAGAACACACACTTGTGCATATTAGAGGGTGTTGTGATTCGGTGATAACATATACTTGTCTAGACAATTTATACAATAAAGGATCGACAAGTTTCATGATTTGTGATAGGCTAACATGACAATGGCGGAGTATGAGAGAAGGTTTTTGGATGTTTTTCATTTTTTCGACTACATGCAAGATGAGTAGGTTAGGATCCATAGGTTCATTAGGTGCCTAAACCTAGATTTGGGAGGGGTAGTGTGAATTCATTATCCACAGACTTTAGTTGAGGCCGTAGAGAAGGCCTACATTGTTAAGGAGACTAGGGGGAGGAAACATCATGATAGAGATAGAGTGAGGAACCATTTTTAGTAGATACAAGATAATCGGTCAAGGGGATCATTTCCTCCTCCTCATGGTGGAAACGGTTCAGCACAATATTCTTTCAGACCACCATAACAGCCAAAACAATAGCAACAACAAGATTATCCACCGTATAGACTATTGGGTTTCAGATTTTCACTTGGGATGAAACCACAGTCAGGAGACGAGAAATTCCCTCCTCTTTAATGGGAGAGGTTCCCTTATTGAAATCAGGGGCATAACCTATGTACAAATTTACAATCTTTATTTCAATGGTGGTTTCTCGACATATTTAAATGTTCTTTAGGCCCAAAAAATTATCAATACATGAGGATACAGGATTTGAAGAGGGGAGAGATTCAAAAGAAGACAATACTTTCAGGGAAAAGAGATGGCAGAGAAGACCCTTATATGTATTGAGTAAATGACATATAATAGAACCATTTACGTTCAAAAAAGGCGCAATCCACATACTCAAAATTCCTGATATTGTGTAAAATAGAACACAAAGTTTCTAAGCATGCAAGGACTAAATGATTCATAGACAAGAATGAGAAGGAAAGAGAAACAGAGGAAAGGGGAAAAAGTTTTTGCATTGATTTCTTTCGATGAAAAATTACTGTTTCAGAGTCCCAAAATTCCAACTTGTACAATGGATTTGAAATCCCATGATATAGCTTGCAAGAGACGGTTACAACTTCCTCTGGAAAACAAGAAATAGTTACAACTTATTCCAACCATTCGTGCCCTTTTGAATTCTTGATTCACATAGAAACATTAATGGTAGAAAAACCAAGTTCAAATATATGGTCGTTACATTATTTTGCTAGTTAAATTATGGGTCGTTCGATTTGATTTTATAACTTTAAATCTGGGCCACCAACGTGGAAGGAATTGATTAGAGTGAGTCTGCGGGTGCCTTCTACATTTGGTACCTTTGAGTTTGTGCCAGAATGAAACATGGAGAGCTCAACCTATTCCTTTACACTCAGCCAAATCGGGCCAATTTCCTACTTGACCCATTTTGACCCCTAGACACGTGGAGGGCTAGAGCTCATCTGAGTTTCCGCTTTTGAAATTCCTCTTAAAATTGTGTTGAGCTGACGTGTGTTACCTACTGCTATTCTTGGAATTTTCAACGGCCAACTCTATTTCCCTATTGATGTTGACCACGTGGCGAATTGGTGCTCATTTGGGTTTCCACTTTGGAAACACCTCCTGAAATTACGTTGCGCTTGTGCGTGTCTCCTTCTATTGGTCCTAACGAGGTGACTGGGTGCTAATTTGAGTTGGGCCCTTTGATTTCACTTATGAAATGGCACCATGCTGACATGTGTCTTCGTTTTCCAGTCCTAATGTGGCAAACTATTACTCATACTTAGTCAATTTCAACAATCAGTTCCATCTCTTTCTGGACTTGGGACACGTGGAGGATTGGCGTAAGTTTCAAAAATACCCCTGGCTTTGAATCTTGAAGCTGCGCCGATGACGCACTTGGTGCCGTCCACTGAGTCTTCCATACTTAACCGATTTTAGCTTGTTTTACCTTCATTTTGATCCTGGGACACGTGGAAATCCCACGCCTATTTGAGGACTATCCCTTGGACCCTGCCCCTTGAATTACATCGCTTGGACGTGTGGAGGCTTCTGTTGTCTCATGAAACATGAACGAACTTCATCTAATCAGAGATTCCCACATACTTCCGGATGATTCTGGGGTAAAAATTGATGGGAAAGATACGCTTGTCATTCCCAACTACGGGAAGAAAATAAAAAGAAGGGGAAAGACTCCACTGCTATGCCTGACTTTTAAACTGTTCTCCATGAATGGGAAAACAAAAAACAATGCCAGGCCTGATGCGATCTAATACTCCAAGGAACAAAATCAGACTTTTCAAGACTTGACTCCAAAAGAGGGGAATTTTGAGGGCAACAACAACTGGCTCTTTCTGGGGATGACTTGGCTTGGAACAAAGACAGAAGGAAAGATCAAGAACTGAATATAACTCTAGGAAAGAGGACCAGTGCCTTTTCTATTGGGAAATAGAGTCAAAAGAAAAACCAATACAAGGCAACACACACAAGACAGGAAAAAGAAACAAAAAGAAACAAACCAAAAGGGAAGATCATAAACGAAATGTAAAGAAACGACCGAAAACCAAAACACTGCACATAATATACAAAAGGACCACCTAGTCACCTAGGACTTGAACAATTTTAGATACTGCCCACTATAAGGATGTGGAGGAGGAGAACCATTTGTGTAATCTAGATAAAAGGAGTTCTCTCTATCAAAATATCTTATTCTAAAAGGACCAATCCAAAGAGAATCAAACTTACCATGACTTCCCCGTGGCTCATGTCTTTTTTCCCAAAGCAGCACAATGTCTCCCACTTGGAAAACCTTGGGTTTGGCTTTCTTGTTAAAAAAATCCTTCACTTTCAAATGATGATTTATTATCCTGTCAACCACTTGCAATCTATCCTCGTCAAGCTTCTAAAGGTACAAAATTCTCTTATCCAAAGAGCTACTGAAACTTGAATCTTCAATGGTTTTCATCAGATGTGAGATTGACAATTCCACCATGATTGGTAGTTGAGCTTCCACACAATACACCACTTGGAAAGGGTACATTCCAATTTCTCTCTTGGGTGTAATTCTATCAGCCCAAAGTGCATCATATAGCTTCATATTTCAATTCCTCTAAGAATCATTCACAAGATTTCTAACTATGTTCACAAAATTCTTATTCATTGATTCTACCTGTCCATTCCCTTAAGGGTAGTAATATGAAGAATGAGAAAGGGAGATCCCATACCCATAGCAAAATTCCATCATCTCAGAAGAAGAAATGTTTGAAGCATTATCATTCACAATTTTGTTTGGGGTCCCAAACCTTATTAATATGTTCTCCTTAATGAAGTTACAAACTACCTTGGAAGTAGTGCTCTTGACTGGGATGGCCTCCACCCACTTGGTGAAGTAATCTGTGGCAGTCAACACATGGGTATGTCCAGCACTGGAAGGTGGTTTAAGAGTTCCAATGAAATCCAATCCCCACTGTTGAAACGGTTCTTCAATCACCACAGGATTGAGAGGCAAAGCAGCCAACTTAGGTCTTCCAACAAATGTTTGGCATGCTTCACATTTACCAAAAAATTTTGATGCATCTCTGAATAGAGTGGGCCAATAATAACTAGCATGAAGTATTTTATGAGCTGTTATAGCAGAGGAGAAATGACCTCCACAAGCTTGATCATGAAAAGCAGAGAACTTATTTTGTTTCTCCTTGTCTACACACTTCAAAAACCTTCCATCTATGCCTCGTTTTAACAAAGCATTCTCCCATAGCACATATTGTGTAGACCTCAGTTTGATGGATCTCTTCTCTTTGGCACTCAAGTGAGATGGGAACTCTCCATAGGTCAGAAAGTGAGCAATGTCAGCATGCCATACATCTGTCAAACTGAGGAACAAAACAACAGGAACATCAACTTCATTTTTGGACAACTCATTGGTAGCTCCCTCAGCAATGAGTTCACACAGGCATTTACCCTGAACCCTATTTAGTTTCCTGATGTCAAGATAACACTCTTACATTTTCTACCCAATTACCTCTATTAGTTCCAAATTCTTGTTGAGTAAGAATGGATTTGATTGTTGTATCAGGCACCAGTTCCACAGAATGAGAATTAAGAATGTAAAACCTAAACTTCTTGACAGCTTTGACAACTACAAAAGCATGTTTCTCCATCACGGTGTACTTCATCTCATGATTTTTCAAGACATAACTCATAAATGCAATTGGGAGCTCATGATCTTCAATGTTCTTTTGGGATAACACAAGAGCTAAGGTATTTTTAGTGGCATAAAAATAGATAATGAAATCTTTCCTGAAGTCAGGGCACGCCAAGACTGGAGTATTTGCAATAGCCAATTTTAAGTCCTCAAATGATTTCTTCCCTTCATAGGACCAACCAAAAGTTTTCTTCCCTTTCATCATGTGAGCGATGCTCATAGTAAGTTCTGTAAAATCGAGGATGAATCTTCTTAGGAAATTGATCTTATCGAAGAAAGAATGGACGCCTTTCTTACTTGATGGAAGAGGAATTTGTTGGATGGCCTGAAATCTCTCTGGATCAATCTTGATACCTTCCTTTTAAACAACATGTCCCAATAGCTTTCCTTCTGCGACACAAAACACAAAATTCTTATGGTTTAAAGAAATTCCATGCTCTCTACACTTCTGAAATATTGTTTCAAGGTGTTGGAAGTTATCTTTTCTTGCTTTAGAAAACATTGTCAAGTCATTCAAATACACAAAAATTCATTTCCCTTTCAAACTACCAAAATCCAAGTCCATGGCCCTCTGGAAAGTAGCACCAACATTGATCAGACCAAATGGCATCCTCTTGTATGCAAAGGTGCCCCAAGGAGTAGTAAAGGCAGTCTTATGTTGCTCTACAATATTCACCTCTACTTGATTGTACCCCGAGAATCCCTCTAACATAGATATCATTTCCAATCCTGTAACAACTTGCAATAATTGGTCCATTATGAGGAGAGGGTAGTTGTCCTTCAAAGAACCCTGATTTTGAGTTCTGAAGTCCACACAGATCTAGATCTCACCATTCTTCTTCCTGACAGGAACTATATTAGCAATCCACGTTGAATGGTGGATGGGGAAGATGATCTTATCCTTCAAAAGATTATATATTTCTTGGAAAATTATATCAGCTACCTTTGGATTATATTACCTTTGTTTCTGTTTGAAGGGTTTCATCTCAGGCTTAAGAGGAATGAAATGTTACATTTCTTTAGGCTAAAAAGCCTTAAGATCATCATAAGAGTAAGACACAACATCAACATACCTCTTCAACAGATTAACCACCTTCTTTTTCTCTTCCTGAGTGCATCATTTTCCAATGTTGACCATTTTGGGATCATCGAGACTCCTAATATTTACTTTCTGAGTATCAGCAGATTGTTGAGCTCCTTGGGAAACTTTAGACTTCATATATCTATCATGTTTATAAAAAATATCCTCCAAACTCAACAACCATTTAGGAATTTTGTTACCTTTTAGTTTGATACATCCATCTTGATCCATCTATTCTTTGACACCATCTTCATTTGATGACACACAATGTCTAGGTAGATTGGCACTTCCTTCAAAGTATAGTTGATCAAAGTTGTCTCTGAGCTCCAAGAAAGAAATTAAATGTTGGTCATCATTGAAAACTTGCCAATTATTTGCATTGTTAGGCACATTGGGTCTATGGATCATCTCGATGGTGAATTTCTCTTGAGGGAAATCAGGATGAGGAATCAATAAGGACCTCGAAATAGCTAGAGATTTAGCCCTAGTGTTCCTTTCCCTTGTCACAGCCTCAATGGAATAAACATAAAGGAATTCAATGGAATCCCATACCAAATTCCTATAGTGCTTCAACCTTCTATTTTTTACCTGACAAAGGTCTCTAACTTGTTTTACAATTAGATCTGCATCTCCATGAGCAAGAAGGTTCTTTACTCCCATTTCCTTTGCCATGCTCAACCTAAGAACGAGGGCCTAATACTTAGCAGTATTGTAGGTATTTTTAAACTAAAATTTGAAGGAGAAAGGATGAACCTTACCCTCAGGAGAGATGAGCACCATACCACCTGAAGAGCAACTTCCATCAAACTCCAAAGTCCACACACCATTAGGGTCAAGAAACACTCCCTTTGACAGATGTGTCTCCTCTTGTGACATGATCATGTAGTTCCCATGCCCAATGTTTGCATAAAGTTTTTGTGCTTTAGGATCATCTTTCTTTTACACAATATACTCTACTTGTTTCTCA
Source organism: Taxus chinensis (assembly GCA_019776745.2). Classification (NCBI taxonomy): domain Eukaryota; kingdom Viridiplantae; phylum Streptophyta; class Pinopsida; order Cupressales; family Taxaceae; genus Taxus; species Taxus chinensis. Next base: position 142,814,732 of record CM034149.1, read on the forward strand.
AGAAGCAACTTATTCATCATCCCATTGACAGGGATCAAGGCATGTGACCAATCCATTTGTATTTCCCCTCCTACCTCCTTACAAAAAATTCTACTCAGCAACATCTCATACAAAGGAGGAATATGAGCTACCAAAATGGTGGCTAAGACCATTTTCTCTGGAAAAGCAGCAAAAGCTACTTGTGCATCTTTAATTTGGCCAACCAAAGCTAATTTCTTACTCTCCATGGAATAATAGGAACAAAAGGTATGTGTTAGGGTCAGACCCAAAGCAAGGGATACCTTTGCAGGAATTACATTATCTGATGCCCCTCGATCTATGACACAATTGCTGAGTTTATGGCCAACTAGGAGAAGGGTCACATAGAATAGTTCAATCTTTTCATTAGGGGAAGTGACTATGGCCAAAAGGCTTGATTGAGGCAAGGAAGAGGGAGTGGGAAAAAAGCCTTTAGAATAATGGGCTGGGGTTTTAGATTTAGAATTTACAAAGTTAACCATTTTGGGAAAGGATTTAGGATGGGTTTGAAATATGCCTCATAAATATGAATCTTGGTCTTTTTAAGATGGTCTATAATGTCGAAATATTAAGATGTGGATGGGCAATCTCTACTAGGAGTAGTAGAAGCTTTTAATCTATCAGCTTTATCATTTATTGGACAAGAATCCTTAGAAGTAGAAGTAGAGGGAGAAGGACTCGTAGAGCTTACCTTTTGGGTGGAAGTAGTAGGAATAGGATCTCCTCTTCTTGTAATCACCAGGATGGTGGTGGGGGAATCCTTGGATCTTTTTACATGTTGCACTACTTTTTCCTTTTTGTTGGTCTATTCTTGGGTCATAATAGCATATGACTCACTATTCATCATCATATTCATCTTCATCATCCACATCTTCGAGGGTGAGGAAATGAACTTGAGAACCACTAGGCTCCTCTAGTTCTTCATCATCTTCCTCTTCTTGTTCATCATAGAGCCCATTTTCTTCCTCATCTTCAAGCTCAAGAACCTCACAAGTAGCATTAAAACGCACCTTGAGGGGTGGACCTTCAATGGCCAACCTGGTTTGAGAAGGGGGCAAATAGATCCTAGGCTAAAATTTATTCCTTGGAACATCTTGATATGGAGCATGCTGAGCCAATTGTTTCTTGATGGAAATGAGGTCATTGGCCATATTTTGCACCAACTGATTTTCATTACCTCCAGGAGAAGGGGAAGAAGAAGATGCTTTGGATTTGAAGAAGTAGATTACATCCAATTGTTGATCAACATCCAAAGTTACAAGATTTTCTCTCCTTGGTGAATAGCTTACTTCTGGTAATTAAGCATTCAAGAAGAAACACTTCTGAATCTGATCAACAGGCCTAGTATTTACTGGAATCTTATTAATCAACTTATTAAAATTGGCCTCAAATTCTCTCATAGGATCATGTGGCTCCTTCTTGATTTGAGAAATCTGAGCTAGCAAAGCATGCACATCTTCAACAGGTTTGAAACACTACTCAAATTGAGTTCTTATAGTAGTCCAATCGATGATGGTCCCAACAGGAAGATGGAAAATAAAAATCTGCAGCATTATCTTGCAAGGTCTCCACAAACAACCTAACAAAGACATCCCCATGTTCAACTCTAAGGACCCCACATGCAAAAATGAAGGCTGCAATGTGTTCATCAGGGTGCACTTTTCCATCACCTCTAAATTTGGGAAAATTCTTCCTGTTACCTCTAGATAACTCATGCAGTGGTTGAGGGAGAGCCAGAGGCCCAACTCTTTTTCCCCAAGGTTGAGGAGCTGCCATCCTTGCAAATATTGTTAGAAGTAGAACTGAGACACCAGCAAGAACTAGGGCACAAAGATTAGGGCTAAGTTTTTCTTGAGGAATGCTACTACCAGAATCTCTATCTTCAACAGTAGGTGTGCTTGTGGAATGAGATTTTCTATTTCTTCCTGTTGGAGGAAGTTAAAAATCTTGTTGATCCAAGAGTTAAAATTGGGGATCTTTAATTCCAAGAGCCCTTCTACCACGAGTATATCTTAGAGTCACCACATTAAAGAAATGATCAAATTAGTTGTTATTTTTAGAAAGGAAATTTGTTGAACAAATTCCCCAGTGGAGTCACCAAAAACTATTGGGTTTAAAATTTTCACTTGGGATGAAACCACAGTCAGGGGATGAGCAAGTCCCTCCTCTTTAATGGGAGAGGCTCCCTTATTGAAAGCAGGGGCAGACCCTATGTACAAATGTACAGTCTTTCATTCAATGGTGGTTTCCTGACATCCTGATATGTGCTTTATGCCTAGAAAGTTACCAATACATGAGGATACAGGATTTGAAGAGGGGAGAGAGTTAGAAGAAGAAAATACTTACAGGGAAAAGAGATGGCAGAGAAGACCCTTATATGTATTGAGAAAATGAGATATAGAGTAGAACCATTCACATTCAAAATAGGCACAATCTGTAGACTCAAAGTTCTTGAGATTGTGTAAAATAGAACACAAAGTTTCTAAGCATGCAAGGAATAAATGATTCATAGACAAGAACGATAAGGAAAGAGAAACAAAGGAAAGTGAAGAAAGCCTTTGTATTGATTTCTTTCGATGTGAAATTATAGTTTCAGAGTCCCAAAATTACAACCTGTGCAATGGATTTGAAAGCCCATGCTATATCTTGCAAGAGACTGTTACAACTTCCTTAGGCGAGCAAGAAACAATTACAACTTCCTTGGGAAAACAAGAAATAGTTAAAATTTATTCCAAACATTCACGCCCTTTCGAATTCTTGATTCACAGAGAAACATTAATGGCAGAAAAACCAAGTTCAAATATATGTCCGTTACATTATTTTGCTAGTTAAAATATGGGCCATTTGATTTGCTTTTACAACTTTAAATCTTGGCCACCCACGTGGAAGGAATTTATTGGAGTGGGTCTATGGGTGCCTTCTACATTTGTTGCCTTTGAAGACTGACACATGGAGAGCTCTACCTATTACTTTACACTTAGCCGAATCAGACCAATTACCTGCTTGACCCATGTTGACCCCTAGACACATGGAGGGATGGTGCTCATTCAAGTTTCCACTTTTGAAATTCCTTTTAAAAGTGTGCCTAGTTGACATGTGTCTCCTACCACCGGTCTTAGAATTTTCAACAGCCAACTCTGTTTTCAGATTGATGTTGACCACATGGCAAGCTGGTGCTCGTTTGGGTTTCCACTTTGGAAATGCCTCCTGAAGTTGCTCTGCGCTAACACGTGTCTCCTTCGGTTGGTCCTAATGTGTCAACCAAGCACTAATTTGAGATGGGCCCTTTGATTTCACTTATGAAATAGCACCGTGCTGACGTGTGTCTCCTTCTTCCGGTCCTAACATGGCAAGCTGGCACTCATACTTAATCAATTTCAATGATTGGTTCCTTCTCTTTTTGGACCTAAGATGCATGAAGGATTGGCGCAAGTTTGAGAATTTCCCCCGACTTTGACTCTTGAAGCTGCGCCGATGAGGCACATGGCGTTGTCCGCTAAGCCTTCCATACTTAGCCAAGTTTAACTTGTTTTACCTTCATTTAGATCTTAGGACACATGAAAACTCACACCTATTTGAGGACTCTCCCTTGGACCCTGCCCCTGGAATTACATCTTTTGGATGCGTGGAGGATTCCTCTGTCTCATGAAGCATGAATGAACTGCATCCAATCAAAGATGCCCATGTACTTCTTGACGATTTTGGGGAAAAAACTGACGTGGAAGATACACCTATCATTCCCGAATGCGGGGAGAAAATAAAAAGAAGGGGAAATATTCCACTGCTACGCCTGACTTTTTAACTGTTCTCCATGAATGGGAAAATTACAAACAATGCCAGGCCCAACGTGATCCAATACTCCAAGGAACATTCTCAAAATTTTTGAGACTTTACTCCAAAAGAGGGGAATTTTGAGGGTGACAACAAGACCTTCATAGAGAGTTGATGCACAAATAGGACAGAGTATGGGTCCTCCTCCTAGGGAATCTATTAGGAGTCAAGCACTACCGAGAGCTCAGTCTGCTAGATCTTGGAAGCAGCGGAAACAACATTCCATGGAAGGATCATTGGGATCCATTCCATAGACCACTAAAGTATCTAATGGATCCGAATCTCATTTGAGGGGACCAGGTAGTTGTTACGTATGGGGTGTACAGGGGTATCATTGAAGAGAGTGTCCAAAACACCCTAGTAATAAGGGTAAGGGACCTATTTCATAGCCTATAGTGGGCGATATGGCTAGGAGCCACATGATATATGCTACAATCGAGAATCACCAGGATGAGCACTAGGGCACAGTTATTTAGACTTCAAGTAGCATTGGTGGTATTTCTACCTCTATCTTATTCGATTGAGGCTCCTAAGATTATTTTATTTCTCATTCATTAGTATAGTGATGCAAGCTTGTGGCAGTTAGGAAGGGCCTTAGTTGTGATGTTGAGATGGCTTTTGGAGCCAAGATCTGAATAGACTCCTTATTCAAGGAGTGTGTAGTTGACCTAGGACTGACTTTGGATCTTTTTATCCTTTCCTTGAGTTTGTGTGGAGTTATCTTGTGCATGGACTTGTTATCTACCCACAGAGCTAGAGTATATTATTCCAACAAGGTTATATCTTGTGCAGATGATTTGGGAGTTTATGGAAGATAAGCAAGAATGCCTATTTCAGTCGAGTTACCTACATTAGATTTGCTACATCAAATGGAGCTGCTTGAGAATGAACCATTGCAGGTTCGTTATGAAAAATTAATGGAGTTACAAGAGCTGAGAGATCAAGCTCATGTGAACATGCAAAATAATTAGAAACAAATGAAGAAAATTTTTGATAAGAAGGCTAAGTTCAAAATTTTCAATGAAGGAGATATTGTGTTGTATTGGGATGCCGATCGTGCAAAGCCAGGAAGACACATGAAGTTTGATACAATATGGAGTGGTCCTTACATGATTTTAGCTTGCAAAGAACACAATGCTTTTTAGGTCTAAAGGATGAATGGAGAGGAAATTTCCATTCCTGTGAATGGTATGTTCCTCAAACACTGTTATTGAAAATCCTATAGTGTCTATTTAGATTAGGATTTCCCTTCAATAAATGCAGTTCCTGCACATTGCAATGTTTTTTAATTCAACATAGTGCATTTGTGCACTTGATTTGGTTTACTAGATCCTTTCCAATTTTAGTTCATTTTGGAAGGGTTGGACCTTCAAAAAGGAAGATTTTGGTTACATGCTTTGCACTTCATGCCCAGTGGACAAGCGCAACGCACTAGTTTACAAGCTAGTAGGCAGCATTCCCTATAGGATCACCAGAAATGTTGACAATTTTTGCACTTGTGCAAAAATGGGCAACTTGAAACTTTGTTACGATGGATAACATTGATGAAGTGAACCTAAGCTAGGGGTTATTATTTCAATTCATTTTTGTTTTTTTTGGATTAATTAATGATTACATGAAATCTATAGCAATGTGTGCTATTACAAAATGTAACATATTACATAGTCTGCAGTTTCATGGCTATCTTCAACAAAAAGAACACAAATCCTTGAAGGATAGATGTGTTATCTCGATGAAGACATTGAATTACAAAATAGATGAAGTGTTCAGTTTTAGAACAACAATCATAATTATAGATTGCAACAGTCAGAGTTCATTGCTAAATGTTACAGGTATTCTTTAAGGTTCTTTACTTCTGAAAGGAACGATAACCAAATCGTACCAATCCAAGAACACAAATTTTAATCAAACACCATGATCAATAAGATGAATGTAATTAGGAAGAATAACTTTACATAAAACCTTTGCAAACAAATGAGAAACAATATCATATATTATTATGGAACTCAATGTAATACATTGAGAATGGGCCTTGCTTAAATAGGCAAGGAATAACAATCTAAGAACCAGTCAAGGTCGTAGATCAAACCTTAAATCAAGGAAATAACTAGTCATCAAATAACTAGTTAAGACCATAGATTTAAGAGAGAACTAGACATCAAGGATCTAGTCAATACCATGCATCAAGGAAAGAACTATACCTAATAACTAGATAATATCTCCTAATATCTAAATAAGATAAAGGAAATATCCACACACATAAGTGGGTGAGGATAAATACAATATAGGTAAATAAAGTACCTAGGTGAACATGAGCTAAGGTAAATAACTACTCTAATACCCCCCCTTAAGTGAAGCTAGGGGCCAAAATAGAAGTGACATGTCCACAGTATGAGTCTTGGCAACTAGGCCTGATGAGGTACTCATGTACAATAACTGGGAAAAAAAGGAACACCGCAAGGTACCCAAAACCAGTAACAACAAAGTAAAGAGAGTAAAGACCTACTCCAAGGAATCCCAAGAAGCTCGGCTCACAAAACTCATACAATGTTGAAGAATTTTGGTGTGTACTATGGTCTAAATCCACTGCTCGATCACAAAACTCAAAAAAAACTAACACTGGGTTCCACCAGAATAGCTCCATACAAGGAGACTGTCAATAGAGTGATGTTGAAAGTGCAAAAAAGAAACACCAAACATAATTTGATCAATTTCTGCAAATAGGTGTTCCACGATCCAAGAACAAAAACCAAAGCAACAAGGTAAGGACACAAAATCTAGAGTGTCATGATCCAAGGAAAGCCAAGGTAACAAGGCAAGGACATGAAACCCAAAGAAGCAGGATCAACACCACACCCTCCCATACTGCTGAATGGGTGGAGTGATGCTATAAATATGTATGAGTTTCCCAAAACAACTACTCGGACACTGACAAACTAACACTAGAATGCACCAGAATAGATCCCCCATAAGAGATATTGTCAACATGCCAAAAGTGTCAAAAATACAGATACAAAATATCTCAACAAACAAGAGAGATACACTACACCTACTATAGAAAAATGCTCAAAACAAGAAGCATCACAATGCATAAGGTATAGAAAGAGGAGCCATTCCTGTAGAGTCCTCGCAACAAATGCCTATGTCACCTCCATGAGTGATTAGATATCCACCCCAAATCAACACGGATGGATGAAGAAGATGCATGCATATGACTTGGTATAAAATGCACAATGGGTGCATGGAAAAGAACATCAGATTGTGTGTGAGGTTGATCATGTATGACAGCTGAAATCTCAGGTTTCTCAATCTTGAGTGAAGATGTAGATCTCATGTGTTGCTCATGATCCTAAAAAAGAGTCAAGCGAACAAAAAAAGGAGCTCTGTCAATGTGTGATCCCAATGAAGCATCTTCTCAAAAACCAATGTCATGATGAGAATTCCATTTAACATGTAGAATAGAGTAAATAATACACTGTGAATGTATGCCAATGACTCCTCTAGTGAGACTCATAAAACGGAGTATCTGAGAATTGAATGTAGTTGTATGCTTCTTAAAAAAGCCATGCATCTGAGCAGAAGTAGGATACACAACATGTGGTACTGTAATAGGCACAGATGTGGAAGAGCATGTAGTAACAAGCCTCAAAAGTTTAGAAGCATCAAAAGTAGGTTCAGGCTCAAAGAATGACATATCAATGTTAGTGGTTTCAGGAGCAATAGCTGCAAGTGGACTAGGAGCATGGTTGTGGTTGTCCACAATATGATGGTGATGTTGTAGGCTAGCAAGTTTGTTCTGCAGGGAGTGTATTATTGTATCCTTATCGTGAATGAGTGATTGTAGAAGAGAATTTCACTTCTTGAGTGATCTATTTTCTTCCAAAAATTTTACAATATCCTCTTGAAGTCCACACACTTCAGAGAAAAGCATATCATTCTCAAAATCCATGATAGGTACAAACTGTAACTCTCAAAAGTTTTAGGATGTCAGGCTTAGCCGAAATTACGTCCACGATTGATTACAACACTCCTCCATATTTGGCACTTTATAATTATATTGCAAGTCTCAAAATAAATATTTCCAATGGAAATATCACAAAAATAAAATCACTTTTACAAAAAACAGCACTCAAAACTGAGTTACCGATCAAAAGATACAAGAATGTTGTTGCCTTCACTGCACAAATAAAATTAAATGGGGCTGAGGTTAAACACATACTAGTAGGAATCATAAGGTTTAAGCCCTCATATGACCATACCATATGACCAATTTTGGAACTCTTTGCTAAGGAGAATTTTAAAATGGACCGTGGATCAAGCCATAAATCAAGGAAAGAACTAGTCATCAAAGAACTAGTCAATACCATAGATTTAGGAGAGAACTAGACATCAAGGATCTATTCAATACCATAGATCAAGGAAATAACTATTCAATACCATGGATCAAGGAAAGAACTATACCTAACAACTAGATAATATCTCCTAATATCTAAATAAGATAAAAAAAATATCCACACACATAAGTGGGTGAGGATAAATACAATAAAAGTAAATAAAGTACCTAGGTGAACATGAGCTAAGGTAAATACCTACTCTAACACCTTCATGATTAAGACATTCAATTATATTATTGATTTGTTTAATTCATCATACAATCCACATAGAAAGCTGAAATTCAGAAAAAAATACACAACTCAGTTTCTGAATTCAATGTTTTATTCATAAGGAGTTTCAAATTGTTCCCACACAAGTTGTGAGATGTAACTGAAGAGTAATTTACAACTACCAAAGTAAGACGTATATATGCATGAAAAAAAAAGTAGAAGAGTATGAATGAACCCATCATTGGCTTGGGGGTTTCTTTTGTTTCAGTTGATGTATCTCCATCTCCATCTTTGTTCCATCTTCATTTTACTGCTTGAGGGCACTGTACCTAAAAACAGAAAAGAAAAACTGTTAGAGTTGAGATTAGGGTTAATCCGTATTCCTATACTATCCAAATTGGTGCAGATGGATCTCTTAACAATGGGAGATATAAATTTCATGAGGATCAAAGGAACAACTGATAAAAATACTTTTCTATAACAACATACATGATTTATTCACTTAGAAATAGAGAGAAGAGAAGAAAAACTATGGAGCATAAGATAGGTCAAAAAGCCTAAATATTTTCTAACTATTTTCTTAAGTGTGCAGGTATAGGTTGTAGAGAAGAATAAAATAAAAGCATGTATTACAGCCCTCACTGTTAGATAACAATTGCAAAGTTCAATGAATTCTATCCTATGGTACATCAAGATTGAAATAAATCACAAGTACATACTAGTATGAAGGGAGAATGTAACTCAAAGTTCAACAACAATTCTAGAAATAGGAGTTACAGTGTAGATCATAGGAAAGAATTACATTCTTACTTCCACTCAAGGATAACAGTACATGTTTCAAATTTTCAAATAGGTGAAATAGAAGAATTAGAATATAAAGGTTGAGGTTAACTGGAAAGATAAGATTAAAGCTGGAACAAAATGAGAAATAAATATGATAAAATTTTGATAGGGATTCCCCATGTAAAATGGAAATTTTATATCTTTGCATCATGCTATTTCAAGCTAGTATATGCCCAGATAAATCAAATAGTAATACAAAGAGAGAAAATGCATGGTATAAGATACAGATTCAGACAAGTACAAGTTTCTTCATGTTACAGTATCAAAAGAATGTAACATTAAAATTTCTACTATAGAGGTAGCAAGAAATACTATTTTTTCATAAAGCAACAAGTTATAAGTTTTTAGTTTTCAGCTATAGGATCATCCATTCTATGTTCATTATGTATTCACATTACAAGTTTGAAAATAAGAAACACTTACGCAACAGTTTTAGGGGGTCATATCAGAAAGCTTCATGATTTATAGTTAGCCATTCTAGTCAAGATGCAATCATCTAATTGATCATTTCAAGCTACAGGTATTCAAGAATTTAACTCAATAAAATCTAAGAGAGAAATTTTCTATCAAAAATCCCATGTCACAGAGGACATCCAGCATTAAAAATCCAAGGTTGCTCAAAAGGAACAATGATTCATCCAAAAATTAAGATGTTCATAGGCAGCAGTGTCCTAATCATTAAGGTAATTATAGTTTCCAAATATACATTATTAAAGGTCCTAGAAGCAAGATAATTATATCCCATTCAGATGATACCAAAACAGAGCATCCTGCAGGTCTACAAATTTGAATAAAGAAAAAAATTTCCAGCTATGATCAATTTCAAAGTATAGATCCTGATAGGCTGAAAGTTCCAAGACCTACAATTAGTAATCACGAAATAGCTCAAAATTATAAACTGAGAAGAAATTTGGCTCTGAGGTCAAAATCACAGAACTGAAATGAGCATAGCTATTGCAATAAATGATAAACATCCAACAGAAGGTTTAGACTAATCTTACAGGTTTCAGACTTCAATAATTATTTTTCATGAATGGATATGACTCAGTATCAAGTAATATTACATCCAAAAGGAAAACTAAGTCTCAAGAAGGCCATTTCTAGAGGATTCATTAGAGAATTTGAAAATGCTAAAGAATGAAACAATTACTTTTTCATAGAGTCTTAGAGTAATGACTTGAAATGCATTGTTTATTCACATCTAAAGTTCAATAATTATATAGAATCTCAATAGCTTAAATCGGAAGGAATCAATAGAGGTTTTATATCTATCATCTTTCAAATATAAGGAAGTACACCGAAATTAAATTCCAAGTGTAAGATGGAAGGGGAACTTAATGTATATAAGCAACTTAAAAAGAACAAGGTTAAAGATACTCTAGGAACCACTAGAGATTTAGTTGAAAATATTTGTCCTAATAAAATCATTAGCTCTCCTATAAAATTATTAGGTGTTAAGGTAACCAAATACAAATATATCTCATCTCCAAAAAGATACATCAAACACGAAATGAGAGAAGGTGCATAAGCCATGGATAAAACATTCAAAGACCAAGTTCAAACATCTTTAGAAACTGATAGGAAAGGAACTACAGTGGCCTTTATACAATGGACATTTCAGCTAAGAAAAGGAAAATGAAAGAATGGAAAGAGATCCAAGCATCCCAAGAAGGTCTTCCAACACAAGACTACATAGGAGATAGTAGAGTTACTATGAAAGAAGAAGAGAGTGAATCTGAACGTAGAAGAGAAACGAAAGTAAAGGATTAAAAATTAGAGGGAGAGGAGTATAGTGTAAGAAAAATAGAGGAAAATAACAACATTAGTTAGGAGAATTAAATCTAAATATTATATCTAAGATATAGAGTAAAAGGGAAACTATCAGAGCAAGGATGAAGCAGAAAAATCGAAAACCTATATTTTAAAATATACAGATCTATAGTTTTAGAGAGTCAATATCATAAATAGTTGAAATTATATAAGGAAATCCACAAACATACCTTCTACCAGGTCATTCTTGATTGAGAAAGTTCCTCTAGACACTTTTCAATAGCAATAATTTAGTACAGCAATCAATCCCTCATGGCCGAGAATCGGGAAAATGTAGTGAAGCCAAGAACTACATGCATAGGGCTTCGAAATCCAAATTTAAAGATATCTCAAGAGTAAATAAACCAAACAAACATTATATATTCGAGCTCGAACCCATAGAGACAACAACCATTATTTTTCTACAGAAACCTCAAAGAGATTAAAAGGAATAGAAATGGTGGCCACTTCGAAGGAAAACTTGGAGAATCTCAAAGAAATAACCATGACAGAAATATACTTTTATAAATCAAATATCGAGTAAAGAACCATAAAACAAAGTATTCACGTTCACAGAAATGTGTAGAGACCAAATAATAACATAGTTCTGAACTCAAAGTTTACAACAGTGGCGTCAAACATCCAAAACCATTCTTTTAGCATGTTGTCAGTGACTACTATGAGGAGAATTTGCAAACCAATATACAAGCCCTACTCCAAATGAAATATTAGGGCAAGTACCGGTCAAGTACATGAGACTCTCAACCAACTACCTATACAATGTAGGATTAGAAAGTGGTGTGGTACATGTGGAAGTAAGAGTAACTCTAGACTGAAAAGGAGATGGACATGGCTTGCAATCAGCCATATCTAAGTGCCAAAGAAGATCATGGGTGTACTTTTTCTAACTTAAATGAATCCCTGAATCTATCTAATAAATCTTAAAACCAAGGAAATAATGCAATAGCTCAAGATCTGTCATGTCAAACTTTGTAGAAAGAGCCCTATGAATACTATGAATGTGGGAAGAAGAGTTGTCAGTAAGTAACAAATCATCAATATACAAGAAAATTTTCACAATATCCTCACCAACATGTTATAGATACACTGTATGATCGTAGTGGAAATGAACAAAACTTGTAGATAGAAGAAAATAATTCATCTTCTCATACCAAGCCCAAGGGGCTTGTTTGAGACAGTAGAGAGACCTTCAGAGCCTACAAACAAGAAAAGAATCCTGAAAAACTCTGGCCAGCTACTCCATGTAAGAAGGGACTCTTCATCTTCATCTGGTATATGGGCCACCCTTGTGATGCAGCAATAACAAGTACAAGGAGTGCAAAATCCATCTTGGAAATGGGTGCAAAAGTTTCAAAGTAAACAATAAAATTAACTTGTGAAAAACCCTTTTCAATAAGAAGAGCCTTATACTTGTCAATAGACCCATCAGTTGCGTATTTGGTTCAGTATACCCACTTACATCTAACCATATTTGTTCCTTTAGGAAGATATACCAAATCCAAAGTATTATTATTCATCAAATAAGAATACTCAATTGTCATCGCATCATTCCACTCCTATATCCCATGATCCTTTCAAAAATACTTTGGATCCTCAAAAACTACCTGACATATAATTCCAGAACTTATAGAATGTGTGTGATGATGCCTAGTGGGTGGAAGATCCTGTATGAAAGGTTTTTTCTCAGAAACTTTAGTATGAGACCACTTAGGCCTAGTGACAACATCAATGGGAATAGGATCCTCAATGACATCGACAACCTCCTCGACAATCTCCTCAAAGAAAGGATCCTCAAGATGAGATGAAGAATAAGGAGGCATGTAATAAGATGAACAATCACGAGGAGTGAAGTGCTCATCAAAATGAAAAATGTGTTAAAAAATGAACGTCATGTGTATCAGGATCTAAAATTATATAAGCTCTCATTTCCTCACAATACCCTACAAAGATCAAGGGTTTACTCTTCTTATCTAAGGCTTTACTTTTCTACTTTGGCACAAATACCCAAACATGGCCCCCAAAGACTTGAAAAAATGAGACATATGGCTTAGTGTTGGACCAAGCTTCCTCTGGATTCAAATGCTCAAGTCATCTGTGTGGTGTGCAATTCTGAATGTATTTAGCACAATTAATTGCTTCTACCCAATAGATTGGAGTTATATCTCTACAATGCATCATACAATTAGCCATTTCCTTCAAACTTCTATTCTTCCATTATGCTAATACATTATGTTATGGAGTATGAGGAATAAAATGTTGGTGAATAATGCCTTGATTTTCAAAAAAGTGATAATACTCATTGCTAAAGTACTCCCCCCATTATCAATACAAAGGTTCTTTATGAAACTAGAAGATTGTTTCTTGACCAAAGCCTTGAAGACTTTGAAGTGTGAAAAATATCACTTTTCTACTTGATAAAAGAAACCCAAGCATGGCTCGATAAATTATCAACAAAGATAAGTGCATAATTATCTCTATTGAAAGAGGTGTTTGGAAAAACCATCAAGTCACTGTGCACAATCTCAAGCAGTGAAGAATCTCTCTTAGAAAAATTCTTAGGAAATGGATCTTGGTGTCAAGGTGTCAGGGCATGAATTTTTGCATGTCGACACTTTTTGATGTGCACCCCCAACCTGGGCCAGGACGCGAATTTTTGCATGTCGATACCTTCTGATGTGTAACCCCAACCTGCGCTAGGGCAAAAATTTTTCAATGTTGACACCTTCTGATGTTCACCCCCAACCTGCGCTAGGGCGTGAATTTTTGAATGTCGACACCTTTTGATGTGCACCCCCAACCTGTGTCAGGGCACAAATTTTTGCATGTCTGCACCTTCTAATGTGCACCCCCAACCTGCACCAGGGCATGAATTTTTTCATGTCGACACCTTTTGATGTGTGTCATAGGTGGTTGGTGATGCAATAAATGTTAGGTTTTCTACCATGCAATGCACTTTCAAAACCCGAAATGAAGGATTTCGATTTTCCTTGATTTCCATATTCTTATGTTATTAACTATATTTACCCGAGGGGGTGATATATACAACAGTAATTATGTGTTGTTAATGGGTCAACATGATATAATGTAGAAGTAGATAAATATTATATCCTAAAAAAATCACCAAAATAAATGCAATAACCAAGCAATGCAACAAAATCCCCAAATAATGCAACAAGATCCCCTAGGATTTTGGCACTTTATACTGAGTGTGTGTTACAATATGAAACTTTATAATTATAGTGTGATTCTCAAAATATATATTTCCAATAGAAAGAGCATAAAAAATAAACACTTTTGCAAAAAAAACACTCAAAACCGAGTTACTAATCAAAAGATAAAAGCTTTTCAATATTATGCTCTACTATTTATTTTAGTTGCCACTAAAACAGAATAAGATGCTCTTTCCTTAACCACACAAACAAAATGAAAGGGGGCTGGAGTTAAGCACCTAATAGTAGGAATCAAAAGATTTAAATCCGCATATGACCATACCCTGTGACTAGGGGCTAAGGGTTTCAATGGGTACAACCCAGTGCATTTCTCTCCAACAATAAAAAAAAGACTGCCTACAGAAATGGTCGATTTTACAGTCGATCTTAGGGTTTTTCCACCTTCCGAATCCAATGGAAGGATCTTTTTTGCATAAAACTTCATGAAACAATAAAATATGAGCAAACTTGAATATATGAATATTCAAATAATTTATTTGCAAAAACAAAACTTACAGACAAATTTCAATAGAAATCTTCTGCTCTAATACCATTAAAGGAATGATAACTAGATCATCCCAAGCCAATAACATAGATGCTAATCAAACAACACAATCAATACCCATGAAAGTAATTAGCCAAAATAAATTTACATAAACCTTTGCAAACAAATGAGAAACAATATCATATCTTATTATGGAGCTCACTGAAATATAATGAGAATGGGCCTTGCTTGTATAGGAAAGGAATAACAATCTAAAAGCCATTCCAAGGCCATAGATCAAGTCATAAATAAAGAAAATAACTAGTTGATTCCATAGATTTAGGAGAGAACTAGACATCAATGATCTAGTCAATACCATAGATAAAGGAAAGAAATGTACCTAACAACTAGATATTATTCCCATAATATATAAATAAATATAAATAAATATCCACACACATAAGTGGGTGACGATAAATACAATAAAGGTAAATAAAGTGCCTAGGTGAACAAGAAGTAAGGTAAATACGTACTCTAACACATTCATTCAGCCAAAATGAGGTGATTGCACATGCTTTTTACATTAGGGTGTGATCACACTACCAAGTGGTGAATGAATGCTTAGGAACATTACTAAGTGAGTTACAACATTTCAAATGGAGATGGTTTCTCATTCTTGCATACATGGCACACCAAATGAATATCATCCTCTTACCCTTTTTGGTTCAAGAATCATCAGCTTCTTTCTAATATTACTCTTGGGGGAATATATGAATATTTGATTCTTCACATATGATGGTCCTGAGAATCACAATGGTTTAATTAGCTAATTGGGACCTGTTCCTCATAGAGATTTGGACACAATTGCATTGTTGAGATATGATGATCCTTAAATTATCACATGAGCTTCCCATTTCACATTTGAACATGATGAGCTCTTTTAATTTCACCTTCCTGAACAAGATGCCATATGAATTGAATCCTACTTATAGTTTATGAATACTTTTTTATTTAATCACTTCTTATGGGAATTGATTTATTTTTTAGTGTAGGTTATTATAAAGGGTACGAGCTCAAATTAAATCACAACAAAATAATAATCTTCTTTATTGTTTATTCAACTAATAATATAAAAATACATAGGAAGAGTTTCTCCTACAATCAAAGAGAACAAAATCCACAAAATTCTCTAGCACACTATCCTATGGGTGTTCTCACAACAAACCAATATTCCTCTGGACTTATTTACGTGTGTGTTTATAATAACCACTATACACATAAATCATATAAGTAATTGTTCAACAACCCTCACAAATAATTATTAACCATTACAATAGAGCATTATAATATAATCATTTCCTAATATTACTCCCTAGTTCAAACATGGAAGGAAACAATCACACTTCTTCTATAGCTTTCTGCCTGTGTGTGCTCATGATCTGGATGGTTTTCCAAGATAGCCAACATCCTTTAAGGATGGTGTTACTGGTCAACCACTAACCTAGTGGTATCCAAATTAATTCTCCTTTTCAATTTGATAAGCAACACATATTCTACAGGGAGCTTAGAGGTAGATAGATCATAGTGTGTGTCATTTTGTAGTTGGGGATGAGATCGAACTAACCCTTTGTTACTCACATTTTTGGAGAGATAGATATCGCCTTTAAGAGGATTTGACCTGTCCTCACTAATTTAGGTCATGCCTCTTCGACCAGGGTGAGAGGACCCTTAATGTAACCTCTATTTGATGAAGGAGATGGAAATATCCTTCCTTTGCACAAATTCTATAAAGAGAACCTTGGGAAAATATGGTTAATGCTCCATGATTTAACTCTTAAGAGTTGTCACTTATAAATGATGGAGTTATTTTAAACACAAGGCTAAAGTTACTGAAGACATTAAGAAATCCTGATTGTTTTGCATATTTTTGCAAGTGGATTTTTTTCCTTTGTTGATACATAGGGAAAACAGGGGTAGTTCATGATGGATTAATGGTTTTTAAAAAAAATTGGTGGGAGATGAAGCAAGATAAAGTTGATTATACCAGATCTTTGAATGGACTTGAAAATAATGAAAAAATTTAACAACAGAAAGCTTTAGAATAATTAAGACGTTCCTTCAACTTGAAGGTGTATTTTAATGGAGGCCCAGATCAGCATGTTTTCATATATTCTTTGAGACTCCACCACGAAGGATCGAATTAAAAGACTCAATTAAACAATAAAGTCTCTGATTAATCACACCTAAGGTACACCCGAAGACTTACAGATAATCTCTATCAACAAATGATAGTGAATTGATTTTAAATTTATTTATCTCATCCAAGATGAAGGCTCTTCTTGAAATGAAATTGGAAATACCATTAAATTGTCACAGGGATGAGATCCTTTGTGATCTCACAAAGATTTCAATATAAGATTGCAATGGGAACAAGAGAAACTATTAGCAGACAATCTAAAACAAAGCATACACAAATTGCTAGAGATTAAACACAAATTTATTCCAAAATTGCTTAGATTCATCAGCAGAGGAAAGCTTCCAGAGAAATCACAGTACTTATCAATGGCTATACATCTACAACCAACTTGACACGACCAAAAATATAAGACAGAAGAAAATAACATGTTATCTATGTGTTGGTCTCTCGGGAAAATGACTTTCTCAATTTTTTTCTCAAGAATTCAAACTCTGACCATTTTCAAGAGTATTCTCATTGCATTTATACACTTTTCTCACTCAATTTTCCCCCAAAAGATAATATATACAAGGGACCTTTGATTGTTACCTATTTGTTTCAAACAAGAACGTTTAACAAATTTAGATCCAAAATCTACCAGGTGGACCAATAGTGAATTGATCACATTTCTTGGGCTCTCGATTAATGACTAGGATGCCATGCCAAAACGTTTCAGGAGTCCTTTTAATCATTTTGATTTTGTCATGTGAGAAATCCCCTTTTTAATCATTTTTCAGAGCCTCTACATAGTTGGACTTGATAGGTCATCCCTTTTTACTTTCGAGGAAACAAATTTTTCACCTTTTGTGCCTACACTTTCATCATTCCATCCTTTTTCCCTCTTTTTCCTCTACCATTTCTACCCCACATCCCTTCCCTCTGGTAGTTTTCACTTTTTCGAGTGCCTGAGTAATTCTCACTTCAAAATATCGGGCTTAACGATCCTTGGACTTACAATTTAAGTTTCAAATCCATTTAATGGAACCTTACTGACAAAGACGACAAAAAAATTCATCAAAGAATGATGAAAAACAATGCCTATTCGCATCTCCAAGAGTCTTGGAGAAAAAATGGCAGAAAACCAGGTGAAATGAACAACCGTTGATCTCGACCCTTTTCCTCTTTATATCGTAGCCCTCCACATCTTTCCTTGGTACAATTGTAATGGAGAAGAACAGAGGTAAGTATCAAACAAGCGCGATCAATCCATGTACCTTGGGCCCAAGAAAAATGCCTTTTGGCCTTTAAAAAGTCTTGGTGAAAAAAGGAGCCAGCGGGAGCCTCCACATGTCTCAATGGCACATTTTGAGATGCTCCCTAAAGTTACAGAACATAAACAAGCGCGGGCTCAACACGTGTCTCAGTCCGGAAAATTTTGCTAAAAATTTGAAGGTTTAGTGGAAGGTGCCATGTGTGTAAGGTCCGAGACAGTCTCCTTCATCCATTGAAAAGTCCAAGAAAAAAGGAAGAGTGAGCAGAAGCCTCCAAGTGTCCTCCTGATGCTACTTCAAAATAAAACTCAGGATTCGGTCCCCAAATAGGTGTGGTCCCTCCACATGTCCTAGGCTTCTAGAAAGTTACTTGAAAAGTCTAAGTAAGGGAAGGCCTGGTGGAAACCTCCACGTGTCTTTATGTCGTAACTTCAAGATGGTGCCCAAGAGCGGAGACCCTGAACAAGCGCGGGCTCATCACATGTCCTAAAATTTAGAAAATTGCTTTGGAAATTTTAAGTATAAAGTGGAGCTGGAAGAAGCCTCCACACGTCTCCTTGCCACAATTTGTTAAGGTGGGACCTTGAGGCAGATCCTCAAATGAGCACCAACCCACCACGTTTCTATGGCCTACCAAAACCTGTACCGACTGCATGAAAACTTTCTCTAGGTCTAGGCAAAATAGTGGAATCCTCCACGTTGCCCCCGGTACAACTCCAAGGCCAAAGCAAAAGGTGAATTTTCAAATGAATTTCGCTCCTCCACATGGACAAGTTTTGGGTTGAAGTGAGCCACAGAGTTCTTAGAGTGCTCTATTGGACTGAATCTAACCAAAAAGGGCCACATTTCCACTGATGCATAGATGTAAATTTGAGCCCAGAGATGAATTTTTCTTCAAGGACAGAGAATTTGGAAATGTTATAACTTTCAAACATGATCCTTTCAGCTACATCTAATCACGTTTCCTCAGGTATTAGGGACAAAAATGATAGGGACAATAATACGTGACTATGGAAAATGGAAGGAAAGGAACAACCAAATTTTATGCCTAATTTACAAACTCCTTCAGATGGACAGCGAAACGGAAAAAAAAATCTAGACCTTTAAGTGATCCTTGACCAAGGAAGGGACTGATCATGGCAACCAAATGGGTGATAAAGTCTTTCAAGCATTAACACGGGGAGATAGACAACGTGAAAGAGGCCACAAACTAAGTAATTTCAATGAAAAATGGGGCGAGACTAATTTGAGCACAAACATTGACTCCAACTCAGGGATAGGAACTCCCTATGAGTGTCACAAGAACAAATAGTAGACCAAGTGCCAAAAATAGACCATTGGGCAATGAAGTCAAAGAATAAGCTTGTAGAGCAAAACAACCACAACCATCCTCCAAAAAATGAACCGAGAAACTAGCAAAACTAGGTCACCAAGGACCAGAATGAACAAAAACACAAAATCAGATGAGAACAAAGAACTATACAATGTAAAAATGGAGTATACCTTGATTATGAGAAATCAATTGAGGAAATGCTTCAAATGTCTACCATTAGCAGGTAATTCAAGTAGTTCCCCGTATAAGTCTTTTAGGAAGAAGGTATTTTCACTAATTCAAATATCAATTGAATAAGAACCCATCCATAATGCATCAATTTTACCATGTTTGCCCTTATCTTCATGCTTGATATCCCATAAAAGCACAAGATCCCCAATGCTGAAAGCTCTGGGTGTCACCTTTTTGTCAAATAGCTTCTTCAACTTTTCTCTAAACTTCACATGCCACTGATGGGATGCCCTTCTTTCTTCATCCAACTCAATAATCTGATTGATTCGAGCATCATATGGAGTAACTTCTTGGTCTTCAATCTGTTAAAAAATTTAAAATGAAGACAATTGCAAATGGAGGGGCAAAAAAGCTTGAGTTCCATATACCAATTCAAATGAGCTTTTACTAGTAGCTTTTTTGATAGTGATTATGTTAGCCTAAACAAAAATCTTCAGTTTCTCACCCCACTTCTTTTTGTTCAGCTCCAAGGTTCTTCTAATGATCTTAGACAAGTTTTTATTACTAGAACTAACTTGTCCATTTCCTTGGGGATTGTAGTTTAGAATCATATGTCAAGTTGATCTTATACTCTTTGCACATTGCCACCAAAGGTTTGGCTCTGAAACTCATCGCATTATCAACAATAATTTTGGCTAGCACTCCAAATCTACATATGATTTGATTCAGCATGAAGTCCATGATAACCTGGAGTTTTTCCTTCTTGGTGGGGATTGCTTCCACCCACTTAATGAAATAATCAGTGGCTACAAGAATCCATTTATGACTGGCATTGGAAGGATCATAAATTTCCCCAATGAAATCCATTCCCCATTGTCTGAATGGGGATTCAACTGACACATAATACAAAGGAAGGGAGCCTGAAGCTTTCATTCTTCCAAGAAAACGCTAGTAACTTTCACATTTCCTGACCAAAAGAGTTGTGTCCTTGAAGAGATTTGGCCACCAATAACGAGCCCTCAAGATTTTGTGTTGTAACTCTTCTAGAAAATAATTCCCCACAGATCCCTCCATGGAGATCAACAATTATTTTGGAGGCCTCATTTTAAGTAATGCATCTCAAGAGAACTCCCTCGAGGTTCTTCCAAGCTAACCCAAAATCAGTAATGACATTCTTTTGAGAGGCTAACTTAAGAGTTCTTTTCTTATTTTTACTCAGATATTCAGGGAAACATAGATGTCTGAGATAAAAGATTATATCTTTGTACCATTTAGAACTTACCAAATTTTCAAGGACATCTACCCTTTCTCATTCTACTTCACTCACCTCAATAGTTTACAGGTTGCTCTCATCCATAAGCTTAGCTAGGCCCAAACCTCTTACCAATTTCATGGTTTGGATATCCTTGTCATACTCCTGCAACTTGTTCACCCATCTGCATCTTTTTCTTGAGACCTCCATCTCTGATAAGATGTCTTTCACCATGGTGTGAGGAACATAATCAACAACTTTAGAACTCAATATGTAGGGTTTGAAAACCTTTGTAGATTTCACCAAGGAAAATTCTTGCTTCTCCATGATGGTGTATTTCAACTTAGCTCCCTACAACATCTTACTAAAAAAGGCAATTGGTCTCTCAGCCCCTTCATCATCCTTCTAAAAGAAAATAGATGCAATAGTGTTTTCTCAAGCAAAAGAAAACACTTTAAAAGGCTTAGTGATTCTTTGATCCCATTGAATGCTTGAATGGAAAATTTTTTCCCATTTGATAACTTGGTCCTTCTTCAACATGCTAGTAATGGGGATGGTTAGCTCAGCAAAGTTAGACACAAACCTTCTGATAAAGTTTTTTTATCCAAAGAAGGATTGAATTCCCTTCTTATTTCTTGGGATTGGAACCTTTCTGGTGGCTTCCACTCTTTCTAGATCGATCATTACCCCCTCTTTGGATACAATGTGACCAAGCAAATTTTCCTTTTGCACTCCAAAGTGACACTTCTTGGGATTTAATGATATGCCATACTCCCTAACCTTATCAGCATCTTCTCCAAGTGTTGCAAGTGATTGTTTCTCTTAATATAAAACACAGTTACATCATCCTTATAAAAAATAATGAAATCATTGATATAACCAACAAATGCTACATCCATTGTTCTTTAGAAAGTTTCTCCACCATTCATTAAGTGAAAAGGCATCCTATCATAGACATAAGTTCCCCAAGGAGTAGTAAAGGCAATCTTTCTTCTTTCTGACTCCACAACAACTTGATTATAGCCAAAGAAACCATCAAGAGTAGATAACAATTCAGAACTAGTTACCAATTGTGGCATGTTATCCATGTCTAGTAGAGGGTAATTATCTTTCAATGATGCTTTTTCCAGGTTCCTGAAGTCTACGCATAGCCTTATGTGACCATTCTGTTTTCTGACAGGAACTAGGTTTGAAACCCAAGAAGAGTACCTCGTGCGCTAAAAGATCCCTCCATCCCTCAACTTCTTCAGTTCTTCCTGCATCTTCAAAGAAAGGAGCAAATTGATGGGCCTTTATTTTTTCCTGAAAGGCTTGGCATTAGATTCAAGAGGAATATCAAGTTGGAACAAATATTCCCTATATGTCGTCGACTCAGAGTAAGACCAAGCTAGGAAGTATTAATATTTCTTCAGTAAATGAATATAGGACTACTTCTCTTCCTTGCTGAGATTGATTACTAACCAAATTTTACATGGCTTTTCCTTTATTCCTAGGTCATGTTCTTCCACATCTCTTAAAATAGAAATTTTTTTTAATAATGCAATCAACACTATCAAATTTTGACTCAAGAGCCACCAAACCTCTATGAATCATGTTTGTCTTCAACTGGATGATGTTTTTTTTTCAAATAATGTTTCCTTTCCTTCAGAAACACACACCATTGGTTCCTAATCTATATTTTGGTCAAAAAAATCACCTTGGTTCTATAGAAACTATTTCACCTGGGCATCATAATCAAACACTTGCCAATTTTTTACGTTATCAAATAAAAATGGCCTTGTTAGTACTTCAATATCATACTCACAAAATGGAGACATTCTACAATTCCCAAATTTAGATCCTAGCACTGCTAACTTGTCTACAACAACATTAAACTTTCTATCATGACACACAATATTAAAAGAGTCAAACATTTCAATGAAATCCCAAACTGCGTGCTTGTATCATTTCGTTCTCTTATTTTTAGTAGCATACAGTTTCCTAATTTGCTTGACAATCAATTCTGAATCCCCTTTTACAATGAAATCCTTTATACCATATTTTCATGCAACTCTGAAGCCTAATAAAAATGCTTCATACTCAACAATGTTGTTAGTACATTCAAAGTTAAGTTTGAAAGAAAAGACAAACTCTTTTTGGCTTGGGGAGATCATAACAATGCCAGCACCATTTCCAAACTTGGAACAAGATCCATTAAATAACAAGGTCCATGGTAAACCAACTTGTTCAAGACATTTGCACTGATCAATATTGTGTTCCTTTCCATCAGCAAACCCCACAAAGTTATCTACATCTACATCAGCATATAACACTTCATAAGAAGTATTATTTGGATCTTCAATGAGGTGCTACATTTTCTTCTCTCCATACAACTTTACAAGGCTGCCTTTAATTAGAATGGTGGCAAAAGACATATCCATTTGAACACTTCCACCAACACTTGTATCCCACTTTTTTGATAACAACATGCCCCATTTTGTAGGGCAATCAACAATGACAATGTCAAGTTTCAGGTTCTTACCCGAATAAGCTGCGGGTTATACCACCAAACCCTTCACACACCCTAAAACTGGTACCTCTCTAGAATCCATTGCTATACACTTGCCATAAGGTGGTGTCACTTTAATGTTCAATTCACTAATGACTTCTAGAGGAATAACATTGCATGATGCTCCGGAGTCAAACATACAATTGTGTAATAATCTGTCTTTAATAATAGTGTTGTAAAAAATGGATCAACATTTAAATGAGACTCAACTAAAGATGTCCCCAAGTAGACTTTAGGTGGTTCACCTATCTCCTCTAATGCTAGTGGTTTTTATAGGTCTACAATGGTTGAAGGAGTTGTTTTTACATTATTTATATTTCTTCCTTGGGCACTCCTATCTTCCCCCAATCCCAAATACTCAAAATCCCTCTTCTTATGATCCAAAATCCTAAGCAGTTCCACAATTGGGACACAAATCTTGGTCTAACTCAAGACTTGAAAAATTTCATAGGGAATGTACTTGGGAAAAGCAACATTTGGAGAAAGGTTGGTAGACTCATCAGATGGCAAAAGTTTTTTAACATTTTCGGCATAGGTGGGCACACCAGTTCTACTTGAGACAAAACGGCCTTTGCCAGGTGCATCTTTCTTTGGGGTCTCTTTTGGGACATTGGTGAGAAATGGGATCTTTAGTTTATCTTGAGGCCCTACCCCTTTGAAAAATTTAGTTCTTATGTTATACTCCTTTTCTTGGGCCACAACAACATTCATTAACATCTGTCTATCCTCTTCTAATGGGATCCCTCCATCGTACTTATTAATCATTAGAGATCTTAGGTACTCAAAATCATTATTAGGAAGTTGAAATGTTTGTACCATATCTATTTATAAAGCATGAGAGGGAGGAAGAAGAGGTACTCAGTGAATTCATTCCACAAAATCTACAACAATTCTTGCACTTATTAACTTGGTTGAAGTTGCTCCTTGCTGTGAACTTGTAGAGAAGTCCACCATGCAAGCATCATCATCAGTATTGTCATCGTCGTTATATTCTTCAACTTGCTAATATTCTTCACATGGCAAGTGGGGTAAGAAGCATTTTTCACATGAATCCACTTGAATTGTCTCTTCAAAAACAACAACACTTGCATTTAGAGGATCATACAGTACTCTATTCTCCCTAGATTGAGGTTTTCTAGCTCCCATGGGTCCTTTACCTCAGTCATCAGACCTTTAAACATTTCTAGGATGATTCACAAGTCTGTCTTGTCCTTGTTGCCTATGCTGGCCATGAGAACCTTTTCCAATCCATTTTTCTACCTTGGCCAACTTGTAAGAGAATTATTTGACATCCTTAGCCAAATTCATTAGAACTTCCTCAAGATCCATAGCCTTAATTGATTGAGGATTCTCAGGGTTGATCAGTTTAACACCCTCCTTCTTAGGAGGTTTTCCAACTACCTTAATATTCTTCTCAATTTACAGAGCCATGGTTAAGGCCTACCTCAAAGTCCCATGATTCTCATCCCTCAAATAGTAAGCATCCTTCTTATCAAATGCATCTAAATACTGTATCAGACATGATTCATCACATGGCCTCAAATTAACAGGAAGTCTTCTCAATGTTTTATTAAATCTAGTGTTGAAATCATGCATTGATTCAATAGGATTCTTTTTTATATTTTCAAATTCTGATAAAAGAAACCTAGGGTCTATTTTATCACCGTAATGCATTCTTAAGGCATTCTTCATCTCTTTCAAGGAGCCAATGGAATTATCTAGTAGATATTTATACCATTCTCTTGCATCCACTTCTAGAGTATGAATAAATAATTTAATGTATACATCTTCAAACTCTATTTCAAAATCCTGCATCATATTGAAAAAGAGTTTCAAGTGCTGATCACTAGTTATTGCATTATTTCCTTGAAACTTAGGTGATTTACTTCTTACATCCTATGGTACAACATTTGGATCGTAAGCCATACCTCTAAAAATGATGGAAGTAAAAGTATTAATGACAAATGGAGGTCTAGGTGGAGGCTGAGCCATATTATTCTGAGGAGTGAGGGGTCTGTGTGGTACAAGGATATAATTTTCAGGATGAATTCTCTCTAAAGGTTTTGTTTCTTGGAAAACTCTATTAGATTTTGAAAATACAGCGGCAGATCAAGAAGT
Source organism: Taxus chinensis (assembly GCA_019776745.2). Classification (NCBI taxonomy): domain Eukaryota; kingdom Viridiplantae; phylum Streptophyta; class Pinopsida; order Cupressales; family Taxaceae; genus Taxus; species Taxus chinensis. The sequence goes on from CM034149.1 coordinate 142,840,420, forward strand.
AAATGTTTCAAATACAGATGATGAACCTCTTCAGATGGAGAATTTAATTCAACAAAGAGGATACCTGATTCAAAAGAACTTGACGAAATACTAAAATATACAATCATAGGCTGATCAATTTCACCAATGGAGATCTCTTTTCTTGATGTTTGATCTCCAAAAACCTTCCAAATTCTTCTACCTTCTGAATTAGACTTTCGTAGCTCTTGAAACAACCTTCTAATAGGGTCCTTGGCGAAGAAATATCTTCTTCCTTCCAGCTTTTCAAATATTAATGAAAAATCTCACTTGATATATGTTAAGACACTGGTATTTAAAAAGAATTTAAACAGCACAGAGTCACCACTAAGGATTCTCACCTTATTTTGTGCAAATGAATTATGAAATACCTATCAAACATTTGTCAATACTAGATTCATGCAAAGCTCATAAGATCTACTCTTCTTTTACCCAAATTTATCAATGATGATACAAATCTTAGTGTAATAACTATATAATCTTGAAATATTGCACTCAGAACTCATAAGTTTGAACAATTCTTACAGAAATGAGAAAATAATTACGTTTCATCAATGTATTTACACTTTGAAATATGTTAAAAGCATTACCAGTGTCTATATGCGTACACCTTTGTTCAATACTTCAAAGAGTTCCTGGCAACGGTGCCACGAGTGTTGTTTACGGGCCAAATGGATACAAATGGGAAACAAATCAACAAATCAGTCTCAGCAATGCAAATTAGTTCCCCGGAAACATCGCCATGAGTGTTGGTATCCAAATCCATTCTCCTTTTCAAGTCGAACAGCAACACAGATTTGGCAGGGAGCTTAGAGGCAAATAGATCATAGTTGGTGTCATTTTGTAGCCGGGGATGAAATCTAACTGACTCTTTTTTACTCAGATTTGTGGAGAGATGGATATCCCCTTTAAGAGGATATGACTTGTCCTCACTAATTTAGGACATGCCTCTTCAACTAGGGTGATTAGACCCTTAATGTAACCTCTATTTGATGAAGGAGATGGAGATATCCTTCCTTTTCACAAATTCTATGAAGAGAACCTTGGGAAAATAAGGTCAATGCTCCATGATTTAACTCTTAAGAGTTGTCACTTCTAAACGATGGAGATATTTTCAACATAAGGCTAAGGTTATTGAAGACATTAAGAAATCCTGATTGTTCTACATATTTTTGCAAGTATATTTTGTTCCTTTATTGATACACAGGGAAAACAGGGGTAGTTCAGGATGGATCAATGGTTTTTAAATGATTTTGGTGGGAGATAAAGTAGGATAAAGTTGATTATACTAGATCTTTGAGGGAACTTCACAACAATGAACAACTTCAACAACAGAAAGCTTTAGAACAGTTAAGACATTCCTTCAACCTGAAGGTGTGTTTTAATGGAGGCCTAGATTAGCACATTTTCACATAATCTTTAAGACTCCAACACGAAGGCTCGAATTGAAAGACTCAATTAAACACTAAATTTTCTTATTAATCACGCCCAAGGTACACCTGGAGACTTACAAATAATATTTATCAACAAATTACAGTGAGTTGATTTGAAATTTGTTTATCCCATCCTAGATGAAAGCTCTTCTTGAAATGAAATTGAAAATACAATTAAATTGTCACAGGGACGAGATCTTGTGTGATTTCACAAATATTCCAATGGGAACTACAAAAACTATTTGTAGACATTCTTAAACAAAGCATAAACAAATTGCTAGAGATTAGACACAAATTTATTTCAAAGTTTCTTAGATTCATCAGCAGGGGAAATCTTGTAGAGAAATCTCAATGATTGTCAATGGCTATACATCTACAACCAACTTGACACGATAGAAAATCTAACATAGAAGAAAATAACAGGTTATCTTGGATTTGGTGTCTTAGGAAGATAATTTTCTCAATTTTTTTCTCAAGAATTCAAACTCTGACCATTTGGAAGAGTATTCTGATTACATTTATACATTTCTCTCTCTCAATTTTCCCCCCAAAAGAGAAGAATATTCATGGGAACTTTGCTTGTTACCAATTTTTTTCAGACAATGACATTTAACAAATTCAAATCCAAAATCTGCTAGGTTGACCAATTGTGAACTGATCATATTTCTTGGGCTCCCGACCAATGACTAAGATGCCATACCAAAACTTATCAGGAGTCTTTTTAATCATTTTGATTCTATCATGCGAGAAATCCCCTAAGTTTTAATCATTTTTCAGAGCCTCTACATAGTTGGACTTGATAGGTCATCCCTTTTTGCTTTCGAGGAAATGCCTTTTTCACTTTTTGCACCTGCACTTTCATCATTTCATCCTTTTTCCCTATTTTTCCTCTACCATTTCTTCCCTGCATCCCTTTCCTCTTGTAATTCCCACTTTTTTGAGTGCCTAAGTAATTCCCACTTCAAAATATCATCCTTAATGATCCTTGGACTCACAATTTAAGTTTCAAATCGATTTGATGGCACATGGGTGTTTACTCTTCTACCAAGAACAACCTAGTTGCATTATTTCCAAGTCATGTAGAATATTTGATGCATTTGAACCTACAAAAACAATACATAATGGACTTGTTATATTGATTTGCAATAAAAATAAAAATAAAAATAAAATATGTACATCTAATTTTAAAATTAATTAAATATTTTCTTTATTTAATAATCAGCTCTTGTAAATCACCATTTGAACTGTGTCCAAGTCTTCATTTGTTTTTGGAAGTAATTTCAAGTCCTCACACTTTGCACAAACACCTTTTATGCAAGCCATATGATTGTCCACATGATCATTAGATATTGTGCAAACAATAGAAACTATGAATTCACTCATGTGTAGGGAGGCATTTTCTAGACTATTTAATTCTAGTCATAATTTTATAAACCTAAAAAACATAAATTTTAAAATACATAAATTAAATTACATCTCATAAAACAAAATTTAATCAAATTTTTAATAAGCATATAAATGAAAGCACACCTCAATATATGTTATATAATATTTTTGTATCTGATAGTGATAATCAAACTCAATGAGATAGTAGAAACAATATGTTTCAAGAACTTTATCTGCTTGCACATACCAAGGCTTCGAATTGTAAAAAATTCGTTGCCCAATTTTAACATCTAGATGTTCTTATGTAAACTTGATGTACATCTCAAGTTGAGTTATTTTGAGCCAATGTTTTATATATTCATCATATTTATTGTGAGCTATCATGTGTTTTAAAACATCCATCACATTTGGAGAAGGACTAGTCCTCTCATTCCAAAAATCGAAAACTATCTTCAAAATATTATCCTTAATTTTATGCTATTTTTGGCACTTGGTGGGTGAATATTTTTTATTTTTGCCTTACAGATTGCTTTTTGGAAAGCATAGTGGGTTGGGGGGGGGGGGGGGGGGGGAGGGGGCGGGGGAAGGGGGCTGATTTTTGCACAGTTATGCTGCAAAATTGATTATAGTGTTTCACCTTTGAGTAATAGACTGTCTAGTTTTTCCTCCATTCTTAAGCTTCTTGCAGTGTGTAAGCTTTAGTTGTGTATAAGTGATTATTTTATTCCTTTGCATATAAATAACCTTACAACACCTTCATCAAGTAAATTTTATTTTTTTGCAATCATCTAAGTGTGTTTTTATTGCCTTAGTGATTATAGAACCTATTTAAAATAGAGTGGATTGAAGCCATCAAATCTTAATCTTGTCTTTAAGTGTGTTTATGCAAGCTCAAGCCCCACAAAAATTTTGGTGTATCACCTTTGCAAGATTTCATTTTTACATTTCTTCTAACCCTCAATTGAGAAAAAATTCGAAATTTAGTAATACATATAGTGAACCAAGCCTCTCTGGAGGTTCTCCTTAGTCCGAGGCATGCTGAACTTCGAGGAGATCCCATTGTACTAGGTAAATTAAGATTCATATAGCCCATCCAGTACAGAGGTGTAATTCGGAATGATAACAATTTTTTGGCACACCCGGTGGGACCAACATTCATATTTTTCATAGTTTATCCAAGTTTGATTTTTTCTTAGCAAAATTCAACTCTTTGGAGGTAATTTTCTAACCAGATCTAATTATTTTTCTAGTCCAAATGAACTAATTTTATTTGCAGCAAACCTATTTTCTCAACTTCCCATATTTTATGAGGACATGCAACCATGACATCAATTCCTCAGTGAAATTCCTCTATTCCAGAGTTATATCAGTCATATCTATTCCCCTTTTACCAATATCAGCCTTTAGATCAGAACAATAACCCTTATCACAATGAGTATGAGCATGATACAAACTTTATAAATCAATATGGTCATCATTGTAATCCTTATGATGTTCATAATCAAGGTTATATACGGTATGCATATCAACTGTTTGTAGGTTATGGAATCAATTTCCAACTAAAGGAGGATTTTAAAAGCTATGTTGAGAAAATAGAGTATATTTGGCAAGATGCGAATGAGAGACTACAAATTTGGTAAACTACACATCTTGGTGTAGATCATCCCTATCAATGGGAAGGTCATATATGTAGTTGGCTTAGCCTAGAACAAAATCTTCAAGGTCATGTATGTAGTTGGCTTAGCCTAGAACAAAAGCTTCATGAAATAAAAAACTCTCTCCCTCAATTGGATGATTGTACTATGTATTTTGAAGCATTAGTGAATGATAAACACAAGGTTGAGGAGCCATGTCAATGGGGTTTTCCCACTTACCTTCCTCATCAAAATCTAATTCCTATTTCTTATCAACCAATGCAACCCGTCTATTAGGTTCCAAGATTTCTAAACACTGTAATTTCCACCCCCTCTACTGCCAGATCATAGTTCAAACCATTACCCATTCTCCAATTATTTCCAAATCAATTGTGACCCAACCCACCCCTCCTCTCTAATTACCAAGCCCATTCTAGGAAGGGGACAAGGAAAAAATCATCAAAGGAGGGAAGCCAACTAAGGATACTAGTAGGGGTAAATACCTGGATAATTTGATTTTGGATTTCCATGTTTGAGTTTGATCAGGTTCTGTAGCTAGAGGATTTGTAACTGTTAGAGCATCAACAAGATTTAAATCAGCAAGAAAATGTTAGGCGAGATATTCATATTTCTCTTAAGCTACAAGGTACAGTTAAAGTTTTAAATGAGCATAAAAATGATTCTGTGTTTCAAACCAACAGTTTTGAGGTTGTACCATCTTATAGTTTAGAAAATGATCTAGTTATAGTTGCTGACTTACCTATTGCTGATATAAATATTTTTAATTTTGAGAATGAAAATCTACTAACAATATATGAAAGGCTTCACATAAGTGGTTATGAAATAGATTTTAAAGAAGATGATTTCCATATCAAATATGAAGAAACATCACTAGATCTAGAGCTACTTCATGATGTGCAACAATTTCTTTCTAGCCTCACATCCTCTCTGATACATGAGAGTAATCATAAGAGTGAGAAATATCAAGAAAAAATTAGCTTATATTAGCTTCTAGACAACCAATTTGAGGAGGACATTGAAGAGGATCATGCTTCCCATGAGGAATGAGTAGATGATTTTGAGAATTTATTTACCTCAGGATAGATCGAAATTACAAACAAGGAGATGAATCAGTAGTTGTTGATGATATAAGGAAGTTAAAACAAGCAGATTAGTTTTCAAATCAACTTTTGAATGTGCTTTATTATGAAGAAAAAGGAAAGGAAACAATACAGATAAGAAAAACTAGTTTATCAGTTATGAGAAGACCTTTTCCAATCAGGTACTTGGTTGATTTGGAGTCAACATTAGAAGTACCAACACATTTTCTTGATTTAAAGCACAACCATAAGCTTTAGGTTCTTAACATTCAGCCTAGATACCTCCAAAACAAGACTTCATATCCAATAGTGGTATTTTTCAAATATTGGATTGATCTTCTGAACATGTTAAAGGTACAATTATTGTTCCCAGCTTTTCCATTTGATCGTATTTTAAATTTGAGCTTATGGTTATGGTTTTTTAGGAAAGGAAGCTATTTCACATAGCATGTATTAGGATATGTTTATCTTCTCATTTTCTGTGGATTAGAGTAGGTTAGTATAGGTTTATTTTATATAGAATAAGTTCTTTTGCATACTCTACATGCTTCACCTTGGAGAATGTATGATTTTTTAGCTTTAATAGGTGTTTGTATTTACTCCAAGTGCAATTCTACACAATATTTTGTTTCTTTTCTCAAATTTTATTTGAGGATGTTTAAGTATCTATGAGTATTATGCAGCCTTTGGAATGCATGTTTAGGCTTGACACATGTTTTCAGTTGGTAGCTGGAAAATAAACTTTCAGGGCTTCTTGTCAGTTAGCAGACAACCAAGAAAGCACAATCACCAAGATTTTGACCACTTTTGGTCAATCAATAGAGGGCTTACACAAAAAATTTCATTTGCAAAGTTCTAGGCAGTGTTGGAAAGAATAGAAAGTAAAATGGTAGTTGTAGGTGTTGTTCTAGGGTGCAACACCTCACATATGTTGTAATTCTAGGTATCATCTTCAACAATTTCATGCATAATCCTTGGAAGGATAATGCATGACTTTGGTGAATGTGGGAAGAGCAATATACATCAGAAGTTTTGCATCATTACAACAAGCAAAATTACATTTTGTAGGATTCATAAGAGGTTTTAGTTTGTAATCAATGATGTTGTTCATGCTATTATAAATCAAATAAATTACATGTGCATTTAATTAAAGTTATTTCTTTATGTTTAAATTATATTACCTTATGTGTTGAGTTGTTAAGTTCATTCCACATTTACAAGTTACAAATATTAAATCCTCATGGACATAAGGAACGTAATTATAGATATAATTCTGCACTTTATTCGTGAAGAAATAAAGTTTCCTCAACACAAGCCGTGGAAGCTAACTGATCTGTACAAGAAACAAATGGAGGACATATACATAAAGTTATACATCAATACATGAGATAGAGAAGGTGAAACCCTAATCCCACAAAGATCAATGACAGAAATGTTCGAATAGTTATTCAATGACGGGGCGAGACCATAATGAGCACATACAGAATTGTCCATAGGTTAGGATCCAATCGAATGGACCCAGGGACATGAAAGCTAAAATCATTGTGCATATACCAAGATCCCATGGGTGGAAATTAAATGATCAAGGCATTTCCATAACACCATGGATTAATTCTTCTAACACTTTTACATATCTAATTCATTGTTGGAAGAAACATAGAGGAAACCTTCGCTACTGCCATGTTGCCCACACTTCATATTTTTTAGCATCATTTTCACCTACTCCAGGGTCTCTCACACGAGCATTAATGCTTACATGGTCACAATCCAAGAAAACTTCCTATGATTGAAAATCTAAATCTTTCCTTGACTCTATCAATAATGAACTTTCGGAACTATTCACCTTGGTGGTTCTATAGGTTCCTTCTGAACCAAGAGGATTTGAGCTTGGAAGGTTTTATAGGTTGGCCTACCACTAACCTAGCTTCACAGTACCCAAGTTCTATCCCCCAGTGATTTACAATTATGCCCATAAAACTTTTCAATTTAGGAAGTCCCATATTAGCAACTTTTCAACATCATACATTTATCATATTCGTAAAAACAATAGAACATACCAATTTCTATGATGACTAATGAGAAACTAGAGCAAAAGTAAGGAAATGGTCCTCAATACCTTATTCACAAACAGAAACATTTTTTTAATAGAATAATCACTTATGGCTTGCAAGAGGTCATTGGATTACTATGAATAGAAACATATTGTCCTCCGTCCTCCATATAAAATGCAACTTTGAGTACGCAGATATAAATTGTTAGGCATAATTCATTGATTCAGAATACATCTCCAAAAATGTCTAGGATCATAATGATTAAGTGCCAACTACTGACATGATGCAATGAATAAATCACCAGGTCATATGCAAGGTATTATAATATTCACATAAAATCTTCTTTACTCTATGTGCCATAATTATGTAAGTATCCAAGTTTTAGTTTTAGATCTCTTGAAGAATAGTAGGATAAGTGAAATTGCTAGAAGGGAGCATAAGTAACCAATTATAGTATTCGTAAATGAAATTGAATAGGTTCTATTTCAATAGGAAGTGCATCTCAAATTAGATTTATGACAACATACATATGCATGACATAAGGATGCTAAGCTTGCCAATATTTCCTGGACCTTATTGGACCAACACTATAAGGCATAATAAAAAAGGATGATAATCAAGATGTTATCTCCAATGAGTGGTATTTTCTAGATTTCTGAGCCGGTCGGTTTTCCGAATAAAGGAACCCTGAGGACTCAAGAGTATAAGCATCATATCTAACCGAAAAATTTAAATAGTTGGTGAAATCAACTATGACAATTATAATCTTGCAGGGATTAGAGATGTCAATATCATGTGAACAGTATGGAGACGTATGGCTATAACTCCATAGATCACTACTAGGAGGTTCACTTGTGTGGAAGAGGGATAAGAGTGTTTAAGAAATGAAATTAGCTCTTTAACAATATGCTTGTTCACCATTCATGAAAATAATAGTAGGGTCGGGTCCTTAGTCCCTATGCAAAAGTGGTAAATAACATCATATAAAAGGGAGGATGGATTTTTTACCTATTCTGGCAAAAAGATACATTTCTCCAATGAAGCAAGGGCCATAATAGAACAAAAATAAAACCCTCTATTTGTTTAATAAAAAACGAAGAGAAATCCTATATCAATAGAAATATAATATTCTGATCTAAAATGTGCCAAGATAGTATACTCATATGCCAATAAATATCTTTGAATTGCAATAGAGCAGTATTCACGAAAAGAGTTAAAGAGAATATCTGTAATTTATCCATCCATAGATCATGTAAGTGAAGGATATATTTCAATATGTCAAAGATAAAGGGCCAAAGCTGATCAGATAAACCGTATCCTTTCCAAAGCACCAATCATGTTAAAGTATCTTGATCCACATTTTTCTAGATCTTCTAGGCACCTGTTTATATATCATTGCAATTGAATCTATACTCGCTATAATCTTAGATATTATGGCTCCACACGGTTTTGAAACGACCCTCCCTCTAACGCCAATTATGCCTGCTTTGATATCAATGATTGAATTGAGCTCAATTGCAGAAATGTTAACAATAACATTAGCATCAAATGATCCAGTATAATACTGATATATCCCAATTTAGTTTCATCTTATAAGAGCTCACCTATTAGATAAATTACCCATACGTAACATTATAAAATGATAAAACCAAATGCATATAGACAACGTGGAGGATACATACTGATCAAGTGAAATTGATACCGACAATGGATTAAATTTTTTATTAGATTGGGAAAAAATCCATCATTTCCTGAAGGGATCAAGTTTCCCCCTTTACAACTCGAAAGCATCTACAGCATCTTTAATGCTCCTCTTCTAGAAGAGTAATACATGTCAACAGAATAAGATTCCCCATTAGGGCTTCAAGGAGATGAATTTCTAAACCTAGTACAATCTAAGAATTCCCAATGGAAAACCAGAAATCTACGAAAGAGATGTTAAAGTAGGTATTTACCTCAAAGCTCATGAACACCTCGGAACTTTAGTTACATGGCCCACTATTTTTCGATAGGGGCCACTAAATGTGCATGGATATTTCTTTTTATTTATTGAAATACTTAGGCTCATCATGAGCGGCGTTGTTAAGTATTTTTCCTTTCCTTGATCTATTGTATTGACTAGATCCTTCCATGTCTAGTTCTCCCCCATTCTATGATGACTACATTCTCATACTTGATTTATGGAAAGGATCTACGAAATTCCAAAACCTCTTTGATTGTTCAGACTTTGCCTATTTGAAGCAAGGCCCATTCTCATTGGATTTCTATTGAAGTTCCATACTAATATATCCAAATTGTTTCTCATTTTTGTGCAAAAAATTATGTAAACTTACCTGACCCTGCACAAAAAAAAATCTAAAGGTCGGTATCCATCATACGAGCCCACATTTGAATCCATGTTATCAGGCTTGCATACGATTTGGTTAACATTCCTGAAATGGAGAAATAGAGCAGGATCGATTGAAGTTGAAAAAAACGTCAAGGAGGGTAGATGGTCTCTGGAGAGAAACATTTTGGAAAGGCTCAAAGTCATTTAGGCTTCACAAAATGATTCAGAGTGAGCCCAAATTGGGTACAGTATGGAAGTATGATGGCTTAAATCTTGTGATTCCTACTAGTAGGTGCTCAACAACAGCCCCCATTCAAGGGTCGATTTGCCAAGTGGCCAATGATCAAACAAGATGCGAAGCTTCCATTTTGTTCTAGTGGCAACCAAAATAGGGACAACAGCAGGCCCATTGAGAACTTGTAAAGCTTGTATCTTTTGAAGAAATAACTCACATGTTAGTTGACGTAATTTGAAAAAGTAAGCTTGTTTTTTCAAGCTCTTTCTAGTTGAACTATTTATTTTAACTAATTCCACGAGGTCAGTTGTCCAATGCCATATTGTCACATGGAAGCGGGCCTTATAAATTGTCAAATAAGTATAAGGGTGCTCTTATTACATTACTTGGTTCTTCCACGTGTATCATTTGTGCATTTTTCTACAATGGCATCATAGCTTCTACAAAAGATCATGTTGAGCCAAATAAGCGCCAAGCCTCCATGTGTCTAGAGCCCACACATAGTGTTACCACTAGCTGTTGAAACAGTCTTCAAGTTAGTGGAAGGTATCCATGTGGCTTTAACTTCGTCATAACTTAACTAGATAAATCACTAAAGAGTATGAGAAATTTCAGTAACATTTTCAAATCCTACCACGTAGTCAAGAGTTCGAGAGGAAGCTTATGTAACCCAAATTGGCTAAGTATTGCAGACTCATGAAAATTGTCGCCATATGTCTCTTCATCAACGCATCTGGGACAAGGTAATCTAAAAGATACATCTCCCAGGTAAAGTGCGAAGCTTCCACATGTCCAGCGATGCAACTTGAAAATGAGATCACCTCTCTTACACTTTAAAGATTTTCAAACAATGGGGCAGAGTCATCTGAACAAGTTCCAAGCATGTCTCTACTGCACATAATTCAAATGGTAGAATTGGGAAGTAGGTAAGACAAATGCATGCCAGCCCTCCATGTTGTACTTGGTTCTAGACATATGGCCCCTCTGAACAAAGGACAATTCAACCAATAACGCAAAGAAATAGAGAAAATATGCAGAGGATGCCATATGTGAAAAATTCAAAATACCCAACTTAAAAACATTTTGTGAATGACTTAAAAGTGAAGAATCCCCAAATGTGTCACCATCTTTACACGTGGCCATGTTTCAAAAGTCATTAGTTGCATCTAATCCTAAGGGTCACCGGGGGTAGTTTGAAATTTTTTGCCCGAGTGTAATCCACCACATTCTTTTTGACACTGAATCAACTGCCCCTATCAATTTCAAAGATGAATATAATCTTAAACCTTGATGTTTTATTCTATTTAGCATACTAGTCTTAGATGTGTGGGACATCATGATTGCTATTGTGTTTTGCTTATTATTATTTTGACTGTATGTCGTACAATAGTTGCTAGATTGCTAAGGGAATTTAAGGATAAGAAAATTAGCTAGAACAGTTGCGTTGTTATAAATTGATTGTGATATCATTACTCTTCGATATTGTTTTGTTATATTTAATCTAACACTGTGACTGAACACATAGACATCATTGCACATTGTACCTGTAAATATTAATAGATGAACGAAATTAACACATTGTGATATGGAAGTTGAAGGATATAATTTATAGTAACCGAACTAATTAACTTTTGATACACATTAAGTATGGAGGATAATGATGTGTTCTCAGTTTAGATATATGTTAGAATTAGTTTTGTATTGATGTTTATTATGATATTCAAAGTTATTTTGTGATTCTTGATATTGGAGAATTGGAAAAATTGTGAACAAGTGAAATTATTTCTTAAATTAGATGATTCAGTTGGTTTATGATTTTAGTTGCGAACTGATGTATGAGTAGAATAGAAATGTTGAAAATTGGAGTAATTGTTAAATTACTTGGTCTTAACAATAATAGTTATGATATTTGATGTTGAAATTGATATGTAGGTATAAGTGTTTTATTAGTTCAACATCGTTAATATGGCCATGAGGCCAGAGGGGTATCATGTGATTTTGCATGTAATTATATCACAATAATAAACTACAGGTGATAGGAGATCAAAAATGAAGGAATGTGGGGTATTGGCAACTGGTCACCATGGCAACTTGTGTAATGTTGTTGTTTTGTTATTTGTTGTTAGGGGTTTCCCCTGGGGGGATGAACCCAATTATGACCAAGGATTTGTGTGTAGTTCTTTTCGTTTCTTTTATTTAATTTTTGTGTATGTGATTTAATTTGTGATGTAATTCCATTTTTATCATAAATTGGTTTATGTGTCTTAATTAATTTAAATAATGATATTTTAAAGCTAATTTTGGATGTGACAAAAAGGATTCATTCATTACAGTGGTTAGCTCTTTAGTTCTTGTTTTTATTAAAGTGTATATGATTTTGAGTGTTGTACACTCCACCCTGCTTGGGAAACTCGGATTTGGGCTTAAGGGCCATTTTTGGAGGCTTGTCAGACAAGGTAAACTTGTCCCACACCACTTAATTTCTTATACCAACCCTACCTATGGGTTGGAGGTCAAAAATAGACCCCATTATTCATTTTGGAAGGCAAAAGGTTAGATTTAAGTGCACTTTATTACACGTGTTTAAATTTTGTCCTTAAGGGGTGTGGGTTGGAGTGGTGTGTGTAAGAGGTTTTTCATTTCTCCAAACCACCCATTTATTATGCCTTGGTGTATGGGTTTGAATTGGGTGATGTGGGATGGAGAAGAAATGATGTGGCATCCTACATGGAGCCACATCATCTCCCTCTCCCTCTTTTCTATTTATTGGATTTTTGACAAGTATTGGGGGTTAATTTCTCTTTTTTAGGGGAATGTTTGTAATTTTGGAGAGCTTTCTTGAGAATGGAACTTGGAGTGGATGGTGGTTTCTTAGGATTTTGGAAGGCTTTGAGCTTGTTGTGTACTGATACTATTCATTTGTGAGGTAGATCTTCACTTTTGTTTTTACCTTGCTATTTTCTTGTGCTCTTATTTGTAGATGTTGATTGTTACATTGGTTATGATTGTTAAAAATAGACTTGATTCTTAGATTGTGGGAGAAATGGAAATGTGGGTAAAACTTGAGGGAAGCATAAGATAAATGTTATTGGGTATTTTAGGAGGAAGTTGGGTTGGGATGCCCACCTTTTTGATAAATATGTTTTGTGTTTATCTTGTTATTTTATCGAGGGAGGCATAAGAGTGGGTTGGTTTTTTGAGGGAGGAATAAGAGTGGTGTAGCTTCTTAGAGGGAGGCATAAGAGTGTTGTGTGTATTGTGATGAAGTTTTTGGAGGCTTATAGGTGGACACCCAAGCCCTTGGGAGGCATAAGAAGAACCTACATGTTCCTTTCTCTTCCATGGCTTTAGTATGAAGCCTTTGTGTTTTGATATTTGTTGGGTTGTTGCAAAATCGGTACTGTTTTATTTCTTTGATTGTCTTGTTTGAATGTGTATGTCGAAGCCATTTTTGAGTTGCCATGGTTGTTTAAATATCCCTTACTGCTTCCTTGTTGGAACTAGTGGGCTAATGAGGAAGAAGTATTCTCTCCCTCATTGGATATTTTTGCTGGGTGGAGAGTGTTGCCTAGTCCCCCATTTTTTTGTGTGCATGGCTTGATGAGATGGTGAAGCTAAATAGAATAAGTACTCTTGTTTGGAAAATGAATGTGGAGTTGAGATTTGATCTATTATGGCTTTACAACTTATAAATTTTACTAACACTATATTGGACATAATCTTATCCATCGGTTAGATGCTTGTAAATCATTTATTATGATCTACATTACTTCATGTGAATGTGAAATTTGTAATGATAGTGTAATGGAAATTAAGCTCTCACAAATCAAAAGTTGTGTTTAAGGGTTACATTGCAAATCTATTTATTCTGATAGGTTGGTGCTCTTGGATTAGAAATAAATATTGATTAATTGCAATATTGAAAATCCTTTTTTACTTGAATCTTGAAAGATATTTAATTTAATATTGATTTGTTTTAGCTTATCCTTCTAGATGTGTAAAAAGGATTAGATATGTCTTTATTTATTAAGACATTCCCCTTTGTTGCAATAGGAATCATCTTAAGTAAATGGATAATTTACATCTTATCATACCCTTAAGAAACTATCTAAATTAAATTGAAAGTGGTGATTTGGTTAAAATTGGTAAACTCTCAAATTTATTTATTTATTTTCTCTATCTTATATACCTTCGTAGATGCAAAACCGTACTCCTATGAGTTTTATAATTTGTAAAGTTCATTCTTTTCCACATCATTTGAAAATTCCTACTTTGAAACTTAGTTTTTAAAAATATAATATATAATATATATATATATATATATTTAAGAAACATGTTTTATTATTTTCTAATGATATTTATATAACAACATTATAAATTGTGAAATTAATAATTGTATATTATTGATATATATATCAATAATATACAATTATTAATTTCACAATTTATAATGTTGTTAAATAAATATCATTAGAAAATAATAAAACATGTTTCTTAATAATAAATATTAACATATTGATAAATATATATTTATACTTTGTACTTATTTATATATTGATCCATGTTAGAAATTAAATAAAATAATATTAAAACTTAAACTTGTTTGAAATACGGTTGAGTGGAAAGTGGAAATAGTTACAAAAATAATTAAATTTTATTATAATCTTGTCATGGTGGGTCAGCCATAGGCTATGGCCTGTGTAAAGGTTTTTTTTTTTGTTGTTTAGTAAGAAATAAGGTTATAGGGGAGGGGCACCGACACCACCCCCAACCCATACCTGAATATGGGGTGGGAGTGGGGTCGGCAGCCCTCCCCCCAATATTATAAACCCCCACACTTTTAACTTAACTGAACTCCTAATGTACTACAACCGGCCATTGAAGATAAAACACATCCAATGCAATATGGTGTGGTCACATAAATTTTCTTACTCGGACTCAATAAAAAAAAACTTCCTGGTAAAAATGAAATTTGTAGCTTTTTTTTTTGTGTTTGTTTGATAAAATATAAATGATTAGATCATTGTGTTAAGCACAAGATGTTAACAAAAATAAAATTCAAATCCCCTCTCATGGCCTCCATGGCTTCATATTCTTGCCTTCTTCCTCAACTTGCAAATCCAAATAATAGAAAATGAGAGATTAGGTTTAGAAAATGAATATATGAGGAACCATAAGGATATCTAGGGTTAGTTTTGTATAACCTGAATCTAAGGGTTAGGATTGATTAGATCTAATCATGTAGGATGCACCCTATATCTCTTAAGTGATGGGGTATTTAAGTGGGAATGTTTTAAATAAAATAGGTGTGTGTAATGTTAAATGGGGCCTAAGGGGTTAAACTAAGTTGTGCACCTTGCCCCGTTTAGAATAATGAACTTATTATAAGTTGCATGTTTTTAACAATGTAAGATTATTATCCTAGTATGATTTAATATAAAATTGATTTTGCACCTTAAAGAAAATTAATTTGAAAAGGGATTAATGGAGTTATGTTTTGAAAAGCTAATGAAGAATATTTAAATAAATTTTTGGAGCCTTGTTAGTGAAAGAATAAAAACGTAATATTAATTTTGAAAAAAAATGGGGCAATCTAAATTAGTCGATAATTTTTTTCCAATGCCTTGTAATTTTTTAAAATTTTATTATCTAGATTAGATTAAATCTCGGCTAATGCATTGTAACCTTTAAAAAACACTTATTCCATAATTTTTCCTATTTGCTTTCAGGTTTTGAAGGGATTAATGTGGGAAAAATGTGGGTGTTACAAAAATGATGATGACAAAATATTAATATTAATAAGTATAATAAGAATATTTTTTTAACAATTAATAATAATATATATTTTTAACAATAATTTATTTTTATATTATAAATTGTAAAAATTCAATTCAAAAACCCTAAACTGTAAACATGTACAACAATGATGTGATAATGGAAGATGAGAATAACCATGGCCAGGAGGATGGAGATCATATTGATGATTATAATGGTGAAGATGATTAAATCGATCATGACAATGATGACAATGAAGAAAATGAATAAGATTATGATGAAATGAAAATGACGCAGAAGACCGTGAAGATCATGAAGATGTAGATGAGGACAATAACAACGATGATCACGATTGAGATAAAGATAACCATGATGATAAGGATGATGTTTGTGACACCAATTACTATTATTGAACATAATTATATCGACCATTAAAATGATGTTAGTGATTACGATGATGATGAAAATGACAAAAACATCAAAGACGATGATGATTGTGATGATGATGATCATTAAGATGATGATAACCATGATATTACTAAAACTATTAATCAAATTATTATTAAAATAATATTTTTATTAATAATAACTAAATGAATATTAATAATAATAATAATGATTATTATTATAATAATATTTTTTTCTTATAAATTGTAATAATAATATCGATATTAGTACTAAGATTAATATTGGTGATGACGCTAATGATGATGATGGTTTTTATGATGGCGGTGATAATGATGATGAGGATATGATGATGACGATGATAACCAATGGTGAATATGGTCCAATCACTATGATGACGAAGATAACGATGACAATGATGATGATCATGACGATGAACATGTTGGTGCTCAATTTAATCTCACTTTTTTCGTTCAATAATTTCTCAGTCCACATGGTTTCATGTATTTTTTGTTTCACTGTATGGATGCGTGAAACTCTTTGCCTTCACTAGGGTGTCATTTGTAATTCTTTTCCTTTGGTCGTGGATCACGTTGAGCCATGTATTGTTTACCGTTTCTCTGTCCATAAGAAGTAATTTGTAATTTGGGCGTTAATTTGGGGTTTCTCCTTCTTTCTATTTTTCCACAGTCATGTTTTTCCTAGCAAATTATGTCTCGACATCTGTGGAAATGTGGTCCTTTCTGATTGGACATGGCCCGATGGGCATTTTTGGTGAAACTTATCACTTTTTTCACAATTGCAAAAAATTCCAAATTGGTCTTATGGCCCCGATAGTTACTAATTGGCTATTCAAAAAATATGAAGTGGCAGGGAAAAATTATTACTTTGACCCCAAAGATGGACACATGGCCATTTTTCAAGACAAAGGTAGAGAGGAGGATCGTGAGAGAATTTTCAAGATTTTTCCTTTTTGTGAAATGGGGCAAAGTTATAAATTGATTCGTAACTCTGTGGGAGACAGATTTATGTCACATGTTTGAGTTAGCATTTGAAAAGTCAAAGCAGGGAGGCGGGTTGGCGGAGCACTTTGGGTTTTTTAAGCTCTGGTTTCAAATGAAGTAAAGCTAAACAAGTGAGTTGTGACTCCGCTGGGGCCTACATAAAAAGTTAGAAGTGGAGAGGCAAGTCACTGGAGCATTTTTAAGTTTTTTGGCCCGTTTCAACTCAAATATTTTCCACATGGAAGTCCTACGCTCATTTGAGGTTTCACCTCTGGGTTTGAACTTTAGAGTTGCGCTAGAGAGACACATGGAGGTTTCCACTAGCTCTTCCCATGCTCATAATTTTCAATGGTCGGTGCGGCTTTGTTAGACCATGGACACATAGAAGGCCTACCCTCATTTACGCTAAGGAGAAAAGTGGAGGATTCTGTTGGATCCTCTCTATACTTATACTTCTCAAGCAACTTTCTAAAGCCTGGGATATGTGGTGGGCCCGTGCCTGTTGAGGGACCTACCTCTGAACTTTACTTTTGAAAGATCACCAAAGGACATGTGGAGGTTTCAGTTGGATCTTCCCATACTTAGACATTTTACATGTGTCTTGTGTAACTTTTTTAGACCCTAAACACGTGGAAGGCCCACGCTTGTTTGAGATTCCTTCTTTTGATATTCATACAAAAAAGCGTCAATGGGACATGTGGAAGATTCCACTGGCCCTACCCATACTTATACTTTTCAATAGTTGAGGAGACTTTCTCGAACCCTAGGCACATGGCACCTTCCACTGTTTCTTAAACTCTTTCAAAAACTTTTCTTAGCTGATACACGTGGTGAGCCAATGCTTGTTTAGGGTCTTTGCTTTTTGGCACTATATCAAAAGTGCAATGAAGAGACATGTGGAGGCTTCCACTAACTCTTCTTTATAGTGAGAATTTTTCAAAGGCCAAGGTAATTTTCTTGGGCCCAGGGCACGTGGAGATTCTATGCTCATCTGAGGTCCCACCTCTAAACTTCATCTTTGAATTTACACCGGATAGACACATGGAAGCTTCCGTTGCACCTTCCCATACTCAAACTTTTCAGCAATCGGTGTAACTCTCTATGATTCTAAACACGTTGAGGGCCCACGCTCATTTGGGAACTTGCCTCTTGACTTCACCTTTGTAGTTACGCAAAAGAGATGTGTGGAGGTTTCCGCTGGGTCCTCTTTACACCTGGACGACTCAGACTTACAGAGTAGGAATGTAGGTATCTATGTGAGGGCACTAATTTCTCAAGGTGTATTCTCGAGGGTAAAAAGGATTACTTGTCAGATCCAACCATATAGAGCCACCTAAAAATTATTAAAAATAGGATTTCTTGCATGACAGAGTAAAAGAATGAAAAGGCATCCCAGTCATAGTTGAGGGTCTGAGAGATGTGATTAGTTCATGATTTTTCCACCTGGTGGCTTTGTGTGTAAATTTGTTAAACATCACTTTATGGGAAAAACTTGTAACAAACAAAGGATTCCTTGAATATTCTTCTTTTGGGAGGCAAAATTTGGGATGAGGGAGTGATTGAAATTGTATAAATGCAATGAGAATACTCTTGCAAATGGTCTAAGGTTAACTTTTCTAAGAAAGTTAGAGAGAAACCACTTTCCCTAGAGACCGTCTGAGAGACCAGTTCATTTTCCTGTGTCATTGGATTCAATCGCATCAAGGTGGTTGCAAGTGTATAGCCATTGATAGGAATTCAAATTGTTTAAGAAATTTTCCCATGTTGATGAATCTGATGAACTTTGAATGAATCTATTTTGATCATGTGCATTATTGTGTCTGCTTTTATTTTAGAATGTTTTCAAATAGTTTTTCTTGTTCCTATTGCAATCTTATGTTAAAATCTCTCTGAGTCACACAAGATCTCATCTGGCAATGAAATAAACAATTTAAAATCAATTTATTCTCACTATGTTGATAAAGATTATTTGTGAGCCTATGAGTGTATCTTAGGCATGATGAACTAGGGATTTCTAGCATTTAAATGAGTCTTTAGCAAGATCCTTTGTGTTGAATTATCAAAGAGTGTGTGAAACCGTGCATCTCTAGGCCTCCACTGATGCACACCTTCTGGTTGAAGGAATATCTTGGCTATTCTAAAGCATTATGTCTGTGAGTTTTCTAATTTCTATAAAGGATCTCAAAGATCTAGTACAATCTGCTCTATCTTGCTTAACTTCCCACCAATAAATTTCTCAAACGACGAATCCTACATGAACCACCCTGTTTGTACTGGGTACCCATAAATGAACAAATTCCATTACAAAGTATGCATAGACAATCAACACTCATTTATTGTCATTAGTAACCTAAACCTTTTTCCAAGATACATCTCCACTCTCTACTATGACAACTCGCGAGAGTTAGGTTGTGATGTATTGATCATATTTCCTCAAGGTTCTCATTAACATTGTGTAGAGAAGGGTCTCTCAATGTCCTTCACCGACACGGGTTATAAAATGGGTCCTCTCACCCTGGTTGAAGGCACAACCTAAAGTAGTGGGGGTAGATCAAACCCTCAGTGAGGTGATATCCACTTCTTTAACACTTGAGTGACAAAGAGCCAAACGAATCTCATCCTCGGATACACAATGACTCATATCATGGTCCGTCTATCTCTAAGCTTCCTTCCAGTTTCTTAATGCTACTCGGCCCCCACAAGAGGATCAATTTGGATACCAAAACTGAATTGCCACTGATTCCAGGGATTATTTGAACACCAGGACCTATTTTTGCGGCAACAACACTGAATTGGCACCATTGCCAGGGATTATTTAAACTCTAAGACATATTTGTGCAGAAACAAGACCAAATTGGCACTATTTTTGGGGACTTTTTTACAAATGCGTACACATACCGACCCTGGTAATGCTTCTTACATGATTCAAATATAGATACATTATTTAAACATCATCCTTTGTTGAGATTTGTAAGATTTATGCAAGATTACATGTGCATTGTGTAATATTTCAAATTTATAATGGTTATTACACTAAATTTTCATCAATAGTGATAAATTTCGGTAAAGGAAGGTCATATTTGTTAAGCTTTGTAGAAATTAAGCATTGATAAACACTTGGTAAGTTACTAATAGTGCATCTGCACAACTAAGGTGAAAATCCTTAGTGGCGACTCCATGTTGATTTGAAATTTTAATGATTACTAGTGCCTTAACCTATTTCAAGTGAGATCTATCATTAATATGTACAAAACTAGAAGGAATAAGATCTATCTTCACTAGGGACCCTACTAGAAATTTATTTCCAGAACTGGGAAAATTAAATTCAGAAGGAAAACAAGTCTGGAAAGTTGTTTAAGATCAAGAATCAAAAAATGAGATATCAGTCTTGAAGCGTGATCAATCTATGGTTGAAGATTACCATATGTCTTCAAGTGATTTTGAACCAGGTAATATTTATATAAATTTGAATTCTCTAACTAGAGAGGGGCCATCATTTGTAACTGAAAAGTGTGCTTCTCTGCTTTCACCTGTTTCTTCCAAGGTTGAAAAGGTTTTCCAAGAAGTTGAGTCATTAGAGAATATCTATTTTAAAAGCTATATTCATGTGATCCAAAGACCCCTCATTCCATATCATTCTTTTTCTCCTGTAAATTCACGGCCTCAAGGAAATATGGCCCAACATCCACCTAGACCTCCACTTATTGTCAACATTTTTGGACCTATAGATTTCGAAGGAATGGATGGATATCCTAATATAGTGCCACAAGATGTCAGAAATAGGTTGCTAAAATATCAATGGAATAATGCCATCACTGGTGACCACCATTTAAAAATATTTTTCAAAATCATGGAAGATTTTGAAATTGAGTTTGAAGATGTGTATGTAAAGTTGTTTGTACATACTCTTGAGGAGGATGCACATGACTGGTACAAGTATTTACCAAATAATTCAATAGATTCATGGACTCAGATGAAAAATGCCTTTATATTGCAATATGGGGATAACACTGATCCCAATCTCCTTTTATCTAAATTTGAAAATATTAAGAAAAATCCAAATGAATCTATCCATGATTTCAATACTCAATTCAATAAGACCTTGAATAGGCTACCTGTAAACCTAAGTCCAAGTGATGTGTCCTGTTTGATAAAATATTCTGATGCTTTTGATTAAAAGGCTACTTATTACTTGAGAGATAAGAACCTGGGAACATTGAGGTAGGCTTTCACCATGGCCTTACAAATATAAAATAACATCAAAGAAGTTGGAATGCCTCCTAAGAGAGAGGGTGTCAAGTTGATCAATCCTAAAAAGCCTCAGTCAAGCAAGGCTATGGATCTGGAAGAGGTTGTAAAAAATTTGGTTGGAGTAGTTAATGAGATATCCTATAAACTGGCCACAGGGTGAGAAGAGATCTAGAAATCATCCCAGAGGTGATCACAGACCAAATGACACAGGTAAAGGGATTGTTCGATCAGGAAATAAATAGCCTCAACCCAGGGAGAATATATTGGTTCTTGATCCTTTGACTACCAGGGTTACTATTGTGGAGGAGGCCAATGTTACTGAGTGGTGTGATAGGTGTTTCTTACCACACTCCCCATGTGATGTAGATTAGGAAGTTGAGGAAGCTGATGATGATGAGATAGATTATGGTGTGTGCATGATGGAATGCACTACAAACTCATGGCAGGGGGCAACCTCAACTGAATTGATAAGTGCAAGAACTGCTGAATAATTTTAGCATTACGTCCATCGGGTATTGTCTCTTCCTCTCATTAATACTTTTGAAATTGATATGGTGTAAGCATTTGATCTTGCCAATCTTGATTTTGAAAAATTAAGGGATTTGATGATTAAAAAGTATGATGGAGGGATCCCTTCTGAAGATGACATGCAACTATATATGAATAGAGGAGTTGCTTAGGAGAAAGAATATAATGCCAAAAGTAAGGTTGTCAAAGGGGAAGGGCCACAATCCAAGCCAAAAGTTCCAATCCTTACCAGTATCCCTAAGGAGACCTTAAAGAAAGATACATCTAGCAAAAGCCTAACTACCCCAAATAAAACTTGTGCTCCTGCCCATGCCCAAACTCTGAAAACTCCTATATTATCAGATGAAAATGTGAATCTCCCTCCTAACACTTCCCTACCAAAATATGTTCCTTGTGACATAGCCCAAATATTGAGTCAGGTCAAGGTCACTATTCCCATTGTTGAATTACTCAAAATATGTGAGAATAAGAAAAGGGCATTCAAATATTTGGGATTTAAAGAAGAAAAGATTACTCAGGGAAAAGGAGTTAATAATATAGAGGTTACTCCCATTATTGCAAAATCAGAAATACCACAAGCATTGAAGGAACTAGGTGAATCATCTAAGGTGTATTTAGGAACTTCTCTAGTTGAATCTTAACTTAATGTGGATCTGTTTTTTACCACTTTCATTAGTAAAGATAGGCTGGTACATAACTTATAGAGATGACAAAGAAATTCATAAAAGAATGATAAAAAATAGTGCGTATTCACGTCTCTAAGAGTCATGGAGTAAAAATGGTAGAAAAATAGGTGAAATGCATAGAAAGGATTGATCCTTCCCATTTTCCACTATATATTTTAGCCGTCCACGTGTTTCCTTGGTGCAACTACAAAGGAGAAGCATGGAGTTAAGTCTCAAACAAGCGTGAGCCTTCCATGTACCCTGGGCCCAAGAATAACACCTTTTGGCCTTTGAAATGTCTCAGTGAAAAAAGGAGCTAGCAGGAGCCTCCACGTGTCTCAATGGTGCATTTTGAGATGGTCCCTAAAAGTAGAGAACCTAAAAAAGTGCAAGCTCAACACATGTCTCAGTCTGGCAGAGTTCGTTAAAAAGTTGAAGGTTCAGCAAAAGGCAGCATCTATCTAAGGAACAAGATAGTCTCCTTCGGCCGTTGAAAAGTCCAAGCAAAAAGGTAGAGTGAGCAGAATCCTCCAAGTGTCCTCCTGGTGCTTCTTTAAAATAAAACTCATGGGTCAGTCCCCAAATAGGTGTGGTCTCTCTACATGTCCCAAGATTCTAGAAATTTTCTTGAAAATTCTAAGGGAAGGCCTGGTGGAAAACTCTATGTGTCTTTATGGTGTAACTTCAAAATGCTGCCTAAGAGTAGAGACCCTGAATGAGTGTGGGCTCACCATGTGTTCCAGGCTTCAGAAAATTTCTTTGAGAATTTTAAGTACAAAAAAAAGCCGGTGGAAGCGTTCACATGTCTCCTTGTTGTAATTTGTTAAGGTGGGACCCTGAGGCAGATCCTCAAATAAGAGCCATCCCACCATGTGTCCATGGCTCGCCAAAACCTATACCTGCTACATGAAAATTTTGTTTAAATCTAAGAAAAGCAGTAGAATCCTCCACGTGTCCCCCGGTTCAACTCCAAGGCCAAACCAAAAGGTGAATTTTCAAACGAGTGTTGTTCCTCCACGTCAAAACGTTTTGGTTTAAGCGAGCCAAAGAGTTTTTAGAGTGCCCCGCTGAGCCACGTCCAACCAAAAAGGGCCACATTTCCACTGATGCAGAGTTGTAAATTTGATGGGGAAATATCACCCGTCATGCTATAAAAATGTATGAAAACCACCATTTGAGCCTGGAGATGAATTTTTCTTCAAGGATAGAGAATTTGTAAATTTTATAAGTTTCAAACATGATCCTCCAAGATACATCCAATCATGTTTCCTCAAGTATTAGGGTAAAAAATGGTAGGGACAACAATACGTGACTGCGGAAAATGGAAGGAAAGGGAAAACCAAGTTTTACGCCCAATTTACAGACTCCTTTAGATGGACAGAGAAACAAAAAACAAATTCTGGACCTTTAAATGATCCTTGACCAAGGAAGGGACTGATCATGGAGACCAAATGGGGAACAGATTCTTTCAAGCATCAACATGGGGAGATAGAAAACGTGACAGAGGCCGAAAAATGAAGAATTTTAATGACAATCGGAGCGAGACTAATTTGATCACCAACACAACCAACAAGGATGGATTTTCAGGACAGCCAAAAACCTCAACTAGTATGGTTTTTCAAGTGGCTTACCAACAACCAAAACAAAGGATGGTTTTATAGGGAAACCAACCACCAAAATGTTATGATGCTTCTTTTCCTTGAGGTTTCTTCTGTCCACTATATCTTTCCTTCAAGGGAATATGCTCACATGATTTTCACATTACATCTTATTAAATGTAGATAATTTGTTGTAGATTAGAAATGTATGATTGGTGCAATGTTCCCCTCAAAAATTTGAAATTTCCATTTTATTCAAACCAAAAAAAAACAATGAGAACACTGTAAAGGAAACAAACTACACATAATTTAAAAAACACATCCCCAATGCTTTATGTAGCCCCGTCATTAGTGATTTATCAGAGGTCGGTGATTGACCTCCAACCTTATGTTCCTTTTTCCTTCAGTGAATGATGTTGCTTACTCAGCTAATATGATCATTTCTCTTAGCTATTTCCACATTATGATTAATGTTTTCTTCGTTCCCGCAATGTGAAAAACTTTATTTTCCAGAAAAAGAGTAACATTGAAAATGCGTCTGTGAGGCAATATTGTTTTTACACTTTGACTGCGATTCACTATGAAATTTTTATGAGACAATCTACGATGATATGTATTGACAAGATAATAATGAATCAAATTTTCCTAGACGATACTTGACTTTTTGTAACGCCCACATTGTCGAAATTGAAAACCACATTAAATCTTAAAAAATTACTTAGGAAATTTCAGGATTTCTTTTTGTTGAAAAGGTTGCGAGGGTGTTAAACCCTAGAGTACATTAAATTAACTCCTGCCAATAATTTTCTTCAATACATTAGGTAGATTCAACCTAGCAAAATAATCAAATATTATTAAATATTTCTAAAGTTATTTCCCATTATAATCTTCTAACAATGCATCCCTAAATTCCTTGCTTAGTTTAATTTTATTTCCTTTAATCAATTAATATCTATATTCCACATTTATAAAATTTATTCTTGGTTAAATCAATCCCCTTAAGTCCTTAGCTTTAATGTCAATACACCATACCATTATTTAGTTACTATAGTTTTACTTCTATTTAATTATTTACTAAACCATAATAAGAGGGTTTCATTTTAACTTAAAACACTAAGTCCCTAAGTGGCCCCATTCACAAATTACACATACATTTGAATAAAACATAAATTCCCATAAAATACCCACACCTAAAAGTTGTATGATGGATTCCCTACCCTTGTATTGATTCATTTTAGGCCCTTAGAACTTAGGTTTTCATTTTATCCCTAATCATCCTTATGAAATCCTTGTAACTTTTTTTCCCCGGTTTCCTCATTTGTTCTCTCTTATTTTATTTTTTTTACAGGTTGGAGGGGAAGAAACCATGGAAGTATGAGAGAATCCATGGAGGAATTTCCTCTAGGGTTTAATATTGTATTGGAAGGAAATATCTTTCCCCATTTGGTTCACTTATTTGTTTGCATAAATCGCGTAGAGTGTAGTTATTTTAATTCATTTTATTGGAAGGATTCATCCACAAATCTGGTAGAAGTTATTTAATGGTTCTCATTTTATTGAGATAGATTTGGGGAATACCAATTTCAAGGATATAAGTGTATACACATATATACATGTATATATGATTGTAGATCATTAGATCTAGGTTCTGTTCAAATTTTATTTCTTTAAAACCCCTGTTTTGGCCAAAAATCATGTTTTTTTTAACAAAATTATTCTATACATAGGTGACTGGTACCGGAAAATATGGTAAATTTTATAAAATAATGTATAGAAGTCAATAAATCCTTAGATATTTTCACCTATATACATTTTGTGTCATTTTATAGTTTTTCATTATTCCTGAGTGCTCTGGTTTTGCACAGAAAGTGAAAGTTTCTAAGTTTTAAATTGAAAGTTTGATTTATGTCCAGTTTCCATTGACAAGTATCAGTCAGAGGAATGTCGACACTAGTAAAGTATCCAATGGCAGTTACTGAAGATTTACTATATACCAAATAACACAAGTATAAAATGGATATTTTCAAATTTATTCATTTAGATTAAGTTTTAAAAAGATAACTAAGGTTCCATGGTTGCTATGAAATGTTTCCTAAGCATAAAATTCTTTAACTTAAGTTTGAAATCAGATTTTTTCTGAGACTATAACACCATATAGTAACCGATGTTAGTACAGGGTCTACTGACACCGGTTATAAGTCACTGTGGGAGGTAGAATGCTAAAACAATGGATATGTATAAGAATATGTATATCGTGATATAAATATATATATATATACAGAGAGAGAGAGAGAGAGAGTTTGGTAAACTGTTTTAAAACATAAAGCAATAATGAAAGGAAACCAAATTCATTTTTGATTAAAACACTAAATTTATGGCATTATTTCCTTTGTAATAAGGTATAAGACTTGAGTATAATATCTAATCTGACCCATTCTTTTAATATATAATCTTTGGAGAACAAAGATAAGATATAACACACGTAAGTAACTCCTTTTTCCATTTCAAACTTGTAACAATACAAAATAAAGAACTGAACAACACTTTCTTTAGAACAACATTATTCATTTCCAAAGAAAAAAATATTACAACTTGAATAAAATTCAAAAATTGGAGAGTTTCATTTCCAACCAAAAATACAACTTAATTTTAATCCTTTCAACTACAAGATTGTAGTTGGATAAATAGAATTACAAGGATTTATTTTAAAATTCAATAATTACAAGCCTTCCAGTCTAAGTGGAAAGAACATGGATAAATTTTTACAAATGTAGGATTCATTCGTGTCTTCTACAAGATGTACTATATCTAATACTTCAACTAGATCTCCACCATTTTCTTCAACTTCAAGTAGAACAACAAAGAAGTGGGAGTAGGCAATGCTCTCCACCCAACCAATAATCCAATGAGAAGAAGAAGTTATCCTCCTCATTCGCCCCCGAGCCCAAACTATAGAGTAATAAGAAATGGATACAACCAATGAAAAATTTTACAAATTCTTTGACCTTACAACACACATGCCAACATTATTTTAATAGACACACAAGCACAAAAAATAACAACATCAAAGAATGTAACTTTTCCAAACAAGTCTTGAAATCTCTAAGCCGATGGAGCAAGGAACTATGTGCAAATCACTTATGCCTCCCAATGGTATTAGGTGCCCACCTTGAAGCCTCCAAAACACAAAACACACCAAAAAAAAAAAAATTATACCTCCCTCAATCTCTTATGCCTCCCACAATATCTTATGCCTCCCACAAATAAAACATATAAGTAAGAATTTTTCTAAACAAAAAGGTGGGGCATCCAACCCATCTCCCTCCAAAAATGTGCAAAAATACTCTTATTAATACCTCCAAAATATCCCGTTAAATTTATCCTACACCATACTTAAGGGAATACTACCAAAGATTAAAAAAAATATGCACACACACACACACACAAATAAATTACATGGGTGAAGTTCCTACCTTTCCATTGTAAGAACTTGATCCAAAATCACAACTCTAACATCCTTTCCAAATCAATCCCAAATCAAAGAAATATCCCAGACTCCCAGGCAAGAAAATCAAGCTAAAAATCCAAAATAACCATGCAGAACAAAATGTAGTAACCCCAAAACCATAAAATTAACTTACATATATAGAGAAAGAGGAGAGGAGGGTGAGGTGGCTCCATGTAGGATGCCACATTAGTTTTCCTCAACTCTACATCACCAAATAAAACATTAAACCCAAGGTTAATAAATTGGTGGTTGAGGAAATGATAAACCTCTTACACACACAAACTCTTACCCACACCTCTAAAGGAAAAAATTAAAAAATCATGTAAGAATGTGCAATAAATATCACCTTTTACCTTAAAAATCACATAATGGGGTCTATTTTTTACCCCTTAACCCATAGGTATAGTTGGTAGATAAATTTAAGAGGTGTGGGACAAGCTTAACTTGTCTCACAAGCCTCAAAAAATGGCCATTAAGCCCAAATCCGAATTTTAAATGCAAGGTTGAGTACACAACAATTAAACTTATAAAAACCCTTTCAAATCCAAAATAAAATCAAGAACAATCTACCAAAACTAAATAACCCTTGGTCACATCTCGAATTACTTTAATTTACAAAATTAATTATCTTAAATAGAGAACATTAACTAACGATAATAAAGTGAATCACCTTACTAAAATAAAGCACATAGTTCACAACATAATAAAAAGGGAAAGGGAAAAAACACATATAGTCCACGGTAACAATTTGAGGTCATCCCCCCTATGGCAACCTATTAATAATATTACAACACAACAATAAAAATGAACATAAAGATGCCATGGTGAGATTGGTTGTATCCATCCATTATTCCACTATGGTTGGTCTCCTATCACCCTTTTGTTTGTTGTGATATAATCACCTAAAAATATCAAACAATACCTCCTTCAGCCTCATGGCTGCATCAAATACATCAATAATAAAATACATGCACAACCATCAATAAAAATCATCATATCACAAAGTCATCATCAAATCTAAGTAATGCTATCATTTGTTTATCATTTAAAAAACATCTTCATTCTACCATTTCATCAATATTAGTGAGATTGCAAGAGAGGTTCAAACACCAAAACATAGTTAATACGATGGAAATTCAGAATGTCAGTATATATATAAGATAATCAAGACATCATCATCATCATCAATGAAAAATGTCTATCCATGCCTCTAAGAATCCATCCAACCATAATATGAATCACAACATGTCAATGGTCAGAATATCTCTACCATATATCATCATGCTAAACCAAAATAACATAGTAAATTCCATGTCTATAATCCATAGAAATAAAAATAAAAATATGATAAGTGTTGAAGAGGAGTGGGTACTACACTTTTGATGAATTGACTTTATAAAACTCGACAAAAAATAACATCTAAAAACTTAATAAAAATTAACTTTAAAAGCACATAATAAAAATAATGACCTTCAAAATTTAGAAAAAACTATTCTTGATGGACAGTAATAAAGAACACTTTTAATTAGAGACTAATGACATAGATACATGATACTTTTGATAACACACCTAAACACACCCAAAATTGCTGACTCTATTGAAAAAAACACAGTTAATGACATTACATTTAAAAAATTAATGGTAATACTATACAATTAATATTCCCATTAACCTTTTTAAATGAAATGATTTTATAAATAGTTGACTATGTGATAAATAAAAATTCCAAAATTTGATCTTAAAAAATTACAAGATACCAAATGAAATTTAGTATGGTTGAGGCATGGAAAACTAATTGAATATAAATTGAATTAAATATAATTTATGGGTAACTAATATAAATAATGATATTCTGATAATAAAATGCATTAAGATGTAATTAATAAGCATATACAATATGAAACGTTAAGCAATAGAGAGAGGGGAGGTAATTTAACTGATTTTCAAGTGATTTGGAAGTGATCTTAGTTGGGAAACTATTGGAACAGATGAGGAAGAGTGTCGTCAAGGATCCCTAAGGGTTCTAGGACTTAGAACTGCATAGGAAAGAAGTTATTACATGAGCATAAGAGTGACAAGGTGCTACTGACTTATCTAGGTGCCGAAATTCACTCAAATGCTCAGGTTCTAACCTTTTCTATACTAGAAGATCTTTGATGTTGGTATAATTTTTTCACTCTAGTTTTTCTCTAATATCACCGATCATACATGTACCCTGAAAAATAGATGGCTTGATGCACATACCCAAAAACCACATCAAATCTAATAAATAAGATGGAGAATGAGGAGTCAGACTAACCTTGATGGTCGCTCGAAGAGTGATCTTATCACTGAGAAATGCACTACATCTCAATATTGTGAATTTGTGTGTAATTATTCTCTAGGATATCCTTGCACATTTTTACACTATGATAGCGGGCTAGATCTAGAATGTTCCAAGTATGCAAATGTGTGAGATGGAATTTAATAAAATTTCCCCTCCTTTACTGTGTATGCAGAGTGATGCATCCCTTGTCCCTTGTATGGATGTGCTAGATGTATGCCTTTGAAATAATCTTATGCTTTAGATGCAAGCTTAGGTGATAGTAGAAAATGATTAATATTTGGCCCCTTATTTGAGAGAAATAACTAAGTGTATATATATTTCCCTGGTTTGAATTTTGGAATTGAAAATTGATTGGTTGACCCAAAGTACTGAAATATTCCAATGAGGTAAAAGAGACCCAAAAGGATAAGAAAAGGTTAAATAGGGTCAGGAGTGCCAAGGAGTGACATGAGAGCCTGAGCGCTCTGTCCTAGCCGAGTGTTAGCGTATGAGGCCATAAAAGATAAATAAGTCAAGTTCTGAAATATTTGTAGAATGTGTAAAGCCAATAAGAATGCAAAAAATAAGGCAAAAGGTCAAAAAGGAATTTTCAACCAATAGTTTTATTTTTTAGGAATCATGTATACATTAGTATGCTTTAGAACCTAGAAATGTACCCAAGTGCATAGATTTTGTGTTTAAATTTTCCCCCACTTTATATTATTGAGTTAATACTTGATAGCATAAAGTAGCTACAAGATGCAAACCTTTTAATTTCTTGTAGAGAAGAGTGTTGAAAATATCATGCTGAGTGGATGAGTGAAGTGTGAAGTGATCGCAATGTGAAGTGTGGATACTAAGAAATGGAATTATACCCTAGGGGTGAAGTGTATGTATAGTAGCGTGTTGTTGGAGCTTGTACTTTGTTAGGTGAGTCCATTCTTGTTGCGTATTAAGGACATACCTACAAAATAAGAGTGAGAAATTATTTGGAGTTAATTCTGTTAAAAATTATAGCAATGTATATCTTGGTTCTTAATTTGGTCTCACCCCGTTTGTCATTGAAATTCTTCAATTTGAAGGCTCTGTCGTCTTTTACATCTCCCCATACTGATGCATGAAAAATATTTCCTCCATTTGGTTGCCATGATCAGTCCCTTCCTTTGGTCAAGGATCACTTTAAATCCATATATTTGTTTTCCATTCCTCTGTCCATGAGAAAGATTTGTAACGTGGGCAAAAACTCAGGTTTTTTCCCTTCCTCCCATTTTCCACAGTCACATTTTTTTGACCCTGTCATTTTTGTCCAAAATATCTATGGAAATGTGATTGGATGTGGCTCAAAATATCATATTTGGGCCTTATATCATTTCCAAATTCTGTCTTGAAAGAAAGATTCGTTTCCAGGCTCAAATGGTGATTTTCCTACATTTTACAGTTTGATAGGTGTGTTTTTCCTATCAAATTTGCATCGCAACATCTGTGGAAATGTGGCCCTTTCTATTTAGATGTGGCTCGGTGAGGAACTTTGAAAACTCTAAGGCATGATTTAACTCAAAGCTTGTCCACATGGAGGGCTAGTGCTCATCTAAAAATTCAACTTTTGGTTTGACCTTTGAGTTGCGCTGGGGAAACACATGGAGGTTTTCACCGGCTCCGCTCTATACTTAAAATTTTTGAAGAAATTTTCTAAGGCTTGGGACACATGGAGGGACCACGCCTGTTTGGAGACTAGCCCCTAAATTGTATTTTGAAGAAGCGCCAGGAGGACACTTGGAGGCTTTCGCTCACTCTACCCTTGCTTGGAGTTTTCAATGGCCAAGGAAAACTTTCTTAGACCCTAGATGCATGGTGGCTTCTGTTGATCCTTCAAATTTTTTATCAACTCTACCAGACTGAGACACATGGTGAGCCTACACTTGTTTGGGGTCTCTACTTTTGGGGACCATCTCAAAGTGCACCTTTGAGACACGTGGAGGCTTCCGTTGGCTCCTTTTTTATTGATATTTTTACAAAGGCAAAAAGGTGTTTTTCCTGGGCCCAGGACACATGGAAGGCTTGCACTTGTTTGGAAACTTGCCCCTGTATTTCTCCTTTTTAGTTACACCAAGGAAACACATGGACGGATATAAAATAAAGTAGATAAGGGGAAAAATCAATGGTTCTTGTCTTTTTCACCTATTTTTCTACCATTTTTACTCCAAGACTCTTGCAAATGCGAATACACACTATTTTTCATCATTTTTGGATGAAATTCCTTGTTGTTTTTGTCTACAAAATGCCATTGAATGGATTCAAAACTTAATTTGGGAGTCCAAGGATTGTTAAGGTCGATATTTTTAAGTTGGAATTGCTCGGGTACTTGTAAAAATGTGAATTACCAAAGAAGATTGATGCGGGGAAGAGTTATAGAGGAAAAAGAGGGAAAAGGATGAAATGATGAAGGTTATGGGTGCAAATGATGAAAAAGGTGTTTCCTTGAGGGTGAAAAAGGATTACCTGTCATATCCAATTGTGCAAAGCCTCTAGAAAATGATTAAAATGGGGATTCCTCACATGAAAGAATTAGAATGATTAAAAGGAATGCCAAAACGTTGTGGCATGGTATCCTAGTCATTAGTCAAGGGTCTGTGAAACATGATCAATTCATAATTAGTCCAATTGGTAACTTTTGGATGCAAATTTGTTAAACGTCACTTTCTGAGAAAAATTGGTAACAAGCAAAGGTCCCTCAAATATTCTTCTTTTTGGGGGGAAAATTTGGGATAAGTGAGCAAGTGAAATGTATAAATGCAATGAGAATACTCTTACAAAGGTTTAGGGGTTGAATTCTTAAGAGAAAATTTGAGAAAGTTGTCTTCCTAAGAGACCAATCCGAGATAACATGTTAATTTCTTTTGTGTTAGATTTTCTATCATGTCAAGTTGGTTACAGATGTATAGCCATTGACAAGCAATGAGATTGCTTTGAAATTTCTCCCCTGATGATGAATCTAAGAAATTTTGAAATTAATTTGTGTTGATCCTAGAGTAATTAGTGTCTTCTTTATTTTAGAATGTCTACAAGTAATTTTTCTTTTTCCTATTGCAATATTACATTTAAATATTTTTGAAATCACACAGGATCTCGTCCCTCTGAAAATTTAGTGGCATTTCAAATTTTCTTTCAAGAAGAGCCTTCATCCTATGATAAGATAAATAAGTTTAAAATCACTTCACTTTCATTTGTTGATAATGATTGTTTGTAAGTCTTTGGATGTACCTTAGGCATGATTGATAAGAGATTCTGTTGTTTAATTGAGTCTTTTAACTCGAGCCTCTGTGTTAGATTCTAAAATATTGTATGAAAATGTGTTGATCTAGGCCTCCATTGAAGCACACTTTCTGGTTAAAGGAACATCTTAACTATTTTGAAGCTTTCTATAGTTGATTTGTCTATTGTTGTGAAGTTTCTCAAAGATCTAGTATAATCAACTTTATCTTGCTTAATCTCCCACCAAAATCATTTGAAACCCATGAATCCATATTGAACTACCCCTGTTTTCCCTATATATCCACAAAGGAACAAAATCTATTTACTAAAATATGCATAACAATCAGTATCTCATAATGTCTTTAGTAACCTTAGCCTTGTTTTGAAAGTATCGCCATCTTTTAGAAGTGAAAAATATTGAGAATTAAATTATGGAGTATTGACCTTAATTTTCCAAGGTTTTCTTCATAAAATTTCTGCCAAAGAAGGATATCTCCATCTCCTTCATCAAAAAGAGGTTACACTAACGGTCCTCTCACCCTGGTTGAAGAGGTAAAACCTAAATTAGTGAGGACAGTTCAAATCCTCTTAAAGATGTTATCCATCTCTCCACAAATATGAGTGAGAAAGGGCCAGTTAGATCTCATCCCTGGCTACAAAAAAACACACATTATGATCTATCTATCTCTAAGCTCCATTCCCAATCTGTGATGATGGTCATCTTGAAAAGGAGAACAAATTTGGATACCAACAATATGTATAAGTATGGAAAAAGTGTGTAAAGGAAACAGTGCATTGGATGTGTGAAATTTTAAAGGATATAAAATTATCCTGTGTACTTAGAGTTGTTGGATTTGAATGCCAATGGTGAGGTTTATTTGTTGTATCATGCAAACAGTGGTTTTTTAGGCGATATCACTCTAAGAGTGAGGTTTTTTGTGATCTCACACAAAGAGAAGAGTGTTGGGGAGAGAGGTCTAGCTTTTCTGTCCTTCCATGAAACTTCCTAAATAAGCACTTATATAGATTGTACGTCCTTGATTTTTAACCTATTGCTCTTGTTTTTTCTATTGTTCCTACTATAACTGATTGTAATTTATTGAATGTATTCTCTAATTGAAGGAAAGCTCTTATTAGTGGAGAACTATACTTGAAATTATAGGAAACTTTGTTGAACTATGAAATTGAATTCTTTTCCCCTAGGATACAAGCACCAAGGACGGGGACAGAAGCCCCCACCATTACTATCCAGGAGTCAAAATTGTCTTCTCTATGATTTGGGTCTAAGTATGATTCCAAACCAATCTATGAATTTTTACCTATGCTAATTTGGTATTGTGTTGTGTTGTTCTGAATATTTGAGATATTTTAAGGGTGATTTTATCACCCAATAGATGATCCCCCTCATTTGGAGTACATGGGACAATTATATTAGAATGTAGCCCAACGGAGAGGATTTGAAGCTAATATGCATATCATGTATTGGATACTTACAGGGGGTAGGGGATGTGAATAGTAGAAACCAAGGCACATGTAAGAAATATGGACTAGTAAACAAGTGTTAGTTTGAAAACTAGTTGGCATAAAGTAAACGATGATGTAGCAAGTACCTAGGAATATAAGATGGACTGCAAAAATAAGGTTTCATACCAATCACATCGCTCACAATGTCACAAGACAATTAGGGTCATTGTGGCCATAAGAAAACAATATTCAAGAAAGACATAAAGGATAGATCACAAATAATATCAAATAATAAGAAACAATAGAAAATAAGAAGTGATAGAGAACCATGGTTGTATAAAGTCCTACAAAGGAAATATTACACATGAAGCACCCGTTAGCATGTTATAAAGATAAGTATTTTTTCAAAGTAAGTATACATGATTGAAAAGTAAGTGATAGTGAGTAGAAGTAGTATGTATTGAAATAATATAACCTATGATGTGTAGACTATGAGAGTAGCAACAATAGATGGCCCTAGGAGCCGCGGTGGGATTGGTAAAGATCACATTCAAGCAAAATACATCATGTAAGAATTTATAAATTTCCTACATTCATTTGAAGATACCAAGTGAACACGCATGTGTATATAGAAAAAGATAATAACATACTTAAAATCCAACTAGAATAGGAAACTGAGTGTAACATGCGAATAGTATAAAATTGTAAGAGTAAATACAATCAATACATGTAGATATTATTCGAAAATTATTGTGTGCTACAATATACAAGATGTAAAAATTGTGGGAGAAGCTTTTCCTCAGTATTTGTGTATGGGATGAGAATAATTTAGAAGTTCTCCCTCAATAGTTAAGAATGAACCACATAACAAGAGTGTGTCATCAGGAAATGAGTGTTATGTGTGTGATTTAGAGGAGATGCTAGAAAATATGTATTGTGAAGCATTGAGTGTGAAGTGTAGATTATTTGAGGTTCGTTTAAGAATTGCACACTTAATTTTCAAGTATGAACCATGGAACTATAGTGTGTCATCGAGTAATGAATCTGTTTATGAATAATGTAGGTTAAGGTGAATCACATTAATTGGGTTATTGATTTCTTTTTTGAGAAGAGTAAAAATATGATAGAATCTTCCCCCAAGCTTGGTAGTAATGACATATCGCTAGAGCCAGTTAGTATTGAATTTCCCTTTTACTTGAGGCTCAACATTATTTTTCTTTTTCTTTTCTTTTAGAACAAGATTGTCAATATGAAATTTGTGTGGACAACCTTTTTAATTATAAGCATGTGTGATACAGGTTTGATATTCACAAAGATATTCCAAGGCTTGTACGCAACAAGAATAAAGTATTTCAAGGTTGCAATTGATTTTCACAATATTTTGTATCCTTTAGAATTCCTTTGAGTGACAAGCACAAGGAGGGTATTTCAAGTTTTAAGGAAATTACAACCTCAGTGTTGTAAACTAATGACAAAATTGTAGCATTGGTGGGAGTGTGAATGCTAGTGTGGTAAGCAAAAAGAGCATATAGAAACTGATTGTGTGAGTCACTTCCAATGGTATCAATAGTTTTACATAGTTTTTTAAACATGGTTGTATTAGTAGCTTCTGCTTGACCATTTCATTGAAAAAGTTTCCTAGAATTTAAACTTCCTAAAAAGCCATTTTACATATTTGTTTTTGAAATAAGATCCATTATACGCGACGATGGCCAAAGGAATGCCAAAGCATGTGATAATGTGAGTTGTGATAAAACAGAAAATGTGAGGACCAATAGTTGTTTACAAAGGCATGATTTCAACCTATTTAGTGAAATAATCAGTACCAGTAATAATGTATTTATTGTCATCATCTAATTCAGGATTGATCTTACAAATGAGATCAAAACCCCATAGATAGAATGACCATGACGAAGCAATAGGATAGAGTTCATATGTAGAAGCATGACAGAGGTTACTATGCTTTAGAAATTTTATACAATGTTTCACATATTCCAAGAAATATTCTTCCATAGTTGGCCAATAATAACCTTTTTGTAGGATTTTATGCCACATAGATTTTCTGGAAAATTTCCTGCCACAAAATCTATCATGGAATTGAGCTATAGGTATAGGAATGTCATCAATGTCTAAGCATCGTAATAAATGGAAATCGAACAATATTTTGAAAAAAAAAGCTCCAATAATGACATATGATGTGGTCTCCCATCATAGATAATAGGTTTTGTGGGGCTGAAGGTTATCAAGAATGAAATGTCGATATAAGAAATTATAGATGGGTGTGAACAATTCTAGAAAATCATTACTGCATATAATAATGCAAGCTTCTAAAGCCAAAGTAGCAGTGGATGGCTATTGTATGTGTCAAATTCTAAAGGTGGCCTAATCATCAGTAATTTCCTAAAGGATAAAGGATGTGATACTAGGCATCATGTCAACATGATGATTATATTTGTGAGGGATCATAGTGAGAGAATAGGAATTGAATGTATCCAGGATGTATTTTTCAAGGTTGTTATAGGGGATGAGGTTCTCTTATTTGGTCTAATATGCCTCATTGAATTGATTGAAAATAATATAAGATTTGAAATGGATACAAATATTTTGAATAAGGAGATTACGAGTGATAGTGAGGGCAAGAATGAGAGCTTCATAATTAACAACATTGTTTGTACTTGAGAAACCTAATCCATATGAAAAGGGGATATGATCACCATGTGGGGTGTTGAAGAAAATTATGGCCACCACACCCGATACACAATGTTATCCATCAAAATACATTGTCTAAGTATCAATATTGATGGTGTAAGGAGTGAAGTTCTTGAGGAATGTGTTGTAGATGGGGGAAAGATCAGAAAGGGGGCATCAACTACTTGGTCGGTAATGAATTGGTCATTGATAACTTTATGTGGGATGAATTTAAAATCAAATTTTTTGAGTAACATTACCCATCAAGAAATTCATGTAGATAGGTGCGTGTGGGATAAGAGGTATTGTAAGGTATTCACTTTGGTAATAATATGAATCTTGTTATTTATAGGATAATGTCGCAACTTATCTCTAATATTTATACGAGGCCAAGGCATAATTTTTTGGCATAGATATTATTTCACAAGTAGGAAAGTAATGTGTGACTGATGTAATAGATAGCCTGCTCTCAGTGAGAATCATCATGTTATGTCAGAATGGCTCATAAGGCATGGAATTTGGTAGAGATATAAAATAGGAAGAGTTGATCAGCTGTGGGAGGTACGACAACATGGGAATTGAGAAAATATACTTTTATGGCCTCAAAAGTGTTGTGATAGTTATCATACCAAATGAACTTAGTGTCATTTTTCATGAGGCATGTGAAGGTCTAAGTTTTAGCAGCTAACTATGGAATGAAGTGACATATGGCTTGGATTTTTCCTTGTAAAGAACATAGTTTATGTAAATTTTGTCGAGGAGGCATGTCAACTATGGCATGGATATTTTTTGGATCAATCTAAATTACACACTGATATATAATGTAACGAAGGATTTTTATAGTCATAACACAAAAAAACCCTTTTTCATATAAATTCAGATGCTATATTGTCACAATTGTTGAAAGCATGTGTGTAGATCATATGTGTGGGTAGCGCGATGTCAGGATTTGACAAGTATATCTTATATGTAATCCTCAATAATTTAGTTTATGTAGTCATGAAAGATATTTATCATAACACACAAATAATTACCCCGATGTTCTTAATACCAAAGGGCATGACAATAGAGAAAAAGGTATGCCATAGTGTGGTGAATGATGTATTTTCTTGATCAATATGGTTGATTTTGACTTGATTGTAACCAAAAAAATTGTCCATGAATGAAATAATTTCATATCCTACCATAGAATTAATGGTGGCATCAATATTTGGTAATGAAAAGCTATCTTTAAGGAAATCCTTTTTAAGGTCATAGAAATTTTTGCAGCAACAGAATGGTCCATCTTGTTTCATAAAAATAACATATCAAATATCCATTCTAGGTAGTCAACACCATGGATAAAGCCGACATCTAAAAGTCATTTTTTTTCTTATTTGACTAGTAAGGAGAGCTTAGCATGCATTTTGTGAATTTTTGGTTGTACTCATTTTACATAGGGATTGACAAAAATATTATCCATAGCAATAGAAGGATCTATATCGGAAATATCAATACAATCCCAAACAAATATGTCTAAAAATTCATGAAGCACTTGTTTGATATCAAATTACTAAGAGGTCATAAAAAACAATAGCTAATAAAATCATATGGGGTTCTGCTTCAGTTCCTAGGTTGTATTAAATAGTTTCCTTAATTAGGAGAGTGGAGCGGTCTTCTATCTATGAATCAATATAAATGGTGTCAGGAGTATCAGTGTTGGTGTTAGGATGATCAGATGTGAAAAAGTAAGTTGTAGAGTTGAGAACAAATGGAAAGTAATTTTTGTGGTTATAAGAGGGGACATGGTCATTAGTCCCCATGCATTCGAGTAAAGCATCATCAGTAAGGAATGTAACTAATTCAGGCCAACCAGTGGAAGGGGGATCAATAAGCGCATGATAGTAGAGGGGGTTCAGGAGCATGAAAAATATTATAAACCTCAAGATAAGATGTGGAAATAATAAGAGGAGTGGATGAATGGTGATATCTGATGGCCAGTTTGGTATATTTTGTAGGAATGGAGAACTTGGTTATGTGAATCCTTTTCCATCTTGGTCTAATCTAGTGCCAGTGAATTTGTATTATAGATAGGACCATACTTACTGAAATGAGGGTGATATTTAGAAATGGGAGCTTCATGTGAATGTTCAA
The DNA here is from genome assembly GCA_019776745.2 of Taxus chinensis. Lineage (NCBI taxonomy): Eukaryota > Viridiplantae > Streptophyta > Pinopsida > Cupressales > Taxaceae > Taxus > Taxus chinensis. The sequence goes on from CM034149.1 coordinate 142,880,182, forward strand.
TAGTGTTGCGAAAGGTGAATGGGGAGGAATCAATGAAGGCCTCATAGATGACACCTTTATATATGAATTTAAGACATGTATGAAGTTTTGAAGGTACCACATGCATGGCATGGATCCAAGATCATCCGAGAAGAAGATTATAACTTATATGATTAGGCATTACGTGGAAAGGGATAAGAAAAGTGCATGGTCCAATGGTAATGGTAAGTGTGAGAGTACTTAGGACACATTTAGGACCATTATCAAAGCCATGAATAGAAACATATGAAGGAGTTACAGAGGATTCATAAAGGCCAATTTCTTTGAGAAATGATACATTACAAATATTAATCCTTGAGCCATTATAACCTAATGTTGATGTCAAATCAGAGCACCCCTGAATGTCTGCAACTCGATGGGCTGAGAATCTCAGTGTGATTGCATAACATGGAGCTTTTCCCAAGTGTGGGACCTTGCGAAATCAGAAAAGCTCTCCGGATGAAGGCCGGTTCCTATTCCTCTGTTCAGATGCACACATAAAAATGCAGAGGTTCTACTCAAAACCTAATCTAATTTTTCAAGGAGACAAGGTAAGAAGATGCATAAAAATAAACCTAAACTAACAAAGGTGATGCACCGAGGAATGAAGAACAACTGTCTTGCTAATAAACACAAACTATTAAAATGCGATGCAAGATCATGCATAGATAACAGATTTGCAGTGAAAGATCAGGAAGATGCAAATAAACATAGAGAGGGTTGATAATCATCCACAGACATGCATTATTTGCTCCAACGATTGATACAATACACCACAAAATGCCAAGAGACAAGGTTGCATTACAGTTTTAGATAGGAGGTTTGAACTCCACAGATTCACCTGCCAAAGAGAAGAAGGGAGGGGCAAAACAAGAATGTCAAACCTTTAGAAAGAATCCCCTCCTTACAATTTATAGGAAGAATGAGAGAGGGAAGAGAGAGAAATTCGAAATCTACCCCAACCACCGCAGGTTGTATTTAATTCATCTCATTATGGTGATAGGTGAGAACCCTAGCGACCCCCAAAAGTGGCTAACTGTATTTTTGATTTTTAAGAATTTTTTCTCACCCAATTAAAGATATCTAGTTGAAGTTGGACAAAGGACCTCATAATCTTTCCAGAAAGTCCAACCTTGCATGAATCCGAGCTCCCAGTCAAAAGTTATGGCCATCTGAATATCTGCACCAGGGTCTGCTTCCTGCCAGCACTCAGAATGTTGTGCCTCTTGAAGGTGCGCCTTGGTGCATTCATGTGCGTGTCGACATCCTCTTACATGCACCAAGGCGTAACTTTTCCTGTGTCGACACTCCATGTCATGCGCAATTTCTGTGTGCTAAGGCACAACTTTCTCTGTGTCGACACTCCGTGTCATGCGCCATTTCTGTGCGCCAAGGCGCAACTTTCTCTGTGTCGACACTCCGTGTCATGCACCATTTTTGTGCGCCAAGGTGTAATTTTTCCTGTGTTGACACTCCATGTCATGTACCATTTTTTTGTGCCAAGGCACAACTTTCTGTGTCGACACTCTGTGTCATGCACCATTTCTGTGCGCCAAGGCGCAACTTTCTCTGTGTCGACACTCCGTGTCATGCGCCATTTCTGTGCGCCAAGGCACAACTTTTTCTGTGTTGACACTCCGTGTCATGCACCATTTCTGTGCGCCAAGGTGCAAATTTTTCTATGTCGACACTCTGTGTCATGCGCCATTTCTATGCACCAAGGCGCAACTTTTTCTGTGTCGACACTCCGTGTCATGCGCCATTTCTGTACGCCAAGGCACAACTTTTTCTGTGTCGACACTCCGTGTCATGCGCCATTTCTGTGTGCGTAGGCACATCTATCTTCATATTCTTCTGCTTTTCTATATCCTCCCAAGGGGGGATATATATACAACAATTGGTGACTCAACGGGATCACCTTCCTACTAGGTAGAAGATCAATGGCCTTTTAGTAATCCATTGGGAATGGAGTCATAAGCAATAACCTGAAACCAACCTGATATCTGATCCCGAGCCTGATACCGCAACTTCTTCTCTGACAGCACTCTGAACTATAGAAAACAACCTGAGAGCAGCAAAACCTGTGCCAGAGCACTTAGGGAAAATGAAAACTAACTACAACAAGACAATGTGCATACGCACTTAGAGGAATTGAAAACTAAGCTAGTATTTACAAGGGTAAACCTTTTCCTTTTAGTAGCAATGTTTAAGATATATTCCGTTAACCGGAATCGGAAGTTCCTCTCCATCCAATGTAGACAATTTGAAGGCATTACTACTTTTACATCCCGTGACCATGTAGGGGCCACTCCAAATGGCATCAAACTTGGAATGCCTTCCTGGTTTTGCTCGATCTGCATCCCATTTTAGAACTAGGTCCCTTTCCTGGAAGGTCCTTGCTCTCGCTTTGTTATCAAACCATCTTTTTACTAAGGCCTGATCCTTTTCAATCACCTGAACTACATGTTCTCTTATTTCTTTCAATTCCATCAACTCTGCATACCTAGCCTCCATTGGTTCGAACTCAGACAACTCCAACTGCTTCATGAGCTCCAATGCTGGCAATTCTAATGATATAGGCAACACTGCCTCTTTCCCATATACCAACTTGTAGGGAGAATTACCTGTAGATCTCTTCGGCGTTATCCTGTCAGCCCATAATGCTGATTTTAGCTTGGTATGCCATGTCCTTTTGTTTTCATCTAGAGTCCTTTTGATGATTCTTAACAAATTCTTGTTCGTGGACTCTGCTTGTCCATTACCCTACGGGTAATAATTTGAAGAGGTGCTCAAATAGATTCCATTCTTGATAGCCCATTCTGTAATCTTGAAACCTATGAATGCCAATGCATTATCTGATATGATAGTGGCTGGCACACCGAACCTGTTCATTATTCCTTCATAAAAGTCTAGTATGTTAGACTCATTTGCTTCCTCGAGTGCTTCTGCTTCGGTCCACTTGGTGAAATAGTCCGTTGCCATGAGAATCCACTTGTGGCCTTGGCTTGAGTTTGGGTTGATGACCTTGATGAAGTCCAATCCCCATTGCATAAATGGTTGGTCAATAAAAATTGGGTGCAATGGAAGTGCTGCTAGTCTTTCTTTTCCCGTGAAGAGTGCACATCTCTTGCACTTTCTTATCCATGTATAACAGTCACTGAACAATGTGTGCCAATAATACCCTGCCTTCATTATCTTGAGAGCTGTTACTCATGGGGAAAAATGTCCTCCGGAATCTCCATCATGAAAATCTCGTAACACCCTCTCAATTTGACCTGTCCCAATGCACCTCAGTAGAACTCCATTGATGTCTTTCTTAAACAAAACACCAGCAACAAGCACATATGGAATGTCTTGTAATCTGAAATATCTCCTCTTTGCTTTTCTCATTTCTGGAGGGCATAGGCCTATCTGTAGGAAGTGTATCACATTTTGAGTCCAACAGGGAATGGGAACATCATCATTTTCTTGTTCTTGGTTATCCTATAGTACCAAGATAGCCTCTTTTTCATCACCTGCTTCAAATTGTTGACTCAAGGCTAGCTGCTCACATAGTCCCTTCCCACGTACTAGTTTGGTGACCTTGATCTCGATGTCATATTCCATGACATGAGTTATCCATCCTGCACGTTTCTCATTCAGATCCTTGTTTAGAAGGAAGTCCCTGACTCCCGCATGAGAGACCAATAATTGGATCTTGTTGTTTGAGACTAGGTGCTTGAATTTCTTTAAGCTCCTGATTACTGCAAGGACATGCTTTTCAATGAAAGAGTACCTAGTTTCGTATTCCTCCAAGCCTTGACTGAAGAAAGCAACTGGTTGTTCTAATCCTCCCTTGTTTTGTTGTACCAGGATTGCAGAAATAGTGTCCCCACCACCAAAGGCATATAGCACGAAGTCCCTGGAAAAGTCTGGATTGACGAGAGTCGGAGCTTGAGATATAGCCTCTTTTATTGCCTCAAAACTTGCCTTGCCTTGAGATGTCCACTTAAATTCCATACTCTTCTTTAACATCAATGTTATTGGCTTCACAAGAGCTGCAAAGTTTGGAACAAACCTGCGTACAAAATTGATCCTTCCTAGGAAGCTTTAAAGAGCCTTCTTATGACTTGGCAATGACAATGCTCGAGATTTCTTCAAATCTCTCTGGGTCAATCGTCAACCCCTCCTGTTGAAGACAATATGGCCTAGAAGTTTTCCCTCGTGAGCCAAGAATATGCATTTTTTTGGGATTCCAATGATACCCCAAATCTTCTACACCTCTAAAATACTTGCCTCAAATGACAGAGGTGATCCGCTGCATTTTTTGAGAATACAGTGATGTCGTCAAGATATATCAAAACTATTTTATTGATCAACCCCTTAAATGCCATATCCATTGCCCTTTGGAAAGTGCGGCTCCAGCATTTGATAGCCCAAATGGCATTTTTTTGTAGGCATAGGTCCCCCCATTTGGTGGTGAAAGCTCATCTTGAATTGGTCATCTTCTTTCACCATCACCTGATTGTACTCTGAGTAGCCATCTAGGAGAGAGAATCTCTCTGAATCGGATACTACTTGCAATATTTGTTCCATTGAAGGAAGTGGGTAATGATCTTTGAGAGATGCTCTGTTTAGGGTCTCAGAAATCCACACACAACTTGATTTCTCCACTCTTCTTCCTGACCAGAACCAAGTTTGCCAACCCAGCTTGAGTGCTTGATTGGGAATATAATGCTTGCCTCTATTAGCTTATTTAGTTCTTTCTTTATTAGAGGCTCAATGTGGGGGTTGACTGGTCTCTGTTTCTACCTGACGGGCTTAGCATCTGGATCCAAATCGATGGTATGTTGTGCCAGATTTGGATCAAATCGTCTTAATTCTTCATAGCTCCAAGCGAAGACATCTAGAAATTTTTGGCAAAAGCTGCATGAAATCTGATTTCTCCTGCTCAGTGGCCACTTTACCAATTTGAAGTGTTTTGCCTTCCCCAACCAGAATCGGCTTTGAGTCTTCTCTCTTGACCTGTATGTTTTCCCTTTTTCCTTACGAAACTGGTCAGTTACAGGTTGAAGATAGACTCCAATGTTACGCAAACCCTTAGGAAGCTTGTTTGTCGCGTGGTGCTGTACTACTTGATCCCCATACTGCTGCTCTAATCTGTCCTGATTCCTAGCTGAGAATTCAGCCTCTTCTTGTAAGAAATTGACCAATCTGTTGATCGTTCTCAAACAGCCTGCCAACTTGTGTTATTATCTAGAACTGCTGGCCTCGACAAATCACATGGATATGTGGCTATGTTATTACCCCTTCTGATGTTGTCAACCACATCAAATGTTGCTCCAACTGCTGCGAGCCTATCTGCGACTTCATTTTCTTCTTCCTGGGTATGGACACAATGTTGAAAGCTTCGAAATCCTCAATGAGGTCTCATACCCTATTCTTGTAGCTCCTTAGGAGGTCATTCTTTGTAGCATGTTGTCCCCTAACTTGGTTGATGATTAGCTCACTATCTCCAAACACCTGCAAGTTTTTTATGCCCCTTTTCCTGGTCCCAATGAATTCCATGAATCAATGCTTCGTATTCAGCCATGTTGCTTCGAACAGGAAAACTGGAAACGAAAAAGCTGAAAAATATTTGATGTCTTATGGTGAAATCAACATTGGCACCACCTCCAGCACCTTGTCTACTTCTCAAACCATCCGAAAAAATAATTTTCAAACTTTGTTTTCATCCTTTTGTTCAGGCTGAATGATGTCAGGAATGGGGTGAATTTTCTTCGTGTATACAATACACGCCCAATTCAGATTCTTCAATCTCCTTGTATGGGTGCGAAATTCATGACTCTTGTTTGCGCCATTCATCTAAAGTTAAAATTAGGAATTCCCTTGACCTTAGTACCTGTTTCTAGATCACTTGAACACTCCTCTTTGTTAAAAGTCGAGCAATTTATATTGATAGGATTTGGTACATGAGGCTCAATATGGAAATTGGCAATTGGTTCTGACCTGATTGTTGCTTTGGATCCATACCTTGTCATAAAAATCATGTGTGACCAATCTGCAGATAAATATCCACTAATTTTTGTAGTGAAGTCTCTTGATAGACACAATGCAAAGAGTGGCAGAAGGTCAATCACAGACACATCTTGCAGAACTGTAACATTAGGACAAGAATGTAGTGTTAGGCTTAACCTCTTGATGACTCCAACAGTTCCTACTGCTGTTCCATCTAGCTGTACTACTCCTTTCAGCACTGGCTCATATTTCAAACCCAGCTGATCCACTATTTGCTTCGGCATCACTGAACTACTTGCCCCAGAATCAATCATGCAATTGTGTACTAATTTATCCCCGATGATTAATGAAATATAGAATGGAGGGGTTTTCAGAACTTTACCTTGTTGTCCTCCATGATTCCCTTCAGGATGAGCAGCATTCATGAGGACCTTCTCTTGCATATGGGCCTGTTGGTTCGAAGTTGACCAATTCTTCATGGCAGCTTGTAGAAGATCTCTTTGTCCTAGGATGGATAAAGATTCCCACATTGATATATTCATGTTCATCTTCTTCATTTGATCAATGATGTTGAAAGGGGATGAATTGTCCTTTTGCTATCCCTTACTTGGTGCAAACTTTTCTGGAGCTTGAGCATGTGCATGTGTTGCTACAACAGGTACCTTGGGTTGATTTTGCACATTTGGAGCTGCGTTTGGTCTACTGACCCCTTGTTGTGTAAGAGTGGGTTGAGAAACAACTGGATTACATGGTTGTCCCTCTCTTATATTTCTCTTCTTTGACCATGTGTTGGCAGGCACGCCTTGAAAAGGCTGTTGGTTAACTCCACAGAAGTCTTCTGTTTGCCAATTTGCCAATGTGGTTTCTGTTGGAGGTCCTTCTTGCTGCATTTGTTGCTGTTGACTCTCCTCCTAGCTTGGTTCTTGAGCAACACCAATGGTTTGCACCATCAAGGCCTGATTTAGTGCACCATTGAAACATGTTGACTGATTGTGAGGTAGATTGCAAGGGTAACACCAGTCATACTCCTGTGCCATGTTATTTTGTGTCGGGACCAAAGCACTTGAGGACGTCGTTGCATTTGGATCATATGGTCGAAACGGCCTGGCAGCTTGAGGTTGTCCTTGGTTTTGGTTTTGATTTGCAGCCTGAGGTGGTGGTCTATTTTGTTGGTATGGGGGCCTAGCTTGGTACTGTGCTTGAGGATGATACGGTCTAGCACTTTGAGCTTGTTGTCTTTTGATAGTCACAAGCTCATTTCCAAGGTTCTGGAATTGTTTCATGACCTCCTGCAATTCCTTTGAAGTATTTGAAGAAGTCGACGCCTCATTATTGCTTTGATTTCTAGGAGTTGGAATGGGATTCAACTCTGGTGCTTGGCTGGTTGTAGGATTTCCCATATCCGGATAGACAGGCATTGGTGGCCTTGGTGCAAGCTTGCCAGCTTGGATCAAATAGTTCTCTGCTTTGATAGCTGTTTCGTAGGCCCCTGGCAGCGTTGTCCCTCCCATTGATTGGATCATCATGGCTATGTCTGAATTTATAGCCTTTAAGAAATAAAGGAATGCTCCTTCGGCGGTTGGTCTAATGGCTATTGGAATCCTGTCCCATGTCTGTTGGAATATAAAGTTGAAATCTGCCATTTGTTCGTTAGGAGCCCTTTTGATTGTTGTCAGTTGTTCCAATAAAGATAAATTGTCCACCCTCTCCCCGAATTGGCTGCAAAGAGCAAAACAAAGTTGGTTCCAATTCGTAATAGACCCTTCTGTAAGGCTCCTAAACCATTTTAAGGCCTTTCCTTTGAAAGATGAAGCCAATAGCTTGACCGTAACATCCATTTCATTTATTTCGTGAATTGCACATGCATTAGCAATATCCTGGATGTGATCAATAGGAGTAGTGTGATTTTCTCCTGTGAAATAGGGTATGTTCTTTAGTGCTACAATTGGAATTTGATTCTAAGCATTTAGGGCAAGTGGACTACTACTCGTGAAATTGACAAAGGGATTCGGTGGTAGATGTGCCATTATGATTGGCCTAAGAACCCTGGTTGATGCGAGAAAAGGCCTACCAGGTGGAGGTGTAGACAAAGTCCTGTTAGGTGGATATGGTGATCTTTGCGGTCTTCTTCCTCTCCTTACTCTACCTGGTGAAAGTTTCAAGTGGAAAAATAGCCCATCTTCTCGAGTATTGGACCTGGTTTGAATTCTTCTCATATGCCTAGGCAACCTTTGCTGCTACACCACTGAATTCTATCCCTTTCGGAGTCGCCAGATGTGTTAGATAGGGATCCTCAAAAGGATAGATCCTGCCAAGTTACACACCAAACCTGACAATCTTTAAAAATAGAAATTTGAAAGACCTGTATTTTTTTGAGATTTTAGAGTTTGGAATGGGATTTGGAATGACAGTCCCGAAAATCCAAAAATGCCAGACTTCCGAAAACCTGAAATTCGAAAATCAGAAAACCATGAAATTTTGAAAGTCAAAATCTCAAAAATATAAGAATACCCTTTTGAAGATTATCCCCCGATCTATCAACTGGTGAAATTTTGACTTGTTTCAAGCAAGTTAAGTCCTTGAAAATTGATTTCAAAGTTCATCTTGGAAGGTGAAAAAAAACTGGAACTATAAAACCTGCAATTTTTTAAGTCTGAATTTCTTGAAAGTTCCTTCAAATCTTGATGGAATGACCTCTTGGTCCCACCGGGCGTGCCAAAACAGTTGATGTCGAATCACAGCACCCCTGAATGTTTGTAACTCGATGGGCTAAGACTCTCAGTGTGATTGCATAACATGGAGCTTTTCCCAAGTGTGGGACCTTGCAAAATCGGAAAAGCTCTCCGGATGAAGGCTGGTTCCTATTCCTCTGTTCAGATGCACACATAAAAATGCAGAGGGTCTACTCAAAACCTAATCTAATTTTTCAAGGAGACAGGGTAAGAAGATGCATAAAAATAAACCTAAACTAACAAAGGTGATGCACCGAGGAATGAAGAACAACTGTCTTGCCAATAAACACAAACTATTAAAATGCGATGCAAGATCATGCACAGATAACAGATTTGCAGTGAAAGATCAAGAAGATGCAAATAAAAATAGAGAGGGTTGATAATCATCCACAGACATGCATTATTTTCTCCAAATATTGATACAATACACCACAAAATGCTAAGAGACAAGGTTGCATTACAGTTTTAGATAGGAGGTTTGAACTCCACAGATTCACCTGCCAAAGAGAAGAAGGGAGGGGAAAAAAAAGAATGTCCAACCTTTAGAAAGAATCCCCTCCTTACAATTTATAGGAAGAATGAGAGAGGGAAGAGAGAGAAATTCGAAATCTACCCCAACCACCGCAGGTTGTATTTAATTCATCTCATTATGGTGATAGGTGAGAACCCTAGCGACCCCCAAAAGTGGCTAACTGTATTTTTCATTTTCAAGAATTTTTTCTCACCCAATTAAATATATCTAGTAGAAGTTGGACAGAGGACCTCATAAGCTTTCCAGAAAGTCCAACCTTGCATGAATCTGAGATCCCAGTCAAAAGTTATGGCCATCTGAATATCTACACCAGGGTCTGCTTCCTGCCAGCACTCAGAATGTTGCGCCTCCTGAAGGTGCGCCTTGGCGCATTCATGTGTGTGTCGACATCCTCTTACATGTGCCAAGGCACAAATTTTCCTTTGTCAACACTCCATGTCATGCGCCATTTCTGTGCGCCAAGGCGCAACTTTCTCTGTGTCGACACTCTATGTCATGCGCCATTTCTGTGCGCCAAGGTGCAACTTTCTCTGTGTCGACACTCCGTGTCATGCGCCATTTCTGTGGGCCAAGGTGCAACTTTTCCTGTGTCAACACTCCGTGTCATGTGCCATTTCTGTGTGCCAAGGTGCAAATTTCTCTATGTCGACACTCCGTGTCATGTGCCATTTCTGTGCGCTAAGGCGCAACTTTCTCTGTGTCGACACTCCGTGTCATGCGCCATTTCTATGCGCCAAGGCGCAACTTTTTCTGTGTCGACACTCTGTTTCATGCGCCATTTCTGTGCACTAAGGTGCACTTTTTTTCTGTGTCGACACTCCGTGTCATGTGCCATTTCTATGCGCCAAGGCGTAACTTTTTCTGTGTCGACACTCCGTGTCATGCACCATTTCTGTGCGAGTAGGCGCATCTATCTTCATATTCTTCTACTTGTCTATATCCTCCCAAGGGGGGATATATATACAACACCTAAATCTCATTTAATCCTTATTTTATCAATATAAATGTGAAAAATAATGGGGGGATCAATATCTAAAATAGATGGAGAAGGAAGTCCAACAGATGTAAAACTACTATGATCTTCATTAGAAGATAATGCTATAGTGTATATATAATATACATATTCAGGAGAAGTATTATGATCAATGTAAATGTTAGATAATATAGATTATTTTTTATCATAACATTTAGGATTGGTCTGCAGGAAAGAAGGTATGGAGATATTCATGGTAGTGAGAATGGAAGGATCCTAGGATATCTAATCATGTAATAAATAAGGAGATAATATTCAACATGAATAGATGGTGTTTGAATGACGTTACGGGTTCAACAAATGAATTAATTGAAATTGAATTAAATTTAATTTATGATTAGTTAATGTAACTAATGATATTCTGATGATAAACTATAGAAATATGCAAGTAATAAGTATATACAATATGAAACCCTAAGAAATAGAGAGAGAGAGAGGAGAAGGTAATTTAGCTGATTTACAAGTTATCTGGAAGTGATTTGAGATTGGAAACTATTAGAACATACTAGGAAGAGTGTAATCAAGGCTCACCAAGGGTTATGGGACACAAAAATGTATAAGATAGAAGTGGCCATGGCAGAATATGGGCACCTGACAATATTGACCTATCTAGGAGCTAGCGTCCACTCTCATGCTCAAGTTCATATCTTTTTGGGCTTGAAGAGATTCACTTTTGGTCCTCTTTTTTCTCTCTAGTTTTTATCCAATGTCACTAGTCATACCTATAAACTACAAAATAAATGACATAAGATTTAAAATGGGGAGTCAGACTGACCCTGGTAGTCAAATTAAGAGTGATCTTCAGACTAAGCACTGCACTACATCTCAGACTCCATGTATCCTATGTGAGGATGTGTGTAATGATTCCCTAAGTTTCCCTTGTGTAATTTTCACTATAAGAGCTGGCTAGATCTAGAATTCTCCAACTATGTAAATGTGTGAGATGGAATAAATTGAATTTCCCCTCGTATATTTTTTATATAGAGTGATGAATCCCTTGTCCCTTATATGGAGGTGTTAGATGTATTCCTCTGAAATTATCTTTTATCTTAGATGAAATCCTAGGTGATAGTAGATAATGCTTTATACTTGACACCATAATTGATAGAAATAACCAAGTATATATGATTCCCTTGTTTGAATTTCGCAAATGACAACTGAAAGGATGAACCAAAGTACTAAAAGATGCTCAAAAGGTAATACCAAAAAGGATAATAAAAAGATAAAGAGATTTAGGAGTTCTCAGGAGGGACAAGAGGGTGAGGGAGCTTCTTTCCTAGTTGGGCACTAGTGTCCAAGGTCTTAAAAGACAAATAAGTCAAGTTCTAAAAAGGTTGTACAATGTGTAAAGCCAATAATAATGCAAATGATAAGGTAAAAGGCCTAAAAAGAGTTGTCAACAACGATTTTTATTGCTTAGGGATCGTGTATACATTAGTATGCTTTAGGACCTAGAAATTTACTAATGTGTATATGTTTTGTGTGTACACAAACTAAATATAGAGATTCTTATTAATACATATATGTTGAGGAAAATGAAGTTCATATCATATTTTAAAACAGAACATAAACATGTTCTACACATATGATGGGTGATAGAGGTTTCATGATTCATAGCGTGAATTTGGTATACAAACAAATCTTCAAGTATGCAAGATTTGGATAGGATATAACCCAAATCAATGTAAAAAACTGATATCACCTTCTAGGAAAAGTAATTAAGTGTAATTAGATTGTCCAATACATTTTGATCTATCATGTATACGTAAATGGCATTGACTTTCTATGATACAATCAAATGTATCATATTTCCATACAAAAAATTAGATTTACGTGATATTAGTTTCTACACCTTCTTCTTAACTCTACGTGTGATAAAAAATCCTCTATCATTGATCCTGAAATAAAACTCATATCTCATTACATATGACTATTACATGTTGATTTATTTTGGAAAAATACCTGGAATTTTCCCTTGGTTCACAAATTTCATCCAACTTAGGACTATCACATCTATAACAATGTGGTCAAAATAATGTGAGAACAATGGTATGGAGTTGTGCGTTAATGACATGGACTTTTGTTGAAGGAAACATAGATCCACACGGTAAAAATTTTGATACAAGTAATAGAAGATGTCAATAGAAAAGTGTATATTTGAACGTATGAACAAATTTATTCCATGCACATAGCCAAGAGTAGTTGAATACGATGAAGAGTAATAAATAAAACCATATAGAAATAAACATCTCATAATTTGGGGCTAATATATATATATTAATGTGTGCCCTAAATCCTTCTATGCTTCCATCATAGGTAGGATTACAAACATCTCTGATACCAAATGTAGGTACAAGCACAAAATAATTCACAACATAACAATAATCTTAGGTATTTTTTATTCAACTATAATTATAGAAATATATGTGGAGTTTCTCCTACATTCAAGGAGAAAAAACTCCACAATATCCTACAGGTGTTCTCACAACACCCAATATTCCTCGAAAACTATTTACATGTGTGGTTATAACAACCACTATACACGTAAATCATATAACTAATTATTCAAGAACCCTCACGAATATACTAACTATTACAGTAAATCACTATATTATAATGATTTCCTAACAATTATTTATCCTATTATTTTATTATTAGGATAATTATTTCACTTGGGTTATCTGTACACATGTTGGGTTGGCTTACTTATGTTTAATAATTGTGTGGAATTATCTTACCAGTTGTGTTGAGTTATGTTAATTATTTTTTGGAGTTAGCTTGCTAGTATTGTGGAGTTAGCTTAACTACTGGTATCAATTAGTGGGAGTTCTTCAGCATTGATCTAGGTAGTAGTTACGCTTTAATCCTCCTATATGTACATTGTGTTTTTTCTGTTAATTGTGGGAATTTATAATGGATTTCCATATCTTATAGATTATCTCTTTGTTTGTAAATATTTTTATAAGGTTTTTATGGAGAATTCCTTTAATATTACTAAATATGATGTGCTATTATCATCTGAGATCTATGTGGCTTGGGCAAATATTCTTTATCAATACTTTCATTGTAGTGTTGATTCTAATTTTTCAGGTCTTGTGTCCTTGGCTTGTTGTATTGGTTGTTCTTAGATCATGTCACTCCTATTATTTTGGATCTTGGGTCCTTTCCTTATTTCCTTGGTTGTTTTTCTTGGACTGTGGCACACCTATTTGTATTAGTTGATCAAATTATGTTTAATGTTTTTTTACACTTTCGACATCAATCCACTAACATTCTTCTTGTATGGAGCTATTCTCGTGTAGCTCAGTGTATGTTATTTTTTATTCTTGTGATCGAGTAGTGGATTTAGACAATAGTGCACACAAAACTTTTTCAACATTGTATGGTTTTTTTAGATGAACTTATTGGGATGGATTGTAGTGATTTTATGCTCTCTCTACTTTTTTATTACTATATTTCAGTACCTTGCGGTGTTCCTTTTTCCTAGTTATTTTACGTGGGTACCTCATCATGCTTTTTTATCAATATCCACCTTATTTTAATCACAGTTAAGCTATTATTATGGAGGGTGTTAGTGTAGGTTATTATTTATCATTTTATTTTTTTATTAGGATAATTATTACAGTTGGCTTAACCATAGATTTTTTGGGTTATTGTTATCAGTTATAATAGTTATGTAGCATTATCTTATCAATTGTGTTGAGTTAGCTTACTTATTGTGTGGATTTATCTTTCTATTCTTGCGGAGTTAGATTAACTACTAGTATTAGTTAATGAGAGTTCTTCACCATTGATCTAGGTAGTAATTGCACTTTCCTCTTATATGTGCATCCTAATTTTTGAGTTAATTGAGAGAAGTATGATGGATTTCCATATATGATATTCTAGTTGTTTGTTTGTAAATATTTTATTAACATAATTTTGGCGCATTCCTTTCAGTTTATTAAATGTGATGTGTTATTATCATTAGATATATTTGTGGCTTAGAACAATATTCTTTATCATTCCTTTAATTCCTTCACTAGATAATAGGATTGATTCTTAAATGGAACTTAATGATATTTTTTAGAGTGAGTTCTGTTTTGTTAACCTCCACATTGCACTAAAACACTTATGAATTCTACCTCCATGATTGGCGAGATGTGAGGAAATTATCAAGTGTCGATAAAGTTTTTAGAAAATAATCAATGAGGTATGCATTTATTGAGATGAACACCATAATCACTCATAGTGAACTTCTCTCATCATTATCCCCATGACCATCTCCTTAATGAATTTGAGTTTCTATGGATTTCTTGAAGTTTAAGATCCCTCATAGACCATAAGATGTTCCTGATTTCTCACATTTTCAAGTGATTATATATGACTTGTTCCTTAATAAAATATGATTCACACGATTTCCTATTTATAAATGAATTCAACTATAATGAATCTGTTACGCCAAAATCAAAATGAGTTAGGTTCTCCACCCTCTTGCATTAGACTATGCCATGCATAAATCACATTTGGAACAATGCTTTGAGATCCTGCAGGGGGTTTTATTTCCAGTTTAGTCCACGAAACAAATTCTCGAACTCTCAGTGATGGAAAAAATCATTGAGATAAACAAAATGGGAGTTGCCACAATTTTTTGACCTCAATTCTAGGACTTACTATTGTTAGCAGGTCATATCTAGGATTGCTATTTTTTGTAATTTTTTAATATTTTCACTCCCTAATGTTTTTTATCGGTTCAAGATGTTGTGTATGATGATAATTCATCATTTTTGACCATTTACTATCTTCATACATTCCTAATAATGACTACATACTGATTTTAGAAAGGAATCATGCGAGTGTTTGATTGAGATGAAACTGGTCTCAAAAGTTTCATGATTTTTTGAGAATGCTCAAATCCATTTTTTAGATGATTTTATTTTCTAAATTAGCAAGAAAATGAGAATTTCATCAAAGGAGCTAGAATATTGAGAAAATTTTAGTCCTTCATATCTCCAAACATTAGCCACCTCATCATTATTTCACCCATCAAATCTTCAAGAAAAACAAAATTTCTTCAAAAAGAGAACAATTATGAAAGATTTTTTTTCCCTCCATATCTCTAAAAATCATCCACCTCTTCATACAAGAAATGGCTTGGATGGAAGTATATTTTTTAAGAGTATTCACTCCAAGATTCAAATGATTTATAGAATCCAACTAGATATTTATAGAATCCAACAAGAAATTTATGTCCTTTTAATAGTTTAGCATGTCATCCATTAATAGGGGTAAAAAAACAACAATTTCATCGTATAATATTATTGAGTTATGGAGAGATAGATTTCATCAGGTTTCCCTGTAATTTTGTTCAATTTTTGGCCATATTTTTATCTTAGAAGCTATATGAAAAAACTGTCACAACTTGGTATCACTCTTGTCAGTTTATGGGAAAGAAGTTAAATATGGGACACAAAAGTTTGCAAACTATGACTTGGGAGTTTGGATGGGATAAAATCTAGATTTTGTGGCTGGGAAATGATGTCAAATGAGTTATACGTGGTCATGTGAGGGTCCAAGAGTTTCTAGAGTGAGCGCATCACATTTTAGTATCCCATTAGTTCCCATGGAGTAAGAGGGGACACCCAAAAAAATGAAATTTTGACATAGGAAAAGGAGGTAGGTAACACTTTGGTGTCCCGCTTATCCCCATTACACCATGGGTATTAGTAGGGACACGTACCACAAGATTCAAATTAAAACATGGAGGGGAGGATTAGGTTTGATATTGATGTCCAACGTGTCTCCCTTATCCCCATGTGGGTCAGAAGGAACACAAAAGTGTCCAAAGTGTGACTATTCATGATTCAGAAATCTAGTTTTGACTCGGATGTCCATTTTAGACACTAAAATTTTGTTTTTCACCATGAGAAATTAGGAAAATGTGTTGTCAAATTGTATATGATTTTAAATCTGACTAACATTTTAAGATTAATTGAATCATTCTAAATAACTAAATTTTCTTGCAACTCATAATGTAAGTCCTATTTCATATTGAACTTAGATGGGTAGATGATGAGTTTTTAAATGCCGCAAGAATTCCTTTTGCCTTGAGGAAAATACGATGTTATAACCTTATAGAGGATTCACATAGATTTACAATTCTTATTTTATTTCCTTTTAACTCCTTCTATAACTCCTAGAATCATTCGAAGAAGTCAGGTTTCTATTGATGGCGAATCACAGCACCCATGAATGTCTACAACTCGATGGGTTGAGACTCTCAGTGTGATTGCATAATATGGAGATTTTCCAAAGTGTGGGACCTTGTGAATCGGGAAAGCTCTCCGGATGAAGGCCGGTTCCTATTCCTCTGTTTAGATGCACACGTAAAAGAAAAATACAGAGGGTTTACTAAAAACCTAAACTAACTTTCCAAGGAGACAGGGTATGAAGATGCATAAAATAAAACCTAAACTACAAAGGTGATGCACCGAGGAATGAAGAACATTTTGTCTTGTTAATAAACACAAACCACTAAAATGCAATGCAAGATCATGCACAGATAACCGATTTGCAATGAAATATCAAGAGGATGTAAATGAACACAGGGAGGGTTGAGAATCATCCACAGACATGTATTATTTGCTCCAAAGATTGATACAATACACTACAAAATTCCAAGAGGCAAAGTTGCATTACAGTTTTAGGTGGGAGGTTTGAATTCCACAAATTCACCTGCCAAAGAGAAGAAGGGAGGGGCAAAACAAGAATGTCCAACCTTTAGAAAGAAGCCCCTCCTTAATATTTATAGGAAGAATGAGAGATAAAAGAGAGAGGAATTCCAAATCTACCCCAACCACCGCTAGGTTGCATTTAATTCATCTCATTATGATGGTAGGTGAGAACCCTAACGAAGCTCAAAAGTGGCGAACTGTATTTTCAATTTTTAAGAAATTTTTCTCACCTAATTAAAGATATCCAGCCATAGTTGGATAGAGGACCTCGTATTTCCAAAAATTCCAACCTTGCATGAATCTGAGCTCCCAGTCAAAAGTTATGGCCATCTGAATATCTGCACCAGGTTCTGCTTCTTGTCAGCGCTCAAAATGTTGCGCCTCCTGAAGGTGCGCCATAGGTGCATCCATATCTGTGCCGACATCCTCTTACATGTGCCAAGGCGTAACTTTTACCATGTTGACACTCTGTGTCATGCGCCATTTATGTGTGCCAAGGTGTAACTTTTACCATGTCGACACTCTGTGTCATGCGCCATCTACGTGCGCCAAGGCGCAACTTTTACCATGTCGACACTCTGTGTCATGCACCAT
This sequence comes from Taxus chinensis, assembly GCA_019776745.2. Lineage (NCBI taxonomy): Eukaryota > Viridiplantae > Streptophyta > Pinopsida > Cupressales > Taxaceae > Taxus > Taxus chinensis. The sequence goes on from CM034149.1 coordinate 142,897,801, forward strand.
TTACATGCACCAAGGCGTAACTTTTACCATGTCGACACTCTGTGTCATGCGCCATTTACATGTGCCAAGGCACAACTTTCACCATGTCGACAATCTGTGTCATGCGCCATTTACGTGCGCCAAGGTGTAACTTTTAGGGTTTTAGTTTCTTTGATTCCCATATTCTTTTTCTTGTCTATATCTACCCAGGGGGAAAGATATTTATAACAATTTTGTGACTCAACGGGATCACCTGCCTACTAGGTGGAAGATCAGTGGCCTTTTAGCAATCCATTGGGCATGAAGTCATAAGAAATAACCTGAAACCAACTTGATCTCTGATCTCGAGCCTGATAACGCAACCCCTTTTTCAAGAGCACACTGAACTACAAAAATTCAACCTGAGGAGAAACAAAACATGTGCCAAAGCACTTAGGGAAATTGAAAACCTAACTATAACAAGACAATGTACATCCGCACTTAGAGGAATTGAAAACTAGGCTAATATTTACAAGGGTAAACCTTTTCCTTTTCAGCAGTAATGTTTAAGATAGATTCTGTTAACTGGAATCGTGAGTTCTTCTCCATCCAATGTAGACAATTGGAAGGCATTACTACTCCTTACATCCCATGACCATGTAGGGGCCACTCCAAATGGCATCAAACTTGGAATGCCTTCCTTAGTTTTTCCCGATCTGCATCCAATTTCAGAACTAGGTCCCCTTCCTAGAAGGTCCTTTCTCTTACTTTCTTATCAAACCATCTTTTTACTAAGGTCTTGATCCTTTCTCAATCATCTAAACTACATGTTCTCTAATTTCTTCCAATTCCATCAACTCTGCATACCTGGCCTCCATTGGTTCAAACTCAGACAACTCCAACTACTTCATGAGCTCCAATGCATGGCAATTATAATGATATAGGCAATACTGCCTCTTTCCCATAGACCAACTTGTAAGGGAGAATTACCTGTAGATCTGTTTGGCGTTATCCTGTCAGCCTATAATGCTGATTTTAGCTTGGTATGCCATGTCCTTCAGTTTTCATCTAGAGTCCTTCTAATGATTCTTAGCAAATTCTGTTTGTGGACTCTGCCTGTCCATTACCATGTGGGTAATAATTTCAAGAGGTGCTGAAATAGATTCCATTCTTGACAGCCCATTCTGTAATCTTGGAACCTATGAGTGCTAATGCATTATCTGATATGATAGTGGCCGGCACACTGAACCTGGTCACTATTCCTTCATAAAAGTCTAGTAATGTTAGACTCATTTGCTTCTTTGAGCGCTACTGCTTCGGTCCACTTGGTGAAATAGTCCGTTGCCATGACAATCCACTTGTGGCCTTGGCTTGAGTTAGGATTTATGACCTCCAATGAAGTCCAATCCCCATTGCATAAATGGTTTTTCAACCAAGATTGGGTGCAATGGAAGCGCTGCTAGTCTTTCTTTGCCTGTGAAGAGTGCACATTTCTTACACTTTCTTATCCATGTATAGCAGTCATTGAACACCGTGGGCCAATAATACCCTGCCTTCATTATCTTGAGAGCTGTTACTCATGGGGAAAAATGTCCGCTAGAATTTCCATCGTGAAAATCTCGTAACACCCTCTCAATTTAACCTGTCCCAATGCACCTCAATAGAACTCCATTGATGTCTTTCTTGAACAAAACACCATCAACAAACACATATGGAATAGCTTGTAATCTAAAGTATCTCCTCTTTGCTTTGCTCATTTCTGGAGGGCATAGTCTTGTCTTGTACGCAGTGGTATCATATTCTGAGTCCAAAAAGGAGTAGGCACATCATCATTTTCATGTTCTTGACCATCTTGTAGTACTAAGACAGTCTCTTTTTCATCACGTGCTTCAACTTGTTGACTCAAGGCTAGCTGTTTACATAGTCCCTTTCCACGGACCAGCTTTGTGATCTTGATCTCGATGTCATATTCCATGACACGAGTGATCCATCCTGCACGTTTCTCATTTAGATCCTTGTTTAGAAGGAAGTCCTTGACTCCCGCATGAGAGACCAATAATTGGATCTTGTTGTTTGAGACTAGGTGCTTGAATTTCTTTAAGCTCCTGATTACTGCAAGGACATGCTTTTCAATGAAAGAGTACCTAGTTTCGTATTCCTCCAAGCCTTGATTGAAAGAAAGCAACTGGTTGTTCTAATCCTTCTTTGTTTTGTTGTACCAGGATTGCAAAAATTGTGTCTCCACCACCGAAGGCATGTAGCACGAAATACTTGGAGAAGTCTGGATTGACGAGAGTTGGAGCTTGGGATATAGCCTCTTTTATTACCTCAAAACTTGCCTTGCCTTCAGATGTCCACTTAAATACCATGCTTATATCTTCAACATTAGTGTTATTGGCTTTATGAGAGCTGCAAAGTTTGGAACAAATCTGTGCGAACAAAATTGATCCTTCCCAAGAAGCTTTGTAGAGCCTTCTTGTGACTTGGGAATGGAAATGCTTGAATTGCTTCAACTCTTTCAGTATCAATCATCAATCCCTCCTTTGAAACAGTATGGCCTAGAAGTTTTCCCTCATGAGCCAAGAATATGCATTTTTTGGGATTCAATGACTCCCCAAATCTTCTACACCTCTAAAATACTTGCCTCAAATGAAAGAGGTGATCTGTTGCATTTTTTGAGAATACAGTTACATCGTCAAGATATATTAGAACTATTTTATTGATCAACCCCTTAAATGCCATATCCATTTCCCTTTGGAAGGCGGCTCCATCATTTGATAGCCTAAATGGCATCTTCTTGTAGGCATAGGTGCCCCATTTGGTGGTGAAAGCCGTCTTGAATTAGTCATATTCTTTCACCATTACCTGATTATACCCTGAGTAGCCATCTAGGAGAGAGTATCTCTCTGAACTAGATACTACTTGCAATATTTGTTCCATTGAAGGGAGCGGGTAATGGTCTTTAAGAGATTCCCTATTGAGATCTTGAAATTCCACACATAACCTGATTTCTCTACTCTTCTTCCTGACCGGAACCAAGTTTGCAACCCAACTTGAGTGCTTGATCAGGAATATAATGTTTTCCTCTATTAGCTTGTTTAACTCTTTCTTCATTAGAGGCTCAATGTGAGGGTTAACAGGTCTATGCTTCTGCCTAATGGGCTTAGCATCTGGATCCAATTCTATGGTATGTTGTGCCAACTTCGGATTCAAATCCTCTCAAGTCTTCAAAGCTCTAAGCGAACACATCTGGAAATTCTTGGAAAAGCTATATGACATCTGATTTCTCTTGCTCAGTGGCCACTTTACCAATTTGAAGTGTTTTTCCTTCTCTAACCAGAATTGGTTCTGAATCTTCTCTCTTGACCTGTATGTTATCATTTTCCTTACGGAACTGATCGTTAGGGTTGAAGATAGAATCCAACATTACTAAACCCTTGGGAAGACTTGTTTGTCCGCATATCTACACTACTTGATCCCCCATACTGCTGTTCTAGTCTCTCCTGATTTCTAGCTGAGAATTCAGCCTCTTCTTCTAAGAAATTAACAATCTGTTGATCGTTCTTAAACACCTACCAGCTTGTGTTATTATTTGGAACTACTAGACTCACAATCACATGGATATGTGGTTGTGTTTTTTCCCTTTTGATGTTGTCAACCATATCAAACGTTGCTCGAACTGCTGTGAGCCTATCTGTGGCTTCATTTTTTTTCCTGGGTATGGACATGATGTTGAAAGCTTCAAAATCCTCAACGAGGTCCCATACCCTGTTCTTATAGTTCTTTAGCAGGTCATTCTTTGTAGCATGTTGTCCCCTGACTTGATTGACGATCATCTCGCTATCCCCGACCACCTGTACAAGTTCTTTATGCCCATTTTTCTCGACTAATGAAGTCCATGAATCAAGGCCTCATATTCAACTGTGTTGTTTGAACACGAAAACTGGAAACAGAAAGCTGAATAATATTTGATGCCTTGAGGTGAAACAAGCATAGCTCCTCCTCTTGCACCTTTCCTACTCCTTGATCCATCGAAAAACAATTTCCATACCTCATTGTCATCCTTATGGTTTTGTTTGGTGATGCTAGGAATAGGCTGGTTTTCTTCATGTATGCAATAGACCCCTAGCTCAGATTCTTCTACTTCTTGGTAGGGATCAAAAGCATGCACCTTGCTTTCCCATTCATCAAGAGTCAAATCTGCGATGCTTCCAACTTTGGTGTCAACTTCATATATGCTTGGATAATCTTCTTGATCAAATGCTGAATAAGTTGGCATTGATTTGGCTTGGAGTATGAGGCTCAATATGAAAGTTTGCAATTGGTTCAGATTTGATTGTGACCTTAGTACCATATCTTGTTATGAACAACATGTGTGACCAATCAGTAGATAAGTAGCCTCCAATTTTGGCTGTGTAATCCCTCGATAAGCATAGGGCAAAGAGTGGTGGAAAATCTGTCATTGACACATCTTACAAAACGGTAACATTGGGGCATGCATGCAAGATAATATTCAAACCTTTAATCACTCCCACCATTGCTACTGCTGTCCCATCCAACTACACTACCCCCTTTGATATGAATTCATATTGGAGGCCTAGCTGATCAGCTATTTGCTTAGGCATGACAGAACTACTTGCCCCAGAATCAATCATGCAATTGTGTACTAGTTTATTGCCAATGATTAATGAAACATAGAATGGAGGGGGTTTCAAAACTTTACCTTGTTTTCCTCCATGATTCCCTTCAGGCTGAGCAACATTTGTGAGGACATTCCCTTGCATAGGGACCTACTGGTTTGAAGTTGACCAATTCTTCATGGCAGCTTATAGAAGATCTCTTTGGCCTGGGATGGATAAAGATTCCCACATTGATATATTCACATTTGTCTTCTTCATTTGATCAATGATGCTAAATGGGGATGAAACATCTCTTTGTTGTCCTTTAGTCTGTGCACATTCTTTTCTTGTGCATGGGTAGCAATAGCTGGCATGTGGAGTTGGTTTAGAAGGTGGTTTGGGCTATCCTTGCATGTGTTTGGAGACTGCATTTTGCTTACCGACAACTTGTGGAGTGATGGAAGGTTGTAGATCACTTGGAGCTAATGACTTCCCTTCACCAATATTCCTCTTCTTTGATCTTGTGTTAGCTGCTATACTCTGAGAAATTGTTTGATTCATGCCACAAAAATCCTCAGCTTGCCAATTTGCAAGTGTGGTATCATTTGTAGTTGCATGTTTGATGATATGTCCCTTGTTGTTGATTTGTCTTCTTGACTCACTTCACCCTCAATTCCAGTATTTGTCACCATCAAGGCTTGGTTTTAAAGCACCATTAAAGCACATAGATTGGCTGTGAGGTTCATTACATGGGAAACACCAATCATACTCTTGAGCTATGCTGTTTTGGACTGGCACTAATGCTTTAGAAGTAGATGCAACATTGGGGTTATAGGGCTGAAATGGTCTATTAGTGGGAGGCCTTACTTGGCTTTGATTTTGATTTGCAGCCTAAGATAGTGACCTATTTTGATGGTATGGGGGCCTAGCCTGGTACTAGCGCCTTGAGGCTGATATGGTCTAGCACTTTGAGCCTACTGTCTTTTGATAGTCACCAGCTCATTTCGAAGATTCTGTAATTGTTTCATAACCTCTTGGAGTTCATTTGAAGCGCTAGAGGATGAAGTAGAAGTTTCATTTGAACTTTGATTCCTAGGAGTGGGAATGGGAGCCAAAGTGGGTGCTTGACTAGTGCTTGGATTTTCTAAGTTTGGATACAAGGGTAAGGGAGGCCTAGGAGACAGCTTACCAGCTTGAATAAGACAGTTTTTAGCACTAATGACAATGCTATAAGTGGCAGGGTAAGGTTGTGCCTCCCATAGATTGAAATTAACATTGAAATATCATAATTTAAAGCCTTAAGATAGTATAGAAAAGCACCTTCAGCTGTTGGCCTAACGGCCCACTGGTATCCTATCCCAAGACCTTTGAAATCTGAAGTTGAAGTCAGTCAGCTGCTCATTGGGAGCTCTCTTGATAGTCGTCAATTGTTCCAGTAGAGACAAATTGTCTCCCTTTTCTCCAAACTACTCATGGAGAACTATGCATAACTGATTCCAATTTTGGATAGAACCAACTCTAAGGATCCTAAACCATTGCAATGCCTTCCCTTTGAACGAAGATGCCAACAATTTGACAGTAACATCCATTTCATTTATCTTGTGGATTGCACAGACTGTTAGCAATGTCTTTGACATGATCGCCAAGAGTGGTATGATTTTCTCCAGTGAAAAATGGAAATGTTCTTCAATGCTGCAATTGGAACAGGATTCTGTGCATTGAGGGAAAGTGCGCTGTTGGTAGTGAAATTGACAAATGGGATTTAGTGGTTGCACCATTCTGATTGGCCTGAGAACCCTTGTTGATTGCGATGAAAAGGTCTACCAGGTGGAGGTGGTTGATAAATTCCTGTTAGGTGGAGATGGTGATCTTTGTGGTCTTCTTCCTCTCCTTCCTCTTCCTGGTGATAGTTGCAAGTGGACGAATAGTCCCTCTTCTCGAGTATCAGACCTGGTTCGAATTCTTCTCATATTCCTGGGCAACTTTTGCTACTATACCACTAAATTATACCCCTTCGGAGTCGCTAGATGTGTTAGATAATGAGCCTTAAAAGGATAGATTATGCCAGGTTACACACCAAACCTGACAAAAATTAAACTCAAAATTTTGAAATACCTATATTTTTGAGATTTTAGGGTTTTGGAATTTGATTTGGAATGACAGTCTCGAAAAACGCAAAAATTGCCAGACTTTCAAAATCCCAAAATCTGAAATACCAAAAAACCGTGAAATTTTGAAAGTCAAAATTTAAAAAAACAAAGAATACCCTTTTGAATATTATCCCCCCGATCTATCAACTGGTGAAATTTTGACTGTGTTTCGAGAAAGTTAGTTCCTTGAAAATCGATTTCAAATTTCATCCTAGAAAGTGAAAACTTCTAAAATTGTAAAACCTGCAATTTTTTAGTCCGAATTTCTTGAGACTTTCCTTCAAATCCTATGGAATGACCTCTTGGTCCCACCAGGCGTGCCAAAACTAGTTGATGGTCGAATCGCAGCACCCCTGAATTGGTTCTGCAACTCGATGGGTTGAGACTCTCAGTGCGATTGCATAACATGGAGCTTTTCGACAAGTGCTGGGACCTTCACGAAATTGGAGAAAGCTCTCTGGATGAAGGCCGGTTCCTATTCCTCTATTTAGATGCACACGTAAAAAAAATGTAGAGGGTCTTACTCAAAACTTAAACTAAATTTCCAAGGAGACAGGGTAAGAAGATGCATAAAATAAACCTAAGCTACATAGAGGTGATGCACCAAGGAATGAAGCAACATTCTGTCTCGTCCAATAAACACAAACCATTAAAATGCTAATGCAAGATCATGCACAGATAACAGATTTGTAATGAAAGATCATTGAGAGGATGTAAATGAACACAGAGAGGGTTGAGAATCATGCATAGACATGCATTATTTGCTCCAAAGATTGATATAATACACCACAAAATGCCAAGAGGCAAAGTTACATTATAGTTTTAGATGGGAGGTTTGAACTTCACAAATTCACCTTCCGAAGAGAAGAAGGGAGGGGGAAAAATAAGAATGTCCAACCTTTAGAAAGTATCCAATCCTCACAATTTATAGGAATAATGAGAGAGAAAAGAGAGAGGAATTCCAAATCTACCCCAACCACCGCTAGGTTGCATTTAATTCGTCTCATTATGATGGTAGGTGAGAACCCTAACGAACCCCAAAAGTGGCGAACTGTATTTTGCATTTTTAAGAATTTTTTCTCACCTAATTAAATATATCCAGTCTTAGTTGGATAGAGGACCTTGTAAGCTTTCCAAAAGATTCCAACCTTGCATGAATCCGAGCTCCCAGTCAAAAGTTATGGCCATCTGAATATCTGCGCCAGGGTCTGCTTCCTGTCAGCACTCAAAATGTTTCGCCTCCTGAAGGTGCACCAAAGGTGCATCCATATCTGTGTCGACATCCTCTTACATGTGCCAAGGTGTAACTTTTTGCATGTCGACATTCTGTTTCATGCGCCATTTACGTGCGCCAAGGTGCATCTTTTACCATGTCGACACTCTGTGTCATGCGCCATTTTTGTGCACCAAGGTGCAACTTTTACCATGGCGACACTCTGTGTCATGCGCCATTTACGTTGTGCCAAGGCGCAACTTTTACCATGTTGACACTCTGTGTCATGTGCCATTTACGTGTGCCAAGGTGCAACTTTTACCATGTCGACACTCTGTGTCATGCGCCATTTACGTGCGCCAAGGCACAACTTTTACCATGTCGACACTCTGTGTCATGCGCCATTTACGTGTGCCAAGGTGCAACTCTTACCATGTTGACACTCTGTGTCATGCGCCATTTACGTGCACCAAGGTGCAACTGTTAGCGTTTTAGTTTCTTTGATTCCCATATTCTTCTGCTTGTCTATATCTACCCGGGGGGAAAGATATTTACAATAGTTTCTCCATTAGGATGTTCATTCCTTACATATAGAAAACAAGATGTTGAACATATGTCCCTGAATAAGATTTTATTTCCTAAATATTGCTAAATTTATTTTCACATATTAAATAATCTCCTTCATCACCCTCATATGTATTAGACTTTCTTTTAACATTCCAAGAGGGTGTTTACCAGCTGGGAATTGGCAAAAATTAGCCCTTTTAGGCCTTTGGAGGAAGTTATCTTTCACTAAATCATAAAGAATTTATTTATCACCTTAGGTAATCATCCCTAAATAGTAAAAAAAAAATTAATGATATGGTTAAAAAATTTCTTTGAGCCTATATGAAGGTAACACTGAAGGAAGGTTCATTAGAAGAAGGATGCACAATGGCCGGTAAGAGAAAGGTTCAACTATGGGCTTAGTTGTCATGCTCGAAGTTTCAATTTTTCATGTTATAAAATTTACATTTCTACAAATGGATCTAGCTCAGGGAACTTGGAATGTAATGGGAAATGAAGAACATTATAACTACCTTAGTAAGTAGACAAATTCATAGCTCAATTGGATAATAGAGTTATTTCTTCGCTACAACACAAGCAAAAGATACACATAAAGGGAAAAGGAAGAACAAACCCAATAGAAAAAAACACACAACACTGGAATGGAAAGACACACACAATGAGAGGGAAAACATGAAAAAACATCCTAAATCACCTATGTACATGAGGGACAACCTAATGTTGTTGAAGAGACAACCCTTACTGAATGTTTACCCATGCACATGTATCACCAAATTCCTTTCTTATGTAAATTTGTTGACAAGATCACTAAAATATGAACCCTTTATCAATTTATTGAGAAATTTTTCATGATGGTTTTTTGACACGAGGTTCCACTTAGTATTTTTATTTCCATATTTATTTTGACACATAGCTTCCTTCTCCTCGTTCTTTTATGAGTTCATTCCAATTGCAGATTTTTCATCACTACTACAAGAATGAGCTTCGATCAAACGAGGTTATTTTATTCCAAAATGAGGCTCATGATAACTGATGGGTATTATAACTTCACTTTTCATATATTTTATGACCATTGTTTCCACAAAGTGGTTCTCAACATATGTTTTAAGAGTTTCAACAATATCACAATTCTTATGGTGTTCTATGTTTACCAGTTGTTCCAAACTATCTTATTTCACACACAATAACTTATTATTGACACGTTACTCACTATGGTGTGACTTGCATAGTGACTTGTTTTAACATTTTAAAATTTAAATGGTGTGAGGTTAGATATGAAAAATGGAAAACATCACATCCTTCATCTTGGTCATTTTGAGCCTCAAAATCTTGTTCCATAATTAAAGTAATATTTCCTTGAGTGGAGTCAACCACGAAATATTTTAGACTATTATTGATCATATACCCCTTACAAGGTATTTTTTCATCTTGAATAGAATCAACCTCAAGGGAATCAAACACTATCTCATCCATATATCCTTCATCAAGAATGTCTTCATCTTTATGAAAGGGGAATAAGAATAAGTTTGGGGATGGAATATCTAAATTTTCATTTTCCCAATCTTGAAAAACATGATCTAGGGAGTCCATCTCCATGATGAATTCATACCCTTCTTGGGTAGAATTAATTTCAAGAGGCTTAAGCATCCTACCATTCATTCGTTATTTTTTGAAGGATTTTTCCCCTCCCAAAGGAATAGATAAATATTTCAATTCATAAATATACTCATTGAATGAAACACATTCTTGAAATTGAGAACATGATTGGAAACATTAAACTCACATGAAAATAAGTTTCTTGATATCACTCCTTCTAGATCTACATCACTCATCACTTCGATATCATTTTGTTGTAAGTTAATACTTACATGACTAACATCAGCACCGAATAGAGAAACTACATTCATGCCCTCATCTAATAAGAAGTACATGCTTTCAAATTCAGGTTCCATTAGATCATTGTGATGCTTTCCAACCAGATCCATCATACTTGTATACTCCTCTATCAACATTAGCATCGCAACATCTTCCTCTCATGCTATGAAAACATTGTAATCCCTTGAATTTTGAAATAGGATATGTAGCCATGGATCATCTACTCTATAAATGGTGTATTTCATTTTTATGACGGGGAGTAGTTTTTTCATCTAAATACTAACCAGAATGGTGGCATATAACCAATCCATATGTATATATTCCCCAAAATCTCGACAGAAGCTTTGGTTCAATAACATACCATATGAGGCTAGCATGTCTACTATATGAATTTTCATCCTGATCTTCTTGTCAGAAAAATTTGGGAATTCTACTTGAGCATCCTTGACCTCACCAACAAGAGGTAATTATTTGTTTTCCATGGAGTAGAAATGTCTAGTATCGAGAGAGAGATAGAGAGAGAGAGAGAGAGTAATATCTTTAGAAAATTTCATAGGCATAACATTATAAAAGGTTCCAGAGTCAATAATGTAATTTTTTAGTTTATATCGATTGACCATTAGGGATAGAAAGAAGGGTTATACTTTTCCAGAGTTGGAGGGTGTGGAAGAAATAATGTTATGAGAAAGAGCTATATGAGGGGTGGGAGGTAGTTCCATACATGTTGGCAACAACATCTATGGAACATGAACTTGAACCATTACCTTTGATAAAATGATAATGCCTATCAAATTTCTTGGGATGTGTTTTCAAGTACTCAGACTCATATTTTTCAATATCGTATTTATTACAATAGTTAATGATGTCAAAAAGAGTGGATGTTGCAGGCACATCAAGAACTATGATAGCCATGAAAAGAGTATAGTTTTCATTCTTAGGATAAATGGAATTTGAAATTGATTTGTTAATAGGATATGAATAAGACTTACTCAAAGTGGAAAAAGGAGTCTTGACCGAGGTAGTATCAAGATTCTTCTTAGATGGACCACTAAAAGTGGACATAGATGATCTTCCGTTTTTCTAGTTTTTCATAGAGTCGCCATTTGAGGATCCAAATTGTTATCTTAGGAAGTAAAATAAGAGTATTGTTTCTCTATTTTTGATCAAGTGAATACTACACAAGTGTATGTATCCATGGATTCTTCAAAAAAAAATTCCAATGAGTATTCAAAATATCTAATCCTGGAACATTCATATTCATCTTCTTCCTCAACTTCTGATTCCTTTTTTTCTTCCATATTCAATAGTTTAATAATGGATCTTGTAAGGAAATCCATCGGGTGCTCTTCAATATGATTCATGTTCTTGTTTTGATTTGAGGAAGAATTAGAAATTTCCTTCTTTAATGAATATAAGGCATTAAATAAATTTTGCAATAATGGATCAACTCTTTCATATTTGAAATTATAGGCCTTATCCTTCATTAAATGATTATTGACTTTTCCTATCAATGAGGTCATCTTCCACATCAATGGAAATTTATTAAGTGTTTTCCATATTTTTTATTTACACACTCCTTACAGTATGAAACTAACTTCAGGAAACTAGGTATTCACTAATAACCTTTTATGATTATCTACATTAGGATGAATATCTATGGAAATCTTGTTCAACAAATTATTAAAATTTTCAATGAAATATCAAAGGGACTCTTGTGGTTCTTTATTCAATTTTGTTATTTGAGTGAGGAAGGTGCGAGTTTCTTCTACAGTCTTAAATCTTTCTTCAAACTTAGTTTCCATATCATCCCAATCAATAATTGAGCGTGATGTCAAGTAGTAAAACTTATTTGTAGTGGCATCACGCAATGACTCCATGAATAATCACATGACAACATCTTTGTGTTTCCTTCCTAGAATGCCACGGGATTTGATGAAAGTTTTAATATGATCATCTAGTTATTGCTTTTAATTTCAATAGAATTTGGGAAATTTATATAGTGATCATTTTCGAAATTCATGAAGGTGTGGATTTAAGGTTAATAGACTAGTATTTTTCCACATGGAAGAGGTGAAACCATCCTTTATCCTTCTTCCTTTGGTTCTTCTTCTATTTCTTATATTGAGCAGTGAAGACTAATAGTTATGTAGTTTTTTCTTCACTATGACCTCCAAGATGATTTGTAGGAACTTGTCTTTCCACATGGATAATGGAAAGTATGAAATTGTTTCTTTTTTATTCTTTGAATGTGGGTTAGAAAATTCCACTTGCATGATCACCTCCAGTGTATGATGTTTCTACTAGTTTTTTTAACGTGTTAGATAGCAATGCAACTTGGAAAAATGTAGTTTTTTCAATAGGACTACAACAAAGCTCTTGAACATTCAGATAGTAGCTCCAAATTTACATAGTTCTGCATATTCATCAATCAAGGGCACATGATTCCTTCTTGGTTATGCAAGATCACCATGCTTAAAAAAATTTAAAGTAGAGAGAGAGTAGAGGAATGTAAGCATATAAATAGAGGAATGTGTATCTTACTTCTTGATGTAGTAATGCTAATTCTAAACAACATACAATCAATAAATAATTTTCAATCCTTTGGAATGGAGACACCATTCCAATTTAGAGCATTAAAAATTGTTCTTTCATCTCCCCCAAACATGAATTTTCACCTTTCCTCATCACTTGTGACCTTCCACATTCCTAAGAGGTGATCCTTTTTCTTATTGATGAAATGGGACTCTTACAAAATTTTATTTAGGGTCACTTAAGTGAATCAAAAAAATAGGGAAATATTACAGTCTTGGTGAAGAATTACAATATGGAGATAGAGGAAGTAAGAGAGTGAGTGTCTATGTGTGTTGTGGGGGGGGGGGGGGGGGGGGGGGCGAGAGAGAGAGAGAGAGAGAGAGAGAGAGAGAGAGAGAGAGAGAGGAGGAGAGAGAGGAGAGAGAGAGAGAGAGAGAGAGAGAGAGAGAGAGAGAGAGAGAGAGAGAAGGGTTGAACAATTTGATGACGACGAATCCTTTCCTAAAGAAGAGATTGTTGAATTGAAGTATTGATATCACACTCCCCTTATTTTGTGAGATGTGGGAACATTTGAGAGCATTGAATAAGTGTTCATAAACATTTTCATGAGATCTTCATTGAAATGGGAGCATGATGACCTTTTATGATTACGAAGAAGGAGTGAGGATCATTTCTATACTTTTCTAGGCCTTCACAAGTCACCCAAATGATCACAAATACTCTCCATGATGCTCAAATCATTTTTATGCTTGTATTTTACTCACTAAAATGGATTGTTACTTTATAGATAAAGGATTTATCCTTTAATGAGATTCCTTACCTATGGCTATCCATTGAACCCAAATGAGCTGATTGCACATGCTTCTTCCTTTTAGGTATTATCACACTACTAGGTGGTGACTACATGTTTAGGAACACTATTAATTGAGTTGCAAGAAGTGAAACTTAGATGGTTTCTCGTTCTTCCAAACAAGGTACTCAAAATGAAGATGATTTGTTTACCCTTTCTAGTTCTAGAATCCTTACCTTCTTGTTGATATGCCTCCCAAGAGAATAGACTACTCTTTGATTCTTCACATATGACAGTCTTGAGTATCTCATTAGCTTGATTAACTCAATTTGACTCATTCCTCGAATATATTTGGAGAATGGTAGGGTTAGAATATGATGATCCTTAATTTATAAAATGTGCTTCCCATTTCACCTTTGAATAGGATGACCTCTTTTCAATTCACATTCCTGACCAGGATATCTTTCAAGTGGAAAGATACTTACAGTATATGAACACCTTTTTACTTTAATTACTACTCATGGGAATGGATTTACTTCACCAAATAAGAGGATTGATTCCCAATTGGAACTTTAAGAACTGTTTAAGGGTGAGTTCCATTTTCTTGAAATCCACACTACACTGAAATAATTGTGAATATTATCTCCATGACTAATGAGATGTGAGGATATTATCAACCATGAATCAAGCTTTTAAAAAAGAATTGAAATGTGAGAATTAATTGAGATCACTACCATCATAAATAACAATGATATTATCTTAATATCTTCCCTATGACCATCTCCTTAATAACTTTGAATTTCAATAGAGCTCTTAACATTTCAGATCCCTCATAGACCACAAGATGTTCCTGATATCACCCATTGTATGAGTGAATATATTTTACTTGATCCCCGACACAATGTGATCCATATGTTTTCATTTTCATGAAATTATTCATAAAATATGGATCTATTGTGCCATAATTATAATGATTTAGATCATCCACCCTTTTGCATCAGATTATGCTAATGCAGAAATTTATTTTGGAATGATGCTTTGAGAGCATATGGGGGGGTTTTCTTTCCTGTTTGGGCCACAAAACCACTTTATAACCGTATGATGATGGAAAAATCAATTCAATAATAAAAATAAGAGTGGTCACAAATTTCTAATCTCAATTCACAGACTTATTATTTTTAGCACGTCCTACTCAGGAGTGCTGATTTTAGCAACTTTTCATTGTTTTTACTCCCTAATATTTCTTGTCAGTTTGAGATGTTACAAATGCTGAGAATTTAAACTTTTAATAATTAATATATTTAGAAATTACCACTATGAATACCTTCTAATTTTATAAAGGAGACCTAGAGGTATCATATTGTGATGAAATTGGTCTCAAAAGTTTCATGATTTTTCAAAGATGATCTACTTCATTTTTTAGATGATTTTCTTGTCTAGATTATTGATAAAATTATAATGTCATTTAATGGGGACAAATATTGAGAAAAACATAGTCCTCCATATCTCAAAAATCATAAACCACATCATGCGAGGAATGCTCAGATGAAAGATGATTTTACGAGCCACATTCGCTCTAAGATTTAGATGATTTAACTCATCAGATCTTAAGAATAATGAAAAATTATTCAAATAGGGTATAAGTTTGAGAGAAAAATATTCATACGTATCCCTTAAAATCAGCCACTTGATCATGTAAGAAATGGCTTAGATGAAAGTAGAGTTTTTGAGGTAACTTCACTCTATGTTTCAAATGATTTTATAAATTATCAAAGATCTTTTCACAAGTAAACAATAGATTTCTTCTATATATCTTCATACATTACATGGGGCTATTAAATAGCCAATAAGGTAGGTAAAAAAACATCCTATAAAATAGGATGTATTACAAATAATAAACCCGTTTATAGTGATACATGTATAACCATAGAATATATTGTTATTAGAACAATATATTATACTAACAAATATCTTACTAACAAACTAGTAAGTACTAATTTACCAAACGTTAAATCACCCACAATATTCATGTGAACATTAATATTCCTAACATTCCCCCCTTAATGTTTACATGGCAATAAAAGAACTTTCACACTTCCTCTTCAGCCTACCGCCTTTGCGTGCTCATGATCTTAGAACATACTTGAACTAAAGGTAGAAGAAGGAACACATCAACTTATTATCAACCATGCGCTATCGAGAACACATCTGACCAATGAGGATTGGAACATGCTCAAGAATCATCTTCTTATCAACTAGTCACTGTAGGTAGAACATCTGACTTGATAGTGTGGTAACTCAAGAAGGAACACATCCTGAGAAGCCTTCAATGGTTTTCAGGATGCTAAGCACAAACCTAAGTACAAATAGGAATGCATCTAACTGTTCTACCTCATCAAGACACATGATGTTTCCTTTCAATGTTCTAGCTATTATTTACTATGTTTTTTCATTGGGAAATTATGTAGGAATAGCCACATACCAGTGAACAGGAATATACCACATCTATTCCTATTTTTCACACCACGTTGAAATGTTGAAATCCACACTATACTACAAAACAAGTACCATGAAATTGAAATACATAACCGAATGCAAACTCACACCATAAAATTCTACCACATCTTCGTGCGGCCTCATCGTTGGTGACTAACAATAGGTCATTTTCTGACCTCCAGCCTTTGTTGCCTCCATCCTCTAATGTATATGCTGCTAACACAACAAGATGTGAAGATGAAGGCCATTTGTTTCCACATTGATCTTATTATTTTCTTCCCTCTTGCAATGTGAAACACTTTATTTTTCTAGACGTCAGGTAACACCAAAAATGCATCTATAAGGAAAATCTTTACAATTTTTGAGATTGACATGATGAGGCTAAAAAAAGGTATTTTTCAAATATCATATTTTTCAACAAAATTTGAATCAATGCAATGAGGATAGAAAAAAAACCAATTTTGCCAAAAATGGCACTTGATTTTGAGGTACCAAGCAAAAGTTATTAAGGTCTTAATTTCCTGTAAAAAATACCCAATTTGAATTAAAATCAGATCAATGATTAAAAAATTGCTCCAGATGAAGAGAAATATTATTGTGTGACCATTCGTTGCAACTGGAAGGAAATGACGATTACAAAAATGTCAAAGGCCCAAAAAATGGTGTCAGAAAAATATTTATTTGGCTAAAAATGTAATAATTACCCTTAAAATGCAATTATTAAACAAAAATTATAGTAAAATTAAATTTTTCAAACTATAGTCTTTTCTAAAAATTAAAAAATTAGCCAATAAAAAATGGCAGTAAAAACTCACGGCTTCATTGAAGTGATAGAATAATTTGCTGATAATTTGACAACCAGAGCTCTGTTTTATAAACCTAAAAATGCGTGGGAATGGTGCTTTCAATATCTCTGCAATGGTACCAATGAAATTTGATTTCATCCTCTGACCTTTAATCTATTCATCACTGAGCTTTACTTGAATTTGGTGTTGTTCTTCATGCCTAAAATGTAAAACGGAAATAATAGCAGAAACTCCAAATTTACTCTCAGATGTGATTGATGTATGTTGTTGGAAAATACAAATATGCAATCAATATTAATCTAGGCTGAGTGCTATATTGGTATGTCTTGAGTTGTTTTGGTGAACCCTAACCATATGCAAAACTCGATATAGAAAACTAAATTTATTTATTTTTAAATATATCTCCTCATCTATATGCATGGGAAATTTCAGATGTTATATGACATTCTTCTCAGGGAACAAAGGAGATATAAATATCAAGTTGTTTGGTCTTCTTTTGATGTTCTACCAACACCAGAAAGCTTTGAAATTAATATCAATGGGCGAGAGATCAGAACCAATCATTGAAATATATTAATAGAGCAGATCGTATGCATTGTAGTGTAGATGGATCATGTGAAGATGTCAATTTTCTTGCCTGTGGACTTATATGAATACTTTTGTGCTCAAATAAGAATTCATACTAAGCATTACATGCAGTGGATCCAATGGTAGTGGACACGTCTCTAAAAGATGATAATAGGTCCCAGAGCAGAACATACATGTTTGGAGTGTAATATAATGCCAATGACCTAGAATTTGGAGAATATGGCACACAGATATCCAGGTATCTCTCTACAGAAATATAGAAGACGTTATGTAGCGATCTGTTGTGTGCAACTCTCCGATAGGTAAATGTAGATCTCAGAAAATGCAAAGACTACAAACACAACCCTATTTTGATGCACACATTGATTAAATGGTTGTGGTGTTTAAATCCCAATGCCTTGGGTTTGAAACAATGGTGTTATCAACAATATATGTGAACTAGAACGTGAGCATATCTAATCGGATGCCTACACATCTAACACAAACAATTTATTCTACAAACCAATTCCATAAGCATCCTTATCATAAACCGAGGAAGCCAAGAAGTGGAATGGATTTTCTCTTGTACAATCTCTCAGGTCTCCATTCTTGATTTGATACCAAATATAAATTATTAGAGAGATTTGCACAACTAAACAATAGATTTATTCTATATAACTTCATACATTACATAGGGCTATTAAATAGCCAAGAAGGTAGGTAACAAAACATCCTATAAAATAGGATGTTTTACAAACAATAAACCCATTAATAGTGATACATGTATAACCAAAAAATATATTGTTATTATAACAATATATTCTACTAAAAAATATCTTACTAACAAACTAGTAAGTAGTAATTTACCAAATGGTAAATTACGCACAATATTCATGTGAACATTAATATTCCTAACAAATTTCACCTGCTAGATATCCACAAAATCAAAAACATCTTGCTATCCTTTTACTGCTATGGATTTTCAGCCATTAAAGGATTTTAAATTAAAAAATAAAAACAATTTTCTAGGTTAAAGTGATTGAGTTTTGGAGAGATAATTTTAATGAGGTTTTCATGCATTTTCATGCAATTTCTGACCATATTTTTATCTTGCAAACTATATGGAAGACTTGGTATTGTAATTTTTTCATTTATTTCAAGGTGATATGGATTGATGTCATTTATGTTGTCATTAATATAAATATTATAGTGTCCTTGTTGAGGTCAACATGGTTGAGTACAGGTTATTTTTTAAAAGCCTAGTCATGGTATAGTGATTGTTTAAGCATGGTGCTTGATGAGATTAATACATACACATTTGTATAATGTTTTTTTAATCATTTTTTAGAATGAAAAGAAGGTTTAGAATGCATGGAAAAGGTATGGAGTCAATTCCAAGGTCATTTGTTTCTTGTAGACCAGGTTTTAGATAACAAAAGTAAAGAAATCTCGTCCTAAAGAGGTTTGAGGCTTTGATTCCAAGGAAAGGATGGGCATGTGAGTATTTATAGAATTGTAAATAGTTTTTCTATTCATGTTCATCATAATATTTCATTAAGGATTGAAGGAGAAATAATTAAATGTAGTTTTGATGTTTGCACCTAGAGGATTCCTTTATAATTACCTATCCTAATGAGGTATCTTAATAATTTTGCAGTTCTTGTATGAAAAAATGAGTATAGGAAGTTTTTTTTCATGTTGATACAAGTTTTTTATAAAATTAAGGTCTTATATTTTAGTATTTTTCAAGATATTGAGTTTTTTGTCAAACTGGGTTCTTGAAAGTGGTGTTTCCCAACTCAAAGTGAACTTTCAGTTCACGTTCGTACGTTAATTTTTTGCATGGGAACCTAATATATTTGGGATGTGTTGGTATGTTTCATAGATAAGAATTTAGGGTATTAATATTTGTTTTCAGTTTAAAATATTTATGAACAATTGTTAACACCAAAAAAGCTCAAAAACCTTTCTAAAACCTTAGTTTGAAGTCAATACAAGAGATATTGTTCAATCATTCCTCAAATTGATTGGTTCATAAATTTTTATGATTGTATCATTTATATTAATTTCCCATACATCTCCATGTTATTTTGTGTGTTTATATGAGTTAGTGGGCTCCAAAACAAAAGGATGTTTTCTGAATATTTTGTTGTATCTCTCAAGTTTTTCAAAGGAAAAAATTAAACAATGGATGTTTACGGATACACATGACCTATAATACATTCTTAGAATGATTTATAAAAAAAAATAGTCATTTAATGGGTTAACCAACTCAATTCCTCATGAAAATTTTATTGCGTTGAGCACATTTTTTATAGGGATATTAAAAATGTTGATCCTGAAGTGTTAAGATCTGATTTGAGGTGTCTAATGGACTTGGTGATGTTGTCGGATTTATAAAGTACATTTTCACATGTTTTATTTTTCATGGTTGAGTGATTGAAGGTTGTATAAGCTTCACCTTGCAAGGAAAATTGACTGGGTATGCAATCCTACTATGATAGTCTTGGTTTTCAGATGGTTTCATGATGAAAATGAATGGTGGAGACATTTTCAAGCATGATTAAGGTTAGACGAGGTCATGGAAATTGGTATTTAGGAGTTTTGAGCCTATATCAATAACATAGTTAATCAAATAAGTCTCAAGTCTATATGTTCAGTAAGAGGACGTAGTTCTTGTAGGTTTCTCAAGTACTAAAATGATGTAAAAGCTAAATTATGTAATGTCACACCTTGAGAAGTGTTAATGTTGTTTTATATGTTTCTCATATGCTATTTGGTATTTTCATGGTTAACTTAGATGATATAACGTTGTAAAGGATTCGTGGAGATAATAAGCAACCTATAAGTGCATGTAAAGGTTGTATGAGGTATTACAAATATTTGGAAATGTATGAGCATTGAATGTCCTAAGATGACTAGTTTGGAGAAGGTCGTTTATCCATGACCTAGTGAAGGCAAATAAGAAGATGAGTGAGTGAGAAAATTAAGTTATTGTGAGTGTCTTCAAGAGATGAGCTTGTATATGAATATTAGCTAATATTTGAGGTTCATAAAGTGTTCTAGAGGCATGAGTGCATGTTGATATATCATAGATAGAGAGAAGACAAAAAATAAAATATTATTAAATATAATTAAGAGTAAAGAAGTCCATCATTTGTTGAGTAAGAAACAAGAAGAGGGTGGAAAACAATATTAAGCAGTTGATTTAGTACCTAATATTCCTTGTGGAGTTTGTTTCTCCATGAAAGTTTGTGTTGTCTAAAGAAATGTTGGTGCCTGATAAATTAGGAGGTTTGAGACTCATTAAAAGTTGGTGCTTGCTGAATTCTATTTGGTGCTAGATAAATTAGTGGTTGGTGCTCCTTGTAGAGTTAGTGCTTTCGTAAATATTGATTTTTGTTTATTAATGTAATGATCAATGGGTTTTCTTCCCCTTGAGGGTTTCCCACCTGTATATTGTGCTCATGTGTTCTCTCTTGTTTCATATTCATGTGGATGTTTTATATGTTGTTTGGTAGTTTTCTAAGATAATTAAAATTTCTCATATAATGATTAATGAATGTTGAATTGCTAAACACAATTGAAGAAAAAGTTTTCAAGACACAGATTATTCCCCTTTCTAAGTGATTATGCTTCCAATAATCGGATCAAAGTACATCCTTTGAAGAATGTTTAATATCTTGAAGTATATTTTTTAAGCACAATATGGCTAAGAATTTGAGGAAAGAGTGTCTAGAGTTGAGATATATAGTGAAATCTCATGAGTGAATTTATAATCCTTGGAGAATGACATTGTAAAATAATCCAAGAAGTATGAAGAAGAAATCATCAACATGGATAGTGTAAATAGTAATATCATAAGGGAGATGGAATCTTGTATTAAAGTTATGGTAGCTAGCCTCAAGGTCAAAGATGAGTAGTGTACCAAGATCAAGAAAAAGATAGAATCCCTAAAATGTAGGCAATAAGATTTTACCTGGTATGAAATAGAATTGAAGACATTTGTGAGTCATGAAGTAGCTCAAGCTAAGAAGAATAAGGAGGATGCTAACATGAAAAATATGAAAATTGTCAAGAGAAATATGAATATTGATCCTATTATACATCCTAATGTTATAAGGTATGCTAAATCATTCAATGGTTGTTATTTTTCATATAGTTTGTTTGGTCACAAATCTAGAGAAAGTTAGAGGTCCTTCAAGAATGAGTATACATAGAACTATGGAAAGAATCATAATTCAAGTGGTATGTATGGTGTTATTTACTACAACTGTCATGAAAGAGGTCATGTCATAATATTATGTCATTATTTTCCATCTATAAAAAACATGAAGTTTGATCCTCCTAGAGTCAAGAAGGTGTTTCTCAAAAAGACTAACCTTATAAATGAGGTAATGGAAGAACCAAATGTAACAACCACTTTTTTCACTTCGCTTATAGGTATTTTTTTTTAATTACTTTATGCTTCATGATTGAAATTATTCTAAGATTCAGAAATAACACATTTCATTTTGAACATACCACATTACAATCATGTTATCATTGAATCACAACACCCTTATGTTTACACAAGTGCATATACTTGACCTCACGGTGTGATTGGATAACATGGGTACGATCTCCAAGTTGTGGGACTTGCTACTTGAGATAGACCTCTAGAGAAAGCTGGTTCTTACTCCTAAACTACCTGCCACAATCTACTCTAATGCAGGTAAAACTGTCCTAATCTAACTTTCCAAGTGACCAAGGAGAGAGAATGCATGAAAATGAAATCGTACACTAAAACGGTGATACACTAGAAAAGGAGGGGTGTGAGAGTAGTCTTCCAACGCGTGAGATATAGAAGCAAAGTGCACACTAGAAGAGGTAATGATAGTTCTCCACAATCTAGAAAAATGCATTCCCAACAACATCTCAACATACATAATGATAATTGATCCCTACAAGAGCATAAAAATAGAAACAATATTCTTGTAATGAAGGTTGAAAGGGAAAGAAGAGTGCAAACAAACACAGTAGGGGAAGATGCATCCACAAACATGTATTTTATTGCTTCATGATATGTACAATTCAATATTTTACAAGATAAGGGCCTAGATCACCATGCAAGGAGTCCACTAAAAGGGCCTACAACACATTGGCTTCACAAAAAAATTTTGAAAGAGCTTTTCTACCACTAAAAATCTCCTTTACAATGAGCCCAACACTCCAATTTATAGAAAAAGAGAAGAGAGAGAATGGGAAAATGGAAATCCTAAAATTTGTCCTTCAACCACTTGTAAGAGGCATTAAATGGAGTGAAATGATTGTATGTTACTTGCAAAAGGATCCCCATATTGTCCTAGGTGTCGTAGAAGAGAAAGAATGATGACCACGCCTCTTAATTGCACTCCTAACTACCAAATATAACATTGTCATGAATGAGAGACAGAGAATGAAGGAGAAATAGAAGAGATTGTTTATCTCATATTATTCTATATAACACAAAGCTCACGTACAGTATTTATAGGAAAGAAATTGTACTGGACTCCCCTAAATGAATGGAGAGGATCCACAACAGAAGGAGAGAATAATGGAATAACAGAAGAAGAGATAAAGAGATAGGATAGACACCTAAGAAATATCAATTATCCAACGTATGCTAACATTCCCCCCCTTATTACATTATTCTTGCAAATGTGACCTCTGAAATATTCAAATTTCACTTTTCCAAGGGATTTAGTGAGAATGTCAGCAACTTGTGCTTCAGTAGGACAGTACTGGAGCTGAATTTGATGGTTCAAGACGTGCTCTCGAATGAAATGGAAGTCAATTTCAATATGATTTGTTCATTCATGAAAGACTAGATTCTGCACGAGCTTCAACACACTTTGATTGTCGTAATAGAGAATAGGTGACTGTTTTTCAGGAATTCCCAGGTCATCCATAATGCGATGTATCCATATCACTTCACACACAGCTCCTCGTGTGGCGTGATATTCTGCCTCTGTGGATGAGATAGAAACAACATTCTACTTCTTGCTTATCCACGAGATAGGTCCAGATTCGAGATGAAATATGTATCCTGTAGTTGACTTCCTATCATCAATAGATCCAGCATGGTCTGAGTCGACATATCCTTGTAGGAAGAATTGATCATTCTTTTTATATTCCAGACCATAATTAGTTGTTCCTCGGACATATCTCAAAACATGCTTTGCTGCATTCCAGTGACATTTCTTTGGCTCCTACATGAACCTGGAAAGATAGCTGACAGCATAGCAGAGATCTGGTCTGGTGTATGTCAAATAGATGAGCCCTCCAACAAATTGCCTGTAGAGAGTAGCATCTACTTGAGGTGAGTCCTGGAATCTTGAAAGTTGCAAGCCTTTTTCCATGGGAGTGGATATAGGTTTACAGTCGGACATTCTATACTTTTCTAGGAGTGTCTTGGCGTACTTTGTCTGGGAGATAAAGATGTGATGCTCCTTTTTCCATATTTCCAAGCCAAGACAGTAATGTAGTAGCCCCAAATCTGTCATGTTGAAGGTTCTTTTGAGATCATTCTTTACAATATCAACCTAATCTTCTGAACTACCAGCGATCACAAGATCATCTACATAAACAACCAGAATGACAATTTATTTTCCTACCTTCTTTATATAAAAATTTGAATTTGAGGGGCTACGAGTGAACCCATGCTACAAAAGGTGATCGTTGATCTTGATATACCATGCCCTGGGAGCTTGTTTTAGTTCGTAAAGAGATTTGATGAGATGACATACCTTTTTAGGCTGATTTTCATCAAAAAATCCTTCAAGTTGGGTCATGTATACTTCTTCTTTCAGATCACCATTTAGGAAAGCACTCTTGATGTCCATCTGCTGAAGTCTCCATCCTTTCTATGCTGCAAGTGCGCAAACTACTCTGATGGTCTTCATCTTCGCAGTGGGTGCAAAGGTTTCTTCATAGTCGATGCCTTCTTTCTGAGCATATCCTTTGGCTACAAGTCGTGCTTTATGTTTTTCGATGGATCCATCTACCTTATATTTTGTCTTGAAAACCCATTTGCAGCCTATGGGTTTCTTTCCTTTAGGCAGATCGACAAGTTCCCATGTCCGATTTTTCATGAGCGAGTCATATTCTGTTTCCATAGCTTCCTTCCACTAAGTTTGACTGAGTGCTTCACGAACATTATCTGGCTCAGAGTTATTCATCAGTGAACTCATGAGTGCAAATTTTACCTCATTTCTTGTTTGACTCCTTGTTTTGACTCCGGATGATGTATCTGGGAGTTGTTGCAAATTTGAGTCCTTGATAGTGCTTTGTACCCACTTCGGACGAGAACTTGACTGCTTTTGAGAAGAACTGTGTCGTTGCCGTGAGGATTGATGTGGAGTCACATTCTGTAATTCTCCAAGGTCAACAACTAGTTCTCCTGGTAGCATTTCTTTTCTCTAAGTAGTCTCCTCTAGCTCATCATCTGATTCAAAGACTAATTGGTGAGATGTGTTTGGAAGTGGATCTTCTATTGATACTATTGAGTCAAAGGATGACTTGTCACAAACCACATCCCGACTCTCGTATATTTTCTTTGTCTCAGGATCCATGAGACGATATGCCTTCGAGGTAGTATTGTAGCCAAGAAGGATACATGGGAGTGTTTTTGGCTCTACCTTCTTTCTCTTCTGAGCTGGGACATGCATGTATGCTGTGTAACCAAATACTCGCAAATGAGAAATTGATGGTTTTTTACCACTCCATACCTCTTCTGGCATCTTGTTCAGTAGAATATTTTTTGGTGCCTTGTTGAGAAGATATACATCCGTTTGTACTGCTTCAGCCCAATAGCATTCTCCTAGATTTGCAGTTGATAGCATGCAGCAAGCCATCTCCATCACTGTGCGATTGCGACGCTCAACAATGTCATTTTGTTGGGGTGTGTAGGCAGCAGTCAGGTGCTACTTAATGCTGTGATGGTTTAGGAAGGCCAAGAACTTCTTTGATGTGAATTCCCCCCCTTGATCTGAGCAGAGTAGAAGAAGTGGTTGTCCAGACTCTTTGACAACATGATGATAGAAGTTTTGAAAGTGTTGAAGAGCCTCATTTTTCTACTTTAGGAAATATACCCACATCTTGCGAGAGTGATCATCCACAAACAACTGGAAGTATTTGTATCCTAAAAATGAAGTAGGCAATGGGACATTCAGATCAGTATGAACTACCTCCAGACATTTCTTGGCATGGAAGGTGCTCGCTTGAAACGGATCTCTGTGTTATTTTCCTGTAAGATAGCCAGGGCAAATAGGCAAGGAACTGGACAATTTGGGTAGTCCACGGACCATTGCTTTTGAACTCATCTAGTGCAATGAACCGACCGACAAGTGTCCATATCTAAAATGCCATAAGGTAGTTGATTCTATTGTTGAAGCAGATAAAGCTAGTACAGAAGATGAAACAGTATCTAAAGCAAATAACTTATCTTTTAAAAAAGATTTAGCAAGAACCATACCTTTTCGGGAGATTAAGCATGATTTAATGCCATTTTGAACAAGAAATTCAACCTTAAGGTGATGATTCAAGAGCTGAGTAACTGACAAAAGGTTGCTAGTGAAGCCAGGAACATATAGTACCTTTGTTAGTGTACATTTTCGTGGCCCCAGAGGAATGGTCACATCCCCTATTCCTTCTACAATGTACTCTTTGTCATTCGCTATCCGAACTCGATCTCCAGTTGGATCTTCGTGTAGTGAATCAAACAACTTCTTTTCACCTGACATATGCTTGCTTGCACCAAATTCGATCAACCAGACTTTCTTCATGGGCTGAGAATTTTGAGAGACGAGTACAAGATTCTTACTACAATGGGATCCTTCTGATGTCTCCTCATCAGAGTCATCATCTTCTTATTGGGCTGCAAGATGTCCTTTTTGCTTTCTCTAGAGGGGACGTCATTTGGACTTTTGAAAATCTTCGCTCTTGGATGTGCTTGTATGGCTTGAAGACCCTTGTTTCAAGATGTTGTGCTAGCAGTGATCAGTGTCATGAGTATTGGTTCTGCAAATGTGACACCATCTCTTTGACTTTTGATCTTTCTGTTTGGGTTGCACTAGATTTGGCTTCTCTGGGGGACCTTTCCAATTCTTCTGGCCATGATTAGGCTTTGAGAACAAGGCTTTGTCCTGAGACTCCCCATGCGATGAAGTGATAGCCTCTTCCTGCTGCAGCAAATTCACAAGCTCTTCGAATGTCACTATTTGTTTACACACATTCAGTTTTGTAACAAACACTTGAAATTGAGAAGAGAGTGCTCTCAAGGTGATTGGGACGAGAAGTTTATCATCTACCATTTCACCGAGGGCTAATACCTCTGATCTCAGCTCAGCCACGCGATGTGAGAATTCCTCCACTTTATCGTCAGACCCCATAGAGAGGGTGTGCAGCTTCGACTGAAGATGAAGAATCTTTGTCTAATTTTTGGCTTTATAAATGGTTACCAACTTATCCCAGGCCTCCTTGGGTTTCTCCGCATTCCAAACATGCGGTTGCACATCATCACTGATACTGAGCATTATCAGCATCAAGGCTTTAGCACTAGCCATGTCATATTTTATTAGTTCATCGGGGGCTGTGGGAGCAGGCACAGACCCTGTGACAATTCCCCATAATCCTTCAAACTGAAGGATTGTCTTCATTTTTGTCTTCCAGGCCACAAAATTAGGCCCTTTGAGCAACTGAGCGTCAAACAGAAGTAACTTTGGAGCAGACATTGTAATAAAAAAAATATTTATTTATTTGAAAAGTTATTACAATTTGGACTCACTGTCAAGAATTAATGGCTCGTAGATGCTCGCGATATTCACGTTCTGTGAGACGGCGACGCTTTGTAGGGCGTTCTTCTTCGTCGTCACAATCGGCGTCGTATCCGGCTTCTAATTCTTCTCGTACTCACTTTGCTTGGCAGTTGACATCGAAAAGAAAGTATCCGAGTCCTTCTCGAGCTAGTTTGTCGAATGCAAGATTTCTGGAATTTTGAAGCTCGTTCAACAAAACAAAGTAGAACCCAGAGCTCTCAGGAGCTTCTCCACGGTGTTCTCTGGCTGGCGAGTTGATATTGTGGCTTTCAGCTATGGTGACCGTGTTATTGACGCTCTCAATCGAGTTGTCTACACTCGACATTCGACGTAGTGTTAAAGAAACTATTGTAGACTCAAAACTTATATGCAAGGAATTCTTCCTTTCCACGTAATAGTAAGCTTGATTATCCGCAGCAGCAGCTGTCATCAACATGCACAGGAAGAGGTAGAAAAAATAGACTTGACTTAACGCTGAAGATCTCCATGTAGCAGCAAGTGTTTGATCCTTAGATTGTTTCTTCTGAAGTTTAACACGTTCCAGAGACTGCTGTCGTGGCCGAGGCCAAAGACCAGAAAAATTACAGGAGTTTCTGGATGATAAAACCTTGACCGACAGCTGGATCTCGGCCCTCTGCCTTCTGCTCCGCTCAATTACTCCAGACGCCTCCCGCCTCTCTTTGACCAAATTCTGTAACAGTTTCCTCTTTTAAATTACCTACAATCACCTTTCATATAAATTTCAGTCATGGACACGGCCAACTGTTACACCATCTGTACAATTTACGTATCAATGTTTTCTTTGTTTCTTCTACTTTTTCTTGATCTCGGGCGCCACGGTGTTGCTACTGGCGGTGGGGCGTTTCTCTACATCCACGTTATGGAACAAGCTCTATTATGCCACCACGATCCTGTAGATTACGTTCTCAAGGATCTGAATCCCTCCTTGCTGGGTGCCACTTATTTTCCTCTGCTTAGTGATATGCTTAAACTCAGCGGGTACTCACACCTGTCCTGTGGCCGCATGGTCGTGCAGGGTATTTTTCCTGCTCAGTGGCACAAGGCTCGACTGCCAGTGGCCCTCATAAACACCAGCACGATGCACTCCTATCCAATGCATATAGGTCATAGGCTCAGTTGCTCTGATACCAAACTGAGAGACAGAGAATGAAGGAAAAATAGAAGAGATTGTTTATCTCATATTATTCTATATAACACAAAGGTCACGTACAATATTTATAGGAAATAAATTGTACTAGAATCCCCTAAATGAATGGAGAGGATCCACAACAGAAGGAGAGAATAATGGAATAACAGAAGAAGAGATAAAGAGATAGGATAGACACCTAAGAAATATCAATTATCCAACGTATGCTAACAATGAACCCGGCCACGTTTTATGAAAAATACTCATCAATTTCTCATCAAATATGGAATTTATTGATTTTTTATCATTGGGATTGAAGCCACAATTCCAATGGTACCGATTTTTTGTGATTTCATTGATAAATGCAAATGTTATGACCTTCTGAGTGCAAGCAGCTATTTTGGGTCTGGTAGGCGTTTTCTGTCATTTGACTGGAATGAGCATTAACTTTCTTGAGCCGAATATGTTAATTTTATTTAAATATATATATCCTCATTAAAATTAATAAAACCAGTTTTTGTGAGGTAGAGGACATCGTGCTCATTTCAGAAAGTCCAATTTTATGAAAATCGGAGCTCGGAGTCAAATATTATGGCCATTTGAAGTTCCGGGATCAAATTTTGACTTTTCTCTTTAATTTGCGGGTATTGCAAAAAAATCGGGGCTGCGTGTCCTAGCTATCCCAGACACATTCTTCCACATCAGCCGATTTGGGCTTCCTTGTGCGGCAATTTCGCCTTTGCGCGTCTCGCGCATACTTTTGTCTCGACTGTCCCGGAAGAAAATCTTTGCACCACCTGCAATAGAATGACTTGTAGCGAATCGGCCAATTCATGTCCCAGACGTAATTTTGTCCCAGCTGTCACAGACCAATCATAACAAAAACTTCCAGTTTTGCCAATTTTTTACTGCCTGCGGCCATTTCGGATTTGCGCATCCCATGCGTCTCGACATCCCAACTGTCCCGCAGACCGCCTGGGACAAAAAATTCTGACTTTGTCGATTCCATTGTATTTCAGCCACAAACTTGGTACGATGAACCTTACTACGACCCGCACTAGTACGACCTGTAGCCTTCAGACCCGCAATGCATTAAAACAATCCTACGACATAATTTTTTGCATTTTTGCAATTTTTTCTAACTTGTTGGGAATTTTCCTTGGATGGGAGAGTTAGAAAGAAGCTAAAGGGGCCCCAAAAACATGATTTTGGGCATTGAATCAATCTACTTGCTTGAGACTGAAGAATCTGATGCATGTTATCAAAATTTACCTTGAGGGGTGAATTTTGGATAACACATCATTAAAATATTTTCAAGTAAGGCCATAAACATAATCACATTCAATCTTTCACACAAGTGTTTACTCAATTAAACATAAGTCAACTAGTCAACAATATTGGGCCATATAAATCAAGGAAGAACCTTATTAGGTTAGGTATATTTCAACCTCATAAGCCCTTACTTATATGCCAAAAATCTATAACTAGACTATCAAGTTTACCAAGCATACTAGATTAACTCATTAAGTCACACATACTGCAACAAGAAGTAACAAGACTGAATGGTAATGATTCAATCATATAGGCATTACACTATTGTTGTTGCATTACATTCAACATTGTTGTTGTTGTTCATACAACTATCCTTCCATACCTTAATAACACATAAGATCGATTCTAGAAGATATAAGTTTTACTTATGTACTAATTTATAATTTAGGGAAAACATAGCCCCATATATATATATATATATATATATATATATATATATATATATATATATCTTCACTTTTATCGACACTAAACATATTGAAACACTCTTTATTTAAAATAAGGCTTACGAAGTTTCTTAAAACAAGCATGAAAACAACCAACTTGATCAAGCCTTAACAATAAAATAACAAACATATTTGACCTTCCATTACATAACCAATGCTTCAACAATGATTAATTATACCATAGTTTTATCATTGATAAGAAACCACAAGCCAATAGTTATCTCAAACTCAAGATATAGGATCCTTAAACTAATTGAATGATTAGAAACATAGAAGACTCAAGGACTATACAATTCACAATCTCAAATCAAACAACTTCTATGATGATATTTTAATTACCAAATCCCATAATAGTGTAAGCTTAAATAAAACTCGTAAGGAGATAGAATCAGATAGATGTTTACCCTCCTAAATATTCCAAGTTTAAGATCACATCACCAAATAGTTATGAAAGAATGGTCTGTCATACTTAAAGTATGATTAACACAGTAAAAACGAGGACTCTAACTTACTCAGTAATTGTCTCAATAACAGTTTGCATCGATCCTACAGGGGTCAATAACAACCTGAAAAGCTTAGTACTTAAGATAAATTCTTTACAGACTAAGTGAGATTAAGCACTTAACCACTAAGTATTTCACGAATCAAACACACATAATTCTTCAAACTTAACAGAAGTTGAGAAGACAAGGTCATGGTTATAAATTAAGTTTTTTGTAACTGTTGACAATTTTTGCACTTGTGAAAAACTGGGCAACTCGAAACTTTGTTTACAATGGAAGGCATTGTTGAAATGGACTTAACGAGGGGGATACATTACAATTTTATTGTGTTTTTAGTTGCAACAATTGATTAACTACATGTAATCTACAACTATGTGTGTTGTTACAGAATGTAACTCCTCACATAGACTGTCATTCCATGTTCGTCTTGAGAAAGGAAACATAGAATCCCTAAAGGACTTATGCATTGCCTTGATGAAGGCGAGAATCACAGTTTAGGTGAAATGTTAAATTTGGGAAAAACAAATAGAGTTGCAGTTTACATGAAAGAGATTTCATTACTAAAGTTGCAGGTAGATCAAAAATCATTACTTTTGCATGTTTTAAATGCATTTAATTATGTGATTGAGTTGTTTATTTCATTATACAATCAATATCCATCATTAAATCTAAATGCAGAAAGAAATATACAACTTATTTAAAGAAATTAATGTTATTTATTCATCAAGAAATACAATGTTTCCCATAAAATCCATGAGATGTAACTCATAACTAATGAAGAAAGAAGAACATGTGCATGAAGTTAAAAGTAAAAGAGTATAGAATAAACCCATCATTGCCTTGGGTTCAACCTCCATATTTCATCCAACTCTCCCGGAAGCCACACTATACCTAAAAAAGGAAATAAAAATGACATTAATATTGAGCTTAGGGTTTTGATGTGTACTCATGTACTGTCTAACTACATGAAAATGGATTTCTAAATATCATAGGCATAAGGTGATCTAGAGGATCCTCACCAAGTAACATTAATATAAGATATTCATGGAATCATTTACAGTCAATTCCATGGTGTGGAGAAAAATTAGATGATTTCTTTGATATCTTGTTTGCACGAAACAAAGATAATTTGCAAAATTTATATCCCGCTAAAATTTTCGAGCAACTAGAAAAATTTGGGACTGCGTGCAACTTTGATGGATGCATGCTCGCCAAGTGGATCAATGTGATTATCACATGTGGACAATGTGTTTGACGAATAAAAGTGGGTTTTGGACCGCTAGTCTTGAACACTCATACAATGGACCCCGTTATTTACTTGTTGGGTGCCGTCAGCCAGGTTCAACACCTTTGGTTTTGGAGGGGAGCCATGGCGTCCTTGTATTTCATATTCATATTGAAGCTCATGTGTATATTTTTATTCTATATGTCTACTACATGATGCATGTGGGACTAATTAGAGAGGAAAATTAAAAATTTAACTAATCCTTATATTCCAACGGCCACATATAATAATGGCCATGCTTTCCACCTATATTTCCAAATTCAACGCATTATATTCCAACCTCTAACCTTATCTCTCCATTTCCACGCATTATTCTATCCCAACAGCCTACACATTAATAAATAGAAAAACTTTCATAGTAAAAGTGCCTAAAATAGGGCCACCGCCCAATATGGAGGATTCACGTGGCTCTTAGCCACTTAATAATTATTTTCCAATGGTTTTTAAAACCATATCCACACCAAACTCCTACAAATGTGGGATAAATCCCATGGGGGGTGCCTAGGGAAGTGGAGGTAGGGGGATTTGAACCTCTATCCTCCCATGCAAAAAGGTATGTGCCCAACCATTGGGCCAACCACTTAATAAACACTATAAAGCAACTTTATTGTATTTGAAGGGGCGTTTAAGACTATGTCAAAATAATCAAATGCTCATAACTTGAGTTAGAGATGGAATTTTGAGATGGAGTAAAAAGTGACTCCTATTATTTTTTTTAGAAGAAAATGATGAGAAGATAATATTCTTGTAAAAAAATTCGTATCGATTGATTTTCAACATTTTAATAGATCGATCCCATTCAATAAAACATGGAGACGTAAACCATAAGTGTTGAACTCTGTTATAAATTATTGTGTCAAATTTTCGGTCATTCATCTCTTTATTTTTTCTATTTTTACACAGTACTTTGAGATTTAATTCTTTCATTCAAAATATAAAAGGATATAATACTCAATTTAAATTAAAAATATCAATACAAAGCAAAATCTATGATTTATACAATTACTAGTTAAAATTGATTTCTAGATCACTGGTATCAGAGCTAGTTTTGGTTTAAATTAATGGTTTTTGGATTGCAAGTTGTTCTTTTGGATCTTAACAAGGTCCCTGTCTAAGAATGGTGAAGGAGAGATATTAGAAGGTGATCCCTAGATTGTTACAAGACAATCTCAAAGTCCTATAATGGTGGATCGAGAGGAAGAAAAATTTCATCAATCATTCCTACAGGTGAAGGAAATGTTGGAGGAAATGTACCAAGATAGACAAAGAGAAAAGGGAACTAGAGGAGTTTTGAAATAAGAAAGCTCTAGTTCTGATATTCCTAAAGGTGAACCTTTAAAATTTGTTTTTCCTTTATTAAAGTTAGATCTCAATTTTGAATTGCTAATGTATACTGGAGAGCTAAATGTAGAGAAGTTGGATGATTGGATCAAACAAATAGAAGTATATTTTAGGGTTTAGATAATTGGGGATGATGAAGTAAAAATTCATCTAGCAGCTCTTGGAATGGGTGGCACAACACTCATTTGGGGGGAGAGTAAGCTTTAGGAAGTGGAAGAAACCAAAGGTAAAGAAATCACTTCTTGGTTTGAATGTTTTTCAAGTCTTAAGTAAGAATTTAATCATCTTGGTTATAAGCAACAAGCTATGATGGATTGGAAAACATTAAGAAAAGCTAAGGGACAAAGTGTTCAAGAATACACATAGGAATTTAGGAAAAGGGCTATAATTATGGTAATTTCACTAAACAAAAAAGAAACACTACTTAAATATATTGGCAGATTACATAGTTACGTAAGGCATATGATTCTTGTTTTAGGTCCTACTAATATTGCTGTAGTGTGTGTTCAAGAAAACCATTTGGAAACACGAGGGAAAATTAAAAAGGAGTCCTCTTCCTCTTCTTTTAAACAAAATAACAAGTAATCTGAAGCAAAAGGCTCAAAAGAATAACGAAAAGGAAAGGGTAAGCATAAGAAAAACTCTACTATTAAGAAGGAAGATGAAAAACCATTTTATAATCATTGTAAAAAGAACCATGATGAGTCAAAATGTTGGAAATTAGATCCTGAAACGAAACGTAAATGGATGGTTAAGAAGGGAAAGAAAAATAAAACAAACACTACAGTTCATGATCTTGGGTCAGATTCAGGTGATGAAACCAAGATCACACCTATGACTTTTCAAGGTAAATCAACTCTTTCAATCTCCAGCAATAGTACTACAAATGTTGCATCTTATTCTAGTAAAAAAACTATACATGATGATAAGAAAAAGAATGATATTTTCCACATTAGTGTAATTTTAAAACCTACAAAAATTGATACTCTTTTATATAGTGGATCTCAAGCTAACCTGATTTCTGAGGAGGTTGTTAATAAATTAGGACTCAAAACTAAACCACATTCTAAGCCTTATCCTTTGGGCTATGTTTGTGATAATACAAAACTATAGGTAAATAAAACGTGTACTTTCAGATTCACATCTATAGACAAGTTTATAGATCATGTCAGATTGGATGTAGTTCCTTTGGATATTTGTGTAGTGTTTTTGGGATGTCTGCACTTGTATGATCGAAAATATATCTTCTATAAGGAATAAAATAAATATTTTCTTGTAAAGTATGTAATTGAGTTTATTGATAGAGATCCATTGTGAAAATAATAATCTATCCTTGGAGACTATAGGTCAAATGAAAAGGGTTGTAAACTCAAGCAAAAATTTTGTGCTCATGATGGTCAAAGGCAAAGAGAAAGAACATGAGATGAATTTTGAGGATTGTGATCCAAAACATAAGAATGAATTGGTAAAAAATGTTTCTAATTTTGATGATGTTTTTTAGGATCCATAATTTCTACCTCCCAAAAGATGGGTTCAACATGAGATAAAGTTTCTTTAGGATGCACCTCTTCCCAATATCGGAATGTATATATTTTCAGTACTAGAGAATGAGGAAATAAAGAGACAGGTAATGGAAATTTTGGGTCAAGGTATAATTCTTCCAAGTACATCCCCATATGGTTCACCAATTATTTTGGTTCCTAAGAAGGATGGAACTTCAAGAATGTGTGTTGATGTCCATTCTTTAAACAAGATTACTGTAAATAATTGTTACCCTCTTCTTAGAATAGATGATTTACTGGATAAGAATGCAATTTATTTAACTAAGTAAAATTTAAGAAGTGGTTATCACCAAGTAAGAATTTGTAGAAGGTGATTATTGGAAAGCTACTTTTAAAATGAAATAAGAATTTTTTGAATGGTTAGTGATGCCTTTTGGTTTGTGTAATGCACCGGAAACATTCATGAGAGTTATGATTGATATCTTTAGACCATTCATTTATAATTTCGCTATTGTCTACTTAATGATATTCTTGTTTCTAGTAAATCATGGGATGAACATGTTAAACACATCCAAAAATTCTTAGATGCAATAACGAAAGAGAAATTTTATTTCAAAATGTCAAAATGTAAATTTGGTAAAACATCTTTAATTTACTTGGGTTATGTTGTAGGAAATGGAGAATTGAGAATTGATCCTACAAAATAGAGTTTATTGTAAAATGGCCTACACCCACTAATGTGACAGAAGTTAGGAGTTTTATAGGTACAATTAAGTACTAGAGGAAATTCATTTCTAACTTCTCATATATTTCATCTCCTTTGCATGATTTTACAAGTATTAAACAAGTCTTTCAGTTTGGAGAAAAACAACATAAAGCCTTTGACACACTGAAAGAGAAAATAAGTACCGCTCCAATCTTGGAACCTCCAGATTTGCAACATTCACTTTAAATTGAGACAGATGCTATTGAATATGCATTGGGGGTATTTTTGATGCAGAACAAATGACAAATGTTTTACCATTCAGAAACCTTCAAAATTGTAGTAAGAAATTATTCAACTTATAATAAAGATTCGTATGCTTTGGTGCAAAGTGTAAAAAAATGGAAGCATTATTTAATGGGAAAGGAAAAAATCATAAATACTAATCATCAGCCCCTTTAGTATCTGCACAAAAAACAAAGCTACAACAATCTAGCCATTTCTGTTTGATGGGATTCTTGCAGTAGTTTCATCTCGTGATCAGGTATAAATAAGGTATACATAACAATGTTGTAGACATGTTATCTAGACCTCCATTAGTAGTTGCATATATTATTTTATAGCATAGTTCTTTGGCTCATCATATTTATAAGTAACACTATGTTGATTATGTAGAATTTAAAGAAGTGTATGAGGATCTAATAAGTGGGAAACAAGTAGGAGAAAAAGAATATCATCTGCATGATGGATTGTTATATCATTCTGGTAAACTTTGCATTCAGAAAATAAATGTGTCCACATGATTAGGGAAGCACATAATTCTCTTATTTTTTGGGAATTTTGTTGTTAGTAAGGCAGTTGCACATTTACAAAAATATTATTATTGGCCTAGAATGCAGGAACATGTAACCAACTATATTAACGGTTGTGTTCTTTGTGCCAAAAGTAAGCCAAGTAAAAGGAAATTAGGAGTTTACACTCCTCTTCCTATTCCATCAAGGCCTTGGCAAATTTTTTCCATGGAATTCACAGGAGGATTTCCCATGACATGACAAAAACATTTTTACTTATATGTGGTAGTGGATAGATTTAGCAAAATGTGTGTATTGGTTCCATGTACTAAAGAGATAACTATTGGGGGAACTGCACATTTATTTTTTCAATTTGTTTGTGTTCATTTTGGTTTACCTACTTCAATTATATCTGATCAAGATTCTATATTTCTTAGGTAATTTTGTTCAACATTGTGGGGATTAATGGACACAAAACTGAAAAATATAATTGCTTTTCATCCACAGATCGATGGTCGAATAGAGGTTGTAAATCATACAGTGGTACAATTACTTAGGGGTTATTATAGAAGACATCCTAAATTATGGGATGAACATCTTAATTATGTGTAACATGATTTTAATCGTGCCTTACATTATTCTACTTTGAAGTCTCCATTTGAGACTTGTTATAGATATATGCCTAATTCTCCTTTAGATGTATATTATAGATAAGAAATTGTTATTAATGGCTCAAGTAATTCTGACAAGGGTAAAAGATTTGTGCAGAGAATATAGCAGGTTCATCAGTATATTCATGAACAATTAGAGAAAAGTCTGGTTAAGTACAAATCCAAACATGATAAACATATAACTGAACATAAGTTCAAAGTTGGTTATTTAATTTGACTTTACATCAAAAAGGAAAGGTTGATAGATGAAGGTAAAAAATTGAAACCTATACAGTATGGTCCATTCTAAATATTGGAAAAAAATTGATAACAATGCTTTCCGGTTAGATTTATTTCCTTATATGAAAATCCGCTCATTTGTAAATTTTGAGAATTTAAGATAATATGAACCGCCTATGATCATTGATTATGATGATGCTAACATAGTGCCTTCCATTATTTATTTTTCTTTTGAGTATCTTGATGAGTTGTAGGAAGACATAATTTTAGACAAGAAGGTTAGAAAATCATGAAGTGGTTATATTGAGTATATTCATGTTGGGTTCAAAGGCATGCATCCAAACAATGCTAAATGGATAGAAACCATAAAGGTGAGGGAGAAATACCCTCACCTATTCACAGATTAAGTTGAATTTTTGGGTCCAAAAGTTTCTCAGAGGGGAGGAATGATCCAGAGGATCCACACTGAGAAACCTCGATCTAATATCTTATAAGACTTAGTTGCAATCAGTTCCATGGTGTGGAGAAATATTATATGATTCTGTGGATACCTTATTTTCAGGAAATGGAGCTCCTTTCCAAAAGTTATAGCCCACTAAAATTTTTGGGCAACTGGCGAAATTTGGGACTACGTGTAAGTTGGATGGATGCATGATCGCCAAGTGGATCAATGGGATTTTAACACGTGGAAAATGTTTGTGACAGATTAAAATTTGGTTTTGGAATGTTGGTCATGGACACTCATACACAGAGAAATGGACCCCGCTATTTAGTGGCACACTTTCAGATATGGAGGGGTGTCTTTGCCTCCTTGTACTTCATATTCATATTGAATCTCATGTGTATATATATTTATTTTATATGTCCACTACATGATGCATGTCAGACTAATTAGAGAGGACAATTAAAAATTTTAACTAATCCTTATATTCCAGCTGCCACATCTAATAATGGCCAAGCATTCCACCTATTTTTCCAAATTCAATGCATTATATGCCAACCTCTAACCTTATCTCTCCATTTCCACACGTTATTTTATCCAAACAGGCCACACATTAATAAATAGAACCACTTTCATAGTCAAAGCACCTAAAATAGGCCCACCGCCCAACATGGAGGATTCACGTGGCTCTTAGCCAATTAATAATTATTTTCCAATGGTTTTTAAAACCATATCCACGTAGAACTCCTACAAATGTGGGAGAAATTCCATGAGAGGTGCCTAGGGAAGTGGAGGTATGGGATTTGAACCTCTATCCTCCCATGTAAAAGTATAGGTGCCTAACCGTTGAGCTAACCGCTTAGGAAACACTATAAATGGAACTTTATTGTATTTGAAGGGGCATTCAGGACTACGTAAAAATATTCAAATGCTCATAACTTGAGCAAGAGATGGAATTTTGAGATAAAGTAAAAAGTGACTCCTATTATTTTTAGCAAAGGAAATTGATGAGAAGATTATATTCTTTTAGAAATTACTATATTGATTATTTTCAAGATTTCAATAGATTGTTCCCATTCAACCGGACCCGGGGCGATAGGCCACAAGTGCTGAACTTTGTTATCAATTCTTGTGTCAAATCACTTATAATTCACCTCTTTAGTTTTCTATTTTGACATAGTACTTTAAGTTTTAATTATTTTCTTAAAAATACAAAAGGATATAATGCTCAATTTAAATTAAAAAACAATACAAAGAAAAATCTATGGTTTATACAATTGCTATTTAAAATTTATTTTTAGATGATAAGGTACATCAGAGAAAAATATAGATTTGTTAAAGAAGTATCTACAGTATCACATATGATTCCCAGAATCTTTATAGAAGAAGAAAGAGAAAACAAAAACTATGGAACATAAGAGAGACCAAATAGCCTAATTATTATCTAACTATTTTCTTAACTATGCAGGTAGAGGTAGTAGACAAAGAAAGAAAAAATATTTTGCATAAATGATTACCATATTAAAATAAATACTTGTTGAAAGAATCTAGATGGTATAAGTTTATGAGTTGTTCTAGGAAAAAGGAAAATGCAAGAAAAAAATATTATCTTTCATCAAATTACAGTCAATTATAAGGTACATAATGAGTATCAAAATCTACAACAACTTCTCAAATAAATTATGATGAACAGAAATAATGCATTGGAACACTGAATCAGAAGTGAGAAAGTAGAGTATAAGTAACAGTTCTTGTTTTGGAACAAATTTTTCATTAAAGCACAGAAAATAAGCAAGGGTATCTTCCAATTTTCATTAACAAACCTCTAAAAGAACCCATGAAGAGGATAGTTAGAGAAGATAAGTTTAAAAGTATAGTGAAAATAGATAAGCTTCAACAAGTCAACTGAGAAATCCCAAACAGAATGTAATTAATTCATTTCAGAATATAATATTTTTATCAAATCAGAGATCAGAAAGAGATCGAATATGTGCAACATGTAATACTTCGCATATAGTATGAAAGAGTAAATTTCATATATTACATAAGAAGGGACCATGCATCAAGAGACAAACTTTCCAAGCATTGAGGCACAAAATTTACAAGTTTGGAAGGATCATTTTTCAGAGCTAATAATGGTCTTATAAAGTGTTGAAATCCAAAGAAATAGTTTTTTCAGAAAATTCATTAGGAACGAGCTACAGGAAACCAAATCTACAAGTCTTTCATGATATAACATCAAATGCAAATGAAAACTCTATGCCTCAACTGAGTTTCAACATGAAAAAGAAAGCTTTTCTCTACTAGATAAAAAAGGATTGTAACTAATAGTTATGCTTCACATTATAAGATAAATGAACATCAAATGTAGCTGGCACAATTTACAAAATATCATATCATAAGCATATTGTGTAGCTTCTATACGGGAAAATCATCATCTAATGCTCATTGTTTCACATAATCAATTTTAACAGATAGAAATTATTATTGTGAAAAGATATTTACAAATATTTACCTTTGAGGATTCAGAAGTATTATTGCAAAACATTTTCAAACTATAGCATCAATACAAAAATGAAGAAACCGATTTGTGTTTCAGATGTATTTTACAAATATTAGAATCATCATAAGTATTAAAAAAATCAGTTCATCAAAAACATGAACAAGTAAAGATAAAAAAGAAGGATCTCCAAACATAAAGAAATATAAAAATTGGGAGTTCAAATATTTGGCCAATCATAACTTCATCAAGAAATAAAATTTAGAGCTACAATTTGTAGCATTATATCCAACAAGAATTCTAGAAGTGAAGTAGATTATAACAAAAACTACACCCGAGTTATATTTCTTACTCGAAGCTAAAGGATGCAAGGTCAGATCTACAAAAAGAACGATATGTTGGATACTTTCATGAGACCAAAATAATAAAAGACAACTGAAGAAGTTATCAGCGTTTCACAGATTGAGAAAGCAAAAAAACCCAGAAAACAATGAAATGGCATATTTTTAGTTCACCTAGCAATAGGAAAATATAGCGAAAACAAAAATTCTACTTCCAGGAACACTTCAAGAAAGGTATTTTTGCAGAAACAAGAAGTAAACTAGCATAATCAAATCATAATAAATTGTGCTATTAGTGCTAAAGAAGAACCAAATTTTTGTTACTTAGGAGAGGATCTCAACAATAAAATGGAAGTAAATGATCTCATACAGTGTAAAAATCTAGCCAAGGAAAACATTTCTATTCACATGTTATGAAGCTCAATGTATCAATTTTTAGGTGGTGAGGATATAAGTCTTGCATATATACAGAAATGGTTCTCCATTACTGGTATGAAAGAGATGAGTTTCAAAAAAATAGATAAGTAAATCACATCAAACTATCCAGAAGTGGAATTGACATACCTAGAAATGTACAGGTCAGAGAGAACTACCCAAAAATCAAGTTACCCAAGTCATAAAATCAACAAGAATGAAATAATGCACAAATTACAGATCAAAGAAGCTCTATTTCTCACTAGGGACAAATGAATGCTCAAAATATTTTAAATATAGTGATGAATATCAAGAGACTTACCCTTTTGTAGAAAATAAATAAGATCATCAGTTTTTGGGTTAATTTCAAATCATCGTATCACGAACTCAAATTAGTTCAAAATTTAAGGCCTAATAAAATTAAACTCAAATATTATTTTTGACCAAAATGATGACATACTCTCATGAGAGAAATTGAGAGCATGATTCAAAGCTAGTAATGACGTCTAACCAGTAGTTGAAAGAACAAAAATCAAGCTAATGGAGTTCTGAGAAGAATAGGCTCGATATTAAAAGTCATTCGAATAACAAGAGGGACGAAAAGTAAGAAAAGAAAAAGCAAAGTTCCAATCAATGATTGCGGCTACTAGAAACTCAGACAGAGTGCCTCAACACATAAAATGAAGAAATGTGAATACCCAAATCATATGAGCTAAGATTTATAGAAAAATGATCACCTAGATGAGAAAAACGAGCCATTTTGAATATTAAACAGCTGAAATCATATGCACAATAAGCTACAAAAAGCTTCGAAGGATTGATATAAAGCTTATAGAAGAAAAAGTGCTAAGAAATATGATTACTCATTATCTAAAAATATTGTTTTGTAGAGAGCTTGAGGAAAGAAAATTGAACTTACCATTTTCTTTCAGCTTGAACAAACCCTCAAAATAAATTTAGTGTAGTGTAAATAAAAACTACCTAGAACAAGTTTCAAAGTCGAAAACTATCACAAAACATAGAGAAAACAAAAATTACAAGGTTTTAGTGCCTTTCAGGTAAAATAATAGAAAGAACCGAGTAGTTATAGTTAAATAAATAGAATCTTACCTTTAACCATTCATGGTAGGTTACTATCTGATAGAGATTGAATAAGAGTAGAAATTAAAATAAGAATAGAGTGTTGAAAATAAAGGGAGGCACAAGAAGCTAGTACAATATAAATGTTGAGGATACATAGCAATGAAAAAATTGAAATCAAATCTCGTATCGACAACAACAACAAAAAAATTAGAGAAACCATATCTCATTCCTTCAACAATCAAGAGAAATTTCTAAAACCTTTAGAAAATGCAACGTAAAACAAAACCAAAGAGCTCAAATTCAAAATAACTGTGGCCACCTCTACCAATTTTTTCTCAGAAGCTCAAAGTAGAGTAAAAATGACGTAAAAATGCAGATACTCTGAGCCTCATGAGATGGTTTCACAGAGAAAACAAGCTCAAAATATTATCAATGATGGTGATGGAAAAAAGGGACAGGGCTTCACCACTCAAAACGAGCAAGCAGAATGATAAATGATAAGCTCGGTAAGCTTTTTAATTAGACCTAACTCATCTGAGTTAGCATCAATGACCATGATGGCCTTCGTAAAATATTAAATGATGTGGAGGTAAAACCTAATCCAACCCTCCAATCAAAGCAAAGGTTATGATCAACGGTTATAGATCCAAATGGTACAAAATATGAGTGGTCGGAATTCAGTCATGAAGATCAAAGGAAACTCAATCCCTAACTACATCAACTTCAACCATGGTTTAGAAAATCAATGACTGAGATCAAATTGTACAAAAATTAATGGATGAACAAGAAACCTACTAGATTGATTATCACGTTAGAACCTTAATCGAGAGGTCAGACAGATCTATTGTTGAGAATCAGACAGTATGTGGATCAATGACCAATGCCCATTTTAAATTATCAATGCAAATTCATAGTTACAGTGCAACCTTATTGCAGTTTTCAAAGCCACTAACAAAACATTTAAAGGGTGAGCCATCATGGACAGGAAGCCATCCCTATGTTTAAACAAAATCATTGCTTTAACCTGATAAAGGTCCAAACTATAGCACCAAATTCTGACATAGTTATAAAAAAGGTAAAGTTTACCTTATTTTATGAATGATTATTCAAAAGACCCAAACTATATTATATGACATGGTGGTCAACATATATGCACCAATGATTACTGAAAAGTTAAACTTTACCTTATCACCTTATTATTTTATGCAAGGGGTCTAATCAAAAGAGACCAAGAAAATATTACAAGGGTAAATTCTAATGAAGGTGGCCAAATAATTACCTTAAAATCCTCGAGTTTACCTTAAACTTGTTAAGAATCTCATGCTTATGGAGATAAATAAAAAAAACACATCAAGCACAAGAATAAAAATATTCCATACACATTGGAGAAGACTTTTACAACATGCAAGGGCTATTATTCGCCAAATTATTCATTGTATTATATTAAAAATAGATCATTCAACTACACTTGGACTGAAATTTATTTTTGTAACTAAGGCTATTAATTCCTCATTGTAATCAACATGTCTATTTTTATTTCTTTATTTATAATAAAGGGGTAAAATTAGCATGCATGGGCAAGTACAAATTTTATATTTATTTTAGGATGGGATGGGTGAATAATATTCCTATATATTGTGTGCAACAAGCATGAATTTTTGGACATAAGAATGCCAAAGAAATTTTCTACTAGTTTTTCCGCTTGAATGAGAACTGATTTCTACCCTTCTAATTATTTACACTGGTGTGTATCTCATTATTAATTCTTGTGAATGTTAATTCCTTGATTAATCATCTTACCTTGTTGCAAATCTAGTAATTTCTACATAGTATTAGTGTGCATGTTTATATTATTATTTTGTTGGAATTTATTCCCTCAATACATAGTATTTTGCCCTAATATTCTGTTTAAAACCATTGGTGTGTGCATCCAAAGTTCATTCTCAATTTGATTATGCATATGCTCAGTCAAAACACTCAACAAGTTTGGTGTATCACCCATTTCAATTTAAGTTACAACCATCTTTTTACCCTAAAAACCCCAAAACAATTAGTTTAGGATACAACAAAAAGGGACCGACCTTGATTCCAGAGACTCACCTCAACAATAGGTATACCCACAGACCTAAAGTGTTTCCATTATATCTATGAAAGTGAGAGATTCAATGGAAGCTTAGAATCCTTGCTCTAATCTCTCAACCAGGGTGTAATTTTGAAGGATAACATATTTTGGCAGGCCCGATGGGACCACAAATCAAATCTGCAGTGGATTACAACAATTTACAGTGGATTTTCATTGAAAGAAAGTCAATTTTAGAGCAGAAAGCTACATCAATTTATTATAAAGATAAAAATATTTATTTGGAGACACTGTAAGGCTGACTTTCAAACTACTATTTGTAGTATGTTCTATGCCTAAAATGACTACAAAATCATCAGTAAAAGGAACTCCCTCCTGATTTCATGTCTTTACCTTTGAATTCTACTGGAACAAGAAGAGTTGGCAATACCTTACCTTATAATAGGCCTTGTTTTGGCAACCCTCATCCTAATTTTCCCTCACCATGTATTAACCTTTTTGTTCAAATCCCAATTACTCCAATGGCTATTTAGCCAGCTAGAAATTTTGTGACTTTTTCTAATGCAGTCCTTTAGTAATTCAAGTTTATCATGATATACATGTTGCTTCCTTGAAAATTTTACCTTTATTA
The DNA here is from genome assembly GCA_019776745.2 of Taxus chinensis. NCBI lineage: Eukaryota > Viridiplantae > Streptophyta > Pinopsida > Cupressales > Taxaceae > Taxus > Taxus chinensis. Next base: position 142,942,641 of record CM034149.1, read on the forward strand.
ACTGGTGAAAATCATATTACTCCTATAGAGCACATTAAAGATGTTATATCCCTTTGTGTTGTCCATAATATAACTCATGAAGATGTAACCTTAAGACTTTTAACTACATCATGTAAAGGAAAAGCTTTGCAATGGTACAAAACCTTAGAAATAGGGAGCATAAGAACTCAGGCTGAGTTAGGAGAGAAGTTACTTGAGTAATTTCAAGACCATTATGATCATTTATCCCTCATATAACAACTGTATACAATAAAAAAATCTCCTCATGAATTTATGGCTAGTTTCGACATTCGATTTGCTAGAACTTGGGAAAGAATCCTAGCCACTATTAATCCTCAAGCTGATCATGTTCTCCTATATTATCTCAGAGCTTTAAATAGTGATAAATAGACCATGATTCAATCTATAGGAGGAGATGCTCTTCCAACATCTTATGATATTTCCTTTAAGGGTTAAAACAACCTTATTCAAGCTATAAAATTAGCTCCAAGGCCTTTAATGCCTCTAATAGAAGATATGTAACCTATTCCACAACATATTACCATTATAGAGCCTATTGTTTTAACTCCATCAGATGACGTGTTTAAGGATTTTCAAACTATTGAAAATAAGTTAACCTCAATTGAGAACAAATTAGCTCAGCTGAGAAGGCGTTATCAAGCTCCTTACTATTAAAATTAGTAGAATAGGCAGCCTTACTAGTAAAATTAGAACTATAGAAATCCATATCGGCAAAGGTAATTTGACCCAATGGCTCCTAGGTCATCAAGCACTCTTATTCGAGTTAATATGGTTTCATAAGAATGGTTTCAATCTTGTAATCAACCTCAGTTAAAGAATAATTGTCCAAATGCATTCCTGAATATAAGCCTTATTGCACAACCTCAACCTGAAGAATTGTTCATGCCTCAAATGGAGAGTGGAAAGAAAGATGCTCATAGTCAAAAACCACCAGAACAAAATCTAGTCATCTTTGGAGAATAAGATTTTATTGTAGTCATAACTAGGTCTCATGAAAAGGCTTGGGAAAAAGAAAAACAACAAAACAAGCTTGCTTTACCTACAGTCATTGATAAAACAACAAGTGTAGGACAAAAAATAGTAAACAACTCTATTGTTCCTCAAAAAATAACAAGTCGTTTAGCTCAAAAGGAGCAACAAAAGAAATTGCATCCTGATCCCAGAAAACTATTCACACGTCAGATTTCGAAAGATGTTGAAGCAAAGTAAGTTTTTGTTAAAGCTTATGCTAAAACTATAGAAGTTGTTTCAAAAATGGTTTCTTATTTTAATATTAATGATGTAATGAAAAAATATAATATTAATATTTCATTATGGGTATGCTCTAAGTATTCCATGACATCAAGAGTTACTTTCTCATGAGCTTGTTAAGCTTCAAATTTCATCAAAACTAGCAGAAAAGAAAGCTCAAAAAGAAGACATGGTTCTCGGAACAATGGAGAAAGACAACATGAAAGAGGTTAAGTGGATGGTTAAAAAGGTTTTAAATTCTCGTGATATCAAGAAACAAACACCTTTCTATTTATCTTTTATTATTGGAGATCATTTAGTTTATAATTACATGGTTGATAGTGGTGCAAGGAGTAGAATTATGCCAAAAGAAATTATAGAAAAATTGGACCTACAATATGAACCTACAGAGAATAGTGTGTTGCAGCTAGATGACACAAAAACCAACACAATTGGCATCATTAGAAAATTTGGAGGTAACCTTATATGCTTTCCCAAATGTTACTATCTTACAAGATGTTACTTTTGTAGATTTACCTCCCTACTTTTCCTTATGCTTATCAAGAGATTTTATGCAAAAGATAGGAGGTTATCTTTATTCAAATTGGTCAATTTTTTTCTTTACTATAAGGTATGGAACTAAAGTTACTATAAATTCAGATCCTCTTGCTAGAATTCATATTGAGCCTCATGCTTCAAATGCTTCAACAAATTATGCAGCTTTAGATCAATCTGATTTTGATGCTACAACACATGTTTCTGCACTAGATGGTGTTTCTAATCTATTTATGGATGGAAAAAATCAAGAATGACATGTTTATGATCCTTTCAAAGATGGAGAGGAATATTTGTTTGCCATTTATTTCTTACATGAAGAAAATGCACCAATCCCCTTGCTATCCAAAATAGAAAAAACAACAGAAGGGTTATGGAAGATTCATTTCAATGGAGCCAAGAATAAGAAAGGACAATGTGCAAGTTTGATGCTCACTTCTCCTAGAGACTAAAGGTATTTTTCAGCTCTTAGTTTGCAATTTTCATGAACTTATAACGTAGTTGAATACAAAGCATTAATTCATGGCTTACAATGGGCCAGAAAAAGAGGTATCAACACCTTGTAATTTTTTGGTGGTTCGTATTAGTTATTAATCAAGTGAAAAAATTTAATGTGTGTAAGAATTCGTTACTGAAATATTACAAACATAGATTTTCATAATTAATGGAGGTTTTTGATGCTATTAACATGTGATTTGTTTTAAGATATGAAAACAAACATGTAAAAAGAATTGTAGTAGTTGGTATTAGATTTGATGTGCTAGAATAGATTGAAGACAAAAAAGTACAACCACATAGAAATCTGATTATAGGACCTTCAGTACCTGATAACGAAGAAAACTGGCTAGTTTTTTTATGACGATGAACAAATCTGCATATTTTTATAGCAATAAGTTGAATTTTTTACAGTAAATCAAGAAAAATTATGGCACTCGTATGGTGATAAGATTGTTCAATTAAAGATAGAGAAGTTGTCTTAAGGACTAGTCACACTAGAATATATCTTCAGTTCTAATGATTAGTTCAAAAAGCACAAAGGTAAGATTTCTAATCATGAAGATAACTATGAGGAGATCTTAGTGGATGATGAAAAGAAACTTTTTATTAGAAAAGTATGTTCCTCAGTTGAAAAATAGTCATTTATCAATTTATGTAAAGAGTTCAGAGATGTTTTTACTTGGCAATACCAAGATCTAAGAGGTTTTGATCCCAGTTTAGCTAAATATACAATAGAGTTACAACCAGATTCTAAGCGAGTTAGGCCAAAACAAAGGCCTATAAACCCAAATATTGAGCCATTGATGAGAAAAGAGTTTTCCAAACTGATCGAATCAAGTATTATCTTTCCATTTAAACATTCAAGTTAGGTAGCTAATTTTGTTCCTGTTTGAAAAAAGAATGGAGAAATTAGGCTATGTGTGGATTTTAGAGATCTTAATAAAGCTTCATTAAAAGATCATTATCCATTACCGAACATGGATCAGATTTTCAGAATAGTTTCAGGTTCATACAGGTTGTCCCTTTTGGATGGCTATAGCGGATAAAATCATATTCTTATTGTGAAGAAGATAGATACAAAACAACATTGACCACAAAGTGGCGTACTTCTTCTTACAAAAGAATGCTTGTTGGAATTTCCAATGCCATTGCAACATTTCAACAAGCAATGGAAATGGATTTTGATAGCTTATTACAAAAATGAATATTGGTTTACTTAGATTATGTCACCATTTTTAAAAAGAATTTAAGGAAAACTGTTTAGCTTTGTAGACAGTTTGGAATATCATTTAATCTTAAAAAATCTATATTTTCAGTACATCAAGGTAAATTACTTAGTAATATTGTTTCTAGACAAGTTTTAGCTATTGATCTATTAAAAATTAAAGCTATTTCCAAGCTATCCTTGCGTCATCATAAGAAATCACTGCAAAGTTTTCTTAGAAAAATCAACTTTGTTAAAAGATTTTTTCTAGATTTTGCAGCATTAGTTAAGCTATTAAAATCCATGTTAAAGAAAGATAGGACATTATCTTTGACCAATAAAGGAAGAAAAGGATTTGAGGCCATCAAGTCAGCTATTTAAAAATCTCCTACTCTTACAAATCCATATTTTGATAAGGATTTTACAATGTATGCAATTACAGGAGTTGAGACTATTTCAGCCATATTAAATTAGGTTAATGATGAAAACGCTGAGTAACCAATTACTTTTTTTGGAAAAAGTTTGCATGATTACGAGACAAGGTACACTTTTCTCTAAAACAAGTACTTTTAGTAGTTAGAGGATTAACTAACTTCAAGTACATGCTTTCTAATAATGAGATACATGTCTTAGTCTCTCATCTAAGTGTTAAAGCATTCTTGTTGAACAAAGAACTGAATGAGAAGAGAACACACCAGATTATGAAGGTTATGGAGTATGATTTTGACATTCATGTTGCGAAAAAAGTTTGGGAAAAGGTTTGTTTGAAATGTAATCGCTAATATGGAAAAACAGTAGAATGTAGAATTAGAAAATTCAACAGAACATGTTGAAACTACGTATCAGCAGTCACAAATCTTGTTACAACCTAGAAATCAACAACGAAAACTTAGTCAATAAGTTCTAGAATCAATATGGATGATGAATTTGTTTAACTACTTGCAGCACGATACTTATCCAGAAGGTATGGACAAGAATAAGTGAAGATATTTCAGGTTATAATTTCTACCTTATGTTTTCATTGATGTTGTATTGTTTAAAAGAGATATAAGTGGAATTTTCCTACATGTATTGATTATGATAGAATTCAAGAGCTATTATCTAAATTTCACGAAGGACCTACAGGAGGTCACTTTTCAGCACATACTATAACCTTAAAAATTATGAAAGATGGTTACTATTGGCCCAACATATTTAAGGACTGCTTCGAGTGGATTAGAAAGTGTAAGAAGAGTTTTTTCTTTCTTTAGAAAAGAACATTTAGCTTTGCTTCCCCTGTAGCCTATTTCAGTAAATCACCCATTCATGCAGTGGGGTCTTAACTTCATTGGCATGATAAACCCACCTTTGTCACAAGGACACAAGTGGATCTTGACTGCTACAAATTACTTTATATGTTGGACTGAAGCAATAGCTCTGAAGGAACCTAACGAGACTTCAATCCTATCATTCTACAAAGGAATAGTTTTGACATTTGGTGTTCCAGTAATTATCGTTTCAGATAATGGTTTAGATTTTCTTAGTGTAAAGGTAAAAGATTGGGCTATAAGGATGGAATTTATTTAATTACTTCATCTAATTATTACCCAAGACGTAATAGATTATCTGAAAGTACTAACAATTTTTTTTTGAGGATTATCAAAAGAACACTCAAGGACAACCAAAGAGCTTTGGCATCTGATTTTAAATTCAGCACTTTGGGATGATAGAGCGACTCCTAAAAGATTAATTGGCAATTCACTAGTACAAAATTGTATATGAATGAGAGGCAAGAATGTCCTATCTTAGTTGAGTTTACCACATTAGATTTACTACATCAAATGGAACTACTTGAGAATGAACCATTGTAGGTTTGTTACTTAGAATTAATGGAGTTGTAAGAGTTAATATATCAAGCTCATATGTAACATGGAAAAGAATCAAAAATAGATCAAGAAAACATTCAATAAGAAGACCTATGTTCAGAGTCTTGAATGAAGGATACATTGTGTTAAAATGAGATGATCAATCATGCAAAAACTAGGAAACCACACAGAAGTTTGATATAATCTGGGAGTGGTCCTTATATGATTTCACCTTGCAAAGAACACAATGCATTTCAAATTTCAAGGCTGAATGGAGAGGTAGTTCCCATTCATGTGAATGATACATGTTCTTACAAAGTGTTATTGAAAATCCTACAGTGTTTTGTTAGAGTAGGATTTCCCTTTCAATAAGTGTAGTTCATACACATTGCAATGTTTTTCAATTCAATAATTGTACTCATGCACGTGACCTGGTTCACCAGATCCTTTCCCAATTTTAGTTTATTTTTTGGAAAAGGTAGTTTTGGTTATATGCTTTTACTCCATGCCCAATGGACAAGAACAAGGCACTAGTCTACAATCTAGCAGACAATGTTTCTCGCATGTCACCAGAAATGTTGATAATTTTTACACTTGTGTAAAAATGGACAACTCAAAAATTTGTTTACAATGGAAGGCATTGATGAAATGGACCTAACTAGGGGGAGGAATTACATTTTTATTGTGTTTTCAGTTGTATAAATTGATTAACTACATGTAATTTGTATCTATGTTGGTTGTTACAAAATGTAACACCTCACATAGAATTCTATTCCATGTTCTTCATCAGCAAGGAAACACAGAATCCCTAAACGAATAATGCATTGCCTTGATGAAGGTGGGAATCACAGTTTAGGTGAAATGTTAAATCCAGGAACAACAAATAGAGTTACAGTTTACATGAAAGAGAGTTCATTATTAAGTTACAGGTACATCAAAACTCATTACTTTTGCATGTTTAAATACATTTAATTATTTTATTGAGTTGTTTATTTCATTATACAATCAATATCCATCATAAAAGATGAATGCAGAAAGAAGTATAAAACTCAGTTACAAAAATTAATGTTATTTATTCATGAAGAAATTCAATGTTTCCCACACAATCCATGGGATGTAACCCATAACTACTGAAGAAAGAAGTACATGTGCATAAAGTTAAAAGTAAAAGAGTATAGAAGAAACCCATCATTGCCTTGGGTTCTCTTCTAATCTTATTATCTTCATTTCCATCTCCATCTTTCATCCAACTCTCCCGGCAGCCACAATGTACCTAAAAAATAAAAGAAAAATGACATCAATATTGAGCTCAGGGTTTGATCTGTACTCATGTACTATCTAACTACATGAAAATGGATTTCTAAATATTAGAAGCATAAAGTACATCAGAGATAGATGCATATTTGATAAAGCAATATCTACAATAGCACATATGATTCCGTAAATCATTACAGAAGAAGAAAGAGAAAAGAAAAACTATGGAACATAAGAGAGGCCAAAAAGCCTAATTATTTTCTAACTATTTTCTTAAGTGTGTAGGTACAGGTAGCAGATGAAGAAAGAAAAAATATTTTGCATAAATGATTACTGTACTAAAATAAATACATTGAAGGAATCTAGATGGTCAAGTTTATAAGTTGTTCTAGGAAAAAGGAAAATCTCAAGTATAAAATATCACTTTCAATCAAATGTACAGTCAAGTATAAGGTACATAATGAGTATCAGAATCTATAAACAAGTATTCAAATAAAGTATGATTCATGGAAAGAAGGCATTGGAATACTGCAATCAGAAGTGAAAAGTAGAATACAAGTAACAGTTATCTTGTTTTCAAAACAAAGTCTTCGCTCAAAGAATAAAATAAGAAAGGGTATCTTCCATTTTTCATTAACAAACCTCTACAAGAACCCATGAAGAGGATAGTTACAGGAGATACCAAAAAATGAGAAAAATCTATGGATTTAGATGAAGAAAAGAATAAGTTTAAGAATAACACTGAAAATAGATGATCTTCTACAAGTCACCTAATAAATTCCAAATAGAATGCATTACTTCATTTCAGAATATGATCTTTTCATCAAATCAAAGATCAGAAAGAGATCAAATATGTGCAACAAGTAATATTTCATATCTACAGTCCCTTAGAGAAAATTGTAGAGATTTCAGAAGAAGGGAATATGCATCAATAGACCAACTTTCCAATAATTGAGGAAAAATTTACAAGTTCGGAAGGGTCATTTTTCAGAGCTAATGATGGTATTCTAAAGTTCTCAAATCCAAAGAAACAAATTTTTAGATAATTCATCAAGAACAAGCTACAAGAAACCAAATCTACAAGTCTTTCATAAGATATGAATCCTATAAATGCAAATGAAGCTACTACTACTTCCTCAACTGTAGTTTTAGCATGATTCAAATAAAATTTTCTCTACCAGATAAAAGAGGAAGAAACTGATAGTTATGCTTCACAGTTGTAAGATCATGAACATTAAATGCAAAGGTACAATTTACAAAATATCATCAAGCGAAATTGTGTACATTCTATATAGGAAAATCATCAACTAAACATTGTTTCACATAATCAAAGTTTTAACAGATCAAAATTATTATTGTGAAAAGAGGGATTTAAAATCTTGAACTTCAGGTTTAAAATTATCATTGCAAATACTTTTCAAATTATAGCATCAATACAAAAATAAAAAACGATTTGAGTTCCAGATGAATTTTATGAAATGATTAGCATTATCATAAGTATATAAAAACTCAGTGCATCAAAAAAATGAGTCAAGTTAATGATCAAAAAAAGTTGATCTCTAAACAAAAATAAATATCACAAATTGGATTTATGAAATATTTAAACAATCATAGCTTCACAAGAATGAAAATCTAGAGCTACATTGGGATTAGCTTCCATTATATCCATCAAGAATTCTTTGAAGTAGATTATAACAAAAATTACAGAGTTAGATTGTTTACTGGGAATGATCCAAAGGATGAAAGGTTAGATCTAAACAAAGAATGAATTATGTTTATTACTTTCATGAGCCTAAAGAATGAAATACATCAAAACTTGAATAAGTGGTCAGAATTTCAAATACAGATTGAGAAAGAAACAAACCTTTTTAACAAAGAAATGACATATTTTCAGTTCACCTAGCAACAGGAAAATATAGAGAAAACAAGTATTCTACTTGCAGGAACACTTCAAGAAAGGTATTTTCACATAACCAAGAAATTAACTAGTATAATCAAATCATAATCAACTTGTGCATAAGTGCTAAAGCATAGAATCATTTTCGATTACTTAGGTAGGATATCTGAAATAAAATGGAACATTATAGAAGTATGGTAAAAGTATTGTGGAATTCAATTATCTCATATAGTGTAAAAATCCAACCTATGAAAATAAATTTATTTGCATGTTATAAAGCTCAACGTATCAATTTTTAGGTGGCAAAGATCTAAAACTTGCATATATACAGAAATGGTTTTCCATTACTAGTAAGAAAGAGATGAGTTTCGAAGAAAGTAATAGATACCCAGTAAATCACAGTTTCAAACTTATCCAGAAGTGGAATGGTCACACCCAGAAACTGTATAGGTCAGAGAGAACTACCAAAGAAAAATGATTTATGTCTTAAAGTCATGGAGTCAATAAGAATGAAATAATGCACATCATTTAAGATCAAAGAAGCTCTATTTCACACTAGAGACAAATGAATGCTCAATATCTTTTAAAGACAGTGATGGATATCAAGAGACTTAGTGCCATTTCATACAAAGTGAATGTAGAGCAATTTGAAATGTTAGTTTCAAATCACCAAATCATGAACTCAAATTGGTAAAAAATGTAAGGCCCAGATGAAAAAAAACGAGATCTCAACTTTGACCATTAAATGATGACATACTCACAAAAAAATTGGGAGCTTGATTCAGATCTAGTAATCAAAATTCCTAAGAAATATAGGTAAATGCACAAAAACAAATTAATGGAGCTCCAAAATAGAACCATCAAATATTCAAATTCATTCGAGTAGAAAGAGGGAAGACAAGTAACTAAAAGTAAAAGTAATTTCGTTTTTGCAAGAGATGACCAATCAAAGATTGAACATTCATTATGGCACCCATAGAAACTGGGATTCAAAGTACCTCAACACAACAAATGAAGAAATGTGAATACCTAAATCAAATGATCTTAGATTTGTAGAAAAATAAGCCATTTCAAATATTAAAGAGCGTAAAATGAATGCAAAACAAGCTACAACATAACTTCAAAGGATTGATATAAATATTACAGAAGCAAAAGTGCCAAGAAATATGAATAATCATTATATCAAAATATAGTTTTAAATGCATAATGGAATAAAGAAGATGCATGAAAATTGCCATTATATTAGGCTCCAACAAGAAACCATCAAGTATCATCAAGCATAGTTATAATATCAACGACCGAATTTTTCAGTAATTCATTAGTTACAGAGTAAAACAAAAGTATTTTCAGTGTCTTTGACAACAGAGAACATTGACAAGAACTACAACAACCATTACAGTTCAAATGCAAATAGAATTTCATCTTTAATAAATGCTCAATAGAAGGAAAGGCCATGCTAGATAGAGCAAAATAACAAGTAGAAATGACATAAAAGACTGAAATGCTATCTTTGAATACATATCTCACAATGAGCTAGAAAAATCATAAAATTTGAGGATATGCACTTTAAGTTCAAAAAAATGAAAAATTGAAGCTACGTATGCATACAAAAATAACCATAGAAAATCAAGAATCACAAATCCCATTCATTGTATATGATGTAGAGAAATGAAAAACATTCAGAATGATATAGATAAAACAATTTGTAACCAAAAGCTCGCTAATCAAACAACAATGGCATTAACACTTTTACTAAAGCTTGAAACAGAAGAAAAAAAAACCATAAAAATGTATGATACCCTCATTCAGGAATAATACAGAAATATCTTGAAATATCATCAATGGTGGTGAGCCGAAAAAATGGTCAGGGCTTCACCACTCGAAATGAGTAAAAAAATGAGAAAATGATAAGCTCCACAAGCTTTTTAATCAGACCTAAATCATCTGAGTTAGCATCAACAACCACGATGCCTTTGTACAAGATCAAACGATGTGGAGGAAAAACCGAATCCAACCACCATGAGTTAGAGAAAAGTTTATGATCAATGGTTACAGATGCAAATGGCATAGAAGATCAATGGCCAAATTCAATCACTAAGATCAAAGAAAAACTCAAGCCCTAACAACGTCAAACTTCAACCATGGTTCATAAAATCAATGACTGAGATCAAATTGTACACAAATTGATGGATGATCAAGCATTGACCACATTAATTGCAAAAATTCAGAACCCTAACCGAGGGTCATAGGATCAACGGTGAAGATTCAAGTAGACATACAGATCAATAACAAATGCAATTTCAAATAAAGTAATTCAAACCCAGAGTTAAATGAACTTCACTGAAGTTAAACAGATGCCACCGACATAATCATTCAAAGGGTGAGTCATCATGGAGAGGGGGCAACCCCATTATAAACAAAATCATTTGCTTTGACCTTTGACTAAGATTCAAAAACTATAGTGCCAAATGCCGACATAATTATTAGCAAAAAGGTAAGCCATTTACCTTATCTTATGAATGATTATTCAAAAAATGTCGAACTAATTATATGACATTATTATGTTAATACAAGAAAGGTAAACTTTATCTTACAATATATGAAATGAGTTCTAATCCAAAATTATGACCAAGCAAATAATGTAAGGATCAAGTCAAATAACCAAATAAGTCTATGGTGGTCATACTCTAAATGCCATGATTACCTTAAAATCCTGATGTTACCTTAAAATTGTTAAGTAACATCATGCTCATGGAGATAAATTAAAAGATCCAGATGTATCTTTTGCATGTGAATTACAGAAAGGAAGCACAAGTGGAAACTTTCATGCAGATAAAGAATGTACCAACATTAACAATTGTCACATCAGTGCATAGAAGACAAGAGGGATTATCTTATGATGAGATTAAGATAAAGTTTGGTATCCGGATGCATAATATGTCAACATCATAAAGCCTGCAAAGTTTCCCACATTATTGGGTGAATATTTTTGCAAAGTGTTAAAAAAAAAGAATTATTTTTACTCACACAGGAAGATTAATTTTTGCATGTGCATCCAAGGGGGCAGAATTAAATAATGCTAAAAATATCATTGCAAGTGGATCAGGTTGCAAGTGTCACATCAAGCAGAAGAAGAAAAATATTGCATGCAAACTGGAGAAGACTTACACAAAAGAAAGGGCTATTATTAGCCAAATTATTCATCCAATTTTATTAAAAATAGATCAGTCAACTGCACTTGGATTGAAATTTATTTTTGTAACTAAGGCTATTAATGCCTCATTGTAATCAACATGTCTATTTTTATTCCTTTATTTATTCATGATAAAGGGGTAAAATTAGCATGCATGGGCGAGTACAAATTTTAGCATATTTTTAGGATGGGATGGGTGAATAATCTTGCTATATATTGTGTGCAATTGCAAGGCACAAAGAGGATTTTTTGGAAATAGGAGTGCTGAAGTAATTTTTACCAGTTTTTTCCCTTGAATGAGAATTGATTTCTGCCTTTCCAATTATTTACAGTGGTGTGTATATCTTTATTAATTCTTGTGAATGTTCAATTCCTTGATTAATCATCTTACCTTGCAGCAAATCTGGTAATTTTTGCATAATATTAATGTACATGTTTATCTTAATTTATTGTTGTGATTTACTCCCTCAATACAAAAATTATTTTTCCTTAATATTTTGCTAAAAACCATTGGTTCGTGCATTCAAAATTCATTCTCAATTTTATTTTGCATATTCTTAGTCAAATCCCTCAACAAGTTTGGTGTATCACCTTTTTTTCAATTTAAGTTAGAGTCATCTTTTTTTACCCTCAAAACTCCAAAAAATTAGTTAAGGATACATCAATAAGGAACCGACCTTGATATTGGTGACTCGCATCAACAATAGGTATACCCAAAGACTTGAGGTGTTTCCATTGTATCTATGAGAGTGAGAGAATCAAAGAAAGCTTAGAACCCTTGCTATCATCTCTCAACCAGGGTGTGTCCCCATTATGAGAGGAACTTATAAAAAATTTAAAATATCCACCAATACTTATATGGTGACCATCTCTCTTGAACTTTCTTCATATGAATGGCAAGGAAAAAATGCATTCTTACGGAGTATTTTCAGTTGAGGTATGACTTGGGTGAAAGGGAAACCCTATAAGTTCAAAATTTTGTTCTAAATTTTTCTCTCATATCATCATATGGGTTGATGAAAATAGTTAAGAATTCTTCATTCAATATCCTACCTTCACCTATCTCAATGTTGGAAGGTATTTTTTCTCACATTTCACTAGTCACCATGTTTCCCAAGTAAAAGGATCTTCATGGATGCATTTTGTAGGAGATTGTTTCAATTTCTCATCATGTGCAAGAGGGTCAAAAATACATGGGTTTGTTTCATGTATTATATGGATTGTTTCAAGTGAAATATGGCATTATTCATTGATATCACTGGTCCATTCATCAAGTGCTTCTCACCTATTCTCCCAGTGTACCTTACAGGGCTATGGAAATTCATCATTCTAGGAGGATTATTAACTCATATAACTTATTATTTCAGATAATGACAAATTTAGTGTCCATAAAACCCCAAAACACATCATACTATCACTATTGATTTATTGTACATGATGTTATTCAGACCAAATAATTCATAAATCTCATCACATCATGGTAATTGAGTTCATATGACTAAAATAGGGTAAAATACCTCTCTCCTTGAGCCAATGTGTGGATGATGTTTAGGAAGTTTCGAAGCATGTATACATTAATTTAAGATACTAGAAAAGACTCTAATATTTTGATAAAATCCTATTATGAATCTTTGTTCTACCATGACGCTTAATCCTAGAAATGTATTGTGAGATGTTTTGGTGTTCCCATCTATAAATTTATTTTTTATGATGAGAATGGTTTTTAAACCTTCAACAAAGAGGAACAAAGAAACTAAATTTTTTATTTTTTCATAAAAGTTTCCTTAAAGTATATCTGTCACATTCTATACAATCATGTGCAAGTCTCTATTTGGGTTAAAATAAGTGAAATCGCTTGTATTTGGTAGTATACAAGAAGACCATCATACGTATCATTAGTTTAGTGTGAATTCAGTAAATTGAGTGAAATCATTATTAGTTTGGGAGTATTCATAATGTTATGTCCCATATCCTATTTTCCTATTCATAAATGAGTATTTATTATTTTCTTCTAAAGGGAAAAATCTAATGAGGCTTGGATTTTAATCTTCTTGACATTGATGATGATAATTTTATAGTACACTCTTATTTACTATCTCCCTCTTACAACTTTCATAAAATTTCATTTTTACAATGCACATAATTATTTCAATGTTGTCTTTTCCATATGTGAATTTATTTTAATGGTGTCTTGGAAACATTACAAATGGATATGTGAAAATTATTTCTCTTAATGTTAATGTAGATTTGATTTCTTATGAAGTATGTGGAACTTCAATTAACCTTCCTAATCCTACAGTAAGGTGACAATGCAACTAATTTTCTGAGCATAAATCTTAATGAAAGACCTAAGTTTCTTTCTCCATAGAAAGCAAATTAATGTGTGGAATATTTTGAACATTTTCATCTACTCCTACACTAAAGTTTTTTTGGTTATAAACATATCAATTTGATGCACTATTTTAGCTTCAAAATCACAAAGTTACCTCTTATTCTTCTATTGAACATATGAAGATATTATGGGGTTCTTAGATAAATCATCATCTTGCCCAAAATTTATTATTTCTAATCTCTATTATAATGCTCAAAGGATTATATACATGCAAACATGGGAACTAGGGTCAGTCCCTTACATTTTTTATTGTGAGGATATCTCAAGTGTGCCTCTTAAATATGCATGTCATAAGATTGTAAAGTAGGTACTCATCCATAATATTATTTTACCATATCAAAAGATCAAATTAGGGATTCAACTCTGTGCACATGAGAAAATTCATGAGTCCATATATTCGATCAATTATTTCTAGCTTTAGGAGTTGTGAGGTTTGTAAATTCTAATTTTGATACATCTAACACTCCTAAAAATCTCAGTAAACAATCCAAAAGACCCCAAAACATAATAAATGACTTGAATATTTCCCAATATAAACATTTCTTGTAGAATTTAAACCCTAAAAGCTTCACGTTGAATACTGAAATCCTGAAAAATACATTTGTATTGACCCTGGATTAGATAATAGAAAACTATCTCCTAAACTATGACTCGTGGATGTTGGAAGGACAATGGATTTAGAATGGTGGTGAATCAGTCCTACCAAACTTTTATTTTATTTTCCAAAAGATACATTCATCATAGAAACCATTCATTTAATCATCCATGAACCATGTGTGAACTTATTATGTGTATTAGACATTCAAAAGTACAAGAATAAAAAAAGAGAACACATAATACCATATATATGTGGGAAAAGATAAATGGGAAGAAAATACATTGAAATCATATCTTATATTACACAAAGTGAAGACTTGAAATAATATTACACATCATATCATAATTTTTACTGAAACACCCACTTCACAAGGAGTACCCACCCCTAAACCTTTAATGATATGACTCAAAACAAAGGAATACTATGAATACTAAACATCATAATAAATTTAATTAAATATGTTCAACACATAGCTGATTGTGATCCAATTTCAGCTCAAAAATACATCATACATGTTATGTCAGAAAAGCAGCACCCTTGGATTCGCACATTACAAAACCCTACTTTTGACTAACATGGAATTGTATTAAGGTATGGGACCTTTGCGATTGAGACAAACCTCCAGAGAAGGTTGGTTCCTGACCTATTATAATGCTAACCTACTCCTAAAATATCGATTCCGAGGGACCAGAGAGAGAGAAATTCATAATTGTAAGTCCTAAACTAAAGGAGGTGATAACACCAAAACAAGACAAAAGAGATTCCTAGTAAGTGAAAGTATAGGGAAATGGGGAATAAGAGGGAAGATAAAATTCTACACTCCCAAAACACATTCAAAACTCCAATTTCATTGAGCAAAACAAATTTAAACCATGTAAAGTAATACCATATGCACAATATACCTACAAAATCTAATAGAAGGAAAGAAACAAAATATAAATCAAGTTAGGGAAAGAAGAGCCACAAAAAACTAATTTTATTTCTTAAAATGATGCAAAATCTATTAAAATATAGGCACAAGGAAAATGTCCTTCAAAAAATGCATAAATGTTAGGACTCCAACTCAGAAAAGTGTTGGAACAATTTTGGTAGACTTCCTTTACAATTTCAAAATATCCCCCTCTAAATGAGGGGATTTTACATATATAGAGAAAAGGAGCTACCAATCAACATCCTTCATTAAATTCCTATACATAGGTATGGACATCCATCATGATTTAATTTTCAATGGTACTTTTCTTGCACGGTGACTATGGGTTCCATACCTTATTAATCTGGTTGTTGAGATACCTTGTATGGTATTATTAATGTCAGGCCATATGTGCAACTAT
Source organism: Taxus chinensis (assembly GCA_019776745.2). Lineage (NCBI taxonomy): Eukaryota > Viridiplantae > Streptophyta > Pinopsida > Cupressales > Taxaceae > Taxus > Taxus chinensis. The sequence continues at coordinate 142,958,658 of CM034149.1, forward strand.
TTATTATCACCCCACAGAAACCACTAGCTAATGCACAACAAGAAGGAAAGAATTGCGAATGACGACGAAAATAATTTTCGTACAACAAGAAGAAATGTTTTCGCATGAAAGTGAGGGGAGGTTTATGCGTGACAAGAGGAGAAGTTGACACATGACAAGAAGAAAACATTGACATATGATAAGAAGCATGGTTGACGTGTAACACGAAGAGGACAATGACACATGACAGGAATCATGGTTAATGCTTGACAAGAAGAAAGGATTTACGTGTGATAGGAATCATTGTTGACGTGTGATAGGAAGAGGGAATCGATGCGTGACAGGAAGTTGTGGTTGACATGTGCCAATAGGAAGAATCAGTTGATGCATGACAACAAAAATAATTTGACATGTGTTAATAAGGTGTGTTTGATATGTGACAGGAAGAAGCAGTTGATGTACATAAACAAGGTGTGGTTGTTGCACAACAGAAGAAAGAAGTTGACATGTATCAACAAGGTGTGGTTGTCAGACGACAGGAGGAAGTTGTTGATGGGTTTCAACAAGGTGTGGTTTTTGTGCGATAATAATTTGATAATCCCTACATTTTTCTATTTTTACCATTATTGAAAATTCTACTTCAAACCTTCACTTCAGCGAGCTTGATCAATGCCCAAACCTGGAGGTTGATCCATTTTGCAAGGGGGTGTAAAAATGGATAACAATACCCTCTTTAAACTTTTGTCTTCTTCAACTACCTCAAATTTTTCCTCTTATGGATGATTAGGTCAATTTCATTTACACATTTGGTTATTTATCTTCTTTAGTCATTAAACACTCTTATAATATCTTTCCATAACCCATATAAACTCATCATTAACCTCCTTTACGTCACACATTTTCTCTCTTACTAAACTAGTCACAATAAGAAAATATAACATGCTTTATAAACATGACATACCTCTAAAACACCCCTAGGTCATTCATTAAAAATTAATTCAGTCATCCCACCTAAAAAAAATAACAATAACATCATATAAATAATATAAAATGACCCACATAGGTTGACAAGGGTAAAGACATCTCTAACAAGCACTAGATACCTAGACAAACCAAAAATGCACTATCCAAGCTCTAATTAATGCTCAATCACATCTAATGTATTAAAAACAATTTTTCATAGCTACATCATCTTAACACCTCTTAGCACCATCCTATAAAATCCTTCAACAAGCCCAATAGCCTTTGTGTCAGCTCCAAACATCATGAAGTATACCAAGAAGCAAGGAAACCCCATAAGTTCTTCAAGCACCTAGACATCAGTACCACAAAAAGGTTTAGTTCACATATTATGTTCATCATGACTCAACTCATAACAAATGGAAATTTAGATGAATTTTCTTCCTATAAAAACTCACGTATTCATCTCACTCATAGTGTAATACCTCCAAACTTCTCAAACTTTGAACTGCTACAAACAAATTAAAGACCCCAAAACTATGTCTTCGAAACATAGATTTTTCTCATATTAAAGAACCTCATAAAAAAAAACCATATTCAATTTTTAAGATATTTAAATCTAATTTCCATAACAACTCACTTTATCATCCAAATTATAGTGGAAGGCCTTCAACCAAGCCAATCTCTGAAACTTCTCTTTCATGCTTCTATGGCTCAAGACCTAGTATTGAGAGAAACTTGATCCAACACCTCCAATGTCACTTCCAAGCTCAACCATCACCTTCAAAATATCAAGGTAACTTATAACAACATGTAAAATCACTAAGAATCATATGTCACATGAACAAAACTGATCCAACACAATTGTTTCAGTCACATTCTTGAGCAAGCCAACTAGGGCTTACTAGACCATTAGGTATTAAATTGAAAATCAGTTCACCATTAAAAAATAGATTTAAAATAGCATATAAGGTACTGAAATTCTATCCATGATCAAAAACCACAGCTACATAATGCAAAATGATAAAACTTAACTCAATCCACAAGACTAGCATTTTGGCCCTTAAGGCCAAAAAAGGTAGGTTTCCTTTGAGGTCCTATATATTTCATTTTATCCATTATACCTACATGAATATTTTAATGGTTATTTATAGAAACTCATAAGGATTCTGGGACAGTTTGGTTTTCATCCTAAAACCTCTGTCTCAACCCTGAAATAACAAAAACCCACAAAACTAGGGTTTTTTTCTCTCTTCCCAAAACAACTGGAACACCAAACCACCACAAAAATGAGATATGAGGATTCTTATACAACCGTAATACATCATTTTTTGTTGACAAGACATTTTGGAGACCAAACAATTCACTTATTCCAAGTCACTCTAGAAGGAGGGTTTTCTAGGGTTTCAAACAAACTTACCTTCTTAACGATTGTTCATAAAAACTTGGTGATCAAATAAATTCATTTATTTCTTGAAAACACTCTTACCTCAAATTATAATCATCCCTAAAAGCCTTTGTGTCCCATGAAATTTTTTTATGAGTAGGTGAGCAAAACAAATTGTTAATTCAAGATGATTTCTCCTTTTCTAGAACTCGATTTTACCAAAATAAACATAACTCACAATTTATTAAATATAATGACATGAAATTTTTCATAAAGCATCACGTCAAAATCCTATAGCTTAACAAAATCAAATATTTTCCCAAATGCTTTTGAATCTTTCTATCCACAATGACTTATATGTGTTTACTTCGCTTCTCTTCACTTTCTTACTTCCTAATGACCATGAAACACCAACAAACCTATGAGAAATTATATAAAACTAATCATACACATCATATAAAACATCATTTTACTCTTACCATGATTTATCATGAATTCCTTACTCCAAAAAAAATATCTCCAACTCATTCTTCTTGTGCTAAGACTAGGGCTATAATGACCTAACTCTAAACATTCAACTCATGAACTAACCATCATGACTCATTACAGACACATGTACACATCTTAAATTTCATAATAACTATTAATTACCTAATTATAACCTTTTACCAACTTATGAGGACTCATATTATGACCATACACACTAGACCATGGTCGAGAACACCATAGGACTTCACCAAACAAAGACACTACCAATCAAACTTCATGTTTGTCCTTAAATGACACCTCGTGGAGTCTAACATGAAATATACACACCCTTTTCCATAAATATCTTTGACATCAGTGACAACATTAAGACATAATGGCCAACAATGTCCCCATTTTTCATTGATAACAACCATCTTAGGAAACATTGACTGTAACCAATAAGACCAAACATATACAAGGCCTCTTTTTCATGTTTCTTATGCTACTCTCCCACTTTGAAATATATGAAAAATGATACAATGATGACTCAACATGAAAATTAAAACAAAACACAATGGAAACAATGCACAAATTCAACCTTACTTGCATACAAGCTCCCCCTTGGATTGTACTTTATCTCGTTCTCTTCAACAACAATAAAGGATTCATGGATCTGTTCAAACCAAGAAAATAAATCCCCATACAATAATAATATCAATATTTGTCTCCAATTCATGTTTTATATTACTTATAGGTCTCTATCATGCATGAAACAAAAAAATTATGCCTTCACAATATAGGACCATGAGCCATTAAAGGATTCATGGATCTGTTCAAACCAAGAAAATAAATCCCCATACACTAATAATATCCATATTTGGCTCCAATTCATGTTTTATATTACTTATAGGTCTCTATCATGCATGAAACAAAAAAAATATGCCTTCACAATATAGGACCATGAGCCATTAAACTCATCTTTAGTTTTATGTCAAAATTCTACAAGCAATGAGATTAATCACAACATTTGAATCATATTCTAGGAGCTCCCCCCATCATTATACAATCAAACACTAAATATCTATGCAAAAATAAGCCTTCATACCATGCATATATGTCATAGAAGAAATTAAACCCAAATGTCTCAATCCTGAAGCAATCATTCAGTGTTCTCTACCTTCTTTGTATGCAAACCAACTTGTTATGTGACTAACTCCCCCTATAACAATGCATACAATCAACCTTCAGTGTTTCCTTATAAGGACTTTTTGATACTTCATACACCTACTAGAAGCCTATTTATATCTCCCCTTGCTTCAAGAGAACTTCTCAAACCTATATGTCATTGTTATTATAGTCTATTATACCTTATAGTCTTAAAAAAGATCACCATTGCATGTCCTTAGCTTGAAAAACACAACTCACTTGATTGTCATAGTTTTTTTCAAATCATATTACCATTCGTATAGATTTCTAGATGCTTGATTACACTTGGATACTCCTTAACACATGAATTTTTGACTAAAATGTAGTGCAAAAATATACATACCTTTGAAAAACCTTGTACCAAAACTTCATAGAAAACTCAGACATTAAAGTTTTACAATTAGACATTTTCTAAAAATGTACCTCCTTTCTCATCCATAGATTAACTTTTTTTCTTTAATATATACAAATTTTAGACTCAAATCAAGTGTTCCAACAAACCATATGTGACACCTTTATCAACATATTTGACAATCTCTAGCCTTTGATAGATTTATATATATATCACAGATCTTATCACTTTATCCTTGTTATCATACCTTATCATCATTCTAGGATCTCATAACTTTGTCATATCTTCATGATTCAAACTCAAACTATCTTTTAACTAAAATAATCATGCAAAACACTATGAAGCTCCATGTACACTTTGTGGTAGTACATTCATTCCTATACATACTCATACATCTTTATCATCCATTAAATCTCCTAGATGGACACTCGAATATTCTTAGAGGACATGAAATAAATATCCAAATAACATCACTACAACATACCTTGACCCTTTAAACATCTTCATTGGATGAAATATATCCCCATCCATTCATGGATAGTGTCATGATATTTCAATAATTATTAAGCAATAACATGACTTCATACAACATCACATACCTGAGAATTCTATCATTGTTGAGAATTCATTTCACATTTATCCACTTGTAAGGTAAAAAAAATTATATAAATAGATTGTCAAAATTCATAAGAGTTTAAAATGCATTCTAACACACTAGGTTTAAGTTTTTACAATAAATTACTACTAAAAATCATAGTCTTCATGCATTTACACTTGTTCACACTATCGTCTCAGACCTTTTCTTCATCCTTGTACAACTTAGAGTACTCATCTTAATGTCTTTATCAGATCTTATGAATCACACTTTAATGTATTTTTTTTATGACAAGACACATATCTTGCACTAGATCCATGAAACAACACAATAATTAAGATATACTCCAGTGTAAATACTATTTTTGACATAGAGCCAAAAAATTAGTACACATACCTATTCAAATAGATATAGAAGCATTTATACTTCTGAAATTCAACCATGATGAATTCCCCCTAGGATGAGAAATTTGATGACTTCTTTTCTAAAAAAAATCTCACACCCTGATATTATGATCTTGATACAAACTATACACTATCTTCTTCACAGATAAGGACCTCAAATTTATTGAAACTTCATATACTTGGTTCAATACTCAGAGAAAGATTCCTTCACACTCAGATCAAAATAGAGCTTGTGCTACATAGTCTACCTATGAATGTCATGGAGTATGAAAAAACACTGACCATTCCATGATGACACAACAAGATCAGTGAATTGCATACCTTCTTGATGCACATTCTGATCTTCATGAAAAATTCATAGATATTTTTTCATCTTCATATGTACACAGATTACTTGCAACTGAGACAACTTCTTTTCACTCTACCCCTGATGGTCTTACATTCTTCCTCTTATACAAAACATCTTCACTCAATTGTACATTGTTCCTGAAACCATTGAATATTTATCTTAATTATCCTTATATAGTATTATGACATAGTTGTTATGAAACAAAACAACCTCTAAAGTTATAAATCATACCTCATTAACCATGATAATCTTTCATACCTCATTGATCATGACTATCTTTCATACCTTGTTTAATATGGATTCCAAAGTGCAATGTCATTCATTGGTACATGTTGGGAGAAATAAATACCTAAAAAAAATAGGAGACCATTCTTAGACATCCTTTTGACTCCTTGATGTGTGTGTAAAATCATTTGATACAATTCTCATCAAAAATATTCCTTTTTTATCTTTTTTACTTTTTCTTCTCTAGCTAGCAATTCTCCTTTCATCCCTATCTAAGTGATTTTCTTTTCCTATGTTGAGTTCCAGTGACCTTCAATATTTGATGAAGATATTTTTTATTATCTGTTATCCTCTTCTATCTTTCTATAATGATTAATGACCAAACACAAAAATAAAGCACTCTTTTTCACGACATTTATGTTCCAATGACGTGTCCTTTATCATCCTACAACCAAGACTCAAAATTTTCACCTTTTAAAACATAATTGGACCTATTCTTGGCATACAACCTCTTGAATAATTAAGAAAACCCTATGTATATGATTTTTCTCAATTTATAGCTCTTAGAAAGATGTTTTTAGCCTGCATATAACCAATTTTCTCTCAAACCACTTCTTGTATGCCTTCCCAGAGATCGATAGTGGTATTATCACCAAAACATGCTCATTCTTTACTTTAAATACCTTAAACATTTTCATGATTTTTTTCCTAATGTCTTCTATCTCTCTAAGAGGTCATATTTCAAGTATGGATCAATAAAACAAAAAACACTTACCTTTACCCTTCTTTGGTTTTTGTCAATCACCATGCTTTCACAAGCCTTTCTACCAATTCAAGGTTCAAAACTTGTATTTGATGACGTATTAGTTAAATAAAAATATGCTTCTTCTTCTTGTCCCTAGTCCTATGTCCATATTACTAATATAAGAACTAGTAAACAATTAACTGCAAAACATTCCTTTGATAACAATAGTGACTTGTTCTCTTCTTCGATTTTGATGAATTAGTGGCAACAACATTAAATGACTTATTCAAATGAGTTAATGCTTATTTACACTTATTATCATTGTCACTTGCATATATTATGTGCTCACACTTATATACCTTCATAGTGACACCATTAGTTGATTCAATGCATACCTCGTTCATACTATGTTTTTCCTTATGGATCTCTCTAATGTATTTGTGGAATATCTTCATGTTAGGAGCTTCTTCCTTTGTAGGTATAAAAACATACTAAGCTTTGATTTTAGGGCATATTCATCTTCTTCTTTCTCTTCATTTGGGCTACATGTTTCATGATTGACACAAGAACTTACTTTATCTCCTTCATGATACTTCTAATCGGCTATACCTATTGAAGAGAGAGTGAAAACCTTATAGATGGACTACCGTACATCAAACCCTAAGTTTTTTAAAAAAACTCTCATTATGACTAATGGATTCTATTGAGAACCTACCTTTATTATGCTTTAAGAGGATCTTCTTCAATTTTTCAAACTTACTTCATAAGGACCAACTATGATACCAATTTTTGGAAGCACAATCAACTAAGAGGGGGGATGAATCATTCCTACAAAAATTTAATTTCATTTACCAAAACATCATTCAGACCATTCGTTCAATCATCCATTAACCATGTGAGATTATGATGTGTGTATTACACATTCAAAAGTGGAAAAATAAAAAGAGAGAGAACATAACACAAGATATATGTGGGAAGCTCTGAATGGGAAGAAAACTCACTAAAACCTTATCTTATATTACACAATGAAAGGACTTGTAAGACTATTACATATCCTAAAAAATTTGTTTAGTTAAGCACCCACTTCAAAATGAGGTCCCTACCCTAAACCTTTTCTGATATGACTCAAAACAAAGAACTCATATGAATAATAAAAATCATAATATATTTTATAAAAAATTAACATTGAAAATATGTTGACCCCACAGCTGATTCTGATCCAAGTTCATCTCATAAACACATAGAACCCTCTTCAAAATTCTCTCTCCTTCAACTCACTCAAATCTCTACTCTCACGGCTGATTAGATAAATTGCCTTTTCATATATGATTATATATATTCTTCAGGTATTTAATACTCTGCTAAGGTGTTTCCATAACCACTCTAAACTTATCTTCAACCTCCACTATGTCACACTTTTTCTCTCTTAGTGAATGAGTCACGAAAATAAAATATAAAATTCTTTATATAAATGAATTAACTCTATAATACCCCTATGTTGTCCATGACCAAGTAGGTATGTCATCCTAACTCAATAACATATAAATAACATCATATAAATCAACCCAAATGACCCAATTATGTTGGCAGGGATCAAGAAATCTCCAACAAGCACAAGGATACCCAAACAAGCCAAAAAATGCACTCTTTAAGCTCTAAAGAATGATCAAACACCTCAAATTTCTTAAAAAAATATTTCATGGATCCATCAGCTCCACACATGTTAGTAAGATCAACTAACATCCTATATACATCCCAATAACCTCTTTATCAGCTCCAAACATCATCAATTATGACAAGAAGCAAGAAAACCCAACTAAGTCTTTAAGAACCTAGAAATTAGTCTCAGAAAATGAATGAGTTCACATAGATAAAATCATCATCATGAATAAAATAATATATAAATGGAAATGTATCTGAATCCCATTTCTTGAAAAATTAACATTTTCATCCAAATCGTAGAGGAATACCTCGAAATAACTCAAAACTCTACAACTTCTCTATACTAACTTAAAGATGCCAAAACTATGTATTCAAAATAGAGTTGGTTATCATATCAAAGAAAATCATCATTACCAAAACCATATACCATTGGAAAGGTATTGAAATATTATTTCTATTAAAAATAAATTTATTATCCAAATCATAGTGGAAGGATTTAAACCAAGCCAATCTCTAAAACTACTCTTTTAGGCTTCTAGGGCTCAAGAACCAGTCTTGAGAGAAAATTTATCCAACACCTCCGAAGTCACTTCCAAGATCAAAAATCACCTAGAAAATATAAAGGACACTTTCACCAACCTGTAAAAGAACTAATAAGCATGTCTCAAGTAATACTATGATCCAACACACTTTTTTAGTCATCTTCTTGAGCAAGACAACTAGGGATTACTAGGACATTATATATTCTACTTAAAATCACTTCACCATATCAAACCATGAGCTTTAACACATCATATAATGTTATTAAATTCTATTCACGATCAAATACCACATCTACACCATGTAAAATTATCAAACTCAACACAAACCACAAGACTAATATTTTATCCCTTAAGGCCAAAATCGGTAGGTTAACTTTGAGGACCTGTATCTTTCATTTTATCTAATTTACCTACATGAATCTTTCACGATCATTTAATAACATCCTATGGATTTTCGAGTAGTTATGTTTTCATCATGGAACCTCCATCTCATTCTTGAAACAATAAAAACCCACAAAAATAGGGTGTTTCTCTTTCTTACCAAAACAACTGGAACACTAAACAACCTCCAAAATGAGATATGAAGAATCCTCTATAACCTTGATTCATTAATTTTTCTTTCCAAGAAATTTTTGGATACCAAAAAATTCACTTCTTCCAAGTTGCTCTAGAAAGAGGGTTTTACTAGGGTTTCAAACCTACTTACCTTCGTAACGTTTGTTCATAAAAACTTGATGATCAACCTAACTCATTTTTTTTGTAAAAACCTCTTAGGTCAATGGGAAATCACCCTGAAAAACATATGGGTCCCATGAAAAGTGTGTCTAAGTGAGTTAGAAAAATAAAGTACCAATTCGAGCTGATTTATCCTTTTCTAGAACTCAGTTTTACCAAAATCAACATTACTTACAATTTATCCAACATACTGACCTAAAATTTGTCATGAAGCATCATTAAAACATCCTTTTTCTGAAAAAATCACCTCATTTCTTAAATTATTTTAAATATCTCTAACCAAAGAGACTTACTAGTGCTTACTTAACTTGTCTTCACTTTCTTACATCCCAAGGACCATCAAACACCATAAAACCTCTGAGAAGTGACCTAAAACTCATCATACACATCATATAGGATATCATAATTCTCCTAAAATTCTTGACCATGATTTTCTTGCTAAAAAATTAACACCTCCAACTCATCTTACTTTTTCTAGGACTACGACTAGGCCTAAAATGACCTAACTCAACACACTCAACCAATGAACCGAGCATGATTACTCATTAAAAACACTTGTAAACCTTTTACACATAATAGGGACCATGAATGACCTCATGATAACATTTTAAAATATTAGGATGACTCATACTATGACCATACATAGTATACCATGCTACAAAACAATATAACACTTCAGCAATATAGGACACTACTAATCAACCTTCATGTTTGACCTTGAATGAAACCTCATGCAGAATCACATGACATAGAAACACCCTTTTTCATCAATTTATTTGACATTAATGACAACAATAAGAAACAATGGCCAACAATGGAGCTATGAGACTAGCTCCATAAGGTGCAAAGTGACCATGCCAATTTATTAGACATAATAAAGTATAAAGAATAATAAATGAAAATCTTATACTAGAATTTTCATTTTTGTAAATAAAAATTTCCCACAAACACATATAGTATATCATATACAAATTAACATCTAAGCATTATAACTCATACACATTATAGGGTGTGTATGTGTTATTTCACATAAGTGATTTTGGTTCATCAATTACTGAACCTAGAAATTGAAATCATGAACATGTTTTTACAAAATGCGTATTTATTTTTATTAAAATTACATTTGTTACCACTTTTGGGCTCCCCGTTTACATGAATTTACCCGAATCAAACTATTTTTGATCTTTTGATGTCAAGAAATCAACCGCATGATATTTTTTTCATCTCAGGTCTGGACCTATCTCCTACATTAAAAAGAAAAAAATTATTCTTTTTGTTTCATCGAATGAGGAAGAGTATCACTTCATTGAGGAGTTTTGTCATCTATGATACCACCTTCCTCCATAACTTTAGAAAAAAGGTGGTTCAAGTTCATATATTGGAGGAATATACTTTGAAAATATAACTACATAGAGTCTCATTTCTTCAAGAATCTATTCCCTCTTATTATGATCTATAATTCATGGTAAAAATGTTTAGGTATATTCTCAAGCTTACTAAAAAACATGTTTCAAGAGTGGAACAAGTTCATGTAAGACTTCATTCACTCAATATGGGAAACAAATTCTGAAAAACTATTATAATCACTTACAGAAAAACAAGCCCATGAATATATTAAATATTTACATATGTCACAAAATAGGCTCACCAACCTTCGTAAAATTACGTTTTAATACATGGAACATTATACGATTTTCCTTCAATCTCTAGAATCAACAAAGGAAGGACATGAAACTTTCTAAAAAATTATTGATTGTATTATCTATAATATTTCACCCAAGAATAAAATTGAATGTGACACCCATCTCTCATAAGATGATCTTCATGCAACATTGCAATGTGTGTCTAATAAAAATTTCTTCTAGTTTTTAAATTTTTGTTGTGTATTTTATAAATTCACCTAACATTTTTTGGGACTAGATATTTTACGGGTCTAAAGAGAAGCATTAAAAGACAAAACCTTAGTATATTTTATCAATAAGGGAATCATAAAATTCTTAGGAAATGGTATCCATTAGCTCATTTTGAATTGGCTCCCAATCACTATGTTGAATGTTTCCTATAAAATCCTTGTTAAAGATTTGGATCTTGAATTTTTCAACCTTCTTTCTTCCCTATCATACTTGAGAAGAAAAAAATGATCAAAGGCAGATACATTATGAATAATCTCATTATATTCTAGAAATACATTGATTGATCTTGCGCTTTGCAACATCATACAATTTTTCCAAACCTAGAGTTTTAAAAAGTAAAAGATCATTGTTGGCATGTTGAGTTATAGGTGTTTTCATTGATGTAAAATCTCATTAATGAAAAAGAGGATGATGGAGATGGATCAAGGGATGATCAATAGGTTGATTTTATGGAGTATCAAGTGGTTACATGATGACATGAGGTGTTTTAGTGAGAATGGCTTGGTCTCGCAAGCCTAATCAGGTGACCTAGTTAGCCAAGGTGATGGTGCATGCTTAATGGAGCTACATGGTGTATTTATGAGAAATATAGAAGCATGGAGAGAAGGTTTGGGAATATTTTATAAAATTAAATATGTTTCATATTGTAGGCAACAGTGGAACACCTTGTTGCAGGTGTTTATCTAGACCTATTCTAGGTGCTTGGAGATATGAGGATGACTTGTAGAGCCATGAGAGATCATGGAGGAATGCATGTATGTTATAAATGTTGTTATTGTTATGTTAGGACCTTTTGGAGAGGTTTCATAGTAATTTATAGTATTGGTTTAGTTGACCCTAATCTAAACCATGTAAAACCCAAAAATCTAGTCTTACACATGAGATAATTTGAGAAGTTAAAGAACTATTTGAGAAATGTTTATTATTGGAGATGGTGCACATGGTTGTATTATAGGTATGTGAAAACTTTAGATTCATTCTGAATAATAGTTTGCAACTTATGATTTTTTTGGTGAAATAGGGTCAAGAAGAAGGTGATTTCGAGCTCGATGTACACCTTCTGATGCTCACCATGAATTGTGTCCTTTCCATGTGACATTTTGGATTTTAGGGATGATTTTTAATTTATTTAATAATATTTCACTAAAAATAATGAGTTCAGTTCATCATCAGTTTCGAATGAACGAATGTTAAGAAGGTAAACATCTTTTTGTGTGCTTGAAACCCTAGCTCAAAAGTGGTAGGCGAGATTTTCTTGGTAAGTTCCTAGAATATATTTATTGTGCTCTTATGATGAATTTATGTTGTATAAGACTCCTCCAAATTTCTATAAAGGTAAGATAGAGCATGTGATGATGTGTGGACCCCATCTAAAAATGTAAGTTTCTGTACAAGTCTAGTTTGGGACAAGGTTTTCCAAATGAGTTGAAAAATAAATTGACATTGTTTTTAGTAAGGTAGTTGGAATTGATTTCAATTATGGTTTCATATTTTGGTTGTTCTTATAAATTTAAAAGTGTGTCTTGTTTATGAAGATTGGTCTTTAGGTATTTTTGGGGCATTTCTGAGTAGTTTTCATAGATGGACTTGGTTGGAGGACTTCAATTTGGATTTGGAAGGAAATTTAATATTTTATGGAAATGTGATTTATATGGAACTATATTGGTATAATTTTTTTCTCATTATGATGATATTTTATGGCTCATTCCCCTTGATTTGTGGAGAAGAATATTGTTTGTTTCTCAAGGAATATTTTCTTTTCCTAAAAGATTGTGGTAGATGGTGTATGTTTTGGGCTGGATGATGCTTTATATAAATTGGAGATTCAAGAGGAATGAAATTTTTTCATATTTAATTAATTTGGAGGTATTTGAAGTGACAGAATGGGTTCAAACCAGTTTCAATCCAAAAATTGCTTTTTGGGTAGCTCAATTTTGTGAAGAGGAAAGTGATCATAGGTTTCACATATGGATGTTTCATGATCTATATCAAGAATGTATATGATATAAGGAAATTTTAATGAGTGGTTAAATTCCATATTTTGGATTTTATTGGGTGGTATTGAGGCCCAAAGGTTAATACAGGGTTCTAAAAATAGTTGTTTTTTTATGGATACGAGCCTTCTTGAGTGTGTTATGAGGAAGGTGATTGGCGCATGATAATTAATGACCATGAATGATGTTTTTATGTCATATTTTACATGTTAAATTAATCTGAGATCTTGAATAATCCTTGTTATGGTGTTTGTGGTTTTTTATCATCCATGTGAGGGGATTTTGATCTTGTTTTGTGCTAGTTTGGTGGATCTGAGCACGACCGACCTACATGGGTCCTCTATGAATATTTTTAATAATGATTTATAACCTACCTCATTTATGTTCATGATTTGGGGTGATATAAAATTTAAATTAGAATTCAAATTTGCACTAGTTGTGAGAGATGGAAAAAGTGCAACCCATGTGTTTGGTTGCAATAGGTATGAAGGAATTTTTTCAGAGATGAGGAACTAGTTGAAAGGATGTGTAATGTTGTAGAACATGTGTGCAAGGTTTTTGGATAAAAAAAAGTCATGTTGTCCAAGTTTGAGAAAGATATAAGGAGGTGTGTTTGAAGGATTTTATAGCTTAATCTTTTGACCATAATCAATTGAGTTGTTGTAACATATTTTTAGTGATATTATCATAAAAAAATCTTGTGACGATTCATATTCATGCAAGTCACTTACTTTGAGTAATATCAATAAGGTTTTATGGTTTGGTTCTCCTTATGGGGTTGGTCCCTCACTAAATAAATATTTTGTGATGTATAATATTCACTTGATTATTTGTTGTGTGTACTATGAGAAACATTTTTAGTGGGTTTTCTTCCCCTTTAGGATTTCCCACTTACATCCTATGTTCTTTTTTTTATGATCACATTAATTCATGGTTGAATGTTAATGGTGTATGAGATTTAATTTGAAATTTTATAAGGGTTTTGAAGGACTGATTCACCCCCCCCCCCGCATTAGCACATTTTGCTTTCAATAATTTGTATCAGAATAGGTCCTTTCGGAGAATTTTGATCACTTGGAAGGAGATCCTTGAAGAAAAAAAATGGTGAGTCATAAGAGTGGGTTTTATACTAGTAAGGCATCATTGTTTGATGAAGTGAGAGTTTAAGGATGAGGACTCATATCATGGCCCTTGTGTTTGATATTTTCCAAATTGTGGATGATGGTTAAATTGTTCCACTTACTGATCTAGTAAGTAATGTAAACAAGAAGTTATGTAGTGATAATTAAAAGGATCCAAAAATATATTTTAAAATCTGACTAGTAAATAAATATTCAAAAATATATATAATTTTTTTATAAAATCAGGTAAAATTTAGATGCCCTACACCTTGGTATTAATAAGATTTGAAAAATAAATATTTGGTCATTCAATATGTGTTTGTTCATGTTTTGTTCGTTAGACATATTTTTTTGAAGGCACAAAAACTGCTAAAAAGTGGGACAGTTATATGCTTTGATGCAGATATGATTTTTATCATGTGTGTTATAGGTTAATATGATATTGTAATGGAAATGCATTGTATATTAGAAAAATAAATATGGGAGAAACATAAGGTCTTGTATGAAGGATACTACAAGGTAAGAATTGTTAAGCTTCAAAATTTCATAAATCAGTTTGAAGGACTAAAAATGTAAGATGATAATTCTATTTCTACATATTTACTTTATGTGGACAAGGTTGTCAACACCATGAAATTCTTAGGTGAAGATGTGAAGGAATAATTTGTTGTTCAAAATATTTTGATATCTCTAACACCTAGGTTTTATTCCAAAGAGTTTTCCATTAAAGAAGCCAAGGATTTGAATCACTTGAAAATGGATGAATTGCATGGAACCCTACTTGCATATGAGATGAGAATTCATAATGAAAACACTATCAAGGAGGAGATATCCTTTAAGGTTGAAAATATGAAAAATAACATGAATACTAATGATGATGATGTTTCTCATGAGATGGATGATGATGAGTTGTTTTCCATGTTAGCAAGGAGATTAAAGGTTGTATATAGAAAATACAAAGGCAAAATTCCTTATAAATGTTTTAATTTTGTTAAAGTAGGTAATTTTTCTATCAATTGTCCTCATAAGCACATGAATGAATATAATAATGAACATGAGTATGATAGAGATCATGACAAGAAGTATCAAAAGTATGGTAAATAATTTTTTTATAAAGTTTGATAAGAAGAAGAAGATATTTTATACAAATAAAGAGGATTGATTTTCTGATGCTAGTAGTGGGGTTTCAGATTCAAAATCTGAATCTAATCATAAAAAAGTTGGAGATGAGGTTTTGTTCATCACTAAATATTCCATGAGATCTAATAGTGGTTTTTATTCATTATTACATGATTTCATATCAGGTTCTCGAAGACATTCCGAGGAAGAATAAGATGATGTTTAAGCTGATCTTGTATGTATCCAAATTGATTTAAGGAATGTTGAAAAGAAGAAAAAGAATATGAGATCTCAATTCAAATGATTTTAAGATAATATTCCTAATATATAAGAGAAGCATTGGTATGAAATAAGAAAGCTAAATGAGACTGTTAGAATTCTAAGAATAAATAGATTTTCTGAGGGAAGATTTGTTAGATGTTGATAAGAAGTATAAATCCTTTTAGAAATTTGAGAAAAGAACCAGAAATATTGATGATCTTCTTGGAAAACAAAGATCAACATGTTATATAGGTTTGGATTTCAGTGATAACTTCAAAGGGAAAGAAAAGATGCAAAATGATATTTTTTAAAGAAAGAAGGATGAAGAACCATGAAAGAAGGATGGAAACAAGGATACCTCCACTAAAGATAATGTGAAGACAAAATCTGTAAGGTAGCCAAATGCTTATAGGTATGAGAGCTCATTTCATGGTTATTGTTTCAATTGTAATGGTTTTGGTGATAGATCTAAAGAGTTGGTAGAAGGTTTTCTAGAGATGATCACCATTGGAGGGATAATAGGTGTTGGAAAACAAAGAGTGTGGTATGCTAAAAAATATCATGAAAGAGTTCATGTTACCAAGTATTTATTATATGAATCTTAAAGTCATAATTGGAGTAATGGAGGTTACAAAGGAATGAGTGCATTTGTTTTTTTCATTTTCAATAAGTTTGGACATATTGTTATAGATTGTTATGGGCCTAAAAGGAAAGGAAGGAAACCATCAAAGTCATAATATGTACATTAGAAGGAAAAACAAGTCTTGGGAGCCTATAATGAATAATGAGGTCTCATCAAGAGTAGGTGTTGATACAAATCAAGGAATGACTTAGTGCTAAGATCAGAAAAAATAGGATAGAAGTGAGCTTTAGGTATTTAAGAAGACTTAGGAACTTTTTAAGTATTTCTTCTAGATCCATCATGATGAAATATGCCTTTACTAGGATTCTTGGAGGTATATTAGTCCATATGAAGCATTAAAAAGAGGGAAATCTAGCTGATTGAAGCATTTTATTTTAGGAGGTGATGTCATGGTGTCAAGGTATGTCATCAAATGGTCAAGGTATGTTTTATAAATATATGTTGTTGTTAGTGCTTTGTTTAATCAATAACAGTTTGTTTATGTATTCAATAATTCCTTCTAATGGTATACAATCAGATCTTAATTATGTCAATAAATAATATAGTGTTAGGATATAGTTTCATATTCAAAGTTATATGAAAATCATGTTAGATGTTTAGTTAGTCAAGCAAGGACTAGGTTGTAAGATAAATTTATGTCATGCTATGAATTCAATAATATGATATGTTAGGGTTGAATAAAGGTCAACAACTTGGTGATTGAGTCAAAAGATCATAAAATATCATGATGAGAGCTCAATACATTTTTTTATAAAGGTCATGAAGATGTTCATAGTGGTTTAAAACTGAAAGGTTTCTTGTACAAGTTCCCTATTATGATTCTTTTTAAAGTCAGTATGTCTGTCAAAATAAGTATATCTTTGTAAGTAAAAGTTAGTGTAAGTTTTTTTATATGATCAAGGAATGTAGGAAACCTAGTTCAAGGTGGTATAAGGTATAATAGAATGGTTATGCACTAAAATAATTTGAAGACATGTAAGATAAGATGATATAGAAAGATGTAAGTTTGAAAGATCAAGGATGAGAAATAGAGAATGAGATAGAATTAAAAGATTGAAATAATTATGACCCATCAATGGTAAGAAGAATAATTGAATTGGATTGTAATATGTCTCTATTAAAAAATTGAAGTATTGAAAACAATATTGAAGGAATTTATAACAAGTTTGAGATTCTCGGGCTCTGTGAAAACCCTAACTTAGGGTTTAGAAAAAAAATTTCATAAGTGGAGATGGAGTTAATGGAAATTCATGAAAATTTTACTATATGTTATTTACATAATAAGGAGAGAGATTTGAAATTTCCTTGGGGTTACGACATCGTAGGGATGTTATTTTTCTTGACATTTCTAGACTATGCAGATGGATACCTAGTGGAAAGGAATGAATTGGAAACTAGGCAAAAATATTTCAAGGACAAGGTACAAGTTTGATAGAGAAGATAAAATTACCAAATGGGTACTTGGAACAGGTAAGGTTCCTCTATGAAAGTTGATTTATCAAAGGAAAAAAGTGAATTCTTATTGAAATAGGGATATTACCCTATGAAATCTAAACATAGAAGACAATGTGATAATGTACATATTGAATATTCTACTTAGATTTCATTTAGTGTTAAGATTTCCTTTCAAAATTTCATGAAGCATATGATATATATACATGGTTTTACTTATTCAAATGAATTCTATCATCTTAATGAAGGGGTCTAAATAGAAAAATGCAATGTCTTCATAGTCAAAATTATGCATGGAAGTATAAGTTGATGATTAAATTCACAAGTATGATGTTATTTCAAAATTACTAAGGCCTAAAGATAAATATACATCCTGTTAATGAGATAAGATGACTAATCAAGTATGTACTTGCTAATATTTGAATCACGGTTTCATTATTTGAAGACTTGTACAGTTAGCACAGACTCTTGGAATCAGGGCTAGAGGTCTGTAATGTTGTTAATATATGAAATTTTAGATTCTAAGGTCATGCTAGATATATTGTAAAACACCATCGTGTCTATTTTAATATAAAGATTTTATGAGAGAAGGTATGAAGCTACATAATTCATGGTTATGACTTTGAAAGGAAGAATGGCATGTCATAGACTCATAGTTGATCTTTTGGATTTGTAATGGTATCTCAGATAGGATTATGAATAGTTCTAATGTATTAAAAGGATATACAAGTTGTCTGACGAATCTCAAGTCCATGAAAGTTACAAGGGATCCCAAAGTTTATATATCCTATGTATCAATTAGATAATACTTCCTAAGAATACTATAAAGGATCAATTTTCATGAAAAGGTGGAGCTATAAAAAAGTGAATGAAGGGTTCATCATGCTTTATGAAGACTTATGTTGAGGACAAGATTTAATTTCTCCTTGACCATTTATGAGAGGTGTCTAAGTGGTCTATGAGGTAGGTAAGATATATTTGTGTGATGAATTTCATGTTTTTAGAATGAAAATTACTTCCAAAATAGATGCATGTAGGTGGTTGTTTTGGATAAAATGAAGTATTACTAGTATGATAAAGTATTTTCAAGGCAAGAGGACTTTAAGTTCTCTTCATCCCAAGGAGATAGAGATATATGAGAAGATTGGAATGAAAAGTGTGTATTTTGTTGGTAACTGTGATATGGCACTATAGGCTTTGATAGGGATATCCAAGACTCTAAAAGGCTACTAGAACAAGGGAGGTTAGAAAAAGGTAAAAGAAGATAATTTCTTGAGTTTAATCAAAGTGGATAAGGTATGAGAACTGTAAATAAGGTTGATTAATACTTGTAAGAAGTTGTATGAATGGTTTCATACTTTGAGTGAAGTCATATTTTATCAAGAGTGTGTTGGAAAATATTGTGTGAAAGATTGGGTGTCAATAGATTTGTGAAAGCCTCCAAGACATGGGGACTTGAGTTTTACCTTAAACAAGTATACCAAGTTTCTTAATGGTATAAAAAACTACATGAATAAAGGTGTGCTAGTATATTCCAAATAAATAGGAGCCTAGGACTCAAGAAAGATACAAGAGATTTAAGAGATACTATGAACGACTCAAACAAAGCTTTAGAAAAGAAGCAAGGTGATGAAATCATCCTCATAACTAGTGAGCGAGGTATGAAGCCAAATTTTTGTGTTTTCTACTTAAGAACGGTATTATATGTCTAGGGGGAGTCATAAGGAATGGATTCATGATGAGAGTAAGTCCCTAGATCATGTAAAAGTTTTTCCAAATAATAATGAAGATTTAATCTAAGGATCTCAGTGCTAAATGTGGTGTGTGACCATTGTATGCAAGAAAAAAGCAAGATGATGAGCAAGATTAGAAGAAATGAAAAATGAAGATGGTAAGAAGTTGATTTTATCTGTGTTTCATCATTTTTTCATGTTTTTGATTTTATATGCTTTAAAGCAAGATCTGTGACAATGGTTTCAAGCTATGTAAGAGGTCAAAACATGTTAAGATGAAAAAAATAGGTTTGTTTGTTAGATTAGATAGTTTTGGTTACAATTTCCAACCAAGTGGTGGTTTATTAAGCTCACAAAAATGAAGTTCATACATGTATAGGTATGCTTTTTCATTAATGTAAAAAGGGGTAGAAGATCCATCAATGATAGAGGGGGAAATTGTTGGCATGTTGAGTTCTAGGTGTTGTTGTTGATGTAAAAGATCATTAATGAAAACAAGGATGATGGAGAAGGAGAAATATATTCTCATTAGGTTAATGGTATCGAGTATCAGGTGGTTTCATGATGGCATAAGGTGTTTAAGTGAGATTTGCTTTATTTTGTGAGCCTAATTAGGTGATGTAGTTCGCATAGGTTATAGTACATGGTGGATGGAGATACATTGTGGATTAAGGAGCATGGTAGAAGCATGGACAAATTTTTTTGGTAGGTTTTAGGAACTCACATATGTTTCAGGGTGTAGGTTCAGGTTGAAGACCCAGTTACAAGTGCTCATCAAGACCTAGTCTAGGTGCTTAGAGGAATGAATATGTGTTTGAGACACATGAGATATCATGGAGGCATGTAGAAATGTCATGCATGTTGTTCCAAATATGCTAGGAACTTTTGGAGAGGTATCATAATGAGTTATATTTTTGGTTCAGTTGATCCTAGCTTAAACCATGTAAAACCCCAAAGGCTAGTCATGTAAATGCGATCAGATGAGAAATTTTAGACATATTTGAGCCCTGATAATGATTAGATATGGTGAAAAGGGGTGTCTTAGAGGTTTGAGAAAAAATTAATAGCCATTCTGAAGAATTTTTTTCAAGTTATGAATTTTTTTTGTGGAAAAGGGTCAAGAAGAAGGTTATTTCCAACTCAAATTGCACCATCTGATGCTCACCATGCATTGTGTGATTTTCATGGGACCTTACATCTTTTAGGGGAGTTTTATCATTGAGTTAAGAAGGTTTCAAAAAAATAATGAGGTATTTTGATCATAAGGTTTTTATGAATGAATGTTAAGAAGGTAAAAAAGAGTTGTGTGCTTTAAACCCTAGCTCAAAATATGTAGGAGATATTTTCTTGGTAATTTCCTAGAATTCATTTTTTGTGCTAGTATTATGATTGTATGTTGTATATGACTCAACAAAATTTCAATAAAGGTAATATAGATCTTGTAGTGATGAGTGGACCCAATCTGAAAATGAAATTTTATGAAGACGTCTAGTTTGGGACATGGTTTTCCCAAGGAGTTGCAAAATAAATTGACATTGTTTTTATTATGGGAGTTTAATTTGATCATGATCATGGTTGTGATTTCAAATGTAAAAGTGTTCTTGTTATCTAAATAACTCTCCTAGTTATTTGGAGAACATATACTTTCATTCTGGCTATGATGGTTCACATTTCAGGTTTCGTGCCCGTAGGATTGCTCACTTGGCATTTTGCATAGGCCAAAGTTCTTCCACGTGCCCCGCATGATTTTCTTGCTTTATGAGTCCATGTTCCCTTTCCTCTGTATTTTTTTATCCCTTTTCATTTTTTTTTCACGCTTTCCTTCTACACGCTTGTTTTCTCCTTATCATGTTGTGCACTACTTGCACGCCCTTGTACAGACTTTCCTTTCAAAACGGCTAAGTCCCTGGCATTCCTCTTATGCACTTACATGACCCATTTTTTCACGCACTTGATTTTATTATGCATGCCCATGTGCTCCTTCTTTCTTCTCCCATTGCACCCTCCTCTCGCGCGCTCTCTTATATTTTCTACCACCACTCGCCCTCCTTTAGTTAGATGCATGCACACCCTATTTCCATGCCTTCTGATGGTATTCCTTCCTCCTGTGTGCACACCTACATGCGCACCTTCTCTTTGTTTCCCTTCTGTACCTTACACGTGACTCCTGAACTTCAAAAGGCCATAACTTTTGATCTATAGCTCCGATTTTCACAAAATTGGACTTTTCAGAATGGGCACGATGTCTTCTACAAATTCTATTTCTTAATTTTAATTAGGTTAGATGTGAAATTTTTTGGAAACCATCTCTAACACACAAATACATAGTTTCAAGCCCAACCATCACAATTAATGAAGTATGGTACCCCATTTCTTCTTCCAGAAGCTAAAGTACATATGTAAGATGATTTTTAAGGGTGATCATACCTTTCTTAGACCATTTAATTATAGTTGTTGGTTTTTGAGAGAAGAAATATGAGTTCACTCTTTCTATTTTTGTCATTCATTTTTGATATATTGCAAACACTTATCATTTTGAGGAGGAGATATTCTAGGATGTCGAGAAACTCTGTAAAATTTGTTTCTCAACAACATTGAGTTGAAAACCCTTTCATGGGCCTGGAAAGTGTATTTTTGCCTCTATTTCAACAATGTAATGGATTGTGCATATTATAAGAACAATAAAATTATATTCGTGGTGTTCTTTCAACCCTTGTATTATTTTTTTGTATCTCCTTGTCCCTCTATTTTTTTGTTGTTTTTCTGTGCATGTATGTCTCTTTTTCAGGTCCAAGGATGTTGTGTTTCATGGGTATTTAGTGGTAAATGAAGATCTGGGTTTGTGTCACATTGGTCTGGCCTCTCTTAACTCCAATTTATTTCTGTATTCTCCCTCAGCATAATATCGCACCCCTTTTATTGGTGCTATCACCCTTGTAGTGTAGGATTCCTTAATTTTCATGATCTCTCTCTCCTTGGTTCCTTGGAATTGTTCTATTAGGAGTACATAGGCACATTTCCTTCCTTAGAAGTAGTTTAGCATTAGGATAAGGTAGAGGAATCTGACCTTCTTCAAAGGACCATCTCAAATTCACAAGTCCCAAAGCTTGAGAGATGGTCCCATGTTATGTAGGTTACATCGGATGCCCAATTCAAAATTAGGCCATTCAGGGGGTGCTATAATTTTGCATCAATAGTTCCCTATTTATGAAGACTGGTCCTAAGGTAGTTTTGGGGCATTTTTGATATTTTTTTAGAGATGAAATTTGTTGGAGGCCTTCCACTTGGATTTGGAAGGAAATGTAATAAGTTGTGGAAATAGGATTTGTATGCATGAGAAGATTAGTTATGTTAATAAAGAAGAAACTAGCTAAGTAGTTCCATGATCTAACTAACCCTATTATAAACATCAAGATGAGTGCTAAAAAGGATAGTTTCTACAATAATGAATTGAACTAAAACACAATCATTTTATCTCTAACTACTCTATAATTACTTAAGACATAAATTGAACCTAGTTAAACCTATGAGCAATCAAATTATATTTGTTATTTTCTTCAATGGAGGTGAAGAGGTCTCTCTAAAATGGCTACAAGGCCAAGTTAGATACCCTCCTACTAACCTACTATGAAATTATGGATGCAAGATGCAGGAGTTTCAACAATGGAGGATAGCCAAGATCAAATTAATATTAGCGTGGCTAACGCAAATGAGGTCTAATGCCAATATCTCCAAATGTGAGAGAGAAGGACTTGTGAGTGAAGTTGTAAGTTTGCAAGGTAGGGGTGACCCTTCTATTTATAGATTTCCAAATGAGAGGATGTTGAACTTTGGGTGCATGTGGGACTAAAGCTCAAAAAAAAAAAAATTAAATTAGATTAGGATAAACATGCTTGAGGCTTAGTTAAGCTAGCTTTAGGCTAGTTAAATAAGGTTTAGGCTAGTTAAACTTGATTATAAAGTGATTAGAGACTCGTTGAGAGTTGGGAGGGGTTTGTATAACCAATTGTGACTAATAGATAGCCTATGAAGACAATAGAAGTGGTCTAGAGACAATTAGGGAGGTTCTAAATGGTCAAAAGGAGGAATGTTTAGCTAATAAGAGAGATATTAGAAAAATAAGTTGAATATCAGAAGAATGCGATCGAGAAGGTGTCGTAAATGGGCATCCGAGAGTGGAGCAAAAAAGGTTTGATTAACGAAGTGTTGTCAATTGGTTGAATTGGATGAAATGCTAAGTGTAAGAATATTTTAGGTGTCTACAGGATTCATAGGGATATCCATTGGGATAAGGTTTTTCTCATGATTTTAATATTTTTTTGTCCATTCTTATTCATATGTGGAGAATAAGATTGGTTGTTTCTCAAGACATATTTGCGCTTTCTAAAATATTGAGGTAGATGGCGAATGCTTCTAATTGAATGATGCTTTCTATCATTTTTAGAGTGAAGAGGGATGAAATTTTTACCTATTGAAGAATTTGGATATCTTTAGAGTCAAAATATTTTTGTAAAATAGTTTTGTTCTTAATATGGCTTTCTAGGAAATTCAATTTTGTAAAGAGGAAAGTAAATATGGTTTAGACATGTGGATGTTTCATGAGATATAGAAAGTATAGATGTGATATATAGGTCATAGGGATTCCAGTTATTGGTTATATTCCATAGGTGAGATTTTCCTGGGAGGTCTTGAAGCCCAAAGGTGAAGACAAGGTTTTGGAAGCAGTTATTTTACGAAACATATGAGCCTTCTTGATTGTGTTATGAAGAATGTGATTATTGTATGATAATTAATGACAAGTGATTATGTTTTTATTTCATATTTGACATGTGTAATGAATTTTAGATCTTGAATAATCATGTTTATGGTGTTTTGGTAAGTTCACAAAGTTGGGGGGCCAAAACTTGGACAAAAATATGAAAAAAAGAAAAACACGTACGCGTTCTATTATAATGTGATCACATTTTAATTTCTTAGGTTTGGGATTTACCAAACCATAACATGTACCCATTATGTCTACTATAAATAAAAGAAAAGAGGCCCGAGACTCTATCATTTTATCTCCCTTAAACATGAGTTTCAGATCTTAACTGTGCCCTCGCATTTTGTCATTCAGCTAGATCTAAAGCTCAAAGGATTGTTTCTGGATCATTGAAAAGATCTGAATTGATGATGGTGCCACGAAGAAGAGGTAGGCAGAATTATTTTCTCAAAATTGCATTGAAATATGATAATTATAGAGTATAATTTGAATTGAATACATTTTTTTTATTGTTATAGTTTGAGGTCAAGGAAATCAACCACAACCAAACTTGTTATTCTTGTCATCCCTCCCAACCCTCCCACGGTTGCTCAACATCCCCCGGGTATTCAAGAAGATTTATTAGCCAACATAGTTGAAGACACAATTGAAATTGAGTATTTAATCAAAAGAATGAGGGATTCACAATCTACAAACCCCCACTGCGCCTCTCTTGCAAACACATTGGAGGCATTACTTGCTCAAGTTGACATGAAAACTGGGAAAATTGATCTTTGGACAACTTAGAGAGAGGGTTGTAGGGTTTATTATTTTAAAAAATTGTCATGTGTGGATGTAAAGAAAAAATAAATTACAAAATACCTCATATGTGCCTTATTCACAGATCCCCGCAGTAATTTTCCTATTCCGTTGTCATGCAAACATTTTCCCATGCATTGGTGCAATAATAATTTGATTAAAAATAATTTTTGGGACAAATGGTGGATGGTGTTTTATTTTCCACCTTGAAATAACAATGAGGTGCCACTATACTTTCTGAGGAAATTCGATTACGAGTTTATCCTTAACGATATCCCAAATTATTTTGATTTTTGAGATTTCCAGGGTCGAAGAAAAGGATCTGAACAGGATCAACCAAGTGCACAACGTGCACCTATTAAATAGGGTAGAGTCCCGACACATAAGCCCCCTCACCCTGAGACTGTCCCTCCAACAGTGAAGGAGACAATAGATATTGATACACTCCACACACTTCAGGGGATATCTACAACCCTTATTTGACATACGAGGGATATTTCTCAGCTAGATGCTTGCTGAAGTACATAGAGCATTTCCTTTGGGAGTACTAGTATGAGGTCACATCTTTTCTCGTCATGTGGTAGCATATGTTTGGGGCCTTAGGAGGATGATACTTTCATGCGTACTGATTTTTGTGGAGTTGGTGTTAGGGTTACACACAATAATGTCACTATGTCAGATGCATTTTTGAGTGAGACATTTGGATTATAGTCACCGGTGTCACCTTTGTAGGTATTTGTTATATTTTATTATGTGTGTTACAGAAATTTCGGGGTACTTGATTTACTTATATATGTTAATTTTTTGAAATAATTATATTTGTACATGTACATTTATTGATATTACATTGTGTGGGAGTCACATCTTCATCCTAACCATAGGCGGCGAGCACCATGCATACACATACATTCATAGAGGTAATTTAGAATGTTAATTGTGTTAAATTTCTACATACATGCAAATATATATATATATATATATATATAATTTTTGAATTCAAATATATGTATGTTCATCTAACTCATGTGATACATGTTTTATAAAAATGTTGACTTCACTAGACACCCCACCATATCTGTGAAAAGTAGAGAAAGGTGCTACCACTACGATTTCATCTGTGCAACAACTCATTTAGGTATTCAAACAACATGTAAATTTTGTTAATTTCCTCATGTAATTCATATTATGTTAAATTACATGTTAGTAATGTATTTCATTGTAGAATTATTAAATTATGTTAACAATGTCCTTCATTGTGTATATGCAGAGTTACCTGCAACAGGTAACAATCCTGTTCATTTGATTCATAGGCATGGTGGGGTAAAAAAAATAATTCTATATTTATAAAATAAGTTAAAATATTTTCATTACACATACATGTACTTAGTTCTTTTTCACCAATTCTGATGTTAGGTTTTCTAATCTTATGTGTATATAGGGAATTTCAACCCCCTCCATTTTTACTTCGAGGGCACAGACTCTTCCATATCATCATCTGTGTACCCCCGTTCATAATCCAGGAGCTCCTAATCATTCATATGAGTGTGAGATGTAGATTTAGCATGATCGACATCTTCTGATACATCTGTGTATTTATGTAAATACTTTCATTCTAGCATGTTCTTAAATACATGTTGAAAACATATATAAATTGATTGTTGACAAATAAAAATTGTTTGCATTACAAGTTCATCTATAAGCGAGCATTCAGTGGAAGGGGACTCGTAGCAAGGCCAAGAGAGTGATAGATTTTGATTATTAGGAAATATATATGGCATACATGACATTTTTTTGTATGCCTATGTGCATGGAATTCTATGTATGCCTATATGGCATTTAAACTTGATGGTATATGACCTATTTGGGCATTTTTATATTTATTATGCACTTTAAAATACTATTTGGAACTTGATATTTTTGTATGAGACCTTACATTTTTGAGATTATTTTTGCATGAAACTAATATTACGTGCACTTGACAATATTTAAGCCATTATGGATTATTTTTTCATTTATTGGTGGTGTACATGTACTAGCATTTTCAATATATAATATGCATCAAATTTTGGAAATCAATATTTATATAATGTATGTATATAAAGAGTTACCTAATCTGAGTAATTATTTGTTCAATTTATCAATGTGTATATGTGTATTTATACACATTGTTCAATTTAAGAGTTACTTGTGCTTCTTCTTGTTCGTGGTCTCTTTGTATCAGTTCCTATATTATCATGCACCTACTAAATTCTTCAATGCTTCTTAGTCTTCTCCCCTATTAAAAAACCTTAGAGTTGTCATAATTTGAGGCCATTCATCTATTGATATTTTGAGAATGTCTCTCCATATGCATTGCTCCAATGCTTGAGAATGTCTCTAGATGTAATGACATTCTGATTTTGACACTCAATGATTCTTGATTGTCCAATTTGTGTTATTACCTTTAAATCTATAGGCATTTCAAGTTATTTGGAAATCACGTCACACCCTTCACTAGGTTTGATGACTACCCTTATGTTTTTGAAGATGCTTTTGAAAGCATCTAGGGGTTTATCATAGCATAAATTATTAATGAATGGAAGGTCACTAAGACATAGGCCAGCTAACTCCCTTTCAGAACTAAACAAGAAATATTTACTAGGCGATTGATAACTCCCACGTGTTCTTAGAAATTTCCCTATAAAATTCATTATTAATATAATCTAGTCATTGAACAAGAACTCCCAGACGAGGTGTCAGATCTGATGAGTCATTTTTAGGTCCCTAGAAGTCTGATAAATCACTTGTTGAAGATATAACATGTTTTGGTCTCACAACTCTTAAAGGGCTACGCTTGGACGAGGTATCCCTAAATCATGGGGAGCATAGGGAACTAAGACAAATCCTCCCCTAGTGTTTACCTTGCCACCCTGACGTGTTGGCATAGTCAGTTTAGCACCAAGAGCTTCCTTTTATAAATTATTGTGTCTGACAACCTTACACTGACTCAAACTGTAGTATTTTTCTTGTTTGCAAACAATTGGACAATGAGAGAACCAAACTGAGGTGTATAAAACCACGAGAGGATTTCGTAGATGGTTCTGAAGTGGAGGTTTTGGATTTGATGAGACGTTTCTAGGTGTCACGGAGTCTGAGAAATCACCTATTGAAGATATACCATGTTTGGTCTCAAGGATCTGAAGGGAATGCACCCAAATGAGGTAGCCCGAAAGGATGAGAAGTGTAGGGGACCAAAAAAAAATCCTCCACTAGCAATCACTAGGCCATCCATACGTGTTGGAATGGTCATTTGGGTTCCACAAGAAACTATTTGCAAAATATAGCATTTGGTAGCCTTACACAAACTTAGACTTCACTACTTCGCGCATTTTCAAACAATAGGATAGCGAGAGAACCGAATGGAGATGGATAAAACTGTGAGATTATTTTGTAGAGGGAACTTCCATAAAGGTTTCAGATCTAACGAGATGTTTCTAAGTGCTATGGAGTCTGATAAATCACCTTTCAAAGGTATAAAGTGTTTTAGTCTCAGGGCTCTTAAGGGACTATGTCCGGACGAGGTAGCCCAAAAGCACAAGGAGTGTAGGGAACCAAAAAAAATCATCCACTTGCATTCACAATGCATTCAATACTTGTTGACATAGATGGTTTGGTCCCACGAGCTACTATTTACAAACTATAGCATTTAATAACCTTATGCTAAATCAGACTAAACTATTTCACGCATTTTTGCAAACAATAGCATAGTGAGAGAGCCGAATGGAGATGCATAAAACCATGCTATTCATATAGGAACCTAATGTAGAGGTTTTGGATCTCATGAGATGTCTCTAGGTGCCACAAGGTCTGATAAATCACATGTCGAAGATATAACATGTTTTGGTCTCATGGATCTTAAGGGACTACGCCTGGATGACATAATCTTTAAGCAAGGGGAGCATAGGGAACCAAAAAAAATCCTCTACTAGCATCTAGCAGGTTGTCTAGATTTTTTGGTGCAGATGGTTTGGTTCCATGAGCTACTGTTTGCAAAATATACCATATGGCAGCCTTACACTTACTCAGACTACACTATTTCATGTGTTTGCAAACAATATGACAATGAGAGAACCGAATGGAGATGGATAAAACTGTGAGAGAATTTCATAGAGGGACCTGACATGGAGATTTTGGATCTGATGAGAAATATCTAGGTACCACAGAGTACAAAAATCCACATGTCAAAGATATAGTATGTTATGGTCTCATCGCTATTAAGGGACAACGCCTAGATGAGGTATCCCGAAAGCACAGGGAGCACAGGGAACAAAAAAATCCTCCAATAGGTTTAACCATGCCATATAAACGTGTTGGTGTAGAAGGTTTGGTCCCATAAGCTAATTTTTGCAAAATATAATGTCTTACAGCTTTATACTGACTCGGACTACACTATTTTATGTATTTGCAAAAAGTAGGACAATGAGAGAACCAAATAGAAATGGTTAAAACTACGAGATGATTTAATATAGTTCCTTGACATGGAGGTTTCAAGTCTAAAGAGATGACTCTAGGTGCAACGGAGTTTGATAAATAGCCTGTCAAAGAAATAGAGTGTTTCAGTCTAATGGCTCTTAAGGGACTACACCCAAACGAGGTAGCCCGAAAGCATGGAGAGTGTAACGATAAAAAAAAAATCCTTAATTTACATTCACCAGGCCATCTGGGTGTGTTGGTGTAGACGGTTTGGTCCCATGAGCTAACATTTGCAAAATATAGCATCTGATAGCCTTACATTGACTTGCACTACACTATTTCACGTGTTTGCAAACAATCAGACAGTGAGAGAACCGAATGGAGATAAAAAAAATTGCAGGATTATTTCATAGATGGCCCTGACTTATATTTTTTGGATCTAAAAAGACGTCTCTAGGTGCCACAAAGTCTAAGAAATAACCTGTTGAAGATATAGTGTGTTTTTGGTCTAAGGGCTTGTCATCACCAATCCGACACTATGATAATTCTTTACTGGGAAATCCTCATGCTATGATTATTTACTAATGCACAACTTTCAGTTTGGTGGATGGAATCTGGAAACACAACAACAAACATAACACAAGAATACCATAGACTATGGTAAGAAGGAATGATGATAAATCTGAAATATAAGTGTAAATTATAAGATCAACATGAAATTGTTACAATCTCACCCATGAGGTACTTCAAGTGTTACTGATTTCACTTGCCTTCCAACAATAACTATGGGAGAAAGTTCACAATTACACCTCTTAATGGCTTCTTTAACACACCTTCAAAATGATGGCTTCCTTTACACACTTACTCATACAATATTTCTCACTACTTCCTTTTATGCTAAATGAGGGGGGTGGCGTCTTTATTTATAGGAATTCAGGCTTATCCACCCTATCTCTAAGATAAGATAGAAAATATCTTTTGGCCAATCATATTCCATGCCTAAACTCTTTCCTTTACATGTAGGCTTATCTTCTAAGATAAAATAAACCTTATCATCTCACATGGGTTCCACCTTTTTAGACTTTTCTACAAATAAAATACACAAAATATTTATGACATCACTCCTTGTCCTTATTACAAATATAATATTTCTAATTCCTAATCATGTAGACCCTACTTCTCTACTTATCCCAACTTTGACATTTTAACATTACCGGACTAGTTATGACAAATATTTACTTTTTACAACATTTTTATTGTACTTCGATTGTTACCATACTTTACATTATTGGCGGCACTGTATTAACAGTGTCGTTATCTTCTATGGGACGCCACTAGTAATTATACTTAACAACATCCTATTCCTAATACATACATTAATAAAATAGAAATTACGAAGGAAAATTTTAATGTCAACATTTTCCCCCTTCCTAGCTTCTACTCCATCCTCAGAGTATACTCTTATGGACATTCTTAAGCTGGTGCCTGGAAAATATTCAACTTGTCATGGTTGACCCATTTCGTAATGGGAGTACCATCTAATCCCTCCAGTCGATATGTAGCATTTTCATCATAGCTGTTATTTTGTAAGGCCCCATCCATTTGGGAATAAATTTTTTCTACTTTATTTTTTTGTATCTCGAATCATATACTAAAACCAAGTCATTCACATGAAATGGAGACCAACGGATATTTTGATCAAAGTATTCCTTCTGCTTCATTTTCTTCTTATAGCTTGTATCCTTTGCTATTTCCCTCATTTCCTCTAGCAAATGAAGATGCACCAACCTTTCTTTTATTGAATCACTTTCATCCATCCTTTCCTTTTTCATAACTCTCACAGTGGGAATATCAAACTCAATAGGAAGAATTGGATCAATGCCATAAGAAAATTTAAATGGGGAGTATCTTGTTGCTGACTTTGATGTTTCCCTATATGCCCACAATGTTGCATGAATCCTTTTATCCCACTTATGTACCTGCAAGGTTGCATATTTTGCTAGAATTTGACATAACAAAAAATTTATTCGTTCCACCTGTCCATTTGTGCTTGGCTTGTATGTTGTTGCCTTCCTGTTCTTAATAGAAAACTTATTCACTAGGGCTTCTACCATCTCATTAATGAAGTGGCTTCCTTGATCTGTTACAATTTCTAATGGACAACCAAATCTGGAGACATTGCGTTCATATATTAACCTTACCACTTCATCCATGGAAGTTGTTTTCAATGGCCTAGCTTCAACCCACTTGGTTAAATAATTTGTGGTAACTACAATATACTTATTTTGGCGTGGGGTAGTTGGAAGTGGACCTACAATGTCTATTCCCCACTTTTAAAAGGGACCAAGTGAAATAATATGGCATAATGGAGATGATGAAGTCTTATGGTTATCATGTGTTTGACAAATATCACATGTCTTATAATAATTATAACAATCTTTAAAAAGAGTGGGCTAGTGATAACCTGCATCCAAGATCCTTCTTATTATAAGTTTTCCAGAGAAGTGTCCTCCACATGTACCATTGTGGAATTATTCTATCAACTCCTTCCCTTGATCACGTCTAACTGCTCTCTTGTATTGTCCATCAGGCCTTATTTGAAATAATACTCCATGCAGAATAGAATATGGATGACTAGCTTGAGTAATCTTTCTCTTAGTCTTTGCATTGGCACCATTAGGAAACTTGAATTCATTCAGATAATTCCAAATATCTATGTATTCACTAGAGATTGTGTCAAGGAATAACAATGCTGCATCTGGAAAATCATCATCATCACAAGATAAACCTAAACCATCATAGGCTCGAGAGAGTGCATCTGCATTGACATGCTTCTTTCCTAGCCTATCTATAATATCAAATTCAAATTCTTGTAGTAAAATTATCCATCTTGCTATCCTCCCTGATGGGTTAGGCTTATTTATAATATACTTTAGAGCCTAATGATCTATTACAGCTATAAATTTCTTCCCTAGCAATTAATTTCTAAACTTCTTTACAGGAAAAATGATAGCTAGAGCCTCTTTTTCAGTTATAGTATAATTTACCTCAGCGCTGCTCATTTTTCTACTCCCAAAGTAAACTAGATGATCATTCTCATTTTCATCCTTTTGGCTCAGAGTACTTCCTAGTGCTGCATCTGAGGCATCAGTATACACAATGAATGGCTTGCTCCAATCTGGATTCTTTAAAACAGGTGAAGACACCAGTGCTTCATGCACCTTCATTCATGGTTCATAAGTAACATCCTTCTTCAAGAACTTGGTTAGTGGCTGTGTAATCTTTGAGAAATTCTTGATGAACCTTCTATAGTAACCCACATGGCCTAAAAATGATCTCAACTTACTTCTATTCATAGGAAATGGTAACTCTTTGATTTTTGAAACTTTATCAGGATCAGTACCAATACCATCTTTTGATACAACATGCCCTAACAAAACTCCTTTAGAACATCCAAATACACACTTTTTAGGGTTTAGTGAGGCTTGTGCTTCATATAACCTTTGAAATGATGTCTCCATCTAGTGCATGTGGTTCATCTTGCTCCCATAGATACAAAAATCATCCAGAAATATTCTGATGAAGTTCCCAATGTAGAGTTCAACTACCCTATTCATCAAGCACTGGAATGTTTCCAGAGAATTACACAACCCAAAAGGCATAACTATATAAGCAAACATTCCCCAAGGAGTGGTGAACGTGGTCTTTAGCTGATCTTTCTCTACTATACGAACTTGGTTGTATCTGCTATATCCATCATCAAAACTATAACACTCTTGGCCAGCTACTTCATCCAAGATTTGATCTGAGAATGGAAGAGGGTAATGATCCTTCTTTGTTGCCTTGTTGAGCTTCCTATAATCAACACAAATGCGTAGTTTCCCATTATTTTTTATTGAGATCACAATGGGAGAAACCCATTTTGAATTCTCCACAGCAAATATGAATCATGCATCAAGCAACTTATCTATTTCTTCTTTTACAGTCTTGGAAAAATTAGGATTCATTATATATGGCATTTGTTTTATGGGCTTAGCACCATCTACTAGCTCAATAGAATGTTCTACTCAACTTACTTGATGGAGTTCCTTGTAATCAAAAGTAAATATGTGTATGTACCTTCGAAAGAGTTGGAGGTAGGATTACTTCTCACTCTCTATCACAACATCACCAATCTTTATTTGTTGGAGACGATCATCAATTTCTTCTTTATATAATTTTATGCGATCACGAGTCAGTGTGACTGGAAGGATATCCATGACCGAAACATCAACCTCACTTTCGTCATCTTTGGTGTCCACTTCACTAGTACTAGAGTAATCAGAGGATGTCCAATCATCAGTTTCATCACTTGAATCCATAGGTTCTGCCTTATCATGCCGAGGGATCATGTTTATCTTCACCCTCTCTCTACCATTTCCAAGTGTCATGAAGCCTTCATTCTAGTAGTTTCTTGCATGAACTCTCATTAGCCATGGTCTTCCCAACAACATTGGGTATGCAACAGTACCATTTTTCATCACCTAAAATTCTACCACACATACAACACCCATAACAGATATTGCAACATTTGAAACTACACCTTCTGGTTTAGTTTTTCCTTTATTTAATGACCTTAACTTAAGTGTTGAGGGGAAATCAATTTTTACACCCAACATATTCATTACAGACTGGGTCATTACATTAACTGCAGCACCTCCATCAACTAAGACATCATGAATTAAAATACCATTACATAATACCTCACCTTGTGGAGCATAGGGATCCGCCTCTACCTCTAAAATAGGGACCTCAACCTCCTCCCTTCGTCGCGCATTGATTCCATTTCGTAGCTCCCGCCTCTTCTAAGAAGACATAGACAAGAGTTGACCATATGTAATATTTGCAGGCCTTTTGGACAGATCTTCAAAGATGGAGTATGGTCCTTGTCCCTATGAAATCAGAAAATCTTGCACACCCAACTTTCTTCTACTATGTTTCTTACTAGTTTCTCCTTTCATCTTCTTAGGATCATTTCCATCTTGGTTATATTTTTCTTTCTTTGTTTTTATTACAAACACATATACTTCATTATTTATGCTCTTATCTACTACGTCAAAAGAATTCACAGGTTCTTTTCCTTTATCATTATCTCTTGTACTAGATGTAGAAGCTCTATCTAGACAATTATACTTATAATGACCCTTTTTATAACAATCATAACATACAACTTCAGAAATATTTCTTTTTGGACCTGTATCTCCTCCGTGAGAACTAAATTCCTTTCCTTGAAGAAGATTAATAGTTAACTGACCCATTTTCCTGAGTAGATCTTCATACTCAGTAGATGTACTAGGATAAATATTTGTGCTCACCGAGAGTGGTTGTGTATTTTGGACCAAAGGTGTTGGTGTATGCTCTACTTTAGCAACAATTTCTTTGGGCTCGTCTTCCATGCTTTCTTCTTGCCTTCTTGTAATCTCCTTTGCTTGTTCAATGGTAGCTGGGCGGTCATACTTCACTCGTTGTCTGATCTCTGGCTTCATCCCAAGAATGAAGTGCTTATAGAGGAGATTATCCACGCCATTCATCAACCCATCCGCTAATCCTTCCTTCCGGATCTGGGCATCGAGCTTCCTCTTTAGCTCTATAACACGAGCATGATAATCTCTTATCTTCTCCTTCTCTCCTTGGGCTAGCTTTGTGATCTTGATCATGAGATCTGCATATTTATGTTGTTCACCAAATTCTTCAAGAAAAATTTTAGTTAATAAATTGCATAAGTTTTTCACATTATCACCTAGTGTTTCAAAACACCTAAGTGCTGAACCATCCAAAAAGGTAGGAAAAAATTCAGTCCATTATTCCCTTCTTATGAGGCCATTACAAATACAATATTGTTTAAACTCTTGAATGAAAGAGGAATCATCTTCATTAGATTGGGCTGAAAAATCAGGAATCTTCCCCATTTTTAAATGTAACCACAGTGAAATACCAATTTATTAGTACAATCAGTAAGACTTATGTGCACAAGTAATTGGACTCACTACAATAGAAAGTGACTTTACAGCTTTCTACAGTAAAATAAGAATGACCATGGTAAACTATCGTAAAACATGACTTATTGCGGTAAAAACTAACTTTACTGTGGTAAACTCTATTCACGGTAAAAAATGAAGTTACTGTGGTAAATACTATTCATGGTAAAAGCGACTTTACCATGGTAACTCCTATGCATAGTAAAAACATGGTTACCCTCCAAATGATTTCTGACTAAGTGGGAATATCTCTTCAGAAAATCCACCAATGAGGAATGGTCCTGGCAACGGAACCAAAATGTCATCACCAATCTGGCACTATGATAATTCTTTACCGGGAACTCCTCGTGCTATGATTATTTACTAATGCACAGCTTTCAGTTTGGTGAATGGAATCTGGAAACACAACAAACATAACACAAGAATACCATAGACTATGATAAGAAGGAATGATGATAAATCTGAAATATAAGTGTAAATTATAAGATCAACATGAAATTGTTACAATCTCATCCACGAGGTACTTCAAGTTTTACTAACTTCACTTCGCTTCTAACAATAACTATGGGAGAAACTTCACAATTACACCTCTTAATGGATTCTTTAACACACCTTAAAAATGATGGCTTCCTTTACACACTTACTCATACAATATTTCTCACTACTTCCTTCTATGATAAATGAGTGGGGTGGCCTATTTATTTATAGGAATTCAGGCTTATCCACCCTATCTCTAAGATAGGATAGGAAATCTCTTCCATCTAATCATATTCCATGCCTAAACTCTTGCCTTTACATATAGGCTTATCTTCTAAGATAAGATAAACCTTATCATCTCACATGGGTTCCACCTTTTTAGACTTTTCTACAAATAAAATACACAATATTTATGACATCACTCCTTGTCCTTATTAAAAATATAATATTTATAATTCTTAATCATGTAGACCCTACTTCTCTACTTATCACAACTTTGACATTTTAACATTACCAGGCCACTTACGACAAATATTTACTTTTTACAACATTCCTATTGTACTTTGATTGTTACCGTACTCTACATTATTGGCGGCACCATACTGATAGCGTCATTATCTTCTATTAGACACCACTACTAATTATACTTAACAACATCATATTCTTAATACATACATTAATAAAATAGAAATTACGGAGAAAAATTTTAATGTCGACAGGCTCTTAAGGGATTATGCTCGGACGAGGTAGCCTGAAACCAAAAGGAGCATAGTGAGCCAAAAAAAAGTCTGAACTTGCATTCACCAAGCCATCTAGACGTGTTGGCATAGATGTTTTTGTCCCTCAAGCTACTGTTCACAAAATATATCATCTAGCAACATTACATTGACTTAGACTACACTATTTCTCGCGTTTGCAAAAAATAGGACAACAAGATAACCAAATGGAGATGGATAAAACCATGAGAGAATTTCATAGAGGGCCATGACATGGGAATTCTTCATCTTACAAGACATCTCTAGGTGCGGTAGAGTCCGAGAAATCACCTATCGAAGATATAGCATGTTTTTGTCTTAGGGCTCTTAAAGGTCTACGCTCGGACGAGGTAGCCTAAAAGCATGGGGATCGTAGGGAACAAAAATATAGCTTCCAATTGGATTATCAAGGAAATCCAGACGTGTTGGCATAGAATTTTTGGTCCCACAAGCTACCATTTGAAAAATATAGCATCTGACAACCTTACATTGACTCAGACTACACTATTTCATGTGTTTGGAAACAATACGACATCGAGAGAACTGAATGGAGATGTATAAAACCATGAGAAATTTTTGTAGAGGGTTGTCATGTAGAGGTTTTAGATCTAACAAAATGTCTCTTGGTGCCACAGATTTTGAGATATAATATGTTTAAGATATAGAGTGTTTTGGTCTGATAGCTCTTAAGGGACTACGCCTAGACAAGGTAGCCTGAAAGCACGGGGAGCATAGGGAACCAAAACAAATCCTCCACTAGCATTCACTAGGTTATTGAGACATGTTGGCATAGACAGTTCTATCCCATGAGCTACCATTTGAAAAATATAGCGTATGAAAACCTTACACTAACTTAGACTACATTGATTCACGCGTTTGCAAACAATATGATGCCGAGAGAACCTAATGGAGATGGATAAAAATGTGAGATGATTTTGTAGAGGGACCTGACATGGAGGTTTTTTATCTGACTAGAAGTGTCTAAGTTCCATGGCATTTGAGAAATAACCTATCAAAGATATAATGTGTTTTGTTCTCAGGGATCTTAAGGGACTACGCCCGGACGAGGTAGCCCGAAAGCATGGTGAGCATAGGGAATCAAATCAAAGTATTCAGTAGTGTTCACTAAGTGATGTGCTAGAATTAGCAAGAACTTGACAAGATCATAACTTGAGCTCTAGGTGTCCGTTTGAGTCCAATGTTTTTGAAACCACATGTTTCGATGAGATGAACGCAAAAACAACCTGCCCTACCAATTGGGGCATATTTTTGACACGTTTTTGGGCCCAAAATCTGCCATCTTAAGGCCGAAAATTAGTATTTAAGTTAAAGTTTGGTTTTTTCCTATTTTTTGTAATTAGTTAATTTTAGTCTATTAGTTGCATTATGAGTTAGAAAGTTTGTAATTCCTCTAATTTAGGGATGTAGAAGATACGTGGCAATTTTTGTTCCCATACGAATAAGCATGCAAACTTACGAAGAATAGAAAGTTCTAGTAAACTGCTAAAAATAGTAATTTCCGCCACCTAGAGTAGATTTAGTCAGAGTTAGAATTTTCTTGGCAACTCAAGCTGGGAGTTATTTTCCTATTTAGGAAACAATGTAATTCATTATTCAGTAACAAATAAGGAGATCTATTTTCTTTTGGAGTTCATATTATTTTTTATATATTAGGTTTGTTCATAATTTGGCTGCATTATCTGGTATCAGAGTGAGGTTCGAAATATTTTTTTTTAAAATGGTAGGAAGAGGAAGAGGAGGAAGTATTACCCAGATGAATAGAAATATCCAAGATCTGTAGAGACAAGTTGCTACGCTTGCTGCAATGCTAACACAGAGAGGAAATCAAGGTGGAGATGACACATATGAAGAATTTTTTGAAGAGGAGGAAACGCAAGCACCAGCATTAGCTTTTGAAGAAAGGATGCTTTGAGCATTAGAAGGAAATAATGATGGGATAAGAGTTGATGTTTCAAAGTATGGTGGTAGTCTAAAACCAGAGGATCTGATAGACTGGTTGACTAGCATGGGAAACATTTTTGAGTGGAAGACTATGTCAGAAGAAAAGAAGATAAAATTTGCATACACGAAATTGAAAGGTCATGCTATGTTATAGTGGGATCACCTATAGAAAGAGTGGTCAAGAAAGGGGAAAGAAATAATTAGGACATGGAGTAAGATGGAGAAGAAGCTAAAAGATAAATTTCTCCCTCTAGATTATGCACAAACCCTTTATAGGAGGTTTCAGAATCTCAGATAGAACTTACAAATAGTGCAAGAATATGTAGATGAGTTCTACAAGTTGTCCATTCATGTAAAGCATGAAGAAACTGGGGAACAAATGGCTGTAAAGTATGTTAATGGATTAAATTTTTTTATTCAAGATGAGATAAGTATGCATAGGATTAAAAGCATGGAGGATGCCTATCAATTAGCCTTAAAGGCTGAGAAAAAACAAAATCGTCAAAGTTTTAGGAGATCACCTGGAATGAATAGGGGGGCCTCATCTTCCTTTTGGGGATGAGAAGGTTTCAGCCAAGGTAGGGGAGAATCATCTCGTGGATTGGAAAAGAAAGAGGATACGAGACAAGATTTCTAGGGGCAGAGGATATGCTGGCGATAGAGGATGGGAGGCTCCACGAAGACCATTTGTTTGTTATAGATGTGGTGAAGAAGGGAATTGGGATTTTGAATGCCCGCATACTTATACACATGAAAAAAGGCAAGGAGATGCTCCAAGAGTAAATATTTTTGAATTTGAACAAGTAGAAGATGAACAGGACTTGGAAATTCCACCAGATGTTAGAGAAAATATGATGATCAAGAGGACAATGATTACTCCAAGAAAGGAGGTCAAAGGGGATGCATGGTTGCGTACAAATATTTTTAGAACAAGATGCACTTTAGGAGGAAAGGTATGTAGTGTTAGTATTGATGGTGGTAGTTGTGAGAACATGGTTTTAAATGAGATGGTCGATAAATTGGGTCTGGATTGTGAGAAAAATCCTAACCCTTATCATATTGCATGGTTTAAGAAGGGTAAGGAAGTTTCTGTTGATAAGAGATTTGGTGTGATGTTATTCCTATGGATGCATGTCATATGTTGCTAGGAAGACCATGGCAATTTGATAGAAAAGTTATTCATGATGGGTGAAAGAATACTTATAATTTCTAGAAGGTTGGCACAAAAATAGCTTTTCTACCTCTTAAAGAAGAGGGGAAGGCTGAAAATATGCTTTCTACAAAGGAATTTGTGAAGGAGGCAAAGGCAAGTGGTTTTTGTTATGCACTAGTTGCAAATAAGGATGAACCTGTAAGCGCACAAATACCAATAGAAACAACATAATTAATAGAAGAATTTTCAGATGTTATTCCTGATGAGCTTCCAAATGCATTACCACCCAAAATAGATATTCAAAACCATATTGATTGGATTCCAAGGTCTTCACTCCCAAATCAAGCGGCTTATAGGATGAGCCCAACATTACATGCAAATTTGAATAGGCAAGTGGAAGAGCTCGTGCGAAAGGGGGTCGTAAGGGAGAGCATGAGTCCATGTGCAACACCAGATTTATTAACACCAATGAAGGATGAAACATGGAGAATGTGCACGAATAGCAGAGTAATCAATAAAATTACAATCAAGTATAGGTTCCCAATACCTCGCCTTGATGATATGATGGATGTGCTTGTTGGATCTAAGTATTTCACCAAGATTGATCTTCGAAGTGGTTATCATCATATTCGGATCAAAGAAGGAGATGAGTAGAAAACAACATTCAAGACAGGAAATGGATTATATGAGTAGTCGGTGATGCCATTCGGGTTATCCAATGCACCTAGTACTTTTATGAGATTGATGAACACCATTCTACGGGAGTATAATGGTAAGTTTGTTGTGGTTTATTTTGATGATAGCTTGATCTTTAGTAATACTAAAGAAGAACATTTGAGGCATCTAAGGTTGGTATTTGAAGTGTTAAGGAAAGAGAAACTCTTTGAAAATATGAAGAAGTGCACATTTATGAAAGAGAGTTTGGTATTCTTGGGCTTTATTATTTCAACAAATGGGGTACAAATGGACTCAAAAAAGATAAAGGCAATTATTGAATGGCCTACTCCATTGAGTATTAAAAATTTCAGTAGTATTATAGCACCTATAACAAATTGCACAAAAGGAAGGGAGTTTTTGTGGACAAAGGCAGCTAAGGATAGTTTTCAATTCTTGAAGAAGAAGGTGACAGAGGCACCCATTTTGGCACTACCAAATTTTGATAAAGTGTTTAAGGTTGATAGTGACGCCTCACATGTGGGTATTAGAGCTGTTCTAAGTCAAGGAGGAAAGCCAATAGCTTTATTTAGTGAGAAAATAAATGACGTAAGAAAGAACTACTCTACTTATGATGTGGAATTTTATGTAATTGTATAAGCATTAAGGCATTAGAGGGATTACTTAGTGCCTAAGGAGTTTGTGATATTTACAGACCACATAGCCCTGAAGTATGTGAATACCCAAAAGAAGTTGAATAGTAGGCATGCAAAGTGGGTATCATTTTTGAAGGGTTATAGTTTTTCTCTAAAACATAAATCTGGAAAACATAATCAAGTTGCAGATGCATTGAGTAGGCCTATGACTTTTTTTATCACTATGGAAAATGTGGTGGTGGGTTTTGAAGTAATAAACGGTTTGTATTCTTCTGATTCTGATTTCAAGGATATTGTTGAAAGACAAATTAGTCCATTATCAGACAATGTAGGAGATGTCCTGGATGAGTATATTTACAGGATGGCTACCTATTCAAGGGAAACCAACTATGTATTCCAGTTGGGTCTATGAGAGAGAATATAATGAAAGAGTTGCATAGTGGAGGGTTGGATGGGCATTTTGGTAAAGATAAGATCATAGCCTTGGTAGCAGACAAATACCATTGGCCAAAGCTGAAAAGAGATGTGGTAAGATATGTGGAGAGATGTCCAATTTTCCAAGTCTCAAAAGCCCATGCACAGAATACACTGTTGTATATGCCATTGCCTATTCCTAAAGGGTCGTGGACAGATCTAAGTATG
Source organism: Taxus chinensis (assembly GCA_019776745.2). Taxonomy (NCBI): domain Eukaryota; kingdom Viridiplantae; phylum Streptophyta; class Pinopsida; order Cupressales; family Taxaceae; genus Taxus; species Taxus chinensis. The sequence continues at coordinate 143,000,831 of CM034149.1, forward strand.
GATTTTGTTTTGGGATTACCAAAAACACAACGAGGTAATGACTCATTTTTTTTTGTTGTTGATAGGTTTACTAAGATGGTTCATTTTATTTCCTGCAAGAAAATGAGTGATGCAATAGGTGAAGCTGATTTGTTTTTCAGAGAAGTTTTTTGTTTGCATGGTCTTTCAAAAACCATTACTTTAGATAGGGACACAAGGTTCTTAAGTCACTTCTGGTGGACTTTATGGAAGAAATTTGGAACTCAACTACAATTCAGTAGGGCCTATCATTTGTAGACTGATGGGTAAATAGAGGTGGTAAATCAGAGTTTGGGAAACCTGTTAAGATGCATCATTGGCGAAAAGCCAAAACAATGGACTTAGCATTATCACAAGCTGAGTATGCATATATAATAGTTCCATAAACAGATCCATGGGAAAGTTTCCATTTTCAATTGTGTATGGGAGTAATCCAAATGGGGTGTTAGATTTGGTAAAACTACCAGTTGATGGTAGAGTTAGTGATGATGTAGAAGCATTTTCCGAACATATACAACAATTGTAGGAAGAAGTGTGAAAGAAGATACAAAATAGTAATGATAAGTATAAGGAAATAGCAGATGTGCAGAGATGGAAAAAGTTATTTATAGTTGGTGAGTTGGTTGTGGTATATTTGTAGAAGGAAAAATTTCGAAAAGGAACCTATAAGAAATTGAAATACAAGAAGATTGGTCCCTACAAAATCGTGAAAAAAAAAATGATAATGCTTATGAGGTAGAATGGTTAGGGAATTTTGATATTTCTCCAGTGTTTAATGTTTCAGATTTGTATTCTTTTCATGGGGATGGTGTAGAAATGGAAGTTATTGATGAAGTAGTAGATTGGAGGTAGCAGGTTTCGGTGAAGAAGAAAGAAGAAGTGGATCAGATTATACATAAGAAAACAATGGACACGCGACATGGGAAATACAACAAATATTTGGTACATTGGAAAGGACTGGAACAAGAGGAAAATACTTGGGTCACAGAGTGGAAGATTAGGAATTTGGATGTAGATAAATGGAATCAGTTTGAAGAAGACAACTTGTAGGAGCTACGTTTTTTTCAAGTAGGGGAGAATAATGTGTAAGAGTTAGGAGGAACTTGACAAGGTCATAACTCGAGCACCGGGTGTTCGTTTGAGTCCGTTATTTTTTGAAACCACATGTTTTGATGAGAGGAACACTATGGGAACCCTTCCTACCCATTGGAGTAAGTTATTGACACGTTTTTTGGCCCTAAATCTTCCATTTTGAGGCTAAAAATTAGGATTTAAGTTATAGTTTGGGTTTTTCCTATTTTTGGGCATTAGTTAATTTTAGTCTATTAGTTGCATTATGAGTTAGAAATTTTGAAATTCCTCTAATTTAGGGATGTAGAAGATGTGTGGAAATTTTTTTTCCCATACGAATAAGCATGCAAACTTAATAAGAATAGAAAGTTATAGTAAACTGCTGAAAATAGTAATTTCTGCCACCTAGAGTAGATTTAGTCAGAGTTAGTTAGAGTTTACTTGGAAACTCGAGTTGGGAGTTGTTTTCCTATTTAGGAAACATTGTAATTCATTATGTAGTAACAAATAAGGAGACGTATTTTCTTTTGGAGTTCATATTATTTGCAGTATATCAGGTTTGTTCATAATTTGGCTACATTACCAAGCCATCAAGATGTGTTGGCGTAGATGGTACGGTCCCATGAGCTACCATTTGCAAAATATATCATCTTGCATCATTACGCTATCTCAGATTACACTATTTATAGTGCTTGCAAACAATAGGATAGTGGGAGAACTGAATGGAAATGGATAAAATAGCTACAGGAATTTCGTAGAGGACCCTAACATGGAGGTTTTAGATTAGACAAGATGACTCTAGGTGCAACAAAGTCTGAGAAATCACTTGTCAAAGATATAGCGTGTTTTGGTCTTAGGGCTATTAATGGACTACGCCTGAATGAGGTAGCCCGAAAGTATGGGGAGTGTAAGTATCCAAAAAAAAATATTAATTTGCATTCACTAGGCCATCCGGACATGTTGGTGCAAACGGTTTAGTCCCATGAGCTAACATTTGCAAAATATAGCATCTCATAGCCTTACACTGACTTGCACTACACTATTTCCCGTGTTTGTAAATAATAAGACAATGAGAGAACTAAATGGAGATGGATAAAACCACAAGAGTATTTCATAGAGGGCCCCGACTTGGATTTTTTGGATCTAAAAAGATGTCTCTAGGTGCCTTGTAGACTGAGAAATAACCTATCAAAGATATAGTGTGTTTTTGTCTCAGGGCTCTTAAGGGATTATGCCCAAACGAGGTATCTCGAAACCACAAGGAGTGTAGGGAGCCAAAGAAAATCCTTAACTTGCATTCACCAAGCCATCTAGACATGTTGGCATAGACATTTTTGTCCCTCGAGGTACTATTTGCAAAATATAGCATTTGACAACGTTACACTGACTTAGACTACACTATTTCTCACGTTTGCAAACAATAGGACAAAGAGATAACCAAATGGAGATAGATAAAATTGTGAGACGATTTCATAGAGGGTCCCGACATGGGATTTTTAAATCTTACAAGATGTCTCTAGGTGCGACAGAGTCCGAGAAATCACTTGTCAAAGATAGTTTTTTTTGTCTCAGGGCTCTTAAAGGATTACACTCATACGAGGTAGCCTAAAAGCATAGGGATCGTAAGGAACAAAAATATAACTTCCAAATGGATTATCAAGGCCATCTAGATGTGTTGGCATAGACTTTTTGGTCCCACAACCTACCATTTGTAAAATATAGCATCTAACAACCTTACACTAACTCAGAATACACTATTTCACGTGTTTACAAACAATAGGACATCGAGAGATCCAAATGGATAATTATAAAACCATGAAAAAATTTCATAGAGGGACCTCACATTGAGGTTTTAGATCTAACGACACGTCTCTAGGTGCCACAAATTCTGAGAAATCATCCGTTGAAGATATAGAGTGTTTTGGTCTCATGGCTCTTAAGGGACTACGCCCTGATAGGTAGCTCGGAAGCACGGGGAGCATAGGGAACAAAAAAACCTCCACTAGCATTCACCGCACCATCCAGACATTTTGGCATAGACGGTTCTGTCCCATGAGCTAACATCTATAAAATATAGCGTCTGAGCCCCTTACACTTACTCAGACTATAGTATTTCACGCGTTTTCCAACAATATGATAGCAACTGAACTGAATGGAGATGGATAAAACCACTAGATGATTTTGTAGAGGGGCCGATATGGAGGTTTTTATCTAATGAGAAGTTTCTAAGTGTCATGGTGTTCGAGGAATCACCTATTGAAGATATAATGTGTTTTGGTCTCAGGGATCTTAAGGGACTACGCCCAAACGAGGTAGCCCGAAAGCACAGGGAGCATAGGGAACCAAATCAAATCCTTCAGTAGTGTTCATCAAGCCATTAAGACATGTTAGCGTAGATGGTTTAGTCCCATGAGCTACCGTTTGAAAAATATAGCATCTTGCATCCTTATATTGTCTCAGACTACACTATTTATAGTGTTTGCAAATAGTAGGACAATGAGAGAACCGAATGGAGATGGATAAAATAAATAAATTATTTCGTAGAGGACCACAACGTGGAGGTTTCAGATTGGATGAGATAAGTCTAGGTGTAACGAAGTCTGAGAAATCACTTGTCGAATATATAGTGTGTTTTGGTCCTAGAGTTGTGAAGAGACTACACCTGAATGAGGTAGGCCAAAATAAAGGGGAGTGAAGGGATCCAAAAAAAAACATCTACTTATGTTCACATGGACATCCAGACATGTTGGTGCAGAAGGTTTGGTCCCACAAGCTACAGTTTGCAAAATATGGCATATGGAAGCCTTACACTAACTTATACTACACTATTTCGCGTGTTTGCAATCAATAGGAAAGTGAGAAAACCGAATGGAGATGGATTAAAATATGAGAGGATTTCATAGAATCAACCAAATTATAGGTCTTTGATCTAACAAAACTTATCTAGGTTCCACGGAGTCCAAGAAATCACCTGTTGAAGATATGACGTGTTTTGGTTTTAGGGCTCTTAAGGGACTACGCCTGGACAAGGTATCCTGAAAGCACAGGGAGCATAGGGAACCAAAAAAAATCCTCCACTTGCATTTATAAGGCCATATAGTTGTGGTGGCAAAGATGGTTTGGTCCCATGAGCTATCGTTTGCAAAATATAGCGTCTAACAACCTTCCACTGACTGAAACTACACTATCTCACATGTTTGCAAACAATAGGACAACGAGAGAACCAAATGGAGATGCATAAAAATGTGAGAGGATTTCATACAGGGCCCTAATGTATAGGTTTTGGATCTAATGAGATGTAGGTTCCACGGAGTCCGAGAAATCACTTGTCAAAGATAGAATGTGTTTTGGTCTTAGGCTCTTAAGGGACTACGCCCAGATGAGGTAGACTGAAAGCACGAGGAGTGTAGGGAACCAAAACAAAGCCTCCACTTGTGTTCACAGGGCAATCCAAACATGTTGGCATAGAAGGTTTGGTCCCATGAGCTACCATTTGCGAAATATTGTGTTTGGCATCCTTAAACTTACTTAGACTACACTAGTTAGTGCATTTTCAAACAATATGATAGCGAGAGAACCGAACTGAGATGGATAAAACCACAATAGGATTTCATAGAGGGACCAAACATGGAGGTTTTTGATCTGAGGAGACATCTCTAGGTGGCATGGAGTCTAACAAAATCACCTATCAAAGATATAGTGTGTTTTGTTCTTATAGGTATTAAGGAACTACACCTGAATGAGGTATCCTGAAAGCATGGGGAGCATACAGAACCAAAAGAAAGCCTCTAGTTTGAAAGTTATAGCATCTGGTAGTCTTACACTAACTTAGACTAAACTATTTCATCTGTTTGCAAATAGTAGGCCAATGAGAGAACCGAATGGAGATGGATAAAACTATGAGAATAATTCATAGAGGGCCTTGACATGGAAGTTTCAAATTTGACATGATGTCTCTAGATGACACAAAGTCTAAGAAATCACTTATCAAAGATATAGCTTGTTTTTCTCTCAGGGCTCTCAAGGGACTACACCTGAATGAGGTATCCCTAATGCATGGGTAGTGTAGGGAGTCAAAAAAAAGGTTCAACTTGCATTCACCATGCCATCCAAACATGTTGGCGTAGATGATTTGGTCCCAGGTGCTACTGTTTACAAAATATAGCATTTGGAAATATTACACTCACTTAGACTACACTATTTCATGTGTTTGCAACCAATAGAAAAATGAGAGAATTGGATGGAGATGGATAAAACCACAAGATGATTTAATAGGGGTCCCTAACTTGGATTTTTTTTAATCTAAAAAGACGTCTCTAGGTGCCACGGAGTCTGAGAAATCACCTGTCAAAGTTATAACATGTTTTAAACTTAAGCCTCTTAAGGGACTATGGCTGGACGAGGTATCCTGATAGTACAGGGAGCATAGGGAGTAAAATAAAAACCCTCATCTTATATTGACCAAGCCATCCAGACATGTTGGCACACACGTTTTGGTCCCTCGAGCTACTATTTGCAAAATATAATGTTTGGTAGCATTACACTAACTTAGACTACACTATTTCTTGCATTTGCAAACAACAGGACATCGAGAGAACCGAATGGAGATGGATAAAACCATGAGATAATTTTGTATAGGGCCCTGACATGGATTTATTTTTATCTAATAAGATGTCTCTAGGTGCGACTGAGTCCAAGAAATCACCTGTCGAAGATATAGCTTGTTTTGGTCTCAGGGCTCTTAAAGGACTATGCCCAGAAGAGGTAGCCTGTAATCCTCCAATTGCATTTTCAATGCCATCTAGACGTGTTGGCGTAGATGGTTTGGTCCCACAAGCTATCGTTTGCAAAATATAGCATCTTGTAACCTTACATTGACTCAGACTACACTACTTCATGCATTTGCGAACAATATGACATCGACAGAAGTGAATGGAGATGCATAAAAGCTCAAGAGGATTTTGTAGAAGTCCCTGATGTAGAGGTTTTATATCTAATGACATGTCTCTAGATGCCACGGAGTCTAAGAAATCATCTGTTGAATATATAACATGTTTTGGTCTCAGGGCTCTTAAGGGACTATGCCCGGACGAGGTAGCCTGAAAGAATGGGGAGAATAGGGGACCAAAAGAAATCCTCCACTAGCATTCACCAGACCATATAGACATATCGATACAGACGGTTTAGTCCCACGAACTACTGTTTGTAAAATATATTGTCTGACATCCTTACACTTACTCAGACTACACTATTTTACGTGTTTGTAAACAATATGACAACGAGAGAACCGAATGGATATGGATAAAACTGCGAGAGAATTTTGTAGAGGGACCTGACATGGAGGTTTTTTATGTGACGAGATGTCTCTAGGTTTCATGGATTTTGAGAAATCACCTATTGAAGATATAATGTGTTTTTGTATTTGGGCTCTTAAGGGACTACGCCTGGACGAGGTAGCCTGAAAGCACGGGTAGCATAGGGAACCAAAACAAAGCCATCAATAGTTCTCACAAGCCCATATAGATGTGTTGGCATAGACGGTTTGGTCCCATGAGCTACAGTTTGCAATATATAGTGTCTTGCATCCTTACATTGACTCAAACTACACTCTTTCGTGTGTTTGCAAATAGTAGGATAGAAAGACAACCGAATGGAGATTAATAAAATAGCAAGAAGGATTTTAGAGGGCTCTGACATAGAGATTTTAGATCTAACAAGACAACTCTAAGTTCAACAGAGTCTCAGAAATCACTTATCAAAGATATAGTGTGTTTTGGTCCTAGGGCTCTTAAGTGACTATGCTCAGATGAGGTAGGACGAAAGCACGGGGAGTGTAGAGAGCCAAACAAAAGCCTCAACTTAGGTTCACCAGGCCATCCGGACATTTTTTGCGTAGACGGTATGGTCCCATGAGCTACTGTTTGCAAAATATAGCGTCTGGAAGCCTTACACTAACTTATACTATACTATTTCATGCGTTTGCAAGCAGTGCGACAGTGAGAGAATTGAATGGAAATATATAAAACCATGAGAGGATTTCCTAGAAGGCCCCAACATGGAGGATTTTGATTTAACAAGGTATATCTAGGTGCCACAGAGTCTGAGAAATCACCTATCAAAAATATAATGTGTTTTGGTCTCAGGGCTCTAAACAGACTACACCCAGACGAGGAAGCCGAAAAGTACAAGGAGCGTAGGGAACTAAAAAAAAATCCTCCACTTGCATTCATAAGGCCATCTAAATGTGTTGGCACAAACAGTTTGGTCCCATGAGCTACTGTTTGCAAAATATAGTGTCTGGCAACCTTACACTGACTGAAACTACAATATTTCATGTGTTTGCAAATAATATGATATTGAGAGAACCAAATAGAGATGCATTAAACCGTGAGATTATTTCGTAGAGGACTTGATATAGAGTTTTTGGATCTAATTAGATGTCTCTAGGTGCCACAGAGTCTGAGAAATCACCTATTAAAGATATAGTGTGTTTTGGTCTTAGGCTCTTAAGGGACTACGCCTAGAAGAGGTAGCCTAAAAGCATGAGGAGCGTAGGGAACCAAAAAAAGATTCCACTAGTGTTCACTAGGCATTCTAGACATGTTGGCATAGAGGGTTCAATCCCATGAGCTACCATTTTCAAAATATGGCGATTTACAACCTTACACTGACTAAGACTACACTATTTTACGCATCTGTAAACAATATGACAACGAGAGAACTGAATGGAGATGGATAAATCGCAAAATGATTTCGTAGAGGTTTTGGATCTTACGAGACGTATATAAGTGCCATAGAGTTAGATAAATCACCTGTCAAAGATATAATGTGTTTTGGTCTTAGGGCTCTTAAGGGCCTACACCCGGACAAGGTATCCCAAAAGCACGGGGAGCATAGGGAACCAAAACAAAGCCTCCAGTTTGAAAAATATAGTGTCTAGTAGCTTTACACTGACTCATACTACACTATTTCATATGTTTGTAAATAGTAGGACAACAAGATAACTGAATGGAGATGGATAAAATTGTGAAAATATTTTGTAGAGGGCCTTAACGTGGAAGTTTCAAATTTGACGAGATGTCCTTAGATGACACAGAGTCCGAGAAATCACTTATCGATGATATAGCTTGTTTTTCTCTGAGAGCTCTTAAGGAACTGTTCTCGGATGAGGTAGCCCAAAAACACATGGAGCGTAGGGAGCTTAAAAAGGTTCAACTTCAATTCGTCAGGCCGTCTAGACATGTTGGCACAAACGATTTGGTCCCATGAGCTATTGTTTGTAAAATATAGCATCTGATAGACTTGCACTAACTTAGACAACACTATTTCGTGTGTTTACAAACAAGAGAACTGAATGGATATGGATAAAACCATGAGAGGATTTAATAGAGGGATCTAACATATAATTTCTGGATCAAACAAGACATCTCTATGTGCCACATAGTCCAAGAAATCACATGTTTAAGATATAGTGTGTTTGGATCTTAGGGCTCTTAAGTGACTATGCCTGGACAAGGTAGCCTAAAAGCATGAGGAGAATAGGGAACAAAAAAAAAACCTCCACTTCCATGCATAAACCAATCCAGACGTTTTGGCGCAAGTGGTTTGGTCCCACGAGCTACCGTTTCCAAAATATAGCACCTAGTAACCTTACACTCACTTAGACTACACTATTTTGTGTGTTTTGAAACAATAGGACTACGAGAGAACCGAATGGATATGCATAAAACTGTGAGAGGATTTCATAGAGGGCCTTGACGTAGAGGGTTTGGAATTAATGAGGTATCTTTAGGTGCCACAGAGTCTGAGAAATCACATGTCAAAGATATAGTTTGTTTTGGTCTCAGGGCCCTTAAGGGACTACACCCAGATGAGGTAGCCCAAAAGCATGAGGAGAACAAGGAACCAAAACATACCTCCACTAGCGTTCACGAGGCCATCCAGACGTGTTAGGGTAGATGGTTTGGTCCCACGAGATACCATTTGCAAAATGTAGTTTCTGACAACCTTACAATGAATTAGACTACACTATTTTGCACGTTTTCAAACATATGACAGCAAGAGACCAAATGGAGATGGATAAAACCATAAGACAATTTTGTATAGGGACCCAACATGGAGCTTTCTGATCTAACAAGCCATCTCTAGGTGTCATGGAGTCTGAGAAATCACCTATTGAAGATATAGTTTGTTTTTGTCTCATGGCTCTTAAGGGACTATGCCCAGACGAGGTATCCCGAAAGCACGGGGAGTATTGAGAACCACATCAAAGCATTCATTTTGAAATATAATGTCTGGCAATTGTACACTTACTTAGACTACACTATTTCATGCATTTGCAAACACTAGGACAACAAGAGAACCACATGGAGATGGATGAAACTTCGAGAAGATTTCATAGAGGGCCTTGACGTGGAAGTTTCAGATTTGATGAGATGTATCTAGTTGTCATGGTGTCTGAGAAATCACTTGTCGAAGATATATCTTGTTTTTCTCTCAGAGATCTTAAGTGACTATGCCCGGACGATGTAGCTCAAAAGCACGGGAAGCGTAGGGAGCCAAAGAAAGGTTCAACTTGCATTCTCTAGGCCCTCCGAAAGTGTTGGCATGGATGATTTGGTCCCATGAGCTATTGTTTGCAAAATATAGTGTCTGACAGCCTTACACTGACTTAGAGTACACTATTTCATGCGTTTGCAAACAATAGGACAACGAGAAAACCGAATGGATATGGATAAAACCACGAGAGGATTTTGTAAAGGGCCCTAACATGCAGTTTTTATATCTAACAAGACATCTCTAGGTGCCACGGAGTCCGAGAAATAACATGTTTAAGATATAGTGTGTTTTGGTTTCATTACTCTTAAGCGACTACACCTGGATGAGGTAGCCTTAAAGCATAGGGAGCGTAGGGAAAAAACTAAAGCCTCCACTTGCATTCCTAAGGAAATCAAGACATGTTGGTGCAGACGGGTCACTCCCACGAGCTACCATTTGCAAAATATAGCGTCTGACAACCTTCCAATAACTCATACTACACTATTTCGTGTATTTGCAAAAAATAGGACTGTGAGAGAACTGAATGGAGACAAATAAAACCACGATAAGCTTTCGTATAGATCCTGTTGACACTAAAATTTTCCTCCATAATTTATATTTCATTAATGTATGTATTAGGAATAGGATGTTGTTAAGTATAATTAGTAGTAGCGTCCGATAGAAGATAACGGTGCTGCTGGTACACCGCCGCCAATAATGTAGAGTACGGTAACAGTCAAAGTATAATAGGAATGTTGTGGTAAAAAGTAAATATTTGTCATAAGTGGTTCGGTAATGTTAAAATGTCAAAGTTAGGGTAAATAGAGAAGTAGGGTCTACATGATTAGGAATTAGAAATATTATATTAGTAATAAGGAGAAGGAGTGATGTCATAAATATTTTGCATATTTTATTTGTAAAAAGTCTAAAAAGGTGGAACCCATGTGAAATGATAAGGTTTATCTTATCTTAAAAGATAAGCTTACATGTAAAGATAAGAGTTAATGTATGGAATATGATTCGTTAGAGTAGATTTCTTATCTTATCTTAGAGATAAGGTGGATAAGCTTGAAAGTTCTATAAATAAAGAGGCCACCCCCCTCATTTAGCATAGAAGGAAGTAGTGAGAAATATTGTATGAGTAAGTGTGTAAAGGAAGCCATCATTTAGAAGGTGTGTTAAAGAAGCCATTAAGAGGTGTAATTGTGAATTTCTCCCATAGTTATTATTTGAAGGCAACTGAAGTCAGTAGCACTTGAAGTACCTCATGGGTGAGATTGTAACAATTTCATGTTGATATTATAATTTACACTTATATTTCAAATTTGTCATCATTCGTTCGTATCATAGTCTATGGTATTCTTGTGTTATGTTTTTTGTTATGTTTCCAGATTACATCCACCAAACTAAAAGCTGTGCTTAAGTAAATAATCATAGCATGAGGAGTTCCTGATGGAGAATTATCATAGTGCCAGATTGGTGATGACAGGCCCTGACGTAGAGGTTTCGGATCTAAGGATACGTCTTTAGGTGCCACAGAGTCTGAGAAATCACCTGTCGATGATATAGCGTGTTTTGGTCTTAGGGATCTTAAAGGACTACACCCGGACGAGGTAGCCCAAAAGTACAGGGAGCATAGGGAACCAAAAAAAGCCTCCAATAGCGTTCACGAAGCCATCTGGATGTGTTCGCATAAATAGTTGTGTCCCACGAGCTAACTTTTGTAAAATATAGCATGTGGCAGCCTTACATTGACTCAGACTACATTATTTTTCGTGCTTTTGCAAATAGTAGGACAACGAGGGAACCAAATGGTCTTTTTTTTAATCTAACGAGATGTATCTAGGTGCCACAGAGTCCGAAAAATGACCTCTCAAAGATATAGTGTGTTTTGGTCTCAAGGTTGTTAAGGGACTACGCCCGAATGAGGTAGCCCAAAATCATGGTGAGTGTATGGAACCAAGAAAAATCCTACAATAGCATTCACAATGCCATTCAGACATGTTGGCAGAGATGTTTCGGTCACATGAGCTACCACTTGCAAAATATCGCATTTGGGAGCCTTACATTGACTCAGACTACACTATTTTGTGTGATTCCAAACAATAAGACAACGAGAGAACCAAATGGAGATGGATAAAACCGTAAGAGGGTTTTATCAAGGGCCCCGACATAGAGGTTTAAGATTTGATAAGACATCTCTAGGTGCCACAAAGTCTGAGAAATCACCTGTTGAAGATATAGTTTGTTTTGGTCCCAGGGCTCTTAATAGACTACGCTCGGACGAGGTAACCTGAAAGCATGGGGATTGTAGGGAACCCAAAAAATCATCCAATAGCATTCACCAAGCCATCTGGATGTTTGGCAGAGACAGTTTGGTCCCACGATTTACTATTTATAAAATATAGCATCTGGCAACCTTACACTGACTCAGACTACACTATTTTGTGTGTTTGCAGACAATATGATAGGAAGATAACCAAATGGAGATGCATAAAACCATGAGAATATTTTCTATAGGGACCTAACATGGAGGTTTCAGATCTAACAATTCATCTGTAGGTGCCACGGAGTCCAAGAAATCACATGTTGAAGATATAGCGTGTTTTGGTCTCATGGCTTTTATTGGACTATGCCTAGACGAGGTATCCTGAAAGCATGTGGAGCGTAGGGAACCATAATAAATCCTCCTCTAAAATTCACCTGGCCATACAGATGTGTTGGCATAGACGGTTCAGTCCCATGAGCTACCATTTGTAAAATATAGTGTTTGGCAACCTTACACTGACTCAGACTACACTATTTTGCACATTTACAAATAATATGACAATTAGAGAACTGAATGGAGATGAATAAAACCACAAGAGGCTTTTATAGAGGGACCCAACATGGAGGTTTTCAATTTGACGAGACATCTCTAGGTGCAATGGAGTTTGAAAAATCACATGTCAAAGATATAGCATTTTTTGGTTTTAGGGCTCTTAAGGGACTACACCCAGACAAGGTATCTTGAAAGCATGGGGAGCATAGGGAACCAAAACAAAGGCTCCAATTTGAAAAATATAGCACCTGGCAGCCTTATACTGACTCATACTACACTATTTCACGTGTTTACAAATAGTAGGACAACGAGAGAACCAAATTAAGATGGATAAAACTATGAAAATATTTCGTAGAGGGCCTTTATGTGGAAGTTTCATATTTGACGATATTTCTCTAGATCACACAGAATCTAAGAAATCACCTATCGATGATATAGCTTGTTTTATTCTCACGGTTATTAAGGAACTATTCCCAGACGAGGAATCTCGAAAGCACGAGGAGTGTAGGGATCCAAAAAAAGTTTCAACTTGCGTTTACTAGGCCATCCAGATGTGTTGGCACAAACGATTTGGTCCCATGACTTACTGTTTGTGAAATATAGCATCTGACAAACTTACACTAACTAAGAATACACTTTTTCGTGCATTTTCAAACAATAGAAAAATGAGAGAACTGAATGGAGATGGATAAAACCATGAGAGGATTTTGTAGAGGGCCCCGATGTACAGTTTTTGGATCAAACAAGACATCTCTACGTGCCACGGCATCCAAGAAATCACCTATTTAAGATATAGCATTTTTGGGTCTCAAGGCTCTTAAGCGACTACACCTGGATGAGGTATCCTGAAAGCACGGGGAGCTTTGGGAACAAAAACAAATCCTTTACTTGTGTTCACAAGGAAATCCAGATGTGTTGGCGTAGATGGTTTGGTCTCACAAGCTACCGTTTTCAAAATATAGTGCCTGAAAACCATACAATGAATTAGACTACACTATTTCACACATTTACAAACAAGAGGACTGCGAGTGAACCGAATAGAGATGCATAAAACTGCATGATGATTTCATAGAGGTCCCTAACATAGAGGTTTTGTATCTAGGTGCCACGGAGTCTAAGAAATCACATGTCAAAGATATAGCATGTTTTGGTCTCAGGGCTCTTAAGGGACTACGCCCGGACGAGGTAGCCCAAAATCACGAGGTATCCCAAAAGCATGGGGACCGTAGGGAACAAAAACAAAGCCTTACACTTACTTAGACTACACTATTTCACGTGTTTGTAAACAGTAGGACAGTGAGAGATCCAAATGGAGATTGATAAAACTCTGAGAAGATTTTGTAGATTTCTTTGAAATGGAAGTTTCAGATTTGATCAGACATATCTAGATGTCATGGAGTCTGTGAAATCACTTATTAAATATATAGTTTGTTTTACTCATAGGGTTCTTAAGGGACTAAGCCCGAACATGGTAGACTGAAAGCACAATGAGTATAGGGAGCCAAAATAAAGGTTTAACTTATGTTCACCAGGCCATCTAGATGTGTTGATGCAGACGATTTGGTCCCACGAGCTACTGTTTGGAAAATATAGTGTCTGATAGCCTTACACTGACTTAGACTACTCTATTTCATGTGTTTGCAAACAATAGGACAACGAGAGAAGTGAATGGATATGGATAAAACCAAGAGAGGATTTCGTAAAGGGCCCCGACATGCAGTTTTTGTATCTAACAAGACATGTTTAGGTACCGTGGAGTCTGAGAAATAACCTATTTAAGATATAGCATGTTTTTGTTTCATGGCTCTTAAGTTACTACACTTGGACAATGTAGCCTAGGGAAAAAAAATCCTCCACTTGCATTCACAAGGCAATCCAGACATGTTCTATTTGGTCCTGAGCTACCGTTTGCAAAATATAGCATTTGGGAACCTTACACTAACTCAAACTACACTATTTCACTTGTTTGCTAACATTAGGATTGCGAGAGAACCGAATGGAGACTAATAAAACTACAATATTATTTCGTATAGGGCCTCGACGTAGAGGTTTTGGATCTAAGGATACGTCTCTAGGTACCATAGAGTTTGAGAAATCACCTGTCGAAGATATATCATGTTTTGGTCTTAGGGGTCTTAAGGGACTACGCTGGGACGAGGTAGCCTGAAAGCACAGGGAGCATAGGGAACCAAAAAAAATCCTCCAATAGCATTCACCAGGCCATCTGTACATGTTCATGCAAATGGTTGTGTGCCATGAGCTACCTTTTGTAAAATAGAGCGTGTGGCATCCTTACACTGACTCAAACTACACTAATTCACACGTTTGTAAACAATAGGACAACGAGAGAACCAAATGGAGATAGATAAAACCATGAGAGGATTTCATAGAGGTCCTAGACATGGAAGTTTTAGATTGGATGAGACATCTCTTGGTGCAACAGATTCCGAGATATCACCTATCGAATATATATCATGTTTTGGTCTCAGGGCTCTTAAGGGACTACACCCGGATTAGGTAGCCCAAAATCATAGGGAGCATAGGGAACAAAAATAAAGCCTCTAATAGTGTTTTTCAGGTAATTTGGATGTGTTGGCGGACATGGTTTGGTCCCATTTGCTACCATTATAAAAATATATCGTCTGGCAGCCTTACATTGACTCAAACTCCATTATTTCGCAAGATTGCAAACAATAGGACAACAAGAGAACCAAATGGAGATGGATAAATCTCTAAGATTATTTCATAAAGGGAAGTAACTTGGAGGTTTTGGATTTGACGAGACGTCTCCAGGTGCCACTGAGTCTAAGAAACCACCTGTCAAAGATATAGCATATTTTTGTCTCAGGGCTCTTGAAGGGACTATGCCTTGACGAGGTAGCTCAAAAGCACGAGGAGTGTAGGGAACCAAAAAAAATCTCCTACTAGCATTCACCAGGCTATCGAGATGTGTTGGCGTAGGCAGTTTGGTCCCATAAGCTACTGTTTGTAAATTATAGCATCTGGTAGCCTTACACTGACTCAGATTACACTATTTAGCACGTTTGCAAACAATAACATGGAAAGAGAAAAAAATGGAGATGGATAGAAACGCAAGAGGATCTCCTTAAAGGAATCATCATGGAGATTTTGGATCTGACGAGACGTCTCTAGGTGCCACAGAGTCCAAGAAATGACATGTCGAAGATATATCGTGTTTTGGTCTTAGGGTTGTTACGAGACTATGCCCGAATGAGGTAGCCCAAAAGCATGGGGAGTGTTTGGAACCAATAAAAATCCTCCAATAGAATTCACAAGGCCATTCAGACATACTGGCACAGATGTTTCATTCACATGAGCTATCGTTTGCAAAATATAGCGTCTATGAGCCTTACACTGACTCAAACTAAACTATTTCATGTGATTACAAACAATAGGACAAGGAAAAAACTAAATGGAGATGGATAAAACCATGAGAGGATTTTTTCAAGGGCCCCAAGATGGAGGATTCAGATCTAACAAGGCATTTCTAGGTGCCACAAAGTCCACAAAATCACCTCTCAAAGATATAGCATGATTTGGTCTCAAGGCCTATTAACAAACTACACCCGGACGAGGTAGCCTGAATGCACGAGGATCGTAGTGAACAAAAAAAAGCATCCACTAGCATTCACTATGCCATTTGGATGTGTTGGCACAGACGGTTTGTGCCCAAAATATAGCATATGACAGCCTTACACTAACTCAGACTACATTATTTTGCACGTTTGCAAACAATAGGACAGAAAGATAACCAAATGGAGATGCATAAAACCATGAGAAATTTTTTTAGAGTGCCCCAACATCCAAGTTTTGGACCTAATGATACATCTCTAAGTGCCACGGAGTCTGGGAAATCACATGTCGAAGATATAGAGTGTTTTGGTCTCAGGGCTCTTAAGGGACTAGGCCCGTACAAGGTAGCCTGAAAGCACGGGGAGCGTAGGGAACCAAAAAAAATCCATCACTAGCATTCACCAGGCAAACCAGATGTTTTGGAGTAGAGGGTCTAGTCAAAAGAGCTACAGTTTGCAAAATATAGTGTCTGGTAGCCTTACACTGAATCAAACTACACTATTTCGTGCCTTTGCAAACAATATGACAGCGAGTTAACCAGATGGAAATGGATAAAAACATGAGAGGAATTTGTAGAGGTACCCGACATGGAGGTTTTAGATATGAAGAAATGTCTCTAGGTACCACGGAGTGCAAGAAATAACCTGTCGAAGATATATCATAATTTAGACTTAGGGCTATTAAGGGACTACGCCCGGATGAGGTAGCCAAAAAGTACAGGGAGTGTAGGGAACAAAAAAATGGACTCCAGTAGCATTCACCAGACCATTGAGACATGTTGGCATAGACGGTTCTCTCGCACGAGCTACCGTTTACAAAATATAGCGTCTTACAGCCTTACATTGACTCGGACTACACTATTTCACACATTTATAAAAAATGGGACAACAAGAGAACCAAATGGATATGGATAAAACTATGAGAGGATTTCGTAGAGGGATTGAACATAGAGGTTTTGGATCTAACGAGACATCTATAGGTGCCATGGATTCTAAGAAATCACATGTCAAAGATATAGCATGTTTTGGACTCAGGGTTCTTAAGGGACTACGCCCAGATGAGGTAACCCGAAAGCATGGGGAGCATAAGGAACCAAAAAAAATCCTCCAGTAGTGTTCACCAGGCCATTCGCATGTGTTGGTATAGACAATTCATTCCCACAAGCTACTGTTTGCAAAATACAGCGTCTTGCAGCCTTACACCGACTCAGAATACACTATTATGTGCATTTACAAACAATAGAAGAACAAGAGAAATGAAATGAGATAGATAAAACCATGAGATAATTTTGTAGAGGGCTTTGACATAAAGGTTTTGGATCTGATGAGACATCTCTAGGTGCCACGAATTCCAAGCAATGACCTATCGAAGATATAGTGTGTTTTGGTCTGAAAGCTCTTAAGGGACTATGCCCAGACAAGGTAGCACGGGGAGCAAAGGGAACCAAAACAAATCCTCAACCTGCGTTCACAAGGTCATCGAGACATTTTGTCATAGAAGGTTTGGTCCCACAAGCTACTATTTACAAAATATAGTATCTGACAACCTTACACTAACTCAGACTACACTATTTTACGCGTTTGTAAACATTAGGAAAACAAGATAACTGAATGGAGATTGAAAAAACCATGAGAGGATAACATAGAGGGCCCCTACATGTATTTTTTTGATATGATGAGATGTTTCTAGGTTCCATGGATTCATAAAAATCACCTGTCAAATATATAACGTGTATTGGTCTAAGGACTCTGAAGGGACTACGCTCGGACAAGGTAGCTTGAAAGCATGAGGAGCATAGGAAACAAAAACAAATCCTCCACTAGCATTCACTAGGCTATCTAGATGTGTTCGCATAGACAATTTTTTCCCATGAGCTACCATTTCAAAAATATAGCATTTGATAGCCTTACACTGACTTAGACTACACTATTTCACTTGTTTATAAAAAATAGGAGAGCGAGAGCACTAAATGGAGATGGATAAAACCGTGAGAACATTTCCTAGAAGGCCCCAACATGAATGTTTTGGATATGACAAGATGTATCTAGGTGCAACAGAGTCTAAGAAATGACCTGTCGAGGATATAACGTGTTTTGGTCCCATCGCTCTTAAGGGACTATGCTTGGATGAGGTAGCCCAAAAGCATGGGGAGCATAGGGAACCAAAAAAAATCCTCCACTAGCATTCCCCAGGACATTTGGACATGTTGGCAAAGACAGTTCAGTTCGACGAGCTATTGTTTGTAAATTATAGCATTCAGCATCCTTACACCTATTCAGACTACACTATTTTGTGGGTTTCCAAATAATAAGACAAAGGGAGAACCAAATTGAGATGCATAAAACGATGAGAGTATTTTGTAGAGGGCCCTCACCAGGAGGTTTAGGATCTGACAATATGTCTCTAGGTTCCACTGAGTCCAAGAAATTACATGTCAAAGTTACAGTTTGTTTTGGTCTCAAGGATCTTACTGGACTATGCTTGGATGAGGTAGATCGAAAGCACAAGGAGCATAGGGAACCAAAACAAAGCTTCCAATAGCATTCACTAGGCCATCTAGATGAGTTGGCACAGATGGTTTAGTCCCACGAGCTACCATTTTCAATATATAGCATATGGTAACCTTACATTGACTTGGACTACACTATTTCACGTGTTTGCAAACAATAGGACAATGAGAGAACTAAATGGAGATGGATAAAACCACAAGAAGATTTCATAGATGGCCATGATTGGAGGTTTATGATCTCACGAGAAGTATCTACATGCAACAGAGTCTGAGAAATCACTTGTCAAAGGTATATCGTGTTTTGGTCTCGGGGATCTTAAGGGACTACGCCCAGACAAGGTAGCCCGAAAGCACATGCAGCATAGGGAACAAAAAAACACCTCAACTTGCCTTCACCAGGCCTTCCAGATGTGTTGGCGCATATGGTTTTGTCCCATGAGCTAATTTTTTAAAAATATAGCATCTAATATAGCCTTACATTGATTGAGACTATGTTATTTCATGTGTTTGCAAACAATAGGACAATGAGATAACTGAATGGAGATGGATAAAATTGCAAGAGGCTTTTGGAGAGGTCGCTGACATGGAGTTTTTGGATATGATGAGACGTCTCTAGGTTGCATGTAGTCTGAGAAATCACCTATCGATGATATAGTGTGTTTTTGTCTCATGACTCTTAAAAGATTATGCCCGAATGAGGTAGACTGAAAGAAGGGGGAGTGTTCACAAGGCCATCCAAATGTGTTGGCGCATAAGGTTCAGTCCCACAAGCTACTGATTGCAAAATATAGCATCTGGAAGCCTTACACTAACTTAGACAACACTATTTTGTGTGTTTGCAAACAATAGGACAACGAGAGAATGGAATGGAGTTAGATAAAACCATGAATGCTTTCGTAGACGGACCCAACGTGGAGGTTTCAGAACTAACAAAATGTCTCTAGGTGTCACGAAGTCTGAGAATTCACCTATCGAAGATATAACGTGTTTTGGTCTCCAGGCTCTTAAGGGACTATTGGTGCCCATTTTGATACTCTGTCATTTTGCCATGTTTCCCCTTTGCTCTTTGTGCTCTGAAACATTTTTTCCTCATGAAATCGATGATGTGAAGTTGTAGTTCCATTTTTTGCATTAGATTATTTGCAAACTCATTACCTTGCCCTAATTTGCTAAGGAGAAGTGCGTTTTTTACCCTGTTTCTGAGAAAAAATGGCTTTAGATCTTCCCATCCTTTTAATTTGATGAAAACCAACTTGTATCTATGTTTAAATGATTTTAGTTGTTCATTTTTTATCCATTCTTGCACCATTTTGAGGAATCTCTAAGTTTTCCCTAC
This sequence comes from Taxus chinensis, assembly GCA_019776745.2. Taxonomy (NCBI): domain Eukaryota; kingdom Viridiplantae; phylum Streptophyta; class Pinopsida; order Cupressales; family Taxaceae; genus Taxus; species Taxus chinensis. Next base: position 143,020,718 of record CM034149.1, read on the forward strand.
ATTTTTCCATAATTTTTCGCGTTCAAACGCCTCTGCCATTTTTACCATGTTTTCTCACCATTTGGAGCTTGAAGTTATTTGTTTTATGCTTATTTACCCTCAAAAGTCCCTTACCATGGTTGTAAATTTCTATGAATCACTTTCCATTTGTCCTTCAATCGAAAATTTCTTCACCCATGAAGGAAAAATTGATTTAGGGCATCCCTGGCATTTTTTGTGTTTTGACGGTCAAACGGGCATCATTTTCCCATCAATTTCATCTTCACGATTGTAGGGCATCGATGGAAATTTCTATGTTGTTTGACGGTCATGCAGGCATCCTTTTCCTATCAAATTTAAGCTCAAACATCTTCTTCTACGTGGTCATTTGTGGTTGGACATGATTCGGCGGGTCTGCTCAAGCAACTTAGCATTTTTATGTTTTTGGCAAAAAGTCTAAATTGTCCCCGCAAGTCCGCAGGCCCTCAGCTAATTAGAGGGTGACATGTGGAAAAATAAAAAAGTCAAAAAAATGAAGCTATGGAGGCATGGTGGAAAAATTTCCTTCGATGAAAAGGAGTTACGGTAAAAAATTGGAGCGCAGGCCCTCGACAAATTAGAGGTGGACACGTGTGATGTTTTCATCAAAAGCGAGATGGAAGGCTAGCAAAGGACTTAAAAAAAATTTACTTTTTGGAAAAAGGGAACAAAAGTTTTGAAAAGGGCCATGGCTCTACTAGGATAATCAGGAGTGGACATGTGGCAAGGTCAGAGGCGGAACTTCAGGCCTTGGGGGAACTTGAGATTTTTTCCCATTTTTGCATAAAGGGTTAAAATTGCAAAATGAGGCCACAACTCCATTATTGGTCATAATTGAGCCACATGTATGGATCAGATCAAAAGAATGGATTACGGAGCATCGGGTCTGTGTGGGAAATTTATCTTTCATCATATAAAGGTAAGAAATCAAAAGGAGGAACACAAGCCCGCAACCAATTAGCGACTGAAACGTGTCAAGGCTAGAAGCAGAGGTGCGAGTTTGTGGGGATAATTGTGAAAATTTTCCTTTTTTTTCCAAAAAAGGTGGAAATGTGTAAAATTGAGCTGCGACCCTAGATCCAATCATATTGTGCCACGTGTCAACACCAAATCTCAAGGGCGGAGGGGTGGAGAAAAATGTCAAATTTTTACATTTTTCCAAAAGTGTTGAAATGTCAAAAAAATGATTCCAAACCCAATTCTAATCACATTGTGACATGTGGAGGGCTCAAATTGAAGGGAGAAAGGAAAATTGACCGTAACTGTGCATTTTTCAGTTTGGCCGTCATTTGAGCTCGAGGAAGCTTGGAGATGTAATTTTTGCATCAATTTTCACCAAATTTTTGGTGAATTCATGTCCTTTTTTCCTTCAAGGATCAATGGAATCAATTTGAAACTTGAATTTGCAGATCTGAGGTAATTTTGAAATGAATTTTTGTTTGGGTTCAAGTAGAAACATGAAATACCAGATCCTAAATTTGTAGAGACAAATTTCGAAAGTGTAAAGGTGAAATGATGGAAGAGGAAGATGCTTCAAACGCCAAAGGAAGAACATGCTCCCATGACAAGGAATGATGAAGATTTTTAATAATTTGATTTTTTGAATGCCTGACATCTCCTCCTCACAAAATTTGTTAAGTGTCACTTTCAAAAAGTATCGAGTGAATTTGTAACAAACTAAGATGCCATAGGATATTCTTTTCTTGGGAAAGAAGGATCAAATGTAATAGAGAGATATATAATACATGTTTTGAGACATGCAAAAGGTTGGAAAATTGAAAATCACAAGAAAATTTTGAGTCAAGCTCATCTTTTGAGAAACCCTCCAAAAAACCTAATTAATGTCTTTCGTGTTATATCTTCAATCATGTTGAGTTGGTTACAAGTGTATAGCCATCACATAGCTCTGAAATTTTTCCTGAAAATCTCCCCTGCTCATGAATATAACAAGATTTTGAATTAATCTATGTTATTTTGGGCAATATGATATATGTTATCATGTTTAAATGTCTATAAACATTTTTCCTTGTTCTTGTTGTAATCTTGCATTGAAACCTTTAGGAATCACACAAATCTCATCCTTATTGATAGTTTAGTGGCATCTGTAATTTCATTTGTCTAAAGAGCTTTCATTTGGCATTGAAAATAAGTAGTTTAAAATCACTTCACCTTCATTTGTTGACAGATATTTCTTTTAAGCCTTTGGGGGTACCTTAGGCGTGATTTGATTAGAGATTTTGATGTTTAATTGAGTCCTTCAACTCAAGCTTTTGTGTTGAGGTCTCAAAGATTGTATGAAGACTGTAAAATTGGACCTCCATTTGCATATATCTCCTGGCAGAAAGAAAATCCTCATAATTTTGAAGCATTTTATCTGATAGTTGTTCAAATGTTGTAGACATTGTCAAAGATCTAGAATAGTCAATCTTGTCTTGTCAATATCCCACCAAAAATCATTCTAAACAACTTAATCCTACCCCATACTACCCCTGTTTTGACTTGTATACCCACATAAGATCAAAATCCATTTGCTAAATTATGCAGAACAGATCGGGATTTCAAAATGTCTTCAGTAACCGTTGCCTTGCATTAAGAGTATCTCTATAATCTGGAAGTGACAACTCGTGAAAGTTAGATTTGGATTTTTGATCATATTTTCCCAAGGCCCTTTACATACTATTTACACAAATTGAGGGATATATTCATCTCCTTCACCATTTTAGGGTTACAAAATAGGTCCTCTTACCTTAGTTGAAAGACAAAACCTAAAATAGTTAGGATAAGATCAAGTCCTATTTGAGTGCTATTCATCTCTCCACAAATCTGAGTTCCAGTTAGATCATATCTCTAGATACAAAATGACACACATCATAATCTATCTATATTCGAGCTTCATGCCATATCTTTGATGCTGCTCAGACTGAAAAGGAGAACAAATTTTGGTACCAACACCAGAGGCATTGTTGTCGGGGACATTCTTAGTTCAATCTGATCCATGTTCATACATATTTGAGATATTTGAATGCATATAAAACCCTGGTAATGTCTCTTCCAAGTCTTGTCTGAAAATATATTGTTAAATCATCATTCTATACTCAAATTTGCAAAGATATATGCAAAAGTTTCAAACTTTGTTTACAATTTTATCAGTTTCAAGCAATAGTTGCACTTTGTTTACATTTTTGGTTGACAGATTCAAGAAAAGGAAGGTTTGATCTATAAAGTTTTGTGATATTTTTAGTGTTGATAGGTATTTGACAAAGTATTTTAGTGCATTTGCACAACTAGGGTGAAAATCCTTAGTGGCGACTCCATGCTAATTTGATCTTGATAAATACTAGTGTCTTAGCTTTCTGTCGTTTATTTTTTGGTGTTGTTAATCTCTTCAAACCTAGAAGGAAGAAGATCTCTCTTTAGGAGGGACCCAAGTAGAAAGTTATTTCAAGAATTGGGAAAGACAGTTATAGAGGAAAGAAAAGTTTGGAAGGTTGTTGAAGGTCAGACATCAAGCAAAGGAATATCCATTGGTGGGAGAGATCAGCATTTAAGAGAGGATTATCACTCTTCTTCCAGTGATTCTGATTCAATAAATCTTCTCATAAACTTGTTTACTTCAACTAGTGAAGGTCCTTCTGTTGTACCTTGTGAGTTCCTTTTTCAATCTACACCTGTGTGTTTCAATTCTAGTAAAAATTTTGAAGAAAATTAGCACCTAGAGAATACCAATATTTTGAACCACATTCTTGATCCCCAAAGACCTCACACTCTTCATCAGCTTGTGTTATCCCTAAGATCACCACCTCAAAACAATATGGCTCAACCTAGACCTCCTTTTGTTGTTAACACCTTTGGTCCTATAAATATTAGAGTAATGGATGGTTACCCAAATGCTGTCCCACAAGATGTAAGGAGTAGATTGCCAAAGTTCCAAGGGAATAATGCCATAATAGGTGATCATCATCTCAAACACTTTATTAATATGATGGAGGACTTTGAGATTGAGCATGAATATGTGTATATTAAATTGTTCATTCATACACTAGAAGAGGATGCATGGGATTGATACAAGGATCTGCCTGATAACTTTATTGATTCATGGCCAGAAATGCAGAATGCATTTAGATTGCAATATGGTGACAAAACTAATCCTAGGTTTCTATTGTCTGAATTTGAATATATCACGAAGAACCATAATGAATCAGTTCATGACTTCAACACAAGGTTTAACAAAACTTTGAGAAGGTTGTTAGTTAATTTGACGCCATGTGATCAGTCATGCTTGATCAAATATGTAGATGCATTTGATAAGAAGGCAGCCATTTACCTAAGAGACAATAACTCTACTAATTTGAGGTAGGCCTTCACCATGGCACTGCAAATAGAAAACAATATCAAATCAATTGGGAAACCTCTCAAGAGAGATGGTGAAAATCTGATAAAATTTGACAAGACTCAAGCAAGCAAGAGAGTAGACTTGCAGGAAGTGGTGAAAAATTTGGTAGGGGCTGTCAAAGAGATTTCCTACAAGTTGGCAAGAGCTGAGAAGGGAATTGGGTAGAATTCACAAGGTCAGCAAAAAGCACAAAACCATGACAGATTTTCCAATCATCCTAGGGGTGATCAGAGATCTGATTATAGAGGGAAAGGACCCATGGGGTCTGCAAATATACATACTCAAGCACATGAAGGAAGAGTGTTACCTGATCCCCTAACTGCTACGGTTGTTGTTAAGGAAGTTGATGATATTGATTGGTGTTTTCTGCCCCATCGTCCATGTGAAATGGACCAACAAGATGGTGAATCTAATAATGATGATGGTACTCATGATGATATTTGCATGGTGGGCTATTCTTCAAGCTCACAAGAAGGAGCAACATCAACTGAGGTAATAAGTACAAGGACATCTGTAACCTGTTAGGATTACATCAAATGGGTACAAATCCTTCTTCCCTCTCATACTCTTGAAGTTGATGTAGTGCAAACTTTTGATATTCCTAACAATGACTTTGAATACTTAAGAGCTTTGATGATTAAGAAGCATGATGGTGGTATCCATTCGAAGGAAGATAGACAATTGTTAATGAATGTTGTTGTGGCTCAAGAGAAAGAGTATAACACTAGGAGCAAGGTTGTTAAAGGAGTTGGGCCTAAAGCCAAATCTAAAACACCCTTGCTTACAAGTATTCCCAAAGAAGCTCCTAGAAGAGAAGCACCTGCCAAAAGATTTTTTGTCCAAGGTAAGAACTACAGTCCTCCTCATGCCAAGCTGGCAAGAATCCCATGCCATATAATGAATCTGATTATTTCCCTTCCAATGCTACCTTGCCAAAGAATATTCTCTATGACATAGCCCAAGTATTGAGCCAAATCAAAGTGAGTGTTCCAATAATTGATTTTCATAGGATTCCTGAGCACAAGAAGAGAGAATTTGAGTACTTGGGATTGAAAAAGGAAAAGAGTACCCCAAATAGAAATGTAAACACTGTTGAAACTCCTCCTCAAATCATTGCAGACCTTGAGACACCACCAGCATTAGAGGATCTTGGATAAATACTTGAGGTATACTTGGGGACATCCTTGGTTGATTATCAATTGAATGTTGATCCAATCTTTACAACTTTGATAATAAAGGATAGACTGCTTCACAATTGTATGTTTGATTCTGGTGCATCATGCAATGTCATGCCTATAGAAGTTATGAATGAGTTAGTTATCAAAGTGACAACAACCTATGGAAAGTGTACTACCATGGACTCAAGAGAAGTGTCGATAGTTGGTTGTGTGAAAGGTTTGGTGGTGCAAATTACATCTTATCATGGGAGGAATTTAAAATTTGATGTTGTGATTGTTGATTGCCTTGCCAAATGGGGTATGTTATTATCAAGGAAATGGTCTACAAGTGTTGGTGGGAGTTTCCAAATGGACATGTCTTTTGCCACTATTCCCATTAAATGCAACCTTGTCAAACTCTATGGAGAAAAGAAGATGTTACACCTTATTGAGGATCCAAACAATGTTTTTTATGAAGTATTATTTGTTGATCTTGATGTTGATAATTTTATTTGGTTTTCTGATTGTAAGGAGCTCAGTCAAAGTGCCTTAGATAGGTAGGTTCCCCTTGGACCTTACAATTTGATGGAGCTTGCTCCATATTTGGAAATGGTGCTGGTATAATTCTAATTTCTCCTGGCTTGGAAGAGTTTGTTTTTTCCTTCAAGCTTAATTTTGAATGTACTAACAACATTGCTGAGTATGAAGCCTTGTTGTTGGGTCTAAGAATTGCATGGAAGTATGGTGTCAAGGACATCATTACAAATGGAGATTCAAAGCTAGTTGTCAAATAAATAAGAAAAATGTATGCTACAAAAAATCAGCGGACCCAACAATATTGTGCATCTACTTTTGTCTGAAGGGCTTGACATTGGGATCTAATTGAGATGTTTTATTCCTTCAACATTGTGCATCATGACAGAAGTTTCAATGATGCTACTAACAATTTGGCAGTGTTGGGGTCAAGATTTGGAAATTGCACTGTTTCACCTTATTGTGAGTACAATATTGAAGTGTTAACTAGGCCAGTTGTCCCTGACAACATTAAGCATTGGCAAGTGTTTAATGATGATGCTCAAGTGCAAAGGTCCTTACAAATCCAAGGTGAGTTTGTAGATCAGAATATTGACTGGGAACTAATGGTTTGTGTGACTAAAGGAAGAGAGACTTTGTTTGGAAAGGATATTATCCAATTGAAAACTAACACAATTCCTAGAGGTCTTGTTGCACTTGAGTCAAATTTTAACAATGTTGATTACATCATCAATAGAAACATGTCTACCTCAAGGGATGTGGAAGAGCATAACCTAGGCACTAATGATGAACCAAGAGAATTTTGGTTGGGAAGCAATATAAACAAAGAAGAAAAACAGTCCTATGTTCAACTATCGAAGAAATATCAGGACTTTCTGGCTTGGTCTTATTCAGAGCTGAAAGCATACAGAGATGACTTGTTTCAGCATGAAATTCCACTTGAAACAAATGCCAAGCCCTTCAGAAAAAAGTAGAGGAAAATGAATCCAATCCTCTCCATGAAGATACAAGATGAATTGAAGAAACTGATGGAGGGAGGGATCGTTCAATCAACAAGGTATTCATCTTGGGTTGCAAACCTTGTGCCAGTCAGAAAGAAAAATAGAGATATCAGACATTGTGTAGACTTCAGAAATCTAAATAGAGCTTCATTAAAAGACAATTATCCTTTGCAAAACATGGAAAACATGTTGCAGTTAGTGACTGGATCTGAATTTTTGTCCACCTTGGTTGGTTTCTCTGGCTAAAATCAAGTTGTTGTCAAGGAGTTAGAAATATTTAAAACTTCTTTTACCACTTCTTGGGGAACATATGTTTATGTAAGAATTCCTTTTAGTCTTATGAATGCTGGAGCTACTTTCCAAAGAGCAATGGATGTTACTTTTTCTGGTTACATAAATGAATTCATTGTAGTTTATCAGGATGATGTGACTGTGTTTTCAAGGAGCAGAAAAGATCAGTTGCAGCACTTGGAAAGAATGTTGATTAGATGTAGAGAATATGTAATTTCTCTCAATCCAAAGAAGTGTCATTTTGGAGTGCAAAATTCCAAGTTTCTTGGTCATATTGTTTCAAAGGTTGATGTCATGACTGACCCTGAGAGGGTAGAAGCAATCAGCAAGGTTCTAATTCCAAGAACAAATAAGGGCATCCAATCCTTCTTTGGGCAGATCAATTTCATTTGAAGGTTTGTGTCTAATTTTGCAGAATTGACTCTTCCTATTACATGCATGTTAAAGAAAGACCAAGTTATCAAATGGGAGGAGGTTGCTATTCATGCTTTTAAAGGAATCAAAGAAGCATTGAAACATGCACCTATCTTGGCAGCTCTGAATTACAAGAAGCCTTTCCAAATCTTCTCCTTTGCTTCTAAAAATACCATTGCATCTATTTTTCTACAGAAGGATGAAGATGGGGCTGAGAGGCCTATTGACTTCTTTAGCAAGGCTTTGCAAGATGCTGAGTTAAAGTAAACAATCATGAAAAAACAAGCATTTTCCTTGGTGAAAGAAACAAACATTTTTAGGCCTTATATGTTAAGTTCAAAAGTTGTTGCTTATGTTCCCCACACCATGGTAAAATACATCTTATCAGAGATGGAGATCTCAAGAAAAATATGTAGATGGGTGAAAAAACTGTAGGAGTATGACATGGACATCCAAACTAGAAAGTTGGTAAGAGGTTTGGGTCTTACTAAGCACATGGCTGAGAGAAACTTGTAGAATGTGGAAGTGAATGAAGTAGAGGAAGAAAGGGCAGATGTTCTTAAGAATTTGGTAAGTTCTAAGTGGTACAAGGATGTAATTTTTTACCTAAGACACATATGCTTCCATGGTTATTTGAATAAAAATTAAAAAAGATCCCTCAAGATGGCTTCTCAAAAATAGATCATCACTGAATTTGGCCTGGCTTGGAAGAACCCTGAAGGTGTCCTCTTGAAATTTATAAATGAAGATGAAGTTCCCAATATAGTTTTTGATTTCCATGGGGGAGTTTGTGGAGGACACTTTACTGGAAGGGTTACAGAACAAAAAAATTTGAGAGCTGGTTATTGGTGGTCTATTCTCTTCAAATATGCAACTCTATTAGTTAGAAAATGTGAAAACTACCAGCATTTCTCTGGAAGAATGAAACCTTTAGGCTCCCTTCCTTTGCAGCCTATATCAATTGAGGCTCCTTTCAAACAATGGGGAATATACTTCATTGGTGAGATCTCAGACCCTTCTAGTGCTAAACATAAGTGGATCCTTGTAGCCACAGATTACTTCACCAAGTGGGTAGAAGCAATTCCCACAAAGAAAGCAACACACCAAGTTGTTATGGACTTCTTGTTGAATCATATCATATGCAAATATGGTGTGCCAGTCAAGATTGTTGCTTATAATTCCATGTGTTTCAGAGCTAAAACCTTGATGGAAATGTGCAAGGAGTATGGAACCAATCTAACTTATGCTTCAAACTATAATCCTCAAGGAAATGGACAACCTGAGTCCAACAATAAGAACTTGTTGAAGATCATTAGGAGAACCTTAGATTTGAACAAGAGAAAATGGGGTGAACAAATGAAATTTGTAGTTTGGGTTGATAGAATCACTACCAAAAGAGCTACTAGTAAGAGCCCATTTGAGTTGGTGTATGTAAATCAAGCTCTTTTGTTCTTACATCTGTAATTATCTTTATTTCAGTTTGTTCAACAACTTGAAGATCAAGAGGTTAGTCCATATGAAGCAAGGATTAATCATATTGTTGAGCTAGATGAAGAAAGAAGAGCATCACATCAAAGGCATGTCAGATTTAGAGAGAAGTTGAAGAGGTTGTTTGACAAGAATGTCACTCCTAGGGATTTTAATGTTAGAGATCTGGTTTTGTTGTGGGATAGCAAAAATGAAGATAAGGGAAAACATGGAAAATTTGATGAATTGTGGATGGGCCCTTACTCCATTGATATCAAAATTGGTGAAAATACCTTTTTTCTCAAGCACTTAGATGGGGAATTTCTTGAAATACCTATTAATGGTAGGCATCTGAAGCATTTCTTGGATTAATCCCCAAATTTGAGGTATGCACCACTTGTACAGTGTATAGTGTTTGGCTTTTGCTCTATTTTTGGTGTTTTGTCATTTCGTGGTTTGCCTTGGGGTGTGCTAGCCATTTTTGTCAGTTTCTCAACTAGTTTTTGGTGTCTTTGGCTCATGACTCAATTTTCCCAATGGATTATTTTGGCACTTGGTCTACTTTTGTTCTTGTGGCACTCACTGGGATTGCCCATCACCGAGCAGGAGCCGATGTTGGTGCCCATTTTGATCCTCTATCATTTTGCCATGTTTCCCATTTTCTCTTTGTACTCTGAAACATTTTTTCCTCATGAAATCTATGATGTGAATTTGTAGCTCCATTCTTGTGCATTGGATTATTTGCAAACTCATTAGCTTGCCCTAATTTGCTAAGGAGAAGTGCATTTTTACCCTGTTTCTGAGAAAAAATAGCATTGGATCCTCCCATCCTTTGAATTTGATGAAAAATAACTCATATCTGTGTTTAAATTCTTTGAGTTGTTCATTTTTCTCCATTCTTGCACAATTTTGAGGAATCTCTAAGTTTTCCCTGCATTTTGCCCTAATTTTTCTCGTTCAAATGCCTCTGCCATTTTTCCCATGTTTTCTCGGCCTTTGGAGATTGAAATTGTTCTTTCTATGCTTATTTTCCCTCAAAAATCCCTTTCCATTGTCGTAAATTTCTTTAAATCACTTTCCATTTGTCTTTTGATTGAAAATTTCTTCACCCATAAAGGAAAAATCATTTTTTGGCATCCCTGGCATTTTTCGTGTTTTGACGGTCAGACGGGCGTCATTTTCCCATCAATTTCATCTTTAGTAATCTAGGGCATCACTGGAAATTTTTGTGTTGTTTAACGGTCATACGAGAATCCTTTTCTCGTCAAATTTTGGGTCAAACATCTTCTTATATGTGGTCATTTGTGGTTGGACATGATTCGGCAGGTCTGTTCAAGAAACTTAGCCTTTTTTGTGTTTTTGGCAAAAAGTCTAAATTTTCCCCACAAGTCCGCAGGCCCTTAGCTAATTACAGGGTGACACGTGGTAGTTAAAAAGTCAAAACAGTGGAGCTACGGAGGCATGGTGGAAAATTTTCCTTTGGTGAAAAGGAGTTAAGGTAAAAATTTGGAGCACACGCCCTTGGCGAATCAAAGGTGGACATGTGTCATGTTTTCATCAAAAGCGGGATGCAAGGCTAGCGGAGAATTTTTAAAAAAAAATTGCTTTTTGGAAAAAGGGAAAAAAGTTGTGAAAATGGCCACGGGTCCACCAAGCTAATCAGGAGTGGACACATGGCAGGATCAAAGGCGGAACTTCGAGGATTGGGGGAAACTTGAGAGTTTTTGCCATTTTGGTATAAAGGGTTAAAATTGCAAAATGGGGCCGCAACTCCATCAATGGCCATGATTGAGGCATGTGTATGGCTCAGATCAAAAGAAGGGATTCTAGAGTGTCAGATGTGTGTGGGAAATTTAGCTTTTATCCTATAAAGGTAAGAAATCAAAAGGAGGAACACAAGCCCACAACCAATCAGTGACCGACACATGTCAGGGACAAAAGCGGAGGTGCGGGTCTATGGGCATAATTGTGAAAAAATTCCTTTCTTTTCCAAAAAAGGTGGAAATGTGTAAAATTGAGCCACAACCTTGGATCCAATCATATTATGCCATGTGTCAGCGCCAAATCTAAAGGGTGGAGGGACGGAGAAAAATGTCAATTTTTTATATTTTTCCAAAAGTGTTGAAATGTCAAAAACATGATCCCATTCCCATTTCTAATCACATTGTGACACATGGAGGGCTCATATTGAAGGGAGAAAGGAAAATCCATAGTAACTATGCATTTTTTAGTTTAGCCACCATTTGAGCTCCAGGAATCTTGGAGATGTGATTTTTGCATCAATTTTCACCAATTTTTTGGCGAATTCATGTCGTTTTTTCCTTCAAATATCAATGGAATCAATTTGAAAATTCATTTTGTAGATCTGAGGTACTTTTGAAATGAAATTTTGTTCAGGCTCGAGCAGAAACATGAATTACCAGATCCAAAAGTTGTAGAGACAAATTTCGAAAGTGTAAAGGTGAACAGGAAGGTAATCAAGTATCACCACGTTGGGTAGGAGATATAGGTAGGAAAAAATTGCTATCATCTCAGGAAGTGCAGAACATTAAGGAAACACAACATGTGCTTTTTTGAATGCCTGACATCTCCTCCTCGCAAAATTGGTTAAGTGTCACTTTCAAAAAGTTATGAGTGAATTTGTAACAAACTAAGATGCTATAGGATATTCTTTTCTTAGGAAAGAAGGATGAAATGTAATAGATATATATATAATACATGTTTTGAGACATGCAAAAGGTCAGGAAATTGAAAATCATGAGAAAATTTTGAGAGAATCTCATCTTCTGAGAAACCCTCCAAAAAACCTGGTTAATGTCTTATGTGTTAGATCTTCATTCATGTTGAGTTGGTTACAAGTGTATAGCCATCACACAGCTCTTAGATTGTTCCTAAAACTCTCCCCTGCTAATGAATCTAACAAGCTTTTTAATCAATCTATGTTATTTTGGGCAATATGATATATGTTATCATGTTTAAATGTCTGCAAATAGTTTTCCTTTTTCTTTTTGCAATCTTGCATTGAAATATTTAGGAATCACACAGATCTCATCCTTATTGATAGTTTAGTTACATTTGCAATTTCATTTGTCAGAAGAGATTTCATCTGGAATTGAAAATAAGTAGTTTAAAATCACTTCACCTTCATTTATTGACAGAGATTTCTTGTGAGCCTTTAGGGGTACCTTAGGCGTGATTTAATAAGAGATTTTGATGTTTAATTGAGTCCGTTAACTCAAGTTTTTTTGTTGAGGTTTCAAAGATTGTGTGAAGAGTTCAAACCTAGGCCTCCATTTGTGTATCTCTTCTAGCTGAAAGAACATCTTGACTATTTTGAATCATTTTATCTGATAGTTGTTCAAATTTTTTAGACGTTATCAAATATCTGGCATAGTCAAGTTTGTCTTGTCAATATCCCACAAAAAGTCATTCTAAACAACTTAATCCTACCCCATACTACCCCTGTTTTGACTTGTATAGCCACAGAAGATCAAAATCCATTTGGTGAAGTATGCATAACAGATCGGGATTTTAAAATTTCTTCAGTAACCCTTTCCTTGCAGCGAGAGTATCTCTATAATATGGAAGTGACAGCTTGTGAAAGTCCGATTTGGAGTGTTGATCATATTTTCCCAAGGCCCTTTTCATACTATTTGCACAAATTGAGGGATATATTCATCTCCTTCACCATTTCAGGATTACAAAATAGGTCCTTTTACCTTGGTTGAAAGGCACAACATAAAACCGTGAGGACAAGATCAAGTCCTATTTGAGTGCTATCCATCTCTCAACAAATCTGAGTGTTAGTTAGATCATATCCTCGGCTACAAAACAGCACACACCATGATCTATATGTCTTCAAGCTTCATGTCATATATTTGATGCTGCTCAGACTGAAAAGGAGAAAACATTTGGGTATCAACAGGGACTATTTCAGGACAAGGTATCTCGAAAGGACGGGGAGCATAGGGAACTAAAACAAAGCCTCCATTAGTGTTCACCATGGGATCTAGACATGTTTCCGCAGAGGGTTTGGTACCACGAGCTACCGTTCACAAAATATATCATCTGGAAACCTTACACTAACTCAGACTACACTATTTTATGCATTTACAAACAATAGGAAAATGAGAGAACCGAATGGAGATGGACAAAATAGTGAGAGAATTTTGTACAGGGTCCCGAAATGGAGGTTTTTGATCTCAAGAGACGTCTCTAGGTGTCACGGAGTCGAAGAAATGGCCTTTTGAAGATAAAGAATGTTTTGGTTTCAAGCCTCTTAATGGAATACACCCGGATGAGGTAGCCCAAAAGCACGTGGATCATAGGGAACCAAATCAAAGCCTCTAGTAGTCATCACCAGGCCATCTAGACATGTTGCCATGGATGGTTTGGTCCCTATTATCATATTTTTCCCCTCGGGAAAAGTTTGATCAAACACGACTTTCCACATGAGAGAAATGAAGAGGGCAGTTCAGTCATGTGAGCCCACATTTCAAATATAACAATCAGGTTACAAGAAGGCTCAGAAATGGCCATGAAAGGTGGGAAAATGAATATCCAATAGAAATTTTCAAGAAAATCTAACTCAGTAAGTCAAAATCAAGCCCAAAGCGATTGAATCGAAGCAAAGCAATAGAGCTACGGAAGGTGCCACGTGTCATCTCAATGCACTTTCAAAAGGTGTAAAAAAAGTGGAGATCCTAGGGATGTGCTTGACCCCCATATGGATCTCATCACATAGCAGGATCGCAGATGATGCCAAGTGTCTAACCATCACAAATTCAAGAGTGGAATGAGGGGGTAAAGTCTTGGAAGGCCGTAGGGTTTCCATGTGGAGCTAAGTACAAACATCCCACCCAAAAATTGGTTTTAACATTATATATAGTGGGGCATTTTACTCACCCAAAGTAACAAAGTAGCATGTTCACGGACCATTCCAAGTTTCAGCATGTCACATTCCCAGGACCCTAAAAGGAAGCAAAACATCTTATGAATGTGCGGGACTTCCACGTGGATATTGCATAGACAAAATCCAAAGACAAAGTAGTTTGGAAAAGATTGGCAGAAGGTCATTTGAATGAAAGATGAATCATGAGGCCCACAAAGAATTTTAAATGCTTAGATAATATAAAATATTGTTCACTCGAGGCCCAAATCGGCTAAGTATAAAAAAGTCCAGCGGAAGCCTCCACTTGTCTCTTCGGCACACCTTTTGTATGATGCTTAAAAGAAAGATTCCCAAATGAGTGCAGGATCTCCACGTGGTCAGAGCCTGAGAAATTTAAACTAGCTGTTGAAAAGTATAGGCATGGGAAGAGCTAGCAAAAGCCTCCACATGCCTCATCAGCACAACTTCAAAGGTAAAATATAAAGGTAGGTCCCCAAATGAGTGCAAGCTCTCCATGTGGTTAGAGCTTGAGAAAGTTACACTGGTCATTGAAGAGTCTAAGCATGGGAAGAGCTAGCAGAAGCCTCCATGTGTCTCATCAGTGAAAATTCAATGGTAAAATCCAAAGGTAGGTCCCTAAAAAAGTGCAGGACCTCCATGTGTCTAGGCTTCAACAATGAAAGATAAATCATGAAGCCCACCAAGAATTTTAAATGCTTAGATGCTTCAAAATATTGGGAAAGCCTGCGTGGAACATCTGACCCTAACCTTTAGATGATCATAACTTTCAACTGGAAGCTTGGATTTGAGCAAGAGAGGACTTTTTGGAAAGATCTCAATGCCTTCTACATAAATAAGTTCTTAAAAATGAAAAAAAGAGTCTGCCAGTTTTGAGGCTATCAGGCTTCTCACCTACCACCATTATGAAATATGGGATTCCTTTCTTTCCCAACAAGGAACAACACATGGAGGCATGGGTTTTTACCGTGGAACCCATCATTTTTGTGGATGAATTGAATGATATTTTTGGTGGTTGAGGCAGGATTCAATTTATTCTCTCCTTTCTCTCTCATATTCTTGGTATATATTGTAAGGAGGATAATTTTTCTAAGGGTTGGACATTTTTATTTTGTACCCTCCCTTCTTCTCTATTCTGCAGGTGAATTTATGGAGGTTCAAGCTTCCCATTCAAGTTGTAATGCAATTATCTATCTCTTGGCTATTGTAATGAACGATATCAATTTTTGGAGCAATAAGATAAGTTTGTGGATGATTTCAACCCTCTCTTGTGTTCATTGCATCAAGTTGATCTCTCATTGCATTTTTTTTTAACTGTGCATGTTGATTGTATTACATTTCTATGGTTTATGTTTAATTGCAAAAAAAATGTTCAAAATTCCTTTGGTGCATCACCTCTTCTTGTTAGGTTTATTTTCTTGTATCTTCTTAACCCTGTCTCCTTGGAAAATTAGACTAGATTTTAGAGTAGACACTCTACAAATTGTATATGTGCACCTAAATAAAGGAATAGGAACTGATCTTCATCTAGAGAGCTTTCCTGATTGCAAAGTCCCACACTTTAGGAAAAGCTCCATGTTAAGTAATCACACTAATGATCTCAACCCATCGAGTTTCATAAATTCATGGGTGTTGTGATTTTCTATCAACAGTCCCATGAGCTATCGTTTGTAAAATATAGCATCTTGGAGCCTTACACTTACTCAGATTACACTATTTCACATCTTTATAAACAATATGATAGCAAGAGAACCGAATGGAGATGGATAACTCTTCTTGATTATTTCATAGAGGGCCTTGACATGGAGGTTTTTAGATCTAACGAGATGTCTCTAGGTGTAACGGAGTCCAAGAAATCACATGTCGAAGATATAACATGTTTTGGTCTCAAGGCTCTTAAGGGACTACGCCTAGATGAGATAGCCCGAAAGCATGGGGAGCACAAGGAACCAAAAAATTCCCCAACTTGCTTTCACCATGCCATCCTGACATGTTAGGGCAGACGCTTTTCTCCCACGGGCTACTGTTTGCAAAATATAGCATCTGGTAGCCTTACACTGACTCAGACTATACTATTTTGTGTGTTTGCAAACAATAGGACAACAAGAGAACCAAATGGAGATGGATAAAACCATGAGAGGATTTCATAGAGGGACTTGACATGAAGGTCTTGTATTTGACGAGAGATCTCTTGGTGCCACAAAGTCTGAGAAATCACTTGTTGAAGATATAGAGTGTTTTGGCCTTAGGGATTTTAAGGGACTACACCCTTATGAGATAGCCCAAAAGCATGTGGAGCATAGGGAACCATAAAAATACTCCACTAGCATTTGAAATTCCATCCAGACATTTTGGCATAGATGGTTCAGTCCCATGAGCTACCGTTTGGAAAATATAGCGTCTAGCAACCTTACACTTACTCAAACTACACTATTTCACTTGTTTACAAACAATAGGACAACGAGAGAACCGAATGGATATGGATAAAATCGTGAGAGGATTTTCAATAGGGCCTTGACATAAAGGTGTTAGATTTGATGAGATGTCTCTAGGTAACACGGAGTCCGAGAAATCACCTGTTGAAGATAAAACATGTCTTGGTGTCATGGCTTTTAAGGGACTATGCCCAGACAAGGTGGATTGAAAGCACAGGGAATGTAGGGAGTGAAAAAAATCCTCCAATAGCATTCAAAAGGCCATTTGGACATGTTGGCACAGATGGTTCAGTCCCACGAGATACCATTTGTAAAATATAGCATCTAACAACCCTACATTTACTTAGACTACACTATTGCACGCATTTGCAAACAATAGGATAGTGAGACCACTGAAATGAGATGGAAAAAAATAGAATAGGACTTTGTAAAGGGCCTTGAAATGGAAGTTTTGGATTTGATGAGATCTCTCGAGGTGCCACAGAGTCCAAGAAATCACCTATCAAAGAAATAATGTGTTCTTATCTCGGGGCTCTTAAGGGACTACGACCGGACGAGGTTTCCTAAAAGCACAGGGAGTATAGGGAACCAAAACAAATCCTCCACTAAAATTCAATAGGACATCTAGACATGTTAGCATAGATGGTTCGGTCCCACTAGCTACCATTCTAAAAATATAGCATCTAACATCCTTACACTGACTCAGACTACACTATTCTATGCAGTTGTAAACAATAGGATAGCGAGATCGCCGAAAGGAGATGGACAAAACCAAAATAGGGTTTTGTAGAGGGCATTGACGCATAGGTTTCAGATATGAAAAGATGTCTCTAGGTACCATGGAGTTTGATAAATCACTCGTCAAAGATATAGCATTTTTTGGTAGGACAACCTTGAACAAAAGTTTATTTTATAAAAAACTCATATAAATTTAACAAATGACCTAAATTTTACCTAAAATTTTATAGGAAGCATAATTTCAACTTCCTCTATCATCTACCATAATTTCTAAAAATAAATAGTTCTACATTTTTCTATCCCATCTCATTTGCACTGTACAATAGTGCATCCTAGAATACTGTAAGTTTGTCTGATGCAATATTTTACAAATGGAAGCTCTTGGCACTGAACCGAATGCTCCAACACATTGGGGTGGTCTTGTAAATTCTATGGGAAGTGTATTTTTGAAAGCCAAAGCTCCAAGTTCTTCCAGAATACCTCGTTCGGGAATTGTCCCTTACGAGCCCTGAGACCAAAAGCATTTATATCTTCGACGGTGATTTCTCAGACTCCGTGGCACCTAGAGGCGACTTATGAGATAAAAAACCTCCACATCGGGGCCCACTATGAAATCCTATTCTGGGTTTTTACATCTCCTTTTGGTGTTCTCTCTATCGTATTGTTTGCAAATGCACGAAATAGTGTAGTTTGAGTTAGTGTCAGGCTGTCAGACGCTATATTTTGCAAATGGTAGCTCGTGGGACCAAACTGTCTACACCTACACTTCTATATATCCTAGTGTACACTAGTGGAGGATTTGTTTCAGTTTCATAATCTTCATGTGCTTTTAGGCTTCCTCATCCTAGCATAGTCCCTTAAGAGCCCTGAGACTAAAACACACTATATCTTTGAGAGGTTATTTCTCAAACTCCATGGTACCTAGAGATGTCTCGTCAGATCTGAAACCTCCATATAGGGGCCCTCTAAAAAATCCTCTCATTGTTTTATCCATCTCCATTCGGTTATCTCACTTTCTTATTATTTTTAAACACATAAAATAGTGTAGTCTAAGTCGTGGGACCAAACCGTCATTTCTAGCACATCCAGATGGCCTTATGAATGCTAGTGGAGGATTTTTTTTGTTCCCTATACTCCTTGTGCTTTTGGGCTGCCTCATTTGGGTGTAGTCTCTTAAGAGCCCTGAGACCAAAACACGTTATATCTTCGACAAATGATTTATCATACTCTGTGGCACCTAGAGACATCCCGTCATATCCAAAAGCTCCATGTTGGGGCCCTCTACTAAATTATTTTGTTGTTTTATCCATCTCATTTCGGTTCTATCATTGTCCTATTATTTGTAAACACGTGAAATAGTGTATTCTGAGTTAGTGTAAGGTTGTCCATTGGCAATCACCTAAATAATATAGGTGGTTCATACAATATAGGTGGAGAATTGAGACTTTTAGTAAGATATTTTTACAATATAGGTGGTGAAATGATAATTTTTATTTGTTGTTCCTTTCAAATATTTAATTTATCTTAGCTTCACTGGGTTTTAAGAATAATAAATTTTCTACTGATAGTGCCAACCACGTGAAGGTGGAAGCTTTTTTGGCACCACTAATCTACATAAACATTTTAGTAGGCAATTAAATAGAATTTTAAATCATATAGAATTCAAACAAAATCATTAAAATAAATATTAAAATTAAATTCATGAAGAACATACCTTTCCAAATTCAATCCAATGAACCGCAAGGATCAACTCTACTCTTGACAATAGCAAGAATTTCTTCATGATCTGATTCATGAACCTTCCATAGATTCTTGTTTAATGGCCGACCTCAATATTTGATCAATTTAATATTTGTTACAAGAACCAAATATGAATAGTGAAATATCTTTCGATGTACTTCATAGTCTTCAAACAACCAAATGTTTGATTTTTTGATAGAATATCGTCGAAGCCAAGTTCTAGTGACTACCAATGACCCAATGGGATACTCAAGGTCTTCACCATCAGTGACTGTGGAAGTAAAAAAAAATTCCCCTCTACACAATGAGACAAGAAGTAATATGTTCCCTCTTCATTAAATTCCATCGCAATAACTAAAAAAAGTTCCCTACATCACAAAGTAAAACTGAAGTCAAATTTAAAATACATTAATAGTTGACCACTTAATAATTTATAAATCTAAAACATGACATGTACATATATGTATGTACCTTGTTGCACTAAATCAGATACTGGGTCAAATTCAGGTGATGTTGTCATTGGATCTGAAGACCCTGCAAGTTGTAATGCTCATGGAACTTGATGTGTATCGAGTGGAATTAGAGGTCTACAAGTCCATTCATCCACCCACTGCTATGAATCCCATTCATTCCACTCAAAATCAATGCATGATACATAAGAACATTCCATGCACCTAGTATAGATAGTCTAAGAATTTGCATTTGAACTACGGAATGAGTACATATCACGTGATCCTGCAACTGTCATAGAATCTTCAAATTTTTCCAGATGTTGTTCCTCTATCAACCAAAAATATCTACAAACCAAATGTGATCTCTCTTGAGATTGATGGCCCATATTCTTAACACTCTAATCAACAATGTTTTTTACATCTATAAATTTAGCACCATCCTTGAACTTTAACTCTTCTCTTGCAAGTGCTCTTTTCACACATGATCTTGCACCATCATGCTCTCCTTTTCCATGCCCTACCTCAGTAAAAATCTAGATATGTTGTGCATTTTTTTCTTTGTGGATCCTTCTTAGACAATAAAACATCTGTGCATTATTGACTTGTGACATGTAGTTGTTCGACCAAATATAATGTCGATTAAAACTAATGTTCCTCTCATTCAAATTCACATAAAACACCTTGAAACACCCTTGTACATATTATGTACAATGTTTCTGATCATCACTGATGTAGAAATGATACTCTCTTAATATTTTTTGATCTTGCTCAGTTCTTTCTGGAGAGTGCATGAATGCTATATGCACGAAAATAACAACTTGGAATGAATTATAATATTGAGACTCAATATCCATTTGTGGCTGCAATGTGTAATTCTCTATGAATTCAATTACTGAAACAATATTACTAACTGGAAATGTGTCCTTTCTTAACTTGAATTTTTAATCCAACCATCGAGCGTTATGTGTATGCCTTACATACTCATAAACAATTTTCTCTTTGAATTTGACCATATATTCTGATACAGGTAATTATTTTGTAACAACGTCACACCTCTTAGATTATTTTGCATATTTTAATTGATATGCCACTAATTTATATTTGCTGAAACTGACCAATTATTTTCCTTTTGAATTTGTACTCTCCTCTTGGATACAAGTTTTCAGATTTGGCAAGTCACCGCATACATTGCACGTTACATCCAAACATGCTTTGTTCTAAAAAAATTGTCTAGTTGATTTGTCACAAAATATTGTCAGAATAATTTCCCTTAAAGGTTTTCATGGGAAATTTAATCCACACTCCTACAACATGATGTCAGTATGCAAAACACGATGTATTTGACAAAAAACATTATAATGCATTGAACATTCAACAGGATGCCTGCAACAACAAGTGGTATGTGATTGATTGATTTTCACATAAAGGGTTTTTCTCATTTCAAATAATATATGGCTAATGTTAATTTGTGGATTTGCATTCTTAAACTTAGAGAAAAATTATGTTTGAGTCATATCTAAGAAATTTTTTGCACATGATTCACGATTACGAGAACCTATTCTTATTTTTATTGTATCTCTTCTATTTAGTCACACCCTTGTGTTCTCACCAAAATTTTACAATTAATTCCTTTAGAATATCAAATGTATTCTTGTCTTTCAGTGGAAGTCTACTACAGAAATCCCAATAGTCAATGTTTTTGACTGACTTCAGACATTTACGTCTCTCTATTACTTTCATTAGCATTTTTTTAGCTTCAAAGCACTTTATTAACTTTTTTATCACTTACTATACAATTAGTAAGTGCACGTTGTGTAACATTACTATCTTTGGTGTGTCTTTTACCACCTACAGTTTGGTATGATTTATGTATGTTTTTTACAATTGACTCATTTTGATAAGCAACATTATATGTTCTGAACCCCAGGGTCTTCATTATAGGTCTCATCTTAATTAATTTCATCAATGTAACAATTAATTGACATCTTTGTGTGTCATTTAAATTCTCAAAGTAATTATCCCAAATTCAATTAAATTTTCTTCTCGCATTTCTTTCAAACATTTTGTTAGGCATTGGTTTTAGAACGTTTTCATCAATTTCAATTAAGTGAGTTAGTTTTCTTCGCAAAATGGAAGGAGTTGTTCTTAGAGGTGAATATTCATTTACAAGGTTACTTTCTTCAATCTGGGTTTTCATACAAATTTCGGGGTTAACATTTAAATTCCTAGGTAAGAGTTCAACAGTTGGATTCATATCAATTTCTTCATCCACACCAATATTATCATTCAATTCAATATCATTATTCATTGCAAAATCATTATTCATTTGAAAATTATTATTCTTTAAATTTTCATTATGTATTTCATTCCCATTTTCTAATACATTAGCTAAATTTTATATAGCATATGTACCTTGCCTCGCACAAAGTTTTTTCATTCTCTTCAATTACTTTATTCTCATCTCTTCCAATTTCTTTGGTGTCTTATTCTTTACTTTCCCCTTGTTCTTAGCTTGAATTTTATCACCCATGATTAGAAAAACTCAACTATTAAAAAATTGTGCAAGAATGTACATAAAAATGCAGACCAAATAGAATGTATGCAGAAATCCCGTGAAAGAGATGAAAGGGACATTGGGGTACCACAATATATAATCAAATCATAATGCATACACGTTATGATTTTTCCCTTTTCCAACACATGCCTCAAGGCTTGGGATATGGTTTAGATCCCCAAGCTTGAGGCATGGACTTGCACAATCACAGCAAACCACATGTTTTTGCAAAAAATGCAAAAAACTAACTTCCGCCATGATAAATCAACATAAAATGATCAATTAATTTTAAGAAATTTATAGCATGACGTAAAGCAGAGTTTCTTCTTTGTATAAATATTATTTTTCAATGTTTCTAACAAATATAAGGTTTTGATATTATTTATTTTCTAACTATGCATTTTTATAGATATTTTTTGAAGTTTAAACATGTTTATATTTTTTATGTATCTTTGTTTTGACTCATCAAAATTGAATAAAAGTTATTTAGGCATAAACTAGGTGTAATTCTATACATTTTTTTAAAAAAAACTATGTTTTGATAATTTTTGAGGTATTTGGGGGCGGGCATAGTCATAGGTCTATTATTTTGTAAAACATAAAATTTATGTACTAGAAATATCATTAAAAAAATACGCGCTAAAAAAATCTATAAAAAATTCTAACACAAACTAGATGCTCTTAGCTATCTTTCTACCAAAGGGTTTTCAAAATACTAAATGGTACTAAAAAAATGGTGGTGGGCATGAAAGTCACTATATTATTTTTTTTTAACAAAAATAGGAGAACCTGTTGGTATTTTAGTTATTTTACCCACTTTAAATTATCCATTTTCAATAAAATTTAGTAGCTTATAAACTAAACTCAAAATGCTACGATTCATATGTCTACAACATCTTCCAATTTTGAGTGTAACTAATTTGAAAAATTCATACAAGTTGAAGTTTTTTATTTTTCATAAAAATGCGTCCACTTAAGACCCCCTTTTGGCCTCCCAACTTGGTGCACTTACCATTTTGTTTTTCAGCTCATTCAGGTGATGGGGTTTCGAGTTTGTTTTGTCCTAGTTTGGTGCATTTGGGCATGGATGACCTACATGAGTCCTATATGAATATTTGTACAAATTTATTGGGATAATATTAATTTTTTAGTAGAAATTATGATTTAGGACCTATGTCTTTTATTTTAATGAGTTAGAGTGCATGTAAAAGTGATGTTTGAGTTCAAATTTGCACTAGTTGTGAGAGATGGAAAAAGTGTGACCCATGTGTGTGATTGTAACAAGTGTGGAGGTATTGCTTTAGAGCTGATCAAGTGGGTGAAATAATGAGGAATTTTTTGTAGAATTTGTGCAAGGGTTTTACATCAAAACAACTCATGTTTGTCCAAGCTTGACTGAGCTAAAAGGAGGTGTGTTTGAAGTAGGGTTTGAAGGAGTTTGGAGATGAATCTTGTGATCACCATCAGTTGATTTATTGTAGAATATTTTAAGTGATATTCTTATCAAATTATTGTTTGAGGAGTCACATTTAAGCATGAATCTTGTTGTGAGTAATATGAAAAATGGTTTAACGGTTGGTACTCCTTATGGGGTTCGAGCCTCACTACACAAATATCTTGTGATGTTTAATATTCAATTGAGTCTTTATTGTGTGTAATATCATAAAAATTTTCAGTGGATTTTATTCCCCTTGATAGTTTTCCACTTACATGTTGTGTTCTTATGTACTCCTTGTTTATGCTATGATGTATGATTTTTTATTATAGTTATGATTACATTAATGCATGGTTGAATGTTAATGGTTTATGAAAGTTAATTAGAAATTGTATAAGGGTTTTAAAGGACTGATTCACCCCCCTATCTATCTAATGTGCTTATAACAATCACATTAAGTTTCTTGTTAACCTTGCAATGTTAACAACATTAACATTTGACAATGAATTCCTATTATGCCATTAATCATAGGTCATATATCGGGATATATATAAGTAAATAATGGTTAATCTATTTTCTTAGAAAATTGATAGAAAATTTATCTATGCATTCATATTCTTAGTAGGTAATCTTAAGAGGTTTATATAACATAAGTAGGAAATATATGTGCGGGATGAAGTATTAGTTGATCATCATAAAAAGCACACGATTCTTATTGTATGATTTGGAGTTTGCCCCATGATGTGGATAATTCATTATACTTTCATATTTCGATATTTTCACAATATTTTGGTGATCCTTGGTGTTTTATCACCAATAACAGAAGTTACAACATCAAAACAAGAAGGTGACCTCATAATCTCATCTTATTCATATTAATTTTTTAGAATTTGTTGTAATATAGGTGTTCTGCATAACTTTTCTCCATAGGATGTACTTTGAAAATTATAAGTTTACAATTTTGAAAATATCTCAAATAACTACATGATTTTATTCTCTCTAATTTTTATTTTGAGTAAAAAATATTTCTAAAATTGCAGGGTTAATTTTTTTAAAGGATTCTTTTCTTAAAACCCTAATTTTTGTGCATCACAGAGATGTAATTATTTTATGGAAATATATCTAGATTGATTATAGAGATTTGTGTATCAAATGTAATAAGAATATTTTTCATTTAAAATCACATACTTTTAATTTTCATTTATGTTTTATGGTCCAACATGGAGTTGAGTATCGCAATTGAAAACAACATGCTTAGGTTGGTCTTGGTAGGAAATGGAAAAAAAATCGTAGATTTAAAAAAAATGAAGAATCAAATGAGAATGAAAATAGTGATGGTGTTGTAGAGGAAGGAGGAGGAGAAGGAGAAGGAGAAGGAGGATCAATGGATTTATACTTAAATCATTACACCTTTTCTGTTCAACATCGAAGCCTCATTTATCATCAATATTATTTAAAAATCTGTTGAGCTTTTTATGACTTTTTTGAATTGGGCTAGTGACGGTTTCAAAATGTGTTTTTCCTCTAATGACGAACACATATTGTGGAAATCCATTGTGATTGGAAATGACATCTTCATTTCTAATATTCTTGGCATTAAAGCTCTCAAATTACCCTGTAATGGATTTCGTCATTTTAGGATATGGTTTTAGAAAATATTTGGACTACTTAATAGGATCTCAAACATAAATTCAACTTTAAAAATTCCATACTCTCATTTATGATTAATTTTTTAGAGATGATATGAGGTGACATACATCACAAAAATGTCTTTCAATCTCCAATTGCATGATGGTGTGACTGTAGTTCGAACATTAACATGACCTTTGAGTACTACACCTATGGATTACTTCAATATTTGTTTATTTCTTTTTCTTTCTCATGAGGAAATATCAATGTGCATTACAGTTTGAATTCATCTCCTCAAAGATATAATTTTTGCATTTATGTGGTTTGGAATTCCAAACTTCGTCCTAAACTATATCATTTTTGGGTGTTTTTATACAAATGTGTTCTTCTATCTCATAGACTCAAAATCATTTGTTTCACTAACCTTAAATACATAGCATTTTTCGACCTGAGTATTTTATACATTTTATTTTGGTCATTGTCTCATGTGTCGTCTTCTTTGACCTACATTCATTATCAGTTTTACTTTTTGCATCTAGAATCATACACCTTGAAACTAGGTTTTTCTATGATTATTTTAAATTACCTTCATGTATAACTTCTATATGGAAATTGTTAGCAGTTAAGTTTAATTTCAATAGTTGAAACTTAGAAATGAATATATATTTCAAAATGAAGATATTTCTTTTCTATTTTTGACTAACAATAAAGTTATTTTTATTTCTTTTTTCCATTTTCAGATCTAGGACTAGGCACAAAAAATTTCTTTAGAATTAAATTATTTACAATATTTTCTCATCAATAAAGGAGTGATTCTTGCAACATGATTCAGGTGGATTGAGATCCTTTAAAATTGATTCTCTCACTGAAGTTTAAAAAAAATATTGAGTCACTTGCAGAGTTTTAATTCCTCCCATATTCGTTGGTGAATCTCAACTTCACCATAAAAATGTGTGGGTTGGAGTTTTCCACCTCCTCGGGGTAAGGAAACTATTGGTTCCTCATATTAAACACCTTCACCTCAAGGAAGGGTCACTGTGAATAGCTCTTATGATGGACATCTAAGGAGATTTTCCTCCTACAAAGTCAGACAATGGATGGAAAATTATTAATGTTTTCCTTATATTTATGTAGAAAGGATTGATGTCATCTACACTCTTATGTCAATGGGGATATTACATTTTATGTTGCCTTCTAGGGCTAACAAGAATTTATTTTACTTTATATCCATTCCTGACCTCTCAACGTGGTCCGTACTCTACATTCACCGCAACACACTTTAATAGCCTTACCTTTTACATTTTCAACTTCTATTTATAGTTGTGTGCATCCGACCTTCCCCTGTCTCTCTCCTCTAACTTGGTTCCTACGATATTCCCACTCAAAAGATGGGTGAAATAATGGACACAAAGAATTTAAGATTTTTTCTATTAAATATATGTGAGGAAGATTTTTTTATCTTCCTCTTATATTGTATATTTATTCCACGCATTCATTCCTTCCCATATTCTAAAAATGCAATGTACCATGCATAGAAATGAAAACTAATGCTTCCATAACTAGAGACAAATACCCTAATAGTCAAATCTTCTAATCTCTTGGACAATATCCTAATAGAGTTCAAACAAAATAATTAATGGTTATTTATTGTTGTCTTTTTATATAAAAATACACTTTCTATTATGTATTGATGGACATACCCTATTCCATAACTGTTATGTAGGCTCAACATGGGAATATTAAAAGATATACATACCATATTGCAAAACTCATATGTTTTCTCAAGCTGGGAATGTGCTAGAAAAGGTAAACTAACCCAGTTCTATACCTATTCATTCCATTATATGGAACATTGTCTCCATAATTAATGCTAATTTGATAATGTAAGTTTTAAACAATAATCAAAATTACTATTTTAAAAATGAATTAATAAAAAATTCCTATCATGGGAAATCACCTAGTGAAAGAATAGTCACTTGAAAATAGCTACTAAATCAACTTAAATGTATTTGATTAAATTTTGCGTGTAAGCTTATGACTCCATTTTAATCCTTGATAATAGAGAAGAAAAAATAGATTATGAATTACTTATATTCTAGTTTATTTGCACTGATATTCCACCCTTTTGATGGTACTTAGGTCTCATTTGCACCCAATCCGTCTATTGTGGGAGGCTACCCAGTAAATTATTCCAACAAAAAACACAAAATATGCACACATTGTCGGCCATTTTATCTCTGATTGTATAGATGTGCTATGAAGGGATATATCCTATTGAACCAGCAATCAGATTGAACATCCTTCATTACTTATATATTATTATGCCGCTTCTCTATTTTAAAGATGCTTCCACACAAGGTCTTTTAACTAACTCAGCTCAACAGAGCTTCAGAGTATTCGACATCTCAAATTGCACCGTGAAAATGCCTGTCATTTTTCTATATTTAATGTTGATTATAATATTTATCTGATTGAACAAAGGTTTTGTATTAGTAGTTTTTCAGAGTAGAAAAAAGACATATGGAAAAATAAAATAAATAATCAAAAACTACAAATTTTACACAGAAAATAGACTCTGAATGTTTAGCACAATTGTGTTTATCTTTTTCTTCTTTCCTTTTGGCTTCCTTACCTTAGATTGCTTCCATAAAACTAATACAAAACGCCTCAAATTTTTATAGAAATATTTTTCAC
The DNA here is from genome assembly GCA_019776745.2 of Taxus chinensis. Classification (NCBI taxonomy): domain Eukaryota; kingdom Viridiplantae; phylum Streptophyta; class Pinopsida; order Cupressales; family Taxaceae; genus Taxus; species Taxus chinensis. Next base: position 143,048,579 of record CM034149.1, read on the forward strand.
AAAACAAACCATTAAAATATCTAAAAACAGAGTATCTAAAATAAGGCAAGTGCGCATGCATATAAAGCATAGTTTTTCGAGTTATTTAAATTTTCCTAAAAATAGGAATAACACTGAATTGGACTAAATTGTTTATTTAAACGTAATCCATGGATTGCATGCAAAAAGACAAACTGTTGTTTTTCAAGAGTAAATTTAGATGGGAGAAGTTATCTCAATTTCTAAATCTCGCCCTTAAGTTTGACCTTCTAACTTTTTTCATTCTGAAGTTGAGTCTGAAAAACTTCTTTATGCATTTCTGTATCTATAGATGCCCAAATAAATTATCAAGTAATCAAATGTTTCTTTTCCCAAAGGCTCTATAAATATATCAACAAACTAATCTTGAAATCTATAAATTTCTAAACATATCTCTTTGTTATTAACCAACTCTGGGATGAAATAATATTTCATGTCAATATGTTTTCAACTCTTAAGAAAGACATGATTTTTAGACAATACTATATTTGAGTTGTTATCACAAAAAAATGTGTATCTTCTTCCTGATTCTTCCTCAAATCTTTTAGTATTGTCCTCATCCAAAAAACTTGACATGTTTCTCCTGTGGCTACAACATATTTTGCTTCTTCCGAAGAAAGAGTGACTATGGGTTCCTTCTATGATGCCCATGAAACTAGTGTTATTCCAAAGTGAAAAACATAATCGGATATACATTTCCTACCACATATACTACCAGAATAGTTGATATTTGTATAGCCTATGAGTTTGAACTCATCTGATATTGAATACAAGATTTCATAATTTTTTAGTTCCACATATACTTCAAAATTCTTTTTCCAACCTATCAATGTGAGTCTTTAGGTTACTCTATGAACCTTGAGATGAGGCTCACACTGTACATAATATCAAGTCTTTTGTCTGTCAAATACATGATACTACCGTCTAATCTTTTGAACAATTAGATCAACAAATGACGACTCGCCTTCTTATCTTAATTTTAGACCTAATACAATTGGTGTCAGCACGAGCTTGAAATTAATCATGTTAAATCTTTTCAAGATTTCATTAGCATACTTTTCTTGTGAAAAAAAAAAATCCATCTTCCGATTTTTGAACTTCGATGCCCAAAAATAGTCCATGAGACCTAGATCTATCATCTCAAATTTTTTCTTCATGATTGATTTAAATGAATTTATGGATAGATCTCTAGTAATCATTAAAACGTCCACATATAAACATATAATCATAATCTTACCTTGTTAATTTATCTTGATTTGTGTTTCACCTATTGAAGCCATCCTGAACCAAGCAATAAACAATCCTATTGTGCTATGGTTTAGAATGTATATTGACTTGGATATTAGGTTATATATTGAGTTGGATATATGTTTATCTCAACTTGTACACCTTTCCTTCATGGCCTTAAATCTCATAACTTTCTGGTTGTTTCACATACACTTCCTATTCAAGGAATCCATTTAAGAATGTTTATTTCACATCTTTCTAATATATAGTACATTTTTTTTAGCTGTAATTACTAATATTGTTCTTACCTTGTCCAAATTTGCTACTAGAGGAAACATTTCATTATAATAAACTCCTTATTGCTGAGTAAATTCTTTTACAACCAATCTTCATTTTTGCTTCTGCACCTTTCAATTTGCACTATACTTGATCTTGTAGACCCACTTCACTCCTATCACTTCCTTTCCTTTAGGAATATATACCAACTTGCATGTATAATTATTCTCTATGGAATCTATCTTATCATACATGGCTTAAGACCTATTTTCTTCATTCATTGCTTCTTAAAAATACATTGGATCTATAGCTTGAGAAAAAAAATATAAAAAATAGAAAAAGAGTTAGTTGTATTAACATTATAAAACTCACCAAGACTCCTTATTTTTCTATGCAAAGGCCTATTTGAGGATGGGATTATTCGAGTTGAGCTTGATGGACTAGATACAAGAACACTTGCTGAAGGAGTTACTGTTTGTATTCCTTTTAGAGTCTCTTGCATAGCTAAACTTGAATGTAACCTTGTAGACCTTCTAAATCTTGATGGAGGTGTAGCTTTTGCTAAAACTTGAGGTTCATATCCAAGAGTGGAGGGAGGTATTGTATGAATAATAACTTACAGTGCTATCTCTTAAGCTACCATAACATCTTGAAGAATAGTTTCTATCATACTAATTACTTTTTCTACATTTCCTTTCCATGACTCATTTTAAACAAACTATAGATACATGTTGATTATGAACTTTCATGTGACTAGATTAAACAATTTTTAAGCTTTAGTTTTCTCTGAATATCAAAAATAAATAAACTTTTCTCCTTTTTTTTTCTAATTTCTTTATTATCTCATCAAGCACATCAACATATGACACATAACTAAAGATTATAAAGTGAGAAACATTATGTTTCTTTCCACTCCAAGCCTATTGAGGAACCACATTTTTAACAATTTTCATTGGACATATATTTCAAATGAAAATAGTAGTTGCTACTGCTTCTTTCCAATACTTGTTTGGAATATGCTTGGACTTAATCATACTTATGTTCATTTCCATTATAAATTTATTATATCTCTCTACCACTTAATTTTGTTGTGGTGTATACCTGGCAATAAATTTATTTTAGATACCATGTTGTTTGAATTTATTTTGAAATGGATTGAATATAAACTCACATCCTCTATCTATCTTGAAAACCTTGATGTAGTATCGTATTTTCTTCTTCACTAAAGCCTTGAACTCCTGAAAGATATAAAATACATCATATTTGTGTCTCAAAAAGTACAACCATGTCTTCCATTTATAGTCATCTATGAAAGTTAGAAAATATGAATAACATCACACAGAAGTTGCTTACATTTGTCCACATAAATAAGAATGAACAATTTCAACTGGTGTATGTGCTCTTATTGATTTGTAAACTGGAAAAGTCTCTTTATGTTGCTTTCCCGAAATGCATCATTCACAAATTATTTCTGGTTTCTTAATTAATGGAAAACCTTTCATCGTGTTTTTCTTATGCAGTAAATTCAATCCTACAAAATTTAAATGCCCAAATCTAAGATGCCATAGCCAATGCTCATCTTTTATTCCTGACTAAAAATTTAATTGGATTTATTTTGCACTACAATGAGCTCTAGAATGATCTTCAGAATGAGCTCTAGACTAATTATATGTTACTTTAAATGCCAACCTGAACTGATCTTTAAAATGAGCTTCAGAATGAGTTCCGAACTGATTTATGAATTGGGCTTTGGACTAAGCTCCAAACATCATTGTCTTATATCGATAGAAAACTTTCCTTTCTCCATACTAATCTATCTTAGCTCCAGGATAAATAAATTTTACCTCAAAGGAAGTTCCATACTACTCATAAAGATCTTGGTCTATTTTTATCATTTTACCTCGTTCTAATCTCAAGGAGAACATTTAATTTCTTATTGTTTTCACTTTAGCAATTAACTGAGTGCTTGGAGATTTTTCCATGATCACACATTCATTGTATTCAATGTATACTCTATATCCCTTCTGTACTAATTGACCAATGTGCATAAGATTATGTTTCTAACCTACAACATAATAAACATCATAAATAATATGTTTCTACCATGTTTACATATAATGTTTTTTGTTCCCTTTCCCATTAAAGTTAGTGTATTATTTTTTTCAAGAGTAACATCAGCCTTTATAGACTCGTCCGAAATTGAAAATAAATCCAAGTTTCATAATATATGATTTTTGGAACTAGAATCCAAGTACCAAAGATCACATGGACTTTACTGAAAAAGATTAAATTCAATAGGGAATTTTGTTGGTATTGCTTCAACTATCCTTGCATTAAATATGGAGCTTGGTGTAGAGCTCCCAAAACAATTTTGATTTTTCTTGTTCTGGTCATATTGTTTTTTCCTACATTCATAATGCCCACATTTGTTATAGTAATGCCACTATATGTGAGATGTATCCCATATCAGAGAAGTTGAATTATTATTAATATAATCATGACTTTTTTCTCTTCCACTTTTGTTTGTTGGACCTTTGTTACATCCACCTCTACATGAAAGTTTTCCTCTACCTCTATGGTTGAACCTTCTTCTACAAGTATGCCATAAGTTAATGAAGTCTAAGAGAAACAATCTTGTTCGAAAGATGAATGGGATATGTTCAACCTTTACTCATGATTTATTAAAGATGTATGCAAATCAGAAATTGACATTTGAATCTAACCCTTACTTTCTTCTATGGCTAAAATCAAAGGATCAAATTTTTGAAGGTGGACTCTTAAGAATCATTTAAATTATCCTTTAGTCATGTATCGATCTTCTACGAGATTTAATTCGATGTACCAGGCCAACTACATAAGTTTAAAATGAATTCGTATAGTATGATTATTTCATAGACATATTCTAAAAATCTCTTCTCGGTAATTCTAGTTTGGTAGTTTTAACTTTCTCCTAATTTTGAAATGTATCCTAGAGAGTATCCCATGCTTCTTTTGTTTTGTTGATTGCTACCACTCTAGGAGGAATACTTTCATGTATAGCTTCATGTATGTATAAGAGGGATTTTCCATCTTTATTTATTTGCTCCTTCAAAATTATCTATCTCTACTTGAGAGAGTACATTATATGATAGTGGATTTGTAGGTTCTATGTATTTATTTTCAATATTTTCCCAAACTTCCTGGGATATAAACAATTCCTTCATTGTTAGAGACCAATACTCACAAGTTTTACATGTGAATTGAGGAGTATACAGACTTGATAAAGATGATCCAGATGTAGAAATTACTAATGGCTATCAACTGAAAAAAACTTTCTCTAATACTAATTTGTAAAAAATAGACAGATAAAAAAATAAAACATAGAATTCAAAACTACAAATTTTACATAAAAAATAGACTTAGAATATTCAACACTTCTTTGTGTATCTATTTCTTCCTTCCTTTTGGCTTCCTTTCCTTGCAGTACATACAACTATTACAAAATGCCTTTGATTTTTATAGAGGGATTTATCAAATAAACAAATAACTCAAAACTCTAAAACTAGAGTATCTAAAATAGGGCATGTTGTGCATGCACTTAAAGTAGAGCATTTTTATTTGTTTGACTTTTCCTGAAAATAAGAATAAAGATAAACTGATCTAAACGGTTTATTTAAAAGTAATCTATGGATTGCAAGTAAAAAAGACAAACTACTATTTTCCAAGAATAAACTTAGACGGGAGAACTTTTCTCAATTTCTAAATATTCAGAACTTCTTATTACATATAGAGAAAATCTGACAAACAAAAAATTAACATATATTTGCAGTCATGTTGTGTTTTGCTTAGGCTACACTACTTATTAACTAACCAGCTATCTCACTAAACAATTTTAGTTGGATATATTTTACCTTCGTTCTATTTTAACGCTTATGCTTAGTGACCACATGGATTATGTTTTATTCCTAAATGCCCTCGGCAGAACTTAGTAGCACCTCAATGTTTATAAATTTCTAATACAATTTCTACAAAATATGACTTTATTAGCAACATCGAATGTTGTTCCATCTAATTTATTTGAAACATCCCAATTCATGCATTTGTACACTAGTTTCTCTTTTACTATTTGTACAACCATAAGTATGTACCCAAGCATCTTCTCAAGAGTCATTCAACCAATGCTATCAACTGTGTGCAACTCGAAAATTAGATAGTGTTAAGGCCCTTTGATAGCTTTGGGAGGTGATATGACATAGATGGAGTGAAGCTGAGGCTCACCTCACTTTTCAAGATGCTGCTACTAAAACACAACTATGCACTTTCATTGGGTACGAAACATTACATAATAATGACTTGACTATATTGAAATGAAAGTTTGTCATATGATTTCTTGTATATGGTGTGGGACAAACCCATTAAGAGCTTATGGGTAGGTGGTATAAATCAAACTTTTAAAAAACGAACAGCTCACAGGCTGAGTTTCTTAAGCTTTGACATGTTTGAATATTTCAGGCATTTGGGTAAAATGGGCAGTGTGCCCTTATTGACTATTGAAATCTAGACGATCTTGGTAGTGATCCCCTCTATGTTGTTTATCTGATATCTTAACATGTAAAGCTGGTATGTATTTGTGTGTTTCCTTTGAAGGTTATTTCTCATTAAAAAAAAAAAGAATTATTCATTGTAATTTATTTCTCTGACTTGCTTTTCCTAACAACTACATTCAATTGATGAATCGAGCTTTGAGTTGTTCGATTAACTATGAGCAGGAAGTCCTGTAATGCTGCTCAAGGTTGCAAATGTTTTCTTCATTCATCTCGTTTTTACTACTATGATAAAGAGTTAACCTATGCCAATGTTTTTTGTACGTATTTCTTCATTGGTTTACTGTTGAAAGGTGATGATGTGTGTGGAAGTAGTTGTGTGTTATCCATTTCGATTGGGATTTAACATTGTTTGTAGTTCACATTTGTCTTTTTATAATTTGATGATAAAGCACTCACAAGTTTGAAATACCCAGCCTCCTACGAATACATTTATTTACGAATCAACCAAATATTCTATACATGAGTATTCAAAGAATTTTAAATATTAATTTTGCGGTTAGGTTTACGAATGGCTGTGGTGTTGGTATTATTGCACGTATTGAAATAAATTACTAACTTTTTAATTGTTGTTAAAATTACCTCTTCCATGATAACAACCAAAATTGAAAAGCCACATGTGCTGTGATGGCCGTATGTTCCCCTGTCTGCCAAATAAAAGCAAATAAATAAAATAAAATATCATTTCTTTAAATGAGTGGAAGGGAATAGTGAAACGAAGATATTATATCATCCCAATTTGCTAACCTTTTTCGGCCATGGTCGAGGGAAATACAAATTAAATGCAAATAATATATTCTGTGTCAAACTTCACTTACCAGCATCCTCCCTGCAGTAGTCTGAAATTCTGTAAGTGTGGAATTTCGATTGGTTTAGATAGCATTGACATGATTGTGAGTTGATAGGTGGACCTGCTCCATCAAAGTATTGGAAATTGACGGACACAGGAAGATGAATAGCACTGCTGGAGAAAGAGAAGATGATACAGAAAACAGAAATTCAGAAATTACTTTTAATCACACATAACAGAGCTGTCCATAAGAGAAAGAAAAAACAAAATACAGTGCATGGAAAAACAGATTTGTATTATATTTCACAAATCTGATATACTGAGACAAAAAACCGATTGTATTTGTCAAAGAACAGAGCTGCCTGTGCTCTCTGTTTACACGCCTTCCTCCTTTCTTTGAAAACAGAGTATTCCTTCTGTTTAATACAAAAAACAGAGTAGTATATATATATATTTTTTACATATAATATATAACAGGAGAAGCCTCCAGATATCCGCCAAAAATAGAAGTTTCTGGATGAAAACAAAAAGAAGAAGGAGAATTAAATGTGGTGGTTGGAGTAGATGGGGTGATGTGGCAGAGGAGATTAGCTGGAGATCCACGTCTGCCAACACTCCCCCTTAATCTTCACTGCCATATATGTCTGCTATTCCAATTCCTTCCCGGAGATGCTCAAAGACATGCTTTGCAAGTGGTTTTGTGAAGATGTCTGCTAGTTGCTCCTTGGACCTGCAAAACTCAAGATGAATGTCACCATTGTTCACCAATTCTCGAATAAAATGATATCTTGTGTCAATATGCTTGCTGCGTTTATGGAAGACATGATTTTTAGATAAAGCAATTGCAGAATTATTATCACAATAAATTTCTGTAGGTTCTTCTTGTGGATGCTTCAAATCTGAAAGTACTCTTCTCATCCATACTGCTTGGCAAGCTGCTGATGTGGCTGCAACATATTCCGCTTCAGCTGATGAGAGTGTCACAATTGGTTGTTTCTTTGATGCCCAAGAGATAGCACCTGATCCAAGATGGAAAATGTAACCGGAAGTACTCTTCCTATCATCCAAGCTACCTCCCCAATCACTATCCGTATATCCAATCAGCTTGTAGTCATCTGAAGCTGTATACAAAATCCCAAAGTTCTTTGTTCTAGCTATATACCTTAAAATTCTTTTTCCAGCCTTCCAATGTGATTCCTTAGGTTTGTCCATGAATCTAGAAATAAGACTAACCCCATGCATGATATCCGGTCTTGTGGCGGTTAGATATATAAGGCTACCAACTAATCTTTTAAATAAAGTTGCATCAACACTAGGACTTTTGTCGTCCTTACTAAGTTTTAAACCCAGTGCAACTGGTGTAGGGGCTGCATTGACATTTGTCATCCTGAATCTTTTCAACAAGTCACTAGCATATTTTCTTTGACATATAAAAATGCCTTGATCACTTTGACTTACCTCTATTCCAAGAAAGTATCTCATGATCCCCAAATCAGTCATATCAAATTCACTTTCCATGGCTGCCTTGAATGATTTAATTGACATGTTACCTGTGAATATCAAATCATCTACATACAAGCAAACTATCAAGATTTCTCCTTCATCATTCACTTTGACATATAAAGTTGGTTCATTGCCACTCTTGCTAAACCCATTGTTTACAAAGTAAGAGTCTATCCTGCAGTACCAAGCTCTAGGAGCTTGCTTCAAACCATATAGTGCCTTTTTCAGTTTGTATACCTTATGTTCTTCTCCCAAAACTTGATAACCAGGTGGCTGTTTTATATACACTTCTTCTTCTAAAATGCCATTCAAGAATGCTGATTTGACGTCCATTTGGTAAACCTTCCAATTATTTTGAGCTGCTATGGATAAAACCATCCTAATAGTATCCAATCTTGCCACTGGTGCAAATGTTTCATTGTAGTCTATGCCAGGTAGTTGTGTGAAGCCTTTAGCTACTAGTCTTGCCTTGTGTTTCTCTACTTTTCCATCAGCATTATACTTTGTCTTGTAAACCCACTTAACTCCAATCACATCCTTGCCTTTAGGAAGCTCTACTAGATCCCAAGTTTGATTTTTCTCAATTGATTGAATTTCTTCATTCATGGCTGCAATCCAATTGTCATCTTTAATGGCATCCTCAAAATAAATTGGATCAGCTTGTGTTAAGAATGCAAAATTAGAGCATAGATCATCATTTTCAGCCTCTTGTAATTCATCATAAATCTCTCTTAGACTGCGTGACTTCTTTGAAGTGTTTATAGACCTTGATCTTAGTGATGCAAGTGTTGGATTAGAAGATTCGCTGCTGTTATTACTTGCTGGAGTAGTTGGATTTGGAGTGGTGGGTGCCTTAGAAGATGTTGAAGGAACATTTGCTTGAGTAGTAGAAGTCACAACTTGAGTTTCATTCTCCTCATTCTCTTGTGGAACACTAGCTGCAATTGTAGTTGTTTTGTCTATACTGCCATCCCACGCTTCTTCTTCAACAAAATTAACATCACGGCTTATTATGACCTTCTTTGTGATAGGATTATATAACTTATATGCCTTCGATTGTTCACTATATCCTACAAATATGCACTTCTCTCCTCTATCATCTAGTTTCTTTCTCAACTCTTGAGGTATCAAGGAGTATGCCACACATCCAAAGACTCTCAAATGTGCTATATTATGCTTCCTTTTGCTCCAAGCTTCTTCTGGTGTTTTATTTATCACTGCTTTTGTTGGACATCTATTTAATATGTATACCGAACATGCAACAGCTTCAGCCCAATATTCATTTGGTAGGTGTTTTTCTTTTATCATACTTCGTGCCATTTCCATAATTGTTCTATTTTTTCTCTCAGCTACTCCATTTTGTTGAGGAGTATATCTTGTTGTAAGTTGTTTCTTTATGCCATTTTCTTTACAAAAATTCTGAAAATCATTTGATATATATTCACCACCTCTATCGGTTCTCAATACTTTGATATAATGTCCACTTTCCTTTTCAACTTTTGCCTTGAACTCTTTAAAAACAGAAAATGCATCTGATTTGTGTTTTAAGAAATAAACCCAAACTTTCCTACTGAAGTCATCAATAAATGTCAAGAAATAAAGACTTCCACTTATGGATGGTGTTTGCATCGCTCCACAAAGATCTGAATGCACTATCTCAAGTGGATGTTTTTCCCTATAAGATTCCCCAACTGGAAATTTATGTCTATGTTGCTTTGCCAATATGCAACTCTCACACGTTGTTTTAAGTGGTTCTATTGGTGGCAACCCATAAACCATTCTTTTCTTATATAATAGTTGTAATCCTTTGAAATTTAAATGGCCAAATCTTAAATGCCATAGCCAAGATTCATTTTTGTAAGAAGCTTTGAAGGCTAATTCAGCAACCTTTTGCAACTTGTGTGGCTCTAGGAATAGTTCACTTTGGATTCTAAGTGGAAACATCCTATTTTTTGTCATTTCAACTTTTGCAATCAGCCTATTGCTTGGTTTCTTGTCTAGAATCACACATTCACCATTTTCAAAGTATATTCTATATCCTTTTTGCACTAGTTGCCCAATGCTTATGAGATTGTGTTGCAATCCAGGAACATAGTATACATCAGGGATATGCTTCTTCTCACCTTGCTTGGTTCTTATATTAATTGATCCTTTTCCCATGACTGATACTTGGTGATCATTACCCAATTTTACCTCTGATTTTACTGATTCATCAATTGTTGCAAACATCTCCTTACTCCCACTCATGTGATTGCTACAACCGCTATCTAGGAACCATACCTCTTTGGAACTCTCTTGTGCTACATTGCATGTTATAAACATGGTGTTTTGCTCACTAGTGTTGGGCTGGTCCTCATTTGTGAAATGTGCCTTTTGCTTATTCATGTCATATTGTCTTTTTCTACATTCAGATGCAAAATGCCCAAATCTATTACAATAATGACATTGAATATTGGATTTATCATACCTTTCTCCTTGATGATGGCTATGAGAGTGGCTGCCGCCTCTTCCTCTTGTTGGTGTAGAATGGATATGTGGGCTTGATACTAGTCTTCTGCTTTCAAGTTGTGTATTTTCTCTTCCTCCTCTTGGTGTAAAACGTCCTCTGCCTCTGCTGTAATTTGATCTCCCTCTTGTTCTGCCAAATGAAAGCTGAGCTTTGAATGCATTCTCCAATGATGATGCCCCTGACCGATTTAATCTTTGCTCATGTGCTAAGAGTGATCCCATTAATTCATCTACAGATAGTTGTGTAAGATCCTTGGATTCCTCAATGGCTACTACAACTGAATCAAATTTTATAGGCAAGCTTCTAAGTATTTTCTCTACAATTTTTTGATCTTCAAGAGTTTCTCCATAAGATCTAATTTGATTAACTATTGTCATTGCATGAGTGAAGAATGAATCTATTGAATCTGAATCCTTCATTTGTAGATTTTCAAAATCCCTTCTAAGCATTTGTAATTTCGCTGTTTTTACCTTGCTTGTGCCTTGGTATGCTGTTTGCAGACTATCCCATGCTTGTTTTGATCTTGTGGCAGCTGCTACTCTTGGAAAGATTGATTCCTCCATTGCTTGTTGAATGAAGAATAATGCCTTTGCATCTTTCTTTTTGTTTTCCTTCAATAAGTCCTTCTCTGCTTGTGAAAGAGCTTGATATTCTTGCTGGTCAGCTGGTTCATTAAATCCATTCTCAACCAAGTCCCAAACATCCTGAGAGCAAAACAGAGTTTTCATTTTTATGCTCCAAAAATCATAATTTTTGCCATTGAATGTTGGTATTTGGGGTTGTGCAATATTTCCACTTGTGCTTCCCATTCCTCCAAAGCTTTGTCTCTGCTAACTTGTTGTTCCAGTATTTCTTCCTCCTTTTTAAAAAAAAACTACACAGATAGATGAAAGCACAAAATAAAACAAACCTAAATCCTCATGGAACATCTATCTGCTCTTCTTCAAATACAAGTTGCTGCTGATGGCATTTGTAAAGATATCCTCAAGTCTCCAAATGCCAAGAGAGATCTGCACAATGCTCTGATACCAGTTTGCTGGAGAAAGAGAAGATGATACAGAAAACAGAAATTCAGAAATTACTTTTAATCACACATAACAGAGCTGTCCATAAGAGAAAGAAAAAACAAAATACAGTGCATGGAAAAACATATTTGTATTATATTTCACAAATCTGATATACTGAGACAAAAAACCGATTGTATTTGTCAAAGAACAGAGCTGCCTGTGCTCTCTGTTTACACGCCTTCCTCCTTTCTTTGAAAACAGAGTATTCCTTCTGTTTAATACAAAAAACAGAGTAGTATATATATATTTTTTACATATAATATATAACAGGAGAAGCCTCCAGATATCCGCCAAAAATAGAAGTTTCTGGATGAAAACAAAAAGAAGAAGGAGAATTAAATGTGGTGGTTGGAGTAGATGGGGTGATGTGGCAGAGGAGATTAGCTGGAGATCCACGTCTGCCAATACCCAAAAATAGAGCTTGCAAACTATCACTTTTATTTAGCTTTTCCTAAATTTAATAATAAAATTGGACTCAATTGTTTATTTAAAACAAAAATGTATAGACTTAACATGCAGCTGAATTCAATTTTTTTCCCCTTATACGGGAGAAATTATATGATTTCTTACACTCGCCTTTAATTTCGACCGTCTACATTTTATATTCTTGAGCTGAGTCTGAAAAATAATATTTACGCATTCATACAGTTGGTTGCAAATATGTGGAGCTGGACTGTATAACTTCACTTTTATAACCTTGATCATAGATGCCCATAAAAAATTCTCAAATACTCAAATGCTTCTTATCCTTGAAGCTTTGTAAAGATATCAACAAACCGATCTTGAGATCTACAAAGTTATGGGCATATCTCTTGTTATTAGACAACTCTTTGGTGAAAAGATAACGTGTGCCTATATGTTTACTTCTCTTATGAAAGATGTGATTTTAAGATAATGTTATAGTTGAGTTGTTTTCACAAAAATATTTTGTAGCCTATTCCCGATTCTACATCAAATCCTTCAATATTCTTCACATCCAAACAATTTGACATGTTGCTATTGTGGTTGCCTTATATTTTATCTTTACTGAAGAAATAGTGACTGTGGGTTATTTTTTTCATACCCACGATACTACCCCTATTCCAAAATGAAAAACATAGCCAGGTGTACTTTTTTTGTCATTAGTACTACCACCATAATCACTATTTTAATAGTCTACGAGTTTGAACTGATTAGAAGTTGAATACAAGATTTCGTAATTTTTAGTTCCACATATATACCTCAAAATTAATTTTCTAGCTTGCCAATGTGTGTCTTTAGGAGAATCTATGAACCTTTGGATGAGGTTCACATCATATGTAATATAAGGGCTTGTGGCCGTCAAATACATCAGACTAAGAGCTAATATTTTCAACAATGTTGAATCAACAAATGTCCTATTGTATTCATTATTTAATTTCACTCCTAATACAACTCGTGTTGAGGTTGAATTGAACTTCATCATTTTAAATATTTTAACGATGTCATTTTCAATTTTTTTGTCAAATAAAAGTTCTAGTTTCTAATTGTTGAACTTCAATGCTAAAAAAATAGTGCATGGGACCTAGAGAAGTCACGTCAACTTTTTTCTTCATGGATGTCTTAAATAAATCTATGTATAGTTCTCAAGTAATGATTAAATCATCTACATATAAACATACATACATAATTTTACAAGTTTTTCATTTATTTTTATATATAAAGTAGGCTCACTGGTACACCTACTGAAGCCATTCCGAGTCAATTAGGAACCAATCTTGTTATACCATGCTCTAGGAGCTTTCTTAAGTCCATAGAGTGATTTGTTCATCATGTATGTATTTTTCATTCATGGCCTTCAATATCACAAGATATCCTTTTAAAAAATTTGAGTTCACATCCATCTGATATATAGTAGGTACTATTGCCTATACTTTACTTACCATGTCCAAATGTGTTACTGGAGAAAGTATTTCATTATAATCAATTCCATAGTGTTTTGTAAATCGTCTAACAACCAATCTTGCTTTATGTTTATGTACCTTTCCATCTTCAATATACTTGGTCTTGTAGACCCATCTCACTCCTATCACATCATTTCCTTTAGCAAGATCTACCAACTCCCACATCCAATTCTTCTGTATATCACTTATCTCATCATCCATGGCATGAGCCAAAATCTTGTTATTTATATCCTCTTCAAAAAATACTAGATCTACAACTTGCAAAACAATATGTTGAAAAAATAGAAAAATAAAATAGGTGTGTCAAAATTATAATTAGATTCATTAAACTCACTAAGACAAAAAAAATTCATTGTAATAGACTATCTATTGATAATTTGGTTTGAACTAAACTAAATGGACTAGACCCAAGAATGCTTGTCAAAGGAGTTGTTATTGGTGTTCTTTGTAGAGTCTCTTGCATAAGTGAGGATTCTTGAAATCTTGTAGACCTCCTACCTTTGGATTGAAGTGTAGCTTGTGTTATGACTTGAGGTGGATGTCCAAGAGAGGAAGAAGGTATTGTATGAACAATACATTGTCATGCTAGCTGCTTTTCATCTTCCATATCATCTTGTGGAATAGATGTTGCTTTACTAACTATTTTTTCTTTACTTCCATCCTATGTCTCATTTCCAACAAATTGTACATCTCTAAAAACTAAAACATTTTTAATGACTATACACTACAACAAGGGGGGTATCAATAGAGACATAAGTTAGACAAAAAACTATAGTTTTTGTCTGTAAATTCCCTCCACTAATACATAATAATAAATTTACACTTTTTACTTTTTATCGGCAACATAATATTGAAGCAAGAAAATAATTTATTACACCATGAGTATTTGGCGTAGATCTTCCAGGCATGAGATGTAGGAACCCTAAGTTGGTGATCACCAAAAGCGTCGAGGAAAGTGAAGTTGATGCAGGCATAAGCGCCAGGTATATTTGATGCCTACTTCCTTCTTCCTCTCTAAATGGATACTCTATCCATTCTTATGTATCTTCTTATTATTGTCTGTGATTTCCCTATTTTTTGACATTTGAGTTATTTTTTATTTTATTAAAGATAAAAGCTTTTTAGGCTGGGATCATACAAAAGGACAATATGACGAAAGGATCAGAACCCATATGAAACGATGAGAACAAAATAAGAAATAAGAAGCACACTACCAAACACTACACAAAAACAAGAAGCTCGTGTACTTCCCGGTGAGAAATCTAGGTAGAACGAGCACAACCGAGCAATAAAAAATAAATACAAAGAAAAGGTAGGAAAACCATTGTTCTTAAGAAGTTTTCACTTGTTGTGGACTGATATCCCACCTTGGAAAAACTCCACGAATGAAAAATTGTTGAAGAGCAGTTTCACGAAAGTTTCTTTAGATGGACCTTTATCCATCCCTCACCATACATCCCGGAAGTTGAATATTCTAATGCATGGTCATTGTCGCGCCCAAGAATTACTTCAAGCTTCCCATCTAATAAGTCCACCGACTTACGCCCAACTGATTGGCTCATACTCTTCATTTGGTGTCGAACTATCTCCAAGCAATGCGTAGTAAATACAGAGTTGTCCATTGAGGATATGAATTCAAAATTCTTAGTATCCTACCCAGTGAACTGGATCTCCCGGTCACCCTTACCTCTTGTTCCCTTCTCTTATATCGGTTTCCCATCCACCACAAGTTGAACCTCTCCTCTGTGCAGCTGTCGATCATTGTGGTATTTGGTGGTATCGTGTTCAGGATCTCCACAATTCCCTCTACCTCGACCACCGTCTAGTTTTTCCCCCACGCCAGCAACCATATCATCCTTTTCATGCCCCAGGTCACTGCTCCGGGTAAGGAAATAGAGGGGTTTTCAATATTTCCTTGAACGGTTTCCATGGCATCAGTTTCTCCATCCTCATTCGACGAGACATCATCCATTTGAATGATCACATACTTCCACAGAGGCACTGCATCCAGGAATCACGTCTTCTATTCATATCTTACCCTTCTATAATTGTTGCAATAAATTAGGGAGATTTTTACCTCAATCTGTTGCTCCCATATTCCCTCCAATGAGTCTAGGAATATTTGTTTAGGTATTTTTGAAGCCACAGAAAGATTCACTCAAAACCGACTAGAGACCAATCTGGCACAGGACTTAGTTGCTGGATCAACAACTATAACTACTCCCATGGCCCTAGCTATCCCCAAAAAAAATTATGGCTCCTTAAATTCCAATGACAGAGCAGGGAGGCGAATCAAAATAGAATGGACTTGAAAAGAACAATCTTGAGGCATATCTTGCTCCCATCGGTGGAGGCTAAAATAAGTATTTCCATAAAACAAAGGATCCCCCAAAAAAGCGTTTTGCATCTTCAATTCATCCTGGAATAAAAAAAGAAAACCTTCTCCTTGAAGTGCCGTGACATGAAGCCTGCAAGCCCATTTCCTTCCACACCAATCTCTCACAAAATCAATGTTTTGTCTCACTCCTGCAAACCTTCCAACAAGGGAAAATCTGAATCTTTTTTTTTACTTTGTCAATGATCTATTTAGGGATTTCAAACTGTGGTTTGACATCTTTCAAGGATGGATAGAGCTTGAGTGGTTCCCTATGTGCGTCTCTGAATAATTTTGCAGCCAAAGTTATACCCGCCATCACAGCCTGAATACATTTCAGTTATTATTTCACATTTCAGTGGCTTTATTAAACTCGGGGCTTCATGGTTATGAAGTGACACATGTTTATGTGGCCCTTTGAGAGCTCATTCAAGTCCATCGTTCATCGATGGGTTTAGGTTTTTTTTTTGTAAGTGTTAACAGTTATGGTCTTGAAATACATGACTATCAGTGTCCTCCACAATCTTGTTATCTCAATACAGTTTCCGCACACAATCATTGTTTGTCGTCTGAATTTTGAGGTTCTTCCTCAAACGAAATTGACTTCGGAGACTACCAAACCGAACAAATCTAACTCGACAGTGGTGTGTCCAATTTGGGAGGCATAAGAGTTTCTCTTGGGTATTTAAGATGGAGTAGGTTGGATGTCCCACCTTGTTCTTGTAATTTTTTTCATTGTGGGAGACATAAGAGAGAGGGACTCATAAGAGTGAGGGAGGAATAAGAGATATATTTTTTGTTTGTAGGGAGGTATAAGAGATTTTGGGGTTCATTGTGTTTCGGAGGTTTTTAAGGTGGGCATCCAAACCTTTGGGAGGCACAAGGGTATCCCCATATTCCTTTCTCTACTTGGCCTGTTTTAGAGCCAATGATTTGGGAGGTTTTTGTGTTGAAAAATGAATGTTTTTTGGTTATTTTTTTTGTCTGAATGTTTTCTGAAAGTAAAAGTGGAAGCCTTATCTTTGTTGCCATGGTTTTCAAATATTCCAAAGTGTTTCATTGTTGGGGCTCGTGGGCCAATGAGGAAGTAGGCTTCACTTCCTTATTAGAGTAATGGTTTGGTGGAGACTTTTTCCCACTCCCCCATTTTTGGTTATGTGTTTGATTTTGGAAGAAGATGGAGCTTAGATGATGAAGGCCTTCTTGTAGCATTTGAAGAAATAATCAAAATCCTCTTGTTATGTTTTATCATGTTGTCACCATTGTATATAGAGGGCATGTAAACTTGTATTTCTTTGAAGTGAAGTTTATAGTTGTGTTTTTACGAAAATGTAATCTTTTTGATATTGTAAATGAAAGCAAAATTTTGAAAATCATTCCATTACTTGTTGGAATGAGGAACTATAAGACTGTTAAATTGAATCAAGTCAATGAAATTTGATTCGAAGGGAAACAACCTTGTTCTCATTTTAGTTAAATTATTGTCTTCAATAGGTGTGTTTATTTTTTTAGAACTATTGGAAAATCTTGTTAGAAGTTACTTGTGGAGAGGATTGAAACATGTATGTTGTATAGGAAAGAAATATAAATTCCTATTGTATTATTTGAAAGGCATATGATAGCAAAATAAACTATATTTGTACATCTTCTTTTATTGGTTGAAGGAAAGTTAAACTTTACATGTGTAGATGGAAAATCCCATAAATTCTTGTTTGTTATTCACCTTATCATTTAATGGATTTATCCTTTAAACCTAATAGAGTCAAGAAAAAAACATGCATAGTTACTACTAGACCTTAGTCTCAATTGATTGTGAAATTTTAGTATCAAATTACTATAAGTTTATACAAGTATCAAATGTTAATTAAAGTAATAATAACAAACGGAAAGAAAATTAGTTTTTGCATCTTATGTATTACTATCAAATTATAAAGGAAAATTTAAGTATAACATTAAGATTTGTTAATACTATTAATAAATTAAATATTATTACTTATTGATATTAAAATGTTATTAGTATTGATATTAATAATAATTTTCATATAATATATAATGTGTGTGTGTGTGTGTGTTTAATTGAAAAATTCAAATAAAAAATATAGAAGTTTGTATTATGGACCAGCATAGGCCGCGGCTTGTATCTTTTGAGGAAAAGGGTTGGGGGAGGGTCGTCGACCCCACCCCCCACCCCCATTAATAAATGGCATGGGGGGTTTGGTCAGAAAACCTTCCCCCTATTCCCCAAATACATTTTCTACCAAATAACATAACCACCAATCGTTGGTTTTGCGCAGTTGGCTTTTCTTCAATTTTTTTAACTGTGCGAGTACCTTCTGTGGCCAAGTTTAATTGAATTTGTTCTATATATATAATAATCATTGTATTTTGTTGATTTCGGGTTTTATTAAAATAATTTTTTAATAAAATATATACATATAGATATGTGTGTGTGTGTGTGTGTGTATACAAATGTTTATATCCTTTCACCCAAGTAAATGTATACACCATTCTTCCTTTGTCACTAAAATAGGGTAAATACCCATATGCCCATTTGGGTAAATGCAAAAAAAAAACAGTAAGTTAAAAAAATAATAAAAATAATTACAAACCCGAGGAGAGGGTGTAAATGGAATCCTCAACAAAAGAACATTTTTGCCCCCTCCATGAGCTTGAGCTTGCCTCTCATTGCTTCCACCTCCTTCTCCAGTAATTTGCAAAGCAAAAAGAAGAAATAATAAGTCAGAACAAAAGAGAAAGTAGATTTTCATAAGCATGCTTAGGGTAAGTTGGATCCCTAAATGTAAGGGCTCCAAATTAATCTATCCAATGGATGAGATTCATCCCTACAAAAAGTAGGTGGGAAGTTGGTGAGATAAATTTCAAATTTAAAATACATGGGTAGGATTTAATTGGGGCCACTTAAGTCGTGTAGTGGAGGTGACTACTTTTAACATTTCTAACCCCAAATGTTTTATAAGAGACCTTTTTAAATTAATGCAAGCTTGGAACCCTATGTTGGTGTAGTAAAACCTTTATTATTTAAATGACTAGACCATAATACCCTTGATATTAATTTGAGAAAGTTTAATTAAGGTGGGATTAAATTGTATTAAAACAATGGTAGGGGAACCTAAGTCTTTCTTTAGACTAATTAATTTAGTTAATCGTATTGAGAGATTTTATTATTTTATTTAAAGGGGATCTAAGAGGAAATTAATAAAATTAATTTAATGTAATTTTAAAATGAGAAAGTGTGACTGTAAATTTTAACCTAGTGTTGTGAGTAGGTTTTACAAAAAAAATTATTCCATAATTTTTCTAGTTGACCTATGTTTGTTTTGGTTTTCGTGAGGGTATATTTGTTGGCATTACACTTGGTATCAGAGCCACGGGTTCAAAGATTCGACCCTTGGGCACACTATAAAACATGAACCATGAACATTAAACCTAACACAACTCTAAACCTAGAAAACAACATTGTAGGATTTTTATATAATATAGCAAACTTAGAAAACTAAAATAAAACCTAGAATGATGGACTAACTCTCGCCTTGGTCTATGCAAGAGGCGCAGATCATACGAGGTGTTCTTTAACGTAGACCTAGACTTGTCACCTTCAGATCAGGCTGTAGCAACCATTTTACCTCATATATTATAGAAGTTGCAAGATGTTAATTATGTTATATGCATAGGATCCTTAGGAGGATGACCTGTGAGAAAGGATATAGAGCCATTAGTAGAGGCTTATGCATCTCCATGACACGATGATGGGCATAAGGTAGAGAAATCTCGCAGAGGGGACATGGAGATAGGATTTCAAGACATAGAGATAGATCTCAGAGCCCTAGATTGAGGGAGGAGTAGAAAGAGAGACCTAGGGGTCAACAATCATCACTTGCAGATCATATCAAGGAGATCCTAAAGCTACACTTGTCTGATTATTCTGGAGATATAGTTGGTTTTCAGGAAGAGGCTTTGTTAGTGAGCTTGAGCAGGTGCTTCAATCTTTGTCCACGTATTAGCAACACGAAAGCACATGTTGTGATTCATTTTCTGAGGGATGGAACAAGTTTATATTGGAGGAATGAGGAGTAGAAGCTCCACGTAGACTTAGAGACATTTACCTAGGAGCTCTTCGAGGAACAGTTCAAGAACAAATAGTTATCGAGGAGGTTTATTTAGTAGAGGATAGATGAGTTCCATGACCTACATCAGGCATCCATGACTATAGAAGAGTATGAGAGTCAATTTATGGACTTACTTCAGGATGTCAACTATATGCAGGACGAGAAGGTCAGGATTCATAGGTTCATCAGGGGCATGAATTTGGATTTGGGAGGTGCAGTGTGCATTCATTACGCGCAGACCTTAGTAGAGGCCATTGAGAAGGCCTACATTGCAGAGGAGACTAGGGGGAAGACTCAACATTTCATGGATAGAGTGATGAACCGAATCCATCAAATGTAAGATAGCAGGTTGAGAGGGTCAGCTCCTCCTCCTTGTGGTGGACAGGGTTCTGCATAGTCTTCATTAAGGCCATCACAACAACCACCTCAGCAATAGTAATAGACTCATCCCCCATTAAGACCGTCACAGATATTTGATGCTCAGAGGGGACGGAGTATCAAGACTTCCCCTAAGGATCCCATTAGGACATAGGGTGCACTAAGAGTTCAATCAATAGGAGCTTGTCAACAGTGACCTTAAAAATCCATAGTCAAATCATTAGGATCCACTATACAGACCACTAGAGTACTGGCTTGAGCCGCATCTCATTGGAGAGGACCAGGTAGTTGTTATGCATGTGGTGTTCTTGGACGTCATTAGAGAGAGTGCCCAAAAAACCATAGTAATAAGGGTAAGGCTCTGATTTCAAATCCTATAGTTTGCAACGTGGGACATATCCATCGGATCTATGCTATGGTTGAGAACCACCAGGCTGAGCTTCAGGGCACTATGATAGATACTACAGGTAGCACTGGTGGTATTCCTACCTCCATATTGTTTAATTTTGGTTCAACTGATTCTTTTATTGCACAGTCTTTAGTAGGGTGTTAAAAGATGGCGACAGTTAGACAGGGCCTTAGTTGGGACATCAAAATGGCTTCTAGAGCCAAAATCTCTGTAGACTCCTTAGTTAAGGAGTGTGTAGTGGATTTGGGACCTTTCACCACTACCTTAAATCTTTGTATCCTTCTGTTGGGTTCGTATGGAGTCATCTTGGGCATGGATTGGTTATTTAAACATAGAGCTAGAGAGGATTGTTACCATAAGACTATATCATGTACATATGATTTGCGAGTTGAGTCATTTATAGCTGGAGTTAGGAGACCCATTTCTATCCACACTATTTCCACTATGCAGCTTAAGCGGTGTGCACGACGTGGGTGTCAGTTGTACACTATTACTATTAATAATAGGTTAGAGGATGGGACTAGTGTATCTTCACTTGACGATCACCCCATCTTACAGGAGTTTTCTAATGTCTTTCGTAGTGAGATTGCAGGGATGCATCCCCACGTGAGTTATAATTCCACGTTGACTTGGTTCCAGGAGTGGAACCTATCTCACGCCCTGCTTATAGGATGACCAAACCTGAGATTTATGACCGCAAGTTGTAGCTTGAGGGCCCTATTCAGAAAGGCTTAATCTGTCCTAGTGTATCCCCTTGGGGTGCATCGATGATTTTTGTTAAGAAGAATGATGGATCCTTGCGGTTTTGTGTGTACTAGAGATAGCTAAACAATGTAATGACCAAGAATCATTACCCCCTTCCTCTCATTGATTTATTGTTTGATCATATGAAGGGGGAAACAATATTCTCTAAGATTGACCTTAAGTCCAAATACCATCAGCTAAGGATCGTAGAGGTAGATATCCATAAGTAAGTTTTTCTGCACCAGATAAGGGCACTATGAGTTCACAGTTATGCCTTTTGGTTTGAAAAAGGCCCCCGCGGTGTTCATGAGCTTGATGAACGGGATTTTCAAGAAGTTTTTGTCTAGCTTCATGCTCGTCTTTCTTTATGACATTCTGATTTATTAATGTATGTGTGAGGAGAAAAAGGAGCACCTTCATTAGGTTCTATATAGTCTTCGTGAGTAACAGATTTATGGGAACTTGGAGAAGTGTGCATTCTTTTAGTCAAAGGTGTAGTATTTTGGTAACATCATTTATGGGGAAGGTATCGCAGTCGATCCTTCCAAGATTAGAGCCATTATGGATTGGCCAACACCCACTAAAATTACTGAGGTGCACAGTTTCATGGGTTTGGTAGGATACTACAAAATATTTGTTTAGGAAATTTCTTGGGTTACGGACCCGATCATTTCCCTTCAATGGAAAGGGAATAAGCTCTTATGGTTAAATATATTTGAGAAGGCCTTTAGGACACCTAAGGAATGCCTCAAGATAGAACCTATTCTTTCAGTGTCAGACCCTCGGGGTGAGCTATTTGTTTACACAAATGCTTCTTTGGTAGGACTATGGGGTGTGTCGATGCAGGAGGGTTAAGTGGTTACTTTTGAGTCTCGCAAACTTAAGGATTATGAGCTCAATTATCTGAATCATGACCTTGAGCTTGCAACAGTTGTGCATGCCTTGGTTTGGTGGAGACAGTTCCTTCTTGGCTGGAGATTTACACTCAGGACTGATCACTTGAGTCTTTTCCACCTCTTCACGCAACCCAATCTCAACACTAATCAGCGGCGTTAGATAGAGTTTCTTTGTGAGTATGAAATTGAGATAGAGCATGTGAAATGAAAGGAGAATGTGGTTACAAATTCTTTGATTAGGTGGAGGCATGTGGTTATGGATACTTCAGTGGGTATAGATTTACGGAGCATGATTTTGTAGCAACTTCCTCATGACAATTTCTACCTTGCAGCCAGATCAGAGATTAAATCTCAAAGGCCCCTTGAAGGAAAATTTGATGGATTTTCATTAGAGACAGATGGTATTCTCAAAAAAAAGGTCAGATATATGTTCCTAGAGATGGAGTCTTGAGACAAGATATTTTGACAGAGGCTCATCGTGCACCTTATTCATCCCATCCTGGGGTGAAGAAGATGCACGCCACCTTAAGACAGTTGTACCATTGGAGAGGACTATAGAGAGATGTAGCTCAATTTGTGTCATGGTTTTTAGAGTATCAGAAGGTGAAGGCTGAGCATCAGCACCCAAATGGCTTTCTCTTCCCTCATGCCATACTGGAGTGGAAATGGGACACCATTTCCGTAGATTTCATAGCTGGGTTACCAACATCGAGATACCACCACGATGCCATCATGGTCAAAATGGATAATTTGATGAAAGTGACTCACATTTCTCTGGTAAAAACCACCTACACAGCTAGTGTAGTGGTATAAGTGTACCTTGATGAGATTGTCAGATTATATGAGATTATGTGGAAGATCATTTATGATTGTGATCCCTTGTACACTTCTCACTTCTAGACTACCATGCAGCATGCTCTTAGGATGAAGATAAAATTTATTATAACTTATCACCCTGAGACAAATGGACAAACATAGCGGGTGAATCAGATCTTGGAGGACATGCTTAGGATGTGTTGTTGCTCGTGTTGATCTCGCACCATTTTTCCCTATTTTTCCTCTTATCTGTGTTGTGAAATGAATTGTGTCTCAATGTGGATGTTATGAAGATTTTACTTCCATTTAAAATGCGTTGAATTGTTTTCAGAATCCATTATCGTGCCCCTTTTTGAAGAAGTCTCTAAGTTTGCTTTTTTTTCCCCCTAATTTCTTCAAAATCTGTGGGATCTGTCATTTTACCTCTTTTATCACGACCATAGAAGCTCAAGAATGATCAATTTATATTTTTATGCCTTTGAAAATCCAAATCCATGGTCAAAAGATGCTTGGAACCATAATTCACTTGGTTTTGTTTCAAAAAATTTCATCCTTAGCGAAAAATCGGATTCTGGACATGAGTGGTGAATTTCTATGTTTTTTGACGGTCTGGCGGGTGTCTTTTTCCAGTCAAAATTTTTCCTTGGAATTCAGTTGTCATGTGGCTTCTTTTGGTTGGTCAAGGGATGGCGGGAAATTTTTTTAACTTTTAACTTTTTACTCTTTTGGCAAAAGGGCAAATTTGGTCCCGTAGCTCCACTCATTTCTGATAAATTCTTTTAGTACTTACGTGGATTCTTCTAATTGGAGCAGGAGTGGCTAGATTGTTATTTGAACTTGTTCTTTTTTGGCTACTTTGGCAAAAAGTTTGAACCTGCCTTGCTTTGATTAGAGAAAAATTTAAGCAGCAGGGAAAAGGTCTTTCTTTGACGCCGCAGAAGGACACGTGGCAAAGTTAAAAGCAGAGATGCGGGCCTTCAGAGGGAAGTGGGATATTTTTCCCTTTTGGCAAGATGGAGTAAAAATTATAAAATGGAAGTTCACCCCCACCAAATCATATTGAAGCCTTATAAGTTTCTTGAAGTTGCACGATTGAGACACATAGCGGTTTGAAAAGTCAAGACGTGGGGAGGCGGGCCATCGGGGGAAACTTGATTCTTTTTCCCCTTGTTATTTAAAAGACTAAAATCATCAAAATGACCCACAATACCGATACAGAACAGTCAACATTTTTCTCCAGTCAATGGCGGAGGTGCGGAATTTTGAGGGAAATTTTGAAATTTTTCCTTTTGAGGAAAAAGGAGTTAAAAGTGAAAAAGGAAGCGTGGTTCCACTAAGACCCATATCAGAAACTAGAAGCGGAAGAGTGGAGCTATGGGAAAAACATGGACAAATTTCACTTTTCCAAAAAAGATGTGAAATAGAATAATTTAGCCGCGGTTCCTTTGGGACCCACATTAGGATACGTGTCAGGCCCATTTTCAAAGGCGAAGGGGTGGAGAAAATTGAGAAATTTTTCATTTTTTTAATGGTGTAAAAGGTAAAAAGAAACCCCCAGGCCCATCTTATCTCAGATCTCCCACGTGGACGGTCCAAATTCAAAAGAAAGATCGATGGTAGTTGTGTGTCTGTATCTGATTTTCTGCCATTTTTGCTCCAAAGCTCCTGGGGATGTAAAATTTTACAATTTTTTATTATTTCTTGGAGTCTCTTGCACGTAAAATGAAGAGGACCATTAATTTGGTATGTTAGTTGGGTGGGAAAAATCTAAAGATGTCTTTTACCATAAAGACGTGATCTGACCATTGGCTTCAATCTGATTTTCAATTTTCTTTCCTTGGCACGCAAAGAATCGGATTTGACAAATTGGAGGAGGAAGTAGTCGGCGTGCAAAATGAAGAACGACCTACTAGGTGAAGAATTGAATGATGGAAATATTTGGAGATATTTTCCCTCTGCACACCTAACAACTTTTTCACAAATTTGATTATGGGAGTCTCAACATGTAATGTTGCGTTGAATGTATTTGATTTTGGGGGGGAAACTTTGTTGTAAATAAAGTATTATAAATTGCATGAATTTTTCGTGCAATGGTTATTGGACGGTTAGAGGTTGGGACTGATTTTTCTAAGAGAAAAGCTTGATAGAACCCGTCCTTCTGAGAAATCATCTAAAGAAACCTGTTTATCTCCTTTGTGTTAAATTTGATCATGTCAAGGTGGTTGTGAGTGTACAACAATTGAAAATCTCTGAGAATGTTCTATAAACTCTCCCCTGTTGATAAATTTAATCAAACTTGTTCTAGAAATGTGTGTTTTCTTTATTCCTGAATGTCTGCAAGTATTTTTCTTGTTCCCGTTGCAATCTTACATTGAAATCTTTGTTAATCACACAAGATCTTATCCTTGTGATAGTTTGGTGGCATTTGCAATTTCATTTATCATAAGAGATTTCATTTGATAGTGAAATAAACATATTTAAAATCACTGTGAATCCTAGCATGACTATAAGATTATTTGTCAGCCTTTGAGGGTATCTTAGGTGTGATGAAATAGAGGTTGATAATGTTTAGTTAAGTTTTCTAATTTGAGCCTTCATTTTGGATTCTTGAAGTTTGTGTGAAAAGTGCTGATCTAGGCCTCCATTGAAGCACATATTCTGGTTAAAGGAACATCCTAGCTATCTCAAAGCATTCTATTGTTCAAGCTCTCCATTTTTGTAATATTTCTTAAGAATATAGTGAATCAAGTTCACTACTGCCTCACCTGCCACAAAAAATTCATTTAAAAACAACCAATCATACCCATACTACCCATGTTTGTCATGTGTGTATACAAATGCATAATTTTTACCACCAAAACATGCAGAACAATCAGGTTTTCATTGTCTTTAGTGGCCTAAACCTTTCTTAGAAAATATCTCCATTATCTAGAGTGACAACTCGTGAGAGTTAGGTTTTGTTGCATTGATCATATTTTCTTCAAGGTCTTCTTAATAATTTCACAAGGAAGGATATATCCATCTCCTCCACAAATAGCAGGCTACAAAAAGGGTCCTCTCACCTTGGTTGAAAGGCACAACCATAAAGTAGTGAGGATAGATCAAATCCTCTTGAGGGTGCTACCCATTTCTCCACATCTGAGTGATAAAGAGAAAGTTGCATTTCATCCCCAGCTATAAAATGACACACTACATGCTCTACTTGTCTCTAAGCTTCTTGTCAAACCTATGATGCTACTCATCTTCTTAGGCAGAATCAATTTGGGTACCAACAGGATGTACGTCATGGACCTATTATCTCTCGAAATTGCACCATGTCGAGAGATGGATGCAGGTGTTCTAAGATTGTAAATTTTATCTCTCTCTTTCGTAGATATAATGGAAACACCTCAAGTTTTTGGGTATACCTATGTTGAGGTGAGTTTCTGATATCAAATCTGATTCCTTATTGATGTATCCTAAACTGATTTTCCGAGGTTTAAGGGTAAAAGATGACTGTAAAAATGAAATTAAACTGAGGTGATACACCAATCTTGTATGAGGTCTTTGACTGAGTACATGCACAATTTATATAGAATGAGTTTATGATGCACAGGCCAACAGTTTTATGAAGATAATTAAGGGTAAACACATTGATTTATTGAGGTATAAAATCACAACAATACTGCTAAGTTACACATAAACATTAATATCATGTAGAAATTATTGAATTTTCAATAGGGTAATATGATTAATCAGGGAATTCAACATTCACACGATTCATGGAAACATACACAAAAAGGAAATAATTGGAAATGCAGAAAATACTTCACATTCAAAGGGCAAAACTGGTAGAAACTGCTTCAACACTCCTGTATCTAAAAATTCCCCACTTGTGCTTTGCTAAGGCACACAATATATAGCAAAATTAATTCACTCACCCTTCCTAAAAGTAGACTAAGGCTGTACTTGCCCATGCATTCTATTTTTATCCTTTATTTGATAAATAAAGGAATAAAATAAAGAAGTTAATACAAATAGGAATTATTAGCCTTGGGTTACATCTCAGTCAGACTATAGTTGACTGTTCTATTTTAAGAAAATAATGGGTGAATAATTTACCAACAATAAACCTTACTTGATGAGCAAGTTTCCTCCTAGTGCATGCAGATTTTGTCCTCTTGCTAATCTGTTCTTCTGTGAAGGCATGCAAAAATACTCCTGTGTATTGAGAAAAATCAAAAATACAATATTTGCAATACTTGCAAAAAATAATTCATCCAAATATCCACTTAATGGGGACCACCTCCAAGCTCAAGTTCTGATGTTAACATTCCTTGTCCTCTAGTGGTCACATGGAGAATTACACTCCTGAGCAAGTATACTTTATTCACTTTCAGACCCTCCCACTATGGGGACCACCTTGACCATGTACAAAGCAATATACCTTCTATCCATGCAAATGATGATAAATCGTAATAAGGGGTCAAGCTAATTGTTGATGTTGACCATGTGAATAAGACCTTAGAAAGTTCAAAGTTGGTCCCCTCCCGATGTTGAGTCGACCCTCTTTTGATTTTTTATGCATCATGAGAAAGTATATACTTGTCGGCCTTTACATGGTTTGATAGAAATGATTATTGTTTTGATTTTATATGGGGAAAACCATAGTCGACAGGCATAATTTAAATCAAGTTTGGTCCCCTCCACCATGATGACTCACCCCTTGGAATGTTTGGTAGGTGGCATCTAACTCGGGTTGAGTTTGCTTTGAAATTTGGTGATGATCTTGGGCCATTTATTTTTGTACTGTTTAATCACAAACTATCGATATCTGACCTATGGTTAGGGTTTCTGGCTTGCATTAAATTTCGTCAATGGCATATGGAACCTAGGTAGTTTTCTTTGATTATGGAGATTTATCTGGAGACGTTGATCCTTCACCCATGGAATGTTGATCGTTGATTCTTTAATCATGGTTGAGTTTGAACTAACCCAACACTTGAGCTTGGTGGTAAAGGTCATTCGACCTCAATGATCACTCCACTCTGTATTTTTGGTCTGTGGACGAAGCTTTTGAAAAAAAAATTCTTGATGCTATTGTTGAACTCTTTCAAGCTCAGCCTCTCTGGATAAATGGTTTTTTGCCTTCTGTGGAGCTATGTGAGGTTTCTTGGTGGACACCATTGTTGGAACTCAAGCTCGAGATTTGGCTTTAGAAATCCCAATTGGAGTTCAATGCTTTGAGTTGTATTTACTATGTTGAAGGCCTTCGAACTTGGTACTATGTAATTATCATACTATTTGACAAAAAATGGTAAGATTTCATCTCCTAAGCACCAATTTTACTTCATCTTTTCTATTTTGACTTGAAAATACTAATACTCATTTTTTTCCATTGCATTTTCAATGTGAGTTTTGTGATAACATTGGTCTCTGAGTTGAAACTCGTTCTGGGTTCTTCTTTTTGGTTTTGAACTAGATGATCTCTTGAGGGTTTTCTAAACTTTTATCTAAACCGTAAGTCCTTATTTCTTACTCTAATTATAGTACCCATTAATGGGTTTTTGATCAAAAGCTGGATATGTACTTTTTCCTTATATACTACAATTCAAAATGGATTGGTTTAAATAAGAGTGTTAAATTCTACAAAACTTGGATACTTCTTCAACTTGGATGTGCATGCATTTAAATGCAAATGTTTTCCATCTGAACTTGTATTCTGAGTACTAAATGGGTATCCTTATTTGCTCGAAACCTTCAAGATAGAATTTTTTTTATATGATTATTCAAAATCCGTCATTCCTCTTGATTCGGCAATTTGTTCTTAAGGAATATAATGTTTTCTGAAATATTTAAAACCACTTCACATCATCCTAAGTTCTTCATTATCTAATTCGATTCAACCATTAATACCCACTGAGTTTGTGCTCTCTTTGTTTTTGTGAAACCACTCTGAGATTTTTGTAAGCCAATTCCATTTGAAATTTTCTCTAGGCATTCTTAATTCTCACTTATTTGGTTCATCATTGCTAGGGGATGGCATTCTTTTCTCTTAGTGTAAAATTTGTTCACTATTTTCATTTATACATTCCTTAGTGACTTTCTGTTCATACCTGTAAGTTCGAGATACATACTTGGATCAATGGTTTTATGCAAAAAAATAAATTTGGATCCTTTAGCTACTATTTTCAATTCTTTGCTTGATCTTATAAGTAAAACATGATTGTTTAATAATTTGACATCTATCCTTGATTTACTATGATGAACCTGATTTATTGATCTGATTCTTTGCTTAAATAGTTGTACTTCTTTGATGATATCATTTTTGTGCACTCATACCTATTTCATTTGACAATTGTAATTAAAAATGGCTGAACTTTGTAAGATTATCTTGAAACTTCATTTTATTCAACTGTTAAGATATAATGAATGCTCCGAAGTACTTCAATTTGATGAATGAAAATGCAGTCCATTTCTTTTCTACTTAAATACTACATTTCCTTTTTATGCATGTTTAGTATGTATTCTAGAAAATTTAAAATGTCCATTTTACATGGTGAAGCCCTATCAAAATTTTCCCATATTTCCTTCTTTTATTTCGATTTCAGTTGTAATAGATCAAATTTATGATTTAGAAAACAGAATGTATCACTTTTTCTGTTGAAGCTAATTTGTTATTGGAAACTAAAACATAATAACTATTATCTTGATCATGGCATGTTTTTCTACTTTCTATATCACTTATTTGATTTACATACAACTTTTAAAGCATGTATTAATTGAAAACAACATGATGGAAAGATGTAAATGTCCATTTTACATGGCAAAGCCCTGTAAAATTGTTCTCAGACTTCTTCCTCATTCTACATTAGCTGTAATCTTCTCTTTCCAGTTAACTTCAGCCTTTTAAATTTTTATTCTTCTGCTACACCTTTGAATTGTATTCTTAAACATGTACTTCTATTTTCAAGTCACTTCTCAATCTATACTGTAACTTCTCCTATTTTTAGAAAAGCTACCAAAATTTGAGTTACATTCTTCCTTCATGTCAGCATGTACTTATGTCTTATCTACTTCATGTACCACAGGATATAAGTCTTTGAACTATGCAATCTTTATCTATGGTGAGGAGTGTAAGACATGATTTGTTTCTTCATAGCTACAACCTATATCTACATACTTAAGAAAGCCCAAGGCAATGACGGGTTCATTTATACTCCTCTATTTTCTTTTTCATGCATGTGTACCTCTTATTTCAGTAGTTGTACTTTACTTTTCAGTTACATCCCACGGCTTGTGTGGGAATTGTTATCACCGAATCATAACAACCTTATGTGTTCACAAGTGTATATGCTTGAGCTCACGATGTGGTTCGATAACATGGGTACTATCTCCAATTTATGGGACTTGCTACTTGAGATAGACCTCCAGAGAAAGCCGGTTCTTGCTCCTAAACTACCTTCCACAATATACTCTAATGCAGGCAAAAACTAATTCTCCTAATCTAAATTTCTAAGGGACCAAGGAGAGAGAATGCATAAAACATAAAATCCTAGACTACAGCGGTGATACACCAGAAGAAGAGGGGTGTGAAATTAGTCTTCCAATGTGTGAAAAATAGAAGTAAAATGCATACTAGAAGGGGTGATAAAAGTTCTCCACAATCTGACAAATGCATTCACAAAAATATTTGATACATGCACAATAATAATGAATCCTTACAAAAGCATAAAAATAAACACAATATTCTTGTAATGAAGGTTGAAAGGGCAAGAAGAGTGCAAACAAACACAGCAGGGGAAGATGCATCCACAAAATTGTATTTTATTGCTTCATTATATTCACAATTCAATCTATTACAAGATAAGGGATTGGATCACCATGCAAGGAGTCCACTACAAGGGCCTAAAGGGCCTACAACACATTTTCCTCATAAGAAAATATTGACAGAGCTTTGCTAAAACAAAAAAAACTACCTCCCTTATAATGAGCCCAACACTCTAATTTATAGAAGAATGAGAAGAGAGAGAGAAGGGAAAAATGGAAATCCTGAAATCTATCCTTCAACCACTTGTAAGAGGTATTAAATGGAGTGAAATGATTGTATGTTACTTGCAAAAGGCTCCCCATACTATCCCAGGTACAGCAGGAGAGAAAGAATGATGACCATGCCTCTTAATTGCACTCTCAACTACCAAATAAAACACTATCATGAACACGGCCATATTTTATGAAAAAATCCCATTAATTTCTAATCAAATCTGAAATTTCTTAACTTTTTTTGCGTTGGGATCGAATTCATGATTCCAAAAATACCAATTTTGTGTGATTTCATTGATAAATGAAAAATTTATGACCTTCTGAGTGTGAGCACCTATTTTGAGTGTGGCAAGATTTTTCTGTCATTTGATAGGAATGAGCATTAATTAACTAGCAGGAATTTTCTATCATTTGATTGCAATGAGAAGAGGATGTCATCCTCATTCCATAAAGTCAAATTTTATGAAAATTGAAGCTTGGAGTCAAAAGTTATGGCCATTTGAAGTTCGGGATGTCAAACTTTGACTTTTCTCTTTGCTGCGGTTATTTCGGCAAAATCGAGTCTGCATGTCCCAGCTGTCCTGGAAACATTCTTCCGCATTAGCCGATTCAGGCATCCTTGTCCCTACGCATTCTCCATTGACTAGGGCATAAGGGCCATTGACTTCTGCATAGGCCGCATCCACTTACTTTGGCTCCTTGCGCAGCGATTTCACCTTTGCGTGTACTTTTGTCCTGATTTTCTCGAATGATAATATCCAGACCACCCATAATAGACTGACTTGTGGAAAAATCATATTTTCATGTCCCATGTGTCCCAACATCCCAACTATCCTGTGGACCTCCTGGGACAAAAATGTCTACTTTTTCTGATTTTTTTTACCTGCGACGATTTCAGCACTGTGCGCCCCGTGTGTCCCTGTTGAACTTGTGCAGTCTGGGAAAAAAAAACTGATTTAGCTGATTCCTTTCTATTTTGGCTCCAAACCTGGTATGAAAAACCTTGGTACAATCTGCACTGCTACAATTTGCAGCCTCCAGACCCGCAATGTCTTAAAACAAGCCTATGACTTCAATTTTTGGATTTTTTTCAATTTTTTGCTACCTTGTTGGATTTTTCCTTGGATGGGGAAGTTAGAGAGATGCCAAGGGAACCCCAAAACATGATTTTTTGGCCTTGAATCAATTATACTAGCCCATGACTAAAGAATCTGATGCATGTTATCAAAATTACCTTGAGGGGTGAATTTTGGATAACAAGAACATTTGACATTCCTTATGAATAAAACATTGAATTCTGAAGATTGAGTTGTGTATTTATTTATTCATTTCAGCTTTATTTATGGATTGTATGATGAACTAAAAAACTTACTAATATAATTGAATGTCTTACTCATTAAGGAAATAGCATTAAAGAATACCTGTAACATCAAGTAATGAACTATGATTTTGTTAATATGTAGTTATGATTGCTGCTGCAAAACCTAACACTTCATCTATTCTATAATTTGGTGTCATCATCAAGACAACACAGATGTCCTTTGGGGCTTTGTGTTCTTTTGCTGAAGATAGCATGAAATTGTAGACTATGTGATCTGTTATGTTTTGTAACAGCACACATAGCTGCAGATTTCATGTAATCATTAATTAATTCAACAGTAACAATATTGTCTGAAAGAACCTCCCCTAGCTTAGGTATATTTCACTAATTCTATCCATCGTAACAAAGTTTCAAGTTTCCCATTTTTGCACAAGTGCAAAAATTGTCAACATGAGGACCATCAGTCAAGGTGGGAGGAGTACTTATATTTGGTGGAGTTTTTCTACAATAAATATTTTTAGAGTTCGATAGGCATGGCTCCTTTTCAGGAACTCTATGATAGACAGTGCAAGACATTGTTGTGTTGGGAAAAATTAGAGGACATGGTTTATCTTGGGCTGAATTTAATACAGGATATGGAGCATTAGGTTGTGATGATCAAGAAAAGATTATAGGAGGATCAAGACAGGTAGAAGAATTATGCGGATCAGCAGAGGATAGATCATAGTTTTGAGGTGGGCATGAGGTTGTTTCTTTTTGTTAGGCCTTATAAGATCCCTATCGATTAATGAAAAGGCTCTAAGCTTGTTCCTATATTTGTGGGTCCCTTTGAGATCATGGAGTGTATAAGTCCTTTGGCCTATCGTCTAGAATTACTACCCAGCTTATCTCACATCCACGAGGTATTTCACATTTTTTTACTTAGGAGGTACATTATAGATCCTTCTCATGTATTATATTGGACCTCATTGCAGGTGCAAGATCAGGGGTAGGTGATGGTGGAGCCCATCCATATTTTATAGGGCAGGACACTAGGCCTTCAAGGCAGAGAGATTGATTAGGTTCGTGTTCAATGGAATAGATACGACGAGATAATAGCTACGTGGGAGGATGCCAAACCTCTTATAACACAGTTCCCACATTTTTTCTAGTGACTTCCAGGAGGAAGTCAATTCTAAAGGGAGGGGAAAGTAGTGACCACTCCTCTTCTACATTTATATGATTATGATTATGGTTATTATAGATTAGAGTTTTGGATGTTTCTATCACATTTGAGATATTGACAGATCGACATTGTTATTTTGATTACTTAATAGACAATATGGATGTTAAACTTATGACATGATTTACAGGATAGATTATATGCATATTTATAGATATCGAATTATTAATTTTGAGTTTATATCGTACTAATGCATTTACTTTGATAATTATATGATGCTAGATGATGTATTTGATGTCGTAATATTATTGCTAATTGATAAAGTAATGAAATTGAAATAATTGGAATTATGAACGATGGAAAATTACTTTTTTTGGTTTAAGCTACGATAAATTGATTATATGTATATGCATGTATTTTAATTATTTCAATGTTGTTAATATGGCCATGAGGCCAGAAAGGTATTGTCTTGATTGTTTCAAGTGTTTGCAATACAATAAACCAAAGGGGGGATAAGAGACCAACAGTGAGAGAATATGAATTATCGGCAACAGGTCACCACAACAACACATGTATTCATATGTTTTTTGTTTTTGTAGTTTGTTAGGAGGTCCCCATTGGGGAGTGAACTCAAAGTGACCTTGGGAATGTTTTTATTTTTTCTTTTTGATTTTATTTAATTGCGAGTTATTGTTTTTTTATTAGCATGTGGAGTCACCTTTATTCATTGTGTTTTACACCCCTCTTAATTTAATTTAAAAGGATTTATCTAGTGCTAATTAGGATTTGAGCAAAAGGGGGGAAATAAATGTGAGTTGGTAGCCTTAATTTGTGTTGGCTTGGAATGAATTTAATTTGTTTTGGTAGTGTGTACTCAATATTCCTTGTGAAATTCGGATTTTTACCTTTTAGGCTATTTTGGAGACTTGTGGGACAAGCCACACATTTTAAATAAACCCAACCACCTAGCCTATGATGTGAGGGACTATTTTAGGTCCTTTTTTGTGTTTTAATGAAGAAAAAGGGTAATAAATTGCATTTTTATTACATGGGTAATTAATTTTGTCCTTAAGGACTGTGGGTTGGGTTGAGTGTGTAAGTGGGTGGTCATTTCCCAAACCACCAATTTATTATACCTTGGGGTTTGGGTTTGACCATGGTGATGTGGGGTCGAGAAGAAATGATGTTGCATCCTACATGGAACCACATCATCTCCTTCTCCCTCTTTTCTATTTATTAGAATTTTTGTGAAGTTTTGGGGGTTACTTGCTTGGTTTTGTCTCTCTCATTTAGGAAGGCTTATTTTTTTGAGTTATTGATGGAGTTGAAGATTGCTTGGATTTTCTTGAGCTTGGAGGATTTTGGGACTTATTTGTGGAGTGGATTCTTTCTATGGCAAGGAATTCACCCTTTTGTTTTCTTCTCTTTTCTTGTATATTTATGTGTTGAATGAATGTGTTTTCTTGCTTGATTTTGTTGGATAGTGAAATGTCCTTAGGATGTGTATGTGATAGTGAAATGGGAAGGAAATTTTTTGGGAGGCATAAGATTGTATCTTGTGTATTTAGGAGGGATTGGGTTGGATGCCCCACCTTGTTCTCATCTTATTATTTTGTTCATTGTGGGAGACATAAGAAAGTGTGAGGTATAAGAGTGAGCGAGGCATAAGAGATATATTTTAAATTTTTAGGGAGGCATAAGACATTTTGGGGTTGATTATGTTTTGGATGTTTTTGAGGCAGGCTTCCAAACCCTTTAGAGGCACAAGGGTATCCCCATCTTCCTTTCTCTACTTGGCTTGTTTTAGAGCCAATGTGTTGGGAAGTTTGTGTGTTGAAAAATGAATGTTTTGTGATTATTTTTCTTGTGTGAATGCTGCTTAAAAGTAAAAGTGGAATTCTTGTCTTTGTTTCCATGGTTCTCAAATATTCCAAATTGTCTCATTGTTGGGGCTTGGGGGCCAATGAGGAAGTACACTTCACTTCCTTGTTGGAGTAATGGTTGGGTGGAGAGTGTTGCCTACTCCCCAATTTTTTGTTGTGTGTTTGATCTTGGAAGAATATGGATCTTAGATGATAAAGGCCTTCTTGTAGCATTTGGAAAAATAATCAAAACCCTCTTGTTATATTTTATCATGTTGTTTCCATTGTATATGGAGGGCATGGAAACTTGCATTTCTTTGAAGTGAAGTTTATAGTTGTGTTATTATCAAAATGTCATCTTGTTGATATTTTAAATGAAAGAAAAAGTTTGAAAATCATTTCATTACTTGTTGGAATGAGGAACTATAAGATTGTTAAATTAAATCAAGTCGTTTAAATTTGATTCAAAATAAAACAACCTTGTTCTCATTTTAGTTGAATTATTGTCTTCAATAGGTTTTTTTTTTAAGAACTATTAGAAAATATTGTTAGAAGTTACTTGTGGAGAGGATTGAAACTTGTATGTTGTAAAGGAAAGAAATATAAATTCCTATTGTATTATTTGAAAAACATATGATAGCAAGATAAACTATATTTTTTAATATTCTTGTATTGGTTGAAAGAAAGTTAAACTTTACATGTGTATATGGAAAAGACCTTAATTTCTTGTTTTTTATTCACCTTATCATTAGATGGATTTATCCTTTAAACCTAATAGAGTAAAGAAAGAAAAAAATGCATGGTTATTACTAGACCTTACTCTCAATTGATTGTGAAATTTTAGTATCAAATTACTATAAGTTTATACAAGTATCAAATGCTAAATAAAGTAATAATAACAAAGGGAAAGAAAATTAGTTTTTGCATCCTATATATTACTATCAAATTATAAAGGAAATTTTAAGTACAAGATTAAGATTAGTTAATACTATTAATAAATTAAATATTATTACTTCTTGATAATAGTATTGATATTAAATGTTAATAATAATAATTTTGATATATATATATAATGTTTAATAAAACAATAAAATCAAACAAATATAGAAATTTGTATTATGGAACAGCATAAGTCGCGGCCTGTATCTTTTGGGGAAAATGGTTAGAGGAGGGTCTCTGACTCCACCCCCACCCCATTAATAAATGGGATGGGGGGGTGAGGTCGGGGACCCTCCCTCCAACCCCAAATACATTTGGTACCAAATAACATAACAGTTGATCATTGGTTTTACGCAGTTGGCTTTTCTTGCATTTTTTTAATGGTGTGAGTCCCTCTCCAGGGTGATCTTAATTTTATATATATATATATATATATATATATATATATATATATATATATATAATCACTGTATTTTGTTGATTTCGGGTTTTATTAAAATAAATATTTAATAAAATATACACACACACACACACACACACACACATATATGTACAAATGTGTGTATATATATGTATGTATGTATGTATGTATATATGTATATGTATATGTATATGTATGTATATGTATATATCCTTTCACCCATGTACATACATACATCATTTTGCCTTTTTCACTAAAATAGGGTAAATACCCATATGCCCATTTGGGAAAATGCATAAAAAATAGTAAGTTAAACAAATAATAAAAATAATTGCAAACCCTAGGATAGGGTGTAAATGAAATCCTCTATAAAAGAACATTTTTCCCCCTCCACGACCTTGAGCTTTCCTCTCATGGCTTCCACCTCCTTCTCCACCAATATGAAAAACAAAAAGAAGAAACAATAAGTCAAAAGAAAATCAAAAAGAGCTATTCATAAGTATGCTTAGGTTTAGTTGGATCCCTAAATTTAAGGTCTCCAAATGAATCCATCGAATGGATGAGATTCATCCCTACAAAAATTAGGTGGGAAGTGGGTGAGATAAATTTCAAATTTAAAATGCCTGGGTAGGAATTAATTGGGGCCACTTAGGTTGTGTAGGGGGGTGATAACTTTTACCTTTTCTAACGCCAAATGTTTAATTAGATACCTTTTTAAATTAATGCAAGCTTTGACTCCTTTGTGGGTGTAGTAAAACTTTATTATTTTAATGACTAGACCACAATACCCTTGATATTAATCTGAGAAAATTTAGTTAAGGTGGGTTTAAATTGTATTAAAACAAATGGTAGGGGGACCTAAGTCTTTCTTTAGACTAATTTATTTATTTAATGGTATTGAGAGATTTTATTATTTTATTTAAAGTGGATCTAAGGGGAAATTAATAATATTAATTTAATGTAATTTTAAAATGAGAAAATGCGACCGTAAATTTTAACCTAGTGTTGTGAGTAGGTTTTACAAAACAAAATTAGTCCATAATTTTTATAGTTGACCTATGTTTGTCTTGGGTTTCATGCAGGTATATTTGTGGGC
Organism: Taxus chinensis; assembly: GCA_019776745.2. NCBI lineage: Eukaryota > Viridiplantae > Streptophyta > Pinopsida > Cupressales > Taxaceae > Taxus > Taxus chinensis. The sequence continues at coordinate 143,087,041 of CM034149.1, forward strand.
ATTACAAGTTCCCTATGTGCATCTCTGAATAATTTCACACCAAATTTGCAGCCTCCATCGCAGCCCAAATACATTTTGGTTATTCTTTCACATTTCAGTGGCTTTATTTAATTTAGGACTTCATGTTTATGAAGTTACACATGTTTATGTGGTCCTTTGAGATCTCATTCAAGTCCATCATTCATCAATTGGTTTAGGTTCTTATTTTATAAGTGTTGAGTTAACAGTTATGGTCTTGAAATACATGATTGTCAGCTTCCTCGACGATCTTGTTATCTTGATATAGTTACCACAGACAACCATTTTTTGTCGTCTAAATTTTTAGGGTCTTCCTTAATACACATTTAATTCCGAGGAACCAAACCAAACACATCTAACTCTATAGTGGCATGTCAAATTTGATAAATGTAACCCATGGTACCCATCAGCCTGTAGGATGTCTAATTTTGTTTGATAACATTGGTAACCATCGGCCTGATTGAAGTCAAACATAACATTGATGTCATTTAGGTTTTAGTGGATGACCTACTACTTGCATTCTTTTTGAAGGTTAACCATTGTAGAGGCCATACCAGATACAAATTTTCTAACATCTATTTTAACATGTATGACAAGTGTGGAAATATGTGGATGCCTACAATGTTTACGATAACATGAATAAACCTAATATATTCTTGCGGAATATGATAATTGTATCTTACAATGGCTATGGCCTTTCTCAAGATACATTTACACTATATTCCATTAAATGCAACAAAGATCTATCCATCCCAATCAATTCACTTTCTCTACTATTATCTCTATATGCATTGTCATGGTATCTCTTAAATATGGTATAGAAATCCATGGAAAAAAATTAGATGTCAATTTCAATATGATATTATTGGGATGAATTCCTTGATATACATGTATGAAAACTCTTGAAGTATATGAACCACACGTAAATGGTTTGACATGTTGTGCACACAATGGTGTTCATCATGAGGCTTTAATAATTTTTTAGACCATAACTATTAATTTTCCACTAGGCTTTTGTCAATTATCAACTTGCAAGGGTTGAGTCCTTGATTTTATGATGAAGAAATTTATAGTTATGGTCCACCAACTCTTTGTTTTAAATCCAAAAAAAATAATTGTTTGAAGTAAGGGATTATTTTTATTGAAAACATGGGTTTCACTGTGATTTAACAATAATAGAATTTTTTTAAAACCCTAATTACTAAGTAACTGATGGAAACAATGAAGTAAATCTGGCAGATAAAATTTGATACAAAAAATAAGATAATTAAATAAGAAACCCTAAGTGCAAAAGAGATGAAAGGACTTAGCTGATTTGTGCTTTATCTGGGATTGGTCCAAACTAGGAAAAATATTGAACAAGAAGATAATAGTGTTGTAGTCACTCATGGATAAATTATGGAACTGTCGTATAAGGCTGTACTAGGGCACCTAGCGTGCGGCGATGGCACTTTAGGCACTAGAAACCTCTACTGGGAACCAATGACCATGTAGGTGGTCAGAATATGATGTGTGGATTGTTGTAAGATTGTCTTTGATATTCATTTTTTGTCACCTTTGTGTCGCACATTGATCACTAGATATACTTGTAACATTCTGTAGACACGCAATCATGCACTTTAGGTAATTATCATGCACTTTTGGTCACCTTGCTTTACTTTATGTTACTTCTTTTAGTTTTACAACCTGACGCGCTCAGTCTACCTTTTTAAACTTAAAAATTTGTAATCCTAAACATGAGCACCCAACCAAGACACCAGCGCTTGGAACCCTCATCCCCTATTGGTGCTCCTATTCCTTTTTTACTTTACTCACACTTTTTAGGTCCTTTCAAACCATTTGTGTATCTTATATTTTTAGTATTTGGACTTTTCAGGGTTAATTATGAAATTCAATAAAGGGAATCATGTAAATATAAAATTATGTGATCATAATAAAGGACCAGGCACTAAGAACTATCTATCACAACCTATGGTTGCATACATCAAGGTATCTCGGAGATCCATTACATCCATCTAGCACCACCATAAGGGACATAAGGGATATTTTTCTGCATCACACTTCATAGCAGGGAAGTTCATTATATTCATGCAAATATTTACTATATTCTACATCTAGCTACTTTATTGTTAACCAAGTGTGACATGCACAAGAGAAACCTAGGGAAACATTCCACACACACAAAAAAAAAAAACATTTGGTCTGAGATGCAATGAAACACTTAGTCATAAGTTGACAACTGTGATAGCTAAGGAAACTTTGAATCCTCATTGTGCATATTTATTTTTGGATTTAATGTCTATTTGAGTCTTGTAAATATTTTTTTTACCACTCACATTCTTGCAAATATTCATCCTGATTCAATATATCAAGTATTTGTGGATTCCTTCTCTTAGCATATTGCTTTCCTGTCTAATTATCATGTTGATCTTACTATTTTGGAAATTGATCAACCTTTGCATATCATTATTTTCATATCCAATGTCGGTATGAAGTCTACTTTAATTGATAATGGATTTTAACTTAACATTTTTCCTATGTCATTCCTCGAAAGGATTTTTCTTTCTGTTGCTAATATCAACCCATATTTTCTTTCTCTTCATGCAAATGATGGATCTTTTCTTCCATGCCTAAGTAAAATTAATTTTCATATCACTATTGGACCAATAAATCTGAACACCATCTTCTTTGTCATTGAATTCCCCATTTCATACAATTATTTACTTGGTAGGTCATGGCTCCATGTCATGCAAGTAGTTCCCTCTACCATGCATAATTATGTTAAGTTCCTACATGAGAGTTTCAAATATACAAATTTTCATGAGCATCATCCCTAAAAATATTGTGATCATGATCCAAATACTACACTTCCTACTCCAAGAACTAATCCTACTTATGAATTACAACCTATGGATTCTTTGCCTCATGTTCCACTGCTTAAAGGTGTTATTTACATGATAGATAATGTATCATATGTGCCCTTACCTCCGCCTACTACTACTACTTCTATGATTATTTATCGGGGGCTTGTCCATTCTATGGACGTCGATTCATCCCTTCCAACTTGACATGAGCCATCTCCATTATATTGCCCACCATTTACATGCACACTTTTCATGAATCATGCTTATTGGAACATATTCCATTCAATCCTACTTTATATGAATCTGTATGCACACATGATGGGTTGAATCAGATAGGATTTATAGTTGACAAAATCTATCCTCTACCTTATGATCATCATCTCTACCATGGGTTTATTCACATCACCGTTGATTGTTGACTTCGAGTCTTCTATCTCATAGTATTTCTCGTAGGTTATCCCTATACTTATCCACTCAGGCTAGGACAATCTGGGCTTTATTACATTCGAGGCACATTAGACCCTGATGATATTGATATATCATTTCCTATGCCTTTTTATCATGTGTTCATTTGTAATAGTTCTTTTCTCTTTTATGCACAAAACCCTTAGTCACTAGTATGCACATGGATACCCATTACATCCTTTCACTTATGAGGAATACATTATGGGCATGTAAAACTTATGACTCAATGGTTCCTTACTTTATCAACCTGACACTATCACTTATCAAGTTTTGAATACCTCTCCATTGGGTTTTGATCATGAAAATGATGACCGCTTACATGATATTACTTGAATACACTCATCACTACATACTTGGGGGCATTGCACATATTACATTCACCGTATTATACTAGAATATGCACCTTAACATACCCTAGTATCATCTTTACCTTATGAAGAAATATTTTTCTTTGGTTCACACTTGATTGTTGAGGGAATATTCTAGTTATGAACCTCATGCACTACACCGTTGAAAAAATGCACAACATCTTCACTCATCATACACTTTTTAAAAAAATATATATACCTGTTATACATCATCATCACTTTGTGCTTTGTACACCCATACATTACATGCAATCTACACACTACATTATTATACATTTTTACAATATACACACCTTGAATTACTCATTACACTATTATAGTTAGACATCGTACATTCCACATTACACATTTCACATGTCATGTCATATGTTTCGCCATATCAACTACACATATTACGCATCTTACTCATCCACTTATACGTGTTACACTCACTACCTGAAGACGCACTATAGTCCAATGGTTTGTACTCAATTGTTGAGGGTCCAAATAAAAAGTAACCTCACCTCATTACACCTACATAATTCTACGTTTTATCTTAGCAATAAATCAATCTATCTTTTTATCACACTATGCGACATGTTAATCCATCACCTTCTTCACACATTTTATGATATATGCCTTGTGCTACACCATCACGCTCCCTAACATCTTATCAAGACATATTGTCATATAGGCTTTGTGATACATCATCACATTTTTTTACTTCCATCACGTTCATCACTTTCGTGATACACGCCTTGTGCTAGATCATAACACGTATTAGCATTTTACTCACCCATCTAGTGATGTACGCTTCACGATTAAATAATCACACATTCAAAACCGGTCATCCCTATGTTGCATACAATATCATCAACACATTACCATTCCACAATCATCACTCCATTCATCAATCCCTTTCTTGATACAACACATCTCTCAAACCATTTCACAATGACACACTCTCAGTTACGGTTCCTTCTTGACTACTAATGGGGCATAAATAATTGAACCTCACTACATACATACACATCCACTGGGGGGAAAACTACCCTTATCATTCATACTATATTCTATTTGACCTTATCCACAACATACTGCATATCCTTATTGCATTTACTCTTTCTTACATTTACTTGTTACATGTTCATATTATTACACATGCTAGATAAATATCATGTATGTCATTATCTTTATCATACACATATGCACATTCACTTTCCTTTCTATTAACAGTCCCATAGTAGCTCCTAGGGGCATCCACTTTTATACACAATAGGTTCTATTGTTTGATTTTGTTTCATAGAACATAACTTTATCATATTATACATGCCTTGACATACATTTTATCTTTCTAATGAGTTAACAGGTCCTTCATGTGTAGTAATTGTTTTGCAAGATTATTTGTTTCTAGGGTTGTATGTTACATTGTTTGTTTTTTCTTATCATTCATTGCATGATATTCCCTATGTCTTGCCTTATCTATGATTTCTTGTGGCCGATTTGGCCTTGATTTTCTTGTGACATTGTGAGTGATGTCCCATGTTTTCAACCCACTTTTCATGGTCTATATTGTATTCTTGCATGCTTGTATTATATTATACATTGTCTTCTAGCTTACATTTCACATGAGTGTTTGTTATTTCTTGTACTAACACTTGTTTCACCTAGCCACTTGTTTGTGTGTGCCTTGGTTTCTACCAAGCACATTCCCTTCCCCCTATAGGGTAGAATTTCAAAACAATTGTCAGTCCTCGTTTGGGCTGCATACTCCTTAAGTGACATCGCATGCACCCCAAACAAGGGGTGACATCATTTGGCTGAATCAATCACCCCATACAATGTTATACATAACATGGTACTAATACAACACAATTTTTAGTTTCAGACAGGGCTCAGAACTAGACTTGGGTAGTTAGCACAACATCTTTTCCTAGATTCCTAAAACCTTGGGGAAATACATAGGCCTTTTTTGGATAGCTGAGACCAGGGGTAGTTATACAACGATTGATAGTTTGGTACAGTCTACAAAAATTCACACACAACAACTTTTACAGGGCTTAGAATCATACTTGGGTCCTTAGCACATGCGTTTATACACACCATCTGCAATGGTTCTCTACATAGAGGGAAGCAGTTAAAGATTTGAGGATGATACTAGAAAATTCTCCCTACACATATTCAATTACACTTGTGTGAGATCACCCAAAAAAATTGCACATCCACATCATCTACACGATCCTTTATACACTCTTTCCTCATCAAGGATCAGGTGCACATGTTCCTTTTTCTCATTTTCAACATTTATAAATACTTTACTTACACACTTTTTACATATTTTTATCATATACATGGGTATTTGACTACTTGTCGGATTCTCCTTTATAGGCTTGTCTATATGGGAACTCGTAGTCAACAACAACATCAATAACAACATCACACACACCGACATAAAAAATAGGTACATCACTAAAACTACACACACGTTTCCATCCTAGGTTTATTTTCATCAACACTTTTTTCACTTTCTAGTCATTAGCCTCCACGCTTCACAATTTTATCATTCCACACTTTTTCTAGTCCCTCAACATACTTTCTACATGGATCTAAATTTTTATCAGGTACGCATCTTAATCTACTTTATGTTACCAAGATTTCTGCTCATGAACATAAAGTTGGGGAAAATGTAGAAACACAATCAAGCAGTCTGGGTAATTATCTAGTCCTGATTACATAGTACTATTCATGTGATTCCTAAGTAATAAAAGTACTAATTAACACATTTCTATGGCCACCTAGCTTTACTTTCTGTACTTCTTTTGGTCTTACACCCTTACTTGTTTAGTCTCCATTTTTATAATTTTGCATTTTTCATTCGACAAACCAATGCCTAGCCAACATGCCAACACCAGGTGCCCTCATCCCGTTTAGATGCCCATGTCCCTTTTTTACTTTAATCACACTTTTTGGGTCCTTTGTAGCCATTTCAACATCTTATCTTTTTGGTAAGCAGCCTTTTCAGGGTTAATTACGAAATTTTAGAAAGGGAATTATAACAATATAAAGTTATGTGATCATAATAAAGGTACAAGCACTAAGAATTATCTATCACCACCTAAGATTACATCCATCTAGCACTACCACAAAGGACATAAGGACCGGTTTACTACATTACACTTCATATAGGGAATTTCATTATATTACATGCACACATTTACTACATTTTACATCTAGCTACTTTCTCATTATCCAAGTCCGACACACACAATATCAACCGATGGAATAATTTCACATGCACGCACGCACGCACGCACGCATCTGCATGCACGCACACACACAAGCGCGCGCACGCTCGCACGCACGCACACACACACAAACACAAAACTACATTAGGTTTGAGATTTAGTGTAACAATCAGTCGTAAGTTAACCATTATAATATGTGAGGAAATTAAAACCCCTCATTCTACATATTTATTATTAGAAGTTGATGTTTATTTTAGGGATTTATATGTCTATACTCCGTTGCATGTTTATAATGACCTCGATGATCTTGGTGCGACCTTTGAGCATTGAAAGGAAATTAAATGCAAAAACCTTATGATTCCTCAAAGGATGTTTTATGAGATTTTCCATAAACCCAGACATCCATAAACAAGTCTAGGGTGCCCACCATTGCCCTGTCCCTCTCAAGGCTCCCCAGTCCAGCGTATCTCCTCGGATATACATTTTTGTGTTCTCCAGTATGACAGTCAGTGCTTCTTATTTTCTAACTTTCTAACTCTGTGCATTCTCCATAACTCTCCGCATCACCTAAGGTGTTTTACCCTCTCTTTGCAACAAGGTTTTCATTATTTATTGCTTAGTTGCTTGAGTATTCATTGTTCTACTTAATTATCATTTGTTTTCTATTGCAATAACATTCATATTAGGTGCATATATTTACATATTAGATTAATCACATGCAAAGTAGATGTTCACCTACAAAACACACAAAACCTCATCAAATCCAAAAATGAAATATGTAATATAGGGAGTCAGATTGACCTCATTGGTCACACGACTAAGTGAACTTAAGATGGACAAATTTAGTATAGTTAAATCTCCATGTATTTTTTGTGAGTGTGTGAAGACAATGTGCTAGGATGTTGTTATGTAAGATGCACTAGATACTGAGCTATATTTACTAAACACTGCAAATGTGTGTATGAAATAGAATAAACTTTCACTTCCTATATTGTGTTAATGAATAAAATGAAGTCCCGTGTCCCTTGTCTTAATGTTAGATGGATTCCTTTGAGTGCTTTGGATTCCTTTAGATGCAAGATTAGGTTATAGTGGTAATGCTTAGAGCTTGGTCCTTTATTTTGAACACATAACTATGTATGTATATGATTCCCTTATTTGAATTTTAAAACTAAAAACTGGAAGGTTGAACTATAAGAAAATAATATTCGTAAAAGATAAAAGAGGCCCAAAAAGAGTGAGTAAGGTATAAAGAGGTTAGAGGAACCCAGAGGGGATGAGGGTAGTAAGGCGCTAGAGTCCTAGTTGGGAGCTATTGTCTGAAGTCATAAAAGATAAGACAATAAAGTTCTGACTGGGCGTATGGTGTGTAATACCAAATAGAAAATAAGAAACACATAAAAAGAGGCCAAAGATAGTTATAAGTTACTATTTTTATCGATTGGGAATCACATTAATGGTAATATTATTTTAGGACATAGAAATGTATCCAAGTGTTTGATTTTGTTTCTACATTTACACCGAATTTATGTTGTTTAGTTAATACTCGATAACATAAAGTAGATAACATATGCATACCTAATAACCATATAGATTGTGTGATGAAATGCATGCTGAGTGGACAAGTGAAGTGTGAAATGAGTGTAAATATGAAGAGTGGAAACTAGGAAGAGAGAGTGACCCTATGTTTGAAGCATATGTATTTTATTGTGTTGTACTTGTTTGTTGTGCTTGAATATTTGATGTAGGGTTTCTTCTTGTTTTGTATAAAGGATGAACCTACAAAATAAGAGCAAACGAGTAATCAAATTTATGTATCATGAAAACTCTTTAAAAGTGTGTAAAATTATGTAAAAGTGTGTAAAAGTAGTCAAATAAATTAGTGCACCTGATGAACATGAGTGTAAAAGGATACAAATATTTCCTCAAATGTTGCACGTAGAGATATTTTTGGTGATCTCATGCCAAGTGTGAAGTTTTTGGGTGAGCTCATGCCACGAGAAAGTATTTTGGGTGATTGCATGCCAAGTGCGAGGTTTTTGGGAGATTTCTCATCAAGTGCGATTTTTTTGGGCAATCCCATGCCATGATAGAAGAGTGTTGGGGAGAGAGGTATATTGTTACTCTCCTTTCGTGACTAATTCCCAATAAACACAACTACACATGGTGTGTTCATTTTTGTTCCAAGTTTACTGAATATATTGTTTGTTCCTATGGAGATAGAATGCATTATGCTGGTTGGAAGATTGTGCATGTACTATGGAAACTACTCTATAAACTATGTTGATTTAAGAAAAAAATTGTATATACCCCCAGGACAAATGTTCCCAGGGGAGGACTAGGGAGTCTAAATGCTTATGTCTTATGTTGGACACTAGTATCTGTGCTAAATTGAGTACCCAAGTCATATTTAGGGCCATTTTTTACTATATGAATTTTATGTTCCTATACTATGCAATTCTATATTGTAGCTCTGAGATTCTGTAGGGGTGACTTATTCACCCAATGTATGCCCCCATCATTTGGGGTGTATGTGACAATGATAGGAGCATGTGGTCTAAAGGAGGGAACATGGAATTGATTTGAAGTGGATATCCTACAGGAGGAATGTGCATGGTAGAAACCATGTCACATGTAAACAAACTGGCTAGGAACATGTGTTAGTTGAAAAAGTAGAAAGAAAGAAATCAAATACAATGTGCAATCAAGCAAGATAGAAGACAAGATAGATTTCAAAAAATGGGCTCCTAACATGGGACATCGCTCACAATTTCATAAGACAATCAAGGCTGAAGTAGCCAAAATCATAGAGTTTGCATACAAGACAAAGGACATAACCCAAAAATAATAACATACTATGACAAACAATAGTGACCAAGATAAATAATATAACCATAGTGGAATATAGTCATGCAAAGCCAATGTGTCACATGAAGCACCAATTATCATGTTAGAAAGATAAAAAGTATGTCAAAACGTGTATGTTTTGATAGAATAATTAGTGTTTAGTAAGCGTATGAAGTAGTATATATTAAAACAATAGCACATGTGATGTGTAAGAGTAGTAAATGTAGATTCTCCTAGGATCCTCAGTGGTACTGGTAAGTGGTACATTTCCAAGCATCATTGTTTTATGTACAGATCTTTAGAAAGTTGGCATTCACAACTAGATCCCAAGTGAACACACATGTGTATATAGAATATACATTCACATACTAACTATCCATCTAGCATGGAAAATAAAGTGTACATGTAAGTATAAACAAGAAAGAATCAGTGTAACAAAAATATGCAAGTGTAGTGTATCAGTGAGATGGAATGGTATGCAATGGAAATGTGATAGGATACGCTTGACCCCTAGTCAATGTGGATGAGCATGAGATGAGGTTCATTTATAAGATACCCCTCAACAGTCAATAATGGACAGTAGAACAAAAGTGTGTCATTGGGAAATGGTTTGAAAATGTGTAATATAAATATAAACCATGAACCGTAGAGCGTAAAGAGTTAATGGGTCAAGGTTCATTTCATATTTATACCGTTAGGAATTGAGTATGAACTAGAGTGCGTCATAGGGTAGTATCTTGTATTAGAATGGGATGCTATAAAGATATATCATTGAGTGCAGAACGTGAAATGTGTAGTGTGTGAGGTTCATGGATGTATTATGCCCTCAATAGTCAAGTGTGAACCTTAGCACAAGAGCACATTATAGGGTAATGATGATACAAAATGTGTATCAAGGTGTGTAATAATGATTAGATATAGGAAGTATGAAGCAACAAGCGTAATAGTAGAAATGGTAAATAGTTAATGATTCTAGGAGGGAGTGGGAGTAAGAATGATGCCTCCCAAGTGTATGATTATGAGTAAGTTATCTGAATGAAAGTGAAGGGAAAGGGACCTCCAACCGATGTCTAAGGAGATAAATTCATGCAACCATGCTATGAGATTGGTAGTGTATGAGACTGATGATGTACATATGATATAAGACGAGGTGGTGATTGCCTATGTGAAGGAGACCTAGGATGTGTAGGAGACCTAGGAGGTGATGATAACCTATGTGAAGAAGTTGTAAGAGGTGGTAGAGGTAGTGAACTCCTATGTGAAGAGGACACCCAAATACTGGATTTAGGCTAAGGATATGGACTATTATACTGATGACAACGAGTAGGCCATTTACAAAAATGAGAGGTAGGTGAATAATATGCCTTAGATTTGAGATTTATAGGGGGATTAGATGCTCTAATTATTAAAAGCACATCCTCAAGAGGATGCTAAGGAAATTTTTTTGATGGTGGAACACCTTTAAGAGTGACAAATTTCTCATTGTTAATGAATTTGAGACACAAATGGTTCATCGAAAATACAACTTAAGCAGTGTGATGTGAAGGAGGACCTAATGGCATGCTATAACCATCGATTGAATGTGCCACATTGAATGACACAAGTATTGTGAGAGGCCCAACTATAATTGGAAGCTTGATGTAGCCATAAATTTTGGAATATGATATGAAATCGTAGAGATTGGATAGTTGATAACAATGAGCAGTGCAATAGAGCACACACTAATAGGAGCTGGTGGATTGATCATGTTGTTATTGACATTATGAGGTCCAATAGAATTGTTGATTTATAGTGTATTAAAAATAAATGTAGCATGATAACCGTCGTCCTAGAATGTAGTACATGGTGGAGATGCATTTGTATTAGCAACTAGAAAATCAAGAGGCCACGATAGTAGATGGGGTACATTGTTATATGTATGATTGGAAGAATAATCCACATCATGTGTATCATGCTTAGGCAATAGATCTTTAAATATTATTATCTTTTGATTTTCATTGTCCAACTTAGATTCCAAAGTCTCGAAGAGCTCAATTACATTGGTCCCAATAAGTTCTTAGATAATATGTTTAATTTTGAAACATCGATTAATTGAATGCCCAATTAATTTATGATAATCACATTTGGCATTTTCTTCATAAATGTGGCCTTGACGATGATATGGATCAAGATTGGACATTGTGGAAGCGTAATAATATTTCTTTCGATAAGTTATGGCAATAGATGGCGGGGAGCATAAGGAAATTTTACGAATGTATACTTTGGAGGTAAACAATGAAGTTGTTAAGGAGTTGAAATGGCGTTAATAGTAGATTTTGTTCCATTAGATTTATTATATGGTTTAAAGTAGATTTTCTTTGAAACCAATTAGAAGGGGATGAAGCATGATCATGATACTTGAGTTTTCTCATAGATATTAATTTTGTGTAACTTAAGTGTATGGCATAAGTGTTCAAATGATAAAGATGTCTCAAAGTTGAAACTCTCTTGGAGAGGAGATAAGAGTCTTTGAACAAAATGATCTTGTAATTCAGATTCCGTGAGTAGATTGGTAATTTTAGCTAAATTGTTCTTATGGAGTAATACATAGTCAACTAAATGCTCATTATATCATTGTTTAATTTGTGAAAGTTGAGAATATGATATTTGAGAACTGATATTGATTGAAAAATGTGCAAGAAAATCATTGGATAAATGTGTAAATGATGTTACCAAATGAACATGTATATCATAGAACCATCGCATAACATAATCTTGGAGACTTTTAGGAAAGAGATTTACTACAAAAGTATGATCAACCACATAATTGATACATGCCACATGAAAACATTTTAGATGCTCATGAGGGTCACCATGGCCATTGAAAGTGGGAAAATTAGGCATGAAAATTTTTGGATGTAGTGCATAGGTGGAAATGGATGAAGTGAAAGGAGTGCGAAGGAATAAGGTGGAATCAAGATATGGAGTTGTATGAGAAATAACCTGGTGATGTTGATAGAGAGAGGCTTGGTATTGATTGTCAGAGGAAGATACTTGCCACACATGGGAGGTTATAGGTTGAGTAAAATGATTGGTAGGGGTAGGCATAAAAACGAGAAAATTGAAAGTAGTTAGAATGGTGGAAATTGGATGTTGAGTAGTAATAGGCATAGAAGTTGCAGTGGACATGTAAGAACATTAAGGTTAACTAGATTGGTGGCCTCCTCATGATCAAGGAATAAAATAAGATCTAGATCTTGTTGATTTTCAGCAAGATGGGAATTTAGATCATGAAGATATTCATTAGTAAAGGGTGCATAATTTTGAACAAATATAAAAACATGAAAAAATACATAGAAGTAAGGATGGGTTAGAGCGATGGCTTAACCAAATGATTTAACTAAAAAATAATTTTTGTATAACCTTTATTGCAGAGTAACTAATAGAAACAATGAAGTACAACTCCTAGCTATTATTTGACACAGAAAATAAGATATAAGTACACAAGAGAGAGAAAAGGACTTAGATAATTTTTTCTCAATCTGAGACTAGTGCAGATTGGGAAAAATTGTCAACATGAAGATAACAATGTTGTAATCACCCATGGTAAATTCTAGAACTGCCAAACAAGGTCAAACTAGGGTTCCTATATTAAGGATAGGGTGGCTGGATGCTGGAGACCTTTATTTGGTTCCTATGGTAGTGAGGGGGCTCAAAATTTGATTTTTACAGTGTCATAAGAGTTTCGATGATATTCCCTATGTATCGCATGTGTGTCACACCTTGATCGTTAGATGTACCTATAACCTGTAAAGTAGACGTTCACCTGTAAAACCCAAAAAACTGCATAAAATCCATAAAATAAAGATGTAATATGGGGTGTTGGACTAACCCTAATGTTAACCAAACTGATTGAACTTATGACCAACCACTGCACTACATCTTATACTCTTTGAACTTCTTGTGAGTATGTTAAATGGTGCACTGGAATGACCTTATGCAAGAATATAATGAACTTTCCCTTTATATGTTGTTTTTATGCATAGAATACAATCCCTTGTCCTTTGTATGGAAGCTAGATGAATCATGTGCATTTGAGCACTTTGGATGCCTTTAGATGCAGTCTTAGGTTACAATAGTAATTCTTACAGGTTGTTCCTTTATTTTGAACACATAACTATGTATTTATAAAATTCCCTTGTTTGAATTTTGTAATCGAAAAATGAAATGTTGGTCCATGATATAATAAGATGCCCAAAAGATTAAAGATTCCCAAAAAGAGTGAGTAAGGTATAAAGAGGTCAGTGTCACCCAGAGGGGACTAAGGCACTTGGGCTTTGGCGTCCTAGCTATGTGCTGGTGTTCAAACTAATAAAATATAAGCAAGAAAATTTCTAAATGGATTGTAGGATGTGTAAGACCAAATAGAAAATAATAAGGGTAAAAAAAGAGGTCGAAGATAATTTTCAATTACAAGTTTTCTTGCTTAGAAATCACGTAAATGTTATTATTATTTTAGGACCTAGAAATGTACCTGAGTGCGTGATTTTATGTATAGACACTTAGGGAACATAATAATAGCTCATGCATGCTTATTATCTGTAATGGGTTATTTACAGTTAGGGGTTCTTATAAGTACGTTTTAGAGAAATAGGTACTATTTAGGTCTAGGGTTTTGTTCATACCCATGTTCCTCTTCCCTATGTTCAAGATTCTATTTAGATATTTTCAAAGATTCTATTTGAGCTGGGGATGTTAAGAAAGGATCCCACAATAATATATATATTACAATATTGACAGTGAAAAAGGAACTCAACATTATGTATGTTGTATTCCATCAGTTTTAGAAACAAAAAGTAATCGCAACATGAGACAACTACTACATTTAGTGGATTTGCAACTATTGAAAAGTTTTTAAAAATAGATATCTAATGTAGAAGTCTCTACCTATACAGAAGCAGGGGATTTATCATTTTCAAATAGTATATCTCATCTCTGAGGTATTTTATGATTTTTAATCTTCATTTTTTATCATTTTGATTTTATGGATACACATATAATTTTCATAGATACCCATCTTCATTCCATGGATACACATTTTCATTTTCTTCTTTTTCAAAGTAGGAAAAGGGTGTGATGTTTTTCGTAAGTAATGTTGAATTAATACTTAAAAGAAATTCCCTTAGAAGGGACTTACACAAAAGCTATTTTTCATAACTCAATTGTTCAATATTTTATTTCATTTTTCTCTCTCTAATGATGTGATATAAGATTTCAATCTCAATTACCAACATCAATTCTAAAACATGAACCTCTAATAGATTTCTTACATGTCAGTGTGGATCCCAATGTATATGGGTGCACACTTTCTAGAAATAGGTAGATTTCAATGTCAAGTTTTTACTAAATATTGTAGATGCAAATTTATTAGAGTTTGTTGTGTATAGAAGTTTCTTCATAGTCAAAAGGATCTATATAAACGTGTAGATTTTAGTTATTTTAGATTAAACCAAGTATGAAATAACAAAGCCTAAAAAAAATTATATGTAAAAAGCACAAGCTCTCAATTTAGTTAAATATATATGCTAATGTTTGTTTCTTGTTTATTTTATTGGTTTCCAATGGATTTTAGCCTATGTTAGGTATCATAGACTTATCAATAGCTGGCCTTGAATACCCCAATTTGATGGAAACTATTATGAGTATTGTTAACCTCGAACTTGGATATGCCAATTGTGGATTTTATTTCTTCCTTTGATAGAAGGAACCCCATTCCTATCCTTCATGTGGATAATCAAGTGCCCATCATTCATTCGCTCATCATTTCTCACCTTCGTCAAATCCGGAATCATTCATCCATTAATCTATCCACCGAAAAGTGATTAATATTCATTAATTTTTATTTCATGTAGTACAGCCTCATTTTATTAATTTGCTTCTTCTTTTAAACATATCTTTGATCATGATGGGATTTTTATTAGTAGGAATATCTTATGTGATCCATTTAAATGTATTTATGTCTTTTGTATTAACCATAACAAAAAGTAAATCTTCTTTATGTCTTGTCATTACACCTGCAAATGGTTTCTTTGTAGTCTTTCTAGAATTTATCAATACTAAATTCAGTATTTTAGACAAGAGTTTTACAATGTATTAATGTTTGATTTTGATATTAATAATTGTGTGTTTCTAATTTTTGAATAAATTTCCTTTTTTGGTATCAGGTACATGGTTGGCCATTCTCAGAAAATTAAAAAAAGATAAATTCTTAGACAAATACATCATCAAAAAATTAAAAAAATTGAATTATCTGACAAGATACAATTTTTTACTCATTGACATTCCATGTATTAATGTCCCTAAGGTTATGATGCCATAAAATATCAAATGTTATGTGTCATCAAGAAATGTAATAGCTCCATAGATGTTTAACAAATCTGATATCAAAAGTGCACGAATGAGAAGAAAACATTCATGTAGAAGAGTGTATATTTATATCTAGTGGAAAAATTCCAATGATTCAGGTTAGTGTTGTTCAAGACTTAGAAATTGTCTCTTATTTCAATGGTAAGAAATCTTATATAGTTTGATAAAATCATCAATCCAAAATCTTTATCTGCAATGTAAAAATCAAGTGTCAATATGATATTTGACAAAATGAGACAGTTCAAAAATCTATCTTTGGAACTTCTTAAAAATTAGGAACCTAACCTGCGTGCAAGGAAAAAATATCATCAATAAGTGCATAGTCTGCATGTTTTTTTCCATTTTGGGGGAAGATAATTTTCCATTTGAGGCATAATAATCATTTTTTCCTATTGATCAACTCTTTCTCGATCAAGTAAATAGTTGTATCGCAGTACATCATGTTGAATAAATTTTCATAGTTGCTACAATATAAGTATCCAAAGCAATCCCTGAATAAATGTTGTTATGTTAGCCAAGGGAAAGATATTAAAAAAGATAATTCATGATGGCCAGTTTAAAACCTAATTTCTGCATGTTTATGTAATAAATTATTTTGAATCAAATTCCTTTCAAACTCTTGCCTATATTTCCTTATATTTCTATTCTACATATATTATGCTCTAAAGTGCTTTGCAGGGATGTTTTGTGGGTTATGTGTGTGAACTGCACATCATGTCAAGACATTTTTTCACTTTATTTTTCCTGTTGAATTTTGAAAGCAGATTATATATGTTTAACAATTTGTTTTAAAATGATTTTTTTTATGAAAAGAATCAAAATAGAATTCTTTTAAAAAAAATACTCCTCAACTATCACTCCAGAGGCATTGCATATTTATCCATCTTCTCGTGTAGAATTTTTTGAAAAGATGTTGATTTGAGTCTGTGAAAAACCTCATAATAAAAAGTAAGAACTAAACAAGAAGAAGAAATAACTGCACAAGGATTCATAATGGAATTTTCAAGATCAGAACGAATCCTTGTTGAAATAAATGTACACCAATCAAATATAACATCGGAAATGTTTTGGAGAAGGTAGTACAATTTATACTAAGGAAACTTAGTGTATCTTCCCTAT
The DNA here is from genome assembly GCA_019776745.2 of Taxus chinensis. NCBI lineage: Eukaryota > Viridiplantae > Streptophyta > Pinopsida > Cupressales > Taxaceae > Taxus > Taxus chinensis. Next base: position 143,104,351 of record CM034149.1, read on the forward strand.
AACATGATGCAGGCCTGGAAAAATTCCATGATGGCTAGGGAAAAGGGTATTTGATTTATTGTTTGTTAATCCCTCTTTTGGAGGGATTACTAACCTTAGTATCAAGAGAAGGATTGTAATGAGACTCTAAAAGCTTATTTTTGTCATCAGGTAGAATGTTTTTTTGGATACATGCAATGCATTTTGATGGGGTATCTCTGTTAGACATAGAATATCATTAGGTGTTATTCTGATGACAAATTATTTCAATGGTAATGCATCTATGAAAGATCCATTGGAACTATAATACATTTACATTAAATTGTTAAACAAGTTGTATTTTGTCTCATAATGAGGCATGTAAATAAGTCTGTGGAACCCTGAGTTACCAATCCAATTGAATTGAATTTTAATTTGTGGGTCTTTTAGCAGTTGCAGTAAGTGCAGATATAATATATTTTTGTAAACATTGGATGGAGTGTTAATCAATTTTTTTCTTAATTACATATTTGATTATTCTTAAATCTTGATATTTTGAAAAAGGGGTGTTGGCAGATACCTTTTTCGGTACCATATATGTCTGACTTGAAGAGCTAGTCATGTCACGTGTGGCTAATACTAGAAAGGTATGAGGATCATAGATTTTTTTTTTTGTAAAGGTGGAGGACACTCTGAAAAACATTTGTTTTGAGAAACATGTAAGTGTAAATGGGAAAAAATTAGTGGGTAAATGTATATAAATAGGAAAGGAATAGACTCATTAGACAAGGATGGGAATAGGGATTCGGGTATGTCCGATAACAAGGGCATGTTACCGGGTAGAAATGATCACATATAATCGTTTGACAAGCTAACCAAATGATGTCTGGTAACAAAAATTTGTTACCAGGTGACAACAATAGTGAAAGTGTCACACGGTTATGTTTTTCTCCTACTGGATGATGATAAAAACATGTTACTGGCGTAAATAACAAAATGTGTATGCAACAGAAAACAACAAGTATTACTGGAAGACATGTCAACTTTTGTTACCAGCTAGAAAATAATATGTGTTACCATATAGTAACAAATTTTTGTTACCATATGGGAACAAAGTTAAAAAACCCATAGATTCACCACCATCCTGAAACCCTCCTTTCTTAGATTTGCCAACATTATGAATAGATTTTTTGGCACATTCGCCACCCATTCTATAATATTTTTTGCAGGGGGTCTAAAAATGAACCCTTCTTTTAACATTTTCATTTTGATTCAAATGGGATATAATATACAAAGCTAGAGGATACTATTAGTCTAGTTGAAATCCCTTAGTATCTCAAATCCTTCATCTATCTCTCAAATACCACATAAAAATATAATCCTTGAAATGGAATCTATCAACATGTAATAATATAAACAAGAGTTTTCAGGATATCTACACATATGTAGAATTAAAATTTTTAAAAAAAAAAAAAAACTATTTTAAAATACCTTCTTTATTTTAAAAAAATGTCAAAATTTATGAAAAAACTAAAAATTAAAAAGTAAAAAAATTGAAGACAAGAAAAGATCACATTAAAATATGCATATTAATAATACATCAATGTTTGTGTCAATAAACCAATGAATAAGTAATCAATTAAATCATAAGTAGAAAAACAAATTAACTTAATCATTACCATAATTTCATCATTATAATCATTTTATGATAAACTCAAATATAAAATTATTTTTGTGATTACTTAATCATATACATACATGTTAATAATAATAAACATTCTATGTGAAATATAAGTTGTGATCTTAAATCATACAAATTTGTAAACATGGATGCAAAATGAAATTATGGAAAAAACATTACACCGCAGAAAAATTTTCTATCTCCTTCCAAAGTACAGTCTTATCCTTATAAATCGTTAGAAACAACATATAGAAACATAGAATAGGGAAGAAAACACCGTAGTTTGAGTATAAAATGTGGTAAAAGTATAATTATTTTCATGAGGTTCTTAAAAATCCTATGTATGATGCTCATGACCCTCCTCTAGGATAGTTTTAAGTATAAATACACGAAATTATATAGACCATGGATGTTATGGACATCTGTTAATACAAAAAATGATATTAAGTTACATTAAAAGGTAAAACATTTTGCATATGTAACGAAGATGTGATGACATGTGCTGAAGGGAAAAGCCTCAATTAATTTCCTCTAACATCTACATGCTCCTTCCCTTCAAAATGCGTTGGTGAAATATTATTTTAAGGAAAAAAAGTGTTTCATCACTGATTATTCGATTAGGTCCTTCACTATTGAATGGAGTGGAAACCATTTGTTTAAAAGTTCAAATTATATAAACTAAATTTAACATAAAGGTTCTAAAACACCAAGGAATGTGTCAGAATGCCCGTTTCATTATTTTAGGGATATATTAGATAGAGAAGATTTAAATATTAGGAGAGGAGATAAGTATAGGAAACGTAGCATTGGAGTTATGCCAATGAAAGAAATACAGATATAACTAACTGACAAATAAATAAAATTCTATCTGAAGTAGAAGAAACAGAAAAACATTTGTAAATTAAAGCAAAGTTTAACTTGTGATTCTCAATTCATTTTAGTCGATACAAATCTCTTGCATCCTTACAATAATTACAATATGCTCGGCTAAGTATTGAGAGAAAAAATTAAGGAAATTATCATGGGGAAATGGAAGAATATAATATGCCTCAGAGAAAAAATACTAATCATTTGGAATGAGGAATCGAATCTAATGCATACCCCTCTCAAAATATTTTTTAAGATTCTCTTACGACCTTTCATATTCCTAACTAAAATAAATAACTTTTCTTTTTTTAAGAAAATTACTTTAACAATAAACGAATATAAAGATACCTACTTAAATAAGACAAAATTAGAATAAGTGCACCCCAAGTGAAGAAATAGAAATCACCAAGTACATAAAGATACAAAAAATGTGATTTCTTATTAAAGAAATAGAGGGTGTGGCTCGAAGAAAAAAAAACCAAAGAAGTTAATCCATGGTTACAAACTTGGAAGATGAAGAATCTTGAATGTGTTGCAAAAGAGGAACCTTCTGGGCTTTCACTATTAAATTGAAACTTGACACTAGATTAAAAATTTCTCTCTATATGGAATTAAAATTTGTTTATCAAAATATCTAACCAATGATCAAATAAAGCTTCTATCAATATAAAATTATCTAGTAAATTAATATTCTTTTGATCTACATTAGAAATGTTTCTTTAAACCTGAGAAAGGAGTCCCATGAGTTTAATACTATAGTTTTTTTGATAGGGAAACTCTCCTTCAATAATACTCTAAAATTTGTCACAAATTTCTTCAATTGTTATCTAACTAGAATGTAATGATGGTCAACTCATGTTGTACAATTCAATGTTGATTTTTCCCTTGATTTCATGGCCTAATTTGATATCATTTGGGTGATCCTCCATGTCCTTATGGAGTTCTCAAATACTCAAATCAATTGATTAGATCATTTATAGATATATCTTAATCATGTGATTTCATCTTTTGATCATCTTGCTCCTAATACTCTATGAAGTCCTTCATCATTCCTCTCAAGTATTCATAATCCATGTTACCCATGTTACTACTTCCCACAAATGGATGTTACAACATCAAAACTGAAACGCTCTCAAAATGATAATAATTTAATTTAACTTTTGGATATTTTTGAGTGTGAATGTTTTAAAGAAAATAATCATTTGAGAGAGGGAGTAAAAAGATATTTTTTTAGTGCCTCTAATTGTTATGGTGTTTTCGATGAAACCAAATATTTATCACAAAAAATACTCCACATTATCATTAAAGAGTGGAGTCAAATGAAATTAATTTAGATGAGGAATCCTTAGTCAAAATTTAAAGAAATTTGGTCCATGGAGTCTGTTGGAATGAGAAAAATGGTTTATAGCTAACTAGGGGAAAGAATGAATTTTCCAGCAAAACAATTATTTTGTGGAGTAAAAATTAATAAGTTCATGGCTTCGAACAAGTTTAGTATCATCTTGACTGTGATTTTGAGATGAATATTTTGAGTTATTTTTAAGACGTTTTGGAACATAAAATTCCAAGAGTGAGAATTTTTTTTTTTTTTGGAAATCCAAGCATCTAACTATTTTTCATGGAGCTATATAGGAGAAATGGCTAGAATTTTTTGGAAATTAAGACACTAAGAGGGGGGTGAATCAATGTCAATTTAAAATTTGTAGTACAATTCAAAACCAATCAAATTTTTAAAACTTAATATGAAAGAGAAACAACACAATTCACATGAATTCAACAAGCACAACACATAGAGAGAAAAAGTTTTAAGTGGGAAACCCAAGATGGGAGAAAACCAATTGAACAATTTAACTATGATTACAAAGCTTTAAAAAAATTGTTACGCACCAAATAAACATGAAGCACAAACATCAATATGTGATCAAGCACCTACTTGACTCTTTTGCAAGCCGCAACTTGCATGAAATCACCTATTTTAAGAAGTTTCTAAGGTTCAACTATAAATTTACTTCAAATTTTGTTCACTAAATTGAAAAGGTTTTTAAGACAACATATAGTGATCCTAGATAAGATCATGCATCTTTCTACACGACTTCCTATTGCACTTCTTTCAATACATAATCATCTCTTTTCACCTTATGCTCCAAGATCTCACATACATCAACACAATGCATTCACCTAATGATATATCTAACAAGATGGGATTATAAACACGACTCTTGCACTTCAAATTCATTTTCTTGTAACCTAATTCACTTGACAATCTTTATAAGGAGGAAATTGGACTGTCTTGATACATAAACTACCCCAAATATATCATTATTACATTTGTGAGAGATAAATAATAGTTTTATAAAATATAGTATCTTTCAAAGGATTCTTTGAAGTCAAATGATTAATAATGGAGTCTCCTAAACTCCCTAAAAATCTACCACCAGTGATAATATTCCTTTCAGACTTATGTGATCAGACTTCTATTGGTTCACTAGATTTTTAGATTTTTCTTCAAGGAGAACCCTTGTCTTACGGCACAAAAGGATCACTACCAGGTGAATCTGATAAGAAAAAAAATTACTAGAACCTTGAAACTTCCCTTAAATCCTCCTGACATCCCTCATTCTCCATATACTTTTCAATTCTCATTCTAGCATCTATGAGAGCAGTAGGTGCTAGAAACAAAGAATACATTCCTTAACTAGAATCCTTTGAGACTAAATCTTTTCAAAAATTTATGAAACCCAAGGCTACATAAGTTCTTGATACCAATAATTACTTTGACATCATCTTATTATAGTTTTAAGGTTATTATTCAACATTGTAAAACACTTTTTATATGAATAGATATGAAAATCTCAGTTCATAGTCGAGACTGAGTTAACATATTGCAAAGAACAAGTTTTCAAATGATTTTAAGCATGAATATGGATTTTTGTTAAATATAGGTCCTATTTAAAAATAAATAAATATCATAGCACCACTAATTTATTCTTAACTCATGCATTAGATCAAAGGTTGCACAATTTTTCATGCACAGATTTACAACTTCAAAGGTTGAGAAAGATCATAATGTACCTTTGTCATTTAAGACTCAAATGCCATATTTAAAGGATGAAGAATTTTACATTCAACATACTAGATCTAAATATTTCTTCACTCCCTAGTTAAGAGATCAACATTTCATGATCTTCAAGATAATATTGGTTATGGTTTCATGGTTCAAAACCCTAGTCAACAGTTTGAAGACTTTCAACACTCCATTCTTAGATTTTATGTCAATACAGGTGTAGTATGGATTCATCAGAGGTCCTTGATAAAATATCAATCCTTCTTTTGCATAATATGATAGAGGAATTTCATGAAATAAGTCCAAGGGCAATGTCCATCTTAAATGTCACAACAAATCAGACCCAGTTTTCTAGAGTGTTTAGACCTATATGAAAATATATCTAAGGACTCTCAAGCAATATTATGAGGAGATAATTTCTTTAAGAATATTACCACAGCTAAGCAACAACCATTTGAAGGAATATAGTCATGAAAAACAAACATTTCTAAAACTATGTTGGATGGTTATTAAGGCATCAAAATAAATTCTTAATTTGAAGATTCCTTATCATTATACCTTCACTCAAGTGACTAACCACTACCACTAATATCTCAAAAGAGAAGTACACTTAATATTAAAAAACTTATGAGCATTGGCTGTGAAGATAAAACCATAAAAACATCCTTGTTTCTCAGTCTTCTTGACCGGGAAAACAAACTAGTTATAGACCAAGAGAAATTATAATTCAAAAATCTTCAAAAGAGAAATCCATGGGCTCCATCGAGTCACATTGAACCTATAGAAAGTGTTTATCACCATTTATTTCCTCATGAATATAATTATAGACAAATTTCTTCTTCAGACACCATGACTAGTTTATCTTGAGATACCTTTTAGCGGTATGAGAGTAACGCTGATTTATTTCACACCAAACATGCAATGAAATTACCAAAAAAATATTCATGAACCCTAATAACACATCACATAACATATTTCAAAAAATGAGATTCATCTTGGAGCCTTCAAATTAGGACTGTATAGAAAATTTTATTAAGAACATCGCAAAATCTGTACATAGCAATCATGTTTGAGAAACAATAATACACCCAACCTAGACTAGGAGGAAATCTCTACATCCTTTAGTTGTTTTAATTTATTTACCAAGTGATTTGGAGACTAAATAACTCATTTCCTGTCTATCACTACTAGGATATGGTTTGGTGAGGGTCTGAACACTGATAGAAAATGAAGAGAACTTTCTTGTTCTTTCTGCAATTGACCTCAGTTTTTTTACAAAATTTATTTCTTTAAGTGCTCTTAAAACATTCCTCTTATGATTTATCTAAAAAATTATTATAGTTTTTTCTTGAGTTCTAAGAAGAGGTCATTGTTTTAGACCTTCTTTCTTAACCCAGTTTTAGTAAAACTTGAATATCTTCAACAAACTTCTTAAAATTTTCATGAAACATAACTGAGAACACTACAACACCTTCCTTTACATTATTCATAGGTTGATATCTCATAAATGAAGTTTTACAATTAAGAACAATCTCATTCTTCTATACCTCCACTGGTAGTTCTCAAAGGAATTCCTAGTGAAAAGTTCAAATTTATCCCCAAGAGATAAAGCATGTCATGTAGCATCTCATAAATGTTTTATAGAGTGTTCCTAGGCTCCTACCATACTTGCATAGGATTTTCATGGCCTTCTTTGATCTCATACGCCTCATTAGGCTCTAGAACGAGGCCTAAATGTGTTAGTTCCAACTATGAATTACAACACCTGACCTAATGATCATGATAGAAGCCCTTGCACATCCTTGAAACCCAAATTTAGACCTATTAGAAACCTAAGTAGAGAACACACAACATCTCAATACCTCGAGTGGGAACCAAACTCATTGACTAGACATGTAATTCCTTAAAACCATATTGAGTGATTAAGAAACTACCATGAGACCACTTTCTAAACACCTAACACCATTGAGAAGGAACCAACCTAAATGAAATTTCAATCCTCCTATCCCATCAAAGTGATGTGACATAAATGACAATAATAACTAAAGCATCATAGTTCAACAATCTCCCCCTTTTTCATTTATGGCATCAAAGTTAGAAACCCTGATGGAAAACTAATACACCAACATCTTCAAAGAATTCACTCCTTTTTTTCGATAACAGACTCTCCCCTTTAACATATATGGTAAAGGTTCATGCTATCCATTTTTTCCACCTTGGAAAAATGGACAACGAGGACATAATAGCATCCAGTTACACCAGACAAGGCCGTAGGGATGAAATTTAGTTATATGGAGTTTCCAAGGTCTCAAGAAAACATTCAGTGAATTCTGGAATGGAAATAATATTAAGGAATTTTTTCCTCTTCTAGATTTTGACCCTTAAGATTCAATTTAAAAAGGAAGAGAAGCAGGTCCCGTGGGCCCACATTTGGCTAACACAACTTGAATGGAAAAAAAGATGAATAAATTGAGCATCGGGTGTTCTTTCAATGTATCTTACTCCATTAGTTCAAGAAATCTCTTTAAAAACTCCAATAAATTGAAAAAAAAGAGAAAGTGGGCTTAGGAGGTCAAGAGTCAAAAAATGACTCACTAAGTAGCTCACCGAGCTACTCAGTGAGCTGAGTTAGTAGGTAGTGGAGCATTACAGCGGGGAGTCCACAATGCATGGCGGGTTTTAGTGCAGCCAAGCTCACCTGAGTGAGCTACTTAATAGGAATTCGATGGGTCGAACTGGGCATCTTTCTCATGGGAAAATGTTGAAAAGATACCTCATGAATCATTGGGACGAGCTCAAGATCAAGATCAATCTAAAAAAGAGCTCATCCCGGGACACTGCATAGTTGAGATAGCCAAGCTAAAGGCTAGGGTAATGCGTTCAGACCAAGAAAGAGCCAATCCAGATGGAACACTCGCGAACTCGGGAAAATAATGCACTGTTGGAATTCAAGGCATGAAGTGAATGAGTTTAGTAGCTAGGAAATGTTCAACACAGAGGCAAATTTTTACCTATGTCCGAGTCATGGTAAATACCGTGGTCATATATGAATAACTAGGATGGGTTTGAGATCAATTAAAGGTACAAAAGGGTCGAGGAGATAGCGAACATAACAATTTGGGATCAACTAATTCGATTCATAGATGGAAAGCAATGTGGGATCATCCAAGTAGATTCACAGAAGGCCTCTCGATATTGACATAGCCTGATGCATCGAGCTATACATGGTCGCAAACAGCTCGCGAAACACAAGAAATCACCCAACAATGGAATACAGAGGCTTGAACTATCAAACTTGTAATTGGACTGAGCTGACAGGAGGAGTGACAATGAATGAAGGTTTCATGGATTGCTCGTTGCATGGCTAATTCTTTGAGGGACGAATCCATGGAATATCTGTGTGGGGTTAAGTTCTATGAAGTAAGGAAAGATACTCTCTGGCTTAAACAGTGATTTGTAGTAGAGGTACATCGGCTTGGTATGTAGGAGGAATTTTATCTCATAAATGGAGAGCCGAGCCAAGCCAAACATTAGAAGGAAAGAGTAATCGGCCATGTCTCTGAGTTGTATGGAAGCAAAGGAAAAATGTAGGCCGTAATGTTTGCAGAGGCACAAAGAGCTCAAATGATTGAGCTTGTAAATGGATAGCTCATCGAGCCACTTTTAGATGCCACATATGGCATAGGAAGCGTTTCGGAGATCGTAGGAATGGCTTGAGATTCGAGCTTGTGGAAAGTATGGACAATAATTTTAAGTCCAAAAATTTAGGACTTCAAAGGTGTGTGGCTTCGGAGATCATGGTGGGTGAAAATAATTGGCACAAGTGAAATAACCGAAATCCTGAAATCCTAGAAATATGATCTCCTATCAGCTTGGGGTTTTTAGAGTCAACGCCCCTTTCAATGTCAAATGTCACAGGAACCTTTTCAGAGGCATAGTTTGGTAAGTTATTGGGTGAGTTGAGATAAAAAAGAACTCAAATTTTGAACTCCAAAGTTTGAATTTTAGAATTTGGGGTTTTGGAACTACGAACTATTTTTTTGGCTAGAATGATGACCAGTGCAATGAAGTTAGATTTAGGAAATCCAGAATCTCCAAAGTAAAAATTTCCAAAATGGAAAAATCACTCAGTTGTGTTGCAGAGTTAGTGGGATCGATAACCGAGATAGTTAATATAGAGGTTCCACATAATATAGCTTAGAGGGCGAGTCGTTCGCTTGGCACACCAAGTGGAGGCAACTTAACGCACAACAGAGAAATCATGGGGAGATCGACTAAAAGGTTTCACCATGGCGGTGAACCATGTGAGGTTAAGCACAAATCGAGCCATTGAGATTCAAATGCAAAGTGAGAGCCAATTTCACCATTTGATAAGGATTCAAGGAAAATATGAAGTAATAAGTGGGAAACAAAGACTATTAGATGAATGTTAACATGGGGCAAACAAACTAAGTGATGCAATAGAGGAAATAGATCACTTTATGATCTATTTTAATGGGCTAAGGTTGTTTTGGCACTATGCATAGCGGGATAGCATGAAGCCATGGAATTGGAAGAATGTGAGCTTAGAGGAATTGACAGCTAGTTTGATCCAATGCAAAAGTAGCTCGGTGGAAGTGAAGTAGCTCGCCACGGAGAAATGAAATGGGAAGGAAGTGTTGAGGCCACCATGGGAAAAAAAAGAGGGAGCCCACTCACCCAGCACGTCAAGCAACTCGGTGAGCTAGCTTGACATTGAAATCCAATGAAAAATTCCAAAACACACCCAAAGAACCACAAACTTTGAATTCGCATAACTTTCTCGAATCAAGCCCAAATAAAGTTAATGGAAGGCCATTACAAAAGGGTTCATGATGAAGACGTGCAAAGGGGGTTTTTGGAGGTTTCTAAAACCCTAAAATTACGGAGACCCTACAACCAAAAATGGCATAGTGGAGATTTGAACGTCCGTTTCACACAAGAAACTAGTCATTGGGAAGATGAGGAGACAATCCACAACATGGAAACATCAAAATTTTAATTTCAAAGGTTCTAGACCCTTGAAATTCATGAACAATGAAAAGTAACAGGGGTATGTGGGAGTTTTCAATGAGGTATGGGCTTGTTTTATTCTCCCACAAGGCAAAGTACAGGAAGGTATGGGCTTGGAAATCATGCCCATCACTCTTACAGGTATCATGATAGGTTTTGTAGGTGGTTAGAAGGAATTTTGTGTTTCCTCTCTCTCTCTCCCAAAATTTTATCCTTTAAATGTAATGGGGTTGCAGAAAACAAAGGGGTTAGTTAGTTTTCAAACTATGTACCCCTATTCTCCATTCCTTCAACTCAGTTGTTGTCAATTTCATAAGGCTTCAAGCCTTCCTCAAAAAATTGTAATGGATTCATACCTCCTTTGCTAAAGCAATGCAATATGTATATTCATAAGGAGCAATAAAACCATGTTTTTGTTGACCTCTTTAGCATCTCATGGTTTATTGTTTGCACCTTAGCTCTCATTGTGCTACAAGATTTGTGCATTTTATTATTTCATTGCAAGGTTTGGGTGTGTTGTGTTTATTTCACGAATGATGCATTACGTGTGATCTAGTATTTGGTGCATGACCACCCTCTCTAGGTTCATTTCTTTCATTGTTTTGTAGGATGGGAAGTGGCTAGCACTCCTTTTCTTGGTGTTTCACCACTCTTAGTGTAGGTTTTACTTTTATGAATCTCTCTCCTTGTCCCCTTAGAAGCATTAGAGTATGTTTAGTCAATAGTTTTACATGCATTGAGATTAGTTTATGGTAGGTAAGATTATGAAAAGGAACCGACCTTATCCAGAGAGTTATCCCATTTCACATATCCCGCACTTACGATTAGTTTATTGTAGATTTTGGATTTTGGAGTTCTGCTACAGGGTCAAAGTTCTAAAATGGGCTCAAACTTTCACAAATGATAAATCAAAGGCTAAAGATAAAAAGGGTATCTTTAGAAATCCAAAATTATTAATTTAAGTTTTTTTTGGATTTCAAAATTTCGGGTTTCAGGATTTTAAATTTTTTGAATTTCTAGACTTTTCCAAATTTCAATATTATGGAATTTTCTAGATTTTGGGTTCTGGAATTTCATATTTTTGGGGGTTTTTAAATTTTAGACTTCAAGCACTTTGGATTTAAGAGATCTCTCTTTTCAAAAAATTTCAGTTTGCACGCATTTCAGATTTTAGAGTGTGTGGCATTTAGGTATTTCAAAGGTTTTCAAGCAGATCCAAATTCTAAACTTTTGAATTTTTTAGATCATTTGTAGCTGAACCAGTTTAAACACGTAGCCATTTTTGGGCCCTTCAAGGAGTGCATTCAAGTTTTTATTTCACTCCATCGAGTTGTTGTGCTCTTGATGGAACCACTTCCTTTGGAGGCACGTGAAAAGCAAAACTAGTGACTCCATCTTGTTAAAAAACCACTCTCTAAGTAACATACTTTCTCTCTCTTTTCCACCCATTACCATCCATTTTTTGTTCCACATCTCTTCATGTTAGTCTATTCCATGAATTCATGCAATCATGGCTTCATTTGCGTCATGGAATTCACATCGGAGGAGGCATCTTTATCAACCCACCCTACCTCCAAATTTGCAGAGATCATTTCCAAAATACCCTCAACAAACTCTAGAACCATTCTATGATGGGAATTAGTATTCATATTCCTATGGAAAATAATTACGACAATTTGGCTATCCACCAAACTATGCAGGTTTCTAGGGTCAGCAATATGTAAACTATGGAGGCTATCCTTCACCTAGAGATGTTGAGTTAAAGATGAAAATGTAGGAATTACAAGCAGGTATGGTGCATGATAAGGCTTCATCTCAAATGAAACCATACAAAATTTGATTCAAAGTTCCTTTCCCATGGGTAGGCCCTTTAAAAGTTTTACAGCCCATAGGAGAAACTTGACTTCATAGTTGAGATGATACCCCAACTAGAAGAATGGACTAATGACATTGAATATTTTGCATTTCAATGGGAAAATTTATCATTGCCATCTTATAGTCCTATTCTTAGTCCCCAAATAGTTTCATTTCAACCCCAAATCAGTTCTCAAGTTTCACATCTGCTGCCCCGATTATAGAACCCACTTCTTCACCTTCCACTCTTCCTTCCCTTCTCAAATTTTCCACCATTTTACCTTATAAAACCTAGTCCCCTCTGCAAGAACAAGAAAATAAACCTCCTCTCTCACCACCAACATATAAAACATCACTAGAGATGCCATCCACCACTCCTCTTATAATCTTGGACCTATGTCAGGAAGAAAATCAAGGGACCAGTCAAGGGGAGCAGTAATAACAAAAGTTAAGCAAAGAGGAAATGATGAAAAAATTGTTGAGCTTGGATCTAAGATTGGGGATTGATAAAATCCCCTTGATGGTTAATCCTACGAAGGAGTTGACATCCAAACACTAGTGGTGTAGAGTAAATTCACAATGGAAGTCAAGCAAGAACAAGTGGAAGAGGTGTTGGAGCTCAGATTTGTTTCACCCCATTTGCCATTATTTTCCTCTGATCTATGTTTTATGAAATGTTTTGTCTCTCGATGTGGGTATTTTGAAAGATTCTACCTTCACTTGAAATGCTTAGAATTGTTTGCAAAATCAATTTTCATGTTCCTCCTTGAAGGAGTCTCCAAGTTTGCCCTAATTTTGCCACAATTTCTACAAAATCCACAGACTTTCCTGTTTTCCCTATCTTTCCCCAACCATGGAAACTCAAGAATGATTGATTTACATTTGTATGCCTTTGAAAATACAAACCCATGGTCAAAAGATTCTTGGAACCATGATTCACTTGGTTCTGTTTCAAACAATTCTCGTGCTCAACGAAAATATCAGGTTCTAGGCATGAACGGTAATTTTTATATGTTTTTGGAAATATAACGGGCGTCTTCTTCCAGTCAAAATTATGCATCCTTGTATCAATCAGGACAGATTTGGCATCCTTTTGGTTGGACAAGGCTTGGCCATGGACAAATTGAAATTAACTATGAAAAGCCTCAACTTTAAAATGTGTCCACGTGGAGGAAATTTGGACGCTATAGCTTGAGAATCAAATTTAATTGGTTCTTTTGATGCTTTGAAGTAGCGTCTTCTGATTGGACACGTGGAGGCTTGGCGGGATGGATACATGTGGAAGATTCCGTTCTGGGTTTCCCATACTTAGACAAATTTCAAAAGGTTTTTGGGAACCTGCCAGGACATGGGCAGGAATAGGCGCTCATTAAAGAAGATTCTAACTGGTGGGGGAAAAGGTTTTGCCTTGGAGTACCCCATCGGGAGGACATGTGGCAAGGCTAATGACAAAGGTGCTGACTTTGGCCCGTAACTTAGAAATTTTTCCCTTATGGAAAGTTGGAGGTAAGATTGGCGGAACAGTGGACACGTGGCAAGCCATGCCAACTTGTCTAGAAGTCTTAAACGTTGGGCACCATCTTGAAGAAGCGTCAGGATGGACACGTGGAGAGCCTCACGCTTGCTTTACATTTTACTTAGAATTTTCAACGGATCATCAAAAGGAGGCTGCCTCAGAGCCTGACACATGGCACCTTCCGCTGAAGCTTCAAAGCATTCAGATGAATCTCCCCGGAACAGAGGAACATGTGGATTTTGAGCCTCGTGCTCGTTCAAAAGGTATTCAAATCTCAAAATGGTACCTCCTCAAGGTGCTGCCATTAGGGAGCCCAATGTTGGCAGTTTGAAAAGCTCATAAGGGGTGGGGCAGTGGATCATCAGAGGCAACTTAAACCTTTTGCCTCTTGTCATCTCAAAGGGTTAAAATACTCAAAAATGGCCCGCAAGCCCGAATAAAGGAAAAGGTCAAAATATGGCTTGTAAAAGTCAAAGGGGCAGGGAAGGCAGATCATTGGGGGCAACTTTGAAATTTTGCCTCTTGCTATTCGAGAATGACTCAAAGTATAATAAAAATGGCCCAAGGGCCCGACAGGGAAATAGTCAATGTTTTTCCCTGGTCAATGCAGCGAAGGTGTGGGCTTTTGGAGGAAAAGTGAGAAATTTTTCCTTTTTGAGGAAAAAAAGTGTTAAAGGCATAAGAAGGACTTGGCGTGTTTCCGTTGGGACCCACATCATAAACTTGAAATGGAAGGGCGGTGTTGCGGGGGAAACTTGGAACACTTTTCCCTTTTTCCAAAAAAGAGGTCAAATGATCAGATTTTTTCCGCGGTTCCCTTTGGGACCCACCTCAGGACACGTGTCAGGCTCATTTCTCAAGGGCGCAGGTGCGGAGCAAAATAGAATTTTTTTCCATTTTTTCAAAAGATTGTAAAGAGTCAAAGGGACTCCCCGAGATTGTTTTGAAAATGGATCTCCCACCTAGAGAGTCCAAATTCAAAGTAGAAATCAATGGAAGTTGTGCATCTGTAACTTATTTTTCCACCATTTTTAGTCCAGAGCTCCTAGGGATGCATATTCTGATGGTTTTTTTAACATTTCTTGGAGTCTCCTACATGCCAAATGAAGAGGAACATTAATCTGGTATCCTAGTTTGGTGGGAGAGGTCTTTAAATGTAGATCACCATTAATAGGTAGTCTAACTGTCAAATTAGTTCCGATTTTTCTTTCCTTGGCACACAAAAGACCTGTTGATATCTTGGTTGGGTGAGGAAAATCTGGGAACATATTTTACCAGTTAAGATGAGATCTGACCTCTGGGCTCGATCTGATCTTCCATTTCTTCTTCCTGGGCACGTGAAGAAATAGATTTGACAGATTAGGGGTGGAAGTGGTTAGCGAATAGAATGGAAAAGTGATCTACCAGAGGAAGGAGTGGAATGTGGGAGATGTTCGACGAGATCTGCCCCCCTAAGCACCCGGTGACATTTTGCAGATCTCATTCTGGGAATCACGATCGTGATCATGACAAGCACTAGTGGCACTCAATATCTGGATTTTTGGGGGGAAAAGGCTCTATTGTAAAATGCTATAAAAGGCACATATTTATCGTGTAAATGGTTGGAGTATGAGGGGTTAGGACTAATTTTTCTAATATAGAAAAGGCTCGATAGAGCCCATCCTTTTTTGAGAAGCTAATTGAGCAGCCTGTATATCTCTTTTGTATTGAATTTGGTCATGTTAAGGTGGTTGCGAGTGTACAACCATTGAAAAGCTCTAAGATTTTTCTAGAAACTTTCCCCTGCTAATAAATTTAATCAAACCTGAGTTATTTTGTGTGTATCTTATACAAAATGTGTGTCTTTACTTCTGAATGTTTGCAAATCGTTGTTCTTGTTCATGTTGCAATCTTGTGTCAAAATCCATCTCAATCACACAAGTCTCAATCCTTGTGATAGTTTAGTGGCATCTGAAATTTCATTTCTCAGAAGATCTTTCATCTGGGAGTGAAATAAATGATTTAAAATGACTTTTCTCTCATTTGTTGAGAAGATTGTCTGTAAGACTCTGGGTGTACATCAGGTGTGATTGGGCTCAAATCTTGATGTTTTGTTGGGTCCTCCAACTTTGGCCTTCATGTTGGAATCTCAGAGGTTGTATGAAAAAGTTCTAATATGGGCCTCCATTGAAACACATATTCTGGTCAAATAAACATTTTAGCTACTCTATGGCATTTTGTTGGTTTAGTTTTCCATTTTGTGAAATTTCTCAAAGATTAGGTATAATCAACTTTACCCTTCTTTATCTCCCTCCAAATTCACTCAAAACAACTAACCCTACCCATACCACCATTGTTTGTTATGTGCATATACAAATGCAAACATTTTACTACCAAAACATGTAGAAATAATCAGGATGCCAAATGTCTTAGTAGCCTGAACCTTGCCTAGATAATATCTCCACTATCTAGAGTGACAACTCGTGAGAGTTAGATTTTGTTGCATTGATTATATTTTCTTCCAGGTCTCCTTAACACCTTCATTAGGAAGGATATCTCCATCTCCTCCATAAACAACAAGCTACAAAAGGGTTCTCTTACCTTTGTTGAAAGGCACAACCTAAAATAGTGAGGATAGATCAAATCCTCTTGAGGGTGTTAACCATTTCTCCACATCTAAGTGATTAACGGCCAGTTAGATTGCATCCCTGGCTAGAAAATGACTCATCATGATATATCTGTCTCTAAGCTAACTCTTAAACCTATGATGTTGCTTAGCTTCTGTAGGAGAATCAAATTGGGTACCAACACTTTACTGGTGTCGTTACCGGGGAGATTGTGAGTGCAGTTCATAATAAAACCTGGGTAAACCACTTCTTATCTACTCTAAGTGTTGTGTGCAATTATTTCAATTCCTATACCTAATGCACCAAATTTCATTGATAAATATAGGTAAAGAAAAGTCAGATCATCCCATTTCCAACTTCTAGTATTGACAGACATTTAAAAGATCATATTTGAGTGCATTTCCACAACTAAGGTGGAAATTCTTAGTGGTGACTCCCTCTTACCTGATTCTTGATAAGTACCAGTGTCTTAATCTCTGTCAAGTGAAATTTGTTGCTAACCGTTGCAAATATGGAAAGAAGAGGATATTTCTTTACTAAGGATCCTGCTAGGACATTATTTCCAGAGCTAGGAAACACAAAGTCAGAAGGAATAAAATCCTGGAGAAATGTTGGAGATCAACAAACAAGAAAAGGGATCTCCATTGATGAAAGTGATCGGCCTATGATTCAAGACTACAACTCATGTGTTGGAGACGAACCTTCATTTTATTTTAAAAAATTTTCTTCTCATTTTGCCCCTATCTTTTCAAAGGTTGATAGGGATTTCCAAGAAACGAGGCCTTTGGGGGGTATCCATTCTGAAAGTTATACTCCTATGTTTCAAATACCCCCTGCCCCTTACCAATTTTTCACCCCTCCAAGGTCACCTCCTCAAAAAAACATGGCTCTGCCCCAACCTAGACCTCCATTTGTTGTAAATACCTTTGGACCTATAAATTTTGTAGGGATGGCTGATTATCCAAATGTAGTTGTCCAATAAGTAAGGAATAGACTACCTAAGTTCCAACGAAACAACGCTATAACTGGTGATCAACATCTAAATATGTTTATAAATATGATGGAAAACTTTGAGATTGAACATGAAGATGTATATATCAAATTGTTTATCCATACTTTGGAAGAGGATGCAAGGGACTTGTCTAAAGCTTTTCCAGATAATTCCCTTGATTCTTGGATAGATATGAAAAATGCATTCAAATTACAGTATGGTGATAGAACTGAACCCTATATTTCTTCTGATCAGAATTTGAAAACATCAAGAAGAATCTTAATGATTCAGTACATGATTTAAACACAAGGTTTAACAAGACCTTAAGGAAATTGTCTTGTTAGCTTAATCCCATGTGATGAATCATTTTTGATCAAATATTCAGATGCATTTGATAAAAAGGATACTTACTACTTGAGGGACAAAAACCCGACTAATTTGAGGCAGGCCTTCACCATGGCTGTGCAAATTGAGAATAACATCAAGGCAATTGGAAAGCCTCTAAAAAGGGAGGGTGTGTGAAATCTAATTAACCCAGAAAGGCCTCTAGACAAGTCAAGGTTGCTGATTTGGAGGAAGTTGTGAAAACTTTGACATGGGGCTGGTCAAAAGAAATATCATACAAATTAGTCTGAGGTGAGAAATTAGGGATTGGGCAGAGTTCACAAGGTCAGCAAAAGCAATAAGGCCAAGACAAGTTTATTAAACCATCATAGGAATGATCAAAGATCTGATGATAGAGGTAAGGGACCTATTAAATTTGGAAATAGGCATAGTCCCAGGCCAGGGGAAAACAGAATGGTACCTGATCCTTTGGCTGCCCAAAGTTGTTATTGTGGAGGAGACACATGTCATTGATTGGTGGGATAGATGTTTCATGCCCCCATGCTCCATATGAGGAAGATCAAGCATGAAGAAGAATAATTTTGGTAATGATAATGATGATGATGTTTTCATGATGGGTTTCTCTATGAGCTCACAACAAGAGGCAACTTCAACTGAAGGTAATAAGTGCTAGAACTATTTCTGATTATTGGGATTGCATCCACCAAGTACTCATTCTTCCTCCCTCTCATATTTTAGAAGTAGATAATGTACAAGATTTTGAATTACCCAATCATGAATTTGAATATTTAAGAGACTTTAATGATAAAGAAGTATGATGGAGGAATCCCATCTGAGGAGGATAGGCAAGTTATTGATGAATTTTGTTGTGGCTCAAGAAAAGCAATACAACACAAATAATTAGGGTTGTCAAAGGTACAGGGCCTCGGGCCCAGCCAAAAACTCCATTGTTTTCAAATATTCCTAAACAGGCTCCTAAGAAAGATGTATCTGCCAAGGGTCTTGTTGTCCCAAACAAAACTCATACCCCTCCTCATGCCTAAGCTGTCAAAAATCATGTGCCATCTAATGAGTGTATCAAACTTTCCTTCTAATGTTTCGCCTTGCCAAAGTCTATCCCTTATGATATTGCCCAAGTCTTGAGTCAGATCAAGATTTCAGTTCCAATTTTTGAGTTGCTTAGGATTCCTGAGCACAAGAAAATGGGCTCTTCGAGTATTTGGGGTTGAAAGAGAAGAAGACTACCCTAGGTAGAAATATAAACATTGTGGAGATTCCTCCCAGTCATTGAAGAATTAGAGAGCACCACCAGTGTTAGAGGAACTAGGTGAACCACCTGAGGTTTATTTGGGGACATCCTTGGTGGAGTCTCTGCTAAATATGGATCCATTCTTCACCACTCTGATCATTAAGATTTAGATTGTTACACAATTGTATGTTTGACTCAGGGGCATCATGTAATTTTATGCCTCTAGATTTCATGATTGAGATGGATATCAAAGTAACAGCAGCATATGGGAAGTGTAACTGTTATGGACTCCAGAGAAGTGTCAGTGGTTGGGATGTGTGAAAGGTTTGGCGGTGTAACTTGCGACTTATCCTAGGTAAAAACCTTGATGCTTGATGTTGTTATTTTTGATTGCCCAGCCAAGTGGGGTATGTTATTATCTAGAAAGTGGGCTACAAGTGTTGGTGGGAGTGTCAAAATGGATATGTCCTATAACACCATCCCAATTGATAGCAGCCTTGTCAAGTTGTGTGGGGAAAATAAGGTGTTACACCTTATTGAACATCCTATTTGTAAGATAGCTTCGGACCCCGGGTACATATAGACAAACAGTTAGAAGGTGGAAATCAAGGAAACTCAAGAGGTGTTGACATGAGGATGGATGCGCCCATGGCACAGGTAAGAAGATGTCAACATGCCAAAATTTGTGCCCATGGCGTAGGCCAGAGGCGCACAACAAGAAGATGTCGACACGCCAAAATTTGCACCCATGGCGCAGGGCAAAGGGTGCCGACACAAATATGGATGCGCCTATGGCACAGGTAGGAGGATGTCAACACAAAAATGGATGCGCCCATGGCACAGGTAAATGAGTTTCGACACAAATATGGATGTGCTTATGGCGTAGGTAGGAGGATGTTGACATAAATATGGATGCGCCCATGGCGCAGGTAAAGGGCGCATGAAAATGGGGTGTCGACATGAAATATGGATGCGCCCAAGGTGTAGGGTTAAGGGCGCATGAAAATGGGTGTCGACATGAAATATGGATGCGCCCATGGCATAGGTAGGAGGATGTTTAAAAAAATATGGATGCACCTATGGTGCAGGTAAGCAGATTTCGACACAAATATGGATGCGCCCATGGCACAGGTAAAGGGCGCAGGTAAATGAGTGTTGACATGAAATATGGATGCGCCCAAGGCGTAGGTTAAGGGTGCATGAAAATGAGATGTCGACATGAAATATGGATGTGCCTAAGGCGTAGGTAGGAGGATGTCGACACAAATATGGATGTGCCCATGGCGCAGGTAAAGGGCGCAGGTAAATGAGTGTCGACACAAATATGGATGCGCCTATGGTGCAGGTAAGAGGATGTCGACACAAATATGGATGTGCACATGGCGCAGGTAAAGGGTACAGGTAAATGAGTGTTAACACAAATATGGATGCACCTATGGCACATGTAAGAGGTATGTTCGACATAAGGATGGATGCGCCATGGTGCACCTTCAAGAGGTGCAACATTTTGAGCGCTAACAGGAAGCAAACCCTGGCGCAGATATTTAGATGGCCATAACTTTTGACAGGGAGCTCAAATTCATGCAAGGTTGGACTTTTTGGAAAGATTACAAGGTCCTCTGTCCAACTACGACTGGATATATTTAATTGGGTGGAAACAAGTTCTTAAAAATTAAAAATACAGTTCGCCACTTTTTGGGTTTTGCTAGGGTTCTCACCTACCACCATAATGAGATGAATTAAATGCAACCTGGAGGTGGTTGGGGTAGATTTGGATTTCCTTTCTCTTCCCTCTCTCATTATTCCTATAAATTGTAAAGAGTGGCTTCTTTCTAAAGGTTGGACATTCTTGTTTTGCCTCTCCCTTCTTCTCTTTGGCAGGTGAATTTGTGGAAGTTCAAACCTCCCATTTAAAACTGTAATGCAAATTTTCCTCTTGGCATTCTGTAGCGTATTGTATCAATCTTTGGAGCAAATAATGCATGTCTATGGATGATTCTCAACCCTCTCTATGTTTTTTTGTGTCCTCCTGATCTTTCATTGCAAACCTGGTTATATGTGCATGATCTTGCATTACATTTTAATGGTCTGTGTTTATTGGCAAGACAGGTGTTCTTCATTCCTCAGTGCATCACCTCTGTTAGTTTAGGTTTTATTTTATGCATCTTCTTACCTTGTCTCCTTGGAAAGTTAGTTTAGGTTTTGAGTAAACCCTCTACATTTTACGTGTGCATTTGAACAGAGGAATAGGAACCGGCCTTAATCCCGAGAGATTTTCTGATTTTGCAAGGTCCCACACTTGGGAAAAGTTCCATGTTATGCAATCGCACTAAGAGTCTCAACCCATTGAGTTGCAAACATTCAGGGGTGATATGATTTTCCATCAACAGTTTTGGTATGCTCGGTGGGACCAAGAGGTCATATCCACAAGATTTGAAGAAATTTTCAAGAAATTTGGACTTAGAAATTGCAGGTTTTACAGTTTCAAATTTTTTTCACCTTCTAGGCTGAACTTTGAAATCAATTTTCAAGGGCTTAAATTGCTCAAAACAAGTCAAAATTTTTCCAGTTGATAGATCGGTGTGTAATCTTCAAAAGGGTATTCTTAGATTTTTGAGATTTTGACTTTCAAAATTTCATGGTTTTTGGTATTTCAGGTTTTCCCAATTGCCTTGCATGACCTGAGTTTTTGCCTATACCTTTCGGAAATTAGTAGCTGCAAAACAATACCCCCATAACCAAATTGAAGAGTTGTATCTTCTGGTTCCTTCAAGTTTTAAATTCTATTTTTAATATTGTCAGGTTTGGTGTGTAACTTGGCATAAGCTATCCTTTTGAGGCTCATTATCTAACACATCTGGTGACTCTGAAGGGGTAGAATTCAATGGTATAGCAGCAAAATTTGCCCAGGCATATGAGAAGAATTTGAACCAGGTATGATACTTGAGAAGAGGGGCTATTTTTCCTCTTGCAACTATCACCAGGAGGAGGAAGGAGAGGAAGAAGACCACGAAGATCACCATCTCCACCTAACCAAAATTTGTCTACACCTCCACCTGGTAGACCTTTTCATCGCAATCAACAAGGGTTTCTCAGGCCAATCAGAATGGCACAACCACTGAATCCCTTTGTCAATTTCACCGGCAGTAGTCCACTTGCCCTCAATGCACAGAATCCAGTTCCAATTGTAGCATTGAAGAACATTCCATTTTTCACTGGAGAAAATCATACCACTCCTGGTGATCATGTCAAAGACATTGCTGACGTTTGTGCAATCTATGAGATAAATAAAATGGATGTTGCTATCAAATTGCTGGCATCTTCATTCAAAGGGAAGGCATCGCAATGGTTTAGGAGCCTTGCAGCTGGTTCTATCCAAAATTGGAATCAGTTATGCATAGTTCTCCATGAGTAGTTTGGAGAAAAGGGAGACAATTTGTCTCTACTAGAACAATTGACAACTATCAAGAGAGCTCCCAACGAGCAGCTGACTAACTTCAACTTCAAATTTCAGAGGTCTTGGGATAGGATTCTAGTGGCCGTTAGGCCAACAGCTGAAGGTGCTTTTCTATACTATCTTAAGGCTTTGAATTCTGATATTTCTATGTTAATTCAATCTATGGGAGGAACAACCTTACCTGTTACTTATAGCATTGCCATTAGGGCTGAAAACTATCTTATTCAAGCTGGTAAGCTAGCTCCTAGGCCTCCCATGCCCTTGTATCCAAACTTAGAAAATCCAAGTAACTAGTCAAGCACCCACTTTGGCTCCTATTCCCACTCTTAGAAATCAAAGTTCAAATGAAACTTCTACTTCATCCTCTAGTGCTTCAAATGAACTCCAAGAGGTTATGAAACAGTTGCAGAACCTTGGAAATGAGCTGGTGACTATCAAAAGACAACAAGCTCAAAGTGCTAGACCGTATCAGCCTCAAGCGCAGTACCAGGCTAGGCCACCATACCAGCCCAATAGGCCACCCAATCCGGCTACAAATCAAAGCCAAGTAAGGCCTCCCACCAATAGACCATTTCAGCCCTATAACCCCAATGTTGCATCTGCTTCTAAAGCATTAGTGCCAGTCCAAAACAACATAGCTCAAGAGTATGATTGGTGTTTCCCATGCAATGAACCTCACAACCAATCTATGTGCTTTAATGGTGCTTTAAACCAAGCCTTGATGGTGACAACTACTAGCGTTGAGGGTGAAGTGAGTCAAGAAAAAAATCAGCAATAAGGGACACCTCAGCAAAACACAGCTACAAATGATACCGCACTTGCGAATTGGCAAGCTGAGGATTTTTGTGGCATGAATCAAACAATTTCTCATAGTGTAGCAGCTAACACAAGATCAAAGAAGAGGAATATTGGTGAAGGGCAGTCATTGGCTCCAAGTGATCTACAACCTTCCATCACTCCACAAGTTGTCGGTAAGCAAAATGAGCTCCAAACATTCAAGGACAGCCCAAACCACCTTCTAAACCAACTCAAATGCCAGTTGTTGCTGCCCATATGCAATAAAGGAATGCACAGACTAAAGGATAGCAAAGAGATCTTTCATCCCCATTTAGCATCATTGATCAAATGAAGAAGAAAAATGTGAATATATCAATGTGGGAATCTTTATCCATCCCAGGCCAAAGAGATCTTCTACAAGCTGCCATGAAAAATTGGTCAACTTCGAACCAACAAGCCCATATGCAAGAGAATGTCCTCACAAATGCTGCTCAGCCTGAAGGGAATCATGGAGGACAACAAGGTAAAGTTTTGAAACCCCCTCCATTCTATGTTTCATTAATCATTGGTAATAAACTAGTACACAATTGCATGATTGATTCTGGGGCAAGTAGTTCTGTCATGCCCAAGAAAATAGCTGATCAGCTGGGCCTCCAATATGAAGTCATATCAAAGGGGGGAGTGTAATTGGATGGGACAGCAGTTGGCAATGGTAGGAGTGATTAAAGGTTTGAATCTTACCTTGCATACATGCCCCAACGTTACCATTTTGCAAGATGTGTCAGTGATAGATTTGCCACCACTCTTTTCCCTATGCTTATCAAGGGATTTCATAGCCAAAATTGGAGGCTACTTATCTACTGATTGGTCACACATGTTGTTCAAAACAAGATATGGTACTAAGGTCACAATCAGATCCGAACCAATTGCAAACTTTCATATTGAGCCTCATACTCCAAGCCAAATCAATGCCAACTGTTCAGCTTTTGATCAAGAAGATTATCCAGGCACAGATGAAACTGACACCAAAGTTGGAAGCATTCCAGATTTGACTCTTGATGAATAGGCAAGCAAGGTACATGCTGTTGATCCCTACCAAGAAGTAGAATAATCTGAGCTAGGATTCTATTACATACATGAAGAAAACCAACCTATTCCTAGCATCACCAAACAAAACCATAAGGATGACAATGAGGTATGGAAATTATTTTTCGATGGATCAAGGAGTAGGCAAGGTGCAGGAGGAGGAGCTACGCTTGTTTCACCTCAAAGCATCAAATATTATTCAGCTTTTTGTTTCCAGTTTTCTTGTTCAAATAACACAGCTGAATATGAGGCCTTGATTCATGGACTTCATTGGGCTAGGAAAAAGGGCATAAAGAACTTGCAGGTGTTCAGGGATAGCGAGCTAGTCGTCAATCAAGTTAGGGGACAACATGCTATAAAGAATGACATGATGAAGAACTACAAGAATAGGGTATGGGACCTCATTGAGGATTTTGAAGTTTTCAACATCGTGTCCATACCCAGGATGAAAAATCAAGCCGCAGATAGGATCGCAGCATTTGGAGCAACATTTGATGTGGTTGACAACGTCAAAAAAGGAAAAAACACAGCCACATATCCATGTGATTGTGATGCCAGTAGTGCTAGATAATAACACAAGCTGGCAGGTGTTTGAGAACGATCAACATATCATCAATTTCTTACAAGAATAGGCTGAATTCTCAGCTAGGAATCAAGACAGACTAGAGCAGTAGTACGGGGATCAAGTAGTGTAGCTGCGGAAAAACAAGCTTCCCAAAGGTTTAGTAACATTGGAGTCTATCTTCAACCCTAACGACCAGTTTCGTAAGGAAAAGGCTAACATACGAGTCAAGAGAGAAGATTCAAAGACAATTCTGGTTGGGGAGGGCAAAACACTTCACCAAGTGGACCGAAGTAGTAGCGCTCAAAGAAGCAAATGAGTCTAACATACTAGACTTTTGTGAAGGAATAGTGACCAGGTTCAGTGTGCCAGCCACTATCATATCAGACAATGCATTGGCGTTCATAGGTTCTAAGATTACAGAATGGGCTGTCAAGAATGGAATCTATTTGAGCACCTCTTCAAACTATTACCCGCAGGGGAATAGACAAACAGAGTCCACGAACAAGAATTTGTTAAGAATCATCAGAAGGACTCTGGATGAAAACCAAAGAACATGGCATACCAAGCTAAAATCAGCGTTATGGACTGATAGAATAACACCAAAGAGGTATATAGGTAATTCCCCTTACAAGCTGGTCTATGGGAAAGAGGTAGTATTGCCTATATCATTAGGATTGCCTGCATTAGAGCTCATGAAGTAGTTGGAGTTATCTGAGTTTGAACCAATGGAGGCCAGATATGCATAGTTGATGGAATTAGAAGAAATCAAAAAACATGCAGTTCGGATGATTGAAAAGGATCAGGCCTTAGTAAAAAGGTGGTTTGACAAGAAAGCAAGAGCTAAGACCTTCCAGGAAGGGGACCTAGTTCTAAAATGGGATGCAGATCGGGCAAAACTAGGAAAGAATTCCAAGTTTGATGCCATTTGGAGTGGCCCCTACATGGTCACGAGATGTAAAAGTGGTAATGCCTTCCAATTTTCTACATTGGATGGAGAAGAACTCCCGATTCCGGTTAACAGAATCTATCTTAAACATTACTACTAAAAGGAAAAGGTTTACCCTTGTAAATTTATTAGCCTAGATTTCAATTCCTCTAAGTGCATATACACATTGTCTTGTTATAGTTAGGTTTCAATTTCCCTAAGTTCTTTGGCACAGGTTTTGTTTCTCTTAGGTTGATTTTCTACAGTCCAGCATGTTCTAAGAAAAGGAGTTGCGGTATCAGGCTCGGGATCAGAGATCAAGTTGGTTTTAGGTTATTACTTATGACTCCATGCCCAATGGATTGCTAAAAGGCCACTGATCTTCTACCTAGCAGGCAGGTGATCCCGTTGTGTCGCAAAAATTGTTGTAAATATCTTCCCCCTGGGTAGATATAGACAAACAGAAGAATGTGGAAATCAAGGAAACTCAAGAGGTGTCGACATGAGGATGGATGCGCCCATGGCGCAGGTAAGACGATGTCGACACGCCAAAATTCACACCCATGGTGCAAGCCAGAGGCACACAACAAAATGATGTCGACAAGCCAAAATTCACACCCATGGCGCAGGGCAAAGGGCGCAGGTAAATGAGTGTCGACAAAAATATGCATGCGCCTATGGCGCAGGTAGGAGGATGTCGACACAAATATGGATGCGCCCATGGTGCAGGTAAAGGGCACAGGTAAATGAGTGTCGACACAAATATGGATACGGATAAATGAGTGTCGACACAAATATGGATGCACCTATGGCACAGGTAGGAGGATGTCGAAAAAAATATGGATGTGCTTATGGCACAGGTAAGAGGATGTCGACACAAATATGGATGCGCCCATGGCACAGGTAAATGAGTGTCGACACAAATATGGAAGCGCCCTTGGCGTAGGTAAAGGGCGCAGGTAAATGAGTGTCGACACAAATATGGATGTGCCTATGGTGCAGGTAGGAGGATGTCAACACAAATATGGATGTGCCCATGGCGCAGGTAAAGGGCGCAGGTAAATGAGTGTCGACACAAATATGGATGCATCTATGGCGCAGGTGGGAGGATGTCGACACAAATATGGATGCGCACATGGCGCAGGTAAAGGGTACAGGTAAATGAGTGTTGACACAAATATGGATGCACCTATGGCACATGTAAGAGGATGTTGACACAAATATGGATGCGCCAAGGTGCACCTTTAGGAGGCACAACATTTTGAGCGCTGATAGGAAGCAGACCTTGACCCAGATATTCAGATGGCCATAACTTTTGATAGGGAGCTCAGATTCATGCAAGGTTGGAATTTTTAGAAAGATTACGAGGTCCTCTATCCAACTGTGACTGGATATATTTAATTGCGTGGAAATAGGTTCTTAAAATTGCAAAATATAGTTTTCCACTTTTGGGGTTTGCTAGGGTCCTCACCTACCACCATTATGAGATGAATTAAATATAATTTGGAGGTGGTTTGGGTAGATTTGGACTTCCTCTCTCTTCCCTCTCTCATTCTTCCTATAAATTATAAGGAGGGGCTTCTTTCTAAAGGTTGGACATTCTTGTTTTTCCCCTCCCTTCTTCTCTTTGGCAGGTGAATTTGTGGAGTTCAAACCTCCAACCTAAAACTGTAATGCAACTTTGCCTCATGGAATTTCGTAGTGTATTGTATCAATCTTTGGAGAAAATAATACATGTCTGTGGATGGTTCTCAACCCTCTCCATGTTTATTTGCATCCTCTTGATCTTTCATTGCAAATCTGTTATCTGTGCATGATCTTGCATTGCATTTTAATGGTTTGTGTTTATTGGCAAGACAAGTGTTCTTCATTCCTCGGTGCATCACCTCTGTTAGTTTAGGTTTTATTTTATGCATCTTCTTACTCTGTCTCCTTTGAAATTTATTTTAGGTTTTGAGTAAACCCTCTACATTTTACGTGTGTATATGAATAGAGGAATAGGAACCGGCCTTCATCCGGAGATATTTTCCGATTTTGCAAGGTCCCACACTTGGGAAAAGATCCATGTTATGCAATCACACTGAGAGTCTCAACCCATCGAGTTGCAGACATTCAGGGGTGCTATGATTCGCCATGAATAGATCCTAACATTGCATCTTATGAAGTATTGTACACAAATGTTGATGCTCATAACTTTGTAGGATTTACTAATGGAAAGGAGCACAAGATTGAAGGATGCAAATGTCTTGAACCAAAGGGTTCTCCTTGGACTCTATTGTTTGATGGAGCTTGCTCCAAGTTTGGGAATGGTGCTTGTGTTGTTCTGCTTTCTCCATACCAAGAAAAAAAAATTCCTTCAAACTCAACTTTGAGTGCACTAACAACATTGTTGAGTATGAGGCACTGTTGTTGGGTTTAAGAATTGCTTGGAAGTATAGTGTCAAAGACAACATTGTGAAGGAAGATTCAAAATTAATTGTAAAGCAAGTTAGAAAACTCTATGCCACAAAAAATCAGATAATGAAACAATACAAGCATGCAGTTTGGGATTTCATTTAGATGTTTGTTTAATTCAACATTGTGCATCATGATAGGAAATTTAATGATTTGGCGGAGAAGCTTGCAATGTTGGGGTCTCGGTTTGACAATTACACAATTTCCCCATACTATGAATACGAGGTTGAGGTTTTGACAAGACCTTATGTTCCTGACAATATCAAGCATTGGCATGTTTTTGATGATGATGCTTAGATAAGAAGATTCTTGTAAGGCAAGGGAGAATTTACTTATCAGAAGTATTGATTGGGAGCCAATGGTATGTGCAGTACAAAGAAAACGAGACCTTGTTTGGCAAGGGTATCATCCAGCTGAAGACCAACACTATTCTTAGAGGGCTAGTGGCTTTTGAATTAAATTTTGATAATGTTGACTGCATTGTTAATAGATGTATGGTAGCCTCAAGGGATAGGGATATTGAGGAGCATGATATTGGTACAGAGGAGAAGCCAAGGAAAATTTGGTTTGGTAGTAATCTCAGCAAGGAGGAGAAACAATCATACATCCAATTGTTGAAAAAGGATACCAAGAATTGCATGGCTTGGACCTACTCTAAACTAAAGGCATATAGAGAGGAACTTTTTTAGCCTGGGATTCCCTTGAAGAATCTAATGAATGATCCATTCAGGTAGAAGCAAAGTCCAATCAATCCACTTGTTATCTCTTAAAATGCGAGGAGGAATTGAAGAAACTAAGAGATGGAGGGGATTATCCAGCCCACAAGATATTCCTCTTGGGTGGTAAACCTAGTACCAGTCAAAAAGAAAAATGGTGACATCAGGTTGTGTGTGGACTTCAAGATCTAAACAAAGCATCAATGAAGGATAATTATCCTTTACCAAACATGGAAAATATGTTGCAGCTAGTGACTAGTTCTGAGCTATTTTCTACCCTAGATGGTTTCTCTGGTTATAACCAAGTTATGGTGAAGGAATCTGAGAGAATTAAAATAGCATTTACCACCCCATGGGGAACCTATGTATATGTCAGGATGCCCTTTGGTTTGATGAATTTTGAAGCCACCTTTCAAAGAGCAATGGATGTTGCTTTTGCTTGATACATCAATGAGTTTATTGCAGTGTATCAAGATTATGTAACTATATTTTCTAGGAAGAGAAGTGATCACTTGCTGCACTTGGAGAAAATGCTGATAAGATGTAGAGAATATGACATCTCACTCAATCTAAAGAAGTGCCATTTTGGAGTGCAGAAGGAAAAATTAATTGGCCACTTCATGTCATAAGAAGGGGTGATGATTGATCTAGAAAGGGTAGAGGCCATCACCAAATTCCTAATTCCAAGGACCAAGAAAGGAATTCAGTATTTCTTTGGGCAGATAAACTTCATCAGGATATTTATATCAAAATTTGTTGAGTTGACCATTCCAATTACTTCCATGTTAAATAAGGACTAGGTCATCAAGTGGGAGGAGGCTACCATCCAAGCTTTCAATGGGATTAAAGAGGCACTAAAGCATCCACATGTTCTAGCATCTCTAGACTATAAGAAGGCCTTTCAACTATTCTCTTTTGCTTTATAAAACAATATTGCTTCTATTCTACTGCATAAGGATAATGAAGGTGCTGAGAGGCCAATTGCCTTTTTTAGTAAGGCATTGCAGGGGGTTGAGTTAAAATACACTATTATGGAGAAATAAGCATTAGCCTTGATAAAAGAAACAAAAATTTTCAGGCCCTACATTTTGAGTTCTAAGATTGTTTCTTATGTTCCCCACACCATGGTGAAAGACATCTTATCAAAGATGGAAGTCTCAAACAAAAGATGCAAATGGGTGAAAAAGTTGCAGGAATATGACATGGCTATCTAAACCACAAAGCTGGTGAGAGATTTAGGATTGGCTAAGCTTATGGCTGAGAGCAACTTGTAAACTATTTAGGTAAATGAGGTAGAAGAAGGTAGGGTAGATGTTTTTGAAAAATTGATGAGTTCTAAGTGGTACAAAGATGTAATTTTTTATCTCATACATCTTAACTGCCCTAAGTATTTAAGTAAGAACCAGAAAAGATCCCTTAAGTTGGCTTCCCAAAAATATGTCATTACTAATTATGGGTTAGCTTGGAAGAACCCAGAGGGAGTCCCCTTAAGGTGCATTACTGAAGAAGAAGCCCCCAAGATAATTGTTGATCTCCATGGAGGATTTTATGGGGGGCATGTTGCTGCAAGAGTCACGGCACACAAGATCCTAAGGACTGGTTATTGGTGGCCAAATATTTTCAAGGATACAACCCTGTTGGTTAGAAGATGTGAGAGTTTTCAGCACTTCTCTAGAAGACTGAAAGCTTTAGGCTCCCTTCCTTTACATCCTGTATCAATTGAAGCTCCATTCAAGCAATGGGGAATGGATTTCATTGGTGAAATTTAAGACCCTTCAAGTGCTGGTCATAAGTGGATTCTTGTAGCCACTAGTTACTTCACCAAGTGGGTGGAGGCAATCCCCACCAAAAGATCAACACACCAAATTTTCATGGATTTTTTGTTGAACCATATCATCTATAGGTTTGGAGTGGCAGTCAAGATTTTTACTAACAATGCCATGAGCTTTAGAGCTAAACCTTTGGTGGAAATATGTAAAGACTATGGAATCAACTTGACATATGCATCTAATTACAATACCCAAGGAAATGGACAAGCTGAGTCTAGTAATAAAATTTTTATGAAGATTATTAGAAGAACCTTGGAGCTGAACAAGAGAAAATGGGGTGAACAATTGAAGTTTGTTGTCTGTGCACACCACATTACTGTTAAAAGAGCCACTGGAAAACTACCCCTGCATATGCAGCTATCATCATATCATTTCATGCAAAAACTGGAAGATCAAGAAGTAACTCCATATGATGCCTGCATTAACTAGATTGTTGAGCTTGATGAAGAAATGAGAGAATCCCACCAAAGGCATGTAAAGTTCAGAGAGAAGCTAAAGAAGTTGTTCGATAAGAAGGTCACCACAAGAGCTTTGAATGTTGGAGATCTCGTGCTTCTATGGGATGATAGGCATGAAGATAAAGGAAAGCATGGTACATTTGATGCACTATGGATGGGCCCTTACTCCATAGATATTCGGACTGGTGAACATACCTTCTTCTTGAAGGATTTGGATGGTAAATTTTCTTGAGCTTTCTCTTAATGGTAGGAATTTGAAACATTTCTTGGATTAATTCCCTAGGATCAAGGTAAAAATATTTTGTAAAGTGTATTGTTTGTTTTTTGTTTCCTATCTTTTTTGTTTTCGCTCACTCTGGTCCTTAGTGACCTGTTTTTGCTGGTTTCTCTATTCATTTTTGGAAAATGGATTTGTTTCTGTACTCTGCAAGCTGAATCCTTTTGCCAATGGATATTTTGGCACTTGGTCTACATTTGTTCTTGCTACAATCACAGGGAGTGCCCATCCCCAAGTCGGAGTGGATATTGGTGCTCAGATTTGTTTCACCCCATTTGCCATTATTTTCCTCTAACCTGCATGTTATGAATTGTTTGTCTCTAGATGTGGGTGTTTTGAAAGCTTCTACCTTAATTATAAATGCTTTAAATTGTTTGCAGAATCCATTTTCATGTCCCTCCTTTAACGAGTCTCTGAGTTTGCCCTGCTTTTGCCCCAATTTCTTCAAAATCCATGGGCTTTCGCATTTTCCCTATCTTTCCCTAACCATGGAAGCTCAAGAAATATTGATTTACATTTGTATGCCTCTGAAAATCCAAACCCATGGTCGAAAGATGCTCGGAACCATGATTCACTTGGTTCTGTTTCGAAAAAAAATCTTCCGCGGTGAAAAAATCGGGTTCTAGGCATGAATGGTGATTTTTCTATGTTTTTGACAGTCTTACGAGTGTCTTCTTCCTGTCAAAATTATTCCTCAGCGTTCAATGGTCACGTGCAATATTTTGGTTGGTCAGGGGATGATGGGAAAATTCTTTAACATATCACTTTTTGCTTTTTTGGCAAAAAGGCAAATTTGGTCCCGTAGCTCTGCTCAATTTGGATTGGTTCTTTTGATGCTTACGTGGCTTCTTGTGATTGGATGGGGTAGGGAGGGTTTTTTTTTCAACTTGTTCTTTTGGATACTCTGGAAAAAAGTTTGAACTTGCCCCGCGGCCTCGCCAGGATTTGATTAAAGCAAATTTTAAGTGGCAGGAAAAAGGTCTTACTTTGACCCTACAGGAGGACACGTGGCAAAGCTAATGGTGGAGGTGCATGCCTTCAGAGGTAAGTTGAATTTTTGCCCTTTTGGAAAAATTGAGTAAAATTCTAATGTGGAAGTATGCCCCCGCCAAATCATTTTGAAGCCTTAATGTTTTTTTAAATTGCACCACAACGACACGTGGCGAGCCCGCACTCATTCAAGGCCTCAACTTTTGGGGATCATCTCAAGATGCGCCATTGTGGTATGTGGCAATTTAAAAAGTCAAAGAGGTGGGGAAGTAGACCATCGAAGGAAATTTGGATTTTTTGCCTCTTGTCATCAAAAGGATTAAAATCTCAAAATGGCCCGCAGGCCCGACAAAAGGGAGCCCAAGGTTGGCTTTTAAAAGTCAAAGGCTGGGGAAGTGGACCATCAGAGGAAAATTGGATTTTTTTCTTCTTGTCATAAAAAAGATTAAAAGCTCAAAATGGCCCGCAATCCCGACAAAAGGAATCCCAAGGTTGGCTTTGAAAATTCAAAGGCCAGAGAAGTAGACCATTAGGGCAAACTTTGATTTTTTGCCCCTTGCTACTAGAAGGAATAAAAAATCAAAATGTCCCACAAACCAGATAGAGAAATAGTCAAAGTTTTTCCCCGGTTAGCGGTGGAGGTACGGACCCCCAGAGGAAATTTGGAAAAAATTTCTTTTTGTGGAGAAAGGAGTTAAAAGCAAAGAAGGAAGCGTGTTTCTGCTAGGACCCACATCAGAGACTAGAAGCGAAAGGGAGGAGCTGTGGGGGAAACTTGGAATTTTTTCCCTTTTCCAAAAGGGAGGTGAAATATCAAAATTTGGCCGCAGTTGCTTTGGGACCCACCTTAGGACACGTGTCAGGCTCATTTCTCAAGGGTGGAGGTGTGAAGCAAAATGGAAATTTTTTCCATTTCTTCAAAAGGTTGTAAAAAGTCAAAGGCACTCCCCGGGCCTATTTTAAAAATGGATCTTCCATGTGGACGGTCAAAATTCAAAATAGAAATCAACGGCAACTATGCATCTGTATCTGATTTTTCCACCATTTTCACTCCAGAGCTCCTGGGGATGCGTACTCTAATCATTTTTTTATCATTTCTTAGAGTCTCCTGCATGCTAAATGAAGAGGAACATTAATTTGGTGTCCTGGTTTGGTGGGAGAGGTCTGTAAATGTCTCTCTCCATTAATATGTAGTCTAACTATCAGATTCAGATTGATTTTTATTTTCTTGGCACGTAAAAGACCTATTGATATCTTGGTTGGGTGAGGAAAATCTGGGGACATCTTTTACCATTTAAGATGAGATCTAACCTATGGGCTCAATCTGATCTTCCATTTCTTATTCTCGGGGACACAAAGAACAAGATTTGACAGATTAGGGGTGGAAGTGGTTGGTGAATAGAAGGGAAACGTTATCTACCAGAGGAAGGAGTTGAATGCGGGAGCTGTTCGAAGAGATATACCCCCTTGAGCACCTGGCGACTTCTTACATATCTAATTCTGGGAATCACGATGGTGATCATGACAAGCACTATGGCACTCAATGTCTGGATTTTTTGGGGGAAAAGGTTGTCTTGTAAAATGTTATAAAAGGTACAAATTTATCATATAAATGGTTGGAGTATGGGGAGTCAGAACTAATTTTTCTAATAGAGAAAAGGCTTGATAGAGCCCTAACTTTTTTGAGAAGTTGATTGAGAAGCTTATATCTCTTTTGTATTGAATTTGATTATGTCAAGGTGGTTGCGAGTGTATAGCCATTGACAGGCTCTGAGATTGTTCTAGAAACTTTCCCTTGCTGATAAATTTAATCAAACCCAAGTTATTATGTGTGGATCTTATACAAAATGTGTCGCTTTACTTCTGAATGTCTACAAATAGTTGTTCTTGTTCCTGTTGCAATCTTGTGTCGAAATCTATCTCAATCACATAGGTCTCAATCCTTGTGATAGTTTAATGGAATCTAGAATTTCATTTCTCAGAAGATATTTCATCTGGGAGTGAAATAAATGATTTAAAATCACTTTTCTCTCATTTGTTGATAGAGATTGTCTGTAAGCCTCTAGGTGTACCTCAAGCATGATTGGGCTCAGATCTTGATGTTTTGTTGGGTCTTCCAACTCGAGCCTTCATGTTGGAATCTAATAAGTTGTATGAAAATTTGCTAATCTGGGCCTCCATTAAAGCACATATTCTTGTTAAAGAAACATTTTAGTTACTTTGCGGCATTCTTTTGGTTTAGTTTTCCATTTTGTGAAATTTCTCAAAGATTAGGTATAATCAACTTTATCCTTCTTCAACTCCCACCAAATTCACTCAAAAAAACTAATCCTACCCATACTACCCCTGTTTGTCATGTGTGTATAAAAATGCACAAATTTTACTACCAGAACATGCAAAAATAATCAAGATTCCAAATGTCTTTAGTAGCCTGAACCTTGCCTAGAGAATATCTCCACTATCTAGAGTGACAATCCTGAGAGTTAGAGTTTTTTACATTGATCATATTTTCTTCAAGGTCTCCTTAACAGCTTCATTAGGAAGGGTATATCCATCTCCTCCATAATCAATAGGCTACAAAAGGGTTCTCTTACCTTAGTTGAAAGGCACAACCTAATCTATTGAGGATAAATCAAATCCTCTTGAGGGTGTTATCCATTTCTCCACATCTGAGTGATTAAGGGCTAGTTAGATCGCATCTCTAGCTAGAAAATGACTCATCATGATCTATTTGTCTGTAAGCTTCTTCCTAAACATGTGATGTTGCTCATCTTCTGAAGGAGAATCAATTTGGGTACCAACAAGAGGATCAACAATCGGAATGCTCAGAATGTAGTCTCTACAAGGGTAATTTGTTTTTAGTGATTGTTAATCAACCATCTGCTATAAATTCAGAGGAGAAAGATAAAGAAACTCCAAATAGAAAAGAGGAGTGTGTTCTTGCAATGGATGAGAAAAAAACAAATCTGTAGAAATCAGGCACAAGAAAGGATATACAAAAAATTTCAAACCATTCTCCCACTTAATCCTTCTCAGATTATGATTCAGGGGATGATTTTGAACTCTCAAATTTCATGTTGGAGGATGAATATAAACATGGAAAAAAAATTTAAAATCGAAATAACACCAAGGGGGAGAACAGGATAATTTCATATCCTCTACAGGAAGATGACATCATAGAGAGTTTTTGGGTCTCTTGTGTTAATGGAAATTTGTATTTCCCTTTTCTATTGTCTTTTGTTGAAAGTGAGTTGTTTAATGAGCCCATCAAGGAAGGAAGCTTTGAACATCCAATAACCTATGACAGCCCTCAAGGGTAACAAGAGAAATAATTTGACCTTTCAAAATCCCATTTAGATAAAGAAGAGGAATATACAGGGAAGCCTTACCTCCGAGAGGGGAAAAATGAACTAAGAAGTCCAAATAGTGAGCAACCTGGTATCAAGAAGAGTTCAACTAATTACAATGAGCAAATAATGTTCTAATAAGAAGTTGCAAGCAATGCCAAATATCCGCATGCCTTGAAAGAGTTTCTTTTTTATATGGAGAGAGAAATGAAAGAGAATCCTATCTCTCATAAGAATTCTCTTGATTTGGGATTGGAGGAATTGAATCTTCCAAGTTTAACAACAAGAAAGGAAGGGAAAGAGAAGGAAAGCATCATCCATTTCATACCATTCACTAAGGTGACACATCAGTTGTTTGTAAATGTGCAAGAAGAAGAATATCAGGTTACAGATAGTCATATTTTCCAGGAAAGTCTACCACAAGGATTTCTTAGTCAAATTGGAACTCAGAGTAGCAAGAAAATCTAGTCGACCATGTCATGCCCTATCAAATATCTATCTTCACTCGAGATAGAGTCAAAGTTTCCACAACCAGTTATGTTCACTATCGAACATTAGGATAAGCCTCACAATATCAAGGATTAGCTACTTAAGATACAACACCTCCAGAAGCCCCATGTAGATCATTCTTAGGAGGAATTTTTTTTTGTTTCAAGTTGATTCCTTGATGTTGTGGGTAGAAAATTGAGCATATATCAGCTTTTCACTCATGCATATGGCCATGCTCATTATCAAAACAATTGCATGGTATTTAGTTTTGAGAAGGGGAAATTGCTTTTCCCTACCAGTTGCAAGGTTTGTTTGAATCCTTCTCTCATTTTTCTTAGGGTAGGGTAGGATTAGGTTTTTGTTTTTGCATAACAAGTGCCCTTGCACACTCTGCATGTCTCGGTCAAGTATGTATGATTTGTCCTTTTGTATATAGTTGTTGTTTTTGTTTACTTCAAAATGGTAAACTATGTCTTAGTATACCTCCCATAAGAAATGTTGCAACAGGAATCTCAAAGTAACAAGAAACAATTATAGACTTCAAGAGATTTCAAATGAAAAGAAACTAAAATAAGACTAGGGACATGTTTTTATAGGTGTCGTTTTTAATTTTCTAAAGATTGGTCATAGTTTGAGCTTCTAGCACCTCCGTCAAGAGTTAGAAAGTAACCTCTCATAACATATCACAAATGATTTAGAAGAAAGAGAAAATTCAAATTTTAATAAAGTTCGATGGTGTTCAACACCAGTAGTTGTCTTAATCCTGACTCTGTAGTGTGCTCATATTTAGCAAAATTAGGCTTTAGGACAAATTCAAAAGCCTATTTTCAATCTCGTAGATCAGGGTTGCATATAGGAAAGGGTGAAAATTCTAGATTAATACAATTTTCCACTCTCACAATTTTAAGCCCAAGATTTTCTTATAAAGATTGGGAGTGCAAGCAGCGGAACAGGTCCATGGTGGGTAATTTGTAAGCAATTTTGGGCTCGAGTTTTAGGTCAAGATTAGTTATAGTTTATCACTCATGACTTTGTGCCCAATGGATACTTAAGGCCATTGGACTATGAACATCTAGCAGGAAGATGTCCCCGCGAGTCACCAAATTGTTATCCATTTTACCCCCTAGGAAAAATGGACAACGAGGACCTAACAGGATCTAGTTACAATGGACAAGGCCCTAGGGATGAAATTGAGTTACAAGTAGTTTCTAGGATCTTAGGAGCACATTTAGTAAATTCATGATTAAAAATCATATTGAGGATTTTTTTTCTCTTTTGGGTTTTAACCCTTAAGATTCCACTTAAAAGGGAAGAAAAGCAAGCCTCGTGGGCACACATGTGGCTAGACAACTCGGATGCCTAAAAAAATGAATAAATTGAATCTCGAGTGTTTTCTTTGTGTTTCCTGGTCCATTGCTTCAACAAAAACTTTAAAGAAACTCTAAAAATTTGAAAAAACTGAGAAAGGGGGCTTAGGAGGTCAAGAGTCAAAAAAATGACTTGTTAAGTAGCTCCCCGAGCAACTGCGAGCCAAGTTAATAGGAAGTAGAGAATTAAATCAAAGAGTCCATGATGTATGGTGGGTACGGTGGAGCCAAACGTGCCTGAGAGAGCTACTCAGCAGGAGCTCGATGGGCCGAACTAGCCATATTCATCGCAGGAAAACATTGCAAATCTACCTCGTGAATCGTTGGGACACTACAAAATTGAGCTACCCAAGCTAAAGGCCATGGAAATGCATTCGGAGCAAGAAAGAGCAAAGCTAGATGGACCACTCGCAAGCTCTAACAAAGAACGTAGCATTGGATGTCAAAGAACGAATTGAATGAGCTCGATGGCTTGGAAATGTGTGAAGCAGAGGTAAATGTCGACCCAGGTCCAAGTCATGGAAATTACCGTGGGGATTGATCAAGAAATAGGGTAGGATCGAGATCAATTCAAGGCAAGAAAGGGCCAGGAAGATAACAAACATAGCAATGTGTGCTCAGTTAAGTTGATTCACATATGGAAAGAAAAGGGCATAGCTCGTCGTCGAGGCCTGGGGTCGAGGTGAAAGCAAACAGGTCAGGAATGAAGAAGGCAGCTTGACATTGACATAGCCGATGCATCGATATATGCACAGGTCACAAAGAGCTTGTGAAACAGAAGAAGTGGCCCAGAAATGTAATACAGAGGCTTAACGATTAAGCTTGGAATTGGATGGAGCTCACAGGTGGAGTGATAGAGAACAAAGGTTTAGCATATGGCTCATTGCATGACCAAGTGTTTGCGGGAGGAATGCGTGGAAGATCCATGTGGGGTTGAGTTTCACAAAGTAAGGCGAGTTGCTCTCTGGGTTAAGAAAGGAGTTGCAGTAGAGGCACGTCAGCTCGTAGGTCGAGAGCCAAGCCAGGACAAACATCAGAGGGAAAAACTAATCGGCTATGTCGCCAAGCTACATGGAAGCAAAGGAAAAATGTATGCCGTAATTTTTGTACAGGAAGAAAGAGCTCAAATGATCGAGCTTGGAAATGGACGGCTCACGGAGCCACTTTCAGATGTAACATATATCAGAGGAAGCTTTAAGGAGGTCGTCTGAATGGCTCAGGAGCCGAGCTCACGGGAAGTATGGAGAAGACTTCAAAGTCAAAAAATTTCATACTTTAGAGGTGTGTGGATTCAAAGATTATGGGGGACGAAAACAATCGGGACAAGTGAAAAGCCCAAAATCCCAAAAATTTGATATCTAATTGGCTCATGGTTTTTTGGAATCAACGCCCCTTTTAGGGTTAACCAGCATGGGAACATTTTGGGAGGTGGAGTTTGGGAACTTACTGAGCGAGTTGAGATAAAAATTAATTCGAAGTACGAACTATTAAGTATGAATTTCGGACTACGGGGTTTCATAACATCTGAGTATGTTGTGGACCAAAATGATGAACAGTGTGACAAAGTCTGATTTGGCAAATCTTGAATCCCTGAACTAAAAAAAGTCCAAAATAGAAAAATCAATCAATTTGACTACGGGGTTAGTGGGATCAATAACCGAGATAGTTAATATGGAAGGGCCACATAATATATCTCAGAGGGTGAGTCATTGGCTTGGCATGCCAAGTGGAGGTAGCCCAATGCACAACAAAGAAATCATTGAGATTTCGACCAAAGGGTTTAAGCATGATGGAAAACCATGTGAGGTTAAGTGTAGATCAAGCTCTTGAGAGTCAAATGCAAGGTGAGAGCCAATTTCACCATTTAATGAGGATTCAGGGCAAAGATGAAGAAATAAGAGGGAAACACAAAAACTTGGTTGAATTTTGTATAGGGGAAAACAAACTAAGTGATGCAATAGAGGCAAGAGCTCAATGCACGAGTTGTTTTGATGGGCTAAGGTTATTTTTGCACTATGCAAAGTGGGATAGCATAAAGCCGTGGTATTGGATGAATGTGTGCCTAACGGAATTAAAAACCAGTTTGAACCAATGCAAAAGTAGCTCGGTGGAACTGAAGCAGTTCGTTAGGGAGAAATGAAATGACGAGGAAGTATTGAGGCTGCCATGGGAAAAACGCATAGGGAGCCCACTCACCCAACTCGACGCGCTACCCAGCAAGCTAGTTCACCAATGAAAACCAAAATAAAATTGCATAACACACGCAAAGAACCACAAACTCTAATTTAGCATAACTTTCTCAAAACAAGCCCGAATATAGTCAATTGAAGGCCATTGCAAAAGAGTTCATGATGAAGACATGCGAAGGGGGTTTTTCGGAGGGTTATAAAACCACAAAATTGTAGAGACCCTAAAACCCAAAATGGCATAATGGAGCTTTGGATGTTTGTTTCGCACAAGAAACCAATTATTCCAAAGATGAGGACACAATCTACAACATGACAACATCAAAATTGGAATTTCGAGGGTTTTGGACCCCCAAAATTCATGAATAATGAAAATTGATTGGGAAAGGTGGGAGTCATCAATAAGGTATGGGCTTGTTTTCTTCTCCCACAAGGTAAAGTACAGGAAGGTATGGGCTTGAAAAACTTTCCCATCACTCTTGCAGGTATCATGATGGGTTTTTCATGTGGGTGGAAGGAATTTTGGGTTTCCTCTCTCTCTCTCCTCCAATATTTTTTTCTCTTAAATGTAAGGGGGCTGCAAAAAACAAAGGGCTTAGTCATTTTTCCTACACTGTATCCCTATTCTCCATTCCTTCAGTTAGGCTATTGTGAATTTCACGGGGCTTCAATCCTTCCTCCAAAAATTTGAATGGCTTCATGCCTCCTCTTGCTAAAGCAATGTACTTTGTATATTCATATGGAGAAGTAAAACTATGTCTATTTTGATCTCTTTGACCTCTCATGGTTTATTTTTTTCATCTTACCTCTCATTGTGCTTGCAGGATCTATTCATTTTATTATTTCATTGTAGGGTTTGGGTGTGTTGTGTTTATTTCGGAAATGATGAATTGGGTTTGATCAAGTTTTTGGTGTAGGACCACCCTCTCTAGGTTCATTTCTTTCATTTTTTATAGCCAAGGAAGTCTCTACAACTCTTTTTCTTAGTGTATCACTGATCTTACTGTAGGTTTTAATTTCCCCGCATCTCTCTCCTTATCATCCTGGAAGCATTAGAGTAAGTTTAGTCAGTAGTTTTTCTTGCATTAGCTGTAGTTTGTGGCATATAAGTTTAGGAGCAGGAACTCACCTTATTTGAAGAGCTATCCCATTTCACATGTCCCACACGTACGATAGCTCATTTTTTGACAATTGCACCGGATGCCCCATCCACAGCTTGGCCATTCAGGGGGTGTCATTATTTTTCCACAACAGTTCACACATCCAACAAGATTAGTAACATGAAAGAAGGAATTGAAAAAACAAGACCTTACATCATGAAGCTCCCCTTTGAATTAGGATTTTTCTTTGTCAGTTAAGACTCAAAATACAACATAACTTTCTTCATCAATCAGATTCAATGCTCCCCCTGAACCTATTCTCTTTAAATTTTTCCTTTTCATCCTTTACATATGCCTTTCTTTGATCTTTTGTAAGTATTCCTTCCTGGAGAAACTATGGCACTTTAGCTTCTCCCCCTAAGAATTTGAGACCTTTGGTGTTTGTTAGGGGCTGGGATTACTCCCAATTTGTATCTTAATTGCTACAAATATTATTTTGGTAGAGGTTTGGTCATTATATCAGTTACTTTTTCATTTGTTGACACATGTTCAAGATTAATTCATTTATCATTCACTTGCTTCCTCAATAAATTGTACTTGATTGATTTGTGTTTTATCTTAGAGTGCAACAATGGTTTCTTGGACACACTCATAGAACTTGTGCTATAATAGTAAAGAGGTATAGTAACTTATTTTTTAATTTTATAGTCTTCAAGTGTTTACTTCATCGACATCACTTGATTACAACATATGTCTACTCCTACATACTAGGATTCATAAGTGAAGAGTTATACATGAGACTATTTCTTACTCAACCAAGAGACAAGGAATTTATCTACAAAGAATGCTCCACAAGTTGTGTTCTTCCTATCATCAATGTTGTTTTCCCAGTCTACAGTAGTGAAGGCTTTGAATTAAAAATAATTGGATATTAGATACCAAATCCCATATTCCATGGTCCCCATGAGATACCTGAAGATTATTTTGATAGCTTGGAGATGACTTTCCCTAGGATATTCTTGAAATCTTCCAACTAAACCAACTTCCTACATGATATCATGACTAGATAAATTTGAATACAAGAGGTTATCTATCATAGATCTATATAAGGTCTGATTTACCTTTGGTGAGTTGTCTTCATTGAGATGATTTTTCATCTTGTTATCATTGAAGTGCTTACTACCTTGCAATTATCCAATTGAAATTTCTTTGGAATCTATTAAATGTAATTTATATATGATATGAAAATACCTTCTTTTGATTGAATTATTTGCATCCCTAGGAAGAATGAAAGTACTCCAAGTATTAACATTTTAAACTCCTTAATGACCTCTTAAAATCCATGTGACATAGTCTTACTATCACCTCCAAATATTATGTCATCAAGATACAGACAACAACAAACAACAAATGTAACACCCTGATTTTGTAAGTTATCTTGGTGAATATTTTTCATACTGTTATAGCTGCTAAAATGAAGGCAAACATGTTAAGATATATTCTGATCTTAAAGGAATGTGTTGCTAACTTGGATTCTTGCATGCTGTAATTTATTGCATAGGACAACAGTTATTATTGCTTGTGTGTTTGCTGATGTGACGACAAATTGTCGTATACTTGCTAAACTCTCTTTGCTGATTGACAGCACACCTTGAATCAATTCCATTGATCCAAAGTATGCTGTGGTATTCTTGTGATTGCTTTGTCGATTTACTCTTGAACCGAACTGGAGGTTGATATAAATGTGCAGCGCCTGATTGCAGGTATGAGTAGCTGGCACGTAAATGCCAACGAAAAAGGTTCGATTCTTGAACCCTGTACTGTCGAACTTAAGACCTCGTGAGACAGGAAGCGTCTGGACACGGGTGGCCTTGGCATGTGAAACAAAGGACGAAACATCCTACACATCATTGACGTGAGTGTCAGTTGGAAGACTGGATGGAGGTTGATTAGTGTTAGTGGTTAGAAGGAATTAAATCCCAAGTTAATCCTAAGTTCTAACATACATCCTAAACTACTATCCTAAGTGGATTTTTAAATTACAAAAAAAACAGGGGGAAATAAACCTAAGTCCTATTAATCTAAAACTAAACTATGACCTAGGTTGAATAACTAATATACATCCTAAACTAATCCTAACCTAAAGGGGATGCGCAGACCCTTGGAGGGAGAGGATAAGGATGAAGGGGTATTCAATGGCATTAAATGGGGAGTCCATACGTGGACAATGCCAGTTTGGCGGGGGCAGGTAAGTGGCGGAGGTATTTAGTTGGACATGGAGCTAAATTTTGTTTTGCATGTGAAATTCAAAATTTGGAATTCGCCAACTCAAGTTGGCAGTGGCGTGGAAATTTGGAAAAAGGCAGAGCCTTTAATGCATTAAATATTCTTGGTCCTCATGACCAGCTCGCCTTGGAAGGCGTAGGAGGGAAATGTTGATTGTTATTGTGTCGATTTGGATTTGGTGAAGTTGCTCTGCATTTGGTCTTTTTGTTTAGTTTAGTCGAACTAGTTTCTTTGGATTTATCTCTATTCTTGGGAGATTTGGAGGCTGTTGCTGAGCCTGAAGAGAAAAGGAATTGTTGGATAGCTCGTGTTGTCGCCGAGGAAGGAAATATCTTTGGCAAACGCAGTTTTCTTCGAGTTTTGGAAAAGAAATTGCAGGCATGTTAAGCCCTTCTCTTTAAAAATAATTGCTTTATTTAAACGTCTCATTAAAACAACCCTGCTCTTGGGTTTTGGGTTTATGTGATTGTTGTCCTGTTGATACGATTGGATTTAGTCGATTCTTGCTGTCATTTTTGGAAATGATAGGTAAATCCGTTTCTGGTTGTTATGCTTTGATTTGCCTTTGCATGAATCGAGTTTGAATATGAACTTTTTGTATTGGTTGTTGATGGTATTTGGGAATTCGAGACGGGTTTTTCTCTGCTTAAGTGTTATATAAAGAACTGGCAGACTGTGTGGGTTGTTTTCACTACGGTGCGAATGTTCTTTTGTTATATGGTCTTTTGTGATAAAATTGTACAAGATGTACGAGTTGCATGATGTTGTTTCTATATTTAAATTTCTCTTAGAGGAAATAAAACTTTTCTCTTCCTTCTGCTGTTTCGGGATTAGAAGGAGATAGCAGTTTTGTATTTTAAAGGAATTGGCATTAGAGTTTTATCTGAGTATTACGAACTCGGTTAG
Organism: Taxus chinensis; assembly: GCA_019776745.2. Taxonomy (NCBI): domain Eukaryota; kingdom Viridiplantae; phylum Streptophyta; class Pinopsida; order Cupressales; family Taxaceae; genus Taxus; species Taxus chinensis. The sequence continues at coordinate 143,148,728 of CM034149.1, forward strand.
AATGATATGCTAGTAATACAATTATTGTTGTGCTTCTTCTTTTATGAAAATAGACGAATACGATTGAGTATTCATGGGAGATGGAAAAGAAATAGTTTTTCCTTCTGCACTTATAATGAATTATATTGTTTTTCTTGCTGAGGAAGTAGGATGATTGGTTGTGGTTATTGATGCCTGCTTGGTCTACCGTTCGGACTATAGACACGATTAAAAATCTTGGCTTTGCATTCCTGAGCAATGAATGAATATTTATGTACTGTACTTCTTCTTTCCTTGGAGGAAAGATGATTGTTATGTCTTATTTTGAGGCGGTTTGATCTTACGGCTCAGACTGTAGTTGTGAAAACAAGCTTGACCTTGTATTCAGTGCATCAAATAAATCATGTTGATACTTGCTAAGGGGGGGGGGGTTAGATGATTGTTGTGTTTCATTGATGCCTGTTTGACCCTTTTAGGTTTGGCCTGTCTTTGTGAAAACGCATTTTTAATTTGGATTGCTGTGCAAGGAAGAAATTTGCATGGGGTATTCATTGTTTATGTTATATTAAATTTAAACGGTTCAGACTATGTGAGTTGCTGTTCATTATGAACGATTGTTCAACTGTCATTACGAATTGAACTGTCCTGGTAAGGTAAACATGAAATGGGGTGTTTTAATTCCTTGTAGAAGTTGATTGTCTCTTACTGAAATTATAGGGAAACAAATTCTTCTTCTTCTGTTGTTTTTGATTCAAATGAAACAGTAATTTGGTTTTGATGAACGTTTTAAGTTCAATTTGACAAAAAAAATTACAGTGGCATTTAGATGGTTTTCTGAGTACTGTTATTTTCTGTACAAACGGAATTTTTTGAATGTTTTCGTGTGGTCTTCTGATCTTTGCACTAACATTCTAGGAAAAAAAATGAAATAGGCATGAATAATTCTTGTTGAGTTGAAGAAAATGATTGTTTCTTATTTGAGTAGTTAAAGGAACGAATTCTTCTCTTTTAGCTATTTGAATTCTGGAAATAGCATTATGATTGGTCTTGCTGTAGGTAACAGCCATGAATAAATTTTATTTTGAACGGAATGCGTTCATAGAAATAGGAAATCATGTGATTAATTGATTGCATGATTGTATAACTGTTTATCTGGTTTAAAATACAGTGAAGAAAGTATGGGCTCTTCTAGTACAGTAAATACATAGTATGCATCCTTATACTATTTGATCTATGATAAATACGATGTTGTACTAACCTGTTTTGGATATTCATATGAGCCTGATTTAAATGAAGTATGGATAAGGACGATAAATTCTTCCTTGTTTTCATTTAAAGCTGATTATGAATGAAATTACTCTTGCTACCGGAAAGTGAATTCTGAATGGATTTTGTAAGTTTCACTCTGAACTGTTATCTTGATTTGTGTCTCGTTTGGATTCCATTTTTAGGACAGTCATGAGGAAAGAAATAGGGATATGGATGAATGACTTGGAAAAATGATCTTTTCTTCTTTCATTCAGTTGGAAATCTGTAATTCGTTAATAATGAATTTTGTAGTGCTTAGATATGAGCAACTATCTACATTGTTGTTCGCTTTCTTGTCTGTGCTTGATTGCTTGGAATCTAATATGATGCATGAACTAAAAGGAAAGTAATGGGTTTACGTTTCAGTTAGTTTTAACCTTTGCATTTATTATTAATGAAAGGTGTGGAAAGGATAACAGTATTTTATATCAGTAGTATGCTACTTGTATTCCTAACCTTACAAATATTGTAATTTGGAACTTGTAATGGTTATGTGGAAAATGGGACAGCAGTTCTTTGGCTGATTGTGATGGTATTTTGATGGTTCAGTTGTTATGCTGATCATTCTTTGGTGCCTATTTCTTGATTGATGTCTTACTTGTCGTTTCATAAAAGCAGGGTTCTTTTATTGAGACAGTTAGTTGAAGCACCTCATTTTAATGATAAGTGCTTAATATGCTCAGTTCATTGAACTGACCCGTGCAAATAATTTTGCAGATGGAATTTGATTAGAATGAAGACATGGTTGTTTTCTGATGCTTCTTGATTGGTTGAAGATGAATTGTATTTGTTTACTTTTATTCCTCTTCGAGGAATTGTAGAAAAGAAGAAAGTATATTCTTCTATCTATGAGTTGTAATGATGTTTTATGTAAACAATGTCCATTCAGTTGGATTGGCAAATGTATGGATTATGACATGAATTGATGAATACAAATACAAGTGTGATATTTTAATAACTATATCAGTTTGATATTGTTGACTAAATTGGAAATATAATGTTATTCCTGATTTGGATTTATTTAATTGTCCGTGGATGGATGCTAAATGGGAATTGATATCTATTCTTACCTTATTACAACTTTAAGCTGAAATGTGCAATTAGTTCATACTTGGGTAAAGATGAATTCTTAATTGACATTAGAAAGGATTAGGAAGAATATGATTCCATAACTGATAGGTATTCAGGATTAGCTTGGAAGCTAAGGAATATCAATTAACTTCGGAGTAATCGAACTTCACTTTCGAACTCCATTAATGACCTCGTATGTTAAATTCAGAATAAAGGGTAGGGGATAAGTATATCCCTAACTAATGGACCTTAACTATGTAATGTTAAGGAGAATAAATGAATACATTTATTGGGAATTAGACCTCGTTTAAATGACGTCTAATAAGCTAGAATTCTGAATTTAGTTACAGTTGGGAAAATCTTGGTTAAGTTTAATAGGTTAAACTTATCACATCCGTTGGTAACAGGCTACTTAATCCAATGATTAAGAAGAGAACCAAGTAGAGAAAATGCAACCCTTCGGTACGAAGAAGATGCATAGCAAGCTAAAGGACGGATTTAGTCTCTCTTAGCTATAGACAACTGTAACGGGAACGAGGATAAAGGGATCAGCATGGTTGCTGAGAGTTGATTTTTAAATACTAAGATCATATCCAAATCACTTGAGCAGGATGTGTACTCTCGATGGAAGGATTCCGTAGGACATTGACATACGCCAGCTACAGCAAGGTGTCTTCATGAAGACGGGGTCTTCATGACGACACAATGTTATAGCTGACATATTACAATGCCCTCCCAAATTAAAACATTAAGAATACATAGGCTGAATGTGAAGTTCTTGGCAGGGGATAGGAGTATGATCAGGTATACAAAGTGACTCTGGGATACTAAAGATAACTAGACACACAGAGTCATGGGGAACGACACCGCATGTTTGCGTATCTTTAGTTACCAGGAGTGCCTTCCTATATTTGTTCATATTGCTAGTTAGAAATTGGAAGTTTAAAACTGATCTTAAACTGAGAGGACTGGTAGGAACCAGGAAAGACCATTCTAGATAACAGGTGAAGTGAAGTGAAGGACGTATTCCATTGATGTGTATCACATCCAGGAATATGATCATGCAAAGCATGTGAAAATATTTGGCCAAAGTATCGCAAGTGCTGGTTGCGTTGTCCTTATCACTTAATTTAAGATGCAGGATGTCAGATGAATATCAGTAACAGATATTCAGATAGGCTTCTTAAATGGATCACTTCGATAACCGGAAACGGTTAAGAGAACTGGTATATATAATATACTATGCATAAACGAACATGAAGGATCGGTTGTTGCCGAGTCATGAAATGAAGGATCGATGAAACTCCGAGCCATGAAAATGGAAGATCGGCAGTTCCTCGAGTCATTTACAGCAGCATATAGAATCTGTTATAAGATTGAATGGCATTGAATGTGTGTTCCATATTGTAAATATGCGAACAGGGAACATTAGTTTTAAAAGGAAATTGTGTGTTCCAAACTGTGTTGTTTGGGCAGAGAACAATTATTAAAACTTGAACGTGTGTTTGAATTTTATAATTCATAACAGAGAACGTTATCAAAAAAAAAAAATTCCCTTGTTCTAGTATCTTAAATGGGGATGTTACATCTTGGTATCAGAGCTGAAGGTTGCAGCTCTTGGACCTAATGAGTCCACGATATTAATAAGGTTTACATTTTCTTATTGAACAGAAAATGGTCAGAACAAGAGGGAATGCTGCGAATAACCCGTTACAGGGTGGAGAAGCAGCAACTGCTCAAAAGCTGGATGAAATCCTTGCTGCCCTACTTGATACGAGGGATCGTTTGACTGTTCTGGAACAACAGTCAATGGGCAATGAAGAGGAGGAGGATGAAGCTGAAATAAATGATCAGCTGCCTCCTGTGGACAACATCAACGGAGGGAATCCGGGTGTTGATGACAATAATGTAATTGCTCCTAATCCCCCTGAAAATAAAAGGGCAAGATTAGCAGCTGAACTTACAAATGATATAAAGAGAATAAGTCCTCCAAAGTTTGATGGAACAACCCTTGGGGACGGAGCTGAGAACTGGCTCAGTGAAATGGAGAAATACTTTGCAATAAGAAACTTCTCCGAAGAGACTAAAGCGATATGGGGAGCATATCAGCTTTCTCATGAAGCATCATCATGGTGGGACAACCGTAAGGTTGAACTGAATATTGTCGAATCAGACATAACTTGGGATCAATTTAAGGGTTATTTTAGGCAACGATGGCTGCCTCAACTCTATTTTGATAGGAAAATGACTGAATTTCAGAACTGGTCGCAAGGAAGGCTGTCGGTGACGGAATACTGGGAAGGGTTTACTAAACTCCTTAAGTATGTGCCGCAGTACCAAGCTGATGAGAAGTTCAGAATATGGAAATTCATAATGGGACTGAATCCCATCATTGGTGGTGAAGTGGATGTCCACGGCCCAACCACCATGGATGGAGTTGTCGAAAAGGCAATCAGACAGGAACAGAAATTGAGGGCAATATCTGCTCACAGGGAAGAGATAAGGAAGAAGATTCCCAATTCTTCTTCGTCTCTTGCACCAAAAAGGGGACCTTGGAAAAGGTTTGGTGTGAAAAACAAAATTGTTGTAGATAACAACAAGAAATCTGTGATGAACAGACCTGTAAATAGCGTGTGGAACAGCTTCACAAAAGTTAATGGCATTGGACAGAAGTCCTATGGAAGCCAGAATGATAACTTCAAGGCTGGTAACAAATTTGAGCCTAGAAAAGGACCAGTTGGAGGATGCTTCAACTGTGGAAAGGACCACTATGTGAATCACTGTCCTCTGAAGAAGGATGATCGCGGTCAGCAGCATAGGATACACGCTGCAGTGGCTAACAGACAAGCTGAAAAGCAAGTGACGCCCATAGAAGTTACGGGTAAGTTATTCGGTACACCTGTAGTCATACTTTTTGATACTGGAGCTACAGAATGCTTTATTTCTGCTAAACTTGCAATGAAATTAAAAAGAAAGGCTGAAAGAATGGATAAAACATGGACAGTGCATTATGGGAATAATGTTGTCCATACAGTCGAAATGTGCCTTTTTGGGGCAATTCTTGATCTGCCTAGTTTCTCCACCGAAGTTGACTTGTATGTCACTCCTCTAGGATCATATGATATCATTATTGGAGTTAACTGGTTGGCGGAACATAAGGCAAAGGTCGACTGTTATGAAAAACAAATCTGTTGCTTCGATGACCTGCAGAAAGCAGCAGTCATTCAAGGTGTAAAACGGGAAGTTGCAGTTAGGAAACTGACGGCTATGCAACTAAAAAGGGCTAAAAACAGAGGCTGCACTTTGTATGCAGTAAAAGTGACAGAAAATGCGGAGGAAGATAATGATTTCATGGAAAGATATCCATTGTTGAGGGATTTCCGTGATGTGTTTCCGGAGGAATTGCCAGGTCTTCCACCCAAACGTGAGTTTGACTTTGCAATAGAAATCAAACCAGGAACTGAACCCATATCTAAGGCACCTTATAGAATGACTACCATTGAGTTGGTAGAGCTGAAGGCTCAGTTACAAGAACTTCTGACTAAGGGGCTGATAAGACCGAGCGTCTCACCTTGGGGAGCGCCGGTAATTTTTGTAAAGAAAAAGGATGGCACATTGAGGCTGTGCATTGATTACAGAATGCTGAATAAAGCAACTATTAAAAATCGATACCCACTTCCTAGGATTGATGATCTGTTCGATCAGATGCGAGGAGCATCAGTTTATTCAAAAATAGATCTTCGATCAGGGTATCATCAGCTGAGAATAAAGGAAGAAGATATTCATAAAACAACTTTTAGAACGAGGTACGGGCATTATGAGTTCACGGTGTTACCTTTTGGGTTGACTAATGCACCTGCCGCCTTCATGAATCTAATGAACAATATTTTTCAAGAGTACTTAGACAAGTTTGTGCTTGTATTCTTGGACGATATTCTTATATACTCTAAAAATGTCGAAGAGCACCAAGAACATCTAAGGATAGTGCTGGAAATTTTAAGAAAGAGGAAGTTGTATGGCAAACTGTCCAAATGTTCCTTTTATGATGCAGAGGTGCATTATTTGGGACACGTTATAAGCAAGAATGGGATAGCTGTTGATCCTTCAAAGATCATAGCTATAACTGAGTGGCCTGCGCCTAAGAACGTGCACGAAGTGAGGAGCTTCATGGGCTTGGCTGGATATTATCGAAAGTTCGTTAAGGACTTTTCAAAAATCACTACCCCAATCACTTCACTGCAAAAGAAGGATAAGAAATTTGTCTGGACAGACAAATGTGAATCTGCCTTTAAGAATTTAAAGGAACAGTTAACTTCAGCACCTATCTTGACTGTACCTGATCCAAATGGAGATTTTATGGTTGTAACGGACGCCTCAGGAGAAGGCCTTGGAGGTATTCTATTACAGAATAACCATGTCATCGCTTATGAAAGTAGAAAGCTTAAGTTACATGAACAGAATTATGCTCCACATGATCTAGAGCTCGCTGCCATTGTTCATGCACTTCAAATGTGGAGGCATTACCTTTTAGGCAAGCCTTTCGAGTTAAAAACAGACCATCTGGGGCTGAAGTATATTTTTACTCAGCCAAATCTGAATGCAAGGCAGCGAAGATGGTTAGAATTTCTGTCTCAGTATGATTTCGATATAAGCTACATCAAGGGCAAGGAAAATAGAGTAGCAGATGCTCTGAGTCGAAGGAAGCATATCTCTGCTCTTATAACGTTAAGAACGCAGTTTAAGGATGAGGTGAAAGATGCCTTGGAATCAGATCCTTATTTCCAGCAAGTCAAAATCAGCACTTGCTGCAGACCCGAAGGATGTCAGGTATAAAGGATTCCATTTTGATAATGAAGGAATTCTGAGGTTCGAAAACAGGGTATATATACCTTTGGCAAATGACTTAAGAGGGAAATTGTTAACTGAATTTCATAATTCACCTTTTTCTGGACACCCTGGCATTACGAAAATGCTCACTGATCTTAAGCAGCAATATTTCTGGAAGGGAATGAAAAAGGATGTGGTAGAATTTGTAACACACTGCTTGGAATGTCAGTGTGTTAAGGCGGAACATATGCACCCCGCTGGATTATTGTACCCCCACAGTATTCCACAGTATAAATGGCAAGTGATAACGATGGACTTCGTTCAAGGATTGCCTATGTCAAGAAATAAGCATGACATCATCCTGGTTGTAGTCAACAAATTGACCAAAGTGGCACACTTCATTGCTGGTAATTTGAAGGACGATGCACCAGTGCTAGCAAGAAGATTTGTACATGAAATCTTCAGATTGCATGGAATACCGGAATTAATCATATCGGACAGAGATCCGAGGATGACATCAAGGTTTTGGCAAATGCTTAATGCGGCCTTGGGGACTAAATTGAACTTCAGTTCTGCATATCATCCGGAAACGGATGGACAGACTGAGAGAGTTAATCAGGTTTTAGAGGACATGTTAAGGATGTATTGCATGGACCAGCAGTATAAATGGGAGGAATACCTTCCGCTGGTAGAATTTGCTTACAATAACACCTATCATGCCTCTTTAAAAATGGCGCCCTTTGAAGCATTGTATGGAAGAAAATGCAGAACCCCTGTCAGCTGGGACAGCGTTGAGGACAGAGAGGTAATTGGGCCAGAAATCCTTATGGAAATGGAACAGCAAATCAAAATGATTCGGGAACATCTAAAGGAGGCCGCCAATAGGCAAAAGAGCTATGCAGACTTAAAGCGGGTTGACAGACATTATAAACTGGGAGAGAAGGTCTTTCTTCGGGTGAAGCCGAAAAAGAGCTCAATAACTTTTGGCAAGGCTGCCAAGTTGTCGCCACGTTACGTGGGACCTTTTGAAATTGTTGAAATAATCAACCCTGTAGCTTATCGTCTAGCATTACCTCCTGCTTTGTCTCAAATGCATGATGTTTTTCATATTTCTTTGCTTAAGAAATACGTGACAGATTTATCACATGTGCTAAATTGGAATTCCTTGCAGGTCCAAGACCCAGGAATAATCGTGGTTAAGCCCATTCGAGTGCTGGGAACTCGCCAGTTGTACTTGAGAAATCGCGAAGTGAACCAATGTAAGGTCCAGTGGGACCAGTTCAGCGAGGAAAGTGCAACTTGGGAAAATCTCGAAGAAATGAGATCTACTTTTCCACATCTGTTTAATTGAATTTGAAATTCGAGGAACTGATAATTCTACCAAATTTAGACAATTATTAGTCTATTGTACAGTTGTCTTAAAACGTTGTTTTTAAGAGTGAATCTGTTTTTGGTATGAACTTATGAATGAAAGGACAATAACTGAACTTTGTCCTAGGAACTCCTTGATTTGTTTAATCTGATCATCGGGATGATGATTCTTTAAGGAGGGAAGAATGTAACACCCTGATTTTGTAAGTTATCTTGGTGAATATTTTTCATACTATTATAACTGCTGAAATGAAGGCAAACATGTTAAGATATATTCTGATCTTAAGAGAATGTGTTGCTAACTTGGATTCTTGCATGCTGTAATTTATTGCATAGGACAACAGTTATTGTTGCTTGTGTGTTTGCTGATGTGACGACAAATTGTCGTATACTTGCTAAACTCTCTTTGCTGATTGACAGCACACCCTGAATCAATTCCATTGATCCAAAGTATGCTGTGGTCTTCTTGTGATTTCTGTGTCGATTTACTCTTTAACCGAACCTGAGGATGATATAAATGTGCAGCGCCTGATTGCAGGTATGAGTAGCTGGCACGTAAATGCCAACGACAAAGGTTTGATTCTTGAACCCTGTACTGTCGAACTTAAGACCTCGTGAGACAGGAAGCGTCTGGACACGGGTGGCTTTGGCATGTGAAACAAAGGACGAAACGTCCTGCACAGCATTGACATGAGTGTCAGTTGGAAGACTGGGTGAAGGTTGGTTAGTGTTAGTGGTTAGAAGGAATTAAATCCTAAGCTAATCCTAAGTTCTAACATACATCCTAAACTACTATCCTAAGTGGATTTTTAAAATTACAAAAAAAAGGGGGGGGAAATAAACCTAAGTCCTAATAACCTAAGACTAAACTATGACCTAGGTTGAATACTAATAAACATCCTAAACTAATCCTAACCTAAAGGGGATGCGCAGACCCTTGGAGGGAGAGGATAAGGATGAAGGGGTATTCAATGGCATTAAATGGGGAGTCCATACGTGGACAACGCCAGTTTGGCGGGGGCAGGTAAGTGGCGGAGGTATTTAGTTGGACATGGAGCTAAATTTGGTTTTGCATGTGAAATTCAAAATTTGGAATTCACCAACTCAAGTTGGCAGTGGCGTGGAAATTTGGAAAAAGGCAGAGCCTTTAATGCATTAAATGTTCTTGGTCCTCGCGACCAGCTCGCCTTGGAAGGCGTAGGAGGGAAATGTTGATTGTTATTGTGTCGATTTGGATTTGGTGAAGTTGCTCTGCATTTGGTTTTTTTGTTTGGTTCAGTCGAACCAGTTTCTTTGGATTTATCACTGTTCTTGGGAGATTTGGAGGCTGTTGCTGAGCCTGAAGAGGAAAGGAATTGTTGGAAAGCTCGTGCTGTCGCCGAGGAAGGAAATATCTTCGGCAAACGCAGTTTTCTTCGAGTTTTGGAAAAGAAATTGCAGGCATGTTAAGCCCTTCTCTTTAAAAATACTTGCTTTGTTTAAACGTCTCATTAAAACAACCCTGCTCTTGGGTTTTGGGTTTATGTGATTGTTTTCATGTTGATACGATTTGGATTTAGTTGATTTTTGCTGTCATTTTTGGAAATGATAGGTAAATCGTTTCTGGTTGTTATGCTTTGATTTGTCTTTGCATGAATCGAGTTGGAATATGAACTTGTTGTATTGGTTGTTGATGGTATTTGGGAATTCGAGATGGGTTTTTCTCTGCTTAAGTGTTATATAAAGAACTGGCAGACTGTGTGGGTTGTTTTCACTGCTGTGCGAATGTTCTTTTGTTATATGGTCTTTTGTGATAAAATTGTACAGGATGTACGAGTTGCATGATGTTGTTTCTATACTGAAATTTCTCTTAGAGGAAATAAAACTTTTCTCTTCCTTCTGCTGTTTCGGGATTAGAAGGAGATAGCATTTTTGTATTTTAAAGGAATTGGCATTAGAGTTTTATCTGAGTATTGTGAACTCGGTTAGAAGGATATGCTAGTAATACAATTATTGTTGTGCTTCTTCTTTTATGAAAATAGACGAATACCATTGAGTATTTGTGGGAGCTGGAAAAGAAATAGTTTTTCCTTCTGCACTTATAATGAATTATATTGTTTTTCTTACTGAGGAAGTAGGATGATTGGTTGTGGTTATTGATGCTGTTTGGTCTACCGTTCGGACTGTAGACACGATTAAAAAAATCTTGGCTTTGCATTCCTGAGCAATGAATGAATATTTATGTACTGTACTTCTTCTTGCCTTGGAGGAAAGATGATTGTTATGTCTTATTTTGAGGCGGTTTGATCTTACGGCTCAGACTGTAGTCGTGAAAACAAGCTTGACTTGTATTCTGTGCATTAAATAAATCATGTTGATTCTTGCTGAGGGGGTTAGATGATTGTTGTGTTTCATTGATGTTGTTCGACCTTTTAGTTCGGGCTGTCTTTGTGAAAACACATTTTTACTTTGGATTGCTGTGCAAGGAAGAAATTTGCATGGGGTATTCATTGTTTATGTTATATTAAATTTAAACGGTTCAGACTATGTGAGTTGCTGTTCATTATGAACGATTGTTCAACTGTCATTACGAATTGAACTGTCCTGGTAAGGTAAACACGAAATGGGGTGTTTTAATTCCTTGTAGAAGTTGATTGTCTCTTACTGAAATTATAGGGAAACAAATTCTTCTTCTTCTGTTGTTTTTGATTCAAATGAAACAGTAATTTGGTTTTGATGAACGTTTTAAGTTCAATTTGACAAAAAAAATTACAGTGGCATTTAGATGGTCTTCTGAGTATTGTTATTTTCTGTACAAACAGAATTTGAATGTTTCATGTGGTCTTCTGATCTTTGCACTGACATTCAAGGAAAAATGAAATCGGCATGAATAATTCTTGTTGAGTTGAAGAAAATGATTGTTTCTTATTTGAATAGTTAAAGGAACGAATTCTTCTCTTTTAGCTATTTGAATTCTGGAAATAGCATTATGATTTGTCTTGTTGTAGGTAACAACCAGGAATAAATTTCATCTTGAACTGTATGCATTCATGGAAATAGAAAATCATGTGATTAATTGATTGCATGATTGTATAACTGTTTATCTGGTTTAAAATACAGTGAAGAAAGTATGGTCTCTTCTAGGATAGTAAATACATAGTATGCATCCTTGTACTATTTGATCTATGATAAATACGATGTTGTACTAACCTGTTTTGGATATTCATATGAGCCTGATTTAAATGAAGTATTGATAAGGACGATAAATTCTTCCTTGTTTTCATTTAAAGCTGATTATGAATGAAATTACTCTTGCTGCCGGAAAGTGAATTCTGAATGGATTTTGTAAGTTTCACTCTGAACTGTTATCTTGATTGTGTCTCGTTTGGATTCAATTTTGGGATAGTCATGAGGAAAGAAATAGGGATATGGATGAATGACTTGGAAAAATGATCTTTTCTTCTTTCATTCAGTTGGAAATCTGTAATTCGTTAATAATGAATCTTGTAGTGCTTAGATATGAGCAACTATCTGCATTGCTGTTCGCTTTCTCGTCTGTGCTTGATTGCTTGGAATCTAATATGATGCATGAACTGAAAGGAAAGTAATGGGTTTACGTTTCAGTTAGTTTTAACCTTTGCATTTATTATTAATGAAAGGTGTGGAAAGGATAACAGTATTTTATATCAGCAGTATGCTACTTGTATTCCTAACCTTACAAATATTGTAATTTGGAACTTGTAACGGTTATGTGGAAAATGGGACAGCAGTTCTTTGGCTGATTGTGATGGTATTTTGATGGTTCAGTTGTTATGCTGATCATTCCTTGGTGCCTATTTCTTGATTGATGTCTTACTGTCGTTTCATAAAAGTAGGGTTCTTTTATTGAGACAGTTAATTGAAGCACCTCATTTTAATGACAAGTGCTTAATATGCTCAGTTCATTGAACTGACCCGTGCAAATAATTTTGCAGATGGAATTTGATTAGAATGAAGACATGGTTATTTTCTGATGCTTCTTGATTGGTTGAAGATGAATTGTATTTGTTTACTTTTATTCCTCTTCGAGGAATTAAGAAAAGAAGAAAGTATATTCTTCCATCTATGAGTTGTAATTGATGTTTTATGTAAACAATGCCCACTCAGTGGGATTGGCAAATGTATGGATTATGACATGAATTGATGAATACAAATACAAGTGTGATATTTTAATGACTATATCAGTTGATATTGATGATTAAATTGGAAACATAATGTTATTCCTGATTTGGATTTATTTAATTGTCCGTGGATGGATGCTAAATGGGAATTGATATCTATTCTTACCTTATTACAACTTTAAGTTGAAATGCGCAATTAGATCATACTTGGGTAAAGATGAATTCTTAATTGACATTAAAAAGGGTTAGGAAGAATATGATTCCATAACTGATAGGTATTCAGGATTAGCTTGGAAGCTAAGGAATATCAATTAACTTCGGAGTAATCGAACTTCGCTTTCGAACTCCATTAATGACCTCGTATGCTAATTTCAGAATAAAGGGTAGGGGATAAGTATATCCCTAACTAATGGACCTTAACTATGTAATGTTAAGGAGAATAAATGAATACATTTATTGGGAATTAGACCTCGTTTAAATGACGTCTAATAAGCTAGAATTCTTAATTTAGTTACAGTTGGGAAAATCTTGGTTAAGTTTAATAGGTTAAACTTATCACATCCGTCGGTAACGGGCTGCTTAATCCAATGATTAAGAAGAGAACCAAGTAGAGAAAATGCAACCCTTCGGTACGAAGAAGATGCATAGCAAGCTAGAAGACGGATTTAGTCTCTCTTAGCTATATACAACTGTAACGGGAACGAGGATAAAGGGATCAGCATGGTTGCTGAAAGTTGATTTTTTAAATACTAAGATCATATCCAAATCACTTGAGCAGGATGTGTACTCTCGATGGAAGGATTCCGTAGGACATTGACATACGCCAGCTACAGCAAGGTGTCTTCATGAAGACGGGGTCTTCATGACGACACAATGTTATAGCTGACATATTACAATGCCCTCCCGAATTAAAACATTAAGAATACATAGGCTGAATGTGAAGTTCTTGGCAAGGGATAGGAGTATGATCAGGTATACGGAGTGACTCCAGGATACTAAAGATAACTAGACACACGGAGTCGTGGGGAACGACACCGCATGTCTGCGTATCTTTAGTTACCAGGAGTGCCTTCCTATATTTGTTCATATTGCTAGTTAGAAATTGGAAGTTTAAAACTGATCTTAAACTGAGAGGACTGGTAGGAACCAGGAAAGACCATTCTAGATAACAGGTGAAGTGAAGTGAAGGACGTATTCCATTGATGTGTATCACATCCAGGAATATGATCATGCAAAGCATGTGAAAATCTTTGGCCAAAGTATCGCAAGTGCTGGTTGCGTTGTCCTTATCACTTAATTTAAGATGCAGGATGTCAGATGAATATCAGTAACAGATATTCAGATAGGCTTCTTAAATGGATCACTTCGATAACCGGAAACGGTTAAGAGAACTGGTATATATAATATACTATGCATAAATGTGAACATGAAGGATCGGTTGTTGCCGAGTCATGAAATGAAGGATCGATGAAACTCCGAGCCATGAAAATGGAAGATCGGCAGTTCCTCGAGTCATTTACAGCAACATATAGAATCTGTTATAAGATTGAATGGCATTGAATGTGTGTTCCATATTGTAAATATGCGAACAGGGAACATTAGTTTTAAAAGGAAATTGTGTGTTCCAAACTGTGTTGTTTGGGCAGAGAACAATTATTAAAACTTGAACGTGTGTTTGAATTTTATAATTCATAACAGAGAACGTTATCAAAAAAAAAAAAAAATTCCCTTGTTCTAGTATCTTAAATGGGGATGTTACAGTAAAAATTGTAACTCATTAATCAAATTTCAACATACAAGATCCACAATAAAAAACTAGAATAATAAGTAGGCGTATTTCATTCGAACTTTCAATTTCATGACAAGGGGATGTGAATTAGATGCCATCAATGTTTGCCAATGGTTGTACAGTGTGACCACCTTGACACAAAAACTTGAAAACTCAAATATTTTACGTATTCCATATAAGGAAATGGAAACATGCAGAGTTACACTAATTTCTTCCAACTTCTCAAATAGAAACTAGCCCCCCTATTCAGATGAGGATAAACCCTCATATTTATAAAAAAAAATGTGCTATGAACTTCCTCTGATTTTCCCCCCTAAAAATCATATGCAAGAAATCCCAAAAAGTATGGAAATAAACACCATATTTGAAAAATACCTTTAAAATGTAAAGGTTCTTCTATTATCTATAAATTGGATTCTTTTTTCATTTGCATATATGGACATGTGTAAGTTATTTCATTTATTTTGTCCAATCCTTTTTTTTCTTGTTCATCATGTCATGATCACTCATGTGCCTTGTCACAAAATGTTTGTTTATTGATGCCATTGTTCTAATTGATTTGATACTTGTATTTTTTGAGAATATGTTTTGGGAAATGAAGAACCATGTATATTCATTTAAATTTTATGTTTCCCTTGTTTAAAACCTTTTATCAAGCCAAAAGAAATCTTTTTAACAGACATCATTCCACCTTCTCCTTTTTCAAATCCGTGTGAGCATCCAAAATTGATCTCGCATTCGATCCTGACATGATAATTCACGTAAACCTCTCCAGGATTCATCCTCCTCTAAATTATCACGAATTTCTTATGAATTTTCAACTTCCCTTTGGTATTACAAATGAATTTTCTTGTGAAAAAAATAGTGTTGTCCCTTTTCTTACAACGGCGGAGATGGACCTATGAAACAATTTACAAGATCTTTCTTCATAAGCTTTGCACATGAGCTTCAATATTTCTAGCCCAAGTGAAGCTTTCATTAGGATGTTGTTCACAATTGAAGACCAAGAGGAGCTCACATGACCACTAACTCCCACATAATTTTACTGGATTTGATGAGAATCTCACCAAAATGACTCCCTTCTTCTCCATGTTCCATATTTTATTTCACCATTTGTTTCACCTAGAAGACTAGGTAGTTCCTGAGCAGTTAAATAAGTTTTATATCCATTGTAGGCCATCTATTAATAATAACACCATATGTATATCCCCCGCATTACTCACCAATAAATTTCAAAATAAATAAATCCTAGTCGATGGTCATGTACTATCTGATGACGATCCTCAAGAGGAAGTATCCTTAATTTCCTGCATAATAGCCGTAATAGAGAAAAGGCTCGCCAATCTTGAAAGATCTTTGGATAAATCTACCTCTGAGAATGCTCCTGAAGTGCATCTACCTCAATTAAAGAGATGCAAAAGTGGTCTGGTTAATCCAATAGGTGCATTAATCCAATAGGTGCATGTAAGCCATGTCTTTGTTGATTTGATTGATGTACCTGAGCCAGTTCCTATCAGGCCAATTGATGTACCTGGGCCCTCCTAAACCTCTAAAACTACTACTCGGTAGTGTCAAATATGAGGTGTGGATATTAATTAACCACATTAAATTATATTTATAACATTTACCAAAACATTAATGTAAACTCAAATAAATACATCACACAATAAAAAATATGTCAACACGGAATTTAATGTGGAATATGTTGAGGAAAAAACTGTAGAGAAGAAGAATTTACATTTACTGAGAAACATTTACAATCCAATATTGTCTACCTCATCACTTCTCTTTTTGTACAATTCACCTCACTGAATTTAACCAAATATGGCCCACGGCCATATTTAAATGACCCCAAGGGTCATGAACAATTAAGTGACGAGGTGTGAACCCCGATTTAAAATAATTATTTATTAAATAACTAATAAAACATAATATAAATTTTATATTAAATAATTAAGAATATTAAATTTATTATTAATTATTTAATTATAGACTAAACATTATAAGGACTTAAAATTATGTTTTAAAACTCCTCCTCAATATTAAGTGGGGAACCATATGCCAATATTACCTATTTTACAATAGGATTTACAAATATATAAACCATTAATGAAGGTTTAGGATAGCTTGTCACTTTTGAAGGATTTATAACACCTTCATCATGCTCAACTTACCTTTTGGTACATAAAAGGATTTGGAATCCATAAATTAGTAGTTATGATTTAGGCTAAGCATGATTTTTGAGACTACATCTCACAATTTCTCGTGGAAAATTCTTAAAATGACATCTTTAGGAAAATTTTATAACACAAGGACCTCCTTTACAAATAGATGCAACACACTAGATTGTACACCATAAACTTGGAGTTATAAGTTTAAACATATCATAAATATATTTTTACAATGTTTTACAATGGAGTAAAATTATAGAGAATAAAGAGATATCAACCGGCTGGCCATTAGGAGGTGACATGCTGTGCGCACTCCCCCTCAATGTAAAATCTGAAAGGCCAAATTCCATGTAGGAAACTTGCAGAATTTTATAGCACACAATGGTTTTGTAAACATGTTTGCAACTTGATCTTCAATCAGGTAGTACTAGAGATCTATATCACAGCAGCAAACCTTCTCTCAGATAAAGTGCATATGTATCTCTGTGTTTTGTCCTTTGATGTTAAACTAGATTCTTAGAAAGAGAAATGCAACTCTGGATCTCACTTAAAAGAGGATTACTTCCTTTAGCTTCCATGTGTATCTCTTCCAACATCTACTTCAACCACATGGCTACTTTTTTTTGCTTCCATTACACTTCTATACTCTGCCTCAGTAGAATAAATGGATATTGTTGGTTGTTTTTTACTACTCCAAGTAATGGAACCTACACCAAAATTGAACACATATATCCAGTTGTATAATTGTAATCTATCAGATCACCAGCGTGGTCAGAATCACAATATCCATATAAATATGTATTATTATAAGAAGTATAATGTACAAACCAAAATTAATTGTGCCTTTAATATAATGTAATATTCTTTTGGATAACTTTCAGTGATCCTAATATGGCTCCTACATAAATCTCGAAGAAAATCTCTACTACATAAGCAATGTTAGTTCTAGTAATAGTTAGATAAATCAAACTACCTAAAAGTTGCCTTTACAAATTAGGATTAGATTTTTCACATGCAGGTTTAGGATCTAGTTTACATCCAACTTTTCTATAGGAATAACAACTCAGGTTTACAATCAATCATACTAAACCTTTTAAGTAAGATTATTGGAATATTTATGATTGATATACAACAATAGAATTTTCATCCTGATATATAGCCATACCTAAGAAATGATGCAATAATACTAAATCAGGTAATTTCCTAGTATTGTTTTAATTTAGTATTTAATTTTCATAAATAAATTGTACTATATTTACTAGTAATAAGTAAATCATCAACATACAATACAATGAGAATGATCTAATTTTCTTAAACTTTAGATAAATAAATCATTATCAAAAGAATAGTTATAAAATCCAACTTCATTGAAAAAACCTATTAATCTTTGCATACCAAGCTATAGGAGCTTGTTTTAAATCATAAAGAGATTTTTCCAATTTACAAACATACATTTCTTTATCTGGTTCTTAAAATCCTTTAGGTTGGGTCATATAGATTTCCTCTTTTAAATCACCAATCATAAATCCATTCTTGGCATCCATCTGATGAATTTCCCAACCATATTGAGTAGCTAAGGCAATCAGAATCTTTACAGTGCTCACTTTTACAACTAGTAAGGTTTCAACATAGTTGATACTGAGTTTTTGAGTAAACAATCGACCTACTAACCTAGATTTGAATTTGTAAACACTGGCATCAGATTTATATTTAATCGTGTAAACAAATATAGATCCAACTATACTTTGTTTTTCAAGAGGATGGAATAAATTCAAAGTATGCTATTTAATTAAGGTAGTATATTCATATTTCATTACATCTAATCAGAAGAATCTTCTTCAAACTTTTAGGGTTCAGGCTCATACATCATCATCAAATCATGATATGTATGTTGACTTCTAGTCATTTTTTGAAGGTTTTCAAGATTAGAGTCTTGAATTATAGACTCGGCCCATCTTGGTATTTTGGTTATAGAGGAAACAACAAATAACTCTATATCAACTAGACGTTAATTACTAATTTCATCATCACATACATCATTATCATTGTTATTATTATTATTTTCAATTTTTTTAGAAGCATTATGAACAATCGAAAGGAAAGAGAATGAAGAAGAAAAAATATGTTTTTCCAATATTTTAACATTCATGTTTTCTATAACTTCTCTTTTTGAAGGAATGTAGATCCTAAGACCTTTAGTTTTACCTCCACAACCTACAAAGATACAGGAGTAGGAGGTTTAATCAAGCTTCTTCCTTTTTATATTTTGAAATTAAGATAGAAGATGTGCTACCAAATATCCTCAAATGAGATACACTAGGATTTTTCTTTGACCACTTTTCTAGAGCAGTGGAGTTAACTAAGGATTTAGTGTGAACTCTATTCAAAATTTTAATAGTTGTGTTCATTTATTTAGCCTAGACAAATTTAGGGACTTATGTTGAATGCAACATAGTTCTAGCAATTTCCAAAATTGTGTTCTTTTTCCTTTCTGCAATCCCATTCTATATAAGGGGATAGGGAACTGTCAGTTCTCTTTGAATACCACATTTGACACAAAAAGATACAAATTCCTTATTGACTTATTCTCCACCATTATCAATCCTAAGTCTCTTAATTTTATAACTAGAATTATTTTCAATTAAATCTTTAAATCGCTTAAATTTTTGACAAGACATCATATTTGTTTTTGATAAAATAATACCGAATCATAAGAGTGAAATCATTAATAAATGCAATAGCATACAAAGAACCATTAAGGTATGGGACTTCTAGGGGTCCTCAAACATTAGTATGGAAAATTTCTAAAGGTTCAAAAGAGTTTACATCACGATGAATTTGGAAGGGCTATTAGATTGCTTACCACGTAACCACCCTTAAAATGTTTCATGATTTTGGGAAATAGGTGGCAGACCAGACACTAGGTTCAGTCGATACATGTTGTACATGCTACTAAAGTTTACATGACCTAGTCTCTCATACCACAATTGTATGTCACCTCTTTGAAATGTCAAACAAGAAGTAGAGGGAAAGCCATTAAACACATAAAGACTATCTCTTTGTATGCCTTCAATTATAGTAACATCATGTTCATTTTTAATAAACCATTTATATTTTAACAAAGGTATAATATAGTTATTTGGAGTCAATTGAGAATAACAAAGAAAATTCATTCTATGTTTTGGAACTAACAAAACATTGTTAATAAAACCATTTGAGACTTTTGTTTTACGTTGTCCCTGAATGTAGAGGATATAATGATTACCCAAAAAGATATGATCATTGCATTTTCTAACGTTAGATAGGATATCAGATATAATGTTCATATGCCTCCACTATCCAATATCCAATATCCACTCATTTTCGTTTACAGTGATAAAGGAAACATACAAAGCAATTACATTAGATTCTTGACTATTTTTCTGATTCTTGTTTTGAATTTGATTTTTATTTGATTTGTTTCCCTTTTGGTTTTTTAAAAATTGAATTGTTTTTCGATTTGCAATCTCCTTTATTATGGCCAAATTTTCCACAGTTATGAAATTTACCATCAAAACCAACTATTAAGTTTCCTAGTTTCTTATCTTTACTAGGAGGTTTGAAAGCTGATTTTTGATTCTTGTTTAACTTAGAAGGTTTACTCTATGAGTTTTGAGCGAGAAGTTCCTGAGAGGCATTCCCTTTTGAATAATTTTTTTTAATAACTTTCTCTTCCTAAATTAGGAGATCATTAAGTGTTTGAAAATCAAGAATGTCTTGTTTAGTTTGATACTTAGAATTCAATATTAGAAATAAATTTCTATAATTTTCATGTATATTCAACTGAATAATAAAGTAAAGTAATTTTTTTTGAATTAAGTTACAATTATATCTATCCAACTGAGACTTAATATTTTTAATTTTAGCAAAAAAAATTAGTTCTTTTTTATCTCTCTTTATGGGAGTCGTCATTAGTTATATAATCAATTTAATGAATTTTGATAACAGCGTACCTTCATGCATTGATTTTGGTTACATCCAAGCCTCACTCAAAATTTATTAATTCCTGATATGAAGGAGGAAATCATCTTGTAAGCTCAACAAAATGATTTACATAGCTTCGTGTACCTTTTCTTTATATGCTGTGATGTTTCCCGTAATTGCTTGTCTTCTAGTCAGATCCTTCTTTGTTTCTTTCATGAGCGTCTAGATCTTACCATCCATTAATTCTACCTTCAATTGTATTTTCTAGATGTTATAATTGTTTCCATTTAACATCTTTTATTTATCAATGTTATAGTGCCTAGATCCCATTTTTGTGTAAATAAACTTTCAATGAAGAACAACAAGGATTATATTAATAAAGGTTAAAAAAAAAACCCTTGTCGTTGTTCAAGCCATGCAATTGAATTTGGATGAATTCATGTTGGAAAAGGGACTTGTCAAAAAAATAATCTATACATACGATATATTAGTTTTATAGTAATTTATCATAATGTGAGTGAATTTTTTAAGTTTTTCATAAAAAACGATGATGACGGCTTAGTTGTCATGTTATAAAATACACAATTTTATTTGAAACAAAATTTATCTAATCTATAATATTATTTAAAAAAATTATCGTTTAAACAACAAGGATGAAATTAAATAAAAATTAAAATATTTTTAATAAATGAGAAGTATTTTTAAAACAATTATATATAAAAAAATTGTGAAGCTTTGTTCCTATAGCTCATCCTAGTTTGGTTACCAAATTTTTTGAGTCGAGTTAATAATGCCTCGAAGGTTACTTGCCAATCCTAAGGTTTAAGGTAATTTCACTCTCTATGCTAACTCGGGTGAGTTTGTTAGCCGAGCCCTAAACTGTGCTACATACCAATTCTAAAGAAACTTTACGTATCTCGGCCAATTTTAAAATGTGATCCTTTATCAAACAGTATAGATGTCGCAACCAGACCAACTTGGAAATCGTGCAAAGTGAATTAGGCCAAGCCATATTGGATATCAACAAAAAAACCCTGTGGCGTGAAATAAGTGACAACCCCAAGCATCTTTATTGATCCTTTTAAAGTCCTAAAAAATATACTTTCTCACCCATGTGGGATTATATATCCCTACGAAAAAAAGGCCCGCAACCTAGGTGGAAAGAGAATGTGGGTCAGTTGGGAGGGGTCAGCCATACCACGTGGCGATGTAGGATTGAGTTAGGTGGGGGTATAGCAAGAGCCCACTGAGTGGCTATATAAGACATGTGGGGTGAGGAATGGGGCACCCCACTTAGACATAGGGTTATAAGCTGTATAACCATAGTTTAAAGGTTTTAAACTATATCAATTTTATTATATAGTTTATATAAACTATAATATAAGGTTTTTAGAATATAAAATTACTTAAACTATATTTTATATAATACATGGGTAAAACATAAGGGTGTAGGAGAAAGGGGTGCGTTTAGGCCATAGCGAAAAACTAGAATAGGATATAATTTATATCACCTATATATTATATTTTTTGTGATATTGTGAAGCATATATATATAATGTATACTATACTTTTTGTGATATTGTGAAGCATATATAATATAATCCTTATTACATAGGAATGTGTATTTTGTGAAGTGACAAATGATAAGAGATTTTAACATGAAATTTTATAGAGGGAAGAAGAATTTTAATCTGTCCAATTAAATAATTTGTAAACCCTATTCACATGGATCTTGTCTCCTTGCTTCATTTTACACTTGAATTTAACTTCGAAAAATTTTTAGCCTACACATTTGAAACTATAGAATAGTAGAAAAATATTTCATATAATGTTTGTAACCCTTACCTTTGTTTTGCGGGTCCTAGTAATTCTTCGACTGGAATATTTCACAAATAAATTCACCATATTAAATAATTATTAACCAAACATTAATGCAAGTAAAAATAAATACATAACATAGTAGAAACACATGAACACAAGTTATACGTGGAAAACCCTCGAGGGGGAAATAACTTCGGATAAATAGAATTGTAGTTATTTGAGAAACGTTACGCTTCTTCAAATACATCTCCCTCCTCACCTATCTCCTATAAATTCACCTTAGTGAAAAACAATATGATCTCTGATAATATTCAAATGACCCCACAGGCCAGGAACAAATTAAGTGACGAAGTATGATTAAATCTTACCCCGATTTAATAAATTAGTTGTTAGATAACTAATTGAACATAACTTAAAATTTATATTAAATAATTAAGAATATACAAATATATTCTAAATTATTTAATTATAAACTAAAGCTTATAGGAACTTAATATCATGTTCTAACACTTTAGAACATGCGTATTGTTCTTGTTTCTTTTATCTTTTCCAACCACCTTACTTCTTTTGTTCTTCCTTATGTCACATCCTTTGTCATGAAACACTGCATTTCATCCTTTCTTGCACATATGACTCGCACTCAGAAGGTTATGATTCAGACCTTCTACATAAAAAACATTCTAAGCGACTTTCTTTCCATTTTCAAGGCTTAGTGCACCCTTTGCTACAATGATGGTTGATGTATTATCACCAAATATCACTATTCCTTAATCATTTTCTTCTAAAGAGATGAATGGTATCTTGTTTCCTATCATATGAATTCAGATTCCATTGCCTTATACCACTCAGTGTCTTCACTTTGAGAGTGAAAATTAATTTAAGCTATATCAAACCTTGTTCCTTCTTCCTTGTAGGATCTAATTTCACTATGTACACCCTCTTGTCTTTCTTTGGAGATTTCTAGTAGGAAATGTTTTCTATGTGACAATACTTATGACAGTTGTTGCAGATCATATCATTCTTATTTCTCAAATGATAAGAATTAAGATGTCTTCTATTTCCTTCTGCATTTCTTCTACACTATGAAACTTTGTGACCAAACATATTGCATGAAAAACGATATCCATAGAAGGAGTTGTTATCAACGAATCACACCACCCCTATGTTCATACAAGTGCATATACTTGAACTCGTGGTGTGATTGGATAACATGGGTACTATCTCCAAGTTGTGGGACTTGCTACTTGAGATAGACCTCTAAAGAAAGTTAGTTCTTGCTCCTAAACTACCTGCCACAGTCTACTCTAATGCAGGGTAAACTAACTATTCTAATTCAAATTTCCAAGGGACCAGGGAGAGAGAATGCATAAAATGAAAGCCTATACTAAAGCGGTGATACACCAGAAAAGGAGGGTGTGAGAGTAGTCTTCAAATGTGTGAGATACAAAAGCAAAGCGCACACTAGAAGGGGTGATGACAGTTCTCCATAATCTAGCAAAATGCATTCACAACAATATTCCAAACATACACAATGATAATGGATCCCTGCAAGAACATAATAATAGACACAATATTCTTATAATCAAGGTTGAGGGGGCAAGAAGAATGCAAGAAAACACAATAGGGGAAGATGCATCCACAAACTTATATTTTATTACTTCCTGATATGCACAGTTCAATCAGTTACAAAATAAGGGCCTGGATCACCATGCAAGGAGTCCACAACAAGGCCTGCAACACATTAGCTTCACAAAGATATTTTGGTAGAGCTTTGCTACAAAAACTACCTCCCTTTTACAATGAGCCCAATACTCCAATTTATAAGAAAATGAGAAGAGAGAGAGAAGGGGAAAATGGAAATCCTGAAATTTGTCCTTCAACCACTTGTAAGAGGCATTAAATGGATTAAAATGATTATATATTACTTGTAAAAGGCTCCCCATACTGTCCTAGGTGCTCCAACAGAGAAAGAATGATGACCATGCCTCTTAATTGCACTCCCAACCACTAAATAAAACACTGTTATGAACCCATCCCCATCGATATCTCATCAAATCATGAATTTCTTGATTTTTGTGTGTCGAGCTTGGAGCCACAATTCCAACGGTACCAATTTTGTGTGATTTCATTGAGAAATGCAAAAGTTATGGCCTTCTGAGTGCGGGTAGCTTTTTTGGGTCTGGCAGACGTTTTCTGTCATTTGATGGGAATGAGCATTAACTGACATCGTGCTCATTCCAGAAAGTCCAATTTTGTGAAAATCGGAGCTTAGAGTCAAAAGTTATGGCCGTTTGAAGTTCACGGGTCAAACGTTGACTTTTCTTCTTTGCTGCAGCTATTTCGGCAAAATCGGGTCCGCGTGTCCCGGCTGTCCCAGATGAATTCTCCCGCATCGGCCGATTCGGGCTTCCTTGTCCCCTTTTGTGGATTTTTCACCTTTTCATGTCCCGCGCGTACTTTTGTCCTAACTGTCCTGGACTAAAATCTCCGCACTGCCCGCAATAGACCGTCTTGCGGCAAATTGGCCGATTCGCGCCCCGCGCGTACTTTTGTCCCCACTGTCCCAAACCGCGTGAAACAAAAAAAAACTTGACGATTTCTATTACCTGCGGCCATTTCACATTTTCGTGTTCCGCGCGTCCCGACATCCCAACTGTCCCGCGGACCGCCTGGGACAAAAATGTCCAACTTAGCCGATTTTCTTCCCTTTTTGGTCCCAAACTTGGATTTTTCTAACTTGTTGGGATTTTTTCTTGGATGGGAGAGTTAGAGAGAAGCCGATGGGGCCCCAAAAACATGATTTCAGGCCTTGAATCAATCTACATGCTCGGGACTGAAGCATTTGATGCATGTTATCAAAATTACCTTGAGGGGTGAATTTTGGATAACAGGAGTGAGCATACCTTATTTCATTGGATAACTTTCTTAAGTTGTATCTCTTCTTCAAATTATCATTCCTTTCTTTAGGTGCATCTTGGGTTTTCTTGATCTCTTTCTTACATGTTGGTTCATCATCCTTATGCTCGTCCTTACATCCTACTACAAATTTGTTAGTGAAAGCTCTTTGCTTGATTAGAATTTCAACTAGATCGTTTGAGATTTTTGTCAAATTCGTCATAGGACTTCAATTTTTTTGAGGTCTTATCCAATTGAATTTAAATCAGCTCCAATTCTTATTTAATTTTTAGGTGCTCCTCTTCGTTGATTTTGAAGTATGTTTCAATCATCCTTGTTTGTGCTTCAATTTCCTTGATCATTTCTTCATGTTCTAGATCCTTTTTTCTCAGGATTATCTCATGAATGGGATCAATGTTAGGAATATTAATGCTCTCATATATATTTGTAATATCATTTACCAACGGTGTAATAGAAAATTTGAATAGAATAATTATTATATTTTTTTGTGTGTTCATTTTGAACCGAATTCAAGATTTGGTATCAGAGAAAGGATTCTTTGAGAACAAAAGAGAAAGATTTATGATTAAATTTCTATTTTAATTTTAGAAAGATAATTCACCATTTTTTACTTCCCATTATGAGGAATACATAGATTTTTGTAGAAATCAAATTATTTAGATATATATTCTTATGTTATTAGTGACTATGTAATCTTAATGTTGTGCCAGCTACATAATTTCTAGTGTTTTGTATATAATTGTTGCACACATTTACGTTCATTGTACATTACCTACTCTCATATAAGTGCATCTACATATCAATACGCTCAACATAGGCATCAATTTTACATTTATACAAGGTCAAATGTTTCACTGTAGATCCATTCACATTTTGTGATCTTGATTAGAGAAATATTGGTCCTTTCCTTGTGATGGGAACTTGAGCATAGCAAGGAGTTATGTTGTTCATTATTTCCCTAATCAGATAGGTGTAGAAGAGCTTAAAATAAAAAATAATTCTTACACATTGAACACTCTAATTCAAATTTTTGATTTTATATTGGAATGCAGCCATGTGATTCTCAAAGGGAAAAAATAGTGTCTAAATTCCACTACTTGTGAATTTGATTTGATGTCTTTTTTTGGTTTGTATATTATTAACTGATTTATTGTTCTATTTCATACATTTGACACATCATCCATCACCCACCTATTTGGAGGATCTAAAAAATTTGTTGTGTATGCATGTTGATCAACGTATCATCGACGCCCATTGTCCATGATTTCCATGACCGAGAATCACATGGATATCTCTAAATAATAAACCAATTCTTCCAAGGTTCGAAATCTTAAAAAGAGCATATTATTTTTTGAAAATTGATTCAAAGTATTCATTGTTAGATTCACTAGTTCATCAATTCCTTCTTGGTTGTATCTCTAAGCTACTCTCCAACTCGTCCTGTGGTGACATGCATGTACTGATCTTTACACCAAATCATTCCTCACCTCTGTGGCATATATAAACTGCAGTGAGGATATTTCTTTTTTAGGTATTTTATTATTCATGTAATTCATACTTTTGGTAGCGTTATTTTATTATATTCATATAGTCTTTCCATTACTAGTTATAATAATTTAATATTTGAGAGTTGATTTTTTATGTCTATTCCAATCTTCATATGTTTTAAGTACATAAGTTTACCAAGATTCATTTTTAATAGTGGAGTCATATCAAATATTAGTATCTGGTGAAAGCCTTTATAGGCTTGTTATATAGTTTTGTCTTGGGTAATTACATATCAAGTGTAATATATTTTTTTTAATGTTGGAGGTTGTGTTAGTCCAAGATAAAATCTATTACACAATTTGTTTAGAGTATTTAAGAAGTAATTTTTGTCTTATTACTTTTTAAATATAGTTTGTGACTTTAAAAGGTATTTTTTCAAGCCTCATTGTTGTCATTAAATATCCAATTAAGTCTTAATATTTTTATTTTGTAAAGTTAGGAAACAATCTATTGTAAGTTATTATCAAAAAGTATAGAATTTTTTTATAAAAAATTACCTGCTAGACACATTTTCGGTGTTACCCGACGTCCAAAAAATAAATGATTTCACATTTTCGGGGGGAAATTATACAAATAAACCCAATGTGTAAATTGTTTAGCTTCATATCCAAATCAAGATGAGTTAGCAACACATACACTGGAGGATGGAGGCATATGAGGATGGAGGGAAAACACCGTTCTCTCACTGGTTACAAGGGATGGGGCTACAAAATAAGGTTGTCATATTTTATTTCAGTGTGTTTTTTCAGTTGCATTGTACATATTATCATTCATTTTACAGTATTTCTTGTTGTAATAAAGTGAGGAGATTATTATGTACTTTCCTGATGTGAAAATATAGTGGAAAGATGACAACACATGGTAAAATCAGTATCATGATACTTGAAGAGGATGAAAAGGGGTTCATACCTGGAACACAAGTTCCTTTTAGGTGGAAAGGGATCTGTATTTGATGAACAAGGGTTCATACAGGATGAGAAAGGGCTCATACTAAGGTTATTAGTCAGCCTTTGAAAAATAATCGGTGAACCAAGATCATGAGCTTGCATAGACGACAAGTTGCAGAAGAAGTGCGATTGTTTTTCTCCCATTTTGCACTAAGGGGGGAATGTTAGGACTATTAGTGCTATCATATCTTTTTGTAATATTATTTACCAATGGTATGATAGAAAAATTATTATATTGTTTTATGTGTTCATTCTGAACCAAATTCAATAAAGGCATATAAATGTGTTCCATTTTTTAGAGTGTTTCTTCTTTCAGCCAAATATGTCTGACAACCAAAACATGACCAAACACATAGAATGACCAAACATGTATTTTTAAGACATTAAATATAACAAAGTATAGGGCATCACGAATTTACTTATTTTATTTAAAGTTTTAATATTATTTTTAAATATTTATTTACTAGTCATATTTTAAAAAAAAATTGGCCACCAAGTGGGACAAACTTATAGGATTTGACCAAATGCTAGTATTTTCTTCATAGTCACTCAACAGTGATTTCATCTTTTGATTATTCTTCCTTCGGAGTTTTTGTTCTTTGAGAGAACTTATTAACTTAGCTTTAAGGTTTACTCTAACATCTTCCTCATCTAAGATATAATATTCAAAATGAGTTTTACCTCTTAAGTCACTTGCATTAGTCACCTCCATAGCCATGAATAGAGTCTCAACTTGAGAACTTCATCTTCACTTTCAAATTTTTTGGAGTCACTAGATCTAGATGAACTTGATCCTTCTTGAGTATCAAAATTATTCTTGTTCTTGAAGTACTTCTTTTTACCTTCATGTTTCTTGAATTTATTATTTTTCTTGTGATAAGTTTCTTCATCATGTTCATTTGTATATCCATTTTTTTTTGTTAGCACACTTGGAAGCAAAATTACCAACTTGACCATAGTTGAAAAAATTGAATGGTAACTTACCCTTGTACTTTCCTGATCCTCTTTTTAACCTCCTAAAAAACATGGATTCAATATTCTCATCATCCTCCTCCATGAAAAATTTATCCTTATTCTTATTTGTTTGGGATGCCTTGTTTGCATTGAATGTTGCTTTATTCTTAGTTGATTTTTATTTAGTGGTTCTCATTTCTTAGGAAATTAGAGTACCATGAAGTTCATCCATTTTAGTCTTTGGCCTCTTCCATAGCTAAAACCTTAGAATAATACTTAGAAGATAAGGATATAAATACCTTTTGGACAACAACAACCTCCTCTATCTTTTCTCCTAAACCTATGATCAGATTTATAACTGATTTATCAAATTCATTTTAAGGCTCTCAAATTGGATTATACAGGTTTATAAATTAAGCTAATTTGACCCTACTATATCCTTCATATAGGGTCTACAATTTTTCCCAAATATATTTTTATCTGGTATAGTGCATGAATTTTATGAATTCATCCTTTGCCATTCCACATAGGATTGCATTCATGGTTTTATAATTTTTTTCCCTTTCTTTCTTTCCTAGAGAATCAGTTGGAGGTGTGGATGGAATTGTGTAGTCACTAACTAATGAATTCCATATGTCAAATCATAGATGTGTGAGGCATGTTTTCATTCTAATACTCTAGAAGGAATAGTTTTATCCATTAAACAAGGGTGTTTTGGATGTAGAGAAACCAATTTGTGATTGATTTCTTTCAATGCTTGGATTATCTGGATCTCCTTTGAGATGTTAAACTCACTACACAAGGACCAAACTCTAATACCAATTGTTGGAAATTAGGAAATTGAGAGGACTGTGAATAAGTGTCAATTTAAACTTTTTAGTACAATTACGAACCAATAAAATTTTATAAACTTAATATGAAAGAGCAATAACACAATTCACATGAATTTGGCAAGTACAAAACATAGAGAGAGAAAACTTTCTATGGGAAACCCAAGGTGGGAGAAAAATAACCAATTCACTATGCTTACAAAGGTTATAAATTTTGTAAGCACCAACTGAACATGAAACATCAAATTCAATATGAGATCAAGAAAATACTTGACTCTTCTATAAGCTATAACTTGTAGGAAAGCACCTTGTTTCAAAACTTGCTAAGCTTCAAATTAGAATTCACTTGAAATTTTGATCACTCACTTGATAATATTTCTAAGATAGTAGATATTTATCCTAGATAAGCTCATGCATCTTCACAAACAACTTATGATTACACTCTTTCAATCCATAATAATCTCTCTTCACCTTATGATTTCATCTCTCGCATACATCAAAACAAAATACATTCAGAAAATGAGATATATAACAATATGGAATCATAAACATGAATATTTCACTTCAACTTCATTGTCTCTTAACCTGATTAAGTTGAAAATCCATAACAGAAATAAATTGGACTATCTATATACAAAAACTACCTCAAAGATGTCATTATTACATCTGACAAAGATAACCTATAGCTTCATAAACTGCAAGATATTTCAAGGATTATCTGACGTCAAATGATGAGGAATGGAGTCTCCTAAAATCCCTAAAAATCTACCACAGCCGATAATAATCCTTTCAAATTTCTATAATCAGACTTTAAATGGATCACTAGAATTTTGGCCTCTTCTTCAACAACATACATTTTTCTTGAGGCATAATAAGATAATTGCTAGGTGTATGTGAATAGTGTAAAAATTATTGGAACCTTAAAACTTCCCTAAAATTCTCTTGAAATTCCTCATTCACCATTTAATTTTCAAGTCTCATTTTAGCATCTGTGAGAGCACTAGGTACTAGAAATAAAGAATATATTTTTTAACTAGAAGCCTTTGAAGCTAAATCTTGTCAAAAATTTATAATGCCCCACTCTACCTGAGTTCTTCATACTAACAAGGAAATTGAATTCATCACACTATATTTTGAAGTTTCTTCTTCAACCATGTACAACACTCTTTACATGCAAAGATATGAAAATATCAGCTCATAATCAAGACTAAGTTAACAGTTTGCAAGGAATAAATTTTCAGTTGATTTCAAGAATGAATATGGAGTTTTGTGAACTTTAGGTCATATTTAAAAATTAATAAATATAAGAGCACCACTAATTTCATTTTAACTCATGCACTAGATTAGAGTATGGATAGTTTTGTATGCACAAATTTGTAACTTCCAAGGTTGAAAAAGATCATACCATACCTATGTCATTTGCGAATCCAATGTCACATTTCAAGGATGAATAAGATGACATTAAAATTAATATTTCTATAGATTTCTTCACTCCCTATTTAAGATATCAAAATTGAATGATCTTCAAGATAGACTTAGTTAGGGTTTCATGATTCAAAACCCGAATCAGCAGTTTGAAGACTTTCAACACTTTATTCATCATTTTTATGTCAATAAATGTGTAGTATAACATCATCAAAGGTCTTTACTATAATCTTAATCCTTTTTTTCATAATATGATAGAGTAACTTCTTGATATAAGTCCAAAGGCACAGTCCATCTTGACTTTCACAAGAAACAAGACCTAGTTTTTAAGAGTGAGTAGATTTACTTGTGTGAAACTAATTTTAAGACTTATAAAGCACTATTGTATGGATCTCATTTCTTTCATAATTTTACCACACTGAAGAGACCACCATTGCAAGGAACATAGTCATGAAAAATAAGCATTTCTAAGACTATGTGTGATGGTTTTTAAGGCATTAAAAGCCTATTTTAACTAATAGATTTTTTAGCATAATACCTTCACTCACATGACTAAACACTACCATTAATACCTCAAAAGAGATGTATAATTCATATTAAACTACTTTTGAGCATTGATTGTGAAGATAAAACCATAAGAACATCCATGTTGCTAAGTCTTCTTTATTATGCAAAAAGAGTAGTTGTAGACCAAGAGAACCGGGACTTCAAAAATATTCACAAGAGTAATACATGGGATCCATAAAGTCACATGTAACATGTATCAAGTTTTCATAACCATGTCTTACCTCATCAATAGACTTATACACCAAATCCTTCTTCAAAGAATATGCCTAGTTTAGCTTGAGAGACTTTTGGTGGTAGTAGAGTAAGGCGGTTGATTTGAAACCAAACATACATTAAAATTACCCAAAAATATTCATGAACCATAATAACACATCACATACAATATTTCACAAAAGGAGATTCATCTTGGAGCATTAAAAGTAGGACTGCATAGATAATTTTTTTCAAACCAGGGGAGAATCCATACAGAGAAATCATGTTTAAGAAAGAAAAAATCTACCAACCCAGACTAGGAGGAACTCTCTATAGCCATGAGTGATTATCAGTAATTTACAAAGTTATTTTGAGACTAAAAAATTCATGTCTTGTATATCGCTTTAACTAGATGGTTTGGTGAGGGTTTGAACACTCATAGAAAAATGAAGAGAATCTTTTTGTACTTGCTCCATTTGACCTCAAGTATTTTGAAAAATTTATGTCTTCGAGTGCTCTTAAAACATCCTATTATAATTTATCTGAAGAATCATTTTCAAATATTCTTGAGTGTTAAGAAGAAAGTTCATTATTTTAGCACTTCTTTCTTAACCCAGTTTTATTAAAAACTTGAATATCTTCAACAAACGTCTTCAAATTTTCATGAAAATTTACCTAGACCACTAAAGAACCTTCCTCTATATACTCAATAGATTTATTTCTCATAAATAATCCTTTATAGTCAAGACCAATCTCATTTTTTTATGCCTCCAGTATCAGTTCTCAAATGCACTCTAAGTGAAAAATTCCAGTTTTCCTCCAAGAGATAAATTATACCCTATAGTGGCTCATAAATTCTCTAGATAGTTTTCATGCAATTCTACCATGCTTACATAGGCTTGTTAGGGCCTGCTTGAGCTCATAAACCTCATTAGGCTATAGAATTAGTTATAAATGGGATAGTTTGACCTATGACTTGCAACACATTACCTGATGATCACCCTAGAAGCCCTTATACATTCTTGAAACAAAAATTAAGATTTGTGGGACATGTGAGAAGAGTACACCAAGTATATCAATACCTCTAATGGGCACCAATCTCACTGACACAACATGTAACACCTTGAAACCATCCTAATTGATCATGAAACCACCATGAGACCACTTTCTAAACACCAAAAACCATTGGGAAGGCACTAACCTACATGAAATATCAATCCTCCTTTACCATCAATGCCATGTGACATCAATGACAACACCAACCAATGTAACAAGGTTTAACAAAAAAAATTTCTATTCCTTTATTACTTTATTCTATTTTATCAATGGGATGTTTTGGAGGTAAAACAAAATTCAAAAATCCCTTATA
Organism: Taxus chinensis; assembly: GCA_019776745.2. Taxonomy (NCBI): domain Eukaryota; kingdom Viridiplantae; phylum Streptophyta; class Pinopsida; order Cupressales; family Taxaceae; genus Taxus; species Taxus chinensis. The sequence goes on from CM034149.1 coordinate 143,181,915, forward strand.
CAATGTGTAGATATTGGGATTTTCTCATGTAAAACAACAAATGTGACTAATTTTTCATTGGATATTTTAGAAATTCTCACAAATAAAAGGAATACACAATCTACGAGTGCAATGAGAAATTTTTACGCGTGCAAAAACATGCTTACTTAAAAAGTCACAACATTTACTTGAGTGAGTTTAAGCTTTTGAGGTCATCATTGTAATGAAGAATTAGAATAAGAAAGTAAATTTTCTCCTCTTTGATAAAAAATGGGAGTTTCATGGAGTTATGATATAAAAAATTTTCTTGAAAATGGTCAAAACATAAATTCCATCTAGTTTTTATACATATAAGTGAGTTTGATTGTGTTTTATCATAAAGCCTATAAATGGCCAAAATGACAATAAGGAAACAACAATAAGTTTTTTGCTTTTAGGTAAGATTTAAATGAATCATATAAAAGTGCTAAGATTATGTAGAGGAATACATGAAAATTAATTTGAATTCTTGGAGGGATTTTGAATCTCTCTGAATCTTCCATAATACTTTGTACTAGATCACTCTTCTTTTGAGATCAAAACACCTTAATTCATAACCGGTGGTAGAAAATATTTTACTCCCACAACATATCCAATGCTCACATAATATGACTTTGAGTATATAGTGTGAATTTTATAATATGGGATGTTTCCCATGAGTACACACATGACACAAGTTAAAATTTAGGAAGGGAATTTTTTTATAATTTTGACAAGATTTCTCAAAGGGGAGACAATCTTTTTTGGGTTTTCAATTAAAATGAATATAGACATTTTACATGCTAAAAGATAGATCTTAATTTGGGACTTGTCTTTGTTGGTTCAGGATATTTACCATGTATATATTTGAAGTACATGGGATTCCTCCACATAGGTGATTCGCCATGCTTAGGTGTACTATGGTGTCATTATGGCCTTACACATGTCATAGAGCATCATAGGAGTTACATTTGACCGGATATTCCGAGAATGTAACTCCCACCTCTTGATGGCTACATTTTTGGGGGAGTTACACACCCCACTACTATATGTAGACCCTTTCATCTTGAGAAATACAATGGAATAGAATAGAGTATGGGATTTGCGCCATGTTCCCCTTAATGCATGCACATTGCTCTCATGTGTGATTTCTTGCATCGATCTTGAAGCTATATCAATTTTTGGTTGAGTGCAATGCTTTGATGCTCACGGATTCCCTCCAAATCTTCATCATCCTACCGACATGGTATAAGATCTTAGGGATCATAATTGTGTTACTTACAATAGTTTGTTACTACTCTCTGTCTCTTAGTTTCTTGTGCAAAATCTTCTTTGCATGTGCTCTACTTGCATGTTTTTAAGGGTACATATACTTTGTTTTTTATTTTGGGTGTGGTTTTTTGCTACTACCTTGTGTGTATAGGTCAAGAGAAAATTGCAGGTTTATAAGTGCAATTGTTTTGTGGTTGAAAGTTTTAAGGGTTGTTTTTTATTAGACCAACTCAGCATTTGGGAACCGAGTTGTTCCTCAACTTTCTTGACTCATCACTTGATTTCACCGACCGGTTGGCTTGACCACTCTATTTTTAAGCTTGTTTGAATGTATTTCAACTTGTGGGCTCATACTTTGGTTGAAACATTGACTCATCTAAACGTGGAAGTTTTACACGCCCTGACTATTCTGAACCACAAGCATTAGCTCAAAATGTTGGTGATCATTGCATTGGACGGGCTCAGTTGACAAATCACTTGGCTCGTGGTTTTTTCTTACGACTCGCCTTCGAATTTGAATTGTTTAGGTGATTCGTATTTTGTTCTACCTACCTTTTGTGTGTGCACGTTTGGTTCTGGCTATAGGGGTTTCTCTATCTGATTGGTGTTGTTTGGAAGCTCAAACCCTCAACACTTTGTCTGCATGCACTAGATCTTATATATTCTTTCTTGTTTGAAATTGCCATGTGCCCACGTTGGTAGCTTTCTGGTACTCCGCCATTGCAACTCGGTCCAACTCCCTATTTGTTTGACTGTTACGCTACTAAACTCAGCCGTTATAACACACCCATCATTGGGATAAACCCAATCTCCATGGTCAGTATAACTGAGTCTCAACCTCCGATGCATGAAATTCTCTCTGGCTCGGGCCTCTAGTTTAGTTCACGGCCTTTACCACAACATTCAACTCTGCAGCATTGGTATGTAATTCAGACCTCTCTTCTCGACCATTATAGCTCTCGGTGTTGACATGCATCTGAAATGTGGACTCTAACTTGTGACTCTTTAAAGCTTTCGATCATTACATTTCGCAACCAACACATAGAGCTCTATAGCCAATGAACCCCTTGGCACATGGCATCATGTCGTCAGCTTGGTCCATACTCCCCCATCCATTCCCCTTTAGGCATTGTTTGACAGTTAAAAAAATCTGGTTTTTGATGTTTCAAGGATTAAAACATTCATTCTTTGCATTCTAATATTTTTTTGGGACCTATTTTTCTTGTATTTAATGTCCTTCATTTATGTGTCAAAGAGGGAGGGCGAGGTCCGAGGTTGGCAGGAGGCTAATACCGCCTCACAAGAAAAACAAACCCTACCTAAAATTTGATGCCATTTCCAACTATCACACTTATGAAACCATTTTCATGTGCTTAGGGTATCTTTTTAATCCATTTGCAGGGCTTATTGGAATTTTCCATCAGTTGCGGGAATCATTTTCTTGCTATAAATTTTGACTTGTTCCTCGGTTTTGAGAGCTTCTTTAGTCAAAGTTACATGATTTTTCACACATTATGTGATAACATTATTAGTTTTGTAAACTCACTACTTTATAAAGTTCTGCATTCTAGGGGGTCATTAGTACTCTTGGGCCTTGTATTACACGCAGACACATTATCGGCCAAGTTCAACGTTTTACAGTTGTGCAGCTTGTAATTTGGATTCTACATCGTAGAGGGTGCTCTTTCTAGACTTGAGAATCATAGGATCTCCTTAGAGCCTCCGCCACTTCTTCTTGGGAGAGGGAACTATTCAATTTGGCATGCTTCTAGGGAACGTTACTTCACCTAGGAAGGTCTTTCACACTTCTTGCTTGGGCCAGTTCCTGCACCCACTGATCATCATCATCTTAACGACTTTCTCAACACTTACAACCATGTTTATGGTCACTTGATGATACATATCTCTAAATATCTCTGGTTTCACGTGGAAAAATCAGAACTAACCATTGTGTCTGGAGCATTTTTTAGTCCCTCTATGGAAACCCTTCACATATTTCCACCTTTTTTTTTGTTTTTGATTAAGTTGTCTCCTCTATTTATTCATGTGATGATAGTTCCACTAACATAGACTCACGTGGTTCTACTTCTGATGATGAGGATTGTGTACCCATTTCTGATGTTAAGAGTACTATAGAGGAATCTTCTCTTCCTTCTCTCATTATTCCAGAGAGTGTTGTCACATCCCACATCTCATAAGATATTGAGCAGTCTCATATATAGTCATCACACGCACCTTTTTTCCACCTTCAGTGTGTGAGGCCCCTTTCACTCCTCCACCTTCATTGGATGACTCATACCTATATGACATCACTCTTCTATTTGTTGAGCCCCCTCATTAGGATGAGTATCTTACTGGCCTTTTTCATCTTTGTGCAGAGTACACATGTGATATACTACAGGTTCCTCATCCATCTATATGTATTTTAGAGGAGTTCATCATCTCCATTGTTATAAGTGCCCCTTTTGTTACTCTTACCACTTCCATTTTTCTGGAGACCTTCATTGATCCACCCTTGCTTTTGGATCCATTTTATGTTGTGGGGGATGTTTTTTTGCCTTCACATCAATTGGACATCCTTTCTATAGGTGTTCACCCTTCATACTTTGACATTTATACACTTACGACATTACCTTCGGTTCCTTTGGACTCACTTGCTAGACCTATGTCACACTTTCATGGACCAGACTCAGAGTTATTTATGTTGTTGCCTTTAGTTTCCTTCTCAGAGTGGGTAGACTTCCAGCACATCATTTATCTCCTTCATAAGGGGAGGCACACAGTTTGGTGCGGGTGGATTTTCTTCAGTTCAGAGGTAGAGGATCTCATGATTGACATTCTTCTGGGAGACCTCCTAGAGATGTAGATTTTAGATCCATCCATGGCATCTTCTGCATCCCTCTCGTCTCCATCTTCTTCTCTCTTCTTCTTCTTTCCGAGAGATTTTGTCTTTGTACATGGGTACCTTTATAGTCTTGTCTATGGCCAGGACCTATCCTTGGCATCTTTCTTAGATTAGAGAGTGGACTTACAGTCTCTCTTTTGGGAGGGAGTTTTTCCCACTAGGTTTTCTCCATTTACTCCACTTTTTTGGAGTTTCTTGTACGTGGGTACCTCAACAGGCTTGTTTTCAGGAACCACTTGTCCTTATTTTCATCTATGTGTCCACCTAAGCTATGCTTCAAGGGGATGGTGGTGTAGGATATTTACCATGCATATATTTTAAGTATATGGGATTCATCCACATAGGTGATTCACCATTCTTAGGTTCCCTATGGTGTCGTTATGGCCTTATACATGTCATAGAGCTTCATAGGAGTTACATTTGACCGGTTATTCCAGGAATGTAACTCCCACCTATTTATGGCTACATTTGTGGGGGGGCTACACACCCCAATACTATATGTACACCCATTCATCTTGAGAAATACAATGGAATGGACTAGAGTATTGTATTTGAGTCATTTTTTCCTTAATGCATGCACATTGCTCTCATGGGTGATTTCTTTCTTCGATCTTGAAGCTACATCATTTTGTCGTTGAGTGAAACATTTTTATGTTCACTGATTCCCTCTAGATATTCATCATTCCTTCAACAATATTATGTTAGATAGAGCACAAACTAGTAAAAAAAATTTAAGGTAACATGGTTTCATGAAAAATAGTTCCTTATCCATTGGGAAAATAAAAGTCAAGGGAAATGAGAACGAAATGAGACAAAACACCACACAAATGAAACACACAAAAAACAAAATGGGAATGGAGAAAATCACATCAAATAGAAAAATAAATATACTAAAAAATAGAAATAAACTTAACTCACCTATGGTACATGTGGAAAAAAACCTTCTTTCATCGCTTGTACAACTATAAGTACTTAAAATTCTAGGGAAATTTAATAATGATTCCATCTAAATATGATAAGTAGAAATAATTTCATCCATATAAATGGTTGATCTTTATGGACCTAACCACAAAGAGTGATATTATCCATGACATTCATTTGGATTTTATTTTATTTTTCATAAAGGAGGACCAATTTTTTGATAAGAAATAATCTTCAAGGATTTCTTTTTATTTTTTAGCTTTATCTACTATTCTATGATTCTATAAGAACCATTTTTCTATCCTCACTAAGATTTTCAAATAGAATTTTTTTTGGTCCAAAGAGTCTTAGAACTGACCATCTTCTATTTCCTTTACTACATGTCAGGTGGGTGGATGAACTTAAATAGGTATTTTAGTATTTATTTCATATAGAAATAGGAATGGAGAAATTCCAATAAACTTCTTTTGAGTAATTATTTCATCCCATAGTACATCATAGAGATTTTGATGCTAATTCATATAAGTTTGATCCACCATCTTATGGATATTTGTCACAAGATTTTTATTATTGATTTGTTCTTAGCCATTACCGTATGGATAATAGTTAAACAAGTGAGAAAGATAAATTCTATGATCATAATTTTTTTTTTATATCTATAGAAAATTAGCACTATCACTGCAATGGATTCAAATTTACTCTTTGAGAAAGTTATATACTATCTTGGTGTGTTGACGAAATAAATTTTCGCAGTGAAAACTATTTTTTTCCACCAATGGTCAAGGAGATATGTCCCTCCTTCTTGGGTATATTGATCCTCTCATTATTGAATGTAAACTACCTAAAATTAAGGGGTGGCAATTTGGCTAAGGATCACCAAAGAATACTTCACTACACCTATCACAAAATTCTCATACAATGTGCAAGGGAGAAATTTTATGTGAAGGGAAGTAAAGATGAGTAGGAGAAATAGGGAGAGAGGGTTAATTTTGGGATTAGGATCTAGAAAAATCTCATCTACCATAACCAGAGTAGGTCCACATTATATTAGAATAAGTCAATGTGCAATTAACAGTAAGACTAACCACTCAGAGATACAAAGTTCCACGAATTCAATAATCAAGGACACAAAGTTCCTTATTGGTTATACAAGATCACAATTCTTGCAAATTTTGACAAGAGAGTATGGAATAACATTAGAAAAATTATAGAGGAAACATATGTTTTATTTCTTGATGTACCAGTGATATAATATCCAAAAAAATAAAACAATGAATATCTTCCAACCCTTTGGAATGGAGAAGCCATTCCAATTCATAGCTTACAAAAATGTCTTTTCCTTTCCCCTCACATGTCTTTTCACATTTCCTCATCACTTGTCAATAGCAACATATTCCTAGGGAATAAAATTGGTCCTTTTTCTTATTAATAAAAAATGAATCTTACATTATTAAGTTTAAGGTCACTTTAGTGAAAAAGAAAAAATACTAAAATAGTACATTCTTAATAGGTAATTTTAATATGGAGATATAAGAAAGAGGAGAGAGAAGAGTGTTGATCGATACGATGAAAAAAAAGCCTTTGATGATGAAGAACTTCCTGGATTGAAGCACTGTGATTACAATATCCTTCTTCTCTAAGATATGGAAATATTGCAGGGTATCAAATAAGTGTTCGAAAATACAGTAATGAGATCTACATTGGGATGGTAACAAGATGATATTTTTTCATTACAAGGTATGAATTAGGATATGGGGATCTGTCGATATTAAAATTTTCCTCCGTAATTTCTATTTTATTAATGTATGTATTAGGAATAGGATTTTGTTAAGTATAATTAGTAGTGGCGTCCAATAGAAGATAATGACGCCTTCAGTATGGTGCTGCCAATAATGTAGAGTACGGTAACAGTCAAAGTACAATAGGAATGTTGTAAAAAGTAAATATTTGGCGTAAGTGGTCCGGTAATGTTAAAATGTCAAAGTTGGGATAAGTAGAGAAGTAGGGTCTACATGATTAGGAATTAGAAATATTATATTTGTAATAAGGACAAAGAGTGATGTCATAAATATTTTGTATATTTTATTTGTGGAAAATTCTAAAAAGGTGGAACCCATGTGAGATGATAAGGTTTATCTTATCTTAGAAGATAAGCCTACATGTAAAGGCAAGAGTTTAGGCATGGAATATGATTGGCAGGAAGATATTTCCTATCCTCTCTTAGAGATAAGGTGGATAAGCCTGAATTCCTATAAATAAAGAGGTAACCCCCCCTCATTTAGCATAGAGAGAAGTAGTGAGAAATATCGTATAAGTAAGTGTGTAACGGAAGCCATCATTTTGAAGGTGTGTTAAAGAAGTCATTAAGAGGTGTAATTGTGAAGTTTCTCCCATAGTTATTGTTTAAAGGCAAGTGAAGTTAATAACACTTGAAGAACCTCATGGGTGAGATTGTAACAATTTCATGTTGATATTATAATTTACACTGATATTTCATATTTATCATTATTCCTTCTTATCATAGTCTATGGTATTCTTGTGTTATGTTTGTTGTTGTATTTCCAGATTACATCCACCAAATTAAGAGTTGTGCATTAGTTAATAATCATAGCATGAGAAATTCCTGGTGAAGAATTATAATAGTGCCAGATTGGTGTTGACATTTTGGTTCCGTTGCCGAGACCATTCCTTGTTGGTGGATTTTCTGGAGAAATATTCCCACTTAGTCAGAAAACATTTGGAGGGTAACCTTGTTTTTACTGTGCATAGTAGTTACCACAGTAAAGTCACTTTTTACCATGAATAGTATTTACCGCAGTAACTTCACTTTTTACTGTGAATAGTGTTTACCACAGTAAAGTTAGTTTTTACTGCAGTAACTTCACTTTTTACTGTGAATAGTGTTTACCACAGTAAAGTCAGTTTTTACCGCAATAAGTCAAGTTTTACCATAGTTTACCGTGGTCATTTCTATTTTCTATTATAGTGATTCCAATTATTTGTGCACATAAGTCTTGTTGATTGTACTTGTGGGTTGGTATTTCACTATGGTTACTTTTGGAAATGGGAAAGATTCATGTTTTTTCAGCCCAATCTAACGAAGATGCTTCCTCTTTCATTCAAGAGTTTAAACGATCTTGTATTTGTAATGACCTTATAAGAAGGGAACAATGGACTGAATTTTTTCCTACCTTTTTGGATGGTTCAGCCCTTAGGTGGTTTGAAACACTAGGTGATAATGTGAAAAACTCATGGGATTTATTAAGTGAAATTTTTCTTGAAATATTTGGTGAAAAACAGAAATATGCAGATCTCGTGATCGATATCACAAAGCTAGCCCAAGGAGAGAAGGAGAAGATAAGGGATTATCATACTCATGTTCTAGAGCTAAGGAGGAAGCTCGATGCCTAGATCTCGAAGGAAGGATTAGCGGATGGGTTAATGAATGGCGTGGATAATCTCCTCTGTAAGCACTTCATTCTTGGGATGAAGCTAGAGATCAGACAATGAGTGAAGTATGACCACCTAGCTACCATTGAACAAGCAAAGGTGATTGCAAGAAGGCAAGAAGAAAGCATGGAAGAGGAGCCCAAAGAAATTGTTGCTAAAGTAGAGCCTACACCAGCACCTTTGGTCCATAATCCACAACAACTCTTGGTGATCAAAAATCCTTCTCCTAGTACATCTATTGAGTATGAAGATCTGCTAAGAAAGATGGGTCAGTTAACTATTAATCTTCTTCAAGAAAAAGAATTTAGTTCTCAGGGAGGAGATAGAGGTCCAAAAAGAAATATTTCTGAAGTTGTATGTTATGGTTGTTATAAAAGTGATCATTATAAGTATAATTGTCCAGACAGAGCTTCTACATCTGGTACAAGAGATAATGATAAAGGGAATGCACCTATGAATTCTTTTGATGTAGTAGATAAGAGCATACATAATGAAGTAGATGTGTTTGTAACAAAAACAAATAAAGAAAAAGATAACCAAGATGGAAATGATCCTAAGAAGGTGAAAGGAGAAACTAGTAAGAAACATACGAGAAGAAAGTTGGGTGTGCAGGATTTTCTGATTTCACAGGGACAAGGACCATACTACATCTTAGATGATATGTCCAAAAGGCCTGCAAATATTACATATGGTCAACTCTTGGCTATGTCTTCTAAGAAGAGGCGGGAGCTGCGAAGTGGACTCAATGCTCAATGAAGGAAGGAGATTGAGGTCCCTATTTTAGAGGCAGAGGCGGATCCCTATGCTCCATAAGATGAGGTATTATGTAATGGTATTTCAATTCATGATGTTTTAGTTGATGGAGGTGCTGCAGTTAATGTAATGACTGAGTATGTAATGAATATGTTGGGTTTAAAAATTGATCACCCCTCAACACTTATGTTAAGGTCATTAAATAAAGGAAAAACTAAACCAGAAGCTGTAGTTTCAAAAGTGGCAATATCTGTTATGGGTGTTGTATGTGTGGTAGACTTTCAGGTGATGAAAAATGGTACTGTTGCGTAGCCAATGTTTTTGGGAAGACCATGGCTAAGGAGAGTTCATGCAAGAAACTACTGGAATGAAGGCTTCATGACACTTGGATGTGGTGGAGAGAGGGTGAAGATAAACGTGATCCCTCAGCATCATAAGGCATAACCTGTGGATTCAAGTGATGAAACTGATGATTGGACATCCTCTGATTACTCGAGTACTAGTGAAGTGGATACTGAAGATGAAGAAAGTGAGGTTGATGTTTTGGTCATGGATATCCTTCCAGTCACACTGACTCATGACCCCATAAAATTATCTGTAGAAGAAATTGATGATAGTCTCCAACAAATAAAGATTGGTGATGCTGTGATAGAGAGTGAGAAGGAATCCTACCTCTAGCTCTTTCGAAGGTACATACACATATTCACTTTTTATTACAAGGAACTCCATCAAGTAAATTGGGTAGAACATTCTATTGAGCTGGTAGATGGAGTTAAGCCAATAAAGCAAATGCTATATAGAATGAATCCTAATTTTTCCAAGACTGTAAAAGAAGAAATAGATAAGTTGCTTGATGCAGGATTTGTATTTGCTATGGAGAATTCAAAATGGGTTTCTCCCATTGTGATCTCAATAAAAAAGAATGGGAAGCTACACATTTGTGTTGATTATAGGAAGCTCAATAAGGCAACAAAGAAGGATCATTACCCTCTTCCATTCTTAGATCAGATTTTGGACGAAGTCGCTGGCTAGGAGTGCTATAGTTTTGTTGATAGATATAGTGGATACAACCAAGTTTGTATAGTAGAGAAAGATCAGCTGAATACCACATTCACCACTCCTTGGGGAACATTTGCTTATAGAGTTACACCTTTTGGGTTGTGTAATGCTCCAGCAACATTCTAGCGCTTGATGAATAGGGTATTTAAACCCTACATTGGGAACTTCATCAGAGTATTTCTGGATGATTTTTACATCTATGGGAGCAAGATGGACCACCTTCACCAGATGGAGACAACATTTCAAATGTCAAATGAAGCACAAGCCTCACTAAACCCTACAAAGTGTGTCTTTGGATGTTCTAAAGGTGTTTTGTTAGGGCATGTTGTATCCAGAGATGGTATTGGTACTGATCCTAATAAAGTTTCAAAAATCAAAGAGTTACCATTTCCTATGAATAGAAGAAATGAGGTGCATGAATATTTTGAACAACTAAAGGAAGCCCTGGTGTCTTCACATGTTTTAAAGAATCTAGATTGGAGCAAGCCATTCATTGTGTATATTGATGCCTCAGATGCAGCACTAGGAAGTACTCTGAGCCAAAAGGATGAAAATGGGAATGATCATTCAATTTACTTTAGGAGTAGACAAATAAGCAGTGCTGAGGTAAATTATACTGTAACCGAAAAAGAGGCTCTAGCTATCATTTTTGCTGTAAAGAAGTTTAGAAATTACTTGCTAGGGCAGAAATTTATAGTTGTAACAGATCATCAGGCTCTAAAATATATTTTCAATAAGCCTAACCCATCAGGGAGGATAGCAAGATGGATAATTTTTCTACAAGAATTTGAATTTGATATTATAGATAGGCCAGGAAAGAAGCATGTCAATGCAGATGCACTCTCTCGAGCCTATGATGGTTTAGGATCATCTTGTGATGATGATGATTTCCCCAATGCAACATTGTTCTCCCTTGACACAATCCCTAGTGAATACATAGATATTTGGAATTATCTAAATGAATTCAAGTTTCCTGATGGTGCCAATGTAAATACTAAGAGGAAGATTACTCAAGCAAGTCGTCCATATTCTATTCTACATGGAGTGTTATTTCGAAAAGGACATGATGGACAGTACAAGAGGGCAGTTGGACGTGATCAAGGGAAGGAGCTGATAGAAGAATTCTACAATGGTACATGTGGAGGACACTTCTTTGGACAACTTATAACAAGAAGGATCTTGGACGCAGGTTATCACTGGCCCACTCTTTTTAGAGATTGTTATAATTATTGTAAGACATGTGATATTTGTCAAACACATGGTAACCGTAAGACTTCATCAGCTCCATTATGCCCTATTCTTCCACATGGTCCCTTTGAAAAGTGGGGAATAGAAATTGTAGGTCCACTTCCAACTACCCCATGCCAAAATAAGTATATTGTAGTTGCCACAGATTATTTAACCAAGTGGGTTGAAGCTAGGCCATTGAAAACAACTTCCATGGATGAAGTGGCAAGGTTCATATATGAACGCATTGTCACCAGATTTGGTTGCCCATTAGAAATTGTAACAGATCAAGGAAGCCACTTCATTAATGAGGTGGTAGAATCCCTAATCAACAAGTTTTCTACTAAGCATAGGAAGGAAAAAACATACAAGCCAAGCACAAATGGACAGGTGGAACGAACAAATTTTGTGTTGTGTCAAATTCTAGCAAAAGATGTAGCCTTGTAGGTACATAAGTGGGATAAAAGGATTCATGCAGCATTGTGGGCATATAGGGCAACATCAAAGTCAACAACAGGATACTCCCCATTTCACTTGGCTTATGGCATTGATCCAGTTCTTCCTATTGAGTTTGATATTCCCACTGTGAGAGTTATGAAAAATGAAAGGATGGATGAAAGTGATTCAATAAAAGAAAGGCTGGTACATCTTTATTTTCTAGAGGAAATGAGGGAAATAGCGAAGGATACAAGCTATAAGAAGAAAATGAAGCAAAAGGAATACTTTGATCAAAAGATCCGTTGGTCTCCATTTCATGTGAATGACTTGGTTCTAGTATATGATTCCAGATACAAAAAAAGAAGATAGAAAATTTATTCCAAAGTGGATGGGGCCCTACAAAATAGCAGTTGTGCATGAAAATGGTACATATCGACTAGAGGAATTGGATGGTACTCCCATTACAAAATGGGTCAACCATGACAAGTTAAAGATTTTCCAAGCACCAAGCTTCAGAATATCCATAAGAGTCTACTCTGAGGACGGAGTAGAAGTTAGGAAGGGGAAAAATGTCGACATTAAAAAATTTCTTCGTAATTTCTATTTTATTAATGTATGTATTAGGAATAGGATGTTGTTAAGTATAATTAGTATTGGCATCCAATAGAAGATAACGGCGCCATCAGTACGGTGCCACCAATAATGTAGAGTACGGTAACAATCAAATTACAATAGGAATGTTGTAAAAAGTAAATATTTGGCATAAGTGGTCCGGTAATGTTAAAATGTCAAATTTGGGATAAGTAGAGAAGTAGGGTCTACATGATTAGGAATTAGAAATATTATATTTGTAATAAGGACAAAGAGTGACGTCATAAATATTTTGTATATTTTATTTGTGGAAAAGTCTAAAAAAGGTGGAACCCATGTGAGATGATAAGGTTTATCTTATCTTAGAAGATAAGCCTACATGTAAAGGCAAGAGTTTAGGCATGGAATATGATTGGCCGAAAGAGATTTCCTATCCTATCTTAGAGATAAGGTGGATAAGCTTGAATTCCTATAAATAAAGAGGCCACCCCCCCTCATTTAGCATAGAGAGAAGTAGTGAGAAATATTGTATGAGTAAGTGTGTAAAGGAAGCCATCATTTTGAAGGTGTGTTAAAGAAGCCATTAAGAGGTGTAATTGTGAAGTTTCTCCCATAGTTATTGTTTGAAGGCAAGTGAAGTTAATAAAACTTGAAGAACCTCATGGGTGAGATTGTAACAATTTCATGTTGATATTATAATTTACACTGATATTTCAGATTTATCATTATTCCTTCTTATCATAGTCTATGGTATTCTTGTGTTATGTTTGTTGTTGTGTTTCCAGATTACATCCACCAAACTAAGAGCTGTGCATTAGTTAATAATCATAGCACGAGGAGTTCCCGGTGAAGAATTATCATAGTGTCGGATTGGTGTTGACAAATCACTACCTTACTGTTCTTGGCATTCACAGTTCACCTTCATGATAAAAAAGCAACTCTTAGATGCTTGAATCTATTTATGTTTTTATGTTACTCATTGAAATAGGTCTTCATCTTATATATCGGTGGATTTTTTCCTCGTTTGAGGTGCGAACACACTTCAAGGTGTTGAACACATGATTAGGAAAACTTATAAGTGAATTGTAACATGTGAAATTGAGATGATTTCCAACTCTTGCAAACATGGTAATCCTTTTCAATACAAGGTTGGAGTTGTTATATGGTGATCATCACCTTACTCCTCGTGAACTCAAGATTTTTAAATAGCTCCTTTCTCATCTTATATTTATTGGAATGACTTTGGTCATTCATCTGATTGGACCAAATTGTTCCATATAGAATTCACCTATAGATTGATGTTTTAGGAACCTGTGAGGACATTCTCTCATATTTGAACCATGCTCTAGATGACTTCCTAGCCATGAAATTGTCAAAAATATCAATGAGATCGGTGGAAATTGAGTGAATACAAGTGATTTTATCCTATAAGACTTTTAATTTTTATCAGGTCCTTACAAGGATGGAATTTTTTTAGAAAGCTTTCACATTTTTCACTTTTTGATGGGTTTTGTTTTCTTGGTGTGCACGGGTGGTGAAAATTTACCATTTTTGGAAACTTACTTAATTTTTACATGTAAAGCATATAATATTTATTATTATTAGAAATGTTTTCTCTAGGTTTCAGATTAATACAAAAATGGTTTTAAAAGTTTTTTTTAATTTTTCAAGGATGCTTTTCTCTAATTTTTAGATGATTCTCTCATTCATATTAGTGGGAAAATGAGAATTTCATCAAAAAAAGGAAGAAAAATGAGATAAAAATAAGCTCTCCATATTTGAAAAAAATCATCCACCTCATCATGAAATAAATGGGTTGGATTAAATATGATTTTACAAGGAGCAATGGCTTCCAATTTCAGGATATTTGGCTCTTTAGATCATTGGGAAAATATAAATTTCTTCGAAGAGAGTGATTAACTGAAAATAGGATTTGATTGCTATTTTATGAGTTAATCAAAATAGAAACTAAATGCTATATTGAAATGCTATATGTAAATATTTTTCTTTAGTATATTGATATATTAAAATAAATATAAATAATAGGGATATTGTACTAACCTCTAAAGGACTTAGCTCACTTTGTGCTGAATTGTAGGAGACTAGTATACAGACTGGGTAGGTTGTGATTGAATGACCTTGGGAAGGGAAGAAGCTGATTTCTTGTCTGTACTGAGGCACCTGGGAGGATACCGAGTAACCCTGGGATACCCTGGTCTAATATCTGGGAGCTAAAGATTGAAAAAAAGATTAGAACTTGAATTTGGTAGTGTCACAATGTCTCTATAATACCTTCACTCTTGTCACATGGGTGTCACAATAATGACGCCTATATCACTATAAATGTTACCTAAAAATATCTACTGCAAACCCTATCCAAAGCATCAGATCCTAAAAAACAAAAATGCATATGAATAGGTCAGACTGACCTCAGCTACCAAACTAGTGGTCTTACGACTGAGAGTTTGACTACATTTCATACCCCATGTAGTTATATGTGCATGTGTGTTTAATTTTGTTCCTAAGATTCCCTAGCGTCAAAGAGGCGATAATAAGGGGTAATTATAACTAGATGTAAAAATGGGAATGGTGGATAGAATAGAAATAATGCAACCCTTTCCCCCTATGTAGTGTGTGATGAAGATGTTGAAGATGCCCAAATGCAGTCTCTTACGTTCGTAGATAGCTTCCCTTGATATTAAAATGCACGTCCACAGTGTAGTGAGTATGTTATGTTTATATAGGAATATCTTGTTCAAATTTGAACACTATTGACTCGAAACTTCCCACTATGACCTAAGTGAATGCACGGGGTAACCATTAAGACTGACCTCAAACAAAAAAATTAAGACAACAAATTACGATGACATAGGTTCCTAAAATCAAGGACTTGTGCACCCCGGGGCGCCCCAGTGCAACCCTAGGTGGCCCAACATATACCTAAAGATGAAAAATGAGGAAATTACGACACCTGAGACACCTTGAAATATGTAAAAAACTACAGAGACCAATGACGAATGAACTAGACAAAAAACAATGATGTCTGACCAACTGAAAAATAGGACTAAAGGATGGGTCAGTATTGAATAATTTTATTATGTAAGATCCATATCTAAAATAACATACATGGTGGTGTTAATATAATTATAAGTGCGTGATTTTGTGACTACATTTTCCCCTACTTTATGTTGGTGAGCAGAAATCTCGGTAACATAAACTAGGTAGAAATGTGTACCTGATAAAAAGCCAAAGAATCCCAAGTTGTAGAAGAAAGCGCAGATGTGTAGTAGAAGCATGCAGATAGAACTATAAAAGTGTGCTGAAACATGGATCGTCAAATTGATCCATGTAACGTATCAAAAAGTGTAAGTATTGCGATGAAGAAATAAAAATGGACTTAAGTTTTTTACATGTAAAGCATATAATATTTAGGATTATTAGAAAATGTTTTTCTCTGTTTCAATTATACAAAAATGGTTTGAAAAGTTTTTTTTAATTTTTCAAGGATGCTTTTCTCTAATTTTTTAGATGATTCTCCTCATTCATATTAGTTGTGAAAATGAGATTTCATCAAAAAAAGGAGAAAATGAGATCAAAATAGCTCTCCATATTTGAAAAAAATCACCACTCATTCATGAAATAATAAAGTGGTGGTTAAATATGATTTTACAATGAGCAATGGCTTCCATTCATGATCTATTTGGCTCTTTAGATTCTTGGAAAATAGAAATTTCTTCATTCGAAGAGAGTGATTAACTGAAAATAGGATTTGATGCTATTTTATGCAGTTAATCAAATAAAACTAAATGATATATTGAAATGGCTATAATGTAAATTATTTTCTTTAGTATTGATATATTAAAATAAATATAAATAATAGGGATATTGTATAACCTCTAAGGCCCTTATCGCCCTTGTGCTGAACTTGTAGGAGACTAGTATACACGGGGTAGGTTTGTGATTGTAATGACCTTGGTAAGGAAGAAGCTGATTTTCTTGTCGGTACTGAGGCACCTGGGAGATACCGATAACCCTGGGATACCCTGGTCTAATATCTGGGAGCTAAAGATTGAAAAAAAGATTAGAACTTGAAGTTGGGTAGTGTCATCAATGTCTCTATAATGCCTTCACTCTTTGTCACATGGTGTCCACAAATATGACGCCTATTCACTATAAATGTTACCTAATAAATATCTACTGCCAACCCTATCCAAAAGCATCAGATCCTAACAAACACAAAATCAATGAATAGGTCAGACGGACCTCAGCGTACAACTAGTGGTTTACGACTGAGAGTTTGACTACATTTCATACCTCATGAGTTATAATGTGCAATATGTTGTTTAATGTTTGTTCCTAATATTCCTAGCTCAAAGAGGCGATAATAAGGGGAATTAAACTATATGTCAAAATGGGATATGGTGATATACTAGAACTAATGCACCCCTTTTCCCCTATGTATTGTGTGATGAAGATGTGAAGATGCCCAAATGCAGTCTTCTTACGTTCGTAGATAGCTTCCCTTGATCTTCAAATCACGTCACCACAGTGTATTGATATGTTATGTTTATATAGAAATCTTGTTCCAATTTTGAACACTATTGACTCAAATTTCCCACTATGACCTAATGAATGCCCGGGGGTCACCATTAAGACTGACCTCAAACAAAAATAAGACAAACAAAATTACGATGAACATAGGTTCCTAAAATCAAGGACTTGTGCACCCCGGGGCACCCAGTGCAACCCTAGGCCCAACACATTACCTAAGAATGTGAAAAATGAGTAATTACGACACCTGAACACCGTGAAAATATGTAAAAAACTACAGAGACCAATGACAGAATGAACTACAAAAAACATGATGTCTGACCACCTGAAAAATAGGACAAAGATGGGTCAGTAGGAATACTTTTATTATGTAAGATCCATATCTAAAATCCCATACATGGTGGTTAATAAATTATAAGTGCGTGATTTTGTGACTACATTTCCCCTACGTTTTGGTGGTGACAGAAATCTTCGGTAACATAAACTATGTAGAGAATGTGTACCCGATACACAAGCCAAAGAATCAAGTTGTAGAATAAAGCCAGTGTGTGAGTAAGAAGCCGCATATTATAACTTATAAAGTGTGTGAAACAGGATCGTCAAATTGACCCTGTAACGTATCAAAAGTGTAGTATTGCGATGAAGAAATAAATGAAAAATGATATTAGCTATAAGATTGTCAAATGCAGTGAAATAACGAATTGGGTGGGGTAGCGGAGTGATTATTTCCAACCCGCTGATTGTATATGAATAGAATAATGGGAGGATTTGGGCATATTTCCACCAAAGGAAGTGTGTAGGAAGAAAAGTGTGTTATTGTACAATATTTAACTACATCCTCAAGATCTACTCATTGCAGATGTACTCATATCAAAGTGTTTTGATATTTGGATCCAAATAATTTTTGACAATAGTTCACCCAAAAAGGATTGATAAAGGAAGGTCATTTTTCCCCCATTCCATGGGTGTCGCTGCAATGTGAAGGCTTCCAAGTTAGGTCATCTGTAAGAAAATGTGATAGAGAATGAGACGGATTCCAAGTTAAATCATCTGGAAGTGAACATGATGAATTAACATAGCTTTGGGTTAGGTCATCATAAGAAACCATGAATGAAAGAGACGAGACATCTTGAAGTAACGCGGAGTTCGAATAAAATCCAAGTTCTGTCTCTAGGAATGAGTGGTGAGGTAAATCCAAGGTTAAGGTTCTCTAGGGACTTCTCATGGTGTGAATGATCTGAAATTTAAACATGTGCTTTTGATTAGTTGATTGATTTTTTTTTGACGGGGTACTTGTGGAGAGCTGTTTCACTATTTCCCACAGGTTAGGTCATTAGGGGAAATTTTATATAAATTGATAAGATGCCACATAAAATTATTTTTAGTCACTTGTTTCCCCAAATTTGGGTCATTAGGGGGAGTTGATAGGTTATGTGATCATGCTTAAGAGATGTTCAATAATTGTTGCCCCCATATTAGGTCATTAGGGGAGATTGATGATGAAATTTCATGGTATAAATTGGGAGGTGTTAAATTCATGATATTGGAATGCATCTTGACATAAGAGGGGATTATAAGGGGACCCCAAATAGTATTTCCCCCCTTTCACTGAAAGAGGGAGGGATGAAAAGAATGAACTCTAAGCTGAAAGTAATGGTAAGAGGTTAAAATATGCATAGGGTGGATATAATAGTGCGGTGAAGAGATATAATATGTGTCCAATATGGTGGTAGGCATAATTCTAAAAATAATCGCCAACCAGGGTGTAAATCAAGTAAATATCTAATATATACCCAAAAGGTTATCTGTATTATTTGTGGTAATAAGTGCGAAATATGGACCATAGTAAAGGTGGCATTTAAAATGTGATTATAAATAATAAAGTGAAAAGTTAATTTATGAATTTATTTATCTTTTCTGTGAGTGTGAGAGTGTGTACATAGTGCTTAGATATGCCTCAAGTGAGACCACTACATCCTATCCAGTTTGAGAGAGTGGCGAACGTTATAGCATCGCGTACTACCGTGGAGCTGGTAAGTACATTATTTTCACAAAAATGAAGGGTGTACAAGAAATTTTAGTATATTTTTTGAATATTTATGGGTTTTTATTTTCTTAGTGTTTAGGACCTAGAAAAGAGAGCTGATAGTGCTAGCGACCCTTGGGATTAGAGTGCCTAGAACCGAGCACTAGTGTCCTGCTCCGGGGCACCCCATTCCTGCATCTAGGCACTCTGGTCCAAAAAGTTTTTATTTTATAGATATTGGTAAGGATTGTGTTATAAGGATGTTGACAAGTTGTATTTAACAGAGGGAGGTGTGCTAATGTTGTATTTTTTGTTGTTTGGTGGTCTGAAGAGGGATATCCACTCGAGGGAGTTCCACGGTGGTCGTCACTTGAGTATGTTACTAGGATTGGGTTTGTAAGATGACGAGTGGGATGTGTTGGACTGTTTTGGCCAATAGAATATAGAATAGATAGGGGATGTGCCCCATAATATTCCCATGTTGACTACATTGTGCAAGAGATGGTGTGTCAATATGTACACATGTTGGTTTCATACATGGGAGATGACGATGAAGTTAGAGGATGTATATATCACATATTGTGAGTTCCAGTTATTGGGGAGAGAAAACAAGTGATGGAACTAGTGGTTATGGAGTGGAATATGCACTCAACTAAATGATATTTTATAGAAGCCTAGGTACCTATCAAGCCCCATAATAGTTTGGATGTGATATTACACTCGAGGGTTCCGCGGTTGTGGAAATTCATTGCACTGGTGATTGCATCATGTATAGCTATGGAGGGAAGAGGTATCAACATCATGTATAATATGCACATCATATGTCAGCATATAGATGAGGATGGGACAAGATATGCATGGGAATGGTGCACGTTGGCCCACTTATATAGGGACTTTCTTCGTTGACGAAGGATGAGAGGGGTAGGGGTATAGGGGCCACCATACTGCTACATGTATGGGCATATGAGCATATATTCATATTAAGACCAAGTGTTGGGGCACAAGGAGAGTGGATGTGGCCTGAGAAATTTTCTCAGCGTTGGGTTGATATTTGTAGCAGGAAGATGGATACAGATACCTTTAGAGAACCAATAGATAGGATGGGGCTAGAGTGAGTTACATGGAGGCCTTATAATGATTATGGGGGATGACTGAGAAGGGCTATCAGATTGCACTTCTTTGAAGAGGACTATTTTTCTACAGGACCAGCTTTCCAGGTGTGGTAGAGTTGTTTTAGGTGGAGAGGGTATCACGGCAGATTGGTATGGTGCAAGATGTGCCCTAGGAGCCATACATATGGTTATGATCTATTAGAGCCCCTGGGATGGAAGGTCCTAGGCCACGGCCTATAACAAAGTATTTGATAGCACCAGGGACAGATGTGGTAGACCCAGTGATAGTAGTTGTAGATAGTGGTGATGGAGGGTACATGGAGGATTATCTCACATGGTGGGTAGCGCATCAATGGATCTTACTATATTAAGTCTTTGCAGGTGTTATGCAATTTCTATTAGGAGGAGCTGGTGAGGGAGGTATCCCTGGCCCTGTAGTGGTAGACAGTGGTAAGCATATAAATTTTTAAGATTCTTATAGTTGAAAAGTATTATTTATGTTTTGTACATGGTTTACTAACATTGGGTTATTTGTTATATTTGCAGGAGATTCCTATTGGTCGTTGATAGTAGACACATCGATCCACACATTAATGTGGAATGTGCTGAATGATGTACTATGTGGAGGGATGCTAGAGTGTGTTGATAAAACTACAGGTGATCATGCACATCTATTTGAGTCAGTGACCATAGCAATGGTGACATGTATGGTTCTACTTGGTGAGAGGGATGAGGCATGTGGGGAAACTCGATGCATGCGAGAAGCAGTAGGAGGTGGTATTGTTAAAAAAATTTGCAAACCGTGTGAAATTCAACTCAAAAATTTTAAGTTTCTCAGATGGTATGGGTTAGAAGTTTGACTATGTTTGGGGCAGCCATCTCGGAAGGGGATAAAATTTTAATTACGTCTGGTTTTGGCAGAATTAGAATGGCCTCCATTAAATCAGCAACTGAAAGTGTTGTCCCAAAAGGCAACACCTTACATATATTGCCTCTCTAATGTATCATCTTCAACAAGACAATGCACTATCCTTGGAAGACTACTGTAGGGCCTTGGTGAAGGTGGGAAAGATATCATATACGAAATATTACATTTTGAAACAGCAGTTTCAGATGATGGTTTGAAGCATGGAAGGTAAATTTTTACAAACAACTTTTCATTTCCAGTGAGCATTAAAAAGTTATGATTAAATTGAATTTATTCCCATGATTAATTGAACTATTTAAGTGTATTGAATTGTATAATTTCATTTATTATCCATTCAAATGGATAAGGGCAAATTTTACGTTTGGAGGGGGTGGTGAAGGTGGTGTGGGATTGGATGGTAGGCTTAGCGGTTGAATGAAATGTGAGTGTGGTGAGGGGGGGGGTAAGGTGTGTAGAGGTGGCCGGAGGGGTAGTATATGTGTTGAGGATTGTAGAAGGGGAAGTGCATAATAGACATGAAAGATATACTCTCATTTACATGAACAATAATTTCATTTATTCATGAAGAATAACTGTGCATATTTTCTCACACAAGCCGTGAGAAATAACTGAGGAAAATAAATGCATATACTTATGAAATTGAAATTTTACTGAGGTATAGGAAACACATCATTTTCTTGTGGATGTGTTCTTTTCTTTTTGAGTTATTGCTCTAGCTATCCTCCACAAACTACATCATCTGGGGCAAAGAGGGGGAAATGGGTTTCAATATTGAGCTCAGGGTTTTGTTTAACTCATTATATTTCCAATTTAAGGAAAGCATGAATTTGAAAGTACAATTATTATATTCATACAGGGTATATAATATTAAATTCATCAAAAGAGAGAAAATCATGTTGCAACAATAGAGATGATGTATGGAACATAAGTACAGTTGACCCAGAAACAGAGCACAATTTTAGTTTGTAAAGTACTAAGTTTATTATTAACTTCTATTTTAGACATCACAATATAAAAAATAAACAGGTACAGATAGGTGACTGAATAAATAAATTTATAGATTACCGAAGACACAGGATTATGGGGGGGGGGGATGCTGGGGGTAAAGGATGTTGGTGGTGGTAGTATGGTGAAGGGAAGGGGGGGCGGGGGCGTAGGGCTTGGGTTGAGTTTAGGGGGAGGGATGGGTAGTATTGTTTTGGGTTTGGTTATGGGAAGGCCTTCCCTGCTCTTGGTACGTCCATTACACATTCTATGTCATGTTAGAAAAACCATTGAATCTCTTTATATTTCAATATGCTTTTCTAGTATAAGCCTATTCCGCAACATCAAAACCTCATAATATAATTCTCAGATATCAGGTATAATAATGGATAATAGCCAAATCACATGGTGCAAGATCTTACAAGTTCAGCTCATATAGATAAATGATACAACTTTTAGAACACATTGCAGAACTATAGAGAGGCCAAGCAGTCACAAGCAAGCAACAAGGTATATGTTATCCAAAATTCACCCCCCAGGGGAAATTTTGATAACATGCATTAAATTCTCAAGTCCCAGGAAAATAGATTAAGTCAGGGCAAAAAGTCATGTTTCTAGGGGTCCCTCAGAGTTTTCTACTCCCCTGTCCAAGAAGAAGAGAGAAATTTCTGAGAAAAGGTGACAAATTATAGAAAACAATCTCGGGCCAGAAAAAAATCTGAAATGCTAGTCCTAGTCCTCGCAACAGTCGGGACATGAGGAACATCTGGGTGTGAACTGGCTGAAAGGCCACTAGGAGGTCTACATAGCATTTGGGATAGTTGGGACAAAGGGACGCGCGAGACATGGAAATCCGAACTGGTCGAAAAATGGAAAAAATTGACTAACTGTTGAAAAAGGCAGTCTGGGACATCTGGGCAGTTAGTACGCGGAGGACCAAGTCGTCCAAAAGACTTAAGGCACCAAGAATAGTTGGGCCAAAGGTACGCGAAGTACACGACCAGCGGGATCCCTGAAATGAGAACTTCGTACTGGGACATGTTGGGACAAAAGTACACGAACCGACTCTAACTGGGCGAATCGTAGATTTGCCCAGTCCGTCGGACAATCAGGACAAGAGTAAATGCGTCTACTGAACCGGCGGATCTGCTGGAAATGAAACATTTGTATCTAGGACATCCGGGTCAAAGGGATGCATGGGACACGGAAATCTGAAGTGGCCAACAGCAAGGAAGAAAAGTCAACGTTTGGTTCGGAAACTTTCAAACGTCCCATAACTTTTGACTTCCTAGCTCCGATTTTCATAAAAATTGGATCTTTCTGAACAAGCAGACGTCCTCTACGCAAAAAAACTAATTATTATTTTTTTATGAGGGATATATATTTAATAAGAGAATAGCTTCGGCTCCAGTCAGTTATCTCATTCCCATCAATGGACAGAAAAATGCCTCTAAGAACCCAAAATAGCTGCCCCATCACTAGAAGCCATCACTTTTGCATTTCTCAACAAAATCACACAAAATTGTACCAGTGAATCGGTGGCTGCTGAGCCGAGGTAAAAAAATCAAGAAATTCCATATTTGATGGAAATAGATTAATATTTTAAGAAAACGTGGCCGGGTGCATAGAGTGTTTTTATTCGGTAGTTTGAGAGTGCATTAAGGCATGGTTCCATCATTCTTCTCTTCTACAGCACATGGAACAGTATGGGAGCATTTTGTCCGGAATTTACAATCATGTCACTCCATTTAATAACCTCTACAGGTGGTTGAGGACCAGATTTCTGGATTTCCATTTCCCTTCTCTTTTCCTTTTCCTTCTCATTTTTCGATAAATTGGAGTGTTTGGCTCATTGTAAGAGAGTTTTTTTGGGGTAGCAAAGCTCTTCCAAATTTCTTGGTGAAAGCAAGTGTGTTGCCAGCCCTTGTAGTGGACTCCTTGCATGGTGATCCACCCCTTATCTGTATAATTGACCTTTGCATATCATGAAGCAATAAAATACCAGTTTGTGGATGTATCTTCCCCTGCTGTGTTTTCTTGCATTCTTCTTGCCCCTTTTATCTTTTCTATAAGAAATATTGTGTCTATTTATTATGTTCTTGCGGGATTCATTATCATGTGTATGCTGATATTTGTTGTGAACTGCTTTGGCTAGATTATGGTGACTGTCATCACCTCTTCTAGTGGTCACTGGCTCTATATTACACACTTGGCGACTGTGTACTCTCTGTCTCGTACACCTACTTTTTTGTGCTGTGTAGTCGTAGGCTTTCAGCAGCTCTGCTTTCATAGTGCAGCGTGCCTCATTCTCTGGTCGTCCATTCTGGACAATCTCTCTCATGAGTCTCACATTGGCAGAATCTTAGTCTCCTTCATACACAGTAATAGCTGTCAGTCGTCTGCTATGGTAGGAGATGTGACCCCGAGTCTGTTCGTGCACTCTGTTCAGGGCTATGCTCAAGGTAGCAAGGCCCCAACGTGGGGAGATAGTACCGTGTTTAACGAACCAGAAGCTATGCTACACTGAGTCAAAGTGTACGTCTGCAAAGTACTCAGAGGTCCACCCACACTCCTTGTGTGTCATAGTAACCCGCAACCGCGTGGTGGTGTAGGTCTCTTGATCACACGCTGCTCTGTGTGGATTGCTTCACAGTACACTTATCCTCACTTGCCATAGTAGCTCAGCAGTGGTGTTGAATTGATTGGAATGGGCAGAGAATGAGCATGGGGGATCGCATCACACGTTTGCACGTGTCATTTCGCCACAACTTACTAGTCTATGGTGGGAAATTAAGTCTGTGCCATCAGCAATCTGTAAGTGGTACCTCACAGCGAAGCGACAGAGTGCCGAATCGAGGTCCTATGTCTATAACAGGTAGATAGCACTACGGTGCGTCACACATGGATTATCACTGCGTCCTGCAACGTGTCGCATCTACGTAGACATAGGATTCTTACAGCTACTCATACGGGCGTGTATATCAGGGTGATACAGTGGGCAAGGCACACATATGTCTACGCAGGTGGTGTATATGCTAAGATCTAGTTACAGGAGCCAAGAGACGTAGTAGCAGAGGGGGCGAAACAACGTCACTCATATTTCGGATGTAGGCAAGAGGATACAACAGTCGGCTCAAGCAGAGGTGCCAACACGATTGGACATGGCAGAGCAAGTGACGGCTGGAGTGGCGAGGAGAACATCACACAGGGTTCTCGAAGGAATAGAACGCAGGTGAATGTTCACGCAGAGAACATCTCAATAGGCGATGACCGGAGCGGAGAGCTAGCCATGCAGCTAGTACATTGATGAAAGACTCTAACAACCGCGCCCTATTTACTATTGAAAAGCTTGTTTTTCGAAAGCATGGAGCAATCAAAAGTTGAGGGAGTTCTTTTTTGAGTCTTGAAACAGTATAAATGAATAAAATCGAACTCAAGCCACACTAAAGTGAGAATGTACGAGATAAGACAAAATAAAAATCAAACCATATCCATGAGCTCACAAAAAAAAGCTCTCCAACAGTGTGCAAACCTCCATATAATAGAAACAAAACTCTCCAAGCTCAGCATGAAGAAAAAAATTACATACATATTCATTTTTCCAGATAGACCAAATTGAGTTTCGAGCTTTGGTATGAGGATGTTATGAAATTTTTTCAATAATGCAAATCCAAATAAGTAATCATATAGTTCACCCAGGTGTGTTTTGATCCCCTCAAAACCTAAAAGTAGTGAACATATAGCAGCTAAAATTTCAAGTCAAAATCCAAAAGACAAATAAAATACAAGATATATGATGTAGATGAAGATAAATAGTAGCTTGTAGAGAAAAAAAAGCCTTCAAATACACTTCATAATGTGCCCAAGTTTTAAAAGGAGGTCATAGAAACATATCAAATCAGAAAAAGATTATTTTTAGCTATTAGAAGGGCATGTCCTATTCGGTATTTGTCTAGTTTGTAGAAAATTACAGTAGTACATATTTGTGCATGTTTTAGAACAAAAAGCGATTTTCAATGTTCCAACAATCATACCCAAAACCTCTCAAAACAGCTCACAGATCAGATAGAGGTGTTTCTCAGCTACTGGACAGATCTTGTGAACAAAATACAGGTACATGTCTTCTATTCATCTCTATTATGTTACTTGTTTTCAAATCTGAATTCATGGCCTTGGTTTTTCTAGATAGGGAAGTTATTTTTTGCTACTTGTTTCAAGATTCATTTAGCTTCTGTTTAGTTCTGGTTAGGGTAGTGTAGATTAGGATTTCCATTTCAATAAGTGCATTTCATGCACATTGTATATTTTAATTTAAATAATTACATTAATGCATGTGATCTGGTTTACCAGATCTTTTCCCAACTTTAGTTAATTTTTCATAAAGTTTAGTTTTTCACAAAAGGATGGATTTGGGTTATATGATTTTGAATACATGTCGAATGGACAAGAGAAATTTAGTGGTCTTAAAGTAGCACACAACATTTCCCCACAGGATCACAACAATGTTGACATTTTTTGCACCCCGTACGAAAGGTCAACTCAAATTTTTTATTTTTCTAAGATAGGATGAGTTAGAATTTTGAATATATTTGGGGGAGCCATCTCACAAAGGGATATAGATATTAATTTCTTTTTTTTTGGACAGAATTAGAATGCCATGCATCAAATCAGAAACTAAAAGTGTTGTCCTAGAAGGCAACACCTTGCATATACTAATTACCTCTCTAATTTCTGCTTCTTCAATAATACAATGCAATAGCCTTCAAAGACTACTTCAAGACCATGGTAAAGGTGAGAAAGATAACATATGCAAAATATTACATTCTGAAATAGCAGTTTTAGATGATGGTATGAAGCATGGATGGTATCATTTTACAAACAACTATGCATTTCTAGTGAGCATCAAAAAGGTATTATTGAATTGAATTTATTCCCATGATTAAGTGAATTATTGAAGTGTATTGAATTATACAAGTTCATTTATTATCCATTCAATTGAATAAAGTATAAAAAGTAAAGATATACATCTCATTACAGGAAAATAATTTCAATTATGCATGAGGAATAACTATACATATTTTCTCACACAATCCATGAGAAATAAATGAGGAAAAGGAATGCATATAATTATGAAATTGAAAGTGTATTGAGGTAAAGGAAACCCATCATTACCTTAATGAGGTTTTCCTTTCTTTTTGATTTGTTGCTCTAGCTCTCCTCCGCAAACTACATCACCTAGGGAAAGAGGGGGAATGGGTGTCAATATATGGTTTCTGGTTTGATTTAACTCCTTATTTTCCAATTGTAAAAAAACATGCATTTAAAAATTACAATTATGGCCTACAGGTACTAATAAGCGAAATTCATCAAGTGATAATCATGTTCCACATACAATGATGTATTCAACACAAGTACTGTGACCCAGAAAACAATAGAAGTTTCGGTTTTGTCACGTACTAACTATTTTTGTGATCCACTTCCATTTAACAATCATAGTATACAAATGAACACAGGTACATATAGGTTACTGAATTAATAGATTTATAGATTTGCACCAGAAAGAAAATTTACATAGAGGCATTCCTGTTTCGCACGATGTTCCGCTTTGGGAATATATGTTCTTCTATCCTTTCATTCCTTTAGAACAGATAAGGGTTGGTCTAGAGAATACCTTTGTTGAATGTTCGAAGATGGTTGCGCGTTACCGTAGCGAGATATCGGTGGATTGCGAAGAACTCCGTTTGTTCTTGGAAGGACTACCTGCAAATAAGAACACAAGACCACAAGATTTTTGATTAAGACAATAAATGAGGGAACTACCTTGGGTGCAGGAAATATAACACTTCCTTTCGAGGTGGGTCAATTTTCCCCTGCTAATATAATTATAACACGAATATTGTAAATAACAATTTAATTTCTTTCGTTGAAACAGTAGTGGGGAAGCCTGGTTTCTGGTTTTGATCACAATACCGATACCATGTTTCTTCTAACCGATATCGGTAGGGCTATGTTTTAGGGGCTCTTGGTGAGTCCGGTGTAGGGTGGTTGTGATGTTGTAAGGCTTAAATATGGGATTAGGTAATGGGAAATGTGATGAGAGGGTCTGATTAATGATAAAAAGATGTAGATGTGATGTGATTTGTTGGTTAAGTAATCCAGGAATGGATAATGACAGCTGTGATTCAGAAGTTAAGAACTGTTTATAAGAAGGACATTCAACAAGAGTACACTTAGCTAGGTTCTGGACGAGGATGCAGGTCCAAGACTGTTATTACCACGGTTAAACTTAGGTAGGATGCCTGCCACCCATAATATGGATATATCTCCCCCCGATGACAGATGAGTATCACAAGGCCTCTGATATATCAAGTTGGCAGTCTGGGCTTGGTCTCCTTCGCTGCAAATCTCTTCTTGTCTCTTCACTTGTCTCTTGCTTGCTCAGAGAAACAAATCTTGATTCTTTTTATCGCTTCTGCTGATCCTGAATTATCCCAAAAAGCCTTCACCGAGCCTTTAATTTTTGGTAGGGGAGGGCCATTTACAGGAACCGAGGCGGTTTTACGAACGACGGCGGTCGAGTAGAACCGGTATCGGTTCAGTCAAAGTGGGCTATTTTTAGTAAAATAGCCAACTTTCCCTCCCTTTCTCCCGGGGAATTAGTTGCGGGCTTGGTCAAAGTGACTAGAAAGGTTCCGGTTTTGGGTGCGAGAAGGGGTATTAGTCACAGGGTGTCTCATCATTATGACCCATTTATAGCGAATCTTAATTAGATAGAATCTATAAGGCTCTATTACGCCTAGGTCATATTAGGTGGCAAAATGAGGTGGCAGGTAGGCAATGTGGGATTTATTAATGTAGATAATTAATAAAATTGTGTAAGGTTTAGGGTGTGAGGTTTAGTTTTGCGAAATTAAATGCGGGTCACACGGGTTCGTAAGACCAAATTGGTTCTTTAGCCATTATTGTCATGTAGTTTGTTTTGTAAAGCTGCACAGACAGCATATGATGGTTTCCCCCTGTTAAGGGTATAGGGTATCCCCCTCAAATCTATCACAGATTGAGATACGTGAAATTAGGGTATAGGGTTGATAAGGGTAATTGTGTGGAGATGATGGTGAGGTGGTGCGGTCGGTCAAAGAAGCAGACTCCATGTGGAAATGCATTAGTGCGCTAGGTACATGATTTGCTAGCAAACAAGCATGCATAGCAAAGGTCTGCTAGTTTACTGCCAAACAAGGGTGATATAAGCCTGGTATCCAGGCAAAGAAGTAGCGCAGGTATAAAAGCGGGTAGGTACAGGAATGTTTGGGCATGTTCGCAGTACCCAGATGGTTGGTTTGTTGAGATAACTCATCAGTCTAAGTCTAGGCAAAGTTAGTCTATATTCCAGTCAAGGACCCCGAACAGCTAAAACATGAACATGGGGTGGGGTAGCTCGAGTGAACAAAAGTTACATGATGGGTGGATAAAAGTGTAATGTTGTTGATGTTGGGCGATGTATTTAAGTGGTACGGTATTGGCTCAGCTGATTGCTGATTTGGGCCGTAGGGCATGAGGCCAGTTGTTTGGATTGTGGCCTTGGGTCCCGGCCAAATGGTTGGTTTGAGGCCTTATTGGGCCAAATTTTTGGGTTTCGGCCTTGGTTCGGGCCAAAATGGTTGGGCGTGAGGCTTGGTCAGGCCAAATGGGTTGGTTACGCGGCCTTGGGTCAGGCCAAAGAGGTTGGTTCCGGCCTTATGGGTCAGGCCAATTGGTTCGTTACGGCTTGGGTCGGTCCAAAGGCAGGTATGGCCTTGGGTCGGGCCCCATTTGGTTGTTTGCAAAAGTCCTGGGGTCAGCCAATGTTACAAAGGGGTTTTGCAGCAACCGTGATATCTGCGATTGTTTGTGAGAAAGGCGATTAGTAAATCGGGGCAGAAATTGGAGCGAAAAGTTGCAGAGAATAAAACCGATGTCATTATTTTATGACTGATATCGTTAGGGGACGCGATACGTTTCCTTAGGGCATAATAAAACCGATATCGGTTATAGGTGCAAAAATATATAAAAAGAAAATATGGCCTTCATTGTCACATTTATACAAATTTGAAACCGATTTGAGTTGTCTGAGGTGGTTATTGAGATTGTAGCATTTGTTGGTTAAGTGGCGCTATTTGAGTGGAGAGTGAGTGAGTAGTGGGCCCCTCTGAGTCGGAGGCAGCAGTTATTGGTGGAGGACTAGGCAGAGGAGAGTGGATTCAGAAATTTGGGATGGTTAGGCTATTTGTTGGTTGATAAGAATTTGATGTTGATAGTGTAATGTTGTTTGTGTTGTGGTACGGTATTGGGCGATGTTGATGGTAGGTAAAGGAAACCCATCATTACCTTAATGAGGTTTTCCTTTCTTTTTGATTTGTTGCTCTAGCTCTCCTCCGCAAACTACATCACCTAGGGAAAAGAGGGGGAAATGGGTGTCAATATTGAGTTCATGGTTTGATTTAACTCATTATATTTCCAATTTAAAAAAAAACATGCATTTAAAATTACAATTATGGCCTACAAGGTACATAATAGCAAATTCATCAAAAGTGATAAAATCATGTTCCAACAATACAGATGATGTATGCAACACAAGTACTGTTGACCCAGAAAGACAATATAGTTTCGGTTTGTAAAGTACTAGTTTTGTGATCAACTTCCATTTAAACATCATAGTATACAAATGAAACAGGTACATATAGGTGACTGAATTAAGAGATTTATAGATTGCACAAGAAGAGACAAATTACAATAGAGCATCCTGTTTCGCACGGAATGTTTCAGCTTTTGGGAATAGAGTTGCTTCTATCCTTTCATTCCTTTTAGAAACAGATAAGGGTTAGGGCTAGGAGGAATACCTGTTGAATGTCGAGATGGTGTGCGCGTACCGTAGAGAGAGATCAGGTTGATTGCGAAGAACTCCGTTTTGTCTTGGAAGGACTACCTGCAAATAAGAACACAAGACCACAAGATTTTGATTAGACAATAAATGAGGGAACTACCTTGGGTGCAGGAAATATAACACTTCCTTTCGAAGGTGGTCAGTTCCCCTGCTAATATGAATTAACACGAAATATTGTAAAATAACAATTTAATTGCTTCGTTGAAACAGGTAGGGGGAAAGGCTGGTTTCTGGTTTTGAGTCACAATAACCGATACCGGTTTCTTCTAACCGATATCGGTAGGGCTATGTTTTAGGGGCTCTTGGTGAGGGTCGGTTGTAGGGTGGTTGTGATGTTTGTAAGGCTAGTAAATGAGTGGGATTAGGTAACGGGGTGATGAGAGGGTAGATGAATGATAGTTAGATGTGATGTGTTGCTGGGTAGTAGATCCAGGAATGGATTAATGACGGCTGTGATTCAAAAGTCTAAGAAATGTTATAAAAGAGGACATGCAAGATACAACTTACTGGTTATTGACGAGGATGCAGGTCCAAGAACTGTGATGACAAAGGTAGAACTCAGGTAGGATGGCCTGACACCCAGAAGATGAGATATCTCCCTCCCGATGATCAGATGAGTATCACAGGGCTCTGATTATTCAGTTGCAGTCTTGGGCTTGGTCTCCTTCGCTGCAAACTCTTCTTGTCTCTTCACTTGTCTCTTGCTTGGCTCAGCAAATCTGGATTCTTTTTATCACTTCTGATGATCCTGATTGATCCAAAAATCCTTCGACCGACCTTTGTTTCTGGTTAGGGGAGGCCATTTACAGGGAACCGATGGCGGTTACGGAACCGACGGCGGTCGAGTAGAAACCGGTATCGGTTCAGTCAAAGTGGGCTATTTTTAGTAAAATAGCCAACTTTCCCTCCTTTTCTCCCGAGGGATTAGTTGCGGGCTTGGTCAAGTGACTAGAAGGTCGGTTTTGGGTGCGAGAAAGGGGTCATTAGTCATGGGTGTGGATGTAGACCAAGTTATAGGTCTTAATTAGATTAGTTTAGGGTTAGGCCTAGGTCATGATGAGGTGGCAAAATGAGGTGGCAGGTAAGGCGATGTGGATTTATTAATTATAAGATAATTAATAAATAATTGTGTAAGGTTTAGGTGGTGAGGTTAGGTTGCGAAATGAGATGCGGGTCACAAGGGGTCGTAAGACACAAATTTGGTGTCTACATTAGCCCCTTATTGTCGTGTAGTTTGTTTTGTAAAGCTGCACGGACAATAATATGAAGTGGTTTCCCCTGTTAAGGGTATAGGTAATCCCCCTCAAATCTATCACAGATTGAGATAGCGTGAAATCAGGGATAGGGTTGATAAAGGGTAAATGGTGTGGAGATGATGGTGAGGTGGTGAGGTAGGTCCAAAGAAGCAGACGCATGTGGAAATGCATTAGTGCGACTAGGGTACATGATTTGACGAGCAAACCAGCAATGCATAGGCAAAGGTCGATAGTTTATCCAAACAAGGGTGATATAATCCTGGTATCCAAGGCATAGGAAGTAGCTCCAGGGTATATAACGGGTAAGGTACAGGAACGTTTGGGCATGTTCGGCAGTACCAGATGGTTGGTTTGGTTGAGATAAACGTCACGGTCTAAGTCTAGGCAAAGTTGGTCGACAGATCAAGTCAAGGACCCTAATCATGCTAAAACATGAACAGGTGAGCTCGAGTGAACAAAAGTTACATGATGGGTGGATAAAAGTGTATGTTGTTGATGTTGGGTGAGGTATTTAAGTGGTACGGTATTGGCTCAGGCTGATTGATGAGTGAGGGCCGTGGGTCAGGCCAAGTTGTTGGATTGTGGCCTTGTCGGGCCAAATGGTTTGAGGCCTTGGGTCGAACCAAATTTTTGGGTGCCTTTTCGGGCCAAAATGGTTGGGGTGAAGGCCAAATTGGTTGGTTACGGCCTTGGGTCAGGCCAAAGAGGTTGGTTACGGCCTTAGGTCAGGCCAAATTGGTTGGTTACGGCCTTGGGTCGGGCCAAATGGCAGGTTATGGCCTTGGGTCGGGCCAATTTGGTTGTTTGCAGCCTTGGGTCAGGCCAAATGGGTTAACAAAGGGGTTGCAGCAAACGTTGATATAGGCGATGTTTGTGAGAAAGGGCGATTAGTAAATAGGGGCAGAAATTGGGGGAAAAGTTGGAATAAAACCGATGTCGATTATTTATGACCGATAAGTGCTTCCTTAGGGCATAGCCCGGTTATAGGTCACAAAGCAAGGATGGGGCCTCAGACCGATGTAGTTCTCCCTTAAGACCAGTTGGAGAGGTGGCGCTATTTCAGGGAATTTAGGCCCGATGGTTAGGCAAGTTGTTGGTGGAGGATTGGTAGCAGAGAGAGGTGGATTCAGGAAATTTGGGTATGGTTAGGCGATTTGTTGGTTGATAAGAATTTGATGTTGATAGGGTAATGTTGTTGGTGTTGGTAAGGTATGGGCGATGTTGATGTAGGTATAGGTGAAGCGAAAGTTAGCGTACCCAAATAGTAGGGAACCGTATCCTGATTAAGATCAACACATAATCCTAGATTCGAGTCAAAGAGGAAAAAGTTACTCCGTAGTTGAAAAGAGCTAAACAAACCACATATTAATGCAGGATGAGCTTGAACCCCTAGGTACCGTGCATAGACGAGAAGTCAATAGGTGAAAAGAGTTGTATGATCACAATATATCGGATATACGTCACGTCCCTTGAGTTTAAACAAATGGTGAGGTGAGGTGGATGGTATAGCTGAGGTACAGAGAACTTGTTACAAAGTGAGTGTTCTGACGAA
This sequence comes from Taxus chinensis, assembly GCA_019776745.2. Lineage (NCBI taxonomy): Eukaryota > Viridiplantae > Streptophyta > Pinopsida > Cupressales > Taxaceae > Taxus > Taxus chinensis. The sequence goes on from CM034149.1 coordinate 143,215,857, forward strand.
AGAGAACCTACCCTAAATAGACAAGTCCATGACTCAAAAGTTCTTTTGAATGTGGCTTTTATTTTACTGAATATAGACTGATCGATGCGGGAAGTCTACAAGGGATATTGATCGTACTATTCTTGAGGTCTTCACGAAGCTGATCAATGCGAGAAGCTTCTGATAAAGGCTGACTGTGTATAGCTGTCCTTCAAGGGAGCAGTCTATTTATAGTAGCAGATGTGATTTTAGTGCATAGCTGTCCTTCGGGGGAGTAGTCTATATATAATAGCAGCAATAGTTTGGCATATAGCTATCCTTCGAGGGAGCAGTCTATATATAATTTAGAGAGCCAGATGTCCTTTTGGCGTAAAGCATCTAGTTTGGTAGAAAGTTTGACTCAAGAAAATCCCATAAGCATATAATTAAGAATGTGTCATTTTAATACTTTGAAGTCATGGACTAGACTAAAAAGGGAAGGCATCGTTAAGGGGAGGTGGGAATCAAACTATGTGAGCTTGATTTGATTGTAAGATGTAGGAAACAAAGTGTATGTAACGGTAAATGAGCTCAAGGGACGAGTGGTAGGTAGATAAGAAGTGATATAACACTAAATTCAACAGTAGAATGGTCGAAGATGCAAGGCATTAAGGGGTTCAGGCTCAGGTTTACCATTAAGCGAAGCTAAACGATAAGTGCCTGATCCATAAGTGTGAGTGATTATGTAAGGCCCAATCCAATTGGGAGCAAATTTTCCACGTTTGCTCTTTTCTAGTTTGGTTACATGTTGATTCTCTTTGAGGACAAGATCACCAACCTTAAAGGTACGCTCATGAAGACGCTTATCATAAGCACGCTTGATGCGCTTTTGATAGATTTGAAGGTGATCAAGAGCTGTAAGATGACGCTCGTCAAGAAGCTCCAATTGGGCTAACCGCTCTTGGCGGAAATCATCGTTGGTGAGAATATCCTGAAGAGATATTCTGAGGGAAGGTATTTGTATTTCGAGAGGCAAGACAGCCTCGGTACCATATACCAAAGAAAAAGGTGTGGCATTGGTGGAGGTACGAATGCTAGTACGATAAGCCCAGAGGGCAAAGGGGATGTGATCGTGCCAATTTCTTCCGGACTCATTGACAACTTTCATGAGAATTTTGGTTAGGGTTTTATTAGAGGATTCGGCTTGTCCATTCGCTTGTGGATAATAGGGTGATGAGAAACTAAGTTTGATACCAAAGTTGTCACAAAGGTCTTGCAACAACCTATTTTTGAAAGATTTTCCATTATCTGTTATCAGGTGATGAGGAACACCAAAACGACAGATAATGTGGTGGTTAATGAACTCTATAATTTTTTCTTTTTTAGTTGAAATGAGCGGAATAGCCTCCACCCATTTTGTGTAATATTCGGTTGCTGTGATTATCCATCGGTGACGTTGCGAAGAGGACGGATGAATCTCACCAATAAGGTCTAAACCCCATTGTGAGAAAGGCCAAAGATCTCGGGCGACCTGTAGCGGGTGGCTAGGAGTATGTTGAAGGTTGGCATGTTGTTGACACATAACACAACGCTTAACATATTCATAGCAATCGTTATTGAGAGTAGGCCAATAATAACCTAGGCGAAGGATTCACTTGGCCACGGCAAGGCCGCTAAAATGTCCACCACAAATACCATCATGGACCTGTTGGATGGTATAGGTGACCTCCGCGCCGGTTAGACATCGAAGGAGGATGCCATCAAAACCACGTTTATAAAGGAGTCCCCCCAGAACGACATAACGAGAAACGCGTTTAAGAAAAGTGCGTTTGCCGGTACTAGTAAGGGTAGGTGGGAGAACAGAGGTTGTAAGGTAGTCGTGAAATTGGTGATACCAGGTATCCTGCGAATTAGCAGATACATTATTTATCATACAAACAACCGGGGCTGAGTAAGATGGGGCAAAGAGTTGTTGGACCAAGACAAAAATGTCAGAGTCAGTTGATGAAGCTGGAATTTGCGAGGCTAAGCAAGCCATAGTATCCGCAAATTTGTTAGTGGAGCGAGGAATGGTTTGGATAGAATAGTGAGTAAATAAGGCTAGAAGTGAATCCACGTAGCGTTTGTACTTTTGAAGTTCCTCATTTTTACATTGGTAGATGCCCATAACTTGATTGACTACCAATTGAGAGTCGCCGAAAATATTGATAGATTTGACACCTAAGTGTAACGCAACCTGGAGACCCAGAACAAGGGCCTCGTATTCCGCAGTATTATTAGTGCAGGGGAAATCGAGTCAGAAGGAAAGAGGCATAGGCTCAGCGTCGAGAGGAATGAGAACAACGCCGGCTCCTCCGCCGCGCTGGCATTTGGATCCATCGAAGAAGAGGGTCATTGGATACGACTCCTCCCTGAGGGAAAGAGTAGCGATGAGTTCGTCAGGGAAATTAAAATTAATAAATTGTGCCCCGGGTAGAGGGGCTTCCGCGAGTTGATCTGTGATGGTTTGTCCTTTGATTGATTTCTGGTGGACAAACTCAAGGTCGAGGTCGGCGAGGAGCATGAGCCATCGGGCGATGCGTTGGTTTAGATGGGGTTTGGCATACATATAATGGATGGGGTCCGTGTTGGTGATGACGAAAGTTTTGTGATTCAGGAGGTAGTGTCAGAGTTTGGTGGCCACGAATGATAGGGCTAGGCACAACTTTTCTACATGTGTATACCTAGTCTCATAGTCCACCAAAGTATGACTTATATAATAAACGGCTTGTTCGCGATTCTCGGAGTCACGATGTGCAAGCATGGCCCCTACAGCGTGGTCGGTGGCGGAAAGGTAAAGGTAGAAAGGGCGGTCATCCTGAGGTGGGATAAGCACGGGTGGCTGCAAGAGATAAGCTTTGAGAGCCTCAAAGGCTTGGTGGCACTCTTCGCTCCATTGAAAGTCAATGTCTTTTTTAAGGAGGTGATGAAAAGGTTGACATCGATCCGAGAGTTGGGAGATGAAATGCCGGATAGATTGGAGCTTACCTTGTAAACTACGCAATTGTTTGAGGTTAGTAGGTGGGGGCATTTCTAGGATAGCTTTGACTTTAGATGGGTCGACCTCAATGCCACGCAAAGAGACGATAAAGCCAAGAAGTTTTCCCGAAAGGACACCAAAGACACATTTCTTTGGTTGAAGACAGATAGAATATTGTAACAGGCGATCAAAAATAATGGTTAAAACATCGAGATGTTCACTACGATGTTTAGATTTTCCAAGAAGATCATCGACGTAATCTTCAAGGATAGTGTGCATAATGTCATGAAAAATGTAGGTCATAGCCCGCTGATAGGTTGCACCAGCATTCTTAAGGCCAAATGGCATTACACGATAACAGAAGGTTCCCCAAGGAGTTATGAAGGTAGTTTTATGTTGATCGGCAGGGGCAACCAAAATTTGGTTGTATCCTGAAAAGCCATCCATGAGAGAGAGCATCTCATGGCCCGCAGTGAGATCAACAAGTTGGTCAATACTAGGTAGGGGGAAGTCATCCTTAGGGCAAGCGAGGTTAAGATCCCAGAAATCCGTGCATATCCGAAGTCCCCCCGTCGCTTTAGTGACAGGTACGATGTTAGAAATCCATTGAGGATAGTCAATAGGCAGGATGAAGGAAACAGAAAGGAGTCGTTGAAGCTCCTCTTTGACCAAGAGGGCAATGCGTGGATGCATTTTTCTCAATTTCTGTTTAATTGGTTTGGAATCGGGTTTCAGGGTAATGTTATGGACAACAATGTCAGGATCAATTCCTGGCATGTCAGCGTAGGACCAAGCGAAAGCTTGGTTGCGAGTACGGAGAAAGGTAGTAAAGGCGACCTGTTCTGATGCGCTAAGGGATTGTCCGATCTTCACAATGTGAGGATCCTCCTCCGTGTGGATGTTGATTTCTATAGTAGACTCGTTCAACATGGTTTGAGTTTCAGATGGTAAGGCGCGTTGAATATAAGAGTCGTCCGCACCAAGGTAAGTGAGGATGGAGTCATCATCCTGGCACTCAACAACGTTAATTGAAGGTGAGTCCTCTTCAATCATGTCTGGATATAGAAGGGGGATAGAAGAGGGGTCCTCATTATCACGTTGATAAGTGAGAGGACCTAGGAAGATAGCATTTATGAAAAAAAAAGTTAGGAGGGATAGATTCGGGATCTATCGACTCTGTGGGTGACGAAGGCAAAATGGGTGATGATGGTTCGGTAGGGGTGACGTCGTCATCTTCCAGAAGACAACTGACACGAGGTTCCTTCGGTGTAAGTGTTCCCAGAAATCCGAGACCACTACGATCATTGTGCTTGCGAGTAGTTACAGGAATGATTGTATGTCGGCCTTGTTCATAAAGACCAAAACCAAAGCCTTTCCAAGCACAGCGAGTCAAGAAGGTAAGGGCGAAACGATGATTTGTCAGGTATTGGAAATCAGATTGGAAGGGAACCACACCAAGAGGAGGCTCAGGGGCAACGGAAGATGCGTCGACACCCCCATATGTTAGGTTAGTGCGGCAGTGAGGTGGTCCGTAGGGGATTACTTCCCCCACACGACGGTCATAGGTAGGATGTGCATGTACCTGTCCGTACTCCTGTGGGGTATGGAAAGAACTAACGTTATATAGGTGATACTCCCCCAGCGTAAGGCGTTGAAAAACATCTACTAAGGGGTCTGCGGTTGGGATGTTAGCTGCGGGAAGGGAAGTGGTTTTTGCGACGGTGATTTCTTGGGTTGAAGGTGTAGGTGCTGTTGAAGTGAATGGTAGAGGTGTGGTTGAAGTGGATGGTTGGGTTGGATGAATGGGTGTCTTGATTGGTACAAGCACATCATTAGGGCGATATAACATATTGCAGGTTTTGAAGGGGGGAGGATCAGCTTTTACGGTGTAAGACTTCCCCTCGTACTCAAATTTTATGCATCTATGTAAGGTTGAAGGAACGCATCCCATAGCCCGGATCCAAGGGCGACCTAGCAATATATTGTATTGGAACTCTCCCTCAAGGACATAGAAGAGTTCGGGTAAAGTACGTGGTCCTACACGAATGTTAAGGATCACGGTGCCTAAGGTAGAGGTAATAGCATCATTGAATGACCGCAACATGATGGGGTTGGCACACATGTAGCTAGAAGGGATATTCATTTGTTGGAAGGCTTTTGAAGAGATGATGTTTAGGCTAGCGCCCCCATCGATCATAACACGACGTACCCGAATGTCCCGGACGTAAGCTGAGATGAAAAGAGCAGGGTCAGGATCTTCTGTACCAAAGTCAACAATTTCATCTTCGGAGAAACTGACTGCAGCAGCTTGTTGTACAGAGACAGAAGTGGTTGGGGTGGTAGGTTGTTTGGTGAGGGAAGCAATGTGATTGGGTGTTAGAATGGAGGTAACAGGCAGGGTTTCATTAGGTAAGACCTCGATCCCTTGAAGGATTTCAACGAGAGCTTGTCGATGAGATTCAGAAGTCTGAATGAGATCATACAGTGTCATTTTTACAGGTGATTGGTGAAGCTGTTTGATCATGGCTCGGTGGGCAATTCCATTAGAGATGGGGTAAGCGGGTCCACGAATAACCACTTTAGGTGGTGGTGCGATCGGGATGGTGGACGGAGAAAGAGAGGCCGCAGGTGTGCTTTCTTTCGCTTTCCTCGTTATTTTTCTGCCCTCGAGTAACAACACTAATCATATTAATCTCGTGGACCTGAGATGAAGATGGTCGGGATAAATCATGGTCTTCGAGAGGTGGGGTTGTAATAATGATAGATATTGGTGAGGCGGGGACAGGTGGTATAGGAGAGGGAATTGAAGCTAAAGGTCTCTCCCTTCGTAAGTTGTCTTTCTTAACCTTTCTATCTGAGAGAGGTGACTGACGAAGGATGGCTTTTAAAGCTTTGCATCCCTCCACATCATGTCCTGGTGTGCGGTGATAAGCACAGATTTTAGACTCATCATAACCTATAGGTCGAGGTTTAGACGGGTCATAAGGTCTAAGTGGGGGTAGAGAAATGGTCGCATTCTCCACCAACATAGCAAGGATTTTGGCGTAAGATCCTTTGAGTGGGTCAAAATCGGAGGAGGATGAGGGTATTGATTGAGCAGGTTTCGGTAATGTTCAGGCATGGTTGGTTCGTACGGGTGGTGGTTTAGCCAAGGGGTGTTGACACGTGGTTTTAACTAAACGTGGTTTCTTTGGCGCAGGAGCTACGTTTAGCTGGTTAGATGATGAGGCTCTAGATAACGTGGTATCCAGAGACAATGGCGACAAAAGAGGAGTGACGGAAAACAAGTCCTTTGATGATGAAATTTGTTTAGGGTTGATGGGTGGACAGGATACGTGAGGTGACAATGTTGATATACCCTTAGATCTCTGTATGGGTGCAGAAGGCGTAGGTCGTTTTAAAGAAAACGTAGGAGGTATGATATATTGATGCAAGGTGGAGGGATGAGGTCCCAATATGGAAGGTAGGTGTGACGATGATGGTTTTAATTGTGATAGAGGCACGGATTGAGGTTGTCTCCTAAGTGGAGGGGCGGCTTTATTTTTGGATAAATCTAGTCGCTTAGGCGGGTGTGTTAGACTGGGTATTGGTGAGGTCCCAAGTGTAGGGGAAGATTTGGTTAGGCTGACAGAGGTGGATGAGATACTGGGTAGAGATGCGGGGGGTGAAGATGAGGACATAGGCATTTTGAGTTTCTGTAAACACTTCGGGTATATGGTAGAGGTGTCTGGATCGGTCATCTGCATTTGAGTAGAATAGGGGGTACTCAAACGTTCCCATAGGACTCGTCTATCTTCTGGAGAATGACAGTCTTCAGGTGTGAATTGGAATTTTTGTATGGAAGAAAGGTGGGTTGTGATTCCGGTCCACTGTGGGTGTGATACAGGGGGTAGATGAGGCACTGTATCAATAGGTGTTAAGAGGTCAACCGGTCGCTGAAAAGATTTAGGCGATGAAGAACTAATAGGTAGGAGGGCATGTTTGAGAGGATCCGTCATGGTTAAAGAAGTTGGCGATGTCGGTGCAAGAGGTTTCTCATCTAAAGATGACAAAAGGAGTGGCGAGCCTTCCTCTTGTGCAGCAAGAGCGGTAAAAGGGGACGTTTGGGAAATAGATAGGTTAGATAACATCCGCTCGCAATCTTGTAGGGATGTGGTGTAAGAAGACTCATCTATTAGAAGAGAACTCTGGGCAGTTAACTCCTTTATGGGTAAAGGAATGATTTCGCTTTGGCTTGATGGTGGTGAAGGAGGTTCGGGCCCCTGGGTCAGTGAAGAGGCTTGATTCAAAATTTTCTCGATAGAGGCTTTTGGCTGGGAATCGAAGACTGCATGGATCTCATGAACACTCTCCTCGGCTAAAATATCTTGGTTTAGATTACTGTTAGAAGAATGATTCGGGAATGGTTTGTTGAATATTTTCAAATTTCGGTTAGCAGGGGCGTTAGGATTATCGAGGGTTATATCCCCTGCATCAACCATTTCCTGCACTATGTTTTTCAACATCTTGCAGTTTTCATGACTATGTCCTTTTACGCGGTGAAAGTTACAGAAGTCATTTTCTTTGTACCAAGAAGGTATGGCGCGAGTGGAATCAAACCCGGAGTGAGGTTTAACAGGAGGTAAGGTAATGGCTCCTACTTTAAGCAATTTTTCCAATATTACACCATATGTTTCTCCCAAGGGAGTGTAGTTGATGGGTTCTACTTTATACTTATAGGTGGTTTTTGGCGGGGTATTAGACGGTGGTTGGGATTTGACCATCACCGCGTGCACGGCTCCTTTTGATTTAGAAGAAGTGGATGTGTGAGGAGTGGTGGTGTTTGGTTTATTGGTAGAATCTGGAGTCCAGAAATTGGGGTTTTTGTTGCGCAACCGCAATTTCTCTTCTTCTAAGGCTCGAATTTCTAGTTTCTGAGCCATGGTAAAGGCCTCGTCAAATGTGCGGAAAGTTTGAATTTGAAGGGTAGGAGAAATGTGCTTAGCGCATGCCCGCGTAAAAAGTTCGATAAGTTCAGCCTGAGGCAAGGCATATGTAAGTTGGTTGATAAGGCCCCGCCACCGTCCAATGAAATCTGTGATAGATTCATCTTCAAATTGTCGGATGGCATAGAGGTCGGTGATAGATACTTTCTTGGCAATGTTAATGGAGAAATGATCCAAGAAAGATTGGGCTAGTTGGTTAAAAGAGAAGATTGAGTGCTGGGTTAAAGCACTGTACCACTCCAAGGCGGGTCCTGATAAGGACATGGGAAAGGTGCGGAGTAACAAGGCATCATCATGAGCAATCAAATAACAAGCATGTCTAAATGATCACAAGTGTTGTTGAGGATCCTCTTTACTATTAAAACGAGTAAATTTCGGCAATTCCCATTGAGGAGGATATGAATGAAGGGGGACAGAAGGGTGAATAGGCTCCCGACAAACTTGCTCATATGTCAAGGCGCTACGACTTCCCGAAACAGAAGCCTCCAGATTTTGCATTTTGTCCATCATTTGTTTGATGAAATCCGTGGTTGGATGAGATGATGGTGCGGTTGTGGTAAATGGAGGCAAATTGGGCCAAGGGCCTCCGCTAGACAACGGTGGGGTTAAGTGTTGATAAGGTATGGAGGATGAATATGTTGAGGCGACCGAATAGGGATGTCCCATATAAGATGTTGAGGTCACAGGATACGTGTATGGGAATGAAAAGGTAGGCGGAGCTTGAGAAGGAAAGCTCGTGTGGATAGGTGGCAGAGAGAAAGTCATGAACGGAGCAGTCTGCAAGAGAGATGAGGTAGGAGTAGTCGGCGGTAATGATATGTGGGGTCCAAGATTAACCAAAGGAAAGCCAATCTATGTCGTATGAACCTCTGAAGCCGTCGGATTGGGAGACGGGGCTAAAGATGCAGGAAGCAAGGCGGTGTTATCAGGCGGAGTGGGAGCTAAATGAGCAGCTATACTAATAGGCATGCCAACAAGGAGTTGACCATCGGGCGTACGGTCAGGGGCATGAGACAAATAGTATTGTACAGCGCTAGGATTAGCATCCAGAAATTTGGCAAATTCCTTATCTCCTACAGGAATTTTGGGGATCTCACTGGTGTCCGTAGGGTTCCCTATAGAATGTGAAGGGGGTGATTCAGGAAAAGGCACAGAGCAGGCATGTGAAACCATGGCGGCGGCTTGCTTCCGAGTGATAACAACCATGGACAGGAGTACCCAGTAGGGTTTCAATCTATCAGGAACAGAAACAGACTCAGAATGGTGAAATTAGTAGGTTGTTGGTTTGTCAGAAACTGTAAAAGACAATAACTGATATCGGTCTGATAACCGATGTCGGTTAGACTATAGCCGACGTCGGTTAGTTAACCGATATCGGTGTAATAAGAATAGTATAAGAAAATATAGGAAGCTACTGACTTGATTGTTAGCAAAGCTTAGTACATTTATTAATTGTTCTGAGGTGATGACAGAAGACAGTGTATAACAAAGAAAATAGAACCGAAAACAAGCAAGATGCACACGCAAATCCAGAGACTAACCCTAGGGTTAATTTTAATTATCGTGGGCTTATGCCTTTAGACGTAGAATGATGTCAGAATCTTAAACAAAAGACTTATGGGAAATGTCAAGTTTGTTTTTGCTTGTAAGGTTACCTCAATCGGGCGGAGGAATACCGCGGAAAAAGGGGGGATGTTTGATCTGTTGTGTTAATTGTGAAGTGATTCGGTATGTGTTGTGCAGTGAAAGTAAGATTAATTTTTTGTCAATACCACAAATATCACCCCCACGTGTACAACCTGTTACTTAATCTATGTTCCCTAGAATTGAAAACAGCAAGCAAGAATGTGATGCACGTGTTTTAAACCCAAATCAAAAATGATATTCGATGAAGAAAAAGAGATGACTTTCACTAATGCAAAGATGTAAAATCAAAGCAAGTTCTTTTACCAAAATAACAAAATACCTTGTGAATATCTTTAGAAGAAGAAAACAACAAGTATGCTCCCTATATGAAAGCAAGCAAGAAAGAAAGAAACCCAAAATGGGTCCCACCGGGCGTGCCAAAATGTTTCGCGCGGAATGTTTCAGCTTTTGGGAATAGATTTGCTTCTATCCTTTCATTCCTTTTAGAAACAGGTAAGGGTTAGGGCTAGGAGGAATACCTGTTGAATGTTGAGATGGTGTGCGGGTACCGTAGAGAGAGATCAGGTTGATTGCGAAGAACTCCCTTTTGTCTTGGAAGGACTACCTGTAAATAAGAACACAAGACCACAAGATTTTGATTAGACAATAAATGAGGGAACTACCTTGGGCCCAGGAAATATAACACTTCCTTTCGAAGGTGGTCAGTTCCCCTGCTAATATGAATTAACACAAAATATTGTAAAATAACAATTTAATTGCTTCGTTGAAACAGGTAAGGGGAAAGGCTGGTTTCTAGTTTTGAGTCACAATAACCGATACCAGTTTCTTCTAACCGATATCGGTAGGGCTATGTTTTAAGGGCTCTTGGTGAGGGTCGGTTGTAGGGTGGTTGTGATGTTTGTAAGGCTAGTAAATGAGTGGGATTAGGTAACGGGGTGATGAGAGGGTAGATAAATGATAGTTAGATGTGATGTGTTGCTGGGTAGTACATCCAGGAATGGATTAATGACGGCTATGATTCAAAAGTATAAGAAATGTTATAAAAGAGGATGTGCAAGATAAAACTTACTGGTTATTGATGAGGATGCAGGTCCAAGAACTGTGATGACAAAGGCAGAACTCAGGTAGGATGGCCTGACACCCAGAAGATGAGATATCTCCCTCCCGATGATTAGATGAGTATCACAGGGCTCTGATTATTCAGTTTCAGTCTTGTGTTTGGTCTCCTTCGCTGCAAACTCTTCTTGTCTCTTCACTTGTCTCTTGCTTGGCTCAACAAATCCGGATTCTTTTTATCACTTCTGATGATCCTGATTGATCCCAAAAATCCTTCGACTGATCTTTTTTTCTGGTTATGGGAGGCCATTTACAGGGAACCGATGGCGGTTACGGAACCGACAGCGGTCGAGTAGAAACCGGTATCGATTCAGTCAAAGTGGGCTATTTTTAGTAAAATAGCCAACTTTCCCTCCTTTTCTCCCGAGGGATTAGTTGCGGGCTTGGTCAAGTGACTAGAAGGTCGGTTTTGGGTGCGAGAAAGGGGTCATTAGTCATGGGTGTGGATGTAGACCAAGTTATAGGTCTTAATTAGATTAGTTTATGGTTAGGCCTAGGTCATGATGAGGTGGCAAAATGAGGTGGCAGGTAAGGTGATGTGGATTTATTAATTATAATATAATTAATAAATAATTGTGTAAGGTTTAGGTGGTGAGGTTAGTTTGCGAAATGAAATGCGGGTCACAAGGGTGTAAGAGATTATAAGTTTAGCTCATATAGATAAATGAAACAACTTTCAGAAAACACATTACAGAACTATAGAAAGGCTAAGCAGTACCAAGCAAGCAGCAAATCACATATTTCTTGAATCTTCAGAAGTGGAATGGAAATGCATAAGACTTTAATTACCTCACATTGCATTAGGAACAAATTTAAAACATTTACAATATGGTTCTTCATGATTATTAAGCCTCCAAATTGCAAATAATACAACATTGATTCATATAAGTCAGATACAGTTTTCTTCAAGTAGAGTTTCTGCCAAGGTACTGTTTAGAAATGACAAGTTATATTAGAACAAGATCATTTTATAAGAAGACGAGAAACTTCCTCATCTAGCTACAAGTATGAATGAATAGGGAACACAAATTTGCTATGACTAGTATGCAAGAACATCAAGGCTTAAGTTGGAAATTTGATATGTACATTTATAAAAGAGACTACACCATACATTGTTCAAGTATTTTTAAAGCTTGTTGTCACAAGGATGGAGCTATCAAATGTGGAGGGAGTTGTTTTTTGAGTCTTAACACAAGATAAATGAAAGAAAATCGAACTCAAGCCACACCAAAGTCAGAATGGGTGAGATAACACAAAGGAAAAATCAAACCATAGCCATTACCTCACAAAAGAGAGCTCTCCAACAATATGCAAACCTACATATAAAAGACACATAGCTCTCCAAGCTCAACACGAAGCAAAAATTAAATACAAATCATTTTCCCAATAAGACCAAATTGAGTTTCAAGCTTTTCAATAGAGGCAACATTACGAAAGGTCAATAATGCGACGCCGAATAAATATCAAATAGCACACAACGTGCTTTTTTGATAACTCAAAACCCTCTAAGTAGTGACTATACAACTCCAAATTTAGAGTATCAGAACATAAATAAAGTACAATATATACGATGTAGACAAAGAAACACATCATATTTGAAGATTTAAGAGTAGAATTATTTCAATTTTTTAATAATCAAATATTGAATAATATAGATCCACATGATAAGAACCAAAGCATGAGCTACAAATTGTTAACACAGAGCTTTGAATAAAGTAATACAAGATAAGTTATGTAGAGATAACCAAACGAATCAATTAGACCAAACAATAAGAGAATCCAGAGCTAAGTAACGAGTTTAATAAATTTATACTTGTAACCAAGAATTGCATCCACCCCTAATGTGAACCCAAATTTGGGTGAAAGAATCGGTGCAACACAATGTAAGAACTAGAAGATTTCAGTGGAGCATGAATCAAGAGAAAGAGATCTCATTCTATAGCAAAATCACAAAGCTAAATGGCATAAATACAACTCATATTTAGAGTTGAAATCAGAGAGAATTTGTATTCAATAATGGAGGCCCATTTTTTGAACCAAAAGACCCCCTCAGTCGAGCCACAAAGAGAAAAATTTTGAGTCAAAGAGAATGGTAAAAAGAAAGAATGGATAAAACCCTTTGGCCACATAATTGAAAAATCAAAACTCAAGTAGAAAAAGACAATCAGTGAACATAGGACAAAGCTCTTATTAGTGTATGACATCCTTGAAAGAAAAATATCGAACAGCAACCCACATTTTTCAAACCAGAGAAAATCATCACGAGCCCTAATAATAAAAAATGGGGAATAGCAAGCCTGGATTAAAGAAAACACCCAGATATGAAATGAGTCGGATACTTAAGCTCTAATAAATTAGTTTGAGCCCATGAAATTTTTAAGTACAAAATCTAGAAAATAGGGTTTCGACTATGGCTCAGCTAAGCGAGCAGAAGAAGAGTTTGTTTTTGCATAATACGACCCAGAAACCTTCAGCGAGAGAAGGGTTTCAAATGAATGATGGTGGCCAACAATTAACTCTTAGGGCACAATAAAGAAATGAAACAACAACATCAGATAAAGGCATTCAAGGAAAAATAAAATCCACCAGGTGAAATGGAAACATGACTTGTGGGTCAGATCTCAAAGCAAGAATGCATATAAATTTCCCTGAATAGTTCAAGCTCAACAAAAAATTGAGTAAAATTCAAAGAAGAGGTACGTATTGAAAAATTGTGAATTGTGGCGAGGTAGTCATAAGAGTTTAGAGCCATGGAATTCAGTAGGGTTTTACCCAAATGCACCCAGAATAAACCCTTCTAGATGGTGTTAGAGTAGGTATTTACCTTAGCTCATGTTCATCTAAGTACTTTATTTACCTTTATTGTATTTATCCTCACCCACTTATGTGTGTGGCTATTTCTTTTATCTTATTTAGATATTAAGAGATTGTTATCTTGTAAAATTGACAAGGGAAATTTTGTAGGTAACCTTACCAAAATTCCGTTTTTGTCCCTTGAAAAGGTCTATCAATGTTCTGAATGGTTTAAAACTCCCTTTCGGAAAATCAATTTTTAAAGAACTTAGCCATTTTCAAACCTTTTGATTGGGTACAAGTACTATAGTGTCAACACTCTTGAAATTGCACCCCTTTGGTCCCTAGGTTCTCTCATGCTTATTGCAACATCATTAAATAATGTGCCCTCTTTAAGTGCACCCGGCACATCCACAAGAACGTTAACACCTTTTTGGGTGTGCCTTAGGCGCATATAATATGATGTTGACATATTAAACTCCGCGCCATGGCACAACCTTCCCCATGTTGACACTCTGTAAAGTGCGCCAAAGGAAAAATTTGGTGGCATTATAAATGTGCATTTTTCTATATATAGGTGCACCCGACCTGGTATTTTCACAATTAAAAAAAACATGAAAAGTTATTCCTCTGCGCTTGTTAGTTTCTCTTGTCATCCTGTGCATGCCATTTGTCATGATCGTGGACCCCACTTCTTTTCTTCGTCATTATTTATATTGGGTAAGTGGTTTCTACCATCCTTGTTGTTGTTTTTATGGATATTGGGCTAGGTGATTAGGATTTTTGAATAATAACAATGAATCTAGAAGGAAAGGATAACACCACCAGCAAACCCTCCTTTCCCTTTCCATCTAGATCTGCAAATATGGAAGGCTTGGCCTAAAAAATAACTCATGCCCATTTTTCCTTCACTCCTTACCTTACTAGGTTTTCCCTCCTGGACATCAAAATCTGAGCCAAAAGAATAAAAATCAAAAAATAGGGAAATCGGCCCACATAGTGAAACTATTTTCACTATGGCACATTGTAAACTCTTGTTACACTAAATGCATTCGCGCCCCTTTGGCGCACTATTTTGTTATGTTGGATCAAAAACGGTTGCCCCAGTGAGCACATTAAAGGACCACACAGCATAAGCCCTTCTCGCACCCTATAAACTACAAAATTCCTAAGGCACAAGCGCTGGCGCCAAAGCAACTAAGACAACACTACGTGTTGTGAAAACCCTACCCATGTCATGCAAGCCAAGTCTTTGGTGCACTTACCCAACTTGCAACACCTTAAAAATATGCACCTGGGTGCACCTCAAAGGTGTGTGACATAAGAATTTCCTGTACCCCTCCAAAGCACTTCCTATGGCACAAGCACATATTCCTTGACATCAACATTTGAATGTTGTGTGTAGGTAGACCATGCCCCGTGCCCCTTTTGGCACTGCTTTCCCCTATAAAACACTCCCTAAAAGTGTGCCTTGCTTTTCAAAGCCCCTGTAGCCTGCAGTAAGGATGTGCCTTATGCCCAAAGGCTCATAAGTTGATAATTTTTCATTCTGCAAAGATTTTATGGACAATTTGATGGCTAACATGGCCCTTCTACGTTGGAACTCTCTGATTCTTCTTGCAAAGCAACAAAAATCCTCAAGTGCACTTATGTCTTCATCGAGTAAGAATCCAACCAAGTCCAAAGGCAAAGCCAAGTTGACGGAGCAAGAAATGAAGTATAAATACCAAAAGGTCATGATGTTTGTCTGACTTGCAGAGTGTAATCTCGATATCATAGATTCAGAACTTGGTCATATAGACATGAATGACTTTTGGGCCAGAACCAAGAAGGTCACAGGAAACCTGTGGATGGATAAATTGGTTGGTAGTGGTCTGCACTTTACTGCAGGGCTCCCAGTGAGTGCAATTAATAATGAATTCATCATGTTGCTGGGCCGTTGTTACAACAAGGACACAAGATATGTTGAAAATGAGGACGGAAAAGTGATAATCAACCTCACACCCTGACACTTTGAGGTTATCTTGGGCATCCCCCACTATAGAAATTTTGTGGCAGTAAGTCAAGAAGACTGCATGAAGACTTGGACCGATAATGAGGTCAAGTGCATGCAGATGATGAACGAGGTGTACCTCAAGAATAAAAAGGTGGTGAGCAGGTGGCCCCAATTCATTCATCATAGTGATTTTTTAGAAGAGTTGAGTGACACAATCACCTTCCTAAGCAGAGTACATGGGCTCCCTGATGCCCATTACTTTCACAAGTGGATGCTCAGGTATTTGGAAACAATGAATAAGAATGTGCCCAATCAACGTTTTGGCTGGGGTGAGATTATCAGTGATACAATCTCAGAACAACTTCAACAAATTTCAACAACTAGGAGGTTCTATATGAACTCCTATGTATTATATGTAGCTACCTTAAAGAGAGAATACCCAGGGTTGAATCAATATGGGGTATGGCCCCAGGTCAAAATATATGAATAATATCCAGAGTTGAGGCTCGAGAACAACATAGCTTAGTTCAGCAAGATCAATGATGTCTTCTTCTATGGCATCATCTACCTCTTAAGGCCCAACATGACTCATGGTCAGACAAGCAAAAGTGTGATCACCGCCACAATGAAGTGGGGAGCAATGTTTATGCAATTCCCCACCTTTACCTATTTCAGAGATGTCAACTTCTTGGGAGAACCCACAAGATTTCTGAGATATGCAGGGCCCAAACTAATCCTTCTCGAGCTATCAAGGCATCTTATCACCTATCACAAGAAGTGTATGAAGAGGAAGAAGGGAGAAAATCCATTCCCCCTCATAGTAGGCAAGTACACGTGCCCCTCACAAAGTAAATCTTGTGAGATGTATGCAGACTTGAATTGCTCAATATGAAGCATAATTTCCTGGAAAGTCCAACCTTCAATCCTCATGGTTTCCTTCCAAGGGAAAATATTGATCCTATCCACGTTCCTTAGATTGAGGATATCTACATCGACTTAAATCATGAATTCAAACTCAGATGACAGGATCACTCTCGACTGGCCCTGGCAGAGATCATTCAATATGGCGTGGCCATCATCCCAAAGGATTTCCTAGAAACTGATCAGAAAATCGATCAAGTTTACCTAGACACAGATGGGGATGATTGGCCATTCAAAGATATTGATAGGAACAAAGTGCCCCAGACCATCCAAGAAAGGGTTCAACCTACTCTGCAATGCATCGAGCATTGGTGTAAGAAAAATGGTATCATCTATCTTGGGGTAGATTTTACCACATCTCCCTTGGGTAATGCACCCACCAAGCCAGAACACTTTCCTAAAGGAAAAGGGAAAGATAAAGTGGGAGAGGAAAGCACTACTTAAGAGAAAGCTCCTGAAATCCCTCCTACTACCATAGAAGAGCAAGTTGTGGACTTAGTGTCCCCAGGAAAAGAAGGAATGGTAATTACTCCAATGGACAAATCCACTCAGGATGTTGTCACAACTACAACTGGAGAGGTACCAACCATTCCCTCTCCCGCTCCTCCTTCACCTCCTCATGTTGCTCAAACAATTTCTCCTTTGTTTGTGTCTTCTCCTCCATCTTCTTCCTTTTCCTCTCCCTCTTCCTCCATCTTCTCTTCCCTTGTGGATTTGTCCCCCAACATTTCTTCCCTCATCTTATAGATCCCTTCCACCCCCATGACCTCCTCTCTTGTAGTGACTCCTAATCCCATGAGCATTGGTGTGTCGGCCCCTTTCTCCATGCCACCACCAAGTGTCTTGACACACTTCCCCATGTCCACTGTAGTTGTTCTTCCTTCCACCCCTGTTTCTTCTTCATCCTCTGGTCCCACTCCCATAAGTCCAAGCTAGATCTCAGACCACCTAAGCCAACACAAGAGGAAATTCCCCATTACTCCCATGGACTTCTCCATCATCCCAGCTAAAGGACCAAAGAAGAAAAAAGCTATAACTCGCTTCTCAAAAAGTGCTTTAGGTGAAAGGGTTATGGAGATAGCCTACCCATATCCCATAAAGAAGAAAGAAGATATGTCTTTTACAGATTTTACAGTGACCCAGGTCACAATGGGAACATCATCAGAGAGCTTGCAAGGAGAGGCCTTGTCAGCTGTGGATGCCCTTTGTAAGAAACTACAAGAAGCAAAGGAGAAGAAGAGAATGTTCAAGGAACAAAACAAACATCTTCTCGAAGCTTTGCAAAGAATGGGAAGTGCACCTCCTATAGCTACCACCGAAACTCATGAAGTCCTTAGTCAAGAGAAGATAAATGAATACGCCAAGATTGGTGAACAAGGTGCAGCAGTGTCCTCCTGGAGAGAGAAGATCATCAAAGGCATTAAGGAAGTAATCACGAAGTTCACAGGCCTTTACCAAAGTATAAATAAGGAAAACAATGAACTCTAGGCAATAGCAAGACCCATCTCCGAAGAGTTGGACCATGCCATGTTGCAACATGAGACATTCTGGAAAATGGTCGACTACCCAACCAATGACTAGTTAAAATTTGGCATCATTGATCACCCGCAAGCACACAACAAAGTGCTTGTCACTTTAGACTATCAAGTTAATCAAATGGAGTTTGTCCTAGAAAATATAGACAAATTCAAGGAGGAATCCCTGGACATAAAACATCAAATGGAGTAGATTGTCTTGAGGATGTCTCCAGGGTTTCTTAGTGCATCGTTCACCTTGAGAGAAGAAAAGGATACTATTCATCTTTTCAAGGGAATTGTATCACAAGGTTTGACGCCATAGGTCACTTTTGACCAAGAATCTATAAACAACCTTCTGGCTTGTTGCATTTTTTTCGGGTACTTGATAGAGGCAGACAACGAATACTTCAAGATCCCTGATAGGCTCAGAGATGAATGAGAAACTTGTGAAGTTATCAGAGATCACACAAAGGGTCATGATCATGATCAACTTCAGAAGATGATCAGCAAGTTCATGGAGTATTGAGCTCAGTATCATATCACCTCTCCAGAGCAGAAGCAAGACACTCCATTTGAGTGAAGAGATGATGATGAATAGGCTTCCTCCTCCTGGGATAAATCTTTTTTTTTTTAAGTATTTAAAAGTATGTTGGCACATGTGATGACATCATCCATGTTGCACCATGGGATGTTGTCATCCACAAAATTGCCCCAAAGTCAACATTTGACTTTTGGATATTTTGTAAATAATTTGTTGGCTCCTTTTTGTCTTCTTTCTCCTTCTCCTTCTATAAATACTTGGATACTTGTAGTATTCAAAGGCGGACAATCTTGTATGAAAAATAGAAGTGAGGAGAGAAATACTTTGAGATTTCTTATAACAGAAGAAAACATTAATACAAATATTGAGACTTTGTGTTGAATTCATGTGTTATATGCATTAGATCTTTCTTACGTTAGATCTGTGTGTTTATTCTGTTAGATTCATATCTACTTTTGTCATTTTGTTTATCAGTATTGCTTTATTTGTTTATGTGAGTAATTTTGGCTCTGTTTACTACCGGCCCAAAACATAAACCCTCTGACCTTTCTACTTTGGAATTCATTTCTTTTCTCCCTTCAGATCCATCTTTCTTCCATTCCTTTATGTTCTTCGTTAGAACTAACTCTACTGGGATAAGATCCCAAAGCCCCCTGAAGGTAGAATATTGTAGGACTTACACAGATTCCTACTGGTGGAATAGCAATAAACCAGTTTCATTTTTTTGTCTCAAAGAGGGGCTATGCCCTGCACACTGTTGGCCTGTCTATCCATAGATCTACCCACCTAACATATTTTCAGACCAACAGAGATATTATCTAGTTGTTAGGTATAGTACTTTCCTTGATCTATGGTATTGACTAGATTCTTGATGTCTAGTTCTCTCCTAAATCTATGGTCTTGACTAGTTCTTTAATGACTAGTTATTTCCTTGATTTATGGCTTGATCTACGACCTTGACTGGTTCTTCGATTGTTATTCCTTGCCTATTTAAGCAAGGCCCATTCTCATTGTATTGTATTTAGTTCATTAACTATAGATGATATTGTTTTTCATTTGTTTGCAAAGGTTTTATGTAAAGTTATTCTAACGAATTGCTTTCATCTTATAGATAGTGGTGTTTGATTAGCATTTGTGTTCTTGGCATGGTACGATCTGGTGATTGTTCCTTTTAGATGGAAGTAAAAAAGGACCAAATGATATCTCAAAATAATGATAAAATAGAAACTCTAGAAATATAAATGAAGTAGAGCATAAAGGGCATATAAATCTCCTCAAATAGAAAATCAATGGTGGCACGACAAAATTTAACTAGAGTTTCCCGAGCTCAGTTGAGCTCCAAAAAAATGTAAAATGATTTAGTGTTTCTTGTTTTTTCTACCCAACTCAACCAATGAGTTTTCAAACCCAACAAGGGTTAAAAAAACATGCACGTGGTAATTAATCATCAATCCCTAACTCAACTAAGGTTAAGTTCACCAAAATTATGATTAAGGGTCGATCCATCATGGAAGGAGGCCATTTTCAAATTATGTCATCATGTTTATTTATCCAAGGATCAAAAACCATATCATATGTAGAATAATTAAAAGGGGCCCGAAACATTATCATTATCAAATTATATGCCAATGACCAAGGTCAAGGAAGGGACAATGATGGGTGATGGTTACATACCATGAAGTAAAGCCAAAAATACTTTACCTTAACCTTTGAAAAAATTACCTTAACATTTTCTAAAGGAACCTCATACTTTCCAAGGGAGAATAAATTCAAGTAGAGGTTGCAGTGGCCATGAAAGAAGACAAGAGATCATTATTTTGATCATTCAGGAAAGAGGATAAAAATAGCAAGTGTCACATCAGTGGATGAAGAAAAGCAAGGATAAGATTATTTAATAATCAACTACATGATATAATTACATGCATTCAATAAATATTACTTGCAAATGAAGGTAGTGATAAAAATAGAAGCAAATATTTACCCACTTACCTTAGCCTTTCAAAAGTTACCATACACATCATGCAAAATTGGAGAAGTTAAACCTTTTTGATTGAGTTGTATTTTTGGATTTAAAAGTCTATTAATGCCTAATTTTAACATGTTATTTTATCCTTTTATTTACTCACAATGAATATTAATAATAGCATGCAAGTGTAGTCAGGAATTAGTCTATTTTTAGGGTGTTGGGTGAATAATCTTTGGGTGAATAATCTTTGCTATATATGGTGGGCATTGCCAAAGCACAAAAAAAAGATGACAGGAGGAATTTTGTACTGAGAGATGAAGCCATGGCTAGATTTGACCTTAAATGAGAACAAGTTATTGCCTTTCCAATTATTTATAGTGGTGTGTATTATTCTATTAAATCTTATGAATTGTATTCTTTTAATTAATTAGCTTACCTTGTTGGAAATTTGGTTCTTCTACATTGTCTTAGTGTGCAACTAATATGCAGTCTTGTTTTGATTTATCCCTCAACACATAAGTTTTTTCCTTAGGACCAAGCTGAAACCCATTTGATTGTGCTTCATTATTTTTTTCTCAAGTATATTGTGCATGTTTCTTAGTCAAAGCACTCATCAATTTTGGTGTATAATTACATTTAAATTTTATTTACAACCATATTTTTACCCTTAAACCCCATATTTAATTATAAATAAGGAACCGGCCTTGTAATCCTAGAGACTCACCTCAACATAGGGATACCCACAGCTCTAAGGTGTTTCCATTATATCTACAGAATTGAGGGAAAAGAAAGCTTAGAACACCTATTAGGTCCCTTGGCCTAGTACATGTTCACATGATATATAGATTTATAACACGAGTTTTTTAGATTAGAGTGTAGAGATTGGTAAACAACGAAGGTTGGTGGAGATGTTTCAGGGTAGCAAAATACGGCATCACGTTTGTGGTGAGGCATCTAGTTCTAGGGATCTCAAAGTACACAAGAATGATAGTGATGATAAGGTTTGATAGTGATGATTGTATATGATGTAGGGGGGCCTTGCCCCAAGTGATGAAATATGTTCTTGGGATGATGATTTTATGAATAATATATGTATGGAAATCTATTTTTGATATATATATGATATCGATGTGTATATGTGTTGGCTTTATGATATAATGGATATTGTATGGTTATTATGTTTATTATCCTATCATGTGTATCGTATTGTATGTGATAAAATATGATGTTAGTAATGGTAGATAAAATATGTATGGTGAATGATGTAGTAGATAACTAATGTAGTGGATGAAATATGAAATTAATAAAATATCTATCACGTAGGAAAATTAATGATGATAAATGAATAAATGTGGAAATAGAGAAATGTATCGCAATGAATATGTGATAATTTAATGTAATATGATAAAGTGATGAAAATAAGAGGGGGGAATAAAAACATAAGTGTGTCATCACGAGGTAAGGTGATGGAGATCACAGGTACCAAATACCAAGATGGGGGTGGGGATGGAAACATGTGGAAAGGATGGATCATGAGTGTATGGACCAAATGGGGAATCATGTGTAGTGACAATGGGGTATGTAGGGATTGGAGGAAAACCGTGAGATAGAACAAAATGAAATAGTGGATAATGTGAATGTAGTGAATGCAATGAATGTGATGGTGGAAATGATGGATGCAGTGTAGAGAAAACATGTTGTGGTGGAGCATGATGAGTAAACTGGACCTCAAATAGAGAATGCATACGTGGGGTATGCCTATACTGACGAGGTGATGGAGACAATGAGTACTCATGAGAGGCAAAGGAGATAATGTTATAATCTACTAATTGTTTTATCTTTTCACATAAGACAAGTAAATCATTGTCCCTATGGCCAGAAATATGATGATAATTACAATAATGTTGGTCATGCTAATGTCACAAGTTGTGCGGAGGATGGTGTTGGTTAGAGAGTAATTGAATCAAACGCTTGGTAAGTAATACACAAATTATATCATGTGGGTGAGTGTGAGGAGAGAATTTCAAAGGCCCTCATAAAGTGGGTAGAGTGGTGGAAGTGGGAGCCGGCTATGGAGTAGGATGATAATGTAATGGTGGGGAAGAAGAAGGTTAAGATTGTAGGGAAGGCACCTTAGATAATGGTGGAGGTGATTGTAGACAGTCGATGGATGGTGAGGGGAGAGGAGCAGCAGATGGAACTAGAAGAGAAACATGTGGGGGCGTAAGGACATATGAGGTTAAAATATATTGTGCTAGATCAATAACCCTATAACACAAGATAATGAATGACTCACAAGTGTTGTGTTGTAGCCTTTTTTAAGTGGAGGAATAAGACCAAGATAAAATATGAATTACTTTTTTAAGTTGCTAGGCTAGAAAATAATCTGATGTATACAATAATTGAATCATAAATTATAATCTTTGATGGGTTTAGAGGAGCCTTGATGTAATGTAGGAATGTGGTCATATGTAACCCTAGGGCCATTTTTAAGAATAAAACAATGGAGGAAAGTGTCCTCCATGTCATAAAAATTACTAATGGATTCAAAGGGTAAGTGGGTGTACCTTTGCAGTGCCTTATCAGTAAGACTATAATGGAAGGCCTTAAGAAATAATCAATCCTTAGAGTAGTCAACCATAAGTGTGCGGTAATGTAGGATATGAGCATGAGGATCACTGGTACCATCGAAGAATGTGAAAGTAAAAATGAAAAAATCTATTGGGAAGGAAAAAATATGATTTTTTTAGGAACATGATATCCATGTAATGAGTTTTTGTCAATAGGGGCATAATAGTCTCTACTTTCTAATGTAAGAGTATGAACTTACGATTGGATTTGTCGTACAACCTGCATAAGAGATAGAATATTCAATGAGGGGATTGTAGGAGATGGAAATAATGTATTAAGTGGTTTAAGTTTACCATTATGGGTGATCATGGGTATGTAAAGAGGTGATTTAGTAGAATCAGATGCTAAAGGTGCGGTGGAAAATGGGGATGTAGAAACAATAGTATGACTAGTATCAACACAATCCCTAGTAGGTGTGGTGGTAAATGAAGAAACCTTAATAGGTGAAGATACAGTAGGAGGGGTAGAGGATTTGGGAATAGAATAAGAAGAATAAATGGCAAGGGTTGACTCGTGTGCAATAGTAGATACAACATTAGGAGAGGATAACAATGGAGCAGGAGAGTCACATGCATCAGTTTGGGAAGAAGGAGACTCGTGATTTTTATTAGTAGAAGGCGGGGTTCAAGAAATAATGTTATGGTCATCATAATAATCAATATGATCATCAATGTAATATGAAGAAGAATGAAAGATCAAAGGAGATGTGTGAGGAGAACAATTAGAATTGGTATAAGACATAAGAGTAGCCATAGGAGTGGCCGGAGGAGAGGTAGGAGGTACACTGGATTGTGGATCAATGCCTAATAAATAATCAATGATAGAAGAATCCAAAAAATTGGGTGGCACATCAGAAGAAGGATAAGAAGGATCACATACAAGTGGATTGCATGACCTACAATGAGTGAAAGAAACAAGGTCATCAACAAGGCATATGCCTATAGGAGAATCGACAGGATTAGTTTTCACATGTTGTTGGCCTTACAAAATTTATTTTTGAGTATCATTAGGTAATATCATAGGAGCACAATATAAACCCTTAAGTTTAGCTATGGTAGCCTCATCATACATAGGGTTGACAATAAAATGAGACATGATGAGGAAAAAGAAAAATTATTCCTAACCATTAGGGTATGAAAGAGAATAAAAAAGTAGAAACTTTTGAAACATAGGGTTCATCAAAAAATTTAACTGAAAATAGGATTTAATGGCTATTTTATGAGTTAATCTAAATAAAAACTAAATTCTATATTGAAATGATAGATGTAAATATTTTACTTTAGTATTTGGATATATTGAAATAAATGGAAATAATAGGGATATGTTACTAACCTCTAAAGGAATTCCCTCACTGTGTGTTATACTGTAGCAGACTAGTATTCAAACTGGGGAGGTTGTGACTGAATGGCCTCAGGAAAGGAATAATTTTAATTTTTTTCTATACTTAGGCAACTGGGAGGATACTGGGGTGCCCTGGTCTGATATCTGGGTGCTGTAGAGAACAATAACACACAGAACTTGAATTTAGTATTGTAACAATATCTTTGTAATACCTCCACTCCTGTCACACGGGTGACACAATAATGTCCCATATGTCACTGTAAATGTTACCTATAAATATCTTCCTTCAAAACCGTATCGAAAGCATCAATGCTAAAAAATTAAAAATGCATATGAATAGATTGGACTGACTATTATGTTGGAAAACTAGCACCCTGGGATTTGTACATTAAAAAACCCTACTT
The DNA here is from genome assembly GCA_019776745.2 of Taxus chinensis. NCBI lineage: Eukaryota > Viridiplantae > Streptophyta > Pinopsida > Cupressales > Taxaceae > Taxus > Taxus chinensis. The sequence goes on from CM034149.1 coordinate 143,240,692, forward strand.
TTGACTAACATGATATTGTCTCAAGGTGTGGGAACTTTGTGATTGATACAAACCTATAGAGAATGTTGGTTCCTGACTAATTCCAATGTCTCAATCTACTCCTACAATACTAATTCCAAGGGAACCAGAGGAAGAGAAATATGTAAAATGTAAATCCTAAACTAAGGAAGGCAATAACACCAAAACAAGACTAGATAGATTCCTAGTGAGTGAAAGTGGAGAGAAATGGGAGAGAACAGGGAAGATAAAATGCCACACTCCCAAAACACATTCAAACCTCCAATATCACGGAGCATAAGAAATTCAAGCCCTGCAAAGGAACACAATATGCACAATATACACACACAATATCATAGAAGGCACGAAATGTAATATAAATCAAGCTAGGGAAAGAAGAGCCACAAAAAAATTATTTTATTGCTTAAAATTATGCACAATCCATTACAGTATAACCACAAGGAAAGAATCCATCACAAAATGCATAAATTTGAGGCCTACAGCCCACAAAAGTTCTGTAACAATTTTGGCAGAGTGACAACAAGAAGCATTGTCGAGTGACAAGAAGAAGGTTTTGTCGTGCGATAGGAAGAAGGTTTTTTCACACGATAGGAAGAAGGAATTTTCACGTGACAAAAAGAAGTGTTGTCACATGACATGAAGAATGTTTTTTACGTGATAAGAACAAGTGTTTTCATGTGATAGAAAGAAGGAATTTTCACGTGACAGGAAGAAGATGTTGTCAAGTGACAAGAAGAAATTATTGTCAAGCAACATGAAGAAGTTTTGTTGCACAACAAGAAGAATGTGTTATCGTGTGACAAGAAGAAATGTGTTTGACGTGTAACATGAAGTAAGCATTCACACATGAAAACAAGGTGCATTTGATGCACGTCAACAAGGAGACATTTCGTACATTTTTCTAGTTTGACCATTAATGAAAATCCTACTCCAAACCTTCATCGTGGTAATCTTGCTCACTATGAGATATGTTGTAAACTGCTCCCATTAACTATCAATGCATAGACTTGTAGGTTGATCCATTTTTTCAAGGGGTGAAAAAAATGGATAACAATTGGCAAGTTATTGTGTGATCAGCCTGCTAGATCTGAAAGACCAATGGTTTTGCATCCATTATGCATGGAGTCATTTTTTGCTGAAACTGTTTTGATGTCTAAAACCTCTTGTTTCTCTAGGACACTGTTGAGACATTACTTTATCATCAGATCTTTCCTAAAACTGGAAAATGCAACAGCAACAAATAAAAACCATGTACAAATAACAAAATCATACATATCTCTAAATGGAACATGCAAAGAGTGCACAAGCACTTATCTAAAAGCAAACCTACCTATAATAGAATAATGTGTTGCAAGAACTTAGAGGAAATACATTCTCTAAACTAATATTTACAAGAAAGATACTCCCATCATTGATAATTCTTGAGATAGATTCCATTGACTAGGATCTGTAATTCTTCTGCATCCAATGTCATCAATTAGAAAGCATTGTTTTCTTTACACCCTAAAATCAAGTACGAGCCACTCCATATTGCATCAAACATAGAGTGTCTTCTTAGTTTTCCTCTATCTGCATCTCATTTTAGAACTAGGTCTCCTTCCTAAAAAAATAATTTTGGCCTTTCTATCAAAGCTCATCTAGATTTTAGCTAGGTCCTTCTCTATTTTTTTCATATCCTAGTCGCTTAGCTATCCCATCTCCATGAGATCCACATACCTGACTTCCATAGCTAGAAACTCAAACAACTCTAGCTGTTTGAAAAGCTCCAAGGATGGTAATTCAAGGGATATTGGAGCCTTGTTTCCCTTCCATAAACCAACTTGGAAAGAGAATAACTATTTGATTTCTTGGGAGTAATTCTATCAACCCACAAGGTTGAATTAAATTTTGTATGCCGAATGTTCTTATTCTCATCTAGGGTTCTCCTTATCATTCTCATCAAGTTCTTGTTCATGGACTTTGTTTGTCTATTACCATAAGGGTAGTAGTTAGAAGAAGTGATCAAGTAGATGTCATTTATAATATCCCAATTAGATATCTTTGCTGCAAGAAAAGTTAAGGTATTATCTAATATTATAGTGGAAGGAACACCAAAACTTGTTGCAATACCTTCATAGAAGTCTAGAAGGCTAACTTCATTTACTTCCTTACTTGCAATTTCTTCTTTCCACTTAGTGAAGTAATATGTGGTTGTAAGAATCCATTTGTGACCTACGCTAGAACTTGGATTGATCATCCCAATAAAATCCATCCCCCATTGCAAGAAAGGTTGCTCAATTAAGATAGGACATAGTGGGAGGGTTGTTAGCTTCAGTTTACCTATGAAGAAGTTACACTTATTTCATTTCATGATCCATGAGTAGAAATCATTAAAAATATTAGGCCATTAAAAACCATCCCTCATGATTCTAATAGTTGTTACTTGTGGGTAAAAATGACCACCATCCTCTCCATCATGAAACTCGTGTAATACCCTCTCTATCTTATCTATCTTGATGCACCTTAGGAGGACACCATTCACATCCCTTTTGAACAAAATATTATCTATAAGCACATATGGGATGCAATGAAGTCTGAAATATCTCCTTTTTATTTACTCAATCCCTGAGGACTTTGACTTGTTTGAAGAAAATATACAATATCCTAAGTCCAACAAGAAATGGGTATATCACCTGCATCCTATTCTTTATTATCTTGCAACATCATAACCTCGTATGCCTCATCTCTTGATTTAGCATGCTGGGTAGAAGTTAGCTGCTCACATAACCCTTCTCCCCTAACTAATTTTATCACATTTATATCAATATCATACTCCATGACCTTGGTTATCCAACCAGCTCTCTTTTCATTAAGGTCCTTATTCAAAAGAAAATATTTTACACCAACATGTGAAACTAATAGATGAATTATATTATTTGACACTAGATGTCTGAATTTTTGTAGACTTATAATCACAGCAAGGACATTTTTCTCAATGAATGAATATCTCACCTCATAATCCTAAAGGTTTTGGATGATGAATGTGATAGGCTGCTCCGGTCCTTCTTGATTTGATTGTACTAGTATGGTATATATTGCATTCATGCTTTGAAAATCATATAAAATGAAGTATTTCGAGAAATTACGATTTATGAGGGTTGAAACTTGTGTAATGGCCTTATTTATAGCTTCAAATCTTTTTTTTCCTTCAGAAATCCATTTGAAAACCATGATCTTCTTCAGCATCATCGTTAATGGCTTGACAAGATGGGCAAAGTTGGGAACAAACCTCGTAACAAAATTAATTTTACCCAAAACTCTTTGGAGAGCCTTCTTATGAATTGGAAATGGTAATGCTCGAATAGCTTCTATCCTTTCTAGATCAATTTTCAACCCTCCCTTAAACACAGAGTGGCCTAAGAGAATTCCTTCATGAGATAAGAATATGCACTTTTTCGGATTCAAAAACACTCTGAATCTCTTTCATCTTTGGAGTACTTGTCAAGGTGAAAGAGATGACTTGTTGTATTCTTAGAGAATATAGTAATATCATCTAGATACACAAGAGCTATCTTATCCATCAGTCCTTTAAATTCCATATCCATCTCCCTTTGGAAAGGGGCTCCTGTGTTTTAAAGTCCAAATGGCATCTTCCTATAAGCATATGTGCCCCACTTCATGGTGAAGGTTGTCTTGAACTGGTAATCTTCTTTCACCAAGATTTTATTATAGCCCAATTAGCCATCCAGTAATGAGAACCTTTCATAATCAGATACAGCTTGTAAGATTTCATCCATGGAAGGAAGTGGGTAGTGGTCCTTGAGAGAGGCCCTTTAAAAGTGTCAGAAATCCACACATAACCTGATTTCCCTATTCTTTTTCTTAACCGGCACCAAATATTCTACCCATAAAGAGTTATTGATTGGAAATATGATGCTTGCTTCAATGATTCTATTCAGTTCTCTTTTCATGAGAGACTTTATATGAGGATTGACTAGCCTTTTATTTTTCCTGATGGGTTTAGCTCCTAAATCCAGCTAAATCGTGTGTTGTGCCAGCTTAGGATTAAATCGTTTCAAATATTCATAGCTCCAAGTAAACACATCAAGAAATTCTTGGAAAAGTTGTATAAATTAATATTTTTCTTATTCAATTCTTACGTTGCCAATTTGAATTGTTTTACTTTCTCCAACTGAAATTGGATCTAAATCCTTTCCTTTGACTTGAATGTTTTCTCTTTCCCTCCAGAACCGATTATTAGTAATCAATATTGACTCTAGAGTCACTAAACCCTTTGGTAGCTTATTTTTCCTCAGTTGAACCACTTGATCACCATACTATTGCTCTAATTTCTCTTGATTTTTAACCAATAACTTGGCCTCCTCCTGCAAGAAATTAATGATAAATACCTATCAGCTCATGTTATTTTTTGGTATAGCTGGCTTCACAATTACATGAATTTGTGGTTGCGCATTATCTTTCTTAATGTTTTCCACTACATCAAATGTTGCTCCAATTCCTACAAGCCTATTTGCAACCTCATTCTTCTTCCTAGGTATGGTTTGAATATTGAATGCTCTGAAATCATCAATTTGATCCCATACCCGATGCTTGTAGGATTTGAACAGATCATTCTAAACAACATGTTTTCCCCTAACCTCATTGACAATTAACTCACTATCCCTAAACACTTGTAAGTTTTGTATACCCCTCTTTCTTGTCCAACTCAATCCATGTATCAAAGCTTCAAACTCAGAGGTATTGTTTGATCAAGTAAAATGAAAATGGAAATTTGAGTAGTACTTAATACCTTGTGGTGACAAAAGCATTGTTCCTCCAGTACCTTGCCTACTCCTTGAGCCATCCAAAAATAGATTCCATACTTCATTATCACCCTTATCATCCAGTTTGATGAGGCTAGGAAGGGGTGTGTTTTACTCATACAAAGAATAAACTCCCAACTTATCCTCCTCTATTTCCTTGTATGGATCATATTTGTGTCTTTTTATTTTCCCATTCATCGAGAGTCAAAGTTGGGATGCCCCCAACTTTGGTATCTACTTCCTGAGTGTTTTGGAAATCCTCTTGATCAAAGGCTGAGCAATTTTCATTGCTTGGGCTTGTTACATGAGGCTCAATATGGAAATTTTTAATAGGTTTAGACCAGATTATAGAATTAGCTCCATACCTTTTTATAAAGAGTATACATGACCAATCAACTGATAAGTAGCCTCTAATTTTGGCAGTGAATTCTCTTGACAAGCACACTATAAAGAGTGGTGGAAAGTCAATCATTGATATATCTTGTTGAATTGTGACATTAGGACATGTGTGCAATGTAAGGTTTAAACCTTGTATGATCCCAACAATATCCACTGTCATCCCATCTAATTGTACCACTCCTTTAGAAACTAGGTTGTATTTCAAGCCACATTTATTTGTAATATTTTTCGTCATTACCAAACTTCTAGCCCACAAGTCAATCATGCAATTATGTATAATATTGTTCCCAATAACCAAAGATATATAGAATGAAGGAGGCTTCATGGTTTTACCTTCCTGAACTTTATGAACTCTTTTTCTTTGAGCTGCATTAGTGAGCACCTTCTCTTGATGTTTGGACGACTCGTTTGATGCTGAAAAATTCTCCATGGCTGTTTGTAACAAATCCCATTCACCTAAAATTTTCAATTATTCCCACATAGAAATGCTTACATTGGTCTTCTTCATTTAATCAATAATGTTAAAAGGAGATAGATTCTCCTTCTACTACCTCTTACTTGGTATGACTGTCTCCTACACATAGACTACTGTAGCTGGTACCTATTGTCTTAGACGGTAGTTTGGGATGATTTTGAATGTTTGGGGTTGCCTTTGGATTGATTATACCCTGAAGTGTGATAGAATGTTGAGAAGTACTTAGATTAGATGACTTCCCTTCCTCTATATTTCTTTTCTTAGACCTTTTATTGGCTACCAAACTTTGAGAAGGGTACTGATTTATTCCACAAAAATCCTCAGCTTGCTAATTCAAAAGTGTTGTCTCATTTGGAGGTGCTTCTTGATTAGCTACTTGTTGTTGACTTTCTTCTTAGTTTTGTTCTTGAAGAACACCCACCATAGTCACCATCAATCAAGCATTGAAGCATTTTTCTTGATTATGTGGTTGGTTGCATGGGAAACACCATTCATATTCTTGTGCTATGTTTTTCTGAGTCGGAACCAAGGCCCTAGATGTTGAAACTGCAATAGTTTTATATGCTTGGAATGGCCTAGCAGCTTGGGGTTATCCTTGGTTATGGTTAGCAACTTGAGCATGTGGCATGTTTGACTATTATGGAGGTCTATTAGATTGGAGCTGAGGCTGATAAGGTCTAGAATTTTGAGCTTAGTGTCTCTTAAGAGTTACCAACTCATTTCGTAAGTTTTTTAATTGTTTTATAACCTCTTGGAGTTGATTTGAAGGACTAGAAGAAGAAGTGGAAGCTTCATTTGAAATCTGATTTCTTGGAGCAGGGATGGGATCTATTGTAGGCATTTGACTAGGATTAGGATTCCCCATATCTAGATAGAGAGGCATAGGTGGCCTAGGTGTGAGTTTACCGACTTGAATTAGGAAATTCTCAGCTCCAATAGTTATGGCATAAGCGTTTGGTAGGTATATTCCCCCCATAGATTGTATCATTTAGAGCTTTAAGAAAATAGAGAAATGCACCTTTAGATGTTGGTATGACTGTAATTGGGATCCTTTCCAATGTTCTTTGGAATCTGAATTGAATTTTTTCATCTACTCAGCTGGTGCCCTTTTGATTGTAGTCATCTTCTTCAAAAGGGATAAGTTGTCAAATCTCTCCTCAAACTAGCCACAATGAGCTATGCAAAATTGATCCCAATTCTTAATTGATCCTTCTCCTAAGCCTCAGAACCACTACGACACTTTTCCTTTGTAAGAAGAAGCTAACAAATTAACTGCAACATCCATCTTGGCAATCTCATGTATGGCATAGACATTTGCAATGTCTTGAATGTGGTTGATGGGATTTGTGTGATTTTCTCCAGTGAAGTATGGGATATTTTTTAATATTGCTATTGGGACCATATTTTGTGCATCAAGGGAAAGTGGATTGCTTCCCGTGAAATTTTCATAGGGGTTTTGAGGTGACTAATGTAGTGGTTGTAGATGAGCCATCCTGAGGAACCTGAGAACCCTAGTCAATTGAAGATAGGGAACGCCTGGTGGAGGTGTTGATAAAGTTATATTTTGTGGAGATGGAGATATTTGAGCTCTTCTTACCCTTCATGATCTATTTGGGGATAAGTGCAGATAGAAAAATAGCCCCTCTTCTCTAGTTCTTGACCTTATTCGGATTCTTCTCATGAACTTGATAAACTTGGGTTGTTGAAACCATTAGATTTGAATGACACAGTCACCATATGTGATGCTACGAAGCCTCCAAAGGCTATAATTTCATCAAGACACACACCCAATCTTGATAAAAATGAAAATATTGACTTGTTCCTACCCGGTGTGCCGAAGTGTTATGTCATAAAAGTAGCACCACAGGATTTGTACATTACAAAACCCTACTTTTAACTAACATGGGATTATCTCAAGGTATGGGACCTTTTCAATTGAGACAAACCTCCACAAAAGGTAGGTTTTTGACTTATTCTAATGTTGATCTACTCCTAAACTACTAATTCCAAGGGGACCAAAGGAAGAAAAATACATAAAATCTAAATCCTAAACTAAGGGAGGCGATAACACCAAAACAAGGCTAGAGAGATTCCTAGTGAGTGAAAGTTGAGAGAAATTGGAAATAAGAGGGCAAGTGAACTACCACAGTCTCAAAAAACATTCAAACCTCCAATCTAATGGAGCATAACAAATTCAAGCCCTATAAAGGAACATAATATGCACAATATACCTACAAAATATAATAGAAGGAAAAGAATGCAATATAAATCAAGCTAAGGAAAGAAGAGATACAAGAAACTAATTTTATTGCTTAAAATGATGCACAATCTATTATAGTATAGCCACGAGGAAAGAATCCTTCAAAAAATGTATAAATTTGAGGCCTACAGCTCACAAAAGTGTTGGATCAATTTGGGCACAGTTCCTTTACAATTTTGAATTCTCTTCCCTCTCAAATGAGGGGAATTTACATATATATAGAGAAAATGAGCCACCAACCAACATCCTTCATTAAATCCATGTATGTAAGAATGGGAAGCCATGATGGTTCACTTTTCAATGGTACTTTTCTTACATGGTGAACAGGGGTGACAAACCTCATTAAACCGGTTGTTGAGATACCTTGTACAGTGTCATTAATGTCTAGCCAGATCTGAAACTCTTTGTTTTCACCCAATGGAAACCACTAGCTGATGCATGATTAAAATGGAAGATTTTTTACTGATGAGTAAAAGACTTTTCACGTGACAAGAAGAAATGTTTTCGCACAACACCGAGGGGAGGTTGACGCACAACAAGAGGCGACGATGACGTGTGATAAGAAGAAATGCATTTGTCGTGTGATAGGAAGAAGGAATTGTCACATGAAAAGAAGAAGTGTTGTTGTGCAATAGGAAGAAGGCATTGTCACATGGTCAAAAGAAGGTATTGTTACATGACAGGAAGAAGATTTATCATGCGACAGGAAGAAGGCATTGTCACGTGAAAAGAAGTGTTGTCACACAATAGGAAGAAGGTGTTATCGTGTGATAGGAAGAAGGAATTGTCATGCTACAAGAAGAAAACATTTTCCTACGACAGGAAGAAGCTTTATTACACAACAGGAAGGAGTTGTCGTGTGACAAGAAGAAATGTGGTTGATGCGCGACATGAATCAAGCATTAACATGCATCAACAAGGCGATAATATGTACATTTTTCCAATTTGACCATTAATGAAAATCCTTCTCCAAACCTTTGACATTTCCTAGAATGTAGGTTAATCCATTTTTATAATGGGGCTGTAGAAAATTGATAACAATGACCTCAGTAGCCAAACTAGTGGTCTTACAACTGAGTGTTGCACTACATTTTAGAACCCATATAGTTCTATGTGCATGTGTGTTTAATTTTGTTCCTAGGATGCCCTAGTGCAAATGACACGGTAATAAGGGGCAATAAGTACATGTAAAAATGTAAATGGTGGATGGAATATGAAGAATATAACCCTTTCCCCATATGTAGTGTGTGATGCAAATGTATAAGATGCCCAAATGTAGTCCCTTACCTTAGTAGATAGTTTTCCTTTATAGTAACATGTCCACCCATAGTGTAGTGAGTATGTTATGTTTATACAAGGATCTCCTGTTCAAATATCAACACTAGTGACCCAAACCTACTGAGTACGACCTAGGGGAATGCACGAGGCAACCATTAAGATTGAAATCAAACAAAAAAATTAATACCACAAGTTACGATGACATGGGTGCCTAAAATCACAGACTGGGGTGCCCCAATGCAACCCTAGGTTCCCTAGCATAGACTTAAATATGACACCTGAAACACCCTAAAAGATTCCCAGAAATGCAGACACCAATGATGAATGAACTAGAAAAATAACAATGACGCATGACTAACTAACAACAAGAACTAAGGATGGGTCACTCGTGAATACTTTTAATATGCAAGATCCATTTATAAAATAACATACCCAACGGTGTTAACGTAATTGCAAGTGTGTGATTTTTTTACTATAGAGGGTAGAATGTTGAGAGAACTTAAGTCCTCCATATCCAAAAATTTCTCTAATTCATTAAGAAATATATGTATTAATTGAAAACTAAATTTATGAGTATCATGTACTAAAAAATTAAAGGAATTTCGATCACCGACTCCATGGGAAGTTAAAAATACATTTTCTATATAAAATTGGAGTTAATACATGTAAAAATTATTCATCAATAAAATTTGAAAGGTGACGTCAGATTCCATGAATAATAGGTGAAAATGAAGGTGTTTTCAAATAGTGTGCACTAGTGAGGTTTTATGGAGATCGAGTGGACGGATTTGGAGATATGGGAAAAAATCATTTAATAAGCTTGATGTTCAAGGAAAAACTAACAACATACTTGTACAATAATGGAGGTTTTGGGAGGGAACACAAATATTTATTTTTTAAAAATATGACTAAGTGTTTTTTAGGACAAGTTCTTCATTTCACTTGCAAATTTTAATTTACCACTTGTCCTCATAACTTAAATGTGGTTAAAATATGGTTGATGTGGATTCGCAACATAAAACATAGGGGGAAAGAGGGAAATGGGGGAAATAATTAAAACCAAAGCGTGAATTGCACTAGACGGTGAAAAGTGATAGCCTCTAGTGCTTTGGATAAGATATAGGGGCTGGAAATGAGTACCGACATGCTAATATTTTTGTCAAAAGGATCTAGAAATGAGTTTTTAGTTGATCAAGATCTCAAGGATCTTAGGGAAATGAGGTTTTAGCTTAGAGAAGGATCTTAATGAACTGTCTAAGGAAATTTGCTAGAATCTCGTCCACCATAGGAATTATAAGCCCAAATAATTGTTTGGTATTTCGTTTTGGTATGTAGTCACATCTCACATGCTTGTCTATATTTTTATCGTTTTGGTATTCATTGTTTTATCAAGGCATTGAAACTTTTGGTATCTAGGTAGGGTCCCAGCAAACAAACCTTTATCCTTAATATAAATTTTTTTAAGGTGATCAAGACACAAATGGGATGAAAGAGGTCACAATTTTTTGTCCCCCTTACTCTCTTTACTCCTTGGATTATAAGGGGGATAGGAGTGAAAAAATTTACCAAGGAGTTTTTTAAAGTGTTGATGTCATCTGTCAAGTGCATTTAAGGACCCTAGGAGTATTTTTTCCTCCCTGGGATCATGGAAAAGTGTTTTTTGATAAATAATTATATAATTGTAACTCCAAATTATTTTAGATTAGTAAATCCATTAAAAGGATATAATTATTCCTTTAATTTAATTTTTACGTCGTATTTCATTCTTGACTTGAAGTGGAAGCTATTATTATCTATATTCCCATAGAATATTCTTGAATCTCGAAACAAAATTTATGTTTCCATAATGTAGAGGGTTTTAATACCTTTCCAATGACTAATTTTTTCCTCATAAATCCTCTCAGAGCTCCTTGGATCCTCAAGACAAGCTAACTATCTCTATTTTAGCCTTCATTCCATGTGCCCAAAATTACCACATGTTGTACATGTTGTTCTTGTCATCAATTTTCTTCACATAATTTCCCGAAAATATTGTAGAAGTCTTCCATGTTCTATAAAACCACCCTTATATGGTTTGAATATTCCTTGTAGGATTCAGAGAGTGTTTAATTGTTAAAAAATTTCCTAAATGAACCTCTCGAGAGAAGTTGTTTCTCCTTAAAACTTAGTGACTTCTTCAATCACCTTAGGAATTTATCCCTACACATTAAACACACTTGTATACATTGTGAGAAATTTCTCTTTGGTGAGAGTGAGGGTGAAATGGAACATGATGGGGTTTTGTGAGATGATAGGCTAGCTAGAGGAAGGGTTCACACTAATAGGGAGAGGACATTTTCAAGTGGGGGCATGATTTTCATGGCAAAAAATTTCAATATTTCATGTTATAAATTTAACATGAGAACATATGGTTATAGGTTGGAGATATTTTACTATAAAGGGTAATGAATAGTGTCAATTATCTCATGGGGAATTAAACTAGTGCTTTTCCAATCAGACCATAGAGTCATCATTCCAAGAATTTTAATAATCCACAAAAATAACAGAGAAAAAACACACAATAGGGGAAGGAAACACACAAAGGAAAGGTAAAAACAAAACAAAAAGGGAAACAATACTATAACATCCTAAATAACCAATGGTAAATGTTGGGGATAACCTACTTCAATTGTAGCACTAATCCTTCACTTAATGCTTACCCATACACAAGTATCACTGAAAACCTTTGTTCCAAATATTCATTGACGGTATCAATGAAATATGACCCCTTCTTTAATTTCTTCAGAATTTGTTCATGATTGTTTTTGTAAGTGAGGGTCCACTTAGACATCTCATTACCTTTGTTACTTTGACACACTATTTGCTTCTACTCATTTATTTCAAAATTTATTATAATTAATAATTTTCCATTACTATTGTAGGATTGATTCTAAAAAATAAAAATCTTATTATTTTAACATTAAGGCTTATGATCTCTTTTGGTACTTTGACCTTCCCTTATTATCTTCCTCATGGCCATTGTTTCCATGAGCTAGTTCTTGGTAAATGTTTTAAGAGTTTCAAAAATATCAAAAGCCTCTTAATCCTCCACATTTTTCAATTTCTCCAAGAAACTATCCTTCGTACAATTTTTTTCATTTTTGATCCACTTATCTCTATGGTGTGGTGTGCACATTAATTCATTATCTTCAAATGAGTAAAAGGTTAGGCATGCAATATGTAAATCATCCTCCCCATCTTAGCCATTTTGAGCCTTAAAATCCATATTCGTGATGAAATAATCCTTTTGTTGAGTGGATTCAAACTTCAAAGATTCAATCATATTATTATTCATATATTTCTCATTAAGAAGGTTTTCATCTTCTTGAATGGAGAATGAGCACAATATTGGGGGTGAAAAATCAAGATCTTTATTTTCTAAATCTTCACCATCATGAGCTTGGAAATTAATCTCCATGATGAAGTCTTCCTCTTCCTAAGTAGAGTCAACTTCAAGATGCCCAAGAATATTTTCATTTATGAATTCCTTCTTGAAAGAGTCGTCTTATCCTAATGGGAAATATAAATATTCATATTCACAATACTGCTCATTGAATAAGTCTTCATGATGAACCTTGCGAGATTAGAAACATAGGGCCAAACTACCAATAAGTTGTTTGATAACACTCTTTCTTCATGATCTCCATTACTCATCACCTTGGGATAGATTTATTGTAGGTTGATATTTCAACGAATTTCATCATTATCACAAAGATAATTTGTATCCATATTCATTGAGAAGAAAAAAATATTAAAATAATGCTCCATTAGATCCTCGTGATATTTTTAGTAATATAAATCACACCTAGCTACTCCTCTATCAACATGGGAATCTCATTGTATTCCTTTGAGGCTATGAAAAAGTTTCCATACCTTGAATCTTGAAATAGTATTTCCAACCTTGGGTCACCTATTTTTTTGAACCATATTGTATTTAATTTTTCTTATATGAAGGGGCTTATTGATTTTATCATTGACTGGAATGGTATTATGCAGCCAATCCATCTGTAAATCTTAATAAATGTCCCGATAGAAGCTTCAAATCAATAACATACCATATGAGGTTGGCATGTACACTACAAGTAATTTCATTGTGATCTTCTTCTCAGTAAAATATACAAATGTTACTTGAGCATCCTTGACATGGACATAAAAAGTTTCTTCTTTGGTTTCCATGGAGTAGATATGGTCATTAGTGGGGGTGAGAGAGATACCAAGAGATATAGAAACTTTTGTGGGCAAGATATTTTCAAAAGAACCAAATTCAATAATGTAATTATTCAATTTATATCCATTGACTAGCATGGCTAGATAGGAAGGTTCTACCTTTCATGAAGTGGAGGGTGTGTAGGAAATAAATTTAAAAGGAGTGGGGGTGAGACATACTTCTTTGGTAGTGGCATTTTTGGAACGTGAACTTGAAATACTTCTTTTTATAAACTAGAAAATCCTATCAAATTGCTTAGGATGAGTTCTCAAGTACTCAAACTTAGAAATATGAATTTTGTCTTTCGTAACATGGTCAATGATGTCAAAAGGTGAAGAAATGGTAGGCTTGTCTTGAACTATGGAGTCCTTGACATGATTGGGATTTTCATTGTTAGGAACATTGGAAGAAAAAAGTGATTTGTCAAGCCAAGATGAAAGAGACATAAATGAAGAGGTAGAGGATTTTTGACTGAGGTAGTCTCAGGATTCTTCTTAGATGACCCCATAAAAGTGGATAATGGTGATCCTCCTTTTATTACTATTTTTTTAGAGTTGGCATATTAGGATTTGTTGTCATAGAGCATTAAAAAATTAATTATTTTAACTCACGAGTAAATTCTTTGGATTTTGGGAATCTTGCCTACTATGTTGAATCAATGTTTATAAAAGAGTTATCCTTTTTTCGAGTTAATTGGGGAAAAGTTTGTAAAATCAGATATTTGAAGGACAAGAGGAATAGTTACATCATTCCTCGTGTGCCTTGCATGAGCACTATGATCGAAACGTTAGTTAAGTTGTGGGCATGATGCTTGGAGACTTGTTCTCATGTTCATCACATTCCCCACATTGTCAGTTTTTATACACTGCATCCCCTGTCAACTTCACAGGGAACATTCAAAATTGTTCTATATTTTTGTCCCTTCCCCATATTTTTGACATCTCTGATGCCTCCATCCCCTCCTTTGCACCATGGGACATAGCTCCACAGTCATGTTATTCCCCGAACTCTTTTTTTACCCACCTTAACCTCTTTATCAAACAAGTTGAACATTTATCTCTCACAAGGAAATGTTCCCTTAAGCCATTCTCAAACTAATTCAACAATTTAATGACTTGATGGGGGATAATTTAATGCTAGGGAATTACACACGTCTACATTAACATTGTCTTGCAGAACCATTCCACATTTACGAATTTAAGCTTATTATGTAATGTCTAGCTTCTCGTTACCTAAAATATTTTTCATGTCACTTATCCTGAATTTCTAAATCTTTTTAAAAATTTCAAATTAAATTTTGATCGTTGGAATTGCATCTTCATTATCATCCAATAGGTAAGACATTTCATAACATTTTCCCTACTTTCAAGTAATTTTCTTGTTTGTATGCCCTTCTTGGTCAAAATGTTCCTCTAAGATCCTCCTTTTACTTATTTGAATTTGCAATTTGTTCAAGATGAATTTCCATTATGTTGAATATGATCCCATTTCCTTGTTAGAGAAATTTGTACCTAAAATAGGGGGAAATGACATTAATCATATAAATTTAACTAAATTTTGTGAAAGAATGAGGGATGATAACCCAACCTGTTATCTTAAAGAATATTAGGTAGTGGTATGCCCCATGTTGAACATTTCCCTACTTTTTTACAATGTACTAATACTATATTGGCATGTGCTTCATGCTTTTACCAAAAAATAGGTAATTGAAATACTCGCAAAGAAAATTGATTTCTCAATTAGATGCACACAACATTAACTTGGCGCTTGGAATACCTAATTTGGAAAAATCAAAAGTCCTGACTCTAGGTGATGTATAGAAGGATTTTTTACCTAACCCCAAACTAATATAAGTCAATTATTTTCATTTCTTGCTTAAAATTAAAGAAGAGCGGAACTTCTAAGTTTCCAAAGGTCCTCTAAAAAATTGACTTCATCGAAGAACTATCTGATATCATAGAACTCTTTATAAGATTAATGGGCCTCCCCTCAACCAAAGAATTTAAATATTATTTTTTCATTTTCATCAACTTGATTTGTGTAGGTAAGAAAAACCTCAAGTAGGGACAAATTATTTGTAAAAACTAGACTCAATAAATGGTTCATGTCAACAAAACCAAATACTTTCACATGACTTCTTATTTAATCTATTCCATTATAGGATATAGAATCTAGATTGACTTATCAAGTTAGGGTATTAGGAAGAACCTTTAAATTTTTTAGTTTTACACTTAATTGATGTATGAAAATAACAAGAGTCACTACAAAAGGGTCAATGATTCCTTCACTATGTTCCTGGTTAGATTATAAGAAGGGAAGATCACTAGAAAAATCTATTAAGAGGAAAAATAGTTGATACCTATTTATACAAGCTTGTTTATCCAATTCAAAAAAAAATCATACATAAGGACACTATGGTTTGAAGGAGTCGATATAAGCTTCCAATTTATTACAGTGATAAGATAATCCTTATTGAGATTTAAATAAAATTTAATATTCTTCATATAACGTGTAGAGATAAGAAAGTATTTGAATCTAATTTCCCATATCCTTGGAAAATTACACTTATAGGTTAGCTATTGATTCCAAAAACATTGAAAGAAATTTTTATCCTTTCCACATGCACCCTTTTCCAAAAAAGGAATTCTTCGAAAAAAACATCATAAGTAATAATCCTCAACTCTCTTACCTACATGTATCTACAATTGAGGGTTATTATGAAAAATATAATGATTATTTTGAGGTTAGGAAGAGAATGTATGATATAATGTCTCTTTCACTAATCCAAGACATAAAATTGTAAAATGAACAAAGGGTGTGGTTGAGGAAAACTATGATCTGTTTTCTTTGTAATTAACTATATCCATTCAATTTTCCCTTCTCCCAATCATTGATTAGTCTTAAAAATAAAAATATAACATGGATGATCTCAATGTTCATATACTATTGAGAAACAAACAATGATTTAATAAAATATTTTAAAAGTTTAATTCCTTATAACATGAAACTCTTTCTCAACATGATTCACCTTCCCCTACTTAGCAAGACTCTACTACTAAGGTATATGCAACGAAAGCTTAATCAGAAAAATAAAGTGAGAATAAGGATGAAACACAAGAAAAAAAGGAAAACTGGAGTCAAAAAATCAAGGGAAGGGAAACAAGAAACTAATAAAGAAGGAAATGAGGAGGAAGAAAACTAGAAAAATGAAGAAGGAGAAGAGGAAATTAAAGAGCCAAGAGGATGATGAAGAATAGGAGGATGTTGTCAAAGTGACAGCTTTGGATCTTGGGAAGATAGGTGCTTCCAGAATGAAGCTGACTGTAAGAAGTGCCACTTCTCCTCCTTCTACAATTGTTTTTTAATTTTCTAGTTCTTAATCTCCCCCTCCACCCATTATAATGACATTGAATCCTTCAAAAACATATTCAAGAGACTGTTTCACTTGGGTGTAGCCCATGATTGATAGTAAAAAAGTTAATCTTTATCCAGAATCAAAGTTCCTAATTATTATGTTAATTTTGTAGTCATTTTTATTCATCCCCCTCCCAAGAAATCAAAAACTACCTCTCCTCTAGTCTCATATGGCTCAGGACAACAATTCCCTAAAATTTATATGCCCATCCAAGAAAATAATTAACAAGAAGTTTTTGTAGTAGATTTTGAGTTTACAAGAATGTATTTAGTGCAATCAATCCCTGAAGGAGAGGTGTAGAAACTTAGGGAAAAAAATATAAATTAATGAAGAGGTTTGATAAGAGGGGGAAATCGAGAGAAGTTAGAAAAGAAGGTTCAGATTCTCTCTATCTTTATCAAATCCTTCCTCTCTTCTAACAACACTCCATTGGACCCAAATCCTCTCGATTCCATCACAATATCTATTGTAACAACCAATATTGATTTGAAGGAAATTGTTGAGGTACACGAGTATACAATTCAAGGAAAAATATAAAATCAGGGATGGAAAATATTCTCATCACATGTTTGGAGTGCATTAATGAGGCTTACAAAACATATGAAAAAATAATTCCTACACAAAAGAAACTCAAGTCATGGATTGAAAATTCTAAGAAAGAGGTGAAGATTTGGGAAGATATGATCCAAGAACTTTGTATCATGGCCCTTACAGTTGAGATAAATCCTTCTCTTGGAGAAGATTTTTGATGATTCTAAAAATAATATGTCTTGTACATGGTCCCTTATTGTAGGATGGAGAATGAAATTTCTCAAAGAAGCCTCCAATGAGTTATAAAATGTTATCCATAAATGAGAATGATTGAAGCATGAGATATTTGGTTATCTTAGAGACCTACATCTCAATCTCTTATAGGATAATACATTCCAATGGTACCCATCATATCAAATAAAAGAACACATCAAATAGTTTTTCAAAGAGGAATTATACAAAACAAAAAATGTGAATAAAGGTAAAATCGAAGAATTACCTAAGATGAATAATGTGATGGTAAAATATTCAAAGGGATTATCCGAATAAAGATGAACAAGTTTAGAGATGGAAAATTCTCTTGGAATTGGGCAATTAATCTTACAAACACAATTTTTGTGAAGGAAATATAAATATCATTCGTAGTCACAAAATTCCACATGCATGTGCTGAAATTGAAAGTTCTAACTTTTTCTATTTCATTTCTTCTATTTTATAACTAATTGTAATATTTTTTCATTGAATTTTATTTTGTAAAAGGAGTATTAATGTAAAAATAACTAAGTGATTAGTTGCATACTTAACAATAAGTTAATTTAGGTTGTTATTCCTCCCCTCTTTTCTATAAAATGACTCAATTTCAATTGTAAAGTGGTTACATGATGGGGACTTTGATGTAAGGGATATTATTTTTTAATATGTAATAAACCTTCTTTCCTTTCCTTCTTGTTCCATCTATCATTCCTTCATACCTTTCTTTAATATTTTGCACCATATACATTTTTTGGATAATGAAACTTTGTGTTCATCCATTAGAGACAACAATCATTGAACTTTGATTCAATTTGTATCTTGTTTACATTAGTGGGTTTAATTATATGTAAATATGTCTGTTTTTAATGCCCACATTTTACTCACACAAAAACAACACTAAAATAATGAAATAATATTTTTTTTACTTACATTGTAGTACACATGACACTATACAAGATCACTTAGGATTACGCATAACACATGATACATTTTTCATGAATAGTAACCCACATAAATAACATGAAAACACATGATGCACATCAAGGTCATTTTTTTAAAATGACAAGGCACAACATAATGATTCAACTATAATATAAACCTATAGATATGATCTTCCCACAACACGATACTTTTAGTGTTATACAATTATTATAATGATGATTCAATTTTTAACTTAAGTTCTAGAAAGGCTCACAATATGTGAATCATACATTCATTTTCTTGTTTCTATATTTCATTTTTTTACTTTTTAACATTTAACTTATGATATAACTCATTGAATAAGGATCATCTACATTATTTCAATTACTTGTTTAATTCACTCATTCGTTAATAGGGTATTTAGCTTCACATAAGGTTGTTCACATAAACACAAGGCTACCATCCATGACACCACACTTCCATAGTTTATGATTTCATTACCTCTATCTTTCATTATTGGCCTTAATTTTTGAAAAGTCACTTATCATGTGGTCCTACATTCATCTTACAACTATACTATGTTATCCTTACTTTACTTAACATTTCACTTGTAGTTACTCCCTCTAATGTTTCTTTTTTCCCCTATCGCAATAAAAATATATGGCCTAATTGTTAATAGCAACATATACTCCCACATGAGCCACTGGTTTTTGTTCTAAGGTTTTTTCTTTTACGTTGCATGATTGTTTGGTTTTGCAATTCATCCCATTTTTCACAAGGAAGGTTCACATGAAACCAATGAGGTTTATTAGTTCAAGAGTGAATAGATTACACATTATTTTCATATTAACATTTAATTACTAAGGTTACTCGACTTATGTTGTAAGAAATTACAACTAACCATGTATCATATCTTTTTCATTTAAATGCTCAGTCAAAAAGGTCCTAAGGAGTATGATTCAAACTCAAGAAAGTTTCAATTCTTGGAAAATTAAGTATTAGATGTGTGTCACTAGGATGCATTCAATTATAGATTTTACACACCTTAGTAAGGTCACAACTAGAGTGATTGAACACCCTTATCTTAGAAATCAACTTGTAACTCTAGGTACATTTGACACTTCTTGTCAAGCTGAAACTCTTTTTTGAGAGGGGTTAAAGGTATTCACACTAGTATTATCATGTGTAGGTATCTAAAACATAGGACACATTTGATCATTTACATTCATCCTTAAATGATTTCAGTTAACCTTATTTAATTATTTTATCGAAATTGTTGAGTAACCCATTTGTTAATAAGAAAAAGTGGAGAACAGGAGAGAATACTCTTTTATTTAGGGGATTAAATTTCACCTTAGGGATCACACATCATGAATTTATTCCCTCGCCACAAGATGGTTTATACACATTATATGAATGATTTAAATTTCACCTTTCTCCAAGGATATCATCTTATGGTTACATTTTCACAAAGTTATCAAAAATTAATTTTTTTTAAAAAGTTTTTAGCATTGTACCATATAACCCAAACGATAATTGAGGTTGCGTATCGGGCTCTTTTATGATCCAAACTCCTAAATGTGACTTCTAAGGTTTGTTGGGGATCTTCACCTCTCAACACATGTGTCGTCCCAAGAGGGTTTTACACTATGTTGGAGTTTTGTTACCCATAGAGTACTACCGTAAGAAAATCACATTCTCCTTACTACATACATGATTTCCAATTCTAGGAGGGGGATCCATTCCCAAGATAAATTTGAACCATATCGTTCCTAACCGATGGGTTCACAACAATGTCACTAAGCATACAGGATATGACAATAAAATCAAACTTGGATCTGATTTACTTAATTAGAAGGTGTTATAGAGTGTAAATATTTTAAGTTCATCCTTAGGTTTTAGTTTTCTATGGTACAAAGAATCACATGGGAAGGCTAGCTGTACACAAAGTTTATACTAGGGTGGACTATTTTGTTTATATCTCTTTATTACATTTTTGAGGTAAGAACACAACACACCAATTATTTAATCATCAATTCCACACTAGAATTGCATTATAAGCTATTAAATTCAATTTCACTTAACACAATATAAAACTTGAGATCAAAATAGCACCCATGTGTAGATGAATATTTCCCTTAAACACTAGCATCGTAAAAATGTTACAGAACTTCACTAATAAACCTTTCAATACTCTACAAAATTTTGAACTATCCTCTACAATTTCACTTAACATATATATCCATCCCCACTTTTTACCATATATAAATCTCAATCAAAAGAACACCTATAATTAAATGCACATTTTCCAATGCATCTCTAAACTAGCATCTCATACATATTACGAAATGTTAATAATAAAATTTTATGTAAAATGGCAATATATTATATGTATATATTTTTTTCCATTAACATATATAAATTATAATAATACACAATGAATTACAACCACATTGTTTTTCCATCTTACTTACATACTGCAAAACCATGTGAGCATGAAATTAGCTATAAATCGCTGGCATGAAATCTGTACAAATTTAGAAAATTTAACATTTTTAGTTCTAAATCTACATAATAATGATAATTTTCATTCGAAGGGGGAGGTTTAGAGATATATACTCATTTCATTTCATTTAACTTGATTTCTTAATTAAGGAGATAGAAAGAGGTAGGGAAGAGAGAGAAATAGTATTTTACCAAAAGTCCAATTTCACACAAGTCACAAGATAGGGTTCGAAACATTTATTTACAAGTGTTAATGTTATCCAAAATTCACCCTCAAGGTAATTTTGATAACATGCATCAAATTATTCAGTCCCAAGCAAGTAGATTGATTCAAGGCCCAAAATCATGTTTTTGGGGCACCCTCAGCTTCTCTCTAACTCTCCCATCCAAGAAGAAATCCCAACGAGTTAGAAAAAATGGAAAAAATGCAAAAAATAAGGTTGCAGGACTGTTTTCAAGCATTTCGGGTCTGAAGGGTTCGGGTTATACTGAGGTTCGTCATACCAAGCTTGGGGCCGAAAAAAAAAAGAAAATTGGCTAAGTCGGACATTTTTGTCCCAGGCAGTCCGTGGGACATTTGGGACGTCGGGACGCGAAAAGCTAAAATGACTAAAAGCAAGAAAATCATCATGTTTTTGTTTCGTGCGGTTTGGGACAGCCAGGACAAAAGTACGCATGGGACGCGAACCGGCCGATTCACTGAAATACGGTCCATTTCGGGTAGTTCAGAGATTTTTGTCCGGGACAGCCGGGACAAAAGTACACGCGGGATGCGTGGGACGTGAAAAGGTGAAAAGGCCGCAAAAGAGACAAGGAAGCCCGAATCGGCTGATGCGGGAGAATGTGTTTGGGACAGCCAGGACAAAAGTATGCGTGGGACGCGAAAATCTGAAACAGCCAAAGGCAAAGAAGAAAAGTCAACATTTGACCCGTGAACTTCAAACGGCCATAACTTTTGACTCCGAGCTCCAATTTTCACAAAATTGGACTTTCTGGAACGAGCACGATGTCCTCTACAACACAAGAACTGGATTTATTATTTTTAATGAGGGTAGATATATTTAAATAAAATAAATATATTCGGCTCTAGTCAGTTAATGCTCATTCCCGTCAAATGACAGAAAACGCCTGCCAGACCCAAAATAGCTGCCCACACTCAGAAGGCCATAACTTTTTCATTTCTCAACGAAATTACACAAAATTGGTACCATTGGAATTGTGGCTCTAATCCTGATGCACAACAATCAAGAAATTCTAGATTTGATGAGATATCAATGGATATATTTCATAAAACGTGGACGGGTTCATAACAGTGTTTTATTTGGTGGTTGGGAGTGCAATTAAGAGGCATGGTCATCATTCTTTCTTTGTTGCAGAACCTGGGACAATATGGGGAGCCTTTTACAAGTAATATATAATCATTTTACTCCATTTAATTCCTCTTAAAAGTGGTTGAAGGATAGATTTTGGGATTTCCATTTTCCCTTCTCTTTCTCTTCTCATTTTTCGATAAATTGGAGTGTTGGGCTCATTATAAAGGGGAGGTAGTTTTTGCAGCAAAGCTCTACCAAAATTGCTTTTTGAAGATAATGTGTTGCAGGCCCTTGTTATGGACTCCTTGCATGGTGATCCAAGCCCTTTTCTTGTAACCGATTTAACTGCGCGTATCAGGAAGCAATAAAATATAAGTTTGGGGATGCATCTTCCCCTGTTGTGTTTTTCTTGCATTCTTCTTGCCCCTTCAACCTTGATTACAAGAATATTGTGTATATTATTATGCTCTTGAAGGGATACATTATCATTGTGTATGTTTAAAATATTGTTGTGAATGCATTTTGCTAGATTATGGAGAACTGTCATCACCCCTTCTAGTGTGCACTTTGCTTCTGTATCTCACGCATTTGAAAACTACTCTCACACCCTCCTTTTCTGGTGTATCACTACTTTAGTGTAGGATTTTATTTTATGCATTCTCTCTCCCTGGTCCCTTGGAAATTTAGATTAGCATAGTTAGTTTCCCCTGCATTAGATTAGATTGTGGCAGGTAGTTTAGGAGCAAGAACCAACTTTCTCTGGAGGTCTATCTCAAGTAGCAAGTCCCACAACTTGGAGATAGTACCCATGTTATCCAATCACACCGTGAGTTAAAGTATATGCACTTGTATACACATAGGGGTGCTGTGATTTGGTGATAACAGTTAATAAGTTTCCATGATGGTTTGCTAGCTTGATTGGGTTCCTAAAACTTTTTTTTTTTTACATTTTTCCTACTAGTTACAAAAACACCCAATTTAGGCTTGGAGGCTAAGAAACCGCATTCAAAATCTACCATCTTTTAAGTGATGCATTTCAGGTAAATTCCTACGTGTCCTCCTATATACCAAGAATTCACGAGAACTGGTAGAATTCACAACGGGAAAATGGTTTTCAATTGGCAGCTAGGTTTCCTAAGCCACCGGTCATAATAGGTCTAGTTTATCTTATTCAACAGTGACCAGAGGCCTACAAAACCCCCTTGACAAACTATCTAGGAATGATTTTTTCCCAAATTGAAGGTTATAGGAAATAGTCTAGTAAAATTACTAGAGCATTGTGAAGGCGAGAGATCATTTTGTTTCTCAGCATCCAAATGGTGACCTGAAACGAAACTTAACTTTTCAGTTTTAGCTACTCCCTAAAAGTGTAAAAGAGACCGTAAGGAGAACGCAAATGGTCAAATGAGATCGAGATAATTCTTGATGCGACTCTCTACATAATAAGGAACACATACGATTTTTGACATCCCTTTACAGGGCTCAGAGTGTTGTTTTTCAAGTCTCTTAATATTGTGTTTTTTCTAACTTTAAAAGGTAGATAACCATGGTTGTTTTAGTTAACTCATCTAGCTCTCACTAAAACCAATGAACACAAGAACCAAGTTTCAACACTCTTGGTTTAGCAATGCAAGAGGTTATGGTTATGACATAGTTGAAGGTCAAATTGTAAGTCAGTAGCAAGAATCAAAAGGTGTTATTTTATTGATTTCACTATCCATCTGGTTAAAATATTCAATTTTTTGAGAAACAAACAGTTTAATATTTTTATTTTATTGCAAATGAATAAAAAAAATGTACAAAAATTACAAAAGATAAAGGTAAGGAGACCATTCCTGGTAGTACTAGCATTCATAGCACATGAGGTGCTCAAGGCAGTTTCACCCATATTCCACAATGTTCCAACTCTCTTTTAGCATTCCATCAAATAGTCCACGTGCATCCAAAACCCTTTTGGACCACGATTGTTGTTAGACCAAAATCCATAGGTGTTAGTCTCTGCTACAATCGCCAAGTTAGGATCTATGAGAGGTGGTTAGTCCATGTCATGAAACTCACAGGGGAGCGCTGGAGACACATGCCAACAATCTCCCCCTTAGCATTACTCAAGTGAGTTTCAAACTCGAGACCTGTCGCTGATACCATTTGTTGGACCACGATTTCTGTTAGACCAAAACCCATAGGTGTTAGTCTCCGATACAATCACCATATTTAGGATCTACGAGAGGTGGTTATTCCATGTCACGAAACTCACAGGGAGTACTGACACACACGCCAACAAACCCCTCTATTTTGGACCATACAAGACACATGCTTGTTTAAGATATTTTAGTCCTTCTAACCACCCCAACCAACACTTGTGTTAATCTAAGTTTCCACATTTAGTACACATATCTCATTGCCAAGATATTATTCTGCATGGGTTAAAAGCCTAGTGATAATGAATAAAAACATTCTCCTCCTCACACACCAAGTGACCATAATTATCTGAAGCCTGCTATCAAACATTTTTTTGTACCTTCTATAAACTTCCACATTTATCATACATATCTACAGAATCACCTGGAACTAAAACAACTATCTTAAATTCCCTCCTCATCATGCTTATTGGGTATAGATTGATTAAAGGAAAAGTAATGGTGTGTGCAAAACCTCTTCCTCTATAAGATCTATTTTTTTCATATCCAACATATATGGAATATTTACAACTCTACCTCCACCAGAATCTAGCCATAATAAACAGGACCAACTTATGTTGAGCCAAGGAGAAAAGGACAAGCATATGGTAAACATTTATAACCAAAGGATATGTTATCTTTGATTTCCTTTCCAATAAATCCTCAATCATGAATCTCAAAGTTTTCCAGTCAATACCCCCAACCAAGACATTTTAACTGACTGAAACACACCTCCTCATCTTCTTAATCAAACTCCTTACCACACACAAGAGTTGTGTTCCTACTCTTGTATCCTCTAACTCCTTAATAATTTCCCCTGAATCCTCGATCCCTTCTCCGTTATGTTTTTTTGAGGATATCTATAGTCTACTTCAAATTCCGTATTTTGGCATGACTCGGAGGATGATAACATGGGTTATAGAGATTTGGATATGCACCTACCAATCACATTTGCTTGAAATTTCTAATACTTTTCAATAAAACCCACTTTTTTTTAAATACATTTTATCAAACAGGTCACTTTCCTTTTGTAAGTTTCAACATTTTACATACACGACTACCAAAACATTTGTAACTACAGAATTTAACAACATTCCTCTATCTTTTATGCTTAGATGGACTTCCATACCCTATTCCAGAGCTCGTGTTTTGACATAGGCTAGGAGTGCGTAGGAAAATTTAAACTGATTAGGTTGGAGACATATTTGTTGCATAGGTGAAAGAAGTGTGATTGTCATGTGACGAAACCCGTGTATTCTGTAAAGTTCTGTAATCATAATCCAAGAGAAGTTATCTCATTATTTCATTTGTTTTAACACAACACAACATGAGGTACTCCATACCCTGTAACACACCATCACCTACCACCCATCTCTCCTCCCTGCACCCCAGCCCACGTGCCTTCATGTCAAGTTATTTACTCCAGTCAACTAGACACTTACCTAACCAACATGCATTCCCCCATCCCTTTTTATAACTAATTGTTTTATTTAGCTAGGCACTACATTTCACTCCCCTTATAATAACATCCTCATCGATGTGACACATAGCCAAGGTTTAAAGAGGTACTCATGAGCAAGGAGGAAACAATCAACATCTTACATTACCAACGAATGATACATTATTACCTTTTTTTATTTCAGTTTACATAATTACCTAATTACTCTTTTCCCTTAGCAATATTTAGTAATCTTAAGATCTTAATATTTTCTTTTTTAAGATTTTAGTTTTTTTTTTTTTGGGTGCTGAGCAGAAACTGACATCACAGTACCACATCAAGACCAAACACAACACTAATGGTTCACAAGACATATTTCTACATACTTCCACGATAATATCACATCACAAGAACTCAATCAAACCATGGAAAGAACATACATATCCCTCATAACATAATACTTATTACACATGCCCTGGACACAATAGTACTCATAACATAAGTATACTACTACATCATGGAATTCCCAACATGTACACATATAAAGGTTTCAGAAAACTTGAAAAAATAATTGTAGCTACATAGTTTCGAGATGGAAAGAACATCATACCACAATGAGGAGCATCAATCTTCAACATCACAAACATAACCAAACTCACATGAGTACACATAAATCATAACTCCAACTCCATACATCTCCCAAAACATCATAGAACATCTCCATATACCTCCTAAAGTATCACAAAATATCTCCATATACCTCCCTAAGCATCACAAAACAACTCCATATTCCTCCCAAAACATCACAAAACCTTTCCACGTACCTCTAAATGCTCCATGTATGCACACAAATCTCTTATCCTTCCCTCAAATCTCTTATCACTCCCTCAAATATCTTATGAATCCCTCAATATCTTATCACTCCCTCAAATTTCGTGTCCCTTCCTCAAATCTCTTATCACTCCCTCAAAGAGGTCGGTCACACTATGGACCTAGGTACATAGAGTGTAGACACCCCAAACCCAAGTGACATAATAATTCATGGTTCAACAACCCTTTAGTTATTTTTAACTCCTTGGGAGGTACCCCAATACAATAAAGAGGGTATATAGGTTCAACCACTCCATGGTTAATCCCATGACCCTATTCCAACTCATTATGACATTAGAACCAACATAACAATCTGTTCCAAATGCCAAGTGGAAAAAATCTCAAGCCTTAGGCTAGGCTATTAAAAAAAAAATCAACTTTAAATGAAAATTTAAAACTATGCAAAACAAATGGCCAAATAGCCATAGTTAGTGCAAAAACTTGCATGTTAGTGCATCAATCAAATAAAATTCCCAAAATATAAGAATGCATCAATCAAGAAAACTGCTAGTTCTGACAAGAAAACAGATAATGATCAATTTACGAATAAAATATGAATAGAGAAATAACACATTGCCATCATTATGTGGCCTCATATTTCCACTAACGGGTTACTCATCAAACTGTTGGCACTCAGACATCGAGCCTCGGCACATAAGAATAACATATGAAATAATACAATGGTCAGAATCTCTTCCTGAATCGTGCCTCCATACTCCCACAAGGCTCAACATAGTCAAAATCACATAGGATTTTTTGATGTACAACCCAATAGGAGAGAGAAGGGGATGCTAGTTTTTATAAGTTGAGCCTAAGGTGGTGCACATCCACAATATACTGAAAAATATCTAAGTATACTATGTAGATAGAAGTGGGTTTTCAATCTATATAAGACTCCACTTCCTCACTCGTGATCTACTCAAGATTATGAAAACACGATTCATGCATCCTCTCTCTACACATACACTCTTAACAATTTCTCCCATTAGTGTCGTCTAGTGTAAGATTCACAACATAACACATAACTGCATCAGTAACACAATGGTGATTCATGCATATTAACCATAGCATCTTACGCATGGTATAAATATAGGGTATAACACAATTATTACTTTCTCGGGTTACAATACATCGTGTTTCCACATAATGCACCCAAAGTGCAAGTTTTGTACAATAAGGGTCATACATTCACCATATGCCCCTAAATCATGACGTGAACCATCACATATTACATGGATTATACGTATTATGAACACATTGAATAACATTACAACATAAAATAAATTGCAATACAACATGGTGACACACACAATTCGTCACAAAACTATGGTGACATCATGATGCCATCCAATTCACTATACACCCATCTTTGCCATACAACACATCTACATATCACAAAATTATAAGATGTTCTGACACTCCCCATTCCATACTAACATTCTTTTCACACATACCAAGGCACATCACACGTGGAATCCTCATTAAATCCATGAAAAAGAGAGTGAATAATCTCATCACAAGCACATAAACATGATAAAAAAACATACACTAAGCGACATGCACCACATGTGTATTCATAATATCACAATTACAACATTACTCACATAACAACATATATAACACTACTCTTCCAATCTCCACCACCACGATGTAAAACCATCACAACTCCAATCCGTCTCGAAGGTTCAAGAGCATCAACCTCTGCTCTGATACCAAATGTAACACTAGAGAGAATGTGTTTTTCCCAAAATTAAAGGTCTAGGAAATTGTCTAGTAAAACTAATAGATGGTTGTGAAGGCAGGAAACCATTTTGTTGCTCAGGGTCCAAATGGTGAGCGAAAATGAAACCCAACTTTTTAATTTTAGCAAAACCCTAAAAGTGTAAAATAGAGTAACAGGGCTCCTTGAGGAGTGTCAAAGAGAGCACAAACAGTCAAATGACGCTATGATAATGCTTGATGTGAATCTCTACATAATAAGGAATGCATACGATTTTTGGCATCTCTTTACAAGGCTCAGAGTTTTGTTTTGCAAGTCTGTGGAAATTCCATTTTTTTAACTTTGCAATGTAGACAACATTGGTTGTTTTAATTAACTCATCGAGATCTCACAAAAACTAATGCACACAAGCACCAAGTTTCAAAACCTTGGGTTTAGTAATGCATGAGGGTGTGGTCACAACATGGTTAAGGGTCAAATTGAAATTCGGTAGCAAAAATCACGAGGTGGTGTTTCATTTATTTCACTAGTCGTCTAGTTAAAATAATCAATTGTTTGAGCAACTAATTTAGTTTAATATTTTTATTTTATTACAAATGAATAACGAAATTATACTAAAAATTATAAAAGATAAAGGTAAGGAGACCATCCCTAGCAGTACTAGTGTCTGTTGTATAGGAGGTGCTCCAGGTGGTTCTGCCTATATTCCACAAGGCTCCAACTCTCTTTTAGCATTCCATCAAATTTTCCATGTGCATACAAAACCCCTCTAGTTTGGACCATTCAAGACACATCCTTGTTTACGATATTTCAATCCTTATAACTACCTTGACTAAAAATTGTCATGTTAATCTAAGTTTCCACATGTAGTACACATATCTCATTGTAAATATCTTATTCTACATGGGTTAGAATCCTAGCAATAATGAAGAAAAACCTTCTCCTCCTCACACACCAAGAGACCATAATTCTCTAAGGAATTTTATAAAAAAAAAAATCGTACCTTTTATGCGCTTTAACATTTAGCATACATATCTACAACAACACCTAAAACTAAATCAACTATATTAAATCCCCTCCTCACCACGCTTATTTGGTGTAGATAGATTACAAGAAAAGTAGATGTGCATGAAAAACCTCCTCCTCTACATGATCTAATTTGTTCATATCCAACATACATGGAATCTCTACGACTCTGCCTCCACCAGAATCTCTACAATAGGATTTTTTTCCTCTCTTGTATTCCATAGTAATTTTCTTTTCTTATTTTTTTTTCTCTATCATGATTCTGTGAGTGTTATGAGCTACTGCAATATAGTACCTCTCAAATCTGCATCTATTACTTGATGTAACTTATGCTTTTTTATCTCAAACAATTCATTTTCCTGAAGCTAGATAGGACATGAGTACAAATTAAACATTGACCTCTTTAATTGACATTCTTTTCTCTTTCTATTTTCAAGTACATTGATGGACTGAAGGTTGCAAAAGATGAAGATGAAGGAGCTAGAACTGGAAACAATGAAGAACAAGAAAAAAACCCAAGGCAATGATAGGTTTATTCTTTACTCTTTTGCTTTTAGTTTTATGTACATGTACCATTTATTTGGATACTAATAAGTTACATCCCATGGCTTGTGTGGGAAATATTTGATTTCCTTAATGTATAAAAGATATCATTTCTATAATTGAGTTGTGTACTTCCTTTTACTTTTAGATCTTATGATATGTAATGATGGTACAATGAATTAAAAAAACTCAAGAACATACTGAACAAAAATTAATCATAAGAAAAGATCAAATTAAAAATACCTGTAACTTAATTTAATGATGACATCTACAATGTAACAACTAACTATTTTCCTCTATGGTATGTAGAATCCCACATCCTCGGGTGTGCAGTTATTCCCACCTTCATTAAGGCAATGTACATTGGTCCTTTGGGGCTTTTGTGTTTCCTTCCTGAAGATGAAAATAGAAATGGAAACATATGTGAGGTGTTACATTTCTGTAATAACATAGATACCTATAGATTGCATGTTGTTAATTGATTACTCCAACTGAAAACATAATGAAAACTTTATGGCTTCCCCCTAGTTAGGTCCATCTCATTAATTCCTTCCATATGAAATGAAGTTTCGACTTGCTCATTTTTACATGGGGGTGCAAAGAAATGTAAACAATTATCTAGTGATTCCTATGGGGATAATATTGTCTACCCTAGCTTTAAACATTCAGTTCAAGTTTACTCTTGTAAAATGAGGGATAGAGGTAAAAAAATATATAACTTGTTAAATCTTCCCTTTTCTAAGAACCTGACCTTTCTGGGAAAATAGTAAACTAATTTCCTTAGTGAAAGTATTATGGTAAATTAACTATAATCATTGCTTTGACATATTCACTTATTGAATTGGAACACATATAAAGCAATATGCATGAATGGCAATAATCCTCCAAAGGGACAATCCTACTCTAAGCACAATAGGATGTAATATTTTAGCCAATAGATAGATGAAATATGGGGAAGAAATTATACCATTCACAGGAATGAGTTAAGTTCCTCTCCATGAAAATCCTCTGAAATATGAAATGCATTGTGTTCAACCATAAGACGAAATCATATAAGGACTCACTCAAGATCTCTTATGTCTCCCACAAATTCATGTGGTTTCCTCAGATTTGCACGATCAACATCCCATTTCAACCCAATGTTTTCTTCGTTATCACAAGGTGGGACTACCCAATTTAGAATCCCTCCAAATGTATAACAGAAACTCTTGATCTGATCTCTCAATAAACCTCCATAATATTTCAATACTAAGCACATTTTGGGACTATTCTATCCCTAATTTTTTTTGTTTCTTCATAACAATAATTGTAGTGTTTCCTAAAAATTATTTTTATCGTCTAAAAGTTGCTCAGAATAAAATTTCATCTTTTTCAGGTTACCTTTTTTATCATCTACAAGAGTACTCTATCCATAAGAAAAATGTCTATGACTGTTTTCAAGTTGTAATGTCATAGGACATTTTATTTTATCCAATTTTCCATGATGCTTTAATCAAAGGATTCAAGGTTCAATCTCCTCCAAAATGCAAGAGTGAAAAATAACTCTTGGTTGCTTGAATTGTCATTTGACAATAAACTGTGCATCACTAGCAAATCTCTAATAATGAGAGTGAGGTGTCTCCATTTAGCATGACGCACAATCAATGGTCTCATCACATCCTCATCTTCTTGGTCATAGTGAAATTGTTTTTCTCTTAATCTCCTGATGATTGAAATATGATAAGCTACAAACATGTTTCTCATTACTCACACAATCTGTTGTCCATACTCCTCACGACAAAAATAAAATTAATGCAAACCCTCTTCAAGTTTTTGACAACTTATGATGTATCCAGTAGTCGCATAATGGAGCCTAATGGTGGACCCCTTCATGCTACATTTATAATTGGTACGTGAATTGAAGAGGTATGGGATCATAGCTTAATTTGCTGCACAAGCCTCAGACTGTAGCCATTAAGCCAAAATCCGGGTTTGACTTCTCTAACTCTTTAATATGATAGAAACAAAAATTAAAAAAACCCATTGCTGTATGCAAATCTGATAATAAAATCAAGGACAATCTACCAAATTAAATATCTCTTCGGTTCACATTACCCCTCCTACTTGATATTAAAAATATTTATCAACTTCATGAACTGGTAATAGCACATTAACTAACAAGAGGAATGGGAAAGGTTTCAACTGGAACATGGACAATTTTTTAATCAAAGGTACTGGGGTACAAAGTAATAGAATTTGGGATATCAGTAGAATGACACATCTTAGAAACGGGTCACATTTAAGGCCTTTCAGCCCATATGGGGATTTCCCTGGAATATAACGGGTCAGAAATATAACAACATACCTGAAAACTCTAGATTGCCATAAATGGCCTGATCACCATTGGCAAGGAAATTCTTGTCAAGCACTAGTCTCCTATCCTGGGGAAGGTAAGTTGTGTTATACATTCCCATTGACAGGGTTTCTAAACTTGATGCCTATCTATTCTTCATTGCCATACCAATGATTTCAAAACAATAAATTGTTTCTTGATAGCTAAATGTTATTGCTCAGTTTATGTAATTAACACAATTGAATCATCTCTCCACCATTCAAGTAATTTTACCAATTCATAACCATCTTCATAGATATTTCAATTCTTTGAGTAGCATTGAAAACAATAAGATCATATTGACTAGCTGATATTGATCTAGCAAAGTTTATGTATCATAAGGGCATGTGTCAGTATATATGATAGAAGGATAATAACTATTGATCATGACCGCAACTGAAATATCAATACAGGGGTATAATTGATATGACTGAGTCAATACATATCCGAAAATGGGGATATCTATAAAATCAATAAAAATACTGATCAAATATAGGTTTGTTGCATCTATGAAAGTCAACTAATCAAATATGAAAAATAATAGATCTGATGCTTTCAGTTTAAAATACCTGCAAAAACTAAAGTTGAGAAATTTGATCAATGTTGAAAAGTTTTTTATTGATATGAAATTAGACCTTACAGAGTCACCAGATGAGCTTGCTCCTTTGAATCTTCAATTGTCAGGTTGGGTGCATCAGGGATTAGTAGTTCCTTGTCCACCTGGTAGCGTAGGCCAAAAAATTGTTATCTCTAAGAACTACACACTAGTTGAGTGGTGGATCAAGTAACAGAGATTATTCTAATATAGGGATGTCTTCTCTCCATCACTAGTGCTGCTAGATTACAATGGAAACACATCCAAGTCTTGATGGGTACACCTAATTACATGAAGTGATCCTCGTTGTCTGTATCAAGGCTCAGTATCCTTATTGAAGTATCATGTCACTAATTTTTTGGGTTTTTTTAGATTTTTAAGGGTAACAAAAGATTGTTGATAAGCTTGTAATTTAAAGTGGGGTGATACACTAGAATGATTGAAGGATTTGAATGACCCTACGTAAACAATACTTGAGAAACAAATATACATAAGAATGAATAAGCACGTGGTCCTTCAACTGACAATTCTATGGAAAAACACTTATGAAGTTGAGGGATAAATCAACCAACAACACAACAAGCTATGATCAACTGCACACTGGTACCATGCAGGATTAAGTCACACAAATTTGTAGAAAGGTAAGATAATTAATTCAAATGGGAGGTTGTAAAATCTCACGATGCATGATTTAGATGATGAGGAAGAATAGGTCACCATCTAGTAAGCTAATTTGGAGAGTCCAATAGACTAATTTCTCAAGTTCAAGGAGTAAGAAATGGTAAATAAACTTGAGAGCTTCAACACTCATACATCCTATGAGAATGTGCCTAATGTCCCTTGTCAATGAACACAATATATAGAAGAAATAATTCACCTAGACCCCTCCTCAAAAATAGCAAAGATACTCTGAATTCTCACCTATGCATACTAAATGCTAGACCTTTATTATGAACTCAAGGACGAAGAGGTTACCAAGTTGAGAACCTAAGAAAGAAGTGTTGGGCCAAATAGAGAAAGAACATGAGCCTTAGTTCTAGAGGATACACTTTAGTCACAAGTGCAAACTGAATTCTTTAATTATGAAATAAGGAAATAAACCTAGGTGAATATTTTCGCTAATAATCAGCTCATTGCTTGATGGGAAAGTCTTCTTTTACAAGTGCATGATCTTTTCCTTTTTCTGTATGATGAAAGACACCTGTGATAGGTCATCCATTTGCAATCAATAAATTTGTCTTTATCTTTGATCCATCCTCTAAGTGAAAAATAGAGGATGTCAAAGAACCCAAAATTATAATGCAAATCAAACAAATGCTTTTAGGAGAACCCCACGTAAGTACTATAGTAAAAATAACTTCATGTCCTAACTTTGGGGAGCAAGGCTTGTGAATGCACGTGGTGTAAAGTAGATGATCTTCATCCTTTGCAGGGATAATACAGACCTATGTTTTATTAAAGAATAACGTGATATGGTGCTCAATTTGATCATCGCCCTATTTGTCTATGAAGCTAGGTTCTTCACTTTGTGAAGATCCTAGGAATCAATCTTGCACAAATGGATCTCCCCGTATTGATGCATAAAAAACATATCATGTCCTCCATTTGGTCTAAAACCATGGACAGTCCATTCCAAACAGTTGAGGACTAAGCTTTAAGTACATAAGATTTTTTTGAAATTCCTCTATCCAAATGTGAAAAGAATGCTATAACTTGGGGAAAATCCAAATTGGGTTTTTCCCTTCAAGACTGGACCAGGTGAAACCACAGTCATGTTTTGT
The DNA here is from genome assembly GCA_019776745.2 of Taxus chinensis. Taxonomy (NCBI): domain Eukaryota; kingdom Viridiplantae; phylum Streptophyta; class Pinopsida; order Cupressales; family Taxaceae; genus Taxus; species Taxus chinensis. Next base: position 143,275,628 of record CM034149.1, read on the forward strand.
TTTCAACCTGAGTCAACTTATAATGTCCCAGAAGGCATGATGTGGAAATGTGATTGGATATGGCTACGGAAGATCATGGAGTGTTGGTGCTCCATTATATTCATTTCCAAATTCTTTTTCCTTGAAGAAAGATTCAGTTTCCGGCATGCAAATGGTGATTTTTCCTACATTTTACAGTGTTGACGTGGTGTGAAAAATTTTTCCCATCCAAATGGTTGCCATGACCAGTCCCTTCCTTGGTCAAGGATCACTTAAAGGTCTAGAATTTGTTTTTCATTTTTCTATCCATCTAAAGGAGTCTGTAAATTGGGCATAAAAATCAGGTTGTTCCTTTCCTTCCATTTTCCGTAGTCACATTTTTTGTGCCTGTCATTTTTGTCCCAAATACCTACGGAAACATGATTAGATGTAGCTCAGAGGATCATGTTCAAACCTTATAACATTTCCAAATTCTCTGTCCTTGAAGAAAAATTCATTTTCAGGCTCAAATGGTGGTTTTCCTACATTTTTTACGGTTTGACGGGTGTGTTTTTCCCCGTCAAATTTACATCTCTGCATCAGTGGAAACGTGGCCCTTTTTGGTTGGATGTGCCTCGATGGGGCACTTTAAAAAATTTATGGCTCGCTTCAACCCAAAACTTGTCCACGTGGAGGAACCGATGCTCAGTTTGAAAATTCAACTTTTGGTTTGGCCTTGGAGTTGTGCCGGGGGACACGTGGAGGATTCACTATGATTTTCCCAGACTTAGAAAAAAAATTCATGCAGCCGGTACAGTTTTGGTGGGCCATGGACACGTGGAGGGCTGGTGCTCATTTGAGGATCTGCCTCAGGGTCCCACCTTAAAAATTGTGACAGGGAGACATGTGGAGGCTTCCACTGGCTATGCTTTGTACTTAAACTCTTCAAGGAAATTTTCTAAGGCCTAGGACACATGGAGAGATTGCGCTCATTCAAGGTCTCCACTCTTGGGCACCATCTCAAAGTTGTACCATGAAGACATGTGGAGGATTCCATCGGGTCTTCCCATACTTAAACTTTTCAAGCAACTTTCTAAAGGGCTAGGGACATGATGGAGGGACCACACCTATTTGGGGACCGAGCCCCTAAGTTTTATTTTGAAAAAGCACCAGGAGGACACTTGGAGGTTTCCACTCACTCTACCCTTTGCTTGGACTTTTCAATGGCTGAAAAAAATGTCTCGAACCCTAGACACATGGCACCTTCCACTGAACTTTCAACTTTTTTAACAAACTCTGCTTGACTGAGACACGTGTTGAGCCCGCACTTGTTTGGGGTCTTTGCTTTTGGGGACCATCTCAAAATCTGCCATTGAGACACGTGGAGGCTTCCAACTAGCTCGTTTTTTTCACCGAGACTTTTCAAAGGCCAAAAGGCATTTTTCTTGGGCCCAGGGTACGTGGAAGGCTTCACGCTTGTTTGAGGCTTGCCTCTGTGCTTCTCCTTTGTAGTGTGCCTAAGGAAATAGGTGGACGGCTATGATATAAAGTGGAAAAGGGGCAAGGATTAACAGTTTGATGCGTATTTCACCTATTTTTCCACCATTTTTGCTCCAAGACTCTTGGAGATGTGAATATGCACTGTTTTTCATCATTATTTGATGAAATTCTGTCATCTCTCACAATAAGGTGTAATTGAATAGATTTGAAACTTAAAATGTGAGTCCAAGGATCGTTAAGGTCGATATTTTGAAGTGGGAATTACTCAGGCACTCTAAAAGATGGGAATTACTAGAGGAAATGGATGCGGGATAGAAATTATAGAGGAAAAAGAGGGAAAAAGGATGAAATGATGAAGGTCCAGGTGCAAAAGATAAAAATGGTGTTTCCTCGAGAGCAAAAAGGGATGACCTGTCAAGTCCAGTTATGCAAAAACTCAGCAAAATGATTAAAAAGGGGATTTCTCACATGAAAGAATCAGAATGATTAAAAGGACTCCTGAAAATTTGTGGCATGACATCCTAGTCATTAGTCAAGGGCCCAAGAAATGTGATCAGTTCACAATTGGTCCACCTAGAAGATTTCAGATCTGAATTTGTTAAATGTCATTGTCTGAAACAAATTGGTAACAAGCAAAGGTCCCTCAAATATTCTTCTCTTTTGGGGGGAAAATTGAGTGAGAAAAATGTATAAATGCAATGATAATACTCTTGCAAAGGGTTAGAGTTTGAATTCTTGAGAAAACATTTGAGAAATTCATCTTCCTGAGAGACCAAAGCCAAGATAACCTATTATTTTCTTCTGTGTTAGATTTTCTATCATGTCAAGTTGGTTGCAGATGTATAGCCATTGACAAGCACTGAGATTGCTTTGGAAGCTTTCCCCTGCTGATGAATCTAAGAAATTTTGGAATTAATTTGTGTCTAATCTCTAGTAATTTGTGTTTGCTTTGTTTCAGAATGTCTGTAAATAGTTTTTGTTGTTCCTATTGCAATCTTATATTGAAATCTTTGTGAAATCACACAGGATCTCATCCCTGTGATAGTTTAATGGTATTTTTAATTTAATTTCAAGAAGATCCTTCATCTTGGATGAGATAAATAAATTTAAAATCAATTCACTATCATTTGTTGATAAAGATTGTCTGTAAGTCTTCGGGTGTACCTTAGGCATGATTAATCAGAAACTTTAGTGTTTAATTAAGTCTTTCAATTTGAGCCTTCGTGTTGGAGTCTCAAAGATTATGTGAAATCGTGTTGATCTGGGCCTCCATTAAAGCACACCTTCTGGTTAAAGGAACGTCTTAACTGTTCTGAAGCTTTCTATTTGTTGAAGTTGTTCATTATTGTGAATTCCCTTCAAAGATCTGGTATAATCAACTTTATCCTGCTTCATCTCCCACCAAAATAATTTAAAAACCATTGATCCAACCTGAACTACCCCTGTTTTCCCTGTGTATCAACAAAGGAACAAAATCTACTTGCTAAAATATGTAGAACAATCATGATTTCTTAATGTCTTCAGTAACCTTAGCCTTGTGTTGAAAGTATATCCATCGTTTAGAAGTGACAACTCTTAAGAGTTAAATCATGGAGTATTGACAGTATTTTCCCAATGCTATCTTTCATAGAATTTGTGTAAAGGAAGGATATATCTATCTCCTTCATCAAATAGAGGTTACATTAAGGGTCCTCTCACCCTATTCGAAGAGGCACGACCTAAAGTAGTGAGGACAGTTCAAATCCTCTTAAAGGTGTTATCCATCTCTCAACAAATTTGAGTAACAAAGGGCTAGTAGTTAGATCTCATCCCTGGCTACAAAATGAACACACTACGATCTATCTGCCTCTAAGCTCCCTGTCAAATCTGTGTTACTGTTTGGCTTGAAAAGGAGAACAAATTTGGATACCAACACTCATGGTACCATTTCTAGGGAATCTTTGAAGTATTTGAACAAAGGTGTATGCGTACAAACCCTGGTAATGCTTTTTACAGATTTTAAAGTACAAATACATTACTGAAACGTCATTATTTTCTCAGATCTGTAAGAATTGTTCAAAGTTGTGAGTTCTGAGTGTAATATTTCCAACTTATATAGTTATTGCACTAGGATTTGTATCATCATTGATAAATTTGGGTAAAAGAAGAGCAGATTTTGTAAGCTTTGCATGAATTTTGTATTGACAGACATTTGATAGGTCTTTCGTAGTGAATTTACACAAACTAAGGTGAAAATACTTAGTGGCAACTCTGTGTTATTTAAATTCTTTATAAATACCAGTGTCTTGAACATATATCAAGTAATATTTGTCACTAATATCTACAAAGTTGGAAGGAAGAAGATCTTTCTTTTCCAAGGACCCTAGTAGAAGGTTGTTTCAAGAGCTGGGAAAGTATAATTCAAAAGGCAGAAGAATTTGGAAGGCTATTGGAGATCAAGCATCAATAAGTGAGATCTCCATTGCTGAAATTGATTAGCTTGTGATTGAAGATTGCAATACGTCCTCAAGTGCTTCTGAATCAGGTAGCCTCTTTGTTGAATTAAATTCTCCATCTGGAGAGGGTCCATCATCTATATTTGAAACATTTGCTTCTCAATCTACTCTTGTATTTTCAAAATATAATAGAGTTTTCCAAGAGACAGAGCCTTTAGAGGGAAGTCATTTTGAAAATTATATCCCTGTACCATACATACCCCTCACTCCTCATCATTTTGTTTCTCCTATGAGATCACCTCCTCAAAACAATATGGCTCAGCCTCTACCTAGACCTTCATTTGTCATTAATACTTTTGGTATGATTAGTTTTAGAGGTATGGCTGGATATCCAAATGTTGTGCCATAGGATATAAGAAACAAATTTCCTAATTTTAAAGGAAATAATGCAATAACTGGTGATCAGCACTTGAAACTCTTTGTCAATATGATGGAGGATTTTGAAATAGAGTTTGAAGATGTATACACTAAATTATTTATTATACTCTAGAAGAGCATGCAAGGGATTGGTATAAATCTCTACCAGATAATTCCATTGATTCCTGGATAGAGATGAAGAATGACTTTAGAATGTAGTACAGTGATAAAAACAGACCCTAGGTTTCTTTTATCAGAGATTGAAAATATAAAAAAGAATCCTAACGAATCAATGCATGATTTCAACACTAGATTTAATGAAACATTGAGAATATTTCGTATTAATTTGAGGCCATTTGATGAATCATGTCCGATAAAGTATTCAGATTCATTTGATAAGAAATTTTCTTACTATTTGATGGATAAGAACCCAGGGACTTTGAGGCATGCCTTTACCATGGATCTACAAATAAAGAACAATATTAAAGCAGTTGGAAAACCTTCTAAGAGGGAGGGTATTAAACCGATCAACCCTGAGAAGCCTCAATCAAGTAAGGCTATGGATCTTGAGGAAGTTGTAAGGACTTTGGCTGGGGCTATCAAAGAAATCTCTTACAAGTTGGCTAGGGTAGAAAAAGGAATTAGACAAGGTTCTCAAGTCTAGCATAGGAAACAAGGACAAGACAGACTTGGGAATCATCCTAGAAATGATCAGAGGTCTAATGATAGAGGTAAATGACCCATGGGATCTAGAAAACCCCAAGCTAGGGAGAATAGAGTTTTCCCTGATCCTCTAAATGCCAGAGTTGTTGAAGAGACAAATCAAATGGATTGGTGTGACAAATGCTTCTTACCCCACCTACCATGTGAAGTAGATCAGAAATTTGAAGAAGTTGATGATGATGACAACACTGGTGATGATGCATGCATGGTGGACTGCTCTACAAGCTCATAGCAAGGACCAACTTCAATTGAGGTAATAAGTGTAAGAATTGCTGCAAGTTTTTGGGACTGCATTCACCGGGTACATCTTCTTCCTCCCTCTCATGCTTTAGAAATAGATATGGTATGAGCATTTGAACTTCATAATAATGATTTTGAGTACCTAAGATCTCTAATGATTAATAAGTACGATGGAGGAATCCCATAAAAAGAGGATAGATAGTTGCTAATGAATGTTTTTATGACCTAAGAAAAGGATTATAACACAAGAAGTAAAGTTGTCAAAGGGGCAGGGACTCAAGCCAAAACAAAGACCCTAGTTCTCACTAATGTCCCAAAAGAGACTCCAAAGAAAGATACACCTGGAAAAGGCCCTGTTGTCTCAAGTAGAACCGATGTTCCCATCCAGGCCCAACATGTTAAAAACCTTGTCCCATCTGATGAGTTTGTCAACCTTTCTCTAAATGTTGCTTTTCCTAAGTACATTCCCTATGACATTTCCTAAGTCTTGAGTCAGATCAAGATTTATGTCCCAATTGTGGAACTACTTAGGATTCTTGAGCATAAGAAGAGGGCTTATGAGTATTTGGGATTGGGGAAAGATAGGAGTGCCCAAGGTAGAAATATAAAGAATGTAAACACTCCTCCTTCAACCAATGCAGACCTATAAAAACCAGAAGCATTAGGGGAGATAGGTGAACCACCTGAAGTATACTTGGGGACATATTTAGTTGAGTCTCAGTTAAATGTTGATCCATTTTTACAACACTGATTAATAAAGACAAACTGCTGCACAATTGTATGTTTGAATCCAGAGCATCATGCAATGTTATGCCTCTAGAAGTCATGAATGAATTGAACATTAAAGTGATAGCAGCTTATGGCAAGTGTACTACAATGGATTCTAGAGAGGTCCCAGTTGTAGGGTGTGTGAAGGGTTTGGTGGTATAACTTGCAGCTTATCCAGGTAAGAACCTGAAACTTGATGTTGTCATTGTTGATTGCCCTGCCAAATGGGGCATGCTATTATCAAGAAAGTGGGCTGCAAGTGTTGGTGGAATTATTTATATGGATATTTATTTTGCCACCATTCCAATTAAAGGAAGCCTTGCAAAGTTGTATGGAGAGAAGAAAATGTTGCACCTCATTGAAGATCCAAATAATGCTTCTTAATAAGTTTTATATGTTGATGTGGATGCAGATAACTTTATGGGGTTTGCTGATGGAAAGGAGCACAAGATTGATCAGTGCAAATGTCTTGAACAAGTGGGTTTTCATTGGACCTTATTATTTGATGGAGCCTGTTCCAAGTTAAGAAATGGTGTTGGCATTTTTTTGATCTCCGCAAGCCAAAAAGAGTTTGTCTTTTCTTTTAAACTTAACTTTGAATGCACTAACAATATTCCTAAGTATGAAGCATTGTTATTAGGCCTAAGAATTACATGGAAATATAGTATAAAGGATGTCATTGTCAAAGGGGGTTCAGAATTGATTATCAAGCAAATTAGGAAACTGTATGCTACTAAAAATAAGAGAATGAAACAATACAAGCATGTAGTTTGGGATTTGATTGAAATGTTTGACTCTTTTAATATTGTGCACCATGATAGAAAGTTTAATGTTGTTTTAGACAAGTTAGCAGTGCTAGAATCCAAATTTGGGAATTGTACAATGTCTCCATTTTGTGAGTATTATGTTGAAGTACTAATAAGGCCATCTGTCCCTGATAACGTTAAAAATTGGAAAGTGTTTGATGATGATGCCCAGGTGAAACGGTTTTTGTAGAGCCAAGGTGAGTTTTCTGAATAGAATATAGATTGGGAACCAATAGTGTGTGTTGCTGAAGGAAAGAAAACATTATTTTGCAAAGACATCATCCAGTTTAAGACAAACACAGTTCCCAGAGGTTTGGTGTCTCTTAAGTTGAACTTTGATAATGTTGATTGCATTATTAAAAGGAGTATGTCGGTTTCAAGATATGTGGAAGAACACGACCTGGGCACAAAGGAAAAGCCATGTAAAATATGGCTAGGAAGCAATCTCAACAAGGAATAGAAGCAGTCCTATATTCAATTGTTGAAGAAATATCAAGACTGCCTAGCTTGGTCTTACTCTGAGTTGAAGGCATACAGGGAATATTTTTTCCAACATGAGATTCCTCTTGAATCTAATTCCAAGCCTTTCAGGAAAAAACAGAGGCCCATCAATCTGATCCTTTCATTGAAGATGCATGAAGAACTGAAGAAGTTGAGGGATGGAAGGATCATTCAGCCCATGAGGTATTCATCTTGGGTTGTAAACCTAGTTCCTGTCAGGAAAAATAATTATGACATAAGGCTATGCGTAGACTTCAGGAACCTGAATAAAGCATCACTAAAAGATAATTACCCTCTGCCAAACATGGAGAATATGCTATAATTGGTAACTGGTTCTGAATTGTTATCTACTCTGGATGGTTTCTCTGGCTATAATCAAGTTATTTTGAAGGAGTCAGAAAGAATAAATACTTCCTTTACTAATCCTTGGGGAACTTATGTCTATGTCAAGATGTCATTTGGCTTAATGAATGTTGGAGCAACTTTCTAAAGAGCAATGGATGTAGCATTTTCTGGTTATATAAATGATTTCATTGTTTTTTATCATGATGATGGAATTGTGTTTTCCAGAAAGAGAAATGATCACTTGCAACACTTGGAGAAGATTTTGATAAGTTGTATGAGTATCGAATATCATTGAATCCCAAGAAGTGCCACTTTAGAGTGCAAAAGGAAAAGCTATTTTGTTAAATTGTATCAAAAGAAGGGGTAATGATAGATCCAAAAAGAGTGCAAGACATCAGCAAGGTTCCAATTCCAAGAAATAAGATGGGAATTCAATCCTTCTTTGGACAAATAAGATTTATCAGAAGGTTTGTGTCTAACTTTCTAAGCTGAACATCCCCATTAATAGCATGCTAAAGAAGGACCAAGTTATCAAATGGGAAGAAGTTTCCATTCAATATTTCAATGGGATCAAAGAATCACTAAAGCATGCCCCTATTTTGGTAGCCCCAAATTACAAGAAGACATTTCAAGTGTTTTCTTTTTCTTCAGAAAACACCATTGCATATGTTTTGTTACAGAAGGATGATGAAGGGGATGAGAGACCAATTTCCTTTTTTAGTAAGGCGTTGCAGGGAGATGAGTTGAAATACACCATCATGGAGAAGCAACAATTTGCCTTGGTGAAAGCAAAAATGGTTTTTAGACCCTACATCTGGAGTTCTAAATTTTTTGCTTATTTTCCCCACACCATGGTGAAAGACATCTTATTAGAGATGAAAGTCTCAAGAAAAAGATGCAGATGGTTGAACAAGTTGTAGGAGTATGGCATGGATATCCAAACCACAAAATTGGTAAGAGGTTTGGGCCTATCTAAGCTTATGGTTGAGAGCAACCTTCAAACTATTGAGGTGAATGAAGTATAAGGAAAAAGGGTGGATGTCCTTGAAAATTTGGTAAGTCTTGAATGCTACAAAGATATAATATTTTATCTCAGACATCTATGCTACCCTGAATATCTGAGTAAAAAATAGAAAAGAGATCTTAAGTTACCCTCTCAAAAGTATGTCATTACTGATTTTGGGTTAGCTTGGAAGAACCCCGAGGGAGTGCTCTTGAGATGCATTGCTGAAAATGAGGCCCCTAAAATAATTGTTGATCTCCACGGAGGGGTCTATGGGGGACATTTTGTTGGAGAATTACTTCACATAAAATATTGAGGGATGGTTATTGGTAGCCAACTCTCTTCAAGGATATAACTCTAATGGTGAGGAAATGTGAAAGTTGCCAGTTTTTTTCTAGAAGCATGAAAGCTTTAGGCTCCCTTCCTTTGCAGCCCATGTCAGTTGAAGCCCCATTCAAACAATGGGGAATGGATTTCATAGGGGATGTTTTTGATCCTTCCAGTGCTGGTCATAAATGGATTCTTGTAGCCACTAATTATTTCACTAAGTGGGTGGAAGCAATCCCCACCAAGAAGGAAACACACCAAGTTATCATGGACTTCATGTTGAATCAAATCATATGCAGATTTGGAGTGCCAACTAAAATTTTTGTTGATAATACCATGAGTTTTAGAGCTAAACTTTTGGCGGAAATGTGTAAAGAGTATGGGATAAATTTGACATATGCTTCTAACTACAATCCCCAAGGAAATGGACAAGTTGATTCCACTAATAAAAAATTGCTGAAGATCATTAGAATAACCTTGGATCTGAACAAAAGGAAGTGGGGTGAACAACTGAAGTTTGTTGTCTGGGATGATAGAATCACTGTCAAAAGAGCTACTAGTAAAAGCCCATTTGAATTGGTATATGGAACTCAAGCTCCATTGCCCCTCCATTTGCAATTGTATTCATTTCAGTTTGTTCAACATATTGAATAACAAGAAGTTAGTCCATATGATGCTCGAATCAATTACATTATTGATTTGGATGAAGAGAGAAGGGAATCCCATCAACAGCATGTGAAGTTCAGAGAAAATTTGAAGAAGCTATTTGACAAAAAGGTGACACCCAGAGCTTTCAGCATTGGGGATCTTGTGCTTTTATGGGATTGCAGGCATGAAGATAAGGGAAAGCATGGTAAATTTGATGCATTATGGATGGGCCCTTATTCAATTGATATTTTAATTGGTGAAAATACCTTCTTCCTAAAAGACTTAGATGGGGAACTACTTGAATTTCCTGTTAATGGTAGGCATTTAAAGAATTTCCTTGATTGATTTCTCAGAATCAAGGTATACTCCATTTGTACAGTGTATAGCTCTTTGTTCTCATCTTCTTTTGTGTTTTTTTTCGTTTTGGTCCTTGGTGACCTGGTTTTACTAGTTTCTCAGTTCTTTTCTTGGAGGATGGTTGTGGTTGTTCTGCTCTACAAGCTTATTCTTTGACTGTGTTGCCCAATGGTCTGTTTTTGTCACTTGGTCTACTATTTTTTCTTGTGACACTCATAGGGAGTGCCCATCCCCAAGTCGGAGCCGATGTTGGTGCTCAAATTAGTCTTGCCTTGTTTTTCATTGAAATCCCTCAGTTTATAGCCTATGTCATGTTTTTTAGCTCCCTGTGTTGGTGCTTGAAGACATTTTCCTCCATTTGGTTGCCATGATCAGTCCCTTCCTTGGTCAAGGATCACTTAAAGGTTCATAATTTTTTTTCATTTCTCTGTCCATCTGAAGGAGTCTGTAAATTAGGCATAAAACTTGGGTTGTTCCTTTCCTTTCATTTTCCATTGTCACGTTTTGTTGTCCCTGTTAGTTTTTTCCTAAATACCTATCGAAACGTGATTGGATGTATCTCGGAGGATCATGTTTGAACCTTATAACATTTCCAAATTCTTTTCCTTGAATAAAAATACATATCCGGGCTAAAATGGTGGCTTTCCTGCTTTTTTTACAATTTGACGGGTGTGTTTTTCCCCATGAAAATTACATCTCTACATCAATGGAAACGTGACCCTTTTTGGTTGAAAAATGTTATTGGGGTTTTGAAGTCTCCAGGTGTGAAATTAGAAAAAGTGAGAAAAAATCCTAAAATTCAAAAAGTCTGAAAGTCCAAAATTTCAGACTTTCAAGTTTTGGGGTTTCAGAGGTTAAGGATTCCGGGTTTTGGAGTCTCCTATGGTGAAATCAAAAAATTGACCAAAAATGTCTGAAATCTCGAAAGTCTGAATCCCATAAGGTTTTTTATTTTGGAAGTCAACGCAAGTTTCAGGGTCAAGGTGGTGGCAACTTCAGCTTTCAAAGTTTTGGAACTTTGGGTTTCGGGGTTTCAGAACTCTCGAGGCGTTTTGGGCGATGAACAGTGAAAATTTTATAAAAAGGCAAAATTTCTAAAAGTTTGAAAGTTTGAAATTTCAGACTTTCAGGTTTCAGGGTTTCAGACTTTCGGAACTCTTAGAAAAATTTGGCAGATGAACATTTTTTCAATCTCTGAAGTGGCAATGTCTGAAAGTTTGAATTTTGGGGTTTCAAAGGTTGCATGTGTTTTGGATTCTAAAAAATAGGACAGAGCCAACCACCCACCATTTTTGTAGAAAGACACCTCGACCTTCAAATGGCCATAAATTTTGATTGGGTGCTCAGATTTGCACAAGAAAGGAATTTTTTTAAATATCTCGTTGTCTTCTACACAACTATGACTGGATATCTCAAAATTAGTAAGACAAAGTTATTAAAAATGAAGAAATATAGTGTGCCATTTTTTGAGGGTGTCAGACTTCTCACCTACTAAAATAATGAAGTATGGGCTTCCTTTCTTTCCCAACAAGGAACAACACATGGAGGCATGGGTTTTACAGTAGAACCCATCATTATTGCAAGAAAATTCAATGCATTTCTTGGGTGGTTGGATTAGGATTTCAAAATTCTTCTATCTTCATTCTTCCTATATATTGTAAGGAGGGGCATTTTTCAAAAGGTTGGATAATTTTTCTTTGCACCCTCCCTTCTTCTTTGGTCTTTAAATGGATTTGTGGAGTTCAAACCTCCCATCTAAACTATAAATGCAATCATTCCTCTTGGCCATTGGAATGTACTATATCAAATTTTTACAGAAATAATACATGTTTGTGGATGATTCTCAACCCTCTCTTGTGGTCATTACATCTCTTTGATCTCTCGATGTAATCTTGGTTATCTGTGCATGGTGGTTGTATTACATGTTTTATGGTTTTTGTTTAATGTCAAAGCAGGTATTCATCATTCCTTTGGCACATCACCTATATCAGAATAGGTTTAATTTCTTGTATCTTCTTAACCATGTCTCCTTGGGAAGTTAGAGTAGATTTTAGGATAGATCCTCTACAATATGAATGTGTGCATCTAAACAGAGGAATAAGAACTAGCCTTCATCTGGAGAGCTTTCCCTATTACAAATTCCCACACTTTTGGAAAAGCTCCATGTTATGCAATCACACTAAGAGTCTGTAACCCATCAAGTTGCATACATTAAGGGCTACTTTGATTACGCATCAACAATTCCTTCTGATAAAATAAATGGCATACATCTAATCTTTTTCATCTTTTTTTCCAAGAATAGCTCCCATAGTTGTATTAGATACATCAGTGTGACTATGTAAAGGATGCCCCCAATTGGGTTCTCTCAAGACTAAAGTGGTGGTTAGCTTCTCTTTGATAATCTTGAAATCCTTTTGACATTGAGGAGATGATTTACACAATATTTTTTCAGCAAAGAAAACATAGGTGTACCAGTTTTACTAAAGTATTTAATGAACCACCTATAACACCTTGCATGTCCAAGGAAACTCTTAATGTCATTCTAATTTGTTAGCATAGGAAACTTAGTTATTACCTCAATCTTTCTAGGGTTGTCAAGTATTCCTTTGGCAGAAATATGATGACCTAAGACAATTCCTTGATCAACCATAATCAGACATTTTTCATGATTCAAGGAGAGTTGGTGTTGCTCACATCTAGTAAAAAAAAATCAAGATTTTTCAGAGATTCATCAAAAGTGGATTCGTGCATAGTGAAGTCGTCCATGTAAAATTCAACACAGTCATTTGTAATATCTAAAAAAAAGTCCAAAACTACTCTCTGGAAAGTAGCACATGCATTACAAATCCCAAATGGTAAGACTCTATATGCAAATGTACCCCATGGACAATTGAATGTGGTTTTATCCTAATGAAAATTTTCAATACTAATTTGGTTATAGCCACTAAACCCATCCAAAATGGAGAAATATTTCTTACCTGCAAGATTATCTAGAACCTAATCAATAAAGGGAAGGGGAAAGTGGTCTTTCTTGATTGCTTTATTATGTTCCCTATAGTCTACACAGATTCTCCATTTACCATTTTTATTGGTAACTATAACTATTGGTGATACCCACTAACTATCAGATATAGGATAGATGAATTCTACCTTCAGCAGTTTTTCTATCTCATTTTTTATTATGTCTCTAAGTGTTGGATTAATTATTCTTTATGGCTATCTTACAAGTTTGAAATCCTCAGTGTAGATATGGTGAGTAGAGATCCTTGGATGAATACCCTTCATATCATTATAATCCCAAGAAAAATCTTGGGAATGCTTCCTCGAGATTTCTAAAACCATAGTCTCTTGGCTGACCTCTAAGTTATTACCAATGGTCAGCTCTTTTCCTATGTCAACACTCACTTGATATCTTTCAAAATAGCAAGCGCTGCATCAGCAATTAAACAATTCAAGGGACAAACATGAGGCTGAAGCATGTGCAAAATAGTCATATTTTCAAGATTCATAATCTTGGTTAAATGATAATACAATTTAGTGACTACGCATTCTACATTATAAGTATAGGTTTCTTGACAATTTTCATAGGAAATGTCGCTTACCAAGGTAATATTATCTGATGTGTTCAAAATAGATGGTTCTGAAACCTTAGGTCTAATTTTTCGTAACCCCAGTTATTATTTTCATAGCCACAGTTTCCTCTTCATCATACATTGTGTATGACTCGACAATTTTGGTCATGTGATTTTTCACTATAATGGTGGCCAGATAAGAACAACTCAGATGATTAGTATGTGAATAATCTGCCCATACATGTTCACAATCATACACATATGGCTAGGGAGGAGGATATAATGAAATATTCTTTAATTTTTTCCCATTTGAAATGGTCATTATTCCTGACCTACAGTCAATATATACAACAACAATAGAACTAGGGTCTTCCTAAGATGATTGGATATCCCAACTTCTGAGCTTTAGGTTGTAGGACCATAAATTTGATGGGATACTCCTAGGATCCAACCATGACCATTACATCCTCAATCACTGCATATGGTACAATAATAGATTGATCTGCCAATTGAATAACAGTATTGGTTGGATGTAATCATGTTAAAGATAACAGAATGAACAAATAAGTTGTTATATCATTGATGGCAGCACCATGATCCACCAAAATGTTAGATATTTACTAACCATTTACAAAATATTAATGACTGGACTCCCAGGATCCCCATATTTTGGTGAAATAAGCTTTCCAGGAACAAGATCAGCTAGATTCCCTTCTAATTTCACCATTTTTGGGTATTTATTCTTCCTTCATGGTGTCTTTATACACTCATTTCTAATGGTCTGGTTTAATTTAGGAATGTCTCGTATTTCTCTCAAAAGTGGGACCTCAATTTTCACCTTTTTAACTCTTGAACTAGTGTTGTTTCTTCTGTAATTTTAGTTTCCTATAATCGTTTTGGAAAAAGAGTTACATGCACATTATTATCTTTTCCTTTACTATTCCTAGTGTCTTGCGTTTGTGGAACATGTTCAGTTTCTTCATTTTCCTCAGGTGTATCTTCTTTATCATTTTCTACCGGTATTTTTTTGATAACCATAGCAGGATGATGCAAGGTTCTCCTAGACCCGAGTTGTAAATTATTGATGATATTAACCTGCATTGTATCACTCTGTCTTGTTTCATTAATTAAATTTGTTTGTTGATGTTTAGGTTTTGCTACAAGATTAGCTTGAAGTTAATTTTGTGTTACTTTCCCATGTTGTTGATATTTTTATGGTGGGGTCCATAAATCTTGTTGTGGTTTTTGGAACCACCTCTTTTGATTAGAATTCAGTTGAGGTGGCCATTATTGGTTTTGATTATAATTTTGTTGAGGTGCCCATTATTGGTTTTGTCATGGATTTGCATTGGATGGTGGTGTCCAACCCTAATGATTTTAGGGATTCATCCATGGTGGTGAATGTGGGTAAGCCATCCAATTTGGTGGTTTCCACTCAGGTTGTCCCCAAGTAGGCTGAAGATCCTGACTAGGCCATAACATCCTCCAAGGGTTCTGAGCAACTCGAAGAGCATACACATCCTGATTATTTGGCCTTTGAATAAATTATACCTTAGCATCTGCTTGAGAGATGGAATTCAATCCTTCTTTTAACTAAGGTAATAAAGTGTAATTATTAGTATCATGATCAATGACATTATAGATCAAACACATGTCTGTGACATTTAAATGATACTCTCTCAAGGGATGTCTCTTCCTGCATTTAGGGAATTATATGACTATATGTTCTTTTGTAACACTATTTTTGACTTTCAGCCCATTTATTTTTTATTTCAATTACTAAAAGATGTATGTTTTCATGTTAGATACTTTCTCCATAATTTTTGAGGTACCTAGGGCAAGCTTGGATGTTTTTCTTTTCCTTATACCTCCTAGTGTTCTAGAGTAACTTCTGCATAGCTCAGTGATATACTCCATACTAAGTTTGTGCACATCACCTCCTCCCATAAGATGGAGGGAATCCTTGGTTTCCTCATCAATTCCTTTAAGGAAAAATATCTTAATGGTGCATGTAACTCATAACCACTCCTTCGATGGAGAAAGAGAAATCTATCTGGATAATCTTCTAGATTTTCATCTTCTTTTTGCTTTATCTGGAAGAACTCTTCTTTCCTATCCCTTCCCCTGCATTAGTCCTTATATTTATTCAAAAACATTGTCTCAATGTTATCCCAATAATGAATGGAGTTAGGGGACAATCCCATGAACCACCTCATAATAGACTCCTTCAAAGTGGAAAGAAATAGTTTGAGTTTCTGATTGTTTATTCTATAGTCATATGTCTGGAAAATAACTTTAAATTGAAACAAGAATTTATCTGGGTCTTCTGTAGACATTACTCTGAAGATAGGAAGGATGGATGGTGATATATATTTCATAGGTGCATCCTCATCTTCATCTAAGACAATGGGATAGGTAAAGGTTCTACCCAAGGGTTGGTTGTCATTATTTCTATTTTCTCCCATTTATGAATTTTTTTCTGGTTCTAAATAGGATGATGTAGAATGTTCAGAAGGGCTTCTAGGAATTGGATTAGATTCAATGTCACTTTTAGTGTTCCCTACTTGTAATTTGTTTGGATATATTCTTTGGATATTGTGTGGTATAAATATATCTTGAATGTCTCATCTCCTATGCATCAATATTGGTCATGTAAATAAGGCTTGGGACTCCTACTGATTGCATATATAAGCTTCATTAACACCCATAGCAAGTAAGATAGATAAAATGGCATGTTTTTCTTATGGTGTCCCAAGTAATGCCACCAAAAATGATGGTTCATTTTATTCTCCAATCATTTAACTAATATATTCTTCTACTAGTGTCATTATAAAACTAGGATTATGTCCTAAGCTGTATGTAATGAATTCCTATACAACCAACTATGTTGCTGGGTCTTTCTTTTCGGGGGTTTCTATTAAATCTTCCTTTGTTTTCTACTAATATATGGAAACTTAATGCTAAGATATGTAAATTAAATTACTATGATAGAAATAAGTTTTGAAAGTGATATTCTTAACTAAAATGAAAATGCACACACAAAATTAAAATAGTGAAACTAAAATTGCATACTCAGAATTGAAATTGCATTAAAAGTAGAAACACACATTAAATAGAATTTGCATAAAAGGAAACACACACTATAAAATGGAAATTGTGATCAAGGAAATAAACACACTAAAATGGAAATTTCATAAAACACACTAAATGGAAATTACAGGAGATGAAATGATCAAAATATGACTTAACAAAAAACCAAATTCATGTGTAAATGTAAACAGCCTCTAGCCACCTTAGCCGAGTGGTCTTGTATGCACCCAAAATTACACGTGCTACATTATCGATAAAACAATTACAAAATTCCCCAATGATGATTCAAAATCCTTTCAAGAAGGTGTTTAGGCTCCAAAATCAATTTGTAATGTATATTTGTAGCCTAGACATCCTTACTTATCCTTTACATGCTTTCTTCCAGCTTCCCTCTCATTTCTGTGCATTTTTTGGCTTTAGTGACAGGACTGCCTCCCTGGCTTGGGTGGCGGTCCTAGGACCACATCCCAAGCTTGGGCGATGGTCCTGAATGATTTTTCCAGAACTCTTCATGCGTGTTTTTAACACACTATGCTTCACTTAACTCGACTTTTAGGGTGGGTTTGTGAACCAAATTGCATAAAAATAGTCTTGTTTGCATGACATTCTTTCCCTATTCTATTTTTAAAAAGATTTAATTAGTTGGAACTCCTCCTTCTTACCTTGTGTGTGAAGTAACCTCCATTCCTATATATTCCATGCTTGTATTTAAAAAAGGGCATGAGAAATTTGTGTATCTTGTATTGTTATGCTGCCATAATCTAGCTAGGAATTACATAGCCAAAATTATATATCTTGTGCTATCTCTCTTCTACTTGCATTATGTCCAGATTGCTTCCAAGTTGCCATTTCTCAAACGCCATCCTCTTGTTGTTGTTCTTTGAATTCCCAATCCCTTAAACTCATATGAAAACTTGGAGAAAGAAAGAGACAAATTGAGGGGACAATTACTACACAACTAGATTTATCTATGTTCTTTGAATTCCGGGTTGGATTTGTTATTTGATTTCCTTCATTCTTATAATTTATTATTGTTACACCATATCAAATAGAGTATAAATCAATTTTCTCTCATTTGCAAGTAATTAGTTAATTTCCAAGAGGGTTTGAACCTTTCATAGCAACCCTCAATGACGGATCCCCTTCTTCCTATGCCTGTGGATATGAAGGAGAGAATATCTATAGGAGGTTGTCTACATATCATACATCATTTGGAAAATTTATTTTTTTAGGTTAGTTTAGTTTCAATACACTCAGCACAGGTGTATAGCCACACCGGGTTATCTCGCTCATTTAGTTTTAGTGTAGAATTATTTTAATTATTTAGAATAGAAGCAAATTATTGTTTGTGATTGTAATATTTCAGTGTTGTGACTTGTTTAGATTAGTTTCCTTTCAGTAGTAGCATAGATTGTTAATGTCATTTAGTTTACATAGACACTTCAAACTAGATCAATACTTAGATTCATGTTAGGAAAAAACACCATAGGGAAATTACACTACATGTTCATAGCCTTTAAATCTCCCCTTTGTCAACTCAGCTACCAGGAGATTACACTACTAGATATTAGTCATTGATCCTCCTATAGTTAGCCACACACATTCAAACATCGGTTTCTCCAACAAGACCTCGGGGGGTCGAGTGTGGTTAAACGTCACGTGTTCATTTTCATCCGTATAAATTGGTGAACCTGACATGAATGATTAATTCATTCTTGTTTCCTTTTATTTCATTGATATTACCTTACCTCTCCATTTCTTCCCCTATTTTGGTAAGTATTTTATACTTTCTAAAATATGTCTAGAAGAGATTTTGGTGGGCCATTTGGATCTGATACATATTACACCAACGTGCAACCACAATAATCCCCTTCTCTTTCAAGGTGGGGTGACAACTACACAAGAAACGTACAAACCTCCCCTAGTTACACTTCAAACCCCATCAGCTATATAAGGATGGAGGATTTTGATCAACTGCTAGACATGTAATGTAGTCAACCCAATGCAAACCACATTGTTATCACAAATGGAATAGGTTCTTACCATAGAGTTTTGTCAATACCACACATTTCCATGTAATCAATAGAGGATGATCTATTTGCACGAATAGCTAATCCTCTTTGTCAGATAGATGAGTCTTTGGATAGAATGAGGGCTTCATCCTTTGAGGTTTTCAATACCTATCATAATATTCTTACTTCTAAGGAAGACAAGAATTATAACACTGAACAATTCATGACAGGGTATCATGAGCCTGCTCAGTCAAACCCTACGCCATAGGCACCCCAAAAAGGGACTCAATCCTCTCCCAATGATCTCATTTCTACTTTAGTAGGGAGGATTAGAGAACTAGAAATCTCCCAGACTTCACAACCAATACATGCAGTAGAGCAGAACACAGGGTATCTAGTTGACAGCAAAGGATACATCCCTTCCAATGAACAACCAACTAATATCCTGTACAACAAGGTTATCGGTTTCATTCAAATCCAGGTGAAATTCTCAAGGGTTTGCCACACTAGGGATGGGTCCTCATCCTTCTCAATCTTATCCTATGCAAGGGCTAGCCATAATTGCATTCTCGAATGCTGCCATAATAGGCAATGCGATGTTCTGTGGTTTTACACTCGCTAGTCCATATCCTGAAGCTATCCCACCTTACATACATATGTATTCAAAACCTCCCCATATGGACCCATATACCGTTCCTGCTACCTACATGCCATATCAAGGGACCCCATATTTTCCCATCAATGCTTATAGTGTAGCTTATCCAACTCCTCCTCCTCTACCTCCTTATTAAGGATCTTTAATGGTCAAATATTACGCAATGGGTACATACATTGAGTACTTAAAGGAGCCTCTTAACTTCACCATACGTGGTGTCATGCTTCCACACCCATTTTCAAATCTTCCAAAATTTAAGGGAGAAGGATACCCGAATGCTCATATCAAGGTCCACACTACTAATATCAAGGCCCAAACTACTACTATCAGGGAATTAATTCCTTGGGATGATGTAGTGCCTAAGATATTTCCAAAGACTCTCAAAGGAATCGCATTGGATTGGTATTACCGTATTCCAAAAGCTTCTATACATTCCTTCAAACAACTTTCTTCCTAGTTCATCAAATCATTTGACATGAACAAGTTGTTGCGTATAGGGATTAGGGAGTTCCTACATATTAGACAGGAGCAAAATGAATCTACCACTCATTTCAGCTAGAGATGGTGCTATGTTCTATATTCCTTGATAAGTGCACCCAACATGGACTAGATGGAACTTTGTGATATTTTCCTTCACTCACTCAATTGAGATACTAAGGAAGAGGTCCAAAACTTTCCTTTCTGTAACTATCAGGAAGTATTGGAAGGAGCAGTTCAGATTGACCAAGCCTCTATAGACAGTGGGCATAAGACCTATGGTCCCAATGGGAAATTGGTATGCCCAAATCAAAATAATAATTCAAATTATCAAAACAATGGTGCCAACAACCAAGGATCTAAAGGTGTGAATCACAATCATGGTGCTACCATGAATGGTGCTAGTGATCAAGCCAAGAATGTTGGTTTTCCAAACAACGAAAACACTAACAATAACAACAATTAGGGAAATCAAAGAAGCCCTAACACTGTGTCTTTTATCAACACAGTCAATGTAAATTTTCTACAAAAAATAAAAACCAAAACCAAGGCCCAAGCCAGTATCAAAACTCTGATCAAGGGGCAGAAAATCATGGTTATAACAACCAATTTCAAAATTATAATTGAGGTTATAATCAAGAATAGTAAGACACTTATCAAAAACCAATGGATTATGACCCTAACCTATATTGTAGTTTCCGTAAGGTTTGAGGCCATGATGATATGAATTTCCACGATTGCAACAAATTTCTACAAAGACTTCTCAAAAACCAAAGACAACTCTTTATAGACACGTTCATAGCAAATCCTGAAACAAACTCACAATCTGATTATACAGGACCTGTAGCCCCTCAGAATGCTAATGTGAGCATATTTTGAGATCCCCTCGCTACACATCGTGAAGACTTCAAGGTGAATTCAAAAAACACAAACAAAGGCATTACTATAGGAAACAATGACCATGAAGCTTGAACTTCCAATAACTCTCGGGTCGCTCCTAACCTTGGTTCAAATGATAACAAAAAAATCTTGGGCTTAGTTGAGCTAGAGGTTGAGTGTGAAATTAATGCAACAACTTAGATGAAGGAGTAATTTTCAAAACCCCTACCTGATCTTTCCTTCCCACAGGATGACGTTCCTACAATCGCAAAACTATTAGGAGCCTATAATTTCATATCAGATTTGAACAAGACCTTTTCTCACATTTCGTTTCTAGATTTTCTGAAGAATTCACCTGCGCATCATTCTCCGTTGTTCAATGCACTAGGTATTGGTCATCTATTCCATATTATGCCACCTCCTACCACTCAAGTAAATCATTTTGACTTTGACATACATCCTCTGGGACAAAATGATAGAGATACAGGATTTTTTTTATATAGACAAGATGTCATCTGATGCTGAAATTTCCCAAAGAGGTGATCCTGCCTTATTTTTACAAGTCTAGGTTTATAAAAATTACATTAAGAGAGTCATGATTGATGACAAGGCTGTTGTAAATGTTGTTCCCTTCTCTTTCTTTCAAAAGTTGGGATATGGAGAGATAAATTGTTCCTCTACAAGAAACACGTTATAGGGGTACGACAGTCTTAAAGTGACCTTGAATGGAACCATAGTTCTTCCAGTCACACTTGGTCCAAAAACCATCTAAACATAGTTTTACATTATTGACAAGGAAACAAGTTATAACATGATCCTTGGGAGACCTTGGATTCATCAAATGAAGGTTATCCCCCCTACCCTATTCCGGGAGATTAGATTCCTCCATTCAGGGAAGGTCTTCATCGCTCGAGGGGATCCTAAGCCCTTTGATATACACTTCAAAAACATCAATAAGAAGAAATGATTCCATATGGACTATGAACTTGCTAAGAACAAATTGAACAAATGACCTCCAGCAAAAGAGTTAGTCCTGGTCACCTTGGACATTCCAAAGGTTGAATTCATTAACCCAAAAACATTTTAGGTGGCAAAAACATATAAGGTCAAATCAATATCTATGGAAAAAGTGTCCACTAAAACCAAAGTGGAAATTATGAAAATCTAAGAGAGTGACGATCCGATCTTCCTCCCATTTGAACCACAGGCTATGGGTAGCCTTCTCGGTTTAGCATCTCTTCCCTCTAATGACCTAGGTCTAGGTGTAAGTATGATAGAAGAAATAAACGAATAAGGGAAAATTGAGATTGAGATGATTCCCATCAAGACCATATCTGAGGGTTTTTCTATTCTAAACCCTTGTTTCAACCCACGTGCATTTGAAACTAAGCTTTCCATATCTATGGGACAAGGCCTCATCATTCAACAAGAATTAAAAGTGAACATAATGCTCTACATAGGAAATAAGTCTGAGCAACATATTCATGTTCACCCATACACCATGTTTCAAGAACATGACAAAGAGGTGCATGAATGCCTCTTTCAGACAAATGATTTTAATGACTAGACATATACACTTCTGAGTAAGGGTTGTAAGTTTAAACCCAGAATTTGATATTCATGGTTCTTCATTGTGTACTTTTAGGGGTGAATAACTCGATATTCATCAACTTTCTTCACCTTAGACATCATGACATATAGTTTCACCTGCATTTCCATATGTACATTACTACATCCACATTGCATTTTCATTTTCCATCTCATTATGTAAAATTTGTGATCAAGGGATTTATTCTTACAGCAACTCTTTAAAACTTCTGAAAAGCATTGGAAAAATATTCAAATCATGTCTCTTCAAATATTCACAATATCATCAATTGTTTCTAAATCATTTATCAATCCAAACAAGATAAGAAAAAAAATTGACGGTAACCATACCAAGGCCTGCATACTTGGTTCTACTTTTGGTCTCTTCTTGGGTTAGGTGTCTTTGTTCATGGTCTATTCTAGAAGCTTCGTGGTGTCGCATATATCCCTTATACATATCCTTGGAAATAAGAGAATTCTAAACATTTTTCCCAAATAAGTAAGTCAAGTGCAAATTCAAAAAAAAAAAATTTTACACGTTTCTTTGCCCCACCAACCTTTGGTGTTGAGCTTGTGTCTCTTACTAGTGACGTAGGGTTAGGAAAGGAGGGAAATGCCCTTACTCGTTTGTGCCTTGTCCATGGTGATAAGCCCATGCTTCCTATTGGTAGCATGGGGAAAGGTGTAGGGAGTCTCTTTGATGAACTTGAAGGTTACAAATTAGTTAAACATTGTCAAATCATAAATAAAAAACAAAGTGAGTTATATGTCCAAAATTCCAAGAGAACTTAAA
Source organism: Taxus chinensis (assembly GCA_019776745.2). Classification (NCBI taxonomy): domain Eukaryota; kingdom Viridiplantae; phylum Streptophyta; class Pinopsida; order Cupressales; family Taxaceae; genus Taxus; species Taxus chinensis. Next base: position 143,298,721 of record CM034149.1, read on the forward strand.
ACCCAAAAACCATATTTTTCCAACCAAGTGGCCATCTACGGATCCATGTCTATATAAACTGGAAAGCAAATCACATTCTAAATTATGAAGTAACTTGAGTAGGGTGAGGTTGTAGTGTCTCAATTTGGTTTTGTCAAATCATTGTCTTTCCCTCATCATTTCCATGAACCAAATTTTCATAACTTGTGATCTTTTTGGCTCTTGGTGTTGAGCCCTCGCATCTTACTAGTTGAGTGGAGTTGGGAGTGGGGAAATTACATTTACTTATCATATCATTGTATCACCATGTTTTGTCAAGACAATATTACGTATCAAATATTGCTTATAGAAACTAAAGTTCAACATCAAATTTTGTTCACATTATCATATATCAGCATTATAAAATACAACAAAAAAAGAGATCATTCTGTTAGCATTCATATCCACTACATCCATTTTGAAAATCATAAAAAATCAGAAATTATAAACATCTAAGAGTACACATGTGCGTCAAATCATCAATGTAAGACAACTCTATGCAAGGAATAACCAAGCCAAAAAGAGATATTTATACATATCATGGTGTGTCATAATTGTTTACAATTCCATCACACACTAGGTGCGGTATAAACACTCGCAATAAGCATGAAATACCAAAAGCATCATATATGATGCAAAAAATGGAGACTAAGAAATAAGGGTAATCTACATATCCACCTCTTTGAGGCCCCTTATGATCGCTCTAATTACAAATTTCTTAGGAGTTCTTCTCAAAAGTATTGAAAGAGCAAAGGGCCAAGCCTAATACAAAATACCATCCTCAAATCCATTCCAGTTCAACCATACTCAAAAAGGAAAAACAGTCACCATGGGCTCAGAGCTCAAAAATCACCGAATTAGTATGCGCAAATGAATTTGAAAATGAGTTTTCGTATATGTGTGTGTGTGTGTGTGTGTGTGTGTGTGTGTGTGTGTGTGTGTGTGTGTGTGTTATAACTTTGTTTTGAGTGTATGTGTTCACAGGACTAGAGTGTTGGCATAGGTATATTTCTATATCCCCGCACAGATGGTAAGTCCTCTTGTCATTTTAATTTAGTCTTTATTTTTCAATATTTTATCCATCTACACTTGAGTCTTCTTTTTCTCTTGCATGTAGCGAGAGTTTGGACGATGGTATTTCGACACATGGGCATGTCAGGTATATCTTCTAACTCCCCACTTTAGGAATACCATACTAAGACTCTATGTTTTACGCCTCTTCATGGCTAAGATAGTTCTCCGAGGGGGAAATATGTACACACCCAAAATTGCACGTGCTACAATGTCAAGAAAATAGTTACAAAAGTCCCCAATGATGATTCAAAATCCTTTCAAGAAGGCGTTCAAGCTCCAAAACCCATTTTCACTGTATATTTGTAGCCTTGACATCCTTAGCCTTTCCACGCTTTCTTCCAGCTTCCCTCTCATTTCTATGCTTTTTTTGGCTTTAGTGACATGACCGCCTCCCAAGCTTGGGTAGTGGTTCTGAGACTACCTCCCTAGCTTGGGCGGTGGTCCTAGGACTGCCTCCCTATGCAGGGCGGTCGTCTTGAATGCTTTTTCCATAAGTTTTCATGTGTGTTTTTGACACACGACGCTTCACTTAACTCAACTTTTAGGGTGCGTTTGTGAACCAAATTGATTAAAAATAGTCTTATTTGCATGGTATTATTTCCCTCTTCTATTTTTAAATAGATTTAACTTGTTGGAACTCCTCCTTGCCTTCTATGTGAAGTAACCTCCATTCCTATATATTCCATGCTTGTATTCAAGAAAGGGGCATGAGAATTTTGTGTATCTTGTATTGTTATGCTGCCACAATCTAGCTAGGAATTGCATAACCAAACTTAGATCTCTTGTGCTATCTCTCTTCTACTTGCATTGTGTCCAGATAGCTTCCAAGTTTCCATTGCTCAATCGCCATCCTCTTGTTGTTGTTCTTTGCATTCCCAATCCCTTAGACTCATATGAACACTCATAGAAAGAAAGAGACAAACTGAGGGGACAATTACTACACAACTGGATTTATCTTTGTTCTTTGAATTCTAGGTTGGATTTGTTATTTGATTTCCTTCATTCTTGTAATTTAATATTGTTACGCCATATCAAATAGAGTATAAATAAATTTCCTTTCATTTTCAATTAATTAGTTAATATCCAAGAGGGTTTGAACGTTTCATAGCAACCCCTGGTAACGGATCCCCTTCTTCCTATGCTTGTGGATATGAAGGAGAGAATATCTATAGGAGGTTGTCTACATATCATACGTCATTTCGAAAAGTTGTTTGTTTAGGTTAGTTTAGTTTCAATACACTAAGCACAGGTGTATAACCACACCAGGTTCTCTCGCTCGTTTAGTTTTAGTGTAGATGTATTTTAATTATTTAGAATAGAAGCAAATTGTTGTTTGTGATTGTAATATTTCAGTGTTGTGACTTGTTTAGATTAGTTTCATTTCAGCAATAACATAGATTGTTAATTTCATTCAGTTTATATAGACACTTCAAACTAGATCAATACTTAGATTCATTTTAGGAAAACAAACCATAGGGAATTTACGCTACCTATTCATAGCCTCTAAATCTCCCCTTTGTCAACTCAGCTACCATGAGATCACACTACTAGATCTTAGTCACTGATCCTCCAATAGTTAGCCACACACATTCAAACATCGGCTGCTTCGGCATGACCTCTGGGGGTCGAGTGTAATTGAAGGTCATGTGTTCATTTTCATCTATACAGGTCCCTTGTTCTTCCTTGGGATGCATGTAGTCTTAACAACATGAGATTCTCATAATGATATCTACTTATATTGATTCAAATAAATTCTATGACCTATTCAGTGCATCTAGAAAGTAAATACTAACTGTTACGAATTATGTTGTATATTATCAATATATCCAACTACTAAATTGTTCCTCACAGAGATGTCTTTATATAGACACAATTGGCTACATATCATGCCAAAATTGTAGGCATTAATTTCTTCCACTAACAACATTTTATTAAGGTTCATAAAACCCTACAGAACTGCTAGAAACAATACCCATATTTATAGACTATCAATGGAAAAAGTCCTCCACAATTGCATACCGACTCTAGACTCGAGCTCCTTGAATGCACTCTAAAACTATCAGTAAATTTTCATTATTATCCTGCACATGCTACAACATGTCACTCATAAAGGAAATTATTAGGAATTTATACGATTAACAAGTTTCATGAACAAGAGAGAGGAAAATGCATTAAACTCACTAAGATATAACCATATAAAACATCCCCATGCACTAGTAAACCATTTTTAAATGAAAAATTATCAATCATATAAATGATATAATTTAATAGAAAATAGCTCGAGATTTCTTCAAAAATAATCGTATTAAAAATTTTAAAAACCGTAAAGTTAAATTACAACATTAAACTTTTTATGGAAATTGCTTCCGCAATGGAAACTTCTTCCACGGATGATTCGAAGAAGGCAAGGGTTGGAGAGGGGAAGGGATCTTTAGGTGTATCCTCATGAGCTCAGATACTATTTGGGGTGTAACTCCATGTTCCCATCAAACTTGTGCCTGCATCAGAGGATGTTGTCCCACATATGGATATACCAGAGATTATTCGTGATAGATCTAAAAACTGTTTCAAACTTGTTACTTTGGGCACTTTTGGTGGCCATAAACCAAACATTGATTCCATTTGTGAATGGTGTAAATAAAAGTGGAAGTGCAAGGTAGAGGTCAGGGCTATGGCTAATGATGGATTCATCTTCTATTTCCAGGAAGAAGCAGATCTGCAACAAGTGCTCTTAGAAGCACCATGGTTTATTAGGAAACTGACTCTCAGTATTATGCAATGGCAACCTAGGATGTCTGGTTATTTACCTGAACTCCTGATCTTGATACAACTCCAATCCCTAACCTTGGAGTTTTGGGACCCAGATGTTTTTTTAAAAATAGCTAGACCTATGGGGGTGCTCATCACAATGGATCTGGCTATGAAGGCTTGATCTAGGATTTTTTGTGCTCGAATGTGTGTTAATGTTCCTGTGGGAGCCAATGTGCCCAAGAGTATTTTTCTAGACACGGTGGACAGATAACACGAATAGGTCATAGTTGTTGAAAATCCTAGGATCTTTTGTAAGAATTACAGGAAAGTGGATTTCGTTGCTAGATCCTGTGGCTGTGGGCTTTCTCCTGGCCATGTGTTAGAAGATGTTTTCCATGGGGCTCCGATTCCTTAGATGGATACAGATCTTGAATCATTATTTGAGGAGAAGAACATGCTAGAATATTTTTTTGGTCAAGTGGGGAATAACTTGGTGTCTGCAGGTCTTGCTTCTGATTTGGTTATGGGTGGACTGGGGGGTAGCATGGCTGGTAGGCTAGTGGACTGTAACACGATTCTTTCTGAGCATCCTGCATTGGACTATGAATTTGGTGACTGGTTGGATAGGTGGGGGAAATCGGTTGGCAAAGGTGATTTAAATTTCAAATCTTTCCTCCCTCCCACTTCTAAAACATTGATGACACCTACCTTAGTGAATACTATTGTGCACCATGTGAGCCATAATGGCTACAAACCTTTGGTTGAAAGAAACTCTAATGGTATTTTGGAAGTGCATCTTGGCATGATTGAGGGAGGATCCCAAAATGATTCCCTGGTGGCCCCATCATCTTTATTGGATGATGCGGTGGGTTGGACAAAGGTGATTCCCAAAACAGTTTATATTTCTCAGTTGGATAGAGCTTTGCGGAGTCATTTTTTTCTCTCGAGTGGATCCTAATGTTTTCGTGCATTGTTTAATTTAACTGTAGGTAGAGTTTCTATTTTTTAATGTCACTATTATATCCTCTCTATTTTTTCTTTGTGGGGTTTTTTGGTCCCCTAAAAACCAAACCCTTTTACCCTATCTAATAAAAATGATATAAATAAGTCAAATAGTGTACTCATCATAACTTAGTAGTCCATCCATACGTGAAGCCTATTAAATAGAAGCTAAGGAAAATGCATCCATGAGTGGCCCTTCTAGTTAGAGAAGAGTTAGAGAGACTATTAGCAATAGGGTTCATCATACCCATTAACTACTCTGAGTTGATACTAAACGTAGTTCCAGTACAAAAGAAACATGATGGAATCAAAAATTGCACAGAATTTCGAGACATCAATAAGGCATGTCCAAAATATGATTTTCCTTTTCCTAATATCAACCTGATTATCAATTCAACTGCAAGCTATGAAATTTTCTCTCTTATGGATGGATTTTTAGGATACAACCAAATCAATAGTAGAAAAATATTATCATAATATGACCTTTACAACCCCTTGGGGAACATTTTGTTATCAGTTAATTCCCTTCGGCCTCAAAATTTTGGGTGCAACCTATCAATGGGCCATGACTGTAATATTCCATGATATGCATCATGACATCATTGAGGACTATGTAGATGATATCCTAGCAAAATTTAAGACAAGAGAAGACCACCCTAAAGTTTTGCAACGTATCTATGAATGTTTGAGGGAGTATAAGGTCAGATTAAATCCAAATAAATGTGTATTTGGGGTATTATCAAGAAAGTTGCTAGGCTTTATTATATCAAGGAGAGGAATTAAGGTGGACCCAGCTAAAGTCCTTGCCATTACTAAAATGCCTCCTCCTGAGAATATCAAAAATTTACATAGCCTACAAGGGAAGATACAAGCCATTCACCACTTCATTTCGTAGCTTGCTGACAAAATTCATTCATTCACCAATCTACTTAAGAAAGATGTTGAATTCATTTCGGGACTAGAGCAGAAACAAGGCTTTGCCTTTCTCAAACAATACTTGGCCAATCCACCAATCCTCATGCCTCCAACTCTAGGTGAGCCACTATTGTTGTACATATCTACTACCCAATTTACTATTGGCACTTTTCTTGCATAATATGACCTAAGCCAAAAATAAAAAGTGGTGTACTATCTCAGCCGTACTTTAATCTCCTATGATCTCAACTATCCTCAAATTGAAAAATCTTGCCTCGTTATTTTTTTTACCTTCCCAAAAATTCACCATTACTGATTGAATACTAAAACCAAGCTTATATTTAAGGTTGACCCACTCAAATATCTATTGTAAAAACCCTCCCTTATGGGTAGAATGGCTAATTGGATCATTATACTTAGTGAATTTCACATTGAGTATGTACACTAGAAGTCCATTAAAGAAAAATGCCTTGCCAACCAATTAGCATAAGCACCTTTACCTAGAACAGAGCTTGTGAGTCATGATCTACCTGACGTATTGATAATGTATATTGAAGACTTTTTTATGTGGCAAGTACATTTTGATAGATCGTTTACTTTCCATGGTTCAAGGGTAGGTGTAGTGTTAATCACTCCTTTAAGAGACCCCATACAAAAATATTTCCATCTTGGATTTCCTAGAAAAAATAACATTACAGAGTATGAGGTGATCATCGTTGGAATGAATATGGCTATAACATGGAATATCCACCACCTTATGGTCATTGGCGACTCAAAATTGATTATCAAGTAATTCAACGATGGGTACAAGGTCAAGGATGAAAACTTATCCCATATAGAAAGTTCGTGGAAGCTCTGAAAGGATATTTTGTGCACATTAACTTTGAACAAATTCCAAGGGCAAAAAATAGATTTGTAGATGCAATGGAAATAGTGGGTTTTATGCTAAGGATCCTACCAGAAACTAATGATAGGCCATTTTTGTTTAAAAATCTACATCATCCTGCATACAACATGTCAGATTATTACTTGGAATGTGAATTTGTTTTTCCCCACTCCTCTTGGCATGATAGATTTTGTTCCTAACACTAGAGAGTAGGGTGTTGCACCAGTAGGAGTATAAATAGAGGTCCTATAATCCCAGAGGGCTAGGTGAATTTGTAAATGTCAGTTGTGACTTGTCTTGCTCACCAGCTTTTCCATGATCTGAACCCATATTCATTTAGTGGCTTTAGCTTTCCCATTACCTTGAGGGTAATATGGCATGGACCACTTTAATCTTATTTGAAATCGATGACAAAGATCTTTCACTATCTTGTTCTTGAATGATTTTCCATTGTCAGTAATTATGGCCGTAGGAATGCCATACCAATATATAAGGTGATTCATGACGAAATTTGATATCTCATCACCTGTAAGATAGGTCAATGGAATGACCTCCTCCCACTTAGTGAAATATTTTGTGGTCATGATGATGTGGGTATGACCATCATGAGGTAGGGGTGAGATTCCATATTAAATACACTCCCCATTTGGAAAATGGGCACGGTGTTGTAATTGGTTGTAATGGCTACGATGGCGGATGGATGAAATTTCCATACTTTTGACATAGAACACATTTCCTTACATGGTTGCATAAATATGTCTCCATACTAGGCAAGTAGTAGCCTACCATTAACAATTTATTTGCTAGGACCACTCCATTTGTGTGGGTACCACAAACCCCTTTATGTACTTCCTTGATTTCTTGGACTGAATCTACGACATCTAGGCAATGCAATATATTCCAATCATAGCCACGACAATAGCGCATACCTCCTACGAGGGTGTAACAATCTATTTGGTAGATAAGGCTTTATTTTTTGGATCAGGAGATGTCAGAAGGAAAGGTACTGCTTTAGAGGTAGTTAAAAATAGGGTCATACCATGGGGGAATAGGACCAAAAAATTCACATTCCATGCACGATTCTAGCATGTCGTATGCAAGTTAACATAGATTTTTAACAAAAAATGGCATATCATTGTTTTCTGGCAGAATCTGTAGTATAGAACCCGATGTTGCCATTACATCTGCAGATCAGTTTTGTGCCCTTGGAATTTTCTCAAAGGTGATGCACACAAAGTATTCTTTCAGAATTTCCAATAAATTTTTATATGGGATGAGTTTATCATCCTTGACCTTGTACTCATTGTTGACTTGTTTGATGATCAATTGTGAGTCACCAATGACCTTGAAATGGTGGATAGTCCACTTGATCACTAGCTTAACCAACAATGAGTGCCTCATATTCTACAATGTTATCTATTCAAAGAAAACCAAGATGGAAAGCTTGCAGTATAGGGTCTCCTAAAGGAGTGATTAGTACTACTCCTACCCCTGAACCATGGAAAGTGAATGATCTGTCAAAGTGGATCTGCCACATGACACATTATTCAATATACATTAGTGATGAATCTAGTAGCTCCACACTTATAGGCTCTATTCCAAGTAAAGGCGCTTCTACTAATTGGTCAAAAAACACTTTTCCTTTAACAGAATTTTAGTGTACATACTCAATGTTAAATTCACTAAGTAGAATGATCCAATTAGCCATTCTACCCATAAGGGTGGGTTTTACCAATGGGTACTTAAGTGGGTTGAATTTGGATATAAGGTTGGCTTTATTATTCAATAGGTAATGACGAAATTTTTAGAAGGTAAAAATGACAGCCAAACAAGATTTTTCAATTTGGGGATAATTGAGCTCATAGGAAATTAGGGTACAACTAAGATAGTACATGGTTTTCTCTTTTTGGCTTAGGTCATATTGTGTGAGAAAAGCGCCAAAAGAAAATTAGGTAGCAGAAATGTATAGAAAAACTGGCTCATCGGGAGTTGGAGGCGTGAGGATAGATGGGTTGGTCAAGTATTGTTAAAGCAAGGTGAAGGCTTGATGTTTCTCTAGTCCCCAAATAAATTCAACATATTTCTTAATCAGATGGGTGAATGAATGACATTTGTTAGCAAGTTGCAAAATGACATGATAGATGTCTTGTATCTTTCATTGCAAGTTGGGTAGCGATTTGATATTCTTGGGAGGAGCCATTTAAGTAATGGTGGTGACTTTTGATAGGTCTACCTCAATCCCTCTCCTTGATATAATGAGGCCTAGTAACTTCCCTGATAATACCACAAACACACATTTTTTTGGATTCGATATGACCTTATATTCCCGCAGGTGTTTGAATATACACAACAAAACTTCAGGGTGGTTTTCTCTTGTCTTCGACTTCCCTAGGATATTGTCTACATAGTCCTCCAAGATGTCATGAATCATATCATTTTCATCACCCTTTGATAGGTTGCACCATAATTTTTGAGGCTAAAGGGCATTACCTGATAGCAGAATTTCCCCCAAGGGCTTGTGAATGTTGTCTTGTGTTGATCTTCTTCTTCTATCTTAATTTGATTATATCAGGAAAAACCATCCAGAGGAGAAAGAATTTCATATCCCGCAGTTTATTCGACAATCATGCCAATATTGGGCAACGAGAAATAATATTCTGGACATGCTTTGTTGATGTCTCTAAAACCTGTGTAAATTCTGATGCCTACAAGTCTCTTTTGTACTAGAACTATTTTTGATATCCATTCCAAGTAGTCAATATGTCTAATGAACCATGTTGCTAGAAATATTTCTAAATCTTCTTAAACTAGAAGAGCCACTCATGGATGCATTTTTCTTGTTTTTTGTTTCATGGGCTTTGAGTCTTCGTGCACAACTAAGTTGTGCACTACCAAAGTTGGATCTAAGCCTAGCATATATTTATAAGACCATGTGAATATGTCCACAAATTATCTAAGAAGCAAAGTGAATGTATTATGTTCTCGTGTTGAAAGTGAATCTCCCAGCTTGACTATCTTTGGGTCTTCTTTTGTTCCAATATTTACGTCAATGGTTTCTTCTACCAACATTTTTGACATATCCTCCATACATGTTGGATTGGGAGGACTGTTGGGATATTATTCCAAGGGTGTCTCTACAATATTTTCACCCTTATCATGGTCACTTCTTTTTTCCATTAATTTTGTTACTTATTTGTCATCTAGTACCTCAAAGAGGTTTTCACTGTGTAACTTGGAATTTTACTTTCGCCAAGTTTTTTCGTTGGAAATTTTTCCCTCTCTTTTTCTTAAGTTTTGTTGACCATGAAGCTTAGTTTCCTCTCCGAAATAGGCACAAGTATCTAAGTCAATGTATAAACCTTTCTTATGGTCCCCAATTGGAATTGTTTCTCGTATGCCCATAAACTCTGTAATGACCTCATCATTATCAAAAAGGTCCAATGGCACATTATGTTTTTGGTCCTGATCAACAAGGGAAGTGTAAACAAGGTCAATTTTATTGTCATTGGGGGTTAAGGTAAGGATAGTTGTATCCATGAAAAGGTTTGTGGAGGAAAGATCCTAATATTGGCTACAATGAGAATTTGTGTCACTGTTTAAATAATCAGAGCTATCCTCACACTTAGAAAAGGTAGCATCTTGATCATTGGGGTGAGATCCATAGGTTTGAATCTCGATACCATATCTTTCTGTTTTAAAATGTGGAAGAGGAACTGGTTCTCTTCATCCTTTCTCGTTCTTTCCACATTCTAGGCCCTTGTAGCTCATAGAATACATCATTTGGCTAGAATTTTCATACTCAGCGATTTGGTAGCAGGTCAGCTGAGTGTCCTTGGGGACCTAAGTTGTAGGTTGGTCCAACAATTTCTCTTCTGCAAGTAATCCTCCAGGTAATAATGTCCCAATAGTTTTTTTATCTCTATTCTATTTGAAACGATAGTTGGCTCGACCTCTTGTTTTAGGTGACAAAGATAGGTTTGAAACTAGGAGAGCTTATTGCACATTTTATTCTCCATAACCATACTCTAGAAATTTCATCTCCCATGAATCAAAAGGAGAAGTAAATTTAGAAGCTTCACGAGTGTAAGAACTTAGGGAGTCTAAATCTACTCAAGATTCCATATCTTCTGATTGAAGGGGAACAACTATATTAGTAGAAGAAAATAAATATTTTCACTTACAAGAAAAGTTATTGAGATCTTTGAAGTGAACGAAAGGTTCTGGATCTCCTTGTATTGTAACGGTGTGTCCCTCATGTTTTAACTTGATGCATTGATAGAATGTTGACAGTATGGCCTATAGAGTATGAATCCATGGGTAGCCCAGAAGCATATTATATGGAAGTTCCAAGTCTAAGACATGAAACTTTGTATTATGACAGGTTGGTCCTACCTCCATCAGCAATGTGATTGTTCTAGCTGACTCGCACTCTGCATTATTGTAAGTGGTTATAGTAATAATATGGGACTCTAGATCTTCTGTTGTGTGCCCCAGTTGTTTAATTAGTTTGAAAGTGCATACTGTCCATAAACACCCGTTTTATCTTCCGGAGGGTAAAAAATACCTCTATATACATGGGGAGATTATGTGTGTGATCTTCGTTGGGGATTTCTTCAGTTGGTGCAATGTTTTCCACCGTGGCTTGTAAATGTGAAGGGTTTACTTCCATTGGAACTGTACATTTGATATCTTAAGAAGATCTAAGATTGAAATCTTGGCAGATGTCTTCTCAAGTTGTTCTAAGAGGTTGTACCGACCATCCTGAGGGGTTGTCGGAGAGGGCTCTAGGATCATGAGATAGGCGTGCCTTTTTATTGCAGGGAAATCCTTTCCCTTGATCCTAATGGTATTCACATGTTCATTCGAATAATGGACACATCTAATGAGTGAGTCATAATGATTATTGTCACTTTTTGTGTATAGATAGTTTCCAGCTTTGTAACTTTGGGATGACTCTCCTTGATCCAGCCTTTTCTCATCTAATTTTCCATGTTTAGTGAATGGTTCTTTGAATATCCCCATCTTTTCATTTGGCGTTTGATTTCTCTCTAGGGTGTCAACTTCTATCTCTCCATTGTCAATGAGATCTTGGATGTAGCGGTGAAGTCGTAGGCACTTGTCTTTCTTGTGTCCCTTTACAGGATTAAAATCACAATATTCATGCTCTTTATACCATGATGGTTTAGGAACATTGTCATCAAAAGGTTGCATTGTAGGATAAGTCACCATGTGGAGTGCATATGATTTCTTCAATATTACAGACAAAGACTCATTAAGAGGAGTTAACATTCTATGCTTAGGTGGTGGTTGAATAAGTCCTTAAGTCAGTTTAAAAGGTTTGCAACTTGAATTGTTTGTGCTCGTTTGGAATCTGTGATTCTGTCTCCCATTACATTCTTGTTTTTGTTAAAGATCTTTGGATTTTCCATTGGTTTGGCATTTTGATTGTCTTTAGAAGGTGATTTGATTGTTCCTTTTGCAATGAGATATTTTTCTATTTGTATGATCTTTTCAATGACCTCTTCAAAGGTACGAACACAATGCATTTGCAAATGAAAAGTAATGTTCGGGTTTAGATTAGGCACGAAGATGTTCACAAGCTATATTTCGGGAAACGTGTAAGGGAAGAGGTTGGCTATCCCTCGCCATCTTTGTAAGAATATTGTGAATGTTTCATTAGGGCATTGTTTAGTACTACACAAGTTTGGTATTTATTTATGTTTACATCACGCTTTTATCATAATAAATTTTTATGTAAAATTATAAATATTACCGATTACCACACGTATTATGTTTGAAATTGTTGTAACAACTTAGAACACACATATAACAGATAATTCTTGCACCCACAAAATTAATCTTGAGGGGTATAACATAGATGAGAAACATCTCTCTAACTCCTGTAAAATATCTCAACCTTCGTATATATATCCTATATTTTTTATTTTATTAAAGAACCCAACAATCATGTACAGTTCTTTCACAACATTATTATCCCAACCTCTTAAATTATATAGTTGTTAAAAACAAATCGTTTATTCATATATATTAACACATATTTATAACCATATGAGTACAATAACAATAATTCCTAGCAAATAAGTGCCGCTTAACATACTTATTATCTAGATGAACATGACAACACTAGATGTGTGATGGAAAGAAAAACTATATAACAAATTATATTCAAATATTTGTAATATTATATTTGAAAATAGTGAAACATTTTATTGATCTATAAGGGAGATTTCTCGATGAAGTAAAACATTGATAGTTATAATACCACCACATTAATCCCCGTATTCTTACACACATGTGTGGTATCTAAACTCAAAGTGTTTGAATTGTGTATACACTTTATCATATGAGACCCTTCTAAAAGAGGAAAAAAACATCCTAGGTTTGGATAGGTTATAACAGATTTGAATTTTATATTATTTAAGATAATTTCAATGGCTATATTATATCTATTGATTTTTACCTCATATGTAGCTAGTCCCATGCTCTTATAATGTAACAATCTACTTATTGACTAGAATAACTTCATATTATGATTGTTATCTACATTTAACTAATGCATTCTTGAAACATTAAGTTCTTCTATAAGGCTAGCACGGTAAGGTTGCGATATCCTCGAGGTGCGCTAGGAGGTTCAATTTCTTTAGCTTGGATGTATTGTACTTCTACCGATTCAAGTAAAATTTCAATGTCGGTTATACCAATCTGGTCTTGCTCCGTTCTTTCCTCGTTGCTCGTAATCTCCCTATCATTATCATATTTTTGTTCAAAACTAGAAGACCTGACTCTTCCTCATCACCGATAACCCTACCTGTATCCAAGACCTCATGCAAAACACTTGGAGAAGTTTCCTCAGCATCACTGTGGCCAGGGTCATAGATAGATCCCAGACCCAATAGTTTGAACCTATTGGTAGCAAGGTGTAGGATGTCATTTCAACATTAATTTTCTACATTAAATGTTATAGTCACTTTTTCGTTTTGAACTTTAACAAATCAATACGAAAAGAATAACATCTTGACTATATGATAGAGTTTGACACTCCTAACAAATGAAGAACATTATGGGAATGTAATAAAAATATAAATTTACGCACAATACGTTGAAGTGAATGTCGTATTTACTTTTCATTGATGGTCATAAAGATACGGAATACAAATTTACAAAAGTAGACACAAAAGCGAAACTTACATATATTCCTTCCTTCGAGAAATAATAAATTTAAAAGAATACAAGATATAATTGCTTTTATCCGAACCATACAAGTCATTTTCGGGTTTCGGCTGTCCATCACTATGATGATTATTGGTACTTTATTTCCGACACTTCGGATGTTGTTATAGGCTATCTATAATGGAAGTGTATATACTTTGGATTGTTTAGAGCCGTAGGCGTACCATACCTCAGTAAACTATAGTTAAGACGGGGTTAACTTATTTCTGTGATTGCGGACGGAGGTTAATGGGTTGCCCATTCACAGGAGTAGGAAACGGATCAACAATCACCTTCTCATTCACGTCTACCAAATCCCATTCGAACATTTTTACAATGTTGTGGAGGAACACCAGAGTCACCATCCGCGCGAATTCATTGCCGGGACACATTCGAGGCCCTCCTCCAAATGGGACGAATGTGTAGGGGGCGGGTCCGTTCCCCTCAAACCTTGCCGGATCGAATTTCTCTGGATCAGGAAAGTACTTTGGATTATTATGTGTCGAGTTCGCTGTCCATTGAAGCTGCGTCACAGTAAGATTATATCAGAGCTATACTAAAGTAACTGCAACAGATCCCTAAAAATTATAGGACCATACCTTCCAGCCTTTTGGGATAGTGAAACCACCATAGGAGATGTCAGCAATGGCCTTACGCCATGTTCCTCCTGCAGGAGGATTGAGTCTCATAGTCTCTTGTGCGGCGTTCCATGTATGCTTCATCCTTTGAAGATCATCCCATCGCAGCAGCTTTCCCCCCTTCTCGCTGGTTATATTCAGTTGCTCTATAACCAATTCCAAATTCAGACAGTCTTTCTGAATTTAAGATAAGAAACATAAACACATTGTTGGGGGCTTATTATTATACCTTGGAGGACCTGTTGAAAGCAGTGTGGATTGAGAGCTAGATTCCTCAACAGGAGTGTTACAGTAACAGCGTTGGTGTCGTGGCCGGCCATTAGAAGCTGCAAAATATTGTCCTTAATGTCACTCTCACTCAATGGATTCTCCCGTCCATCTACGTTGCAGAGCAGGTAGGATAGCAGATCCTGATCCGAGGAAGCCAAACCGCTTGCCAGGTCCTCTCTTCTCTGGTCAATGACACGTTGCAGTATACGACGTATGTGATTGCTACCGATTCTGGCTTTGCGGTACAGAGTTCCCGGCAAATCCACCGGAATCTGTAGCATTCCGTTCAACAAGTCCATAAAATGATCATACAACTCGGCTTGTTGCGGTCCTTCGCCAAGGCTGAGAAAAAGCGCGCAAGCTACAGTAAACAAGCAACGCTTAACAAGAGGAAAGGTCTTTACTTGTTCGTTCCCTACCCAGTAACGGGTGAGGTGGTCATGGATAATGGAGTCGGCTCTGCCCACGAAGTTTTGCAGCGCTTCCGGCTTTAAGAAGGTAAGCAGAGTCTTCCTCAGATCTTTCGCTTCCTCCCCAGCTTTTGTAAGCAAGGAATTTCCAAATAGCTTGGCAAGAGAAGCCGGCCAAGAGATCTGAACGAGTTTGTTTTCATTGGAGAAGAGAAAGCGGTTGCCTGCAGGGCTGTAGAAGACGACCAGAGGGGCTCCCAGAAAGTGGGTCTTAAAAATGTCTCCTCCGTATTTTTTTATTCTCTTCTCCATGAAATCGCGGGTTGCATTATTCCTTTGAGAGGCGAGATATTCCACGGATTCTCCGAGAAGTGGCCAGCCGAAGCTGCCAGGGGGAAGATTTAGGCCTGAAGAGGGCTTCCAGAGCACAAAAACAGCAAGTAGCAGAACACCTAACCCTATGGTTAAAATCATCGTGCAAAAATCCATACCTTTCCCGTTGCAAGCGTCCTGTAGAATGTAGGGTTACAGAGGCGTGTATGTATTGGTGGAAAGACGATTTAGAGCGCTATACGCAACAAAACAAATTATTGGACCGGTAGTCGCCAATGGGCTACTATTGTACTCGGTGGACTAGTAGGCATGTAGCGTCTATTTTATAAAGGTAGTATTCCACCGGTATTTTCGTATGTAAAAGTGTGCTATAGGTTACGATGACGATTTTATTATGTTTCAATAAAAGTTTATATATTTAATTATTACATTTATCCGTAGTTATAGATCTTATATATTTCTTTTATTGAAAAGTGAACAAGAGATATACAATGCTAATTATATAAAATTTGGGTGGAGAAAGTCACACTCCAAAATATCAGTTAAATAGAGTTAGATAGGCCTCGAAAAAGAGGTTAGTTTACATTATGGTGCAACCACTATAAAAGTGCAAATATATATAAATAACGCTGAACAAAACAAGGAGCTCTGAAAACTAGGCCGTTGCCACAAACATGGAGGATGCAGGTGGAGGCGGAGGATTTTCAGGTTTGTCACCCGAGCAAGAACCAGAGGAGTGAGCTGAGTCATGAATGGGCTCCCAACCACTTTTTTGTTATTGTTGTAGTTGTTGGTGCTACTCAAAAGACGACTGAAATGAAAAAATTGTAACATCTAGTCGTGGGAACTTGCCTTGTTGAGGGGTATTCCAACAGGCACCACCAAAGTCACTAAACCGACCAAAGACCCCGCCACGAGTAGGGAAAGGTGGCCAACATCGAGGAGACCACCGACGAGGAGGAGAGGATCTTCGCTAGTTGCACGAGTGACATATGTGAAAACCCTAGCCTCAAAGCAGAGGAGGAGAACTGTGCAAATGAGGCGGAGAGCAATGATGGGAAGGAGCATGCTGAGGCATGCAATTGACCTTATAGGGGGCAATGGCCTAGTGATCAAGCAGGTGCTGGAGGTGTCCCAAGTCTAGCTAAACTTTCTTGGTCTGGTTTTGAATATGGAGTAGCACAATGAAAATAATAACCACTTTATTAGTAACAAAAAAATTCTTTCCATAGGATCATCATCAAAAATAGCAATATTTCTATCCTTCCAAAGATGAAAAAGAATATCAATTTTGAACATGATGTGCCAAAAAAAAATTATTATTTGTATTTTGAGATAAACTTGATGTTTCCCTAATTAATAAATTCACTTAAAGAATCGAAATCTAAAAATTCAAGGTAAACATTATGCATATCAATTCCCAAGGTGTCCCATTAGGTTTGATAGAATTCAGAGGGGAAGCCATCGATACCTGGAGCTTTATTAGGAGTTATTTCAGAGGAAGCTTCCATGAGGTCTGCGAGAGAAAGAGGTTTATCACACATAACTCCTTAAGGTTTTGATACTTTGCAAGGCAAACCTTGAAGGTATTTGAAGAGGGCCTCTTTGCTAGCCAGGGTGGCAGGTTGAGAGGAAAAAACAACATGGTAGTGATGGATTAAATCTTGGAGAGTATTTGGCGAAGCATTTTAGCGAACATTCCCTTGAAAATGACTTTGATTTGATTAGAAAGTGCTTGGTACAAAGAAAAATAATTATTATTTGGAAGCTTTGTCACCGACTTTTAGCCAATGTAAATGAGCACGCAGCAACTAGGTGCATCTTGATTTGTAGGGTTCCACAATTTTAATTTTGTGCCTACAATGGGCAGCCTAGAGTTTTAGGGATTGATTAAAAGGGGATACTTTAAGTTCTTGTGAGACTCGTTATTTAATGTGTGATATGAGGCCTCACACGTAGCTTGCCGAAAGAGAGCAACTTGCTTTCCATAGATGCAAATGAAGGTGCTAGTTCTTTTGATGGAATCATTCCACTAAGAAATTCAACCTTCCCTACTAGCAAGACAAGGAGCTAAGTTAAAGATGTGTTGAATATGTGATACGGTCTGAGCATGTTTTAGGTGCGCAATGTTTAAACTGAATTGAGACCTAACCTGCATGCATTTTATATAAGTTCAGTCCAAGTAATGTCAAATAAAATGGAGGAATGATTAGATAAGCGACCATTGTTATTAACGACAATAGGCCTACCTTGTATGGGATCAAGAAAGTAGAAGTCTTAATTTGGTATAAAGAAACAAAACTAAATTTTCACATGCAATTCTTTATAGATTTCTACTATTCATAAATACAAAGCTTTTTATTTAATAATTTTTTTTTTTAATTTTGTAGGTGGCTACTTATATGATTACAATTCATCTCTAACAAAAATGACAAGTGATAATTTGGAACAAGATTGCAACTGCTCTTGTATAGATTCCCAAAGTTAATAGTGTGTTTGTTGTATCCCTATCTTACATGTATTCTAAATTTTATATATTATTAAAATTATAAAATTGATGGATAATTTTTTCATTTGAATACTCTTCATCAAATATTGTTTAAATTATGTTTCGTTCCATATTTGAAATATTTTAT
Organism: Taxus chinensis; assembly: GCA_019776745.2. Classification (NCBI taxonomy): domain Eukaryota; kingdom Viridiplantae; phylum Streptophyta; class Pinopsida; order Cupressales; family Taxaceae; genus Taxus; species Taxus chinensis. Next base: position 143,316,884 of record CM034149.1, read on the forward strand.
GTATATATTTAAAAATATTTACCATAGATTTATGTTTAGATTTTCATTAGTCTCTTTTTGAAATACTTTATTTATATATTTAAAAATAATTACCATAGCTTTATGTTTACATTTTCATTATTAAAAATTTGTAATACATGAAAATAAATTCAAATAACTCTCAATACTATATATATTTGGTTTTAACATAGCTTGTATTATCGTTATAAACAATTTAAGATATAATACATTCAATGTAAAAACTGATTCTTATATTTAATAAATTTTAATATTATTTTATTAAATCATTAAAAAAATAAAATTTTACATGTATTTCAATTTATGAGGAGTCTAAAAGTTATAACATCAAATTACAAATATGTTAAAATGGTATATCTAGTTTATGTAATCAAACATACATTTAAATATAATTTATTATTTAATAAATTATTATATTTTAATGGTTTTTGATGCTATGATATATCATTCCTAAACATACAAACAACTTTTACATTCCCAATATATTTTTTTGAAAATTTAAGCAATTTAGATGTAATTTTAAGAATTTCAAAATTCATGAAAATACAAAGCAAATATTATTATAATTTTATCAAACAACATTTGAAGAATTGATATTTTTATAATTTATAAAATAAACATAAAATAATTGTGCAGAATGCCATTAAGGGCGACCATGCTAAAATGGGCTCTCATTTATTAAGGGCTAAATGAGACCTGCACACACAAATAAATCTGTAAAACTAGCTCATATTTTGACATAGAGCAAGAGTGCGCTGGCAAATGTAAACTGATTGGGTTGGAGAGACTTGTTTGTTGCATATGCTTAAAGTATGCGACTATCTTGAGAGGGAACTCATGTCTTTTGTACGCTGCCATAAACGTTTTCCACAAGGAGTTGTCTCCTTCCAAACTGACGGGCGTTTCAATATAAACTCTATTAGTAACCATTACAAAAATACCATTTTCCCATATGTGTTATCTCAAGATAACCTTCATGAATAGACACTATCCAAACAACATTGGTCCCTAGTGAGTAGTCACTATCCAAATGACATTTTTCTTAGTGTATGTCATCTCAAGATAAGCTCTATGAGTAGTCACTATCCAAATGACATTTTTTCTCTGCTGTGTGGTCTCAAGATAACCTCCATGGATAGTCACTACTCAAATATTTTTCCCCATGTTTTTTTAACCTAACCCCAATGAAGAGAATTTACATATGCACCTAAAGTCAAAGTACATTCTGAGTTATCTATATTATTAAATTTCATAGGATTTTATTTGTTTGTGTTGTAAGTCATCTCAAGATAACCTACATAAGTAATCACTCTCCAATATAACACGTAAATAGTCCTAAGAAATGGTGAATGTAAGTCACTCCTTTGGACTTCTCACCCTCTAGCATCTCCTTTTAGCAAAGCTTTTGGATAATGTTATACTGTTAAAGTCTTCCTTGTCTCACAGTTCTTACCAATGTGGGAATAACTGAATAATGTATTTGTGTTTCACCAGCAATTTAAAAAACACAAGTTCATAAGTGCTTAACATGAAAGAACACATAACATGACAAATATGTTTTAATTACAAAGGCTAGTGAGGAGATTTTTTTTTTCTTCCATCAGAATAAAGTTGAGCAATGTGCAGAGTACTGTTAGAATCGATGCAGAGATCCTAAAAATACAGAGAACCCAAAGCAACCCAATTTACAAAATCTTTTTACAGCTCATTCCCATTGGCATAAGATCTACAAAACCACATCAAACTCTAATCGCAATAGTTACCTCCTCTTTTTCACGAAGATGAGACTTTTTTCAAGAAATCAAAATCTCTATATCCTACAAGTTTGTTTCTCTTCTCTGCACCCCCCCAAAATTGAATCTTCTATTCACTGTTTAATTTTCATATGATTCCGCCCAAAACCAGCATAGGGATCCAAAACCTCAGTTTGCTAGCAAAATCAAAACTAGTTTGGCTTGTAATCACAAGTTGTGAGAGGTTAAAAACTCAAAATCTGGATGGTGTACCCTTAGTTGTTTCAACCAAGAATCAGCAGAGCTCAGTAGTGAGGTGATTTGTTGCTGATCAACATAGCCAGCAGAAGTCCTTGCAATTTGTAAGTAGAAATTCCAAATGATGGAAGAGAAATGCACTCTTTAGATTTTTCCCGATTTCTGTCCTAACATTGTCTTCTCCAATCTCATTCTCTACAAGGCAGTTATGAAAGCCAAGTAAACAACTTAACTTGTTTTTCTACCATATGATTTATCTGAGCAGTATCAGAAGAAAATTCAATCGATATAAAATTGTTCTAAATCATGACATACAAACCTTGGAAGGAGATAGACAAGGTATGATACATTAAAAAGCAGGCTTATAGATCACGAAGAGTATGCCCTGTTGGGATGTGATAAATAGGATACCTAGAATCAAAGGCCACACAGACAAGTTATGATATTTCTAGCAACAATCATATATAGTAATATTCACTCAAAATTATGCTTCAGCTTGTATCATTAAACCATATGTGTACTTAATCACAAAATCATTTCAACAATAGTGTATTTACCATGCAACTGACATCCAACTTGCCGGAGAAAGATCAAAGCTTTTTAAAGACATTAATTCTGGAAATTCCGTAGCCAGCTGATTAAACTGTGTAGGCAAAGAGATAAAAAATGTGAGTCATTTCAAACATATTGATAATTAAAAGAACTGAAGAAGAATGTGTAGTTGAAAAAAGAAGCTAATAGAAGCATCTTGCCAAATCTTATTTTTTGTTAAAACTTTTCACACTTGGAAATTTTATTTTATAATTAGTCAGAACACTGAACAATCACATCTCGGGGTATTTGATTGTATGTTTTGATAGACCCAACACTGAAAATCCAATATGAAAAATTGGTTTACCAAGAAATAGAGTATTAGCAATGGCAGTATCTTCTCCATTAGAGGGACTCTTGCATTGGGCACAACTCGCTCAAAATATTCAACGCACAGGTAACCAAGTCGATCACAAAGATGCGACACATTATCATGACCAAGGGCAGAAGAATCTTCAGAGGCGACATCCCACAATCCTAATCTTACGCTGGAATTGCAAGATTCACTTCTAAAACTTAAGGATCTTTCACTGAAATTCCCACTTTCGCTATCACTACACGAGTCACTGCTCAAAGTCCCCATCGCTCTCATCTCTCACATTCCTGTGAACCCAAACCACAACCAATTTATCCCCACTACAAATTTTCCCCAAAAAACAACAGTTATACATTCAAAAGCTTATATGCCTTTGATTAGGTAAAGAAGATGACTGAATCTTAAGGTTTTAATTCTAACCTAAGTTTCTACATAATACTGAACCACAGTTTCCCCATTGTTCAAAACGACGGAAGCTCCTGCTCCATATGCAATCCACTCATCATAGCGATCCCAATACACATTTCTAGTGTGTAGGTACTTACTGCAACATCTTTTCAACTATTTTTTTTTCTGCATTGCACTCGGCCATTGATATCTTCACAAATCCCACTCAGTATCATTCATTCTCTGCAACAAGAAATCTACCCAGACGGCGCCATGTCTCGTAGGGGGAGAAAAAATTGATTTTGTTTGTGTCAGGAAACAAAAAATACGTGTTTTGCGTGTGGGCTGAAACAGACAATGTGCTGACAATCCCGCGAAACTGGCAAGATTAGCGGTGAGATTGTGAGGGGGTATCCACCGTTGGATTTGAACGACACTGCGAGGAGGAAGGTCGTCCTTACGATTTCTGAATTTTGTCAGAATAAACCGGTCGCACTCCACTATAAGAACGCCTTCGGCGTAATAATTAATTTTTTATTTTACTTCTAATTACTTACTGGTAAATTTTTTTTATTGTACTTCTTATTCCTTACTTGGCCTCCTCATATAATAAATATTTAGTGTGATAATCTTCCACAGAGTAACTGAAGTTGAAGTCAAGTCTTCTGTTTTGTTCTCCGCTTTTCTCTTCAATGTTGTGATGTGTCGGTCCCATGTATTTACAAAGAACCTGAATTTCCACATGCACTATTACATCTTCAATGTCAGTTTAGAAAAAAAGATAATTTTTTAAAAATAATTCGTTGTTTTGCATATCTTTTAACTCCACCTTTTAACTATACACACAGAGTTCTTTAAAATTATAAAAATGAACACAACTATAAATAACGGCCACATTTCCCTCCAACAATAGACATTACAAATGTAAGCATGCCCCCAAACTCAATATAATATATCACCAGCAATAACATCTATACGAGTTCATTTTAAGTATAATATCTCACGGCAAAGGTAAGCATGCCCCTAAACGAAGAGTGGAAATAACCGCACTTTCATTATAACTATATCGTTTTAGTCCTACTTATCCTTAAAATGTAATTTTAATTTCCTTTCAAAAAATTAAAGATTCATCTTTACAAATAAATATAACATGGATGAAGATGTAGTTTAAATAATGATATGTCATTACATCGTCAAATCATACTATCAGATATTATTTTTTGTTTTTAATCGATTTTGATTAGAGACGAAATAATTTTTCATTGTTTTTTTTTCCAAAATTTTCACTTTATCTAAGTCTCTTTATCATAAATATAATTATCCCTATTCATTTCCACTTCATTTTAACTACAGACAAAATAACTCTCCATCGTCGAAAAGTACACAGAATTTCAAATAATTGAGCATTTCAACTTTAATGTTCTACATTAAATTTGACAACAGTTTGATTTTATTTATTTTTAACTTTGAAAAATAATTCAAAAATTGTAATATTTTGAATATATGGAAAAATTTGGCACTCCTAACAAAGGAAGAACATAATACAAATGTAAAAAATTATTAATAAATTATATATACATAAAATCCAATATAATAACCAGCAAATTAATATCTGTCATCATTTTACAAATAAAGATATTTAAAATATTGATACTAGCTACCAATATACAAATTTATAAATAGCACGTGGAAGTGAATATAAAAGATACCATTCCTTTAATGTGAACCATAGAAGTAATTATCAGGTTTCCGCGGTCCTCACTATTGTAATTATTTATTTGTACAGTATTGAGAGCCGTCAGCGTACCATACCTCAATAAACTATAGTTAAGACGGGGTCAACTTATTTCAGTGATTGCAGACGGAGGTTAATGGGTTGCCCATTCACCGGAGCAGGAAAGGGATCAACAATCACCTTCTCATTTACATCTACCAAATCCCATTCGAACAATTTCACAACGTTGTGGAGGAACACCAGAATCACCATACGTGCGAATTCATTGCCGGGACACATTCGAGGCCCTCCTCCAAACGGCACGAATGTGTAGGGGACGGGTCCGCTCCCCTCAAACCTTGCCGGATCGAATTTCTCTGGATCAGGGAAGTATTTTGAATCCTTATTTGTCGAGTTCGGTGTCCATTGCAGCTGCGTAACAGTAAGATTATATTAGAGCTGTACGAAAGCAATTGCAACAGCTCCCTTCCCAGCAAAATAAACACTAAAGGACCATACCTTCCAGCCTTTCGGGATGGTGAAACCACCATAGGAGATGTCAACAATGGCCTTCCGCCATGATCCTCCAACAGGAGGATTGAGTCTGAGAGTCTCCTGTGCGGCGTTCCATGTATACTTCATCTTTTGAAGGTCATTCCATTGTAGCAGACTTCCCCCCTTATCCCTGGTTATATTCAGTTGCTCTACAATCAATTACAAATTTAGACAATCTTTATGAGTTTCAGATAAGAAAAGTACACAGATGATGGGGGGCTTATTGTTATACCTTGGAGGACCTGGCGGTAACAGTGTTGATTGAGAGCCAGATACCTCAACAGGAATGTTACAGTAACAACGCTGGTGTCGTGGCCGGCCATTAGAAGCAGCATGATGTTGTCCTTAATGTCATTGTCAGTCAACGGATTCTCACGTCCATCTACGTTGCAGAGCAGGTAGGATAGCAGATCCTGATCCGAGGAAGCCAAACCGCATGCCATGTCTTCTCTCCTCTTGTCAATCACACTTTGTAGTATTCGGCGTAAGTGATTGCTGCCGATTCTGGCTTTGCGGTAGAGAGTTCCAGGGAAATCCACAGGAATCTGTAGCATTCCGTTCAACAAGTCCATAAAATGATCATACAACTCAGCTTGTTCCGGCCCTTCGCCAAGGCTGAGAAAAAGAGCGCAAGCTACTGTAAACAAGCAACGCTTAGCGAGAGGAAAGGTCTTTACTTGTTCGTTCCCAACCCAGTAACGGGTGAGCTGGTCATGGATAATGGAGTCGGCTCTGCCCACAAAGCTTTGCAGAGCTTCAGGCCTCAAGAAAGACAGCAACTTCGTCCTCAGCTCTTTCGCTTCGTCCCCAACTTTTGTAAGCACGGAATTTCCAAACAGCTTGGCAAGAGAAGAAGGCCAAGAGCTTTGGACGAGCTTGTTTTCGTTGGAGAAAAGGAAGCGGTTGCCTGCATGGCTGTAGAAGACAACCATAGGAGCTCCAAGAAAGTGGGTCTTAAAAATGTCTCCTCCGTATTTCTTAATTCTCTTCTCCATGAAATCGCGTCTTGCATTATTCCTTTGAGAGGCGAGATATTCGACGGATTCTCCGAGAACTGGCCAGCCGAAGCTGCCAGGGGGAAGATTGAGGCCTGAAGAGGGCTTCCAGAGCAGAAAAACAGCGAGTAGCAGAACTCCTAACCCTATGGTTAAAGCCATCGTGCTAAAATCCATACTTTGCCCGTTGCTAGAATGTAGGGTTGCAGAGTGTATGTATTCGTGGAATGATTCTATCTCAAAGCAGTACTTGGTGGAGAAACGATTCAGAGCTGTAGGCGCAACAAGACAAAAAGGGTGGGTTTATCACAAATATTGTAAGGTCTCCGTTCTCTTCCAATCAAATAATTAATATCAGAAAGTGGTAAACACTAACGTCTGTGCATTTATCAAACCTGAAACATTGACTTTTGTGTCCTTGAAATAAAAACCACGGCCCACTCACCTTTTTAAATGTAAATTTACTTACTGCATAAGGAAAAATAGTGCTCACACTAAGATTACTTTGTTTTTATAATAAATAATAATTTTAAAATTATATTATATATATAAATATATTATCAATATTATGATAAATTATAATATTCTAATTTAATGTATTCATAATTTATAAATTATATAATATAATCAATTTATTAAAAATAATTTATTATTTATAATATAAGAAGTTATGAATAAATTATAAATTTGATCTAAATTATTATATTATATGATAATTATAATTTAATAGAATATTATAAATTATAACAAGTTTATTCTATTTAGTTATAATACAATATTATAAATTATATGATTATAATGTTTTTTTATTAATGGCAAATAATTTTTTGAAAGGGACTATACCCTTGTACAAAAAGGCTCAGCAACCCAGATTTAAAGAATTAAGGCCTAAAAGGTAAAAAAGAAAACACTCTGGCCAGAGAAGTTTCCAAAGCCAACATGACATCAACAAAAAACAATTGATGTACAACAAACAAACTATTGTTGTCAGACAAAGAGATATGAAGCAATACGGACTAACCGAATCCACAATGGTGGTGGAAAAGTTGTATTCTTGAAAATAATTTTTTTCTTTTTCTGAACTGTAATCCAATCATTCGAATTTTTCTGTATAGGAATAAGAACTTCAAGATCAGCTATCGACTGATATGTATTGTTTGAACAAGGGGGGTCGTTAGCCGCTATAGACACGTTTGGTTCAATGTTTCCGGTCCTTTTAGTTTCATCCCCAAATGACTCCATCTTTGCATGATATGTGCTTTCACTCAAATGGGTTATGAGAACCTTTTCCATCATGTCTTCCTTGTCAGTGTCACCATTAGCATCAACAGTAGTATTCACATCCGCATCTGCATACGCATCCGTATCAGGGATCTCTTTACGTTCGAAAACCAAATGTTCCGGGAGGGCATTTTTCCACTAGTTAGCCTTCTCATTTATCTGTTTTACTATCTCACAGTTAGCAGGCAAATTTCCAAAAGAAAAACATCTCTTGTATCTAAAAGTTAGACCTTCATAGTCCAAAGGTTGAGTCCAAGTTCTATTTTGCACTTTTAGTTCAATATGAGTTGGAAGATCCTTTGAAGTATCAATCTCAACAAGAATTCTTGCATAGGTTGTATATGTAAAATCAGAGGTTTGAGATTCAATGTTAATGATACTACCCAAGGCATTTCCTATGGATATCAGACACTTTTGATCCCAAAATTGAAGAGGAAGGTTGTAGTGCCTTGTTTGGCATATAGTTGGTGAGAAGTAATGAAACTAATTGTTTTTCCCCACCCAACCACCGTATATCTTCCTTCCCTGCCACGCAATGCTGGCAGTTAATTCTTTTGTTGGCTGTGAGTGTGAGGTGACTCCCCCAACGTCCCTTTCAGACTTGTCTCTTTCCTTGCATGAGAATACAAGAAATCTTTTAAGATCCTGAAGCCGTATCCAATCTGACCCGAGTTAATGTGAGGAGTGGTTGGATAGTGGTTAGACAAATCTTCCCACTCTATTGTCCGCCTGTCCCTTCATGGCCGCAGAATTTACTGCTAAATCATCATCTACCTCATCATCACGATTTGGCAGGGATTGTATTCTCTCAGGAAACATATTTTGTTAAACCTACCAAAAACAACCACCACCACCCCAAAAAAAAAAGGCTTGCTGCTAATCCCGTTTCAAAAATCTCTTCCATTATTCAGCACTTGTTCCCACTTCGAACCAGCGGCGCCCACATTAGCCGAGCTTCTTAGATTTCTAGGGAATTCTAGATTTGTGTGGTTCTACGTTAAAATGGGCCGTGGAAAGATTGAAATAAAGAGGATAGAAAATACTACAAACCGTCAGGTGACTTTCTGTAAGCGTAGAAACGGCCTGCTGAAGAAGGCCTTTGAAGTATCAGTGCTCTACGATGCAGAAGTTGCTCTGGTCATCTTCTCCAGTCGAGATCAGTTGTTGCAAGATCTTGTAGTGGTAGTAGAAGAACGAGGTAAAGTTTTTGTTGAGCTGTCTTGCCTTTTCATTTGGAAAGTCGCTTCCATCCAGGTGGTGAATTTAACATGGGAGAAGCTCGATCAAATCTGGAGGCTACGTTTTGTGCTTGTATTTTATTGTTTCTGCCATGAGCTTGACCCAGATTTGATGGACGTGCCAGAACAGGGAATGTATGGATAGCAGCATCTCATGTCATTACAGCAGTAATTGGGGCAGGAGTTTTGTCTTTGCCTTGGAGTGTGGCCCAGCTTGGGTGGATTATGGGTGCTCTTATTCTTCTGTTTTTTTTGCTGTTGTGACAACATATACTTCTGTTCTACTTGCAGACTGTTATAGGGCACCTGATCCTGTCACAGGAAAACACAACTACAAATACCCAGATGCAGTGAAAAACATTTTAGAGGGTGAAGAATAGTGTGGGAGCCGACCAATGGAGCAGATCGGTTATGGAGCCAGTATAGAACAGTGTTGGATGGTCTACCGAGCAAGTATCAGGAGCAGGACACTAATCGTCTCACTCTCGCCTACTTCGCCATCTCAGGCCTCGACATCCTCAATGCCCTCGATAAGGTGGAGACTGGTTCCTCGTGGAGGAGGGGCGTGGAAACCAGCTAGTGTAGCAGGCGTGTGTTGAATGGTGCAACAGTGTGCGAAATGCATATCTGTTGCTATGTTGTTTTCTGCTCAGTGTCGAATGCATCCTCAAATTCAAGATTCTACTTCAAGATATTTCTGTCAGAATCGATTAAGTGACAGTGAGAGTATTACCAGAAGACCTGATGAAATTTATTGTTAAGTTTCTCTATTGATTTCTTGCTATCTTACGACGTAACTCATGGAAGAGTATCCCATGGAGGCGGATCTGTTTCAGATCAGAATATTCATGAAACACAATTTGCTTTGCAATCATTTGAGTTGCTTCAACGAGTCACCAAGTTGGCAGGCATAAAGGTCTCTGTTGGTTTGTCGCACCTTGCAAGCTACAGCTGAAATGTTTTGCTGCACAAGCAACACACTTGATATTTTGTGGCAGCTTCTTCACAGGTGAAAATACATTTGGTTTGCTTTCTCGGGGAGGTCATGGGTTTTGACAACGAGAGTATCATAAATATACAATCACTCCCTGGAGAATATTTCTGTCCAGTTGGTAGGCAGCATGTTTACCCTAATGAGGCTGTGCAAACCCAATGTACACATCCTTACTGCAAGCCTTGCCTAACTTATGTGCTGAGTACTACTAGGGCCTGCCCTTATGACGGGTATTTGGTTACTGATACAGATTCGAAGGTAGTGCAAGAGGCAAATCCGGTATTGGCTGATGCTATAGGCCGTGTGACAGTTCATTTCCTGCACCACAAGAGCGGCTGCACTTGGCAAGGGCCTCTTTCAGAGAGTATAGCTCATGGTAATGGTTACCAGTATGGTTCATCCCCTGTTGTATGTAATAGATGTGGCACCCAGTTTGTTCACCGACAAGGACAAGAGCATGGCCGTTAACAGAGTTTGGACCTTCAGCAGGCTGAGGAAGAGAAGCTGCGCTGGTTGGGTTGCTGTTGCAGGCCCCGTCCATCTTGTGATCGACTGCGGGAGCTTAATCAGGCATGATATTCTCTATACCATTAATTCTTATGCTGTTATTTAATTGAATCATTAAATAACTCTACTCTTCATATAAATGTCTCATGTGATGGTATGTTGTTTGGTTTCCACTTTCCTGGATCATTTGTATTTGTTTTGGCGTTAGAAATGATTGCGCTGGTTGAAGCCTTTTATATTGTTTTCTGGGTTTTAATAAATATTAGTTGGGTGAACTTTGTTCTTGAGACTAATAAAACAAAAGAGGTGGGGGTCCTGTAATGAAAATTCCTGAGTTCTTGTGTTGGTCTCACGATTTGAATGCTTTATCCAACATTGTCGTTGGACTCAACCTTATAATCCCTGTTTTGTTCTTATTCTTGTTTCGGTTCGAGATCTGTAGTTCTGGTTTATGTAGGGTATTTGCGAATTGGTGATTGAGTACTGCGAGCGCATTGTGTATAGGTGGATGATGCTATTCTTGTCTCTATCCTTTTCTTTTAGTTGTTTTAGGTTCTAGTAACCCTTCCCGGTTGGCTTGGTTTGTGCTTAGCTTGACTGATTTTTTTTTTGAATTGAGCCAAGTTGATATTACTTTCAACTAGGTTAGTTGCTTTTGTTACTTGTTTGAATGCTCGAAGAAATACTTTTATTCTTCGAGTGTCATGGTTGATCGTCATAATTTGATATCAATTCATGTTCACCGTTTGGAGATTGTCGTCCTTGGAATCACCTTCTCTCCCTTGGTAACTGTTGTATGTTTTGAGGAATGTAGCTGATCCTATGGAATGTCTTCTTTTGACGATACTCACATTTCTTTTGGATAGCTTAAAATGTCAGAGGAAATATTCTTTTCTTACCTTGATTTTTGTTTCACACATGTTGGAGGGTACGAGGTCTACTTGATCATTAGTGAGGAAGTTTTCAAATCTTAAAGTTGGGATGTTGGTTGTATGCATAAGAAATTACTCTACGTGTTGCTCCGTAAAGATGCTTAAATTTCATTCTCCTGTGACTTAGAGGTTGGTGTGTCTGGAAACTCATTGGTTGATTTGTTTTGTGATGATTGTTGTGATACGACCTCCTTGCTGTCATTGTAGTAGAATGGTTATGTATTGACCAGAAAGGTTTAAGTCAACTTGTTGTTGACAACAGGTCCTTTGGAAGCTATGTATCCTGTGTTGTGTTCTTGTGAATGATTGAGTAACCCTCCTGTAAGATTTATGATGGTTATGTTTGGTCTTGCCAAGTTTGTCCTTTTTCTTAAGACATTCTCTTGATTAGAAGAAAGTTTAATAGAAGGATTGTTAGGATAGGATGTGACCCATACGAGGTCATTTGTGCGTTTCATCCCTTTTCCTTCCAATTTATTTATTCGGTACTGACATAAAATTAACTGTTATAGGCACATCATCTTAATATTAATAAGTCATGTTGGTTTAGACATTCTCATGTCGATTGATTGTTTGGGATCTTCCTGTGGCATAGTGAATCCTTGGCTTGGTGAACTAACTTAAACAAATAGGGACAGATCACGCTTGAAATTAATTCTCTTCTTGTAATTGTTTTTGTTTCGAAATGTTATCTTGTTAAAATGACGGTCATTATTGTGATATGAGTGAAATTCACTATGATGTTTATTAACTGCTCCTATGAGAAAATGATAATTAAATAGAGTTAGTGTCGTCCCTTTTATTCAGACATTTTATGCCTTTGGACAACTCTTTAATTGCTCTTGTTTAGACTCTTGGATTATTGTTTTCTTCATCAACGGTGCTTTTCTTCCTTGAAACAGTTAGATAATAACATATCGTCTTAATGTTATAGCTTTTATCGTGCTCAGTTCTTGCGAACTGACATGTGCTAACAAATGTGCAGGAGGACTTCCTGAGTAGAAGAGAAAAAAAAAAGAGAAAAAGAAACACGTGTAGAGAGTGGTTTCCAGCCTTCTTAGGAACTACTGTTGTACGAATGTTTTCCTTTGCTTTAAAACATTGGTATGGAAATTGTGAAGACTATATTGAAGGCATTGTGTTATAATTTTGTATTGTTATCTTGTAGGTTGTTATCGTTTGAAATTCAATTTGAGAAATATTATTGTCAATAAGATTAAATGAACTTGTTTTGACATGCGTATCCTTCGTTGAATTTTCACTTTTCTGAATATGGTTTATCCTTGAATTGTCAAACCTAATTATAATTATCTAAACTTGAATCAACTTACATCACTTTGGTTACCTTTGGTCATGTGTCGTTTGGTAGAGGACTATGTTTCGAACCTAGCAAAAAAAGAAAACAAGAGAAACAAATATACCTTGTGATCCCACGTAAACTAATCAACAATCTCTTATTGTGGTGAATCCTTAGAACGGTCTTAAGGTGAAATCAATGATTGAATTCTTGGAAGATAATAAGATTGTAATAAAAAAGAAGGAACTTGACTAAGAAACTCTTCGATCTATCTTATCCGTTGAAAATATAAACAGTATACTTATGTCTATCTCTTCAAGTGAAGCCCGAGTCAACCTATAAAATTTCTGGTTAGACTCTTGACCCCAATGTAATCCTTTTTGACAACTAATAAGATCTTAATGATGAATCCAAGATTTAGACAGTCATGTACTGGAATAAAATGAAATAAAATAAAATTGCCCACTTGAAAAGATAAAACATATATGTTCAAAAGCACAGCGTCAAAAAAAAATTGATGAAGTTAAGAGCCTTGAGAAATTAACTTCCTGCTCACGAATGAATAAGTTAAGAAAGTAAAGGAAGTAACCTCTTACCATACAATAATTGGTTCACACTATTTTTTAACATTAACAAGGTAGGAGGAAATTCTTCAAAGGAGACATGAACTTCAGATTCTCCTATCATGATTTCTCTGGGAAAAGTAAAGAATGTAAAAGCACTTACAGCTAAAACATGATTCTAAAGAAACCTTCTGTGGGAAGACCTTGTTTGTAAAGTTGCATAATTTAGATGAACCAGTGTGTCCTTAGTGTGTGCCTCATGTTTATCTGTAACCAGTGTGAGTCCGTGTTGTGGAAAGCATGTCTTTAATTGGTTGTATTCCCTTGAGAACTTGTGTAGTGTCATATTATCTTCAAGCAAGTCAAAAAAAAATTATCCTGTCTTTTACTGTATTGTTGTTGTTTGGGTGTGTGATTTTGGTGCGTTACATTTTGTGTCTGCTACAAACAATGGTCATTTTGGGTCGTTACCCATGTTTTGAAGAAATGTGTGTACCACCTTGTTATGTAGCAATGGATGTTATGTTGTGATGTTATTATGTTCGTCGTATATCTGATTTGTGTGATATGTAATGATTCATGTCGTGATTTAGGGTCATACGATGAGAGTATGAACCCTATCGTATTGTGATTGCACTTTGGGTGCAGAATGTGGTAAAGTGATGTATTGCGCCCTGTGGATGTATGATTGTGATCTACCCTGTATACATAACATACGTGAGAAGTTATGGTAGTTATGTGTGTGCCACCGTTATGTTAGTGATGTTGTTGTATGTCATGTTGTGAACCTTACACTAACCGAACCTGAGGGAAATCGGTAGAAGTGTATGTTAAGAGTGAGGAATGGTGTACCATGGGTCAATAACTCGAGTCAAAAACTCGGTTTAGTAGATAACATGTGATTCTTTCCTCTCTCCCTATGTGGTTGTATGTATGCAACCTTAGTGTATCTATGACTATGTTTAGCCTTGTCGAAGGGTGGTGGGATGATTCAGATGGAGGTGATGACAGTTGTATTATTGATATGTATTTTACGAGCTGAGGCTCGATGTTCCGAGTGCTAGCAACTCGTTGAGTACCCCTTTGGTGGCTAGATAAGGCCACATAGTTATCGTAATGTGACATTATTATAAGTTGATTTTATTCATAAATTGAGCTTTTACTTTATTTTGTAAGGACCAACATCTTTTCTTGATTGCAATGCTTTACAATTTTGGGCATTTCCTTGGTTTGTGGCACTAACATGGGGATTTTGATACTAACTTTGGCTATTTGGCCATTTATTTTAGCTTGATTTGGGGTCTTCTTTTAAATTTGGAATTCTTACCACCTTGCCCAAGGCTTGTACTTTGCCACTTGGCACTTTGACTGGATTATTGTGCTGGTTCTAATGTCGTGATGTGTGGAATAGGGTCATGGGATGCACCATGGATTGGTTGGACCTATGGACCCGCTTTGTTGTATGGGGGTACACCCCAAGGGGTACATATAACTAGTGGGTTGTTGAACCACGCGTTATTATGTCACTTAGGTTAGGAGTGTTCGAACTCTATGTGTCTTGGACCATAGGGACAACCGGCCTCCTTGAGGGATGCATAAGAGTTTGAGGGAGGCATAAGAGTTTGAGGGAGGCATAATGGACTTGAGGGAGGCATAAGAGTTTGAGGGAGGCATAAGAGACTTGAGGGAGGCATAAGAGTTTGAGGGAGGCATAAGAGACTTGAGGGAGGCATAAGAGTTTGAGGGAGGCTTACGATATTTGTCTGTATGGTTGATGTTTCAGGATATATGTTGAGTTATTGTGATGTTTGGTAGTGGTCTTTTGATGTATGTGTTACTCATGTCATATGGATATGTGTTGTGATGTTGTAGATATGTCATTGATTCCCTTGTGGACACTATGTACCTGTAGCATGGTTTGAGGTTATGCGAGTTTTTCATTGATGCAAATTGAGGAAATGTTTGGTGGATTGTAGTACTCTTTTGGGATGAGTATTTTGTATGTCAGTCATAGATGTGTGATGAGTACTATGTTATGTGGACTGTGCCTATTCTATTCCGTATTTGTGTAACCTTTATGTGGTGTAATACAATCTTGAAGTATATACTTGTGTGCTTGTGAATTTGTAGGGTCTTGTGAACCTGATAGGGTGTTGTGTTAGCAGTTCATGTTGGGCACCCACAATAAGGAATAAACCAAAACTCTTCAAGGATGAAATTTTTAAAAGAAATTAAACTAAGAATAATGATAATGGAAAGAGACTAATGAAATGGTGAACAAGAAAGAACTGCCAATCTTCACAGAACCTTGAAAGTTAAAATTTCTACCAAATGTTCCTCTTTGCTTACAACTTGATTTCCCTCTGGGTTATGTCGCATCGAGGACGATGCTTTGTTAAGGGGAGGAGAATGTAGTGCCTTGTTTGGCATATAGTTGGTGAGAAGTAATGAAACTAATTGTTTTCCCCCACCCAACCACCGTATATCTTCCTTCCCTGCAACGCAATGCTGGCAGTTAATTCTTTTGTTGGCTGTGAGTGTGAGGTGACTCCCCCAACGTCCCTTTTAGACTTGTCTCTTTCCTTGCATGAGAATACAAGAAATCTTTTAAGATCCTGAAGCCGTATCCAATCTGACCCGAGTTAATGTGAGGAGTGGTTGGATAGTGGTTGGACAGATCTTCCCACTCTGCTGTCCGCCTATCCCTTCATGGCCGCAGAATTTACTGTTAAATCATCATCTACCTAATCATCACGATTTGGCAGGGATTGTATTCTCTCAGGAAACGTATTTTGGTAAACCTACCAAAAACAACCACCACCACCCAAAAAAAAAGGCTTGCTGCTAATCCCGTTTCAAAAATCTCTTCCATTATTCAACACTTGTTCCCACTTCGAACCAGCGGCGCCCACATTAGCCGAGCTTCTTAGATTTCTAGGGAATTCTAGATTTGCGTGGTTCTACATTAAAATGGGATGTGGAAAGATTGAAATAAAGAGGATAGAAAATACTACAAACCGTCAGGTGACTTTCTGTAAGCGCAGAAACGACCTGCTGAAGAAGGCCTTTGAAGTATCAGTGCTCTATGATGCAGAAGTTGCTCTGGTCATCTTCTCCAGTCGAGATCAGTTGTTGCAAGATCTTGCAGCGGTAGTAGAAGAACGAGGTAAAGTTTTTGTTGAGTTGTCTTGCCTTTTCATTTGGAAAGTCGCTTCCATCCAGGTGGTGAATTTAACATGGGAGAAGCTCGATCAAATTTGGAGGCTATGTTTTGTGCTTGTATTTTATTGTTTCTACCATGAGCTTGACCCAGATTTGATGGACGTTCCAGAACAGGGAATGTATGGACAGCAGCATCTCATGTCATTATAGCAGTAATTGGGGCAGGAGTTTTGTCTTTGCCTTGGAGTGTGGCCCAGCTTGGGTGGATTATGGGTGCTCTTATTCTTCTGTTTTTTTTCTGTTGTGACAACATATACTTCTGTTCTACTTGCAGACTTTTATAGGGAACCTAATCCTGTCACAGGAAAACACAATTACAAATACCCAGATGCAGTGAAAAACATTTTAGAGGGTGAAGAATAGTGTGGGAGCCGACCAATGGAGCAGATCGGTTATGGAGCCAGTATAGAACAGTGCTGGATGGTCTACCGAGCAAGTATCAGGAGTAGGACACTAATCGTCTCACTCTCGCCTACTTCGCCATCTCAGGCCTCGACATCCTCAATGCCCTCGATAAGGTGGAGACTGGTTCCTCGTGGAGGAGGGGCGTGGAAACCAGCTAGTGTAGCAGGCGTGTGTTGAATGGTGCAACAGTGTGCAAAATACATATCTGTTGCTATGTTGTTTTCTACTCAGTGTCGAATGCATCCTCAAATTCGGGATTCTACTTCAAGATATTTTTGTCAGAATCGATTAAGTGACAGTGAGAGTATTACCAGAAGACCTGATGAAATTTATTGTTAAGTTTCTTTATTGATTTCTTGCTATCTTACGACGTAACTCATGGAAGAGTATCCCATGGAGGTGGATCTGTTTCAGATCAGAATATTCATGAAACACAATTTCCTTTGCAATCATTTTAGTTGCTTCAACGAGTCACCAAGTTGGCAGGCATAAAGGTCTCTGTTGGTTTGTCGCACCTTGCAAGCTACAGCTGAAATGTTTTGCTGCACAAGCAACACACTTGATATTTTGTGGCAGCTTCTTCACAGGTGAAAATACATCTGGTTTGCTTTCTCGGGGAGGTCATGGGTTTTGACAACGAGAGTATCATAAATATACAATCACTCGCTGGAGAATATTTCTGTCCAGTTGGTAGGCAACGTGTTTACCCTAATGAGGTTGTGCAAACCCAATGTACACATCCTTACTACAAGCCTTGCCTAACTTATGTGCTGAGTACTACTAGGGCCTGCCCTTATGACGGGTATTTGGTTACTGATACAGATTCAAAGGTAGTGCAAGAGGCATATCTGGTATTGGCTGATGCTATAGGCCATGTGACAGTTCATTTCCTGCACCACAAGAGTGGCTGCACTTGGCAAGGGCCTCTTTCAGAGAGTATAGCTCATGGTAATGGTTACCAGTATGGTTCATCCCCTATTGTATGTAATAGATGTGGCACCCAGTTTTTTCACCAACAAGGACAAAAGCATGGCCGTTAACAGAGTTTGGACCTTCAGCAGGCTGAGGAAGAGAAGCTGCGTTGGTTGGGTTGCTGTTGCAGGCCCCGTCCATCTTGTGATCGACTGCAGGAGCTTAATCAGGCACGATATTCTCTATACCATTAATTCTTATGCTGTTATTTAATTGAATCATTAAATAACTTTACTCTTCATATAAATGTCTCGTGTGATGGTATGATGTTTGGTTTCCACTTTCCTGGCTCATTTGTATTTGATTTGGTGTTAGAAATGATTGCGCTGGTTGAAGCCTTTTATATTGTTTTCTGGGTTTTAATAAATATTAGTTGGGTGAACTTTGTTCTTGAGACTAATAAAACAAAAGAGGTGGGGGTCCTGTAATGAAAATTCCCAAGTTCTTGTGTTGGTCTCACAATTTGAATGCTTTATCCAACATTGTCATTGGACTCAACCTTATAATCCCTATTTTGTTCTTATTCTTGTTTCGGTTCGAGATCTGTAGTTCCGGTTTATGTAGGGTATTTGCGAATTGGTGATTGAGTACTGCGAGCGCATTGTGTATAGGTGGATGATGATATTCTTGTCTCTATCCTTTTATTTTAGTTGTTTTAGGTTCTAGTAACCCTTCCCGGTTGGCTTGGTTTGTGCTTAGCTTGACTGATTTTTTTTTGAATTGAGCCAAGTTGATATTACTTTCAACTAGGTTAGTTTCTTTTGTTACTTGTTTGAATCGCTCGAAGAAATACTTTTATTCTTCGAGTGTCATGGTTGATCGTCATAATTTGATATCAATTCATGTTCACCGTTTGGAGATTGTTGTCCTTGTCCGAAAATCTGTCGCCTGGACAGATCTATGGATAGACGAGCCAACAGTGTGCAGGGCATAGCCCCTCTTTGAGTCAGCAAAGCGAAACTGGTTTATTGCTATTCTACCAGCAGGAATCTATGCAAGTCTCACAGATTCTGCCTTCGGGGGTTTGGGATCTCATCCCAGTAGGGGTGTTTCCGACTGCGAAAAGAAAGGAAAGGAAGAGGGAATGAAGAAAGAGCAGGTCCGAAGGAAGAAAAGAAATGAATTCCAAAGCAGAAAGGTCAGAAGATTTATGTTTTGGGGTTGGTAGTAAACAGAGCCAAACCTACTTGCATAAACAAACAAAGCAATACTGATGATGAATAAATGACAAAAAATTAGATATGAATCTAACAGAATAAACACATACAGATCTAACATAAGAAAGGTCTGATGCATAACACAGCTATTCAGCACAAAGTCTCAATATTTGTATTACTGTTTTCTTCTGTTACAAGAAAGCTCAAAGTCTTTTTTCTTCACTTCTATTTCTCATCTGAAAGATATCCATCCATCCCACAATACTACAAGTATTGGAGTATTTATAGAAGAAGAAGAGAAAAGAAGGCAAAAAGGAGCCAACAACTATTTACAAAGATATTTACAAAATATCTAAAAGTCATGTTGACTTTTTACAACTTGATGGATGACATCATCCCATGATGCAACATGGATGACATCATCATTTGTATCAACATACTCCAGATATTTCCAAAAAGAAAGACGGAGAAGAGAAGAAGAAGAAGAAGAAGAAGAAGAAGCAGCAGCAGCTATTCGTCATCATCATCCTTGCGGCCGAAAGGGGGTGGACTGCTTTTGTTGCTCCTCAGGTGACGAGATATGGAACTGAGAGCGGTATTCCATGAACTTGTTGATTATTGGCCCTAGTTGATCCTGGGAAGGATCCTTGTGCCTATCACTTATCGCCTCACAAGTCTCCCGCTCATCTATGAGCTTCTCTGGGAGTTTGGAATAGTCCTTTTCCGCCTCAATGAGGAACCCGATGAAGTCCCTACAGGCCAGCAGGTTGTTGATAGATTCTGTGTCAAATGTGACCTCTGGCCCCGTTCCTTGAGAAGCGATCTCCTTGAAGATCCGGGTGGTTTCATCAGCTTTCCTTAAAGTGAAGGAAGGAGTAAGTAACCCTGGCGACATATTAAGAACAATTCATTCCATTTGGTGCATCGCATCCAGGGCTTCTTCCTTGACTTTGTCAATCTTTTCTAGAATAAATTCTAGCTGATCCACCCGGTAGTCCAGAGTGGACATGATTTTGTTGAGGGCCCTTGGATGGCCGAAGACGCCGAACTTGACCAGATCTTCGACTGAACAGTCGAACATTTGTTGGAAGGTCTCGTGTTGCAGTCTGGCATGTTCCAACTCTTCTGATATGGGCCCTGCTAACGCTTGGAGCTCTTTATTCACCTTACTGATGTTCAGGTACAAGTCGGAGAACTCGGCGATCACTTTTTCACTGTCTTTGAGGATTTGGCTCCTCCAAGCGGAAACGGCCATACCCTGCTCGCCGATTTTGGCATACTCATTAATTTTCTCCTGGCTGAGAAGCTCAGAAGTCTCGGCGGCAGTTGTAGGAGGCGCATTACCCATCTTCTGTAAGGCTTGGAGCAGATATTTGTTTTGCTCCTTCAGTTGCCTTTTCTCTTCCTTGATTTCCTGAAGCTTTTTGCAGAGGGCGTCAACTGCAGAAAGAGCCTCCCCCTGAAGACTTTCGGAAGATGTCCCCATTGTGACTTGGGTCACAGTAAAATCTGTCGGAGACAGATCCTTTTTCTCTTTGAGGGGATTGGGGTATGTGATTTCCATAACTCTCTCTCCTGCAGCACTTTGAGAGAAGCGCGTGACAGGCTTCTGCTTCTTCGCCCCCTTAGATGGGATTACGGAAAAGTCCATCGGAGCGATGGGAACTTTCCTCTTTTGCTGACTTAGCTGCTGAGAGATCCAAGCTGGACCTATGGTAGAAGGACCGGAAACAGAGGAGGGGGCAGCTGCAGTAGAAGAGGGGAAAAACGTGGAGACACGTGGCGGCGACATTGAGAGAATAGCCGAAGAAGTGCCCACGGAAGGAAGGGAAACTGCAGCTGCGGAAGACATAGGAAGGGAAGGGAGCTCGGAGATGAGGGAAGAAATGGAGGAGGACAGATCAGCGAGGGAAGAAAAGATAGATGAAGAGGCGGGGGAAACAGTAGAAGAAGGGGAAGAGGACACGACCAAAGGGATGGTCGCTTGAGTCGCTCGAGGAGGGGAAGGAAGAGAAGAAGAAGGGACGGAAGGGACCTCGGTTGTTGTGGCAATGCCGACATCCTGAGTGGATGGGCCTATTGGAACTTCCTCTTCTACTTCTTTCTCTGGCGAATCCAGAGTTATTACCTGCTCGGGTGCCGCGGAAGGAGGACTCTCAGGGGCTTCTTCCTGAATGGCACTGGATTCACCTTCTACGCCTTTGCCCTTGCCTTTAGGCTACTTTTTGGATCGTGGAGGTGCGTTGCCCAATGGGGATGTTGTGAAATCAACCCCGAGGTAGATTAGGCCGTTCATCCGGCACCAATGTTCTGTCCTCCGCAAAGTCTCCTTGACCCTCTCCTCAATTGTCTGAGGAGCCTTGTTTCTGTCAATGGCCGGAAAGGGCCAATCGTCCCCATCTGTGTCAGTATATACCTTGTCTACTTCATCTTCCGTAGTTTGGAAGCCTTTGGGGACAATGGCTACCCCATATTGGATGATTTCTGCCAATGCTAGGCGAGAATGATCCTTCCTTCTGAGCTCCACCTCATGGAGGACGTCAATATAAATATCCTCGATCTGAGGAACATGGATTGGATCAAGTTTCGCCCTTGGTAGACAGCTCCTTGGGTCGAAGGTAGGCCTGGCTGGGAAGTCATGTTTCAAATTGAGTAACTCCAGCTCTGCGAACATTTCCTTCGCCTTATGGTGGGTAGAGCATGTATATCGGCCTACTGTGAGGGGGAAAGGAGTTCCACCCTTCTTTCTTTTAAGGCATTTCTCGTGGTATGTGATTAGCTGCCTTGACAGTTCCAGCAGAATCAGCTTAGGTCCAGCATACCTCGGTAGCCTGGTTGGCTCTCCCAAAAAGTTGGCAGCCCTTAGATAGGTGAATGTAGGAAACTGGGTGAACAAGGCTCCCCATTTCTCCGTGGCTGCCACTATGCTTTTGGTCGTGCGACCATAAGTCATATTCGGCCTCAACAGGCAGATGATGTGGTAGAAGAATGCATCGTTGATTTTGGTGAATTGGGAGATGCTATTCTCCAGCCTCAATTCTGGATAATACTCGTATATTTTGACCTGAGGCCAAACTCCACTCCGCGTCAGGCCTGGATAGTCCCTCTCTGATGCTGCAGCGTAGACCACGTAGGAGTTCATATGAAATGTCCCCGTTGTGCTGAATTGTTGTAGCTGCTCAGAGATTGTGCTGCTTATAATTTCTCCCCAGCAAAAGCGCTGATCAGGCATATTCTTGTTCATGGTCTCTAAGTACCGCAACATCCATTTATGGAAATAATGGGCATCAGAAAGCCCGAAGACCCTGCTCAGGAATGTAATGGTGTCGCTGAGCTCTTCTGAGAAGTCGCTGCGGTGGATGATTTGGGGCCACCGGGTTATTACCTTTTTGTTCTTCAGATAGACTTCGTTCATTAGTTGCATACATTGATCCTCATTGTCATCCCAGGCCTTAATGCACTCCGCTTGGCTGACGGCCACAAAGTGCCGGTGGTGAGGGATGCCGAGTATTATCTCAAAATGACGGGCAGTGAGGTTAATGACTACCTCGCCCTTGCTGTTTTCGACACATCTTGTGTCTTTGTTGTAACACTGGGCAACCACCATCATAAATTCATTGTTGACGGTGCTGACGGGGATTCCTCCGGCGAAGTGCAGGGCACTGCCGATCAATTTGTCCATCCATGGACTCCTTGTAACTTTCTGAGTCCTGGCCCAGAATTCCTCCATATCAATATGTCCCAATTCTGAGTCTCTGACGTCCATGCTGCACTCGGCCTGGGACTCGGGCATTCTGACCCTCTGATATTTATATTTCATTTCTTCCTCTGTAAGCTTATCCTTTCCTTTGGATTTGATGGGTCTCTTGCTGGATGTAGACATATGTTCTTTCGAACTCAGTTGCTGATCTGCATGAAGAAGAAGTGAAACCCAACGTAGAAAGGTTGTATCAGTCATTTGATTTCCCATTGAAGTGCCAACAGAAGGAGGAGTTAGTTATTATTAGGCTCAGGGCGCAGGGCGCATGAAAATTGCAGCTTACAGGGCTAAATAGGTAAGGTGCACAGGAAAGGCGTGTTGCAAAGGTTAAACTGGTGCCAAAGGCACATGGCGCATAGATACTGCAGAGTGCATTTTATAAAAGGCGCATGAAAACATTGTGTTACATAGAGACAGGATGCGCCCTTTGGCGCATAGACTTTTCATGTTGCACTGGGATTTGGTGCGCCCTTTGGCGCATGTAAGGTTTGTGTAACAGGAACTTTTCGTGCGCCATGGCGCAGCGCACGAAGGGTTAACACAACATGATGTTGCTGTAAGGAGGGATGCGCCTGCGCCTTCAAAGCCTTGTACTTAGCGCGGATAAAGCCTGTGTTGCACTGATGCTGGGTGCGCCATTGGCGCATAGAAACATGATGTAGCAAGGAAGGTTGATGCGCCAAAGAGGGCGCAAGGTTAGCGCTTGTAGCATATGAAAGAGGCGCGCCTTGGGGGTGCAGAAGTTTACGATGCAGCAGGAAAGATGGGTGCGCCATTGGCGCGGGTTTTTATCATGTTACAGGGGTGACAGATGCGCCTAAGGGGCGCAACTGTTTCTGATGTTGCAAGACGTGCCGGTGTGCCATAGGAAAAAACAAACCTTTTCTCCATCTCTCTTCTATAATTTTAGCAGGGTATTTGGGTAGTGAAACAACTCAAAGATGAGGGAAACAAAACTATGCTTTTCAGATAAGTCCCCCTACCAGCAGATCTGGACAGAGGGGGAGGGAAAATAGCGAAAGGAGAAGGCTTAGATCAACATTAGATATTTCAATACTCCAAACCAAACTAAAAGCAGACCACAAACACACCAAAACCAAAATCACAATGGCACGAGAGGGACAAGACCTCTTACCCAGATAAATAGTGAAAATCTTGAAAACGGGTCCACAATGCGTTGAAAACGACGATGCAGAGGCTGACAGGCTCAGAGAATAAAAATCACGTGATATGCGTCTGATGATAATGAAATTTGGGCGCACAAATTATATATATATATAGGTGAGCTAGTCATAAATGCGCCACCCACTTTGTAAAGGGCGCATGAAAGTTACTGTCGACATGGAAAAGCATGCGCCCTTTGGCGCACGAAAGCATTTGCCAGCATGAAATTAAGCGCGCCTTTGGCGCACCGAAAGGGATGTCGACATGAGATTATGTGCGCCCTTTGGCGCACCAAAACATGGCGCAACAAAAGTTGTGTTAGTACGAAGGCGCATGCGCCTTGGCGCACGCAGGGAAGACTCAACATACAAGGCGCACCAAAAGGTGTGTTGACACTGAAAAATATGCGCCAAAGGCTTTAAAGGGGGCGCACCAAAAGTTGGTGTTACATAGTAATTCCATGCGCCCAGCCAAAAAAGACCAAAAAGACTAAGTTCGGAAACCAGATTTTCCCGGAAAGGGATTTTGCAACGTTCCGAACGCAAGGGATCCCTAGCGAGGGATCAAAACAAAATTTTCGGTATGGTTATCGGTAAAATTGCCCTTGTCAATTTTACGGGATAACAGCTGGCTCTTTCTGGGGACTACCCCTGAGCAAACTCGGGGGTAGAGAATCCCAGATCTCATGTGCCTATCCATTGGGTAACAGAGTCAAAAACAAGGGCGACCGGAGGGAGAATAGAGGAAACACACAACAAACTGAAAGCAAACACACGACGAAAGCAAACACACAACTAAAGCAAACTGTACAAAGAAGAGAGCAAGCTCTACTTCCTGAAGATCTTCAAATGTTGCCCGCTATAGGGAAGCGGGAGCTCGGTTCCATCCAGATATGAGAGATAGAAGCTATTCTCTCTGTTGAGCTGCTTGATCTTGAAGGGCCCTCTCCACAGGGAATCAAACTTTCCGTGCATGCCCTTTGGCTCTCTCCGCTTGTCCCACAAAAGGATGAGATCTCCTACTTGAAAATCCCTCTGCTTGGCCTTCTTATCAAACAGCCTCTTAACTTGATTCTGATGTTCAGTGATCCTGTCGACCACCCTTACTCTTTTTTCTTCAAGTTCTGCCAGATACATGATTCTCTTTTCAAGAGAATTTTGGAAAGTTTCATCTTCGATAGCTCGTGCCAAGCGCAGAGCAGGAAGTTCCGCAGAAATGGGGAGTTCGGCATCAGTGCCATATAACACTTGAAAAGGTGACATGCCGAGAGATCTCTTAGGAGTAATACGATCGGCCCACAAAGCGTCGTACAAAGACTTGTGCCACATTCGCTGATTCTCATCTACTAACTTCCGTATGATGGTCACCAAGTTCTTGTTACTGGATTCTGCCTGACCATTTCCCTGAGGGTAATAGTCTGAGGCGTGAGCCAAAGTTATCCCATATTCATAGCAAAAACTAATAACTTCCCGTGAGGAGAAGTTAGAAGCATTATCAGCAACGATTTTGTTTGGAACGCCAAACCTGACAATGATATTTTCTTTAATGAAATTACAAACCACCTCAGAAGTGGCATGCTTGACAGGTATGGCTTCCACCCACTTGGTGAAGTAATCCGTTGCTGTAAGGACATAGCTATGTCCGGCACTCGATTGAGGATTGAGTGCACCAATAAAATCAATTCCCCATTGTCTGAATGGTTCATTGATAATGACCGGCCTTAGGGGAAAGGCAGCCAACTTGGGCTTGCCGACGAATTGCTGGCAGGGTTCACACTTTGCCACCCAGGTGGCTGTATCTTGGAAGAGCGTCGGCCAATAGTACCTGGCTCGAATGATCTTGTGTGCTGTCACGGAGGAAGAGAAATGCCCCCCACAGGCTGAATTGTGAAAACTTTCCAGTATTTTTACCTGCTGAGGTTTGTCAACACATCGCAAAAAGATGCCATCTATCCCACGTTTATATAAACCGTCATCCCAGATGACATATTTAGCTGCTCTGAGCTTTATAGTGCACTTCTCCTTTGCAGTTAGGTGCATTGGGCATTCGCTGTAGGTAAGGAAGAAAGCGATGTCGGAGTACCATTCATCACTAGTTGCAACAAATAGAACCAGAGGCAGAGAATCGGGTTCTTCCAGCCGGTTTTGTGCTTCATCGGTGTAGTCACCCCTTTCATCAGGGTTTTCTGAATCTTTGTTTTTAGCCATTAGCTGACACAGGCCCTTGCCCCTCACCAGCTTGGTTGGTTTAATATCCAGGTCATACTCCTGGACCTTTGCGATCCAATTTCCTCGCAAGCTTCCTAACTCCTGCTGAGTTAGAATTGATTTCACCGCCGTGTCAGGGACCAGCACCACCGTATGCGAGTTTAGAATGTAATACCTGAAATTCTTCACTGCTTTGACAACGGCAAAGGCATGCTTTTCCAGTTGAGTCATTTTTAGTTCGTGAGGCTTGAGGGGAGAACTCATGAACGCGATCGGAGATTCAACATCCTCCGAGTTCTTTTGCATCAAGATTTGGACACAGTATGCTCAGATGCGTAACTGTACATGATGAAGTCCTTGGAGAAATCGGGACATACCAAGACTGGTGCATGAGCAACGGAAGCTTTTATTTCTTCAAATGACCTTTTCCCCTCTTCGCTCCATCTGAAAGTTGGTGACCCCTTCATCATGTTCAATATGTGACGGGTCTTCTCAGCAAAGTCAGGAACAAAACGCCTGAGAAAGTTCACCTTTCCAAAGAAAGAATGAACACCAGTCTTGCTTGTAGGCAGAGTAAGGCTTTGAATAGCCTTAACTCTTTCGGTATCTATCTTTGTTCCTTCTTTGCTAACCACATGCCCTAGCAACTTCCCTTCCGTGACTCCAAAAACAGACTTTTTTGGGTTTAGGGAAATCCCATGTTCTCGGCACCTGGCCAACACTTGCTCCAAATGATCACAATGATCATTTCGTTGTTTAGAGAACACGGTTAAGTCATCTAGATAAACCACAATGACTTTCCCCATCATACCTTTGAATGCAAAGTCCATGGCCCGCTGAAAAGTGGCGCCAGCATTAGTTAGGCCAAAAGGCATCCTGCTGTAGGCAAATGTACCCCAGGGAGTAGTGAATGTTGTTTTAAACTGATCTTCAGCTGAAACTTCAATCTGATTATAGCCTGAAAAACCATCAAGCATGGACAGCATCTCTGATCCAGTTACTGCTTGCAGAACTTGATCCATTATCGGAAGTGGGTAGTTGTCTTTCAAGGAAGCCTGATTCAAATTGCGAAAGTCTACGCATATGCGTATCTCACCATTTTTCTTGCGCACTGGCACAATATTTGCTACCCAAGTACTGTGATGGATAGGAAAGATGATTCTCGCATCCAGCATCTTCTGAATTTCGGCCTGGATAGTCCCCGAAATCTTAGGATTATAGTGCCTCTGCTTCTGGCGAAAGGCTTTGACATCTTCTTTCAACGGAATGTCATGCTGAACGTCCTTTGGCTTAAAAGACTTTAGATCGGCATAGGACCATGCCAACACGTCCATATATTTTTTTAGCAACTTGACAAATTTCCGTTTCTCCTCAGGTGTGCAACATTTGCCAATGTTCACAAATTGCGGGTGCTCCATCGAACCTATATTGACCGGTTCGGTTTCTGGGGATGAGTCAGGGTCATCTCGCCTCTTCTTTTTCACAAAACGGTCATGCCTGTCGAACAACCGCTCCAGAGAAACCAGGCCCTTTGGGATTTTATTCCCTTTGAGCTGACATATGCCGTCGTTCCCTTCGGATTCATCGCCTTGATTGGTGACTGATTCACGGCACTCAGAAGTAGATCCTTCAAAGTGCAACTCCTTAAAATTTTCTTATTTTTCCAGAAAGACAATGAGTTGGTTGTCATCGTTGAACACCTGCCAATGCTGAGAATTGTCTGGCACGCTCGGGTGGAAAACCACCTCAATGGTGTATTTGTTTGTTTTCAAACCTGGGTGAGGGAGCATGAGAGATGCTGAAACAGCCAATGAATCAGCCATGTCATTTTGAGCTCTTGGAATGGATTCAATTGAAAAAGCATCGAATTCTTCGATGCTGTCCCACACCGCATTACGGTAGTGCCTGAGCCTCTCATTTTTTACTTGATATATCCTCTTGACTTGGTTTACAACCAACTCTGCATCACCTTGCACTTTTAGATTTTTAATTCCTCTTTCTTTTGCGGCTTGCATACCGAGTAACAGAGATTCATACTCAGCAGTATTGTTTGTGTTAAAAAACTGCAACTTGAAAGAGAGAGGAATGACTTCCTCTTCGGGAGATATCAGCACGGCCCCAGCGCCACATCCACTAGTTGCACAACTGCCATCAAACTGCAAGGTCCAGATCTCATTAAGATCTTTTTCCTGAACGAGGACACCCGTTTTGTCCGTCTCGGTAGACAAGAAATAGTTCCCCATCCCTGATGATTCAAAAAGGATTTGAGCTTTGGGGTCTTCAGAGCTAGTAACCAAGTACTTTTTTTGTGATTCCGGCTCCAAAGTCTGCATTACGCCTTTGACGGGAATTCTAGCTTTAGACCAGTCCATATGAATTTCCCCACCAACTTCGCTGCAAAAACTTCTTCCCAGCAAAATTCCATAGGCTGCCGGAATGTCAGCAACGAGGACTGTCATCTTTACTCTTTTATCTGGGAATGCCGCAAACGTGAATTGCGCGTCTTTAATTTGGCCAACCAACGGAACCTGCTTGGTTTCCAAGGAATAACATCTGCCGAAAGGCTTGGTAAGAGTGAGGCCCAGAGCATGGGTGACCTTTGCCGGCATGACATTATCAGAAGCCCCGGAATCAATTATGCAGTTACTCAGCTTGTGTCCATTGATTAGGAGGGAGAGATAGAAAGGCTCTATCTTGCCTGATGCAGATGTTGAAGCAACATTTATGTGAGATTCAGGGGGAGTGGAAAGGATTCCTTTTGGGGAAACCTGATTAGATACAACAGCTTGACTTTGAATATACTTGGTCAATCTTACAAGCTGTTCGGGATTTGACTGAAGATACTCGGCTTCAGACATTTGGATCTTGGTCTTTTTTGCATGATCTATGATATCAAATGCGGCCAAGGGTTGCGTTGGTGAAGGAATGAGTCCCTCACCTCGCGATGATGGAATAGGATTACTGGCCTTGGTAGGAACGTGAGAGGATTGATTTGGAGGAGAGATAGGGGGAAAAGGTTTCCTTGTAAAAGATTTTCCAGGGAGTTGAGTAGGAAGAGGATTACCTCTTTTAGCAATGATCGGAGGCGCGTTTGACACGGCCTTCTCCTGCTGGACATGGGCAGCAACTTCCGCTTCTTTTCCTTGCGAGCGAGTAAAAACAGCGTATGACTGTCCGCTTGCATATCCCTGGGTACCCTCTTCTTCATCAGATTCCTCCTCATCAAATTCCATATACCCGATAGTAGAGTCGCCAGTCGGTTCACCGACATCTTGATCATCTTCGCCCTGAGATGAAGGTTCTTCATAATACTGCTCTTCTTCTTCGATTTCGGCCAGAGCGTTGACCGGAGGAGCCTCAAGTGCCAACCGCGGAGCGGTTGCGGGTAAGCGCGGCCTTTGCGAAACATTGTTAGGAACGAAATTCCTCCGCGGAATATCCCGGTATGAGGAACTGGGAGAGGCCTGGGCCAACTGCTTCTTTAATGCAAGCAAGTCATTTGCCATCTTTTGAAAGGCTGGATCAGACGAAGTAGTGGGCGAAGGGCCCAAAGATTTAGGCTTGGCTGATTCCTTTTTCAATTCACCAGATATTATCAAATTATCTTCTATGCGAATAGCAGCGGCTTGGGTGAGAATCAAGGTGGCAACTCATTCCTGAAGGAGCAAGAAACTAACTTTTGAGCTCATAGCGTTTACGAAGAAACACTTTTGATTCTCCGGTGTTGGAAGCATGGCAACAGGGACACGGTTGATTAGTGCATTGAACCGGGTGATAAAATCACGCATGGTCTCATTTGCCTCTTTCTTCAGGTGAGTGATCCATGATAATAATGCAAATGCATCCTCTGAAGGCTTGTATCTGTCTTCGAAAGCATCCCGCAAGGTGGCCCAACTGGTAATAGATCCGGCTGGTAAATGCTGAAACCATTCAGCCGCAGGTCCTTGTAGAGTTTCCAGAAAAAGGTGAACCGACACATCCTCGTGAGTTACATCCAGGATACTACATGACATGATGAATGCAGATATGTGGGAATCCGTGCTCTGATTTCCGCTCCTGTCGAATTTGGGAAAATTCTTTCGGTTTCCGTGAGGGAGTGCGTGAACTGGATGTGGTAAAGCCAAAGGACCCATCGCATTTCCCCATGGTACCGCCATTTGAAAGGCTGGAAAGAGAACACGAGCTGGAAGCACGGTTCCACTGAGTAACAAGGCACTACAAAGGGATGTGGATGCCCCTTGCGAAAGATTCTTCCTTCGAGAAGGCGAGACACTCCTGGATGACCGGTCAGCCGAGCTTAGCGCTGAAAAGCGTGCCGGTGTTATGCTGAAATTATGCCTTTGAAGCAGATCGAAAGTAGGATCAGCTTCTCCATGGGCTCTCCTGCTGCGCGTAAAAGGTTCACCCGCCAGTGTACCTTCCAGATCTGCAACGTTATGGCACAGATTCAAACTTTCTTTTTGGCTGTACTTGCTGATTTTCTGGTTTTTCTGACAAAAACCAGCAGCAAACACTTTTCTAAATATTTAAAAACTATCCTCTTCAGAAAACCGATTGCGGTTAATGACAAATAACAACGAGGATAAGATGACAGAGAAGATTAGCAAGCTGATTTTCAGATCTGGTTTTGACTTTTTTCAAAGGGTTTCAAATTTTTAGCAAACAGTCAAAAATTCAGATCTACGGCAAAATACTGATTTTTATAAAAACTCAGCGAACTAAAGGTCTCCAACTAGGCCAGATCTATGGATCTCAGAAGAAAATTTTCAATTCGGAGCACTTTTGCAAATTTTTAGATTTTTAACAAAAAGTTCAGATTTACAAACAGATAGTGATTCTTCTGATTTTTCTGATTTTCTATTCTATCACTATCAAAGATCTGATAGATCTGTTCGTTCCCCAGTAGAGTCGCCAAAAACTGTTGGTCCGAAAATCTGTCGCCTGGACAGATCTATGGATAGACGAGCCAACAGTGTGCAGGGCATAGCCCCTCTTTGAGTCAGCAAAGCGAAACTGGTTTATTGCTATTCTACAAGCAGGAATCTATGCAAGTCTCACAGATTCTGCCTTCGGGGGTTTGGGATCTCATCCCAGTAGGGGTGTTTCCGACTGCGAAAAGAAAGGAAAGGAAGAGGGAATGAAGAAAGAGCAGGTCCGAAGGAAGAAAAGAAATGAATTCCAAAGCAGAAAGGTCAGAAGGTTTATGTTTTGGGATTGGTAGTAAACAGAGCCAAACCTACTTGCATAAACAAACAAAGCAATACTGATGATGAATAAATGACAAAAAAGTAGATATGAATCTAACAGAATAAACACATACAGATCTAACATAAGAAAGGTCTGATGCATAACACAGCTATTCAGCACAAAGTCTCAATATTTGTATTACTGTTTTCTTCTGTTACAAGAAAGCTCAAAGTCTTTTTTCTTCACTTCTATTTCTCATCTGAAAGATATCCATCCATCCCACAATACTACAAGTATTGGAGTATTTATAGAAGAAGAAGAGAAAAGAAGGCAAAAAGGAGCCAACAACTATTTACAAAGATATTTACAAAATATCTAAAAGTCATGTTGACTTTTTACAACTTGATGGATGACATCATCCCATGATGCAACATGGATGATGTCATCATTTGTATCAACATACTCCAGATATTTCCAAAAAGAAAGACGGAGAAGAGAAAGAGAAGAAGAAGAAGAAGAAGAAGAAGAAGAAGAAGCAGCAGCAGCTATTCGTCATCATCATCTTGCGGCCGAAAGGGGGTGGACTGCTTTTGTTGCTCCTCAGGTGACGAGATATGGAACTGAGAGCGGTATTCCATGAACTTGTTGATTATTGGCCCTAGTTGATCCTGGGAAGGATCCTTGTGCCTATCACTTATCACCTCACAAGTCTCCCACTCATCTATGAGCTTCTCTGGGAGTTTGGAATAGTCCTTTTCCGCCTCAATGAGGAACCCGATGAAGTCCCTACAGGCCAGCAGGTTGTTGATAGATTCTGTGTCAAATGTGACCTCTGGCCCCGTTCCTTGAGAAGCGATCTCCTTGAAGATCCGGGTGGTTTCATCAGCTTTCCTTAAAGTGAAGGAAGGAGTAAGTAACCCTGGCGACATATTAAGAACAATTCGTTCCATTTGGTGCATCGCATCCAGGGCTTCTTCCTTGACTTTGTCAATCTTTTCTAGAATAAATTCTAGCTGATCCACCCGGTAGTCCAGAGTGGACATGATTTTGTTGAGGGCCCTTGGATGGCCGAAGACGCCGAACTTGACCAGATCTTCGACTGAACAGTCGAACATTTGTTGGAAGGTCTCGTGTTGCAGTCTGGCATGTTCCAACTCTTCTGATATGGGCCCTGCTAACGCTTGGAGCTCTTTATTCACCTTACTGATGTTCAGGTACAAGTCAGAGAACTCGGCGATCACTTTTTCACTGTCTTTGAGGATTTGGCTCCTCCAAGCGGAAACGGCCATACCCTGCTCGCCGATTTTGGCATACTCATTAATTTTCTCCTGGCTGAGAAGCTCAGAAGTCTCGGCGGCAGTTGTAGGAGGCGCATTACCCATCTTCTGTAAGGCTTGGAGCAGATATTTGTTTTGCTCCTTCAGTTGCCTTTTCTCTTCCTTGATTTCCTGAAGCTTTTTGCAGAGGGCGTCAACTGCAGAAAGAGCCTCCCCTGAAGACTTTCGGAAGATGTCCCCATTGTGACTTGGGTCACAGTAAAATCTATCGGAGACAGATCCTTTTTCTCTTTGAGGGGATTGGGGTATGCGATTTCCATAACTCTCTCTCCTGCAGCACTTTGAGAGAAGCACGTGACAGGCTTCTGCTTCTTCGCCCCCTTAGATGGGATCACAGAAAAGTCCATCGGAGCGATGGGAACTTTCCTCTTTTGCTGACTTAGCTGCTGAGAGATCCAAGCTGGACCCATGGTAGAAGGACCGGAAACAGAGGAGGGGGCAGCTGCAGTAGAAGAGGGGAAAAAAGTGGAGACACGTGGCGGCGGGATTGAGAGAATAGCCGAAGAAGTGCCCATGGAAGGAAGGGAAACTGCAGCTGCGGAAGACATAGGAAGGGAAGGGAGCTCGGAGATGAGGGAAGAAATGGAGGAGGACAGATCAGCGAGGGAAGAAAAGATAGATGAAGAGGCGGGGGAAACAGTAGAAGAAGGGGAAGAGGACACGACCAAAGGGATGGTCGCTTGAGTCACTCGAGGAGGGGAAGGAAGAGAAGAAGGGACGGAAGGGACCTCAGTTGTTGTAACAATGCCGACATCCTGAGTGGATGGGCCAATGGGAATATCCTCTTCTGCTTCTTTCTCTGGTGTGACCAGAGATATTACCTGCTCGGGTGCCGTGGAAGGAGGACTCTCAGGGGCTTCTTCCTGAATGGTGCTGGATTCACCTTCTACGCCTTTGCCCTTGCCTTTAGGCTACTTTTTGGATCATGGAGGTGCGTTGCCCAATGGGGATGTTGTGAAATCAACCCCGAGGTAGATTAGGCCGTTCATCCGGCACCAATGTTCTGTCCTACGCAAAGTCTCCTTGACCCTCTCCTCAATTGTCTGAGGAGCCTTAGTTCTATCAATGGCCGGAAAGGGCCAATCGTCCCCATCTATGTCAGTATATACCTTGTCTACTTCATCTTCCGTAGTTTGGAAGCCTTTGGGGACAATGGCTACCCCATATTGGATGATTTCTGCCAATGCTAGGTGAGAATGATCCTTCCTTCTGAGCTCCACCTCATGGAGGACGTCAATATAAATATCCTCGATCTGAGGAACATGGATTGGATCAAGTTTTTCCCTTGGTAGACAGCTCCTTGGGTCGAAGGTAGGCCTGGCTGGGAAGTCATGTTTCAAATTGAGTAACTCCAGCTCTGCGAACATTTCCTTTGCCTTATGGTGGGTAGAGCATGTGTATCGGCCTACTGTGAGGGGGAACGGAGTTCCACCCTTCTTTCTTTTAAGGCATTTCTCGTGGTATGTGATTAGCTGCCTTGACAGTTCCAGCAGAATCAGCTTAGGTCCAGCATACCTCGGTAGCCTGGTTGGCTCTCCCAAAAAGTTGGCAGCCCTTAGATAGGTGAATGTAGGGAACTGGGTGAACAGGGGCCCCCATTTCTCGGTGGCTGCTACTATGCTTTTGGTCGTGCGACCATAAGTCATATTTGGCCTCAACAGGCAGATGATGTGGTAGAAGAATGCATCGTTGATTTTGGTGAATTGGGAGATGCTATTCTCCAGCCTCAATTCTGGATAATACTCGTATATTTTGACCTGAGGCCAAACTCCACTCCGCGTCAGGCCTGGATAATCCCTCTCTGATGCTGTAGCGTAGACCACGTAGGAGTTCATATGAAATGTCCCTGTTGTGCTGAATTGTTGTAGCTGCTCAGAGATTGTGCTGCTTATAATCTCTCCCCAGCAAAAGCACTGATCAGGCATATTCTTGTTCATGGTCTCTAAGTACCGCAGCATCCATTTATGGAAATAATGGGCATCAGAAAGAAAGACCCTGCTCAGGAATGTAATGGTGTCGCTGAGCTCTTCTGAGAAGCTGCGGTGGATGATTTGGGGCCACCGGGTTATTACCTTCTTGTTCTTCAGATAGACTTTGTTCATTAGTTACATACATTGATCCTCATTGTCATCCCAGGCCTTAATGCACTCCGCTTGGATGACGGCCACAAAGTGCCGGTGGTGAGGGATGCCGAGTATTATCTCAAAATGATGGGCAGTGAGGTTAATGACTACCTCACCCTTGCTGTTTTCGACACACCTTGTGTCCTTGTTGTAACATTGGGAAACCACCATCATAAATTCATTGTTGACGTCACTGACGGGGATTCCTCCGGTGAAGTGTAGGACACTGCCGATCAATTTGTCCATCCATGGACTCCTTGTAACTTTATGAGTTCTGGCCCAGAATTCCTCCATATCGATATGCCCCAATTCTGAGTCTCTGACGTCCATGCTGCACTCGGCCTGGGACTCGGGCATTCTGACCCTCTGATATTTATATTTCATCTCTTCTTCTGTAAGTTTGGCCTTTCCTTTGGATTTGGTGGGTCTCTTGCTGGATGTAGACATATGTTCTTTCGAACTCAGTTGCTGATCTGCATGAAGAAGAAGTGAAACCCAACGTAGAAAGGTTGTATCAGTCATTTGATTTCCCATTGAAGTGCCAACAGAAGGAGTTAGTTATTATTAGGCTCAAGGCGCAGGGCGCATGAAAATTGCAGCTTACAGGGCTAAATAGTTAAGGCGCACAGGAAAGGCGTGTTGCAAAGGTTAAAATGGTGCCAAAGGTGCATGACGCATAGATACTGCAGAGTGCATTTTATAAAAGGTGCATTAAAACATTGTGTTACATAGAGATAGGATGCGCCCTTTGGCTCATAGACTTTTCATGTTGCACTGGGATTTGGTGCACCCTTTGGCGCATGTAAGGTTTGTGTAACAAGAACTTTTCGTGCGCCATGGCGCAGCACACGAAGGGTTAACACAACATGATGTTGCTGTAAGGAGGGATGCGCCTGCGCCTTCAAAGCCTTGTACTTAGCGCGGATAAAGCCTGTGTTGTACTGATGCTGGGTGCGCTATTGGCGCATAGAAACATGATGTAGCAAGGAAGGTTGATGCGCCAAAGAGGGCGCAAGGTTAGCACTTGTAGCATATGAAAGAGGCGCGCCTTGGGGGCGCAGAAGTTTATGATGCAGCAGGCAAGATGGGTGTGCCATTGGCGCGGGTTTTTATCATGTTACAGGGGTGACAGATGCATCTAAGGGGCGCAACTGTTTCTGATGTTGCAAGACGTGCCGGTGCACTATAGGAAAAAACAATCCTTTTCTCCATCTCTCTTCTGTAAGTTTAGCAAGGTATTTGGGCAGTGAAACAGCTCAAAGATGAGGGAAACAAACCTAGGCTTTTCAGACAAGTCCCCCTACCAGCAGATCTGGACAGAGGGGGAGGGATAATAGCAAAAGGAGGAGGCTTAGATCAACATTAGATATTTCAATACTCCAAACGCAAACTAAAACCAGACCAAAAACACACCAAGAACCAAAAACGCAAAACGCACGAGAGGGAGAAGAACCTCTTACCTGGATAAATAGTGAAAATCTTGAAAACGGGTCCACAATGCGTTGAAAATGACGAGGCAGAGGCTGACAGGCTCAGAGAATAAAAATCACGTGATATGCGTCTGATGATAATGACATTTGGGCGCGCAAATTATATATATATATATATATATATATATATATATATATATATATATATATAGGTGAGCTAGTCATAAATGCACCACCCACTTTGTAAAGGGTGCATGAAAGTTGCTGTCGACATGGAAAAGCATGCGCCCTTTGGCGCACGAAAGCATTTTCCAGCATGAAATTAAGCGCGCCTTTGGTGCACCGAAAGGGATGTCGACATGAGATTATGTGCGCCCTTTGGCGCACCAAAACATGGCGCAACAAAAGTTGTGTTAATACGAAGGTGCATGCGCCTTGGCGCACGCAGGGAAGACTCAACATACAAGGCGCACCAAAAGGCGTGTTGACACTGAAAAATATGCGCCAAAGGCTTTAAAGGGGGCGCACCAAAATTTGGTGTTACATAGTAATTCCATGCGCCCAGCCAAAGAAATACCAAAAAAGATTAAGCTCGGAAACCAGATTTCCCGGGAAGGGATTTTGCAATGTTCCGAACGCAAGGGATCCCTAGCGAGGGATCAAAACAAAATTTTCGGTATGGTTATCGGTAAAATTGCCCTTGTCAATTTTACGGGATAACAGCTGGCTCTTTCTAGGGACTACCCCTGAGCAAACTCGGGGGTAGAGAATCCCAGATCTCATGTGCCTATCCATTGGGTAACAGAGTCAAAAACAAGGGCGACCGGAGGGAGAACAAAGGAAACACACAACAAACTGAAAGCAAAAACACGACGAAAGAAAACACACAACTTAAAGAAAACTGTACAAAGAAGAGAGAAAGTTCTACTTCTTGAAGATCTTCAGATGCTGCCCGCTATAAGGAAGCGGCAGTTTGTTTCCATCCAGATATGAGAGATAGAAGCTATTCTCTCCGTTGAGTTGCTTGATCTTGAAGGGCCCTCTCCACAGGGAATCAAACTTTCCGTGCATGCCCTTTGGCTCTCTTCGCTTGTCCCACAAAAGGACGAGATCTCCCACTTGAAAATCCCTCTGCTTGGCCTTCTTATCAAACAGTATTTTAACTTGATTCAGATGTTTAGTGATCCTGTCGACCACCCTTACTCTCTTTTCTTCAAGTTCTTCCAGATACATGATTCTCTTTTCAAGAGAATTTTGGAAAGTTTCATCTTCGATAGCTCGTGCCAAGCGCAGAGCAGGAAGTTTCACAGAAATGGGGAGTTCGGCATCAGTGCCATATAACACTTGAAAAGATGACATGCCGAGAGATCTCTTCAGAGTAATACGATCGGCCCACAAAGCGTCGTACAAAGACTTGTGCCACATTCGCTGATTCTCATCTACTAACTTCCGTATGATGGTCACCAAGTTCTTGTTACTGGATTCCACCTGACCATTTCCCTGAGGGTAATAATCTGAGGCGTGAGCCAAAGTTATCCCATATTCATAGAAAAAACTAATAACTTCCCGTGAGGAGAAGTTAGAAGCATTATCAGCAACAATTTTGTTTGGAACGCCAAACCTGACAATGATATTTTCTTTAATGAAATTGCAAACCACCTCAGAAGTGGCATGCTTGACAGGTATGGCTTCCACCCACTTGGTGAAGTAATCCGTTGCTGTAAGGACATAGCTATGTCCGGCACTCGATTGAGGATTGAGTGCACCAATAAAATCAATTCCCCATTGTCTGAATGGTTCATTGATAATGACCGGCCTTAGGGGAAAGGCAGCCAACTTGGGCTTGCCGACGAATTGCTGGCAGGGTTCACACTTTGCCACCCAGGTGGCTGTATCTTGGAAGAGCATCGGCCAATAGTACCTGGCTCGAATGATCTTGTGTGTTGTCACGGAGGAAGAGAAATGCCCCCCACAGGCTGAATTGTGAAAACTTTCCAGTATTTTTACCTGCTGAGGTTTTTCAACACATCGCAAAAAGATGCCATCTATCCCACGTTTATATAAACCGTCATCCCAGATGACATATTTAGCTACTCTGAGCATTATAGTGCGCTTCTCCTTTGCAGTTAGGTGTATTGGGCATTTTCCGTAGGTAAGGAAGAAAGTGATGTTGGAGTACCATTCATCACTAGTTGCAACAAATTGAACTAGAGGCAGAGAATCGGGCTCTTCCAGCCGGTCCTGTGCTTCGTCGGTGTAGTCACCCCTTTCATCAGGGTTTTCTGAATCTTTGTTTTCAGCCATTAGCTGACACAGGCCCTTGCCCCTCACCAGCTTGGTTGGTTTAATATCCAGGTCATACTCCTGGACCTTTGCGATCCAATTTCCTCGCAAGCTTCCTAACTCCTACTGAGTTAGAATTGATTTCACCACCGTGTCAGGGACCAGCACCACCGTATGCGAGTTTAGAATGTAATACCTGAAATTCTTCACTGCTTTGACAACGACGAAGGCATGCTTTTCTAATTGAGTCATTTTTAGTTCGTGAGGCTTGAGGGGAGAACTCATGAACGCGATCGGAGATTCAACATCCTCCGAGTTCTTTTGCATCAATATTGAGGACACAGTATGCTCAGATGCGTAACTATACATGATGAAGTCCTTGGAGAAATCGGGACATACCAGGACTGGTGCATGAGCAACGGAAGATTTTATTTCTTCAAATGACCTTTTCCCCTCTTCGCTCCATCTGAAAGTTGGTGACCCCTTCATCATGTTCAATATGTGACGGGTCTTCTCAGCAAAGTCAGGAACAAAACGCCTGAGAAAGTTCACCTTTCCGAAGAAAGAATGAACACCAGTCTTGCTTGTAGGCAGAGTAAGGCTTTGAATAGCCTTAAATCTTTCGGTATCTATCTTTGTTCCTTCTTTTCTAACCACATGCACTAGCAACTTCCCTTCCGTGACTCCAAAAACAGACTTTTTTGGGTTTAGGGAAATCCCATGTTCTCGGCACCTGGCCAACACTCGCTCCAAATGATCACAATGATCATTTCGTTGTTTAGAGAACACGGTTAAGTCATCTAGGTAAACCACAATGACTTTCCCCATCATACCCTTGAATGCAAAATCCATGGCCCGCTGAAAAGTGGCGCCAGCATTAGTTAGGCCAAAAGGCATCCTGTTGTAGGCAAATGTACCCCAGGGAGTAGTGAATGCTGTTTTAAACTGATCTTCAGCTGAAACTTCAATCTGATTATAGCCTGAAAAACCATCAAGCATGGACAGCATCTCTGATCCAGTTACTGCTTGCAGAACTTGATCCATAATCGGAAGTGGGTAGTTGTCTTTCAAGGAAGCCTGATTCAAATTGCGAAAGTCTACACATATGCGTATCTCACCGTTTTTCTTGCGCACTGGCACAATATTTGCTACCCAAGTACTGTGGTGGATAGGAAAGATGATTCTTGCATCCATCATCTTCTGAATTTCGGCCTGAATAGTCCCCGAAATCTTAGGATTCTAGTGCCTCTGCTTCTGGCGAAAAGCTTTGACATCTTCTTTCAACGGGATGTCATGCTGAACGTCCTTTGGCTTGAAAGATTTTAGATCGGCATAGGACCATGCCAACATGTCCATATATTTTTTTAGCAACTTGAAAAATTTTTGTTTCTCCTCTGGTGTGCAACATTTGCCAATGTTCACAAATTGCGGGTGCTCCATCGAACCTATATTGACCGCTTCAGTTTCTGGGGATGAGTCAGGGTCATCTCGCCTCTTATTTTTCACAAAACGGTCATGCTTGTCAAACAACCGCTCCAGAGAAACCAGGCCCTTTGGGATTTTATTCCCTTTGAGCTGACATATGCCGTCATTCCCTTCGGATTCATCGCCTTGATCGGTGACTAATTCACGGCAAGTGGAAGTAGATCCTTCAAAGTGCAATTCTTTAAAATTTTCCGCCTTCTCTAGAAAGGCAATGAGTTGATTATCGTCGTTGAACACCTGCCAATGCTGAGAATTGTCTGGCACGCTCAGCAGAAAACCACCTCAATGGTGTATTTGTTTGTTTTCAAACCTGGGTGAGGGAGCATGAGAGATGCTGAAATAGCCAATGAAT
Source organism: Taxus chinensis (assembly GCA_019776745.2). Lineage (NCBI taxonomy): Eukaryota > Viridiplantae > Streptophyta > Pinopsida > Cupressales > Taxaceae > Taxus > Taxus chinensis. Next base: position 143,357,347 of record CM034149.1, read on the forward strand.
CAGCCATGTCATTTTGAGCTCTTGGAATGGATTCAATTGAAAAAGCATCGAATTCTTCGATGCTGTCCCACACCGCATGACAGTAGTGCCTGAGCCTCTCATTTTTTACTTGATATATCCTCTTGACTTGGTTTACAACCAACTCTGCATCACCTTGCACTTTTAGATTTTTAATTCCTCTTTCTTTTGCGGCTTGCATACCGAGTAACAGAGATTCATACTCAGCAGTATTGTTTGTGTTGAAAAATTGCAATTTGAAAGAGAGAGGAATTACCTCCTCTTCGGGAGATATCAGCATGGCCCCAGCGCCACATTCACTAGTTGCACAACTTCCATCAAATTGCAAGGTCCAAATCTCATTAAGATCTTTTTCCTGAACGAGGACACCCGTTTTGTCCGTCTCGGTAGACAAGAAATAGTTCCCCATCCCTGATGATTCAAAAAGGATTTGAGCTTTGGGGTCTTCAGAGCTAGTAACCAAGTACTTTTTTTGTGATTCCGGCTCCAAAGTCTGCATTACGCCTTTGATGGGAATTCTAGCTTTAGACCAGTCCATATGAATTTCCCCACCAACTTCACTGCAAAAACTTCTTCCCAGCAAAATTCCATAGGCTGCCGGAATGTCAGCAACGAGGACTGTCATCTTTACTCTTTTATCTAGGAACGCCGCAAATGCAAATTGTGCGTCTTTAATTTGGCCAACCAACGGAACCTGCTTGGTTTCTAAGGAATAACATCTACCGAAAGGATTGGTAAGAGTGAGGCCCAGAGCATGGGAGACCTTTGCTGGCATGACATTATCAGAAGCCCCGGAATCAATTATGTAGTTACTCAGTTTGTGTCCATTGATTAGGAGGGAGAGATAGAAAGGCTCTATCTTGCTTGACGCAGATGTTGAAGCAACATTTATGTGAGATTCAGGGGGAGTGGAAAGGATTCCTTTTGGGGAAACCTGATTAGATACAACAGCTTGACTTTGAATATACTTGGTTAATCTTACAAGCTGTTTGGGATTTGACTGAAGATACTCGGCTTCAGACATTTGGATCTTGGTCTTTTTTGCATGATCTATGATATCAAATGTGGCCAAGGGTTGCGTTGGTGAAGGAATGAGTCCCTCACCTCGCGATGTTGGAATAGGATTACTGGCCTTGGTAGGAACGTGAGAGGATTGATTTGGAGGAGAGATAGGGGGAAAATGTTTCCTTGTAAAAGATTTGCCAGGGAGTTGAGTAGGAAGAGGATTACCTCTTTTAGCAATGATCGGAGGCGTGTTTGACACGGCCTTCTCCTGCTGGACATGGGTAGAAACTTCCGCTTCTTTTCCTTGCGAGCGAGTAAAAACACCGTATGACTGTCCGCTTGCATATCCCTAGGTACGCTCTTCTTCATCAGATTCCTCCTCATCAAATTCCATATACCTGATAGTAGAGTCGCCAGTCGGTTCACCGACATCTTGATCATCTACACCCTGAGACGAAGGTTCTTCATAATACTGCTCTTCTTCTTCAATTTTGGCTAGAGAGTTGACCAGAGGAGCCTCAAGTGCCAACCGCGGAGCGGTTGCGGGTAAGCGCGGCCTTTGCGAAACATTGTTAGGAACAAATTTCCTCCACGGAATATCCCGGTATGAGGAACTGGGAGAGGCCTAGGCCAACTGCTTCTTTAATGCAAGCAAGTCATTTTCCATCTTTGGAAAGGCTGGATCAGACGAAGTAGTGGGCGAAGGGCCCAAAGATTTAGGCTTGGCTGATTCCTTTTTCAATTCGCCAGATATTATCAAATTATCTTCTATGCAAATAGCAGCGGCTTGGGAGAGAATCAAGGTGGCAACTCGTTCCTAAAGGAGCAAGAAACTAACTTTTGAGCTCATAGTGTTTACGAAGAAACACTTTTGATTCTCCGGTGTTGGAAGCATGGCAACAGGGACACGGTTGATTAGTGCATTGAACCGGGTGATAAAATCGCGCATGGTCTCATTTGCCTCCTTCTTTAGGTGAGTGATCCATGATAATAATGCAAATGCATCCTCTGAAGGCTTGTATCTGTCTTCGAAAGCATCCCGCAAAGTGGCCCAATTGGTAATAGATCCGGTCGGTAAATGCTGAAACCATTCAGCCACAGGTCCTTGTAGAGTTTCCAGAAAAAGGCGAACCGACACATCCTCGTGAGTTACATCCAAAATACTGCATGACATGATGAATGCAGATATGTGGGAATCTGTACTTTGATTTCTGCTCCCGTTGAATTTGGGAAAATTCTTTCGGTTTCCATGAGGGAGCGCATGAAATGGATGTGGTAAAACCAAAGGACCCATCGTGTTTTCCCATGGTACCACCATTTGAAAGGCTGGAAAAAGAACACGGGCTGGAAGCACGGTTCCACTGAGTAACAAGGCACTACAAAGGGATGTGGATGCCCCTTGCAAAAGATTCTTCCTTCGAGAAGGCGAGACACTCCTGGATGACCGGTCAGCTGAGCTTAGCGCTGAAAAACGCACCGGTGTTATGCTAAAATTATGCCTTTGAAGCAGATCGAAAGTAGGATTAGCTTCTCCACAGGCTCTCCTGCTGCACGTAAAAGGTTCACCTACCAGTGTACCTTCCAGATCTGCAACGTTATGGCACAGATTCAAACTTTCTTTTTGGCTGTACTTGCTGATTTTCTGGTTTTTCTGACAAAAACCAGCAGCAAACACTTTTCTAAATATTTAAAAACTATCCTCTTCAAAAAACCGATTGCGGTTAATGACAAATAACGATGAGGATAAGATGGCAGAGAAGATTAGTAAGCTGATTTTCGGATCTAATTTTGAATTTTTTCAAAGGGTTTCAAATTTTTAGCAAACAGTCAAAAATTTAGATCTACGGAAAAATAATGATTTTTATAAAAACTCAGCGAACTAAAGGTCTCCAACTAGGCCAGATCTATGGATCTCAGAAGAAAATTTTCAATTTGGAGCACTTTTGCAAATTTTTTAAATTTTTAACAAAAAGTTCATATTTACAAACAGATAGTGATTCTTCTGATTTTTTTAATTTTCTATTCTATCACTATCAAAGATCTGATAGATCTGTTCGATCCCCAGCGGAGTCGCCAAAAAATTTTGGTCCAAAAATCTGTCGCCTAGACAGATCTATGGATAGATGAGCCAACAGTGTGCAAGGCATAGCCCCTCTTTGAGTCAACAAAGCGAAACTGGTTTATTGCTATTCTACCAGCAGGAATCTATGAAAGTCTCACAGATTCTGCCTTCGGGGGTTTGGGATCTCATCCCAGTAGGGGTGTTTCCGACTGTGAAAAGAAAGGAAAGGAAGAGGGAATGTAGAAAGAGCAGGTCTGAAGGAAGAAAAGAAATGAATTCCAAAGCAGAAAGGTCAGAAGGTTTATGTTTTGGGGTTGGTAGTAAACAGAGCCAAACCTACTTGCATAAACAAACAAAGCAATACTGATGATGAATAAATGACAATAAAGTAGATATGAATCTAACATAATAAACACATACAGATCTAACATAAGAAAGGTCTGATGCATAACACAGTTATTCAGCACAAAGTCTCAATATTTGTATTACTGTTTTCTTCTGTTACAAGAAAGCTGAAAGTATTTTTTCTTCACTTCTATTTCTCATCTGAAAGATATCCATCCATCCCACAATACTACAAGTATTGGAGTATATATAGAAGAAGAAGAGAAAAGAAGGCAAAAAGGAGCCAAAAACTATTTACAAAGATATTTACAAAATATCTACAAGTCATGTTGAATTTTTACAATTTGATGGATGACATCATCCCATGATGCAACATGGATGACATCATCATTTTTATCAACATACTCCAGATATTTTCAAAAAGAAAGATGGAGAAGAGAAAGAGAAGAAGAAGAAGAAGAAGAAGAAGAAGAAGTAGCAGCTATTCATCATCATCATCTTGCGGCCAAAAGGGGGTGGACTGCTTTTGTTGATCCTCAAGTGACGAGATATGGAACTGAGAGCGGTATTCCATGAACTTGTTGATTATTGGCCCTAGTTGATCCTGGGAAGGATCCTTGTGCCTATCACTTATCGCCTCACAAGTCTCCCGCTCATCTATGAGCTTCTCTGGGAGTTTGGAATAGTCATTTTCTGCCTCAATGAGGAACCCAATGAAGTCCCTACAGGCTAGCAGGTTGTTGATAGATTCTGTGTCAAATGTGACCTCTGGCCCCGTTCCTTGAGAAGCGATCTCCTTGAAGATCCGGGTGGTTTCATCAGCTTTCCTTAAAGTGAAGGAAGGAGTAAGTAACCCTGACGACATATTAAGAACAATTCGTTCCATTTGGTGCATCACATCCAGGGCTTCTTCCTTGAGTTTATCAATCTTTTCTAGAATAAATTCTAGCTGATCCACCCGGTAGTCCAGAGTGGACATGATTTTGTTGAGGGCCCTTGGATGGCCGAAGACGCCGAACTTGACCAGATCTTCGACTAAACAGTCAAACATTTGTTGGAAGGTCTCGTGTTGCAGTCTGGCATGTTCCAACTCTTCAGATATGGGCCCTGCTAACGCTTGATGCTCTTTATTCACCTTACTGATGTTCAGGTACAAGTCAGAGAACTCGGTGGTCACTTTTTCACTGTCTTTGAGGATTTGGATCCTCCAAGCGGAAACAGCCATACCTTGCTCACCGATTTTGGCATACTCATTAATTTTCTCTTGGCTAAGAAGCTCAGAAGTCTCGGCGGCAGTTGTAGGAGGCACATTACCCATCTTCTGTAAGGCTTGGAGCAGATATTTGTTTTGATCCTTCAGTTGCCTTTTCTCTTCCTTGATTTCCTGAAGAATTTTGCAGAGGGCGTCAACTGCAGAAAGATCCTCCCCCTGAAGACTTTCGGAAGATGTCCCCATTGTGACTTGGGTCACAATAAAATCTGTAGGAGACAGATCCTTTTTCTCTTTGAGGGGATTTGGGTATGCAATTTCCATAACTCTCTCTCCTGCAGCACTTTGAGAGAAGCACATGACAGCCTTCTGCTTCTTCGCCCCCTTAGATGGGATCACGAAAAAGTCCATCGGAGCGATGGGAATTTTCCTCTTTTGCTGACTTAGCTGCTGAGAGATCCAAGCTGGACCCATGGTAGAAGGACCGGAAACAGAGGAAGGGGCAGCTGCAGTAGAAGAGGGGAAAAACGTGGAGACACGTGGCGGTGGCATTGAGAGAATAGCCAAAGAAGTGCCCACGGAAGGAAGGGAAACTGTAGATGCGGAAGACATAGGAAGGGAAGGGAGCTCGGAGATAAGGGAAGAAATGGAGGAGGACAGATCAGCGAGGGAAGAAAAGATAGATGAAGAGGTGGGGGAAACAGTAGAAGAAGGGGAAGAGGACACGACCAAAGGGATGGTCACTTGAGTCGCTCGAGGAGGGGAAGGAAGAGAAGAAGGGACGGAAGGGACCTCATTTGTTGTAACAATGTCGACATCCTGAGTGGATGGGCCAATGGGAATATCCTCTTCTACTTCTTTCTCTGGTGTGACCAGAGATATTACCTGTTCTGGTGCTGCGGAAGGAGGACTCTCAGGGGCTTCTTCCTGAATGGTGCTGGACTCACCTTCTACGCCTTTGCCTTTACCTTTAGGCTACTTTTTGGATCGTGGAGGTGCCTTGCCCAATGGGGATGTTGTGAAATCAACCCCGAGGTAGATTAGGCCGTTCATCCGGCACCAATGTTCTGTCCTACGCAAATTCTCCTTGACCCTCTTCTCAATTGTCTGAGGAGCCTTAGTTCTATCAATGGCTGGAAAGGGCCAATCATCCCCATCTGTGTTAGTATATACCTTGTCTACTTCATCTTCCGTAGTTTAGAAGCCTTTGGGGACAATGGCTACCCCATATTGGATGATTTCTTCCAATGCTAGGTGAGAGTGATCCTTCCTTCTGACCTCCACCTCATGGAGGACGTCAATATAAATATCCTCGATCTTAGGAACATGGATTGGATCAAGAGTCGCCCTTGGTAGACAGCTCCTTGGGTCGAAGGTAGGCCTGGCTGGGAAGTCATGCTTCAAATTGAGTAACTCCAGCTCTGGGAACATTTCCTTTGCCTTATGGTGGGTAGAGCATGTGTATCGGCCTACTGTGAGGGGGAATGGAGTTCCACCCTTCTTTCTTTTAAGGCATTTCTTGTGGTATGTGATTAGCTGCCTTGACAGTTCCAGCAGAATCAGCTTAGGTCCAGCATACCTCGGTAGCCTGGTTGGCTCTCCCAAAAAGTTGGGAGCCCTTAGATAGGTGAATGTAGAGAACAGGGTAAACAGGGCCCCCCATTTCTCGGTGGCTGCTACTATGCTTTTGGTCGTGTGACCATAAGTCATATTTGGCCTCAACAGGCAGATGATGTGGTAGAAGAATGCATCGTTGATTTTGGTGAATTGGGGGATGCTATTCTCCAGCCTCAATTCTGGATAATACTCATATATTTTGACCTGAGGCCAAACTCCACTCCGCGTCAAGCCTGGATAATCCCTCTCTGATGCTGCAGCGTAGACCACGTAGGAGTTCATATGAAATGTCCCTGTTGTGCTGAATTGTTGTAGCTACTCAGAGATTGTGCTGCTTATAATCTCTCCCCAGCAAAAGCGCTGATCAGGCATATTCTTGTTCATGGTCTCTAAATACCGCAACATCCATTTATGGAAATAATGGGCATCAGAAAGCCCAAAGACCCTACTTAGGAATGTAATGGTGTCGCTGAGCTCTTCTGAGAAGTCGCTGCGGTGGATGATTTGGGGCCACCAGGTTATTACCTTCTTGTTCTTCAGATAGAATTTGTTCATTAGTTACATACATTGGTCCTCATTGTCATCCCAGGCCTTAATGCACTCCGCTTGGATGATGGCCACAAAGTGCCGGTGGTGAGGGATGCCGAGTATTATCTCAAAATGACGGGCAGTGAGGTTAATGACTACCTCACCCTTGCTGTTGTCGACACACCTTGTGTCCTTGTTGTAACACTGGGCAACAACCATCATAAATTCATTGTTGACGGCGCTGACGGGGATTCCTCTGGCGAAGTGCAGGGCACTGCTGATCAATTTGTCCATCCATGGACTCCTTGTAACTTTCTGAGTTCTGGCCCAGAATTCCTCCATATTGATATGCCCCAATTCTGAGTCTCTGACATCCATGCTACACTCAGCCTGGGACTCGGGCATTCTGACCCTCTGATATTTATATTTCATCTCTTCTTCTGTAAGCTTAGCCTTTCCTTTCGATTTGGTGGGTCTCTTGCTGGATGTATACATATGTTCTTTCGAACTCAGTTGCTGATCTACATGAAGAAGAAGTGAAACCCAACGTAGAAAGGTTGTATCAGTCATTTGATTTCCCATTGAAGTGCCAACAGAAGAAGGAGTTAGTTATTATAAGGCTCAGGGCACAGGGCGCATGAAAATTGCAGCTTACAGGGTTAAATAGGTAAGGCGCACAGGAAAGGCGTGTTGCAAAGGTTAAACTAGTGCCAAAGGCGCATGGCGCATAGATACTACAGAGTGCATTTGATAAAAGGTGCATGAAAACATTGTGTTACATAGAGACAGGATGTGCCCTTTGGCTCATAGACTTTTCATGTTGCACTGGGATTTGGTGCGCCCTTTGGCGCATGTAAGGTTTGTGTAACAAGAACTTTTCATGCGCCATGGTGCAACACACGAAGGGTTAACACAACATGATGTTGTTGTAAGGAGGGATGCGCCTGCGACTTCAAAGCCTTGTACTTAGCACGGATAAAGCCTGTGTTGTACTGATGTTGGGTGCGCTATTGGCACATAGAAACATGATGTAGCAAGGAAGGTTGATGCGCCAAAGAGGGCGCAAGGTTAGCGCTTGTAGCATATGAAAGAGGCGCGCCTTGGGGGCGCAGAAGTTTACGATGCAGCAGGCAAGATGGGTGCGCCATTGGCGCGGGTTTTTATCATGTTACTGGGGTGACAGATGCGTCTAAGGGGCGCAAATATTTCTGATGTTGCAAGACGCGCCGGTGCGCTATAGGAAAAAACAATCCTTTTCTCCATCTCTCTTCTGTAAGTTTAGCAAGGTATTTGGGCAGTGAAACAGCTCAAAGATGAGGGAAACAAAACTATGCTTTTCAGACAAGTCCCCCTACCAGCAGATCTGGATAGAGGGGGAGGGATAATAGCAAAAGGAGGAGGCTTAGAGCAACATAGATATTTCAATAATCCAAACGCAAACTAAAACCAGACCACAAACACACCAAGAACCAAAAACGCAAAACGCACGAGAGGGAGAAGAACCTCTTACCTGGATAAATAGTGAAAATCTTGAAAACGGGTCCACAATGCGTTGAAAACGACGAGGCAGAGGCTGACAGGCTCAGAGAATAAAAATCATGTGATATGCGTCTGATGATAATGACATTTGGGCGCGCAAATTATATATATATATAGGTGAGCTAGTCATAAATGCGCCACCCACTTTGTAAAGGGCGCATGAAAGTTGCTGTCGACATGGAAAAGCATGCGCCCTTTGGTGCACGAAAGCATTTGCCAGCATGAAATTAAGTGCACCTTTGGCGCACCGAAAGGGATGTCGACATGAGATTATGTGCGCCCTTTGGCGCACCAAAACATGGCGCAACAAAAGTTATGTTAATACGAAGGCGCATGCGCCTTGGTGCACGCAAGGAAGACTCAACATACAAGGCGCACCAAAAGGCGTGTTGACACTAAAAAATATGCGCCAAAGGATTTAAAGGGGGCGCACCAAAAGTTGGTGTTACATAGTAATTCCATGCGCCTAGCCAAAAAAGACCAAAAAAGACTAAGCTCGGAAACCAGATTTCCCGGGAAGGGATTTTGCAATGTTCCGAATGCAAGGGATCCCTAGCGAGGGATCAAAACAAAATTTTTGGTATGGTTATCGGTAAAATTGCCCTTATCAATTTTACGGGATAACACTGTCATTGTAGTAGAATGGTTATGTATTGACCAGAAAGGTTTAAGTCAACTTGTTGTTGACAACAGGTCCTTTGGAAGCTATGTATCCTATGTTGTGTTCTTGTGAATGATTAAGTAACCCTCCTGTAAGATTTATGATGGTTATGTTTGGTCTTGCCAAGTTTGTCCTTTTTCTTAAGACATTCTCTTGATTAGAAGAAAGTTTAATAGAAGGATTGTTAGGATAGGATGTGACCCATACGAGGTCATTTTTGCGTTTCATCCCTTTTCCTTCCAATTTATTTATAGGTACTGACATAAAATTAACTGTTATAGGCACATCATCTTAATATTAATAAGTCATGTTGGTTTAGACATTCTCATGTGGATTGATTGGTTGGGATCTTCCTGTGGCATAGTGAATCCTTGGCTTGGTGAACTAACTTAAACAAATAGGGACAAATCACGTTTGAAATTAATTCTCTTCTTGTAATTGTTTTTGTTTCGAAATGTTATCTTGTTAAAATGACGGTCATTATTGTGATATGGATGAAATTCACTATGATGTTTATTAACTGATCCTATGAGAAAATGATAATTAAATAGAGTTAGTGTTGTCCCTTTTATTTAGACATTTTATGCCTTTGGACAACTCTTTAATTGCTCTTGTTTAGACTCTTGGATTATTGTTTTCTTTATCAACGGTGCTTTTCTTCCTTGAAACAGTTAGATAATAACATATCGCCTTAATGTTATAGATTTTATCGTGCTCAGTTCTTGCGAACTGACATGTGCTAACAAATGTGCAGGAGGATTTCCTGAGTAGAAGAGAAAAAAAAAGAGAAAAAGAAACACGTGTAGAGAGTGGTTTCCAGCCTTCTTAGGAACTACTGTTGTACGAATGTTTTCCTTTGCTTTAAAACATTTGTATGGAAATTGTGAAGACTATATTGAAGGCATTGTGTTATAATTTTGTATTGTTCTCTTGTAGGTTGTTATCGTTTGAAGGTAAATTTGAGAAATATTATTGTCAATAAGATTAAATGAACTTGTTTTGACATGCGTATCCTTCGTTGAATTTTCACTTTTCTGAATATGGTTTATCCTTGAATTGTCAAACCTAATTATAATTATCTAAACTTGAATCAACTTACATCACTTTGGTTACCTTTGGTCATGTGTCGTTTGGTAGAGGACTATGTTTTGAACCTAGCAAAAAAAGAAAACAAGAGAAACAAATATACCTTGTGATCCCACGCAAACTAATCAACAATCTCTTATTGTGGTGAATCCTTAGAACGGTCTTAAGGTGAAATCAATGATTGAATTCTTGGAAGATAATAAGATTGTAATAAAAAAGAAGGAACTTGACTAAGAAACTCTTCGATCTATCTTATCCGTTGAAAATATAAACAGTATACTTATGTCTATCTCTTCAAGTGAAGCCCAAGTCAACCTATAAAATTTCTTGTTAGACTCTTGACCTCAATGTAATCCTTGTTGACAACTAATAAGATCTTAATGATGAATCCAAGATTTAGACAGTCATGTACTGGAATAAAATGAAATAAAATAAAATTGCCCGCTTGAAAAGATAAAACATATATGTTCAAAAGCACAGCGTCAAATTTTTTTTGATGAAGTTAAGAGCCTTCAGAAATTAACTGCCTCCTCACGAATGAATAAGTTAATCAAGTAAAGGAAGTAACCTCTTACCATACAATAATTGGTTCACACTGTATATTAACATTAACAAGGTAGGAGGAAATTCTTCAAAGGAGACATGAAATTCAGATTCTCCTATCATGATTTCTCTGGGAAAAGTAAATAATGTAAAAGCACTTACAACTAAAACATGATTCTAAAGAAACCTTCTGTGATAAGACCTTGTTTGTAAAGTTGCATACTTTAGATGAACCAGTGTGTCCTTAGTGTGTGCCTCATGTTTATCTGTAACCAGTGTGAGTCTGTGTTGTGGAAAGCATGTCTTTAATTGGTTGTATTTCCTAGAGAACTTGTGTAGTGTTGTATTATCTTCAAGCAAGTCAAAAAAAATTATCCTTTCTTTTACTGTATTGTTGTTGTTTGGGTGTGTGATTTTGGTGCGTTACATTTTGTGTTGTCCTTGTGTTGGTTCTTTTGGGTCGTTACAAAGGTGGGGTAATCGAATCCAGATTCATTTTCTTGAGAAAGATTCAGTGAGAGGGTTAAATGATGGGAACCAGGGTTTTAAAATAAGGTATCTTTGCTGATAGACCCTAAGTTTCCTAGAAATGATATCCTTCAGCAATGGATTCGAAAGTTACAATAAAAATTTCTTTAGCACATAGGTAGAGATCTAACCTTCCTTCTGGGAGCGGGATCCGATGCTTAGAGATCTATGTATGTAAGATAGGTAGGCTAGGCCAGAGTCTAGTAAATCTACAAATCAAGGCATGATCTTGATATGATTCTTATGTTTCAAGGACTTCATCTCCAAAGGTTATGCATGGGTTGCTCTCAGCAGGCTTCATGCTTACAAACTCTGGCTTTTTCTGTAAAACCTCCCTGAATGATCTTTGGCCCATAGCTTCCGTCATTGCAACAGGGGAGGAAGCCTTAATGACGGGGATTCTAGACTTTATCTTATGGTTGTTAGCAGTGTAATTGAAACCCCCAAATGGAATCAAAGCTCCAAATGATGCCGCCAATGAAATCTCAAGAAATAAGTCTACGAACCATCTCTGTTTTGTATTTTGTGTGTCTTGTTTATACTCATATCCATGGTCGTGCATAAAATTTGGATCAATGTTCTCTTGGAAAACTCGTCCACCTCTAGGGAAATCACAACTAGTGGTTCCAAGTTATCCACTCCCACACAATGTCGTTCCCCCTCTAGATGATCTATTGTCGGCTCCATTCACACAACCAGGAGAATGTTTAGAGTTTTTGAAGCCTGCAAGGGATTGAGCAGATGGTCCTGCCACTGAAACCTTAGGAAACAGGTTTGTGAACTTCAATTGTTTTGTGCTCTGTGTGTGCCTTCCTTGTCTACAAATGTTTTCCTGAAGAACTCTATCGCCTCTAGAGAAAATTCAGTATGTATTTTCACCGCCATTCGTACAAGAAGGGAATCACTTAATGTTTCTAGCAAGGGGTCATTTAGGGCTCAACATAAATTTGTGCTTATTTGTTAAATGGTAAAATGGTAGAGGAAATTCTTGATTATAATGTTGTGCAACCTATGTTATGTATTTTATATACATATCATAAAATAATTAAATTTATGCATTCATTAAAAAGTGTGTTAAGAAGGAAGACCCCCATAATTACATTAAATTTACTATTTACACAATCGAGCAAATCTTAAATTCACTATTTACACAATCAAGTAAATTATTGTTACCATGACTATTTAAAAATTGAGAGATGATAAAATTAAATTTATAAATTTTTATAGTAAATAATTATAATATTTTATAATAATAATTATTCTGAGAGGCATTCTAAAATGGTAGACAAGGTTGTAATGGAGTGCATTGTTCACTTTTATTCTCGTCATTAAATTTGATGATCATTTGACCGTCATGAGACAATTCATTCATAAATTTGACTTCTATTGGACTTTCATTGAAATAATTTTATTTCTTTTTTCTTGGAGAGGTCAATCAAAAAATAGTAATATATTGGCCATGTAGTAATGTTTGGGCTTTTTTCTTGAATATATAATTTTGAGACCGACACAATCTTGCAACTAAATGACTATTTTCCACAAATCAACAAGAAACTAATAGAAATTTTAAGAAAGTCATTGATTAAAAAGGTATGTAAGAAACCAAACATAATAACCTTGAAATTGATATCTATTGATATATTTCATATACATACATTTGCTATAATATATTGATTATATTATATTTATTTTTCATTGTTACATTTTTGGTATACATATTCTACACTTACAGAGGTAGATAGGTGCATCACGATTAATTTCTCTTAGCGTATTTTAGATAGATGTATTTAAGAATATATATACTAATAATTATAATTATTCTAACTATTATTATTTTAATTATTATAAGAGCTACTATGATTATAACTACTCTAATAATAATATAACTATTAATTTTATTATTATTTTTATTAAGGGTAAATGATTTTTTTGGTGGGACCATACCCTGAGTGACAAAAAAGCTCAAAAGCCAGAAAATACATGAAGATCAGACATAGAAAAAAGGCCTAGAAGCTGGAATGAATAGAGAATCACATAAGTAGAGGAAAATTTACCGACAAGAATCCCAAAAGTAACAAGACCGCAGTCACATAGCAGCTGAGCCAGGTCAACAAGAAATAACTAGAATTTCTTACCATGACCCTGGGTCATGGCAGGATGGACAGTGTGTGGCATTTTATATTTAACCATTGTTCATCCTTCATCATCTGAAAACATAGAAAAGATGTCTACCATTGCTAGAGACTCGGTAAAAACCAAGATTTTTTATCGTTCTTCATGAGAGGACTGGCCACCTTGGTAGCATAATTAATAGTGGTACCCACCTGAGTCACCGCTTTGTTCATTTTCTTATGTTTCCTCTCAAGGTCATCAAGCAATGAATCCACCATTAGCGGCTCAAATTTTACAACTATTTTCTCATTTGAATCACCCTTCCCCATGAGAATAAGAGGGCCCACATATCTTTGTTGTGATGAGTCAAGATGGGATGAATCTCCAAAAGTCAAACCTAGATCTAAGGGCTCCCATTGATCTAATCTAAGGGTGTAGAATTGACCCTACACCTTTGAAGTTCTTGGCATTTTTGTGATAATGAATATGTTTTAAAATCTGTTTGATTTTATTAACTAATAGGGTCACCTAGGGTAATTTTTTAAGACTAAGTTGAATCAATTAAAGTTGCACATGGGGGTATTTTAATTAAATTATTTAAAGGGGTTAAAAGGGAACAATTGTAATTGGGAAAAATAAATAAATAAACTAAAGGTATAGATGGGTGTTATACACCTAGGGGATTAAATATAATTAAGGAAATAATTAAATAAATTAAATGAGAGACTTAGGAAAGCATTTAAATCCTAATGGAATTTTGTAAATTAAATAAGTGTGTCAATACCCTAGCAAACACAACGTATATTTGTTTTTAAACAAAAAAGGTAAATTTCTAAGTATTACAACATAATTTTGTTGTGTTTGCGATGCGTCAAAATATGGGCGTTACGATAATTATTTGATGCTATTTAATATTGTGTTATAATATTTACTATATATTTATAATTTGCATGCCTATTAGTTAACTTACATACTTTTCCAAACTAACACTTTACAAAATATTTATATATACATGTGTGTTAGTTTGTCTCATCCCTATTCAGATAAAAATCCTTATAATATATTTATATATAAGGAATATAGTTAGTTTGGTATTAAAAAATACCCATTTATATTCAATACTACCTATTTATTATTTTGAAAGTAGTAGTTTATTTTTTTCCTTTTAATAAATAACACTTTACATATTATATATTTATAGTCTAGTAACAACAATATTATTTACTTTATTTATATTCTAGTTACAACCATCACTACTAGAAATAGTCTCATTTATCTACATTGTTATCCACAAAAATATCATTTCGTAGAATATATGTGAATTATTAGCATACAATGGATATATTCTATAAAATACATTGTAGGTTCTAGACTATTTAAGAAAAGTCAATTTTAAACTTTTAAATTATCCACATTTCTCAAATTGTATTATGGAAAAATCACAATTCTAATTATTGAATAATATTTTCGAAAATTTTATTCAAGCCAAATTTAAAGTTGTGAAATATCCACATTTTTAAAATTTTATTGTGCAAAAATCTCTTCTCCACATATTTGGAAAAACATTAAGATTTGAAAAAAAATATATGGATAGTCTAAACAACCCAAATATAAATCCCACAATTTTTTTTCCACACCATTTGTAACACTTTATATATATATATATATATATATATATATATATATATATATATATATATATATATATATATATATATATATATATATATATATATATATATGGCACACACAAACTATTGGAGTTAATTTGGTAAAAAAATATTTCACAATCCCTAATTGTGAATACATAGTAGTATTTATAAGTCTTGTCAAGATAAATGTAATTTTAAATATTCATTAATATTTTTTTAGTTATAATTATTCACAATAAAGAATAAAAATGAGAATACAAATCACAAATAAAATTTCAATATTAATAATATTAGAAGAAGACCAGTTTCTTATATTAATTAATCAATACTTCAAATAACTCTTTCATATAATCGTATAAGGAGAATTAATTTCTTTTATGTCCAACAATGACATCAAAACTATTGAAAATGTTAACATTATAATTAAAAATAACAAAATTAATAATATTATAGAGAATAATAACAATAATTTCTTAAAATTAGAAAATGACATAAAATACTATTAATATCAAACAAAAGTACTAATTTATAATAGATAATATTTTATTTCCTACAATATTATTAAATGTTAAAAAACAATAATTACAATTTTAACACAATTATAGTAAAATTTTAATATTATATATTTTTATAAAAAATTAAACAAATATTAAAAAAATCTTTTAAATTTAGCACAAGTGTGTTAAAGTTTTATATGAAAATTTTTGTCTCACAATAAATATTGGATAATATAAAAATAATTGTGTTCTTAAATACTCATATGTGGCATTTGGATAACTTATCATTATAACAAATATTTAGTCTTTTCTTTTGCAATGGTTTTTTTTTAAACGACACATTCATGTTTAGAAATTAATCATTAATTTATTTTTGAAATCTTATTTGGTTTTTCATCTCCTAAAGACACGAAGGTTATACGCATGAATCCTCCATATTCTAAGAAAAGTATTTTGGAAAATCCGATTTGATGCAATGCAATCCATGATCCGTGTGAATGAAATATATTTTTAATGTCTTCAATGATACTTGTCAATGTATAGGCATCCACGGTGGGGATCCGTGTTATAAAATCAAATATGTATCCATTCTAAATATCTGTGTGAAGGAGATGGCATCATACATGTGGACTGTAGTTATTAAGAATAAAAATTTAGAGAATTCTCCGGGAAAGTACTCTCTATAATAATAGACTTTATCTCCTCCATTTTTATTTTATTCTCTAGTTTTGAGCATTCACGTGAGGGATTTTAGCTGGGGTTTTTACTCTCATTACGCCGAAGGCGTTCCCCCTATGGTAGAGGACCTCCAGACGTTTTCTACAGCGATGCTAAATTTGATGGCCTTTTAGACGTTTTCCCAAAGGGATTAAATTTGACTGTTGTTTCCACGTCGTTTTCACTTTTGCATGCAATTTTAACCTCCTCTTCTGCCCTGTATTTTTTGACATCTTTAAGCTCCTGCTTCAACCTCGCAACCTGCAGATAAAATGATGGCAGGTAATTTGATCTTATTGGCATTATTTTTACGCTGCTTCCGAATAAAACCACGTGAATTTACATTTACGATGAGATTTCAATTCGTCTTACTTGCCAAAGCTTGGTGGGTAAGAGAGAGGGAAAGAATAATGAAAAGCATAATGTACAGAATTCATTACTAGCTATAGAATTTTATCGTATAGAATTCATGACGAACCATATAATTTTATCTTACAGGAAAAACAGGTAAACAAAATGGACAATTGTTTGTATAAGTTCTTTCCTTTACTTTCCATATTTTGTTATCACAGATCATGAAAAAAATGTGCATACAATATCAACATCAATACGACAAGGTCACCTTCACCACTGTTAGTGTAAAATTCCATTGGAACAACGAAATGGTTGACCACCAACACATAAAATCTCTCTCAGAAGTCAAGTTATTTCATGCCCGCATGATTTTGAATGGAATTGGTCCAAAAATGTATTACAGACAAAACTAATGAACATGTATTCTGGCAGTGGATGTTTTGAGACTACACTCCAACTGTTTGACAAAATGTTGCAGAGAAATGTGTTTTCATGGACTGAGATCATTGCAGGAAATTTGAAGCATAGTCATTATGAAGAGACGCTTGATTTCTTCTATCAAATGCAAATGCAAGAGGAGAGAGTGCATGCTGACCATCATGTTTATCCAAAATTTCTCAAGGCCTGTGCTTAATTAATGGCTCTGTAAGAAGGAATACAACTCCATGCCTCTATAGTTAAAACTGGGTATGAGTCCAATGCTTATGTGGGAAATGCACTCATGGAAATGTATAAAAAATGTGCTACTCTAGAAGATGCACACCAACTGTTTGAAAAAATTGTGTACAAGAATCGAATTTCATGGAATACCATGATTGCAGGGTATACACATAAAGGGCACATTGATGCTTCATCCAAGGCTTTTAGGAAAATGCAGGAAGAAGATGTAGAACCATATGTGATAACATGGAATACTATGATCACCAGCTATGCACAGAGTGGACAGTGCCATGAGGCATTGGGTTTCTTTCGTCAAATGCAATAGGCTGAGTTGTTACCAAATGTGATTTCATGGACTGCCCTGATTGCAGTTTATTCCCAGAATAGGCTTCATGATAAGGCTTTGGAATTTTTCTATGAGATGCAACAAGCAGGGATGAAGGTTGACTCGGTCATCATCTCTAATGTTCTCTCATCATGTGCACATGTTGGAGCTCTGCAAAACGGAAAAGAAATCCATGGTTACATAGTCAGAAATAGTTTTGAGTTTCATTCTTCTGTATGTAGCGCCCTTGTAGCAATGTATAGTGCTCGTGGGAGCATAGCAGATGCTCACAGAGTATTTGACAAAACAGCTAAAAGAGATAGACAATTGGTCTTGTGGAATTCAATGATTGTAGGTTATGGCCAAAATGGGCACAGTAACCATGCATTGAAACTTTTAAGAAATATGCAAACGGGGTGTGTGAAACCTGACTTGGTCACTATTGCAAGCATACTCCCTGCTTGTGCTAGATTGGTGATCTTGAATCAGGGTAAGGAAGTTCATGCTTATGTGATTAGAAGTGGTTTTATATATGGAATTCTTGTGTAAAATTCTCTCATAGATATGTATGCCAAATGTGGGTGTATAAGGTATGTACGTCTGGTTTTTAACAACATATCTGAAAGAGACATGGTGTCCTGGACTATAATGATAGGAGGCTATGACATGCATGGGTTGGGTGAAGATGTTGTTTCACTCTTTCACCAAATGCAACAAGTAGGCATGAAACCAAACCTCGTCACGTTTACTTGCATCATGTCTGCCTGCAGTCATACAAGCCTGTTGGATGAAGTTTTGCAATACTTCAGTTTCATGACATGAGATCTTCAAATAAAGCCTAGTATGGAGATATATGCCTGCATGGTTGATCTTCTTGGCCATGTGGGAAGGTTGGATGAGGCCTAGAAAATCATTGAAAGCATGCCTTTTCAAACTAATGCTTGTTTGTAGGGGGCATTGCTTGGTGCATGCAGGATGCATTCCAATATTCAAGCAGGAGAATTTGTTACAAAGCAGCTTTCTAAATTAGAACCTGAAAATGTTGCCAATTATGTGTTGATGTCAAACATGTATGCAGCAGTTGGCCGATGGAACGATGTAGTAAAGGTAAGAAAAATGATGGAAGAGGTTGGATTGAAGAAACCTCCAGGATGCTGTTGGATTGAGGTTAAGAACAAAGTGTACACATTTGTTCAGGGAGAAGAATCACATCCATAGATAGACGAGACATATGTTGTATTAGATAGCTTAGCTGGGTAGATCAAGAAATCAGTGATTGTTTCTGAAACAAACTATTTACCCCAATCTTGGAAAAGTGGAGGATGCCTAAATTATGTCTTGCCACAGTGAGAAGCTGGCCATCACTCTTGTGCTAACTCAACACATGCTCTGGGTTATAAGAAATATTCATGTGTGGTGATTGAAACTCGGTCACCCACTTCATCTCCAAATTCACTGTGCGAGAAATTATTGTCAGGGATGCAAATCATTTCAATCATTTTATTGATTGATAGTGTTCTTTGGATTACCAGTGATTATTACCTAAATAAGCAACAAAGACCATCTTGCATGGTAATAATTTCCTGCATAGGTCTATACCATTCTCTTTATTATGGATATTGCAGTGCTTTAAATATTGTTGAGGAAGAGGAGACCCCTATAACCTGCTCCATCATTCATTGATGGATTGCCATTGTGGAACTTATTGGGAATGTTGAGTTGAGCAACAAATAAGCGACAAGTTCATATTCACTTGTCATCATAGTTTTGGTGTTGCATATTGTTTCCCTTAGTAGAATTAGAAAACATACATTTTTAGGTTAAGGGGGATAGGGCACAAAGTCCAAACAATATAACTAATTCTTTGATAAGAAACGAGGTTCAAATCTTAAACCACGAGTCCTACAAACAAAGCTATAATGTGATTTTTCATATGAATGGACTTACAGCAGGGTGGTACATGTTGATTATGAATCATGAATTGATTGTATTTGAGAGACATTGGTCTTTGATGTTCTTGAAAAAGCCATTTAATTATTTTTTCTCCGCTATGAAAATCAAGTTGTCTGGATGCCACATCTATCTAGCATCTTGGACTTGTCTATGTTATCCCTTCCAGAGCACATGGTTTGACTGAACCTCAAGGATTTTTGCAAACATTGAACTGTCTGGAAGGCTGAACAGTGTTTTTGTTTGTCCCATAAACTGTACTTTATAGTCTGCACACCTAATGTCTCTTATTTCTAGCTCTCACTAGCCTATATGCTTTCACAATCATGTTGAACATATAGATTTAGAAATGAGATTATTTCAGTAGTGATACAGATGCAATTGATCAGGATGTTGGCACAAGTTGTATTAATGGTCATGAATTAGATCATGTAACTAATTTTGGCTTTGATGATGTTTAATTGTCATTTTAGAGTCTCAAGGTCCTTCAAGAGATCATACGCCTCTAAATATTTTATGAAAGATAGATGTATCAAATTTTCATTTATTTTTAACTCCGGACATTGAATTTTCCCCCTTTTTATGTAATATTTATTTCTTTGCATGATTTATTTTAATAGGTAAAACTAGGGGTTCACTTTGAGCCCTCACCCGATCATTGGAAGGAAGAAAAGATGAGCTTTCCCAACTGTAATACATGAAAATGAAATACCAAACATAAGAGAAAGACTCCAACCGCGCCCATTAATAAGCCACTCTAGATCTAAAACAAATAGGTAATTAACCAAATCTTTGCTCGATCCGAGAGTCTTACAGTTGGAAGAGAGAAATTTTGCAGACTCCTTTGTATTCTTGACTTCAATCCTCCACAAGAATTGAAGACTCCCCAACAAACTCCTCTAAGGGAGATTGCATAGGGGTCATATAACTCAAGGGTCAAATCATCTTTTCTGAAACTAGCATCTCTAGAAATATCCCAACAAAATTCTTCAGAGGATGGGAGGAGTGGAGCTAAGGGCCCTTTTCCATGGGAGACTTGGCTACCTACTTCATAGTAATAATATGAACCCTATCAACATGGGAAGACTTGTAAGCCTTGGTGCTTGCCTAAACAGGCTCAGAAGGAACCACTACTTCCTTTGGAGAAGCAAACACCACCTTAGTGGCCTGAACCTTGGAAACCAGGACCAAGCCTCATCTAAATGCAAAATTTGGCCCAAATATCCAATCACTTATAGATTAAAATGGAAAATAATATCATAGTAAATTTAGGTGATTTTTAAATTTAATTTGTTATTTTTTACTAGATAGCAAAGCCAATAAATTTTTCTTGATCTCGACCATGTGTATGGGGGAGGTTGGATAAGCTTGAACTTGGTTTTTTTCCATTGGTGTCACAGTTTTGTGAATGCTTTCAATAGCCTCTTCTTGCAACTCATACTTCTATGAATGTGATCATTTGTGATCAATGATTTGACATTGGAGTGCTCGTGTGGCTAAAGTATACCATTGCATGCTCTACTTCAATGGCAAGCATTAATACACTTTTTATGAATAAATACATGATTCTGATGTGAAGATAAATATGAAGGAAGATGAAGAAATGATTTTTTTTGTTTTGATTGTCTTTTCCTTTCTGCTTGGGATTGAATGGAGGAATACAGACTCCAGTACGCTTACGACTAAACTAGTATGCTTACAAACAAGTATAAACCAACGTAGTGAACAAATTAATCATATGTCTAACTTAGCTGAGAGTTTGTTCATAAACCTACTGCAATCTCTATAGGACTTTCATTATTTTCCATGGAAGTCTATTTTAATGGATGCAATTTTTGGTGTTTAGATAGGTGTTTCACTTTCAACATAAGGTAAGTCTTGAGGTCACTATATAGCCAACACCTCCTAAGCACTACTTTCCACTTTATCAATGTAGACGAGTATGTGGTTTTATAATATTAAAAGAGTTTAGATACATCATAGGCTTAGTTTTGTCTGAATACTGTTTAGAAACATTGATTCACGAGGGTATGGTGTTTTCCTTTTATTTTAAGCTATACTTGAATTCAAAGGGCTGTGACTAATTTATGACTATGTGCTAGGCTTAGGATTATCTGTCTAGCACTCTTGTATCCATTCAAAGCTTTGTAAATTATATCACTTTTTTCATATTGAATTGTTGTATAGGTTAGACCTCATGTTTGCGCTATTTAAATGAAGTGGTTCATCTATATTTTTATACAACCAAAATCAATCATACCCCTTATCAACATCAACTAAAAAACATCATAACTATCCCTCTAAAACAAATAACTTATACCTCTCGGCATTCACATTGCATTGTACACATGCGATTGCTAGTCCTTAAAAAAATCTATGAAGAGTGGCTTGGATTGTAGCGTGGATTCTTTTACTGTGAAGCACAGAGGGTAGGTTTCTGAGTAGCCGAATTACATCACTCATGGGCTGAGGGTAGGTTTCTTTCAATAAATTATTATTCTATTTTTTTACAATTTTTATTGCAATTTATAATTTGTTATATGTTCTTGATAAATGAAATAATTGAATGAAAGTGAAATGATATCAATTAGGCAAAGGAAGAAAATTGAAGAAGACCAGGAATAACCCAAATATAATTCTATAATAACCACTCATATACTCAAACAAGATTTTAATAATCTAATCTTAACAATCCAAATAGAAACATTTTCAACAATATCAATTTCAGCAAAAAAATTTGTTTATAAATATATAATATACTTTTTTTGCAATTTATAAATCAACTATTCCATATAAATTTTAAAACTAGTTTGTTTTCCCCAAAATACGAGTATTGTATATTTCAAACCTTTTCATTTCATACAACAAATTTATCAAATATTTATTTACGAACCTTTTAAAAATATTTAAATATTTAATAATGGAGTTCGCTTAATATTTTCAATTATTACATACGATTCTTTCTAATATATATATATATATATATATATAATATATATATATATATATATTTATATATATTCTTTGAAACTATAATTTAATATTTTTTAAAAATAGTTTGATTTAGAATGTAATAAATCTTGTATTTTTCTTAATTAAAAATTTATTTTGATATACATCTAAATTTTATTATTGAAATATTTGAAATTATATAAAATTAATAAGAATAATATTATACTTAATAATGATAATAAAGTGTGATGATTTATTCCATCAAAAAAATTACTTTATCACAAAATTGTGAAAATTGTCACAATAATATCAATAGTGGACATATCACAATGTTTTAGTTGTGACAAATTCTACAAAATAGAACTTGTGGAATTCTCACAATTATTCTATGTGGTATTTTTCACATTTTATGTTTCCACAAAATTATTGTGGGTGGAGTCCACAAAATTGGATTCACAATTTCAACTAAAATATCCACAAAGAAAATGTAGAAACATTGTGGATACAGTACTCTTTTTCTTGCAGTGCATATTATTTAGTTGTAGCTTTAGATCGTATTTTACTTCCATTAGTTTTATATTTGTTGATTTCTTTCCATTCTAGCACTTTGTTATCATATATGACATTATCTCTTGTATGTTTAGTATACCTACTTATCATAAATTTATTTGTTATTTTATTGTTATGATGCTCTCTATATTTATGGTTTCATAGTAGATTTACACCTTCCAAAATTTATTCAAGAGGAAAAATGTTCCTATAGCTTGCCAAATGTAAGTTTGAGGTAGTTATATTTTATTTGGGTTAAGTTCATATTCTTAAGATGTATCTCACTATTTCAATTTAGATTTTTTTTTCAATATTCCATTTTATATTCCTAAATATTGTATCATGTTTTTTATTATGAAAATTAAGGATCTTTCATTGGGGTATATCTATACACTATAAACTTAAATAAATTGTAATGCATAGTCATGTATGATTTATTTACACTACTTATAAGAACATTTATTATCACATCATCTTTAGGAAATGTCTACTTACACATTCCAAGACTCTCTTAAAGTTCTTGAATTTATTACTTCTTATCTTTTTAAACATGATATTCAATATCATTTTAATTAGGACCCTCAAGCATTAGATTTATAGTTGTTATGGTTTTCCAAACCTTTGGATTCTCTTAATTCAACAAGACGATGTTGTCATAAGTTCTCTTATAATATTTGTTTGTTGTCCTCTAGATCAAATGAATCAAAAGGTTTTACTATTCTTGTGAGGAAGTAAATGTTCCAATGGTGTCTCTATACATATAAGTATAAATAACCTCGCATTTCCTTTAGGTTATATTCAATTTTATTAATGGTTTTTGGTTGATGATGTATACTAGCATACTTATATTAGATAAATAAATGTAAAAGATACCCATATTTATAAAAGGTAAATAAATATAATATAAATGTAAGACATCAAAGGTAAATAAATACCTTAAATTATAATAAATTATGTCTCTTTTGTTCGAAATCTATTTATCTCTCTCTTTCTTCTTGAATGAGCTAAATATGGGTTAGTTTGTAATTCTTGAATTTCATCAACCCTACATGAAGCTGATAGATTCTAGATGGAGCATGAGTGCTCAAACTTATCCAACCTAAGCTACCAAGTCACCTAAGTCCCTTGACATTTTACTATATATTTGAAATATCTTAGGTAAGAAATTTTGAAAACAAAAAAAAGAGAATATTGATAAAATATATATTTTTAAATATTTCTTTTCAGTACTCGCTTTTCAAGCTTTGAAATAGATGTTAAAGCCAATTCAATGTTTTAACATGGTTCATATACTATTTATTTTTAGCAATTTAATTTATTCAAATTCAATTAATAATTTATAAAATGCCCTATCAAATTAGATTTAGAAAGAGGATTTTATGAACATTTTTATTTGTGAATATTTTTAAAATGTTAGATGTAAATTTAAAACAAATTTAAGAAGCCCTTTAAAAACTATATTGCAATTCATGTAATTATTAGTTAGTACTCTGTACTCAATAATTAAGTTTTATTATTCTTAATATTTTATCCTCATTAAACTTGTTGATTCTATGATATATCTTATTTTATACACGAAAGCGACCTCTACATTCTCCATAGTATTTAGAAGATAAAACAAGGTCTCTTCCAAATTTTAAATTATTTATACATATAGATACTATGATAATATACTCGATAGCAGAAGTAGTAATACATTTTTTTTCCATAAATTTAACAATTTACAAATAACAAAAAAGTACATATCAAATTTTAATAGATCAACATTTAATCAATTGATTTTTTAAAAATTTATATTATTAAAAAAATATATTTTATAATATAATAATACAATTAATATTTAATTGTATTTTATAAAAATAAAAAATTACAAAAAAAAAGTTGTACAAGTGATGGTCATATACTACTCTGGATATTATTAAATCATATACTTATTAAACTATAGGTAAAACAAAGTTAACTTACATGAGTGATTGCGAGTACAACTTATGTCGGAGGTTTTATTTTTTCCTCCCAACACTCAGCATACTATTTGATCTACAACTTTTTTATGTGTTGAAATAAATTATATGGTGGTTGGATGTCTATTTTTAACCTATTATGTAGCGATTGATGACTTTAGAATATGTAGATCCAAAGTGGATTTATGTACAATTTTCTAAGACTTTTGGTGTATTTGGCAGACTTTTTAAAAGACTTTTAGCAATATTTATGCCGAAGGCGTTCCCCCTATGGTAGAGGACCTCTGAACGTTTCTGTAGTGATACTAAATTTGACGGCCTTTTAGACGTTTTTTCAAGGGATTAAATTTGACAGCCGTTTTCTTGTTTTTTCTTGCTTTAGCATATTTGGTGTTTTTAAGCTTTTCCACCTTTCGCGGGCTGCACTTCCTCTCTCTTCTCATGCATCGTGGTCACGAATTGCCTATTACTGCTTCCATAGACCATCTGGCAATTATGGGCTGCAACAACTCTCACCCTGCACCTGTAAATGCGCCATATCTTTCTCAGACACCAACTAATTTCAGCTCAAATCCCCACATTTCCTGATCTTGGGTTTATTTCAAGATTATCAAGGGCAATGCAAATCAAATCTTCTGTGCCTACAATCTGCACATCTAGAAGTGTCTATGTTTTCCTGATTTGCCACAAGGGCTTTTGAACTCTGCCACGATAGTATTGAATGGGAGAATTTATGTCGTCGGTGGCTCTGATCTTGACGGAAAGCCTTCCAAGAATGTATACATGTGTGATCCAGTGGCCTTCACATGGTCTCAACTACCCTCCACAGGAACACCCAGGCATAATGGTGTGGCGGTTGCAGCGAAAGAAAGGATTTTTGTTTTCAGAGGGTGTCGCCAATTCCATGATGCCGATGTGCCATGGGCAGAAGTATACAATCCTTCCTCAATGGACTACAATTCCAAATCCACCGCAAACTTTTTCTTCTAGTGTTTCTCAACACCCATTGCAAGCTGTTGCATTCAGGGATAAAATTTTCATAAGAAATGATTGCAGGGCAATTACATATGCTGTGAATTCTTCTAGGTGGGAAAGATTGCCAGGCATAATTTCAAATTTCTGGTTCAAGTGGAGTTCAGCGGTTGAGGTGTCTGGATTGTTGGTTGCATATCACCAAGAAAGAATCGGTACAGTGACCAAATGTTATACAAGAAAAAAAAGGAGGAATAGGAAACCCATAGCACCGCTAGGTACTATTTGTTTTTTGATTTTATTTACAGTCTTAAAACTTGTATTTACTATTTACTTTTGCTGTTTTATATGCTATGATGGTGCAATCACGCTTGTTTAGTGAAAATTTGATATTTCCAATTTCTTGGAATTTGTAAGAAGTGATTTCACTTAAAGAGAGATGAGTTTTTTTAAGGTGGAGAAATTAAATTGGAAAATAGATCCTTTCTTCTTGCCATGTTTCACACGGCTCTTGAGTAAACATACTTGATAGAGTTTTGTGAGGATGATTCTTTCTCGGATCGTGCAACATAAGTAAGATCCTTATTAGGGAAATATTCCTCATGATCAAAATTGTTTCCACAATGCTTCTATTTACTCTTCAAATTTCCCCTTCAAATTTCCCCTGTTCTTGATACAAAATCAGAGAAGAATGAATAATTATCTAATGCAACTAATTCCTCTTTGATTTTTGTATCATTGGTATTAGATAAGTTGTAGATGCTGGACCGGCATGGAAGAATCAAATTATCTATTTTTTGTTGCGTGTGAAGCTTTGATGTGTGTGGATTCCTTAGCAAGTGACATGTACTTTATTTTAATAGAAAAATCTTCTACCTACCATCGTGGCATGGACTTTGACCTACTTTAGATTTGACTTGTTTTAGCTTTGACCTCCTAAGACGTGGAAATAAACCCGTGTGACAAGTGAACTACAAACGGTTCCTCCTTTGACCTGTTTTGAACCTATGTGGCGAAGGAACCTACGTGGAACAACACCAATGCATAGGGAACATGTAAGGTAGATGATAAACAATGTTGAACCTCCCCTAAAATTGCTATTTCTCCTTCAATGCGTGATAACTTTACATCCACGTGTTTGCAATAAAGTTCTGGGATGAATAGTGATAAAAATAATAATAGGTTTTTATAGTCCACAATGTTGTGGGGTGACTTGATTTTTGGTCTACAAGCGGCTTATAGCATATGGGACTACCTCGTACTCACATGCGGGAGGCAACTAACTTTGCTACAAACGAGGCGTACATACCCTACCCCCTGCAGAATTTGAACTTGTGACCTCTATTTCAAGAGCACATGTTCTTCACCATTAGGCCAACTTAGGTGTACTTAAACAAAATTTATCTTGTAAACACGAGGCCAAGAGTCCCTGGAAATCAAGCAACCCCTGGTTTTTCGTTTTGCAAGAATAAAACACAATGGTAATCAAAATCTTTTTCGAGAGAGGTGGTTGCAGGTTGGAGGATCTATGTTGTTTAGTTTAGAAAGATGAAGAATACAAGTGGAATGCAGAGGCTGTATGAGCTCTGCATGAAGATGTTCTCATATGAAGGAGAAATACCTCTGCCACCAGTAATTACCAGATTGAAGGTTGTTCTTAGTATGTTATTAATTTATTATTCTTCAACATAAATCCATCTGCAACACATTATTTGTAAGTAAATTTGGAACGATCTACCTAAACATTACGCAGGTTCATAGGTCAAAGATAGAACTAACGGTTTGAAAAATCCATCACTAAACATTGGATGTGGCACAGTGGTAGTAGGAAAAAATAGAACCTGAAGGTAACAGGTTCAATTTTGGTACCCTCCATCACAAACGTACGTGATCCAATTTGGAATAGTGTGGTATTTGTTATAAAGTTTTCATTTTGTGTGTTGTTAATGAAATTGCATATGGAATGAAGCCTCCCAACGTTGGGCTTGACGAGAATGAAATATCAAGTGCAGAAAATGAAGAAGAGAGAGACCAATACTTATTTGGGTACATCCAAGAGGTGAAAACTAACCAAAAATACAGCAGCAACATTGGTTCCACCACAACATTTTCGTTATCCTCCTGACATCACATATGTGCACATTCATGAATGTGATAGTTTTTCGGTAAATATAAATTTCCCAAACATTTTCTAGAATGCTTTAAGAATTCAAGGGTCTGAACATATTTGTTTAGTTTAAATGCAGATGGGAAATTTTTTTCAGCCCAAATCAGATGTAATTCCACTACACAACCACTTTGGAATGACAGTGTTGAGCAAGGTCTTGTATGGCTCAATGCATGTTTCAGCTTATGATTGCTATGACCAACATCAATGGGACCCTACACATTGTAAGGAGAATGCATTACTTATAATTTCCCGTAACTATTTTTCTTAATGTAAAGTTAAGATCGATTAGTTAAAGGGAAATGGGTGTATTTGTTTGTAGTTGGTGGAATGAGGCTGCCCAAGTTGAAGGTAGATAGTGTTTATATTGCATCAAGTGGGAGCTCAGTGTTATACCCAACAAAGGGTGGAAATATACATAGTTTCACAAAACTAACATCATGTGCAGTATTAGATGTACTCTCTCCACCTTACGCAGATGGGGAACCCTCTTATTATTCCATCAATCCTTATTCTGGGCCACATTGCAAACGTATGTGATCTATGTTGGTATTGACTAGTTGTAACACTCTTTTCATATTTTTTAGTGTTAAAAATTGTATGTTTAGGTCATTCAATGTGAACTCGGCCTGTTTAAGTGAGGCCGCCACATAGATAAACCATTGTCTTAAAATTGTAAGCTAGTTTTGTTGCATTGATATAATGTGTGTTTTTTCTTTGATAGGGAAAGAGTACAAAGGTAATAACGAGTATGAGGATTGTGTGTGGTTGGAAGAGATAGAAAAGCCCCATTATTTCAATGTTAATCATCAAGCATACAAGGCCTGAAAATTGAAGTTATTTAGTATTTGTAAATCAAAATCCAATTTTCTAAAGAAATTTGCATGGTTTTAATTACGTCGAAGGCATCCCCCCTATGGTAGAGGACCTCTAGACGTTTATGTAGTGATGCTAAATTTGACAGCCTTTTAGATGTTTTTTTAAGGGATTAAATTTGATAGCCATTTTTTTATTTTTTCTGGCTTTAGTATATTTGGTGTTTTTAGCTTTTCCACCTTTCACGGGCTGCACTTCCTCTCTCTTCTCATGCATCATGGTCACGAATTTCCTATTGCTGCTTCCATAGACCATTCTTATTTAATAGTTTTATTGGTGAATTAGAACATGTAGAATCTATTCTGATTGAAGCTATAACCTTCTGAGTGGGTTTGTTGAGTTATTGGAGGCCATTCTAATTGAAGGTACAAAAACGTATAGGCCAAACATTACACTGAGACCAATGGCCGAGCTCATGTTATTACCTCCATTTAAGAAGATACTTCTTCGGGTTTCTCTCGATAAGTAATGATTTTCGCTACTGGTATAACCCTACAAGGCGTTCAAAACCCTAATCGATGAAATTCACGAAAAAATCCTTTAAGTCAGTTGAATTGTGTGACTTGTGGCACAAGTCGTGGAGTGTGCTACGGGACCATGCGCATTTGCCTTGGAATCTTTGGATAAACACAATAATAATACACTTGTTTGCTAATAATACATTGCATTGTACACAACGATCCACCAAGTCTGCCTTCGTTAACAAGGAGAACCAGCAGCTCCAACGATACTCTCAGCACTAACTGTAAACACCTTGTCTATCTTTGGAAACATTCAGTAGCAGAACCACCAAATCGTTTACGATTTAAAGAGGAATACACTCTCCTTTTCTCCTGCTATCTGTGATAATTAATTAATAAGGATTTGTCTCCTCTAGGAAATGGTAATTAATTAATGAGGATTTGTCTAATAAATGTATTGTTATTCATTTCATGTTCCCCTTAAACATTAGGGATGTTTCCACCCAAAAATCATTCATTTCATTTATGATAACACTTTCAAGTAGGCTTAAGTTTTTTTTGCTTCAGTTTTCTTTATAACTCATTCTGACACTTTCCATAAACCTTGAGTTTGAAGCTCTTATTCAAAGTGTAGTACATTAAGCTTAATTTCAAAGCTATTCAAAGTGTAGTACAACAGATATGATATAAGAGAAACACACGTGCACATAACCTTAAAAATCATTAACAATATTACTCATACCTAACCCTTACAATATCCTCATATATGGTCCTCAGCTGATCTACATAGATTCTCTTGTTAAATATCTTAAATATATGAAAATTGCAAAGAAACCCTTCATATAAATTATATTCATTAAACAATAACTAATATTACATCAATTTGAATACAAGTGTGAATAAATTCATATCATATAATGTAATTCAACCATAAAAAATAATTATGTTGTGGGTGGAGTCCTTGTTTAAATTTAGGTTAGGGTTAGAAACAAGATGTATATTGGGATTATTAAATATGTATTAACATTTAAATCTGAAACATACATTTAAATTATTGAGAGATTTAAAGAAATTAGAACACATGATAAATTTACAAGTAATTTATTTCTCTAAATTAGAACAAATATCTTAGAAACTAACATGCAATTAGATCTAATATGACAGTAAAACATAAGAAGATGAGTGCACTCAATTTTTTGACTGGTTATAGGTGTGACAGGGGGATGAACAGTACTATGTTGAGGGATAGAACCATTATGCACATCATTGAACTATTTAATAGTGTAGACACCTATAATTATGCCCAAGCAATTTAAATACTTAAATTGTGCTAATTATCTCCTTTTCTGCAAATAGACGACATATCATCAAAAGCTCTCATATTCCCTCTAATTGTCATCAATTAATTACAATACGCTAATTGATTAAGTTGCCTACCCAGCTAACAACCTAATTAAATACCTTCCATTAATTATCACTTCCTCTATCTTGATTAATTAATTATTATTAATTAATTAGTCTTCCCCTTCATTTAAACTAGTAAATCAATATTAAATTGATTTAATCCCTTTCTAATAGCCTGAATCGCACTAATATTCTTCTAAATGGCTTCTATAAGCTTACACCTACCTATTAATTAATCACCTTTGATTAATTAAAATACCCCCCAACTCCCATGACTTGCTAAACATGTATTAAACCCTTCTAAAGTAAGGTTACCTTTAATAAAGAAACCTTATCCATTCCTAATCATGTTTTACCTTTATCCCACATTCATAAGAATGTGTTGAATCCTTTATCCTTTGGGCTATATAAAGAGCCCTCCACCTACCTTTATACCTACACCTAAACTCCTTAGAGAGCAAATGCAAAGCATATAGCAAAGAGACTAAGAGCTTGCACCTTGTTTTCTTGAGAGTTCATCATCTTGAAGAGTTAAGCCTCTTTCTTAAAGTGCTTGGGTCATATGGGAGGTGTCAAAAGGGTCTTCTAGCCCAACTTTGATTAGCCCCCATTCCTAGGTTCTTGGAACATTAAGGACAACTATTTTTGATAGCCATGGTACCTACCTAGGTTCCTTCATTTATATGTTGTTAGAGAATAGAGGATATTTAGGTGCTTAGTATAGTTGATTTCATATTTTTGTATTGATAATTGTTAACATCTAACCCTTAATTAATAATTCTTGTCATGATGGTGTTTTTAATGTTGTTTAATTCTTGTTAATTAAGACTATTTAGGTGTTAGTCTTTGTTTACATTAGCATTAGTTTTAAAAACAACACTTGCACACATTTGGCACACCTGGTGGGACTTACTCCATTGTCCTTTGCACTTAATTTCAAGTTTTTGTAGTTAAGTTTCATTTTTAGTTACTAACCCTCTTTTACACATGTTGATCTAACTTGTTTTGTTGAGTTTGTATGTGTTGAGTCTTCCTTGTAGGTATAAAGGAGGTGAAACACTGTCGAAATTGGAATTGATGGGAAAATTTCAATATTTGTCCATGTTTTCATTTTTAGAGCTTACTTTTTCAACATTCTACATGCTAGTTTTGTCAATTTCTTGAAAATTTTAAACTCTTGAGAATGTAGGTTAGTGTTTGATAGTGCTGAGTCTTCTATTTACATATTAATATGGTGGGTTACTGTCAAAATTTAATCTTGGTGAGAAAATTTCAAGATTTCATCATGTTTTAATTTTTAGAGCTTACTTTTTCATCATTCTACATGCTAGTTTTGTCAATTTCTTGAAAATTTTAAACTCTTGAGCATGTAGGTTAGTGTTTGATAGTGTTGAGTCTTTTATTTACATATTAATGTGGTGGGTTGCTGTCAAAATTTAATCTTGGTGAGAAAATTTCAAGATTTCATCATGTTTTCATTTTTAGAGCTTACTTTTTCATCATTCTACATGCTAGTTTTGTCAATTTCTTGAAAATTTTAAATTCTTGAGCATGTATGTTAATGTTTGATAGCATTGAGTCTTCTATTCATATATTGATGTGATGGGTTGTTGTCAAAATTGAATCTTGGTTGGAAAAATTTGCCCATTTTGCAGATTAAGAGATGTTTTTTTTTGACATTTTTTGAGTGCATGTCAAGTGCATACCTGTGAGCATAAGAGCATATGCGTAACCCATCTTCTGAAGGCCATAACGTTTGCTCCCAAACTCGAAATGACTCCATGTTTTTTGTGTTAGAAAGGTATTGAAGTTAACTATGCAATGAAAACATAAATTTAAGATTTATACTTACAAAAATTACAGGTTTTTCTGTTAGTTTAAAACTGGTCATTTTCTAACATGTCTAATGTTTTGATGAATGTTGTATTTCCATGCTTACTCGATTTAGACCAAAGCATGTGTATGCTCTTCTCTTGCACCTTTTGGTGATCTTGAGAATCAAAAACAACTTTGATCTCTATCTTTTTAACATTGGGATTAAACTTAGAAATTTGATTATTCATTTTGCTTAAGGGAATGAACCTTTTACAAAATATTTTTCAATGGTCCTTTGATTTGAAGTTTTCCATTTCTATATAGTTGGGATAAAGTTTGTGTATGCTCTTCTCTTGCACCTTAGGGTGATCTTGAGAATCAAAAGAAAATTTAGTCTTCATTTTATAACATTTGGTAAATTGGAAACTTCATCTTTCACTTTTTGTTTAGGGGAATGAATATTTGTCAAGAATTTTGTATGGTTCATTGATTGAAAAGATTTTCTTTACTTTTTAGTTAGATTATTTGTTGTGTAAGATCTTATCTTACATCCTTGGATGATCTTGGGAATCAAAAGCAACTCTTAATCCTCTTTTAAATAATGTGATTTTCTTGGAGAACTACTAACGCTTGAGTGCAAGACCTAAAAACGCTTGTCAAAGAAAGGAGGAATAAAAATGAAATAAAAAAATACTAATACAATTTTTATATAGGTTGCCAAAATGTGTTCAAGAAAACCACACCTAATTAAACAAGATAAAAAGAACAACATATTCAAAACATTATATTGTAGGTTTCAGAAAATGGTATGTCCCTCTCCGCTCAACTGGAACATAACCCCTTTGGCATAACGCCTTAAGCTACAATAATGGGGGTGGTTCCAGGAACCCCAAAGTAGTCCATGCAAGAGGGAACCTTGTGGAAGAAATGGGAAGTGCTCCGCACTACCCACTTGACTAGTGATTCCTTTGTGAGATAGCATTACCGGTTGTCCGTGTGGTGACCCCAGTGATAGTAAACGTAGATGCACTAGTTGCCTACTATTCCTGAATGGGGTAAAGTAAAGCCAAGATACTCCTAAACTAGTCAGTGTGACTTTTTGGGTAAATCACGCTTGCATAAGACAAGTTTGTAACACCTAGGGTGAGAGAACCGCCTAGGAGAATATACTTTGACCAAGAGCCCACTTTGACCATTCTAAAACAGTGTTGAGTTGTAAACCACATTTTCATTGAGAAATGTGTGACACGTTACTTTTGTCTAGTTTTTACTTGCCTTAGGGCGAGGCAAAACTCTACCGAAGTTAAGCTAGCATTTTTCATCCCATTTTTTATTTTCTTGCTTAACATTCTTTTGACACTTTGTTGATCAAAAGAAGGGTGACTACCTCTATGTTACCACTCAATTGTTTCTGCCACTTTTTGTTCATTTACGCCCATCCATGTTGGCGGATGGGTAAGTTAAACATCTAAAGTGTGTGGAGACGTATTTATATAATTGGTAGCCTTTGTGATTTTCATACCCACGTCAGGATTGTCATCATAGTTAGCAATGATTCATCATTTGATCTCCCTTTAATGTGTTACCTTGTTTGCATTATCTCGACACAATTAAGATACTTATGTCATGTTTTTCGTAAACATGATCTAAGTATCCGTATTTTGGCGTTACACTGCACACATTTTAGCACATCCTTAGTATACTTTGACTTCATTTGATTTCAAACATTGTCCCAAATATTGAAAGGTGTCACTTACTTTGTTTACATCATTTCAATACCACTTTGACACTAATATCTCACTTCTCAGTGAAGCTTGATAGATGTGTCCAATTGGTGTGGTTGTGTGGCTTACATTTGTAAACCTCACCCTTTAACATTTAGGCCTTGTTGGTTGTTAAACTTGTCATGGTATCCTTTGATTGGGAGTTTCATTTACCCTTTGTTAATATTTATGCCTTGTTCATTTCGAGCTTGACATAAATATTGACATTGTGTTGATCATTTTTGCATCAGACTATCACTTTGCACAAACATTTTCATATGGTGTATTTCCTTGTTGATTGGATTTGAGTTTCACACTCGCATGATTGTTCCTTGTGATTATTCATTCAGAAAACTTGTTTTCTAGGACAATCCCTTTTGATCTCATCGAGATTGCATCATCACGATGTTTATTTTCCTTAGCCCCCCTTCAAAAAATTACACACGCATCTCCTTACATAATGAATGCCTAGTTGGCTATCATTGTGCTACCCAAATCGGCATGGAGCCTTCTTCACTTTGAGGAAGTTTGATCGCACTATCTAGATCTAGAAATTTGTGCTTAAACGACACAAGAGATGATTGATTATCGTGCGGTTCCTCACGCTTACGATAATAAGGAATCCAAATTTTGGCATTCACATCAAAGGACGCCCATCATGACCAAACCTCGATTGGTTCTTTGCGCTAGAGAACCAATCCAGGTAACTCATTCCCCACCTTCATCTCATAGTCAGTGGTATGATTTGGACACGTCTGATCCAAATTATTATTTGAGTTCCCCCCACTCTTCTTCTAATTCTAATCCAAACATTTCCTCTTCTTCTGAGGATTCCAATCCAAATATTTCCTCTGACTCTTTTAAGGATTCAGATCCAAACTACTATTCGGATTCATCTAATTTGACTGCTAAGTCATCTAATGTGACTCCTAATTCATGGTCCTCCATTTTTTCACAGGACCCCTTTTATCAGTCGCCCCAACGACGTCTTCTTCCTTTAAAGATACACGTGACTCCAAATCCCTCCAATCAGCAGTATAATACAATTCTTGAATCACAATCCTCTCTTTCCTAGCAGGACCCTTGTCATCATTCATCTAATGTGATGCTTGAATCACAATCCTCCCCTTCTTTGCAGGACCTTCTTCATCAATCACCCCCACGGAATCTTCCTTTTGTGAAGATTTGTGTGACTCAAAGTCCTTCAAGACAAACATTTGAATTGACCCATGTGTCGCAATCTATAGACTTTGGACTTAATCCTACAATTTTACATATGACATACTATTGTATAGGTAGGTCCACACCACCTTCTTCTACTCCTGAGACATCTAGCTACACATATTCTTCTTCTCCCACATCATCTTATTCTATCAATAATCATCAAACATATTCTAAGTCTTCCACACCAAGTGAACCTATTTCTTCCAATAAACCCCTAGGGATCAATCAACAACTCATACCGATTGATCTCTTTCAGAATGAAGAAAAAATCAAGGCATTTATAGGGACCGATGAAGATATTCCTTTAGTAGATTACAAAAAAGGATTCTCTTTAGACTTTTATGCGTCTACATATTGTGAGGAAAAGGTTGATTCCTTTGATCAAGAAATGGAGGAAGAGCCTCAGATCATGCAACTTGATCCTCCTCTTATTCTTCCATCTTCACATTCTTCATTATGTGATGAAACTCCTTGGTCTTGCATAGATCCATGGCCTATCTTCTCATCACCCAATAACTCTTCGTCTATCATAATTCCTCAATCACAATCTCTTGTGGGGTCAACGCCAAGTAGCCCTTCATCTTCATCTAGGTGTGGGTCACCTTCTAGTAGCCCTCCCTCTTGTATTTGTGGGACATTTTCGAATAGCCCACTATCTTCAATTATTGGGGCCTGTCCAACTAGCCCCTTATCTTCTATGTATGGATCACCCCTGGTTAGTCCATCATCTTCTATTCTTGGGCCACATCCTGGTAGTCCAGCATCTTGCATCTATGGGTCACGTCCTAGTAGCCCTTCTTCTTCTATTCTGGGGCCACATCCTAGTAGCCCTTCATCTTCTATTTATGGGTCACGTCCTAGTAGTCCTTCTTCTTCTATTCTCAGGACACATCCTAGTATTATTTCACCTTCTATCCATGGCTCACCTCCTGGTAGCCCATCCTCTTCAATTCTTGGACCATATCCTTTTCATCTATCACATATTTCTTCTATCAATGGTTGTGGTAATCCCACTACCATTTAAATCGTTCTTATCATCAATCGTAAATGTTCGCATTCTTCTCCTTCTTGAGGTCAGAAAATTCAAGCGTCAGCTTATAAGAAACCCAAATAGGTTCATTATCAAGCTCAGGTCAAAACTTCCAAGAGCTCAAAATCCCCCAACAACTGGAACAATCTCAAAGTTGTAAATCAAGTGCGATTCAAGAACGCACATCAACATAACCATCAAGTATGTGCAAAGTGCATAAACTTCTAAATAGGGAACTCAAGCTCCCACATATAAAATCCATGTTTCGGGATAAATCAAAGTCCTTTGTTGAGTGTGAACTCACCACGATCATCAAGATTGGGAAAAACATGACTCTTGATAAACAAACATGTTTAGTCTCCCTTATCAAGGAGGTTGTAAACATCGTTGTTGGATCCTATCACACAGAGTGACTTTGTTAGTAACAACGGTTCAAAAAAAATAAAATATCAAAAAAAAAAAAAAACAATGCAAAAATACAAAAATACAAAAAAACATGAAAAAAAACAACAAAAATCAAAGGTACAAAGATCAAACATTGCAATCAGGTGTTATGTACACATGGATATTTCTTTCTTCCCTTCTTGCTATTCTTCTACAAGTCTTCCTACCATTTTCATCCCTTCGGTGATATTTTGGTTAGCTTAATCGCACACATTTTGTGACATTTATCTCTATGGTATCTGTTTGTCCTTGGTCTTTTATCACCTTGGTAAAATAAAGAATGATTGACCTCATGGAGATCCTATCACATTCAAACATCTAATAAACTTGTTGTGAAGAAATTTTGGACATATTTGTTGACACTAGCCAATGTCATCATCGCAATCACTTCTACCTCCTTCCATCAAGCCATCAGTGGTTCTTAACCCCTTGTCAAACAAGAGAGCTGGAATAAGTTTTCAGAAAGCAAAAGAATCAAAATCAATCAAAACTCAAAAGCTAAAAGCTATAAAGAAAAAGCAAATTAATATATAACTCTCTCTTGGGGTATTTCCAATAATCTCTATCGGGGCTATGGACGCCTAACTAGCAGTAGAGAAATGTTGTGATTAGAATCAAATACATCTCCGTCGGGGCTATGGATGCTTGGCTGGCAGCGAAGCAATGTACAACTATCCTTTCACCCTCCATTCACAAAATCACTTATCAAAATAAATCATTTCTACACATTGGCTAGGGTCTCTTCACTTGTTATCTATTAAATCTCCACTTCAAGAGGTGATAAAATCCACTTGCACACACTGGATCTCTATGAGTAAACATGATTAGTATGTTACTAAGTGTCTTTTTTGGACCTTGTTCAGACTCTTACTCTAGTCCGTATCTCATCTCATGATTTATGCCTTTGGCTAATCACTTCTTCATCGTGAGGATTCTAAGCTACATTCATATCATTCACATTGTTATTCTACTTCGTTCAGAACATCCATGTGTATAAGATTACTTGTTTTCCATGTTTGTGGAAACCTTTATCCCCTTCCACAAAAATAATCTTCTCCTTCCTTTCTATCATGTGTTTTTAGGCCAACTTATGCTGGAGGCATCCTTGCCCCTTCCCAGCACTTCATGGGTTTACGTTCACCATCATCTTGAACCTATCCATAATGGCTTTGGGTCCCATTTCTATCTGTGAAGAGTTTACCTTTGCATACTCCCACCTAATTGTTGGGGAATTTTCACATCTTCACCTTTCTGGCACGCACATGGCCTTATGCCCTTGTACATCCCATCTATCACTAGGGGCATCCACGCTTCATTATATTCCTATACATAGTTTCATAAAACTTTCAAAATCAACCGAAACATTCAAATATTTTAGAAAAATCATCAAAAACATTCAAATATGTTTCATAAAATTTCTAAAAATTGAAAATCATCCTACAAAATGTCACTCTTTGATTCTCACTTGTTCATGTGTGTGACTTGTAGATCATCTTGATCTACCTCCATCAACAAAAGATAGGTTGCTTCCTTCGTTTGTACTCTGGGGCACAATGAGTTTCCTGGTACTGTTTCATAGTGCACATTGCTTTTCCATCAGACCCAAGTGTCCTCCATTATTCCCCTTGCATGTATCCTTGCTTGGGGCACCATCATCAACCCTTGTCATTAATTCACACATGTCGTAATTAAAGCTTGATAGTAAAAACATTACATTATGTTTCCCTGTTAGTTTAGCTTGTTTACTTTCTCGTATTACATTACATTTTGTATGTTGCATGGAGTTAGGCATATTTCACTTTCTCATATTGCATTGCATTTTGTATGTTTCATGGGGCTGGTACTTTCAGCAATGGACAATTGTTTGCAGTATGGCTTTTCATGTCATTCTACCTTTGTCGTATGCTTATTTTTTAAATAAGGGCCAATGATGTAGTTCCTATGGCAATATGATGAGATCAAATTTGTTCCACATAAACAGCGGCTAGAGGCAAAGCTCTTCTCTCCCCTCTTCCTTATTTCTTCTACACCACTTCCCTTTTCACCCCTACTTTTCTCTCTCACTGGGGCATCTTGCCTCCTCCCATCCTTCTACCTATATCTAACCTTTTTCAATTTTCGATCGACTTCTTTCATCACCCCATCGACACTTGAGGGGGCATTTCTTCCTCGTACTAATTTTTCTCCTATCCCTTCAAAAATTTTCTTCTGTCTACTATCTTTGAAGTGACGTCACTTATGCCACCCCAAAGAGGGGCAAATGTAGACACCTATAATTACACCCAAGCAATTTAAATACTTAAATTGCGCTAATTATCTCCTTTTCCGCAAATAGATGACATATCATCAAAACTGCTCATATTCCCTCTAATTGTCATGAATTAATTACAATACGCTAATCGATTAAGTCGCATACCCAGTTAGCAACCTAATTAACGACCTTTCGTTAATTATCACTTCTTCTATCTTGATTAATTAATTATTATTAATTAATTAGTCTTCCCCTTAATTTAAACTAGTAAATCAATATTAAATTGATTTAATCCCTTTATAATAGCCTGAATCGTACTAATATTCTTCTAAATGGCTTCTATAAGCTTACACCTACCTATTAATTAATCACCTTTGATTAATTAAAATACCCCCCAACTCCCATGACTTGCTAAACATGTATTAAACCCTTCTAAAGTAAGGTTACCTTTAATAAAGCAACCTTATCCATTCCTAATCATTTTTTACCTTTATCCCACATTCATGAGAATGTTTTGAATCCTTTATCCTATGGGCTATATAAAGATCCCTCCACCTACCTTTTTACTTATACCTAAACTCCTTAGAGAGTAAATGTAAATTTATATAGCAAAGAGACTAAGAGCTTGCACCTTGTTTTCTTGAGAGTTCATCATCTTGAAGAGTTAAGCCTCTTTCTTAAAGTGCTTGGGTCATATGGGAGGTTTCAAAAGGGTCTTGTAGCCCAAATTTGATTAGCCCCCATTCTTAGGTTCTTGGAACATTAAGGACAACTATTTTTGATAGCCATGGTACCTACCTAGGTTCCTTCATTTATATGTTGTTAAAGAATAGAGGATATCTAGGTGCTTAACATAGTTGATTTCATAGTTTTGTATTGATAATTGTTAGCATCTAACCCTTGATTAATTCT
The DNA here is from genome assembly GCA_019776745.2 of Taxus chinensis. NCBI lineage: Eukaryota > Viridiplantae > Streptophyta > Pinopsida > Cupressales > Taxaceae > Taxus > Taxus chinensis. Next base: position 143,397,537 of record CM034149.1, read on the forward strand.
TATCATGATGGTGTTTATAATGTTGTTTAATTCTTGTTAATTAAGACTATTTAGGTGTTAGTCTTTGTTTACATTAGCATTAGTTTAAAAACAACACTTGCACACATCCACTATTACTTTACTCAAAATTTCTTGTATCCAAAGAGGCATTGATGTTCAAGGGGTATAAAATGTAATCATCTTTACTGAAAATAAAATTTCCCTCAAAAGGCTACCATTCATGATATAAATATTGCGAATGTATACATGTCTCGTTATGTGTATGGAGGTATTCATGTATCTAATGTTTTGAGATATGATTTGCAACTTAAAATGTATGAATATGTAACACAATTAAATGTACACATACAACCTTTTAATATAATGTTTCATCTATATTCCTAAACTACCACTATCAATCACACACCTTATTGAGTGTACAATAAAGGTTTTTTCAACAAAAGACCCAACAAAAAACTGACGCAACACTAACACAATTAACCCTAAAATAAATACAAACCACATCAGATATAGAAGTAATTCACTATTGAAAATAGTATCAAATTTATTCATGTACAAATATGTAACAAGTTTGAAATGTAGAGAGAACCTTTAAATTAAGTGGTTCATCTATATTTATACACTTACAAAATAAATCACACCCCTTATCAACATCAACTACAAAAGTAATAACTATCCCTCTAAATCAAATAGCATAACCCGTTCGGCGTTCACATTGCATTATATACATGCGATTTCTAGTTGATAGTGACTATGAAGAATTTGGAGACACCTTAACATCCTTCTATAATTCGAGATGGAGTGAGGTGTTATATACATCCTCTCCAACTTTTTATATAAAAAAATATTTTATTATTTATTTTACCAATGAACTGTAAATGAGCTGAAGTTCTCCTCTTTCAGATTTAAATTTTATTTGAATCAAGGAATGACACATTGAAGCTTTGTTAATTTTAATAGGTGAAGTTAAAAAAAAATCAGCCTACATGTTAATATATGAATAGTGTTTTATGTTTATTTTATTTCCTCACATTTCCAATATTTTTTATTAGAGTGGTATTTGATTTATGAGGTTTTTAAAAACTTTCTAATAGATGGAAATGACAGTAAAATGTGGTAACAAAAATTTATGATGTGTGGTCAAAGAAAATGAAGACCATTTTATTGCTAATTATTTGTTGAATCTTGTTTTGAGTGGATTTTTAGATGTTATCTATCAAGCAACCTATAGAGTAGTCCCAAATTCTTAGATGACTCAACTTAAGGAGACTAGAAGGAAATATCCAAAGGCAATGAGTTTCATTGAAGTTGCAATGGAAGAACCCATTTTTCCTAGAATAGAAATAGTTAACTATTCCGAGGAATTCTGTGATATTCTACAAAATTAAAATAAAGGAATTGATAAGGTGAAGATAGTTAAAATCTAGTTTCTTTCAAGAGATTTTAAATCTCTTTAAATGGGGGAAGTTGAAAAAATATTTTATTTTCATACTAAAATTATTGGCTTAGTAAATTAGTTAAAAATAATGCATAGGTTATTAAATATTAAAGGATCACTGACAAAATATTTAGCAGTATTCTTTTTAAATATGAATCGGTTATTTTAGAAATTGAGGATTCTTAAGATCTATCCCAAATGATGATTGATCAATTAACAGGTTCACTTCAAACCAATGAGAAAAGGATGAACATATCAAATCCTTCCATAAAACAACATTTGTAAGTTTAGATCTCTTTGAGTGGTGTTGGTATCCAAATTGATTCTCCTACGAGGGATGAGAAACATCATGAAACTAGCAGGATGCTTAGAGGCAGATGAATCATGATATAAGTCAATTTGTATCTGGGGAGGGGATTCAATAGACTCTTTGTCACTCAGATGTTGGAGAAATTGATAGCACCTTACTAAGGGTTTGATCTACCCTCACTACTTTAGGTTGTTCCTTCAACTAGGGTGAGAGGACCCATTCTATAACCCGTGTTGGTGAAGGATCTCAAGAGATCCTTATTTACACAATTTTCATGAGAACCTTGAGAAAATATGATCAATACAACATAATATAACTCTCACGAGTTGTCACACTAGAGAGTGGAGATGTTTCCTGGACAAGGTTCGGGTTACTAAAGACAATAATTGAAACCCGATTGTCTGTGCATATTTTGGCAATTGAATTTGTTCATTTGTGGATACATAGTACAAACAGGGGTAGTTCATGTAGGATTTATCATTTGAGAAGTTTTTTGTGGGAAGTTAAGCAAGATAAATTTGATTATACCAAATCTTTGAGAAAATTTACAAATATTGGAAAACTCATAGACAAAATGCTTCAAAATAGCCAAAATATTCCTTCAACTAGAAGGTGTGTATTAATGGAGGCCCAAAGATGCACAGTTTCATTTACTCTTCAAGAATTCAACATAAAGGCTCATGCTAAAGACACAATTAAACATTGAAAGTCCTTGATTTGTCACGCCTAAGATACACTCATAGACTTACAAACAATCTTTGTCAACCTAGTGAAAGTAAAGTGATTTTAAATTGTTTATTTCATTACAAGATGAAATATCTTCTCACAATGAAATTGAAAATGCCATAATACTACCATAGGGATAAGATCTTGTATGATTCAGAGGGATTTCAACAAAATATTTCAATAGGAACAGTAAAAACTATTTGAAAACATTCTGAAATAGGAGCAAACACAATTGTGCTCAGGATCAACAAAAATTCATTTCAAGGTTCATTAGATTCATCAGCAGGGGAGAGTTTCTTTAACTATCTCAAAGATTTTCAATGGTTGTACACTTGCAACCATATTGATGTGATTAAATCTAAAACATAGAAAAAAAAAGATTTCTCAAACGGTCTGTCGGGAAAATGGTTTTTCTAAAAATTTCTCAGAAAAATTAACCCCCATTATGCAAGATTATTCTCATTGCATTTATATAATTTCACTCGTTCACTCATCCCAAATTTCCCTTCCAAAATTCTAAAACTTCAAGAGAATATTCCTCTTTACAACATACCATTTAATCATGTTTATTCCCTTGAAAATATCCTACTTTATGTTGCTAGGTGGATAAATAATGAACTGATCACATTTCTCAATTCCTCAACTATGACTTGGATGCCATGTCATAACTTTTGACAATATTTTTAATCATTCCTTTATTTTTCATGCAAGAAATCCCATTTTTAATAATTCTCAAGTGGCTCCATATGGTTTGATCTGATAAGCAATCCTTTTCACCTTTGAGAATACACCTTAAGGAATACATACCTACATTCGTGCCTCTCAGAAATGAGTGTCCTCACATGGATTATACCACATATCTGTACTGCAAGTTTGAGTTGGCCAAGTATAAAGAGGAGACAATGGAAGGCTCCACGTGAATCCTTGGTGCAACTGTAAAGGTGTAGTCTAGAGGTAGGTTTCCAAATGAGCATGGGCCTTCCACGTGTTCAGAACCAGAGAGAGTTGTACCGGTTGCTGAAAATTTTGATCATGGGAAGGTCCAGTGGAAGCTTCTACGTGTCTGTTTGGTGCAACTTCAAAGATAAAGTTTAGAGGCGGGACCTCAAATGAGCGCACGCTCTCCACGTACCCTAGGCCAAAAGAAAGTTACCTCGGCCATTGAAAAAGTATCACTATAAAGAGTAGCCAATGGAATCCTCCACGTGTCTCTTCAACGTAATTTTTTATATGGTGCCCAAAAATGGAGACCCCAAACAAGCAATGGCTCTTCACGTGTCTCGGCCTGGAAAAGTTGTACCGGCCATTGAAAATTTTTAAGAACCAACGAAAGGTGCCACATGCCTATGGTCCGAGAAAGTTGCATTGAACACTTGAAAAGTATAAGTATGGGAAGATCCAACGGAAACCTCCACGTGTCCCTTCAGAAATATTTCAAAAATAAAATTCAGGGGCAGGTCCCGAAATAGGGGCGGGCCCTCCACGTGTCTCAGGCCTAAGAAAGTTGCATCAGGTGCTTCAAAAATATAAGTATGGGAAGATCCAATAGAAACCTCCATGTTTCTCCTTGGTGCAACTCCAAAGGTAAGACCCAGTGATAGGAACCTCAAACAAGCACAGGCTCTCCAAGTGTCTATGGTCTAACAAAGTTGCACTGGCCGTTGAAAATTCTAAGTGTGGGTAGAGCTAGTGGAAACCTCCACATGTCTCCTTGGCACTCTTTCAAAAGTAAAATTCAGGGGTAGGTCCCCAAATAGGTGCAGGCCCTCCATGTGGAATAGATCTTAATTTGAGGTGGGCCTTAGGGGGGGGCAGTTTGCGTCTTATGCCACTCAGAAGAAATTTCTAAAATACCTCATGTGACCCGCCCTTTCATCTTTGATGTAGACTCAACACGTGGCTTTATCTGGGAAATTACAGGGTTGCGCTTCACTTTTATACTTTACTCCTTTTTTCAAAACAAGTCTAAAAGTTCCAAAGTCCTCCGGTGACCTGCCTCCCCACTTTTAACTTAAAAAATGGCCACATGTCCATCTTTGGGGTCAAAGTATGAAATTTTCTTCACCACTTCATATTGTTGAATAGCCAATTAGAAATTATTGGGGCCATGAGACCAATTAGGCATTTTTTACAATTGTGACAAAATTGACAAGTTCACTGAATACACCTGACGTGTCACGTCCAATAAAATAAGACCACATATCCATGAATTTTGGGACAGGATTTACAGAAGAAACACAATCGTGGAAGATTCCCAACAACAAAATTTTTCCCCACAGAGAGAGGACTGTAGATAATACCAAGACTCGATGTGATCCATGCCTCAAGGAAAGGACTGACAACAGAAACTAAATGAGGAAGAAAGTTTTCATGCATCCATATAGGGAGACAGAAAATACTTCTAACTAGGTGAGTTGGAAATTTTAAATGACAAACAGGGCAAGATTAAATTGAGCACCAACATCAGCTCTAACTCGGGGATGGGCACTCCCTATGACTGTCGTAAGAACAACATAATAGACCATGTGCCAAAAATCCATTGGGCAACAGAGTAAATAACAAGCTTGTAAAGAAGAAAAACAATTTCCGACACCCAAGAATAAACTGATAAACCAACAAAAACCAGCCGCCAAGGATCGAGATGAACCAAAAAAAACTGCAAAGAAACGAAAAAGAACTAAAAGACTGTACACTGTACAATGATACATGCCTAGATTCTAAGAAATCAATCAAGGAAATGTTCTAAGTGCCTACCATTTTGAGTACGACCAAGCCAAGAAGTCTTGATACTTTTTTAACAACTGGACATATGCTTATTTTTCTTCTCTATCCAAGTTGCTACCTAGCCATATTTTCCGAGGTTTATCTTTTGTGCCTTTACCAGATCTAGAACAAACCCCATCAAACATTATATTCTAGGGAGAACCAATTTGCTTGGGATATTTGCACTCATCAATTTTATGCTCCTTAAAATCAGCATAACCCACAAAGTTATCGACATCGACGTCTGCATACAATACTTCATAAGAAGCATTGTTAGGGTCCTTAATGAGATGTAACATTTTATTCTCACTGTACAACTTCACAAGGTTCCCCTCAATTGGTATGGTTTCGTATGACATGTCCATTTGTACACTTCCACCCACACTAGCTGCCCACTTTTTGGATAATAACATCCCCCATTTGGTAGGACAATCCACAATAACCACATTCATGGTTAAGCATTTTCCTGGAAAATCTTCCAACTACACTACTAATCCCTTGACATACCCAACTACTGGCACTTCTCTTGAATCCATAGTAGTACATTTCCCAAAAGATGTTGTTACCTTGATATTTAACTCATTCATGACCTCAAGAGGCATTACATTACATGAGGCTCCTGAATCAAACATGCAGTTATGTACCAGCCTATCTTTAATAATCAAAGTGGTAAAAAAATGGATCCACATTAAGCTGAGATTCAACCAGAGAAGTTCCCAAATACACCTCAGATGATTCACCTAGTTCCTCCAATGCTTGTGGTATTTATGATCCTACAATAATAGGAGGAATCTCTACATTATTAACACTTTTTCCATCAGTAATTTTTCTTCCTTAAATCCCAAATATTTGAATGCCCTTTTCCTATGCTTAGGAATTCTAAGTAATTCAACAATGGGAACCAATGAATTTGATTTGACTCAATATTTCGGCTATGTCACAAGGAATATATTTGGGTAGGACAGTATTAGGAGGGAGATTCACCACTTCATTTGATAGTATGGGAGTTTTCACAGTCTGGGCATGGGCAGGAAAACAAGTTTTATTTGGGGTAGTTAGGCCTTTGCCAGATGTATCTTTCTTAGGGGTTTCCTTTGGGATATTGGTAAGAACTGGAACTTTTGGCTTGGTTTGTGGCCCTCCCCCTTTGACAACCTTACTTCTAGTGTTATATTCTTTGTCCTGAGAAACTACTGCATTCATCAACAGTTTCCTGTCCTCTTCGGAAGGGATCCCTCCATCATAATTTTTAATCATCAAGGCCCTTAAGTATTCAAAATAATGATTAGGAAGATCAAATGCTTGCACCATATCAATTTCAAAAGTATTAATAGGAGGAAGAGGTAATACCTAGTGAACACAATCCTATAAGTCTCCAACAGTTCTGGAACTTATCAATTTAGTTGAGGTTTCCCCCTTCCGTGAGTTTGCAAGGCTCTCCATCATGCACATATTATTATATGCTTCATCATCATCGAATTCCTCAAATTCTTGATCTACATCACATGGGGAGTGTGGTAAGAAACACCTATCACACCACTTGATAACATTGGCCTCCTCTACAATAGTAACCCTAGCAGTCAAAGGATCAGGAACCAATCTATTCTCCATGGGTTGAGGTTGTTTATTTCCTGATCCCATGAGCCCTTTCCCTCTGTCATTTGGTCTGTGATAACCTTTGGGATGATTTCAAAATCTCTCCTGACCGTGCAACTTGTACTGACCCTGAGAACTTTGACCTATGCATTTTTCTGCTCTGGCTAGTTTATAGGATATCTCTTTAACTGCTCTAACCAAAGTTTTTACAACCTCTACCAAATCCACAACTTTTTTTGATTGAGGCCTCTCTAGATTGATTAACTTGACACCCTCTCTCTAAGGAGGCTTTCCATCTACTTTTATGTTATTTTCTATTTGTAAGGCCATGGTGAAATTGCCTCAATGTTCCCGGGTTCTTATCTCTCAAGTAATAATACATCCTTTTTATCAAAAGCATCATAATATTTTATCAAACATGACTCATCACTTGGCCTTAGGATTATAGGTAGCCTATTCAAGGTCTTATTGAACTGAGTATTGAAATCATGGACAGATTCATTTGGATTTTTCTTTATATTTTCAAATTCAGATAAAAGGAACCTGGGATCTGTCTTATCCCCATATTGCAATCTAAAGGCATTTTTCATCTCGGTCCATGAATCTATTGAATTATCTGGTAAATCCTTGTACCAGTCAAGTGCATCTTCCTCAAGAGTATGAATAAACAACTTCACATACACGTCTTCAAACTCAATTTCAAAATATTCCATCATATTGACAAAGATTCTTAAATGGTGGTCACCAGTGATGGAATTATTCCCTTGAAATTTTTGCAACCTATTTATGACATCTTGTGGCACCATATTAGGATATCCATCCATACCTCTGAAATGTATAGGTCCAAAAGTGTTGATAACAAAAAGAGGTCTAGGTGGAGGTTGGGTCATATTGCCTTGAGGAGGTTATCTTGCAGGAGAATCAACATGATAAGAGACGAGGGGTCTCTGGGGCACATTAGTATAACTCTGAAATAAAATATCCTCTAATGACTCAATTTCTTGGAAAACCCCATTGACCTTGGAAGAAATAGGGGAAAACTAAGAGGCACACTTTTTAGACACAAATGATGGCCCCTCTCTAGTTAGAGAACTGAAATTTATATAAAGATTACTTGTTTCAGAATCACTTGAAGACGTATGGTAATCTTCAACCACATATTGATCACCTTTCAAAACTATATCTCTTTTTTTTATTCTTGATTTCCTACAACTTTCTAGACTTGTCTTCATTCTGAATTTTCTTTTCCTAGTTCTGGAAATAACTTTCTAGTAGGGTCCCTAGTGAAGAAAGATATTCTTCCCTCCAGATTTCCATAGATTAATGAAAATTTTCACTTGACATAGGTTAAGACATTGGTAATCATCAAAATTTGAATTCAACACAGAGTCACCACTAAGGATTTTCACCTTATTTTTGTAGATGCACTATAAGAACTTTCCAAGTGTCTATCAATGCTTAATTTCTACAAAGCTTAATAGATATGACCTTCCTTTACCCACATTTATCACTATTGATGCAAATTTAGCGCAGTAACCACTAGAAAATGGAAATACTACACAATGAACTTATAATTTTGCACAAATTTTACAAATCTCGACAAATGATGATATTTAAATAACATATTTTTATTTAAACCATGAAAAAAATTTACCAGGGATGGTATGTGTATGCATTTGTAGAAATAGTCCCCAGTAACGGTGCCACTTGGGTGTTACTTCCACACAAATAGGTCTCTATGTTTAAATAATCCCTAGCAACAGTGCCACTTCAGTGTTGTTGCCACACAAATCGATCCTTGGTAATGGCACCACTTCAATGTTGTTGCTGCATAAATCGATCCTCGAAAACAGTGCCACTTCAGTGTTATATCTACACAAATAAGTTCTGGTGTTCAAATAATCCCCAGCAACAACACCACTTCTGTGTTGTTTCCACACAAAATGATCCCCGGTAGTAGTGTCACTTAAGTGTTGGTATCCAAATTGATTCTCCTGTGAGGGCTGAGAAACATCACAAAACTTGTAGGATGCTTAGAGACAAATGAATCATAATTTTAGTCATTTTGTAGCTGGGGAGGGGATTCAAGTGACTCTTTATAACTAAGGTGTTGGAGAAATGGATAGCGCATCACTAAGGGTTTGATCTACCCTCAATACTTTAGGTTGTTCCTTTAACCAGGGTGAGAGGACCCGTTCTGTAACCCGTGTTTGTGAAGGATATCAAGAGATCCTTCTTTGCTCAATTTTCATGAGAACGTTGAGAAAATATGAACAATACAACACAATCAAACTCTCATGAGTTGTCACACTAGAGAGTGGAGATGTTTCGTAGAAAAGGTTTGGTTTACTAAAGACAATAATAGAATCCTGATTGTTTATGTATACTTTTGGTAATGGAATTTTTTCATTTGTGGATACACAATACAAATAGGGTTAGTTCATGTAGGATTCATCAATTGAGAATTTTTTTGTGGGAAGTTAAACAAGATAAACTTAATTATACCAAATCTTTGAGAACCTTTAAAAATAGTGGAAAACTCAAAGACAAAATGCTTTAAAATAGCTAAAATATTCCTTCAACCAGAAGGTGTGTATTAATGGAGGCCCAAAGGTGCAGGGTTTCATACACTCTTCAATAATTCAACTTAAAGGCTCATGTTAAAGACTTAATTAAAAATTGAAAGTCCCTGATTCGTCACATCTAAGATACAATCACAGAGTTACAAAAAATCTTTATCAACATAATGAAAGTAGAGTGATTTTAAATTTTTTATTTTCATCACAAGATGAAAGTTATTCTCACAATGAAATTGCAAATTCCACAATACAAACACATGGACAAGATATTGTGTGATTCAGAGGGATTTATACATAATATTGTAATAGGAACAAGAAAAACTATTTGAAAACATTCTGAAATGAGACAAACACAATAATGCTCATGATCAACACAAATTCATTTCAAGGTTCATTAAATTCATCAGTAGGGGATATTTTCTTAAACAATATCAGAGCTTGTCAATGGCTGTACACTTTCAACCATCTTGATGTGATTAATTCTAAAACATAGGAAAATAAATAGTTTTTTTATAAGGTCTCTTCGGAAAATGGTTTTTTCTCAAACTTTCTCAGAAAAATTAAACCCCTCATGCAAGAGTACTCTCATTGCATTTATATAATTTCACTCACTCACTCATCCCAAATTTTCCCCCCAAAATTCTTAATCTTTAAGATAATATTGCTCTTTACATCATACCATTTAAGTATGTTTATTCCTTTGAAAATATGTTACTTTCTATTGCTAGGTGGATAAATCATGAACTGGTCACATTTCTCAGTCCCTCAACTATGACTTGGATGCCATGCCATACCTTTTGACATTTTTTAAAATCTTTCTTTTATTTTTTCGTGCAAGAAATCCCCTTTTTAATAATTCTTAGGTGGCTCCATATGGCTTGATCTGACAAGTAATCCTTTTCACCTTCGAGAATACACCTTGAGGAATTGATACCTACATTTATGCCTCTTAGAAATGAGTACCCCCACATGGATTATACCACATATATGCGTTGCAAGTCTGAGTCATCCAAGTTTAAAGAGGAGCTAGCAGAAGCCTCCACATGTCTCCTTGCCATAGCTATAAAGGTGAGGTATAGAGGTAGGTTCCCAAATGAGCATGGGCCCTCCACATGTTCATAACCTAAGAGAGTTGCAGCAGTTGCTAAAAATTCTAAGCATGGGAAGGTCCAACAGAAGATTCCATGTTTCAGTTTGGTGCAACTTTGAAGTTGAAGTCTAGAGGTAGGACCTCAAATGAGTGCATGCTCTCCACGGTCCCTGGGCACAAGAAAGTTGCCTCAACTATTGAAAAAGTATCAGTATAAAGAAGAGCCACCAGAAGCCTCCACGTGTTGCTTTGGTGCACTTTTGATATCTTTCCCAAAAGTGGAGACCCCAAACAAGTGTTTTCTGTCAATGTGTCTTGGGCCCAGAAAAGTTGTATCAGCATTGAAAAATTTTAAGAACCAGTAAAAGGTGCCTTTTGCCTAGGCTCCGAGAAAGTTGCATCAAACACTTGAAAATTCTAAGTATGGGAAGATCTAACGGACACCTCCATGTGTCTCTTCGGTGCTCTTTCAAAAGTTAAATTTAGTGGCAGCTCCCCAAATAGGCACAGGCCCTCCACATGTCCTCGGCCCAAGAAATTCACTTCAGCCGTTGAGAAGTCTCAATATAAAGTGGAGCTAGTGGAAGCCTTCACGTGTCTCCTTGAAACAATTCCAAAGGTTAGACCAAAAAGTGGATCCTTAAATGAGCACAAGCCCTCCACGTGCCCTAGGCCCAAGAAAATTTCCTCGGCCATTAAAAAATCTAAGTATGGGCAGAGCCAGGAATAACTTCTACGTGTCTCCTTAGTGCTCTTTCAAAATAAAATTTATGAGCAAGTCGCCAAAAAGGCACGGGCCCTCCACGTGGATAGGATTTGAGTTGAACTGGGCGAGGGGGTGCTTTTCACATTTTGTATCACTTATAGAAATTATGCATTTTTGTTCAATTTGGCACGCTGATTCGCTTGTCATATTGGCTTTACACGTGGCTTTCCTAGGCATCAACGGGGCTACAAATTACTTTATGAATTTCATTATTTTTCAAAACAAAGCTGAGAATCTCAAAATGCCCTGATGACCTACCTCCCTGCTTTGAATTTTGAATGGTCACTCAAATATGTGACATTATTTGGTCTCTTGCGGGGTCACGACTTCACTTTTATACTTTACTCCTTTTTTCAGAAAAGGCTAAAATATTTAAAATGCTCTGACGATCCACCTCTCCACCTTTGAGTTTTCAAACCACCACATGTCCTTTTACGGGCATTAGGTATTCCTTCTATAATTTCATTCCTTTTACCATAATGCCTCAAAACACAAAAAGGGTCCTCCTTTACGTGATTGCTTGATTTATGACAGGTGTACATCTTCAGGGTCAAAGTAAGAAATTTTATTTTCCACTTCACATTGTTGAATAGCCAATTAGAAACTATCGGGGCTGCAGGACCAATTTTGTAGTTTCTACAAATGTAACAAAAGTGACAAGTTCACCAAAAAGACCTTCCATGCCGCATATAATTAAAGATGACCACGTATCCATGGATGTTTGGATAAGATTTACAGAGGAGACACAATCGTGGAAGATGCCTAGCAATAAACTTTTTCCCCCAAAGAGATTAGACTGCAAATACTACCAAGACTCAATGTGATCCATGAACCAAGTAAAGGACTGATAACAACATGCTATTGAAGGGAAATAATTACACACACCCATACAGGAGGAAAAAAAGTGCATCAAACCAGGCAAGCTTAGAAATTTTTAATAAACTGGGTGAGATTAAATTGAGCACCAACATTGGCTCTGATTCAAGGATTTTCACTCCCTACGAGTGCCATAAGAACAAAAAACCATGTGCTAAAAATCCATTGGGCAACGAAGTGAAGAAAAAGTTTGTAAAGAAGAAAAAAAATAACGAATTCTCCTAATAAAAAATGAGAAACCAACAAAACCCAGCTGCCAAGGACCAGGATGAACCAAAATAGAAAAATATAGAAATGAGAAAGAACTAAAAGATTATACATTCTACAATGATGTGTTCATTGATTCTAAGAAATCAATCAAGGAAATGTTTCAAGTGCCTACCATTCTGAGTACTACCAAGCCAAGAAGTCTTGATATTTTTTTAACAACTTGACATATGCTTTTTTTTATTCTATCGAAGTTGCTACCTAGCCATATTTTACCAGATCTAGAACAAACCTAGTCAGGATATTCACACTCATCAATTTTATACTCCTTATAATCAGCATAACCCATGAAGTAGTTGACATCAACGTCTGCATACAATACTTCATAAGAAGCATTGTTAGGGTCCTCAATGAGATGTAACATTTTCTTCTCACCATACAACTTCACAATGTTCCCCTCGACTGGTATGGTTACATATGACATGTCCATTTGTAAACTTCCACCCACACTAGCTTCCCACTTTTTGGATAATAACATCCCCATTTTACAGGACAATCCACAATAACAACATTCATTGTTAAGAACTTTCCTAGAAAAGTTACCAACTGAACTACTAATCCCTTGACATACCCAACTACTGGAACTTCTCTTGAATCCATAGTAGTACATTTCCCAAAAGCTGTTGTTACCTTGATATTTAACTCATTCATGACCTCATGAGGCTCCTAAATCAAACATGCAGTTATGTAAGAGCCAATCTTTAATAATCAAAGTGGTAAAAAAATGGATCGACATCAAACTGAGATTCAACTAGAGAAGTTCCCAAATATACCTCATATGATTCACCCAGTTCGTCCAATGCTTGTGGTATTTCTGATTCTGCAATAATAGGAGGAATCTCTACATTATTAACACTTTTTCCTTGAGTAATCTTTTCATCCTTAAATCCTGAATACTCAAATTCCCTTTTCCTATGCTCAGGGATCCTGAGTAACACAAAAATTGTAACAATAACCTTGATCTGACTCAATATTTTTGATATGTCACAAGGAATATATTTGGGTATGACATTATTAAGAGGAAGATTCACAGTTTCATCTGATAGTATAGGAGTTTTCAGAGTCTAGGCATGGGTAGGAATACATGTTTTATTTGGGGTGGTTAGGAATTTACCATATGTATCTTTCTTCAGGGTTTCCTATGGGATATTGGCAAGAATTGGAACTTTTTGCTTGGTTTGTGCACATCCCCCTTCGAAAACATTACTTCTATTGTTATATTATTTCTCCTGAGAAACTACTGCATTCATCAACATCTTCATGTCCTCTTCGGAAGGGATCCCTCCATCATAATTTTTAATCATTAAGGCCCTTAAATATTCAAAATCATGATTAGGAAGATAAAATTCTTGCAACATATCAATTTCAAAAGTATTAACAAGAGGAAGAGGTAATACCCGGTGAACACAATCCCAGAAGTTTTCAACAGTTCTAGCACTTATCAATTCAGTTGAGGTTTCCTCTTCTATGAGTTTGTAGGGCTCTCCATCATGCATAGAACATCATATGTCTCATCATAATTTTCTTCGTCAACTTATTGATCTACATCACATGGGGAGAGTGGTAATATACACCTATCACACCAATTTATAACATTGACCTCATTCACAGTAGCAACCCTAGTAGTCAAAGGATCAGGAACCAATCTATTCTCCCTGGGTTGAGGCTATTTATTTCATGATCCCATGAGCCCTTTCCCTCTGCTATCTAGTCTGTTATCTTCTCTAGGAATATTTCCAAATCTCTCCTAATTGTGTTGCTTGTGCTGACCCTGGGAACTTTGTCCTATTCCTTTTTATGCTCTGACCAGTTTATAGGATATTGATTTAACTACTTCAACAAAAGTGTTTACAACCTCTTCCAGATCCACAAATATTGCCTGACTGAGGCTTTTCCGGATTGATTAACTTGACACCTTCTCTCTTAGGAGGCTTTCCAACTGCCTTAATATTATTCTCATTTTGTAAAGCCATAGTGAAGGCTTGCTTCAATGTTCTTGGGTTTTTATCTCTGAAGTAATAAGTAGCCTTTTTATCAAAAGCATCAAAATATTTTATCAAATATGACTCATCACTTGTCCTTAGGATTATAGGTAGCCTATTCAAGGTCTTATTGAACCTAGTATTGAAATCATGGACAGATTCATTTGGATTTTTCTTTATATTTTCAAATTCAGATAAAAGGAACTTGGGATCCGTCTTATCCCCATATTGCAATCTTAAGGGATTTTTCATCTCGGTCCATGAATCTATTGAATTATCTGGTAAATCCTTGTACCAGTCACGTGCATCTTCCTCAAGAGTATGAATAAACAAATTTACATACACGTCTTCAAACTCAATTTCAAAATATTCCATCATATTGACAAAGAGTTTTAAATGTTGGTCACTAGTGATGGCATTATTCCCTTGAAATTTTGGCAACCTATTTTTTACATCTTGTGGCACCATATTAGGATATCCTATCCATACCTTCTGAAATCTATAGGTCCAAAAGTGTTGACAACAAAAGGAGGTCTAGGTGGAGGTTGGGCCATATTGCCTTGAGGAGGTGATCTTGTAGGAGAAAAGAATGATAGGGAATGAGGGGTTCTTGTGAGCACATGAGTATAGATTTCAAAATAGAT
This sequence comes from Taxus chinensis, assembly GCA_019776745.2. Classification (NCBI taxonomy): domain Eukaryota; kingdom Viridiplantae; phylum Streptophyta; class Pinopsida; order Cupressales; family Taxaceae; genus Taxus; species Taxus chinensis. Next base: position 143,412,574 of record CM034149.1, read on the forward strand.
ATTCTCTAATGATATAGCTTCGTGGAAAACCCTATCAACCTTTGAAGACATAGGGGAAAACTAAGAGGCATGCTTTTCACACAAAAATGATGGCCCCTCTCCAGTTAGAGAACTCAAATTTATATAAATATTACTTGGTTCACAATCACTTGAAGACGTATGGTAATCTTCAACCAGAGATTGATCACCTTTCAGAACTGATATCTCCTTTTTTGATTCTTTATTTCTAGACTTGTTTTCCTTCTGAATTTTCTTTTCCTAGTTCTGGAAATAACTTTCTAGTAGGGTCCCTAGTGAAGAAAGACATTCTTCCCTCCAGATTTCCACAGATTAATGAAAAATTTCACTTGACATAGGTTAAGACACTGGTAATCATCAAAATTTCAATTCAACACGGAGTCGCCACTAAGGATTTTCACCTTAGTTGTGCAAATGCACTATAAGTAACTTGCCAAGTGTCTATCAATTCTTAATTTCTAAAAATATTAATAGATTCAACCTTCCTTTACCCACATTTGTCACTATTGATGTAAATTTAGTGCAGTAACCACTAGAAAATGGAAATACTACACAATGAACTTATAATTTTCCACAAATCTTACAAATATCAACAAACGATGATGTTTAAAACAACTTATTTGTACTTAAACCATGTAAGAAGCATTACTATTAGGTTCGGTATGTGTATGCATTTGTAGAAATAATTCCCAGCAATGGTGCCATTTAGGTGTTGTTTCCACATAAATAGGTCCCATTATTCAAATAATCCTCTGCAATTAAAATAATCCCTGACAATGGTGTTAGATCGGTGTTGTTACCACACAAATAGGTCCTGGTGTTCACAAATAATCCCTGAAAATGACACCACTTTGGTTTTTTTGCCACAAAAATAGATCCCAACGTTCAAATAATCCTTGGAAATTCAAATAATCCCTAGAAGCTACGCCAGAGTGGTGTTGTTTCCGCACAAATAGGTCCTGGTGTTCAAATAATTCCCTGAGGACAGTGCCATTTCAGTGTTGGTATCCAAATTGATTCTCTTGCGAGGGCTGAGAAATGTTACAAAACTTGTAGGATGCTTAGAGATAGACGAATCATGATATAAGTCATTTTGTAGCCGGGGAGGGGATTCAAGTGACTCTTTGTAACTCAGGTGTTGGAGAAATGGATAGCACATTACTAAGGGTTTGATCTACCCTCACTACTTTAGGTTGTGCCTTCAACCAGGGTGAGAGGACCCATTATGTAACCTGTGTTGGTGAAGGATATCAAGAGATCCTTCTTTGCACAATTTTCATGAGAACCTTGAGAAAATATGATCAATACAACACAATCTAACTCTCACAAGTTGTCACACTAGAGAGTGGAGATGTTTCCTAGACAAGGTTTGGGTTACTAAAGACAATAATTGAATCCTGATTGTCTATGCATATTTTGGCAGTGGAATTGTTCATTTGTGGATACACAGTACAAAATAGGGGTAGTTCATGTAGGATTTATCATTTGAGAAGTTTTTTTGTGGGAAGTTAAGCAAGATAAAGTTGATTATACCAAATCTTTGAGAACCTTTAAAAATATTGGAAAAATCACAGACAAAATGCTTAAAAATAGCCAAAATATTCCTTCAACCAGAAGGTGTGTATCAATGGAGGCCCAAAGATGCATGGTTTCATACACTCTTCAAGAATTCAACATAAAGGCTCATGCCAAAGACTCAATTAAATATTGAAAGTCCCTGATTCATCACACCTAAGATACACTCATAGAATTACAAAAAAGTCTTTGTCAACCTAGTGAAAGTAAAGTGATTTGAAATTGTTTATTTCATTACAAGATTAAATCTCTTCTCACAATGACATTGCAAATGCCAGAATACTACCATGGTGATAAGATCTTGTGTGATTCAGAGCGATTTAAACATAAGATTTCAATAGGAATAAGAAAAACTATTTGAAAACATTTTGAAATAAGAGAAAACACAATTTTGCTCATGACCAACACAAATTCATTTCAAGGTTCGTTAGATTCATCAGGAGGGGAGAGTTTCTTTAACAATCCCAAATCTTGTCAATGTCAGTACACTTCCAACCATCTTGACGTGATTAAATCTAAAACATAGGAAAATAAACAGGTTTCTAAGATGGTCTCTTGGGAAAATGGTTTTTCTCAAACTTTCTCAGAAAAATTAACCCCCCTTATGTAAGATTATTCTCATTGCATTTATACAATTTCACTCACTCACTCATCCCAAATTTTCCCCCCAAAATTCTAAATCTTCAAGAGAATATTCCTCTTTACAACATACCATTTAATCATGTTTATTCCCTTGAAAATATCTTACTTTCTTTTGCTAGGTGGATAAATCATGAACTGATCACATTTCTTAGTTCCTCAACTATGACTGGGATGCCATGTCATAACTTTTGACAGTATTTTTAATCATTCTTTTATTTTTTCATGCAAGAAATCCCCTTTTTAATAATTCTTAGGTGGCTCCATATGGCTTGATCTGACAAGCAATCCTTTTCACCTTTGAGAATACACCTTAAGGAATAGATACCTGCATTTGTGCCTCTCAGAAATGAGGGTACTCACATGAATTATACCACATATCTGCGCTGCCAATCTAAGTCAGCCAAGTATAAAGATGAGCTAGCGGAAGCCTCCACATGTCTCCTTAGCGCAATTGTAAAGGTGATGTCCAGAGGTAGGTTCCCAAATGAGTGTGAGCCATCCACATGTTCAAAACATGATAAAGTTACACCATTCGCTGAAAATTCTTAGCATGGGAAGCTGCAACAGAATCTTCCACATGTCTATTCGGCACAACTTTAAAGATAAAGTCTAAAGGTGGGACTCAAATGAGTGCAGTCTCTCCATGTGCCCTGGGCCCAAGAAAGTTTCCTCAGCCATTGAAAAAGTCTCAGTATAAAGAGGAGTCAAGGGAAGAATCCATGGGTCTCTTCGACACATTTTTGATATGGTGCGAAAAAACGGAGACCCCAAACATGCACAGGTTCTCATCATGTCTCAGCCCAAAAAATTTGGACCAGCTGTTGAAATTTTTTAAGAACTAGTAGAAGGTGCCACGTGGCTAGGGTCCGAGAAATTCTCATTAGATGCTTGAAAATTATAAGTATGGAAATATCCAGTGGAAACCTCAACGTGTCCCTTCGAAACTCTTTTAAAAGTAAAATTCAGTGGTAGGTCCCCAAATAGGTGCGAGCCCTCCATGTGTCCCGGGCCTAAGAAAATCACATTGGGTTCTTGAAAAGTCTAAGTATGAGAAAATCCAGCAGAAACCTCCACATGTCTCCTTGGCAAAACTCCAAAGGTAAGACCCAAAGGCGGGACCTCAAATGAGCTAGGATCTCCACGTGTCTATGGTCTAACAAAGCTGAACCGGCCGTTGAAAAGTCTAAGCATGTGCAGATCTAGTGGAAACCTCCATGTGTATCCTTGGCGCTCTTTCAAAAGTAAAATTTAGGGGCAAGTCCCCAAACAGGTGTGGGAACTCCACATGGAAAATATATTAGTTTGAGGTGGGCATGAGGGGCCTTATGCATTTTATGCCTCTCAGAAGAAATTTCTAAAATACCTCCGGTGACCCACCCTTCTATCTTTGATGTAGACTCAACATGTGGCTTTATCTAGGAACTTGCGGGGTCTCACTTCACTTTTATACCTTACGCATTTTTTCAAAAAAATTCTATTTTTTTTTAAAGGAACGATAACCAGATCATACCAAGCCAAGAACACAGATGCTAATTAAACACCACGATCAATAAGATGAAAGTAATTCACCAGAATAACTTTACAAAAACCTTTGTAAACAAATGAGAAGCAATATCATTTATTATTATGGAACTCAATGTAATACATTGAGAATGCGCCTTGCTTAAATAGGTAAGGAATAACAATCTAAGAACCAGCCAAGGTCGTAGATCAAGCCATAAATCAAGGAAATAACTAGTCATCAAATAACTAGTCAAGACCATAGATTTAAGAGAGAACTAGACATCAAGGATCTAGTCAATACCATAGATCAAGGAAAGAGCTAGTCAATACCATGGATCAAGGAAAGGACTATACCTAACAACTAGATAATATCTCCTAATATCTAAATAAGATAAAATAAATATCCACACACATAAGTGGGTGAGGATAAATACAATAAAGGTAAATAAAGTACCTAGGTGAACATGAGCTAAGGTAAATACCTACTCTAACACCCCCCCTCAAGTGAATCTAGGGGCCAAAATAGAAGTGGCATGTCCACAGTATGAGTCTCGACAACTAGGCCTGATGAGGTGCTCATGTACAATAATTGGAAAAAAGGGACACCACAAGGTACGCAAAACCAGTAACAACAAAGTAAAGAGAGTAAAGATCCACTCCAAGGCATCCCAAGAAGCTCGGCTCAAAAACCTCATACAATGCTAAAGAAGTTTTGTGTGCACTATGGTCTAAATCCACTGCTCGATCACAAAACTCAAAAACAACTGACACTGGGCTCCACCAGAATAGCTCCATACAAGGAGACTATCAACGAAGTGATGTCGAAAGTGCAAAAAAAAACACCAAACATAATTTGACCAACTGCTGCAAATAGGTGTGCCACGATCCAAGAATAATAACCAAAGCAACAAGGCAAGGACACAAACTGCAGAGTGTCACGATCCAAGAAAAGCTAAGGTATCAAGGCAAGGAAACAAAACTTGAAGAAGCAGGATCAGCACCACACCCTCCCATACTGCTAAACGGGTGGAGTGGTACTAAAAATCTGTATGAGTTGTCAAAAAAACTACTCGAACACTGACAAACTAACATTGGGCTCCACTAGAATAGCTCCCCCATAAGAGAGACTGTCAACATGCCAAAAGTGTCAAAAATACAGATACAAAATCTCTCAATAAACAAGAGAGATACACTACACCTGCTACAGAAAAATGCTCAAAAAAAGAAGCATCACAATGTAGAAGGTATAGAAAGTGGAGTAAGAGAGCCAATGGTGGAGGAGCCATGCCTGTAGAGTTCTCTCAATGAATGCCTATTTCGTCCCCACAAGTGATCAGATATCCACCCCAAATCAACACGGATGGATGAAGAATATTCCTGCATATGACTTGGTGTAAAAAAACATCAGAATGTGTGTCAGGTTAATCATGTCTAACAGCTGAAATATGAGGTTTCTCAAGCTTGAGTGAAGGTGCAAAAACCATGTGTTGCTCATGATCCTCAGAAAGAGTCGAGAAAACAAAAAAAGGAGCTATGTCAATGTGTGATCCCAATGAAGTATCTACTCGAAAACCAATGTTATGACGAGAATTCCACTTAACATGTGGAATAGAGGAAACAATACCCTGTGAATGTCTGCCAATGACTCCACTAGTGATACCCATAGAACAGAGCATGCGAGAACTGAATGCAGTGGTATGCTTCTTAAAAAATCCATGCAACTGAGAAAAAGTAGGATACACAACATGTGGTACTGTAATAGGCACGGATGTGGAAGAGCATGCAGTAACAAGCCTCATAGGTTTACAAGCATCAAAAGTAGGTTCAAGGTCAACGACTAGAAGATAAATTTTAGTGGGTACAAGAGAAACAACTGCAAGTGGACTATGATCATGTATATGGTTGTCCACAATATGATGGTGATGCTATAAGATAACGAGTTTGTTCTGCAGGGAGTGTATTATTATATCCTTATCGTGAATGAGTGAATTTAGAAGAGAATTTCACTTCTTTAGTGATCTATTTTCTTCCAAAATTTTTACAATATCCTCTTGAAGTCCACATACTTCAGAGAAAAGCATATCATTCTCAGAATCCATGATAGGTACAAAATACAACTCCCAAAAATTTAGGACGTCGGGCTCGTGCAAGTCTCAAAATAAATAACTCCAATGGAAAGAGCATGAAAAAACAAGCACTTTTGCAAAAAACGTAACTCAAAATTGAGTTACTGATCAAAAGTTACAAGATTCTTAATATTTTGCTATGTTATTTATTTTAGGTGCCACTAAAACAAAGTAAAATGTTGTTGTCTTCACCACACAAATAAAATTAAAGGGGGCTAAAGTTAAGCACCTACTAGTAGGAGTCACAAGTTTTAAGCCCTCATATGACCATACCATATGACCAATGTCTAAGGATTTTAATGGGTGTTTGTACAGCTTACTATTTTGGGGTGTGTTGCGTGTTTTCGAGAAAGTCACATCCAAGTACCACTTCTGGTAAAAATTACTATTTCTAGACTGTGTAGACAGTGACCTTCATTTTCTAAAAGTAGCAACCTGCGAATTTTCCCAAAATAGTAAATACGTGCACAAAATCCGTGGACCCCTACCAAAAAAGGAAAGATCTGAAAACCTTCCTGTGCGCAAACCGATATAACTACGCTGCAACAAAAAAATACTGTCTGTAGAAATGGCCGAGTTTACAGTCAATCTTAGGGTTTTCACACATTATAGATCCAACGGAAGCCTCTGTTTTCCATAAAAATGCATGTAGCAACAAAATACGACCAAATCCCAAATATATGAAATCACAAATAATTTATTTGCAAAATAAAACTTACAGACGGATGCTAAAAACAATCTCCAGATCTGATACCATGAAAGGAATCATATACAGATCATACCAAGCCAAGAACACAGATGCTAATTAAACACCATGATCAATAATATGAAAGTAATTCTCCAAAATAACTTTACATAAACCTTTGCAAACAAATGAGAAGCAATATCATTTATTATTATGGAACTCAATGTAATACATTAAGAATGGGCCTTGCTTAAATAGGAAAGGAATAACAATCTAAGAACCAGTCAACGTCATAGATCAAGCCATAAATCAAGGAAATAACTAGCCATCAAATAACTAGTCTAGACCATAGATTTAGGAGAGAACTAGAGATCAAACATCTAGTCAATACGATAGATCAAGGAAAGAGCTAGTCAATACCATGGATCAAGGAAAGAACTATACCTAACAACTAGATAATATCTCCTAATATCTAAATAAGATAAAATAAATATCCACACACATAAGTGGGTGAAGATAAATACAATAAAGGTAAATAAAGTACCTAGGTGAATATGAGCTAAGTTAAATACCTACTCTAACAGTTTCAAAGTCCTCTGGCAACCTGCCTCCCACTTTTAACTTAAAAAATGGCCACGTTTTCATCTTTGGGGTCAAAGTAAGAAATTTGCTTCACCACTTCATATTGTTGAATAGCCAATTAAAAAAAAAACCGGGCCACGGGACCAATTTGGCATTTTTTACAATTGTGAAAAAAGTGACAAGTTTACCAAACACACCTATCATGCCGCGTCCAATTAAAGAAGACCATGTATCCACGGATGTTGGGATAGGATTTACAAAGGAAACACAATCGTGGAAGACGCCCAACAACAAAAAATTTCCCTGAAGAGAGAAGACTGTAAATAATACCAAGACTCAATGTGATCCATGACCTAATGAAAGGAATGAAAATGGAAACTAAATGAGGGAGAACATTTTCACGCATCCATACAAGGAGACAAAAAATACTTCTAAATAGGCAGGCTAGAAATTTTAAATGAAAAATACGGCAAGATTAAATTGAGCACCAACAAGTGGAATAGGAGAGGTAGAGACATTTGAGGAAGAAATTCTAGAGGTTCTGGAGGAAGAGGTATCCCAAACAACCAATAGGGAACAAACAATTCATAATCTAACTCCCATGACAAACAAAGCAGCAATAGCTCGAACCCAACATATGAAAAGAGTAATGTACAATGATATTATTATAATAAATATTGTCATTTTGCAAGTGAATGCGAAAAATGATGCAATGACCAATCAAGAAACAATGCAAATGTATATCAAAGGGCATTTGAATTTAAATAAAATCCAAATATGTTTATTATTTGGAATATTTTTGAGTATGGAAGCTACGATGTATGTTACTTGGACGAGATTCATATAAACCATGTGAGAAGTATTTTACTTGGACAACATTGATAGAAACCATGTGAGTGGTATTGATTTTTTTCTTTCATTAATAAGAATATTCAGTCTAATATTATGATGGTCAACAATGGAAAGATTCCAATTATAGGATAGGGAGAAATATAATGTCATAACAAGAAAGGTGACAAGAGAACAGTCATAGACATTTACTATTCCTTGGACATAGAAAATAATCTTTTGAGCATTAGATAACTAGTGTAAAAAGGATATAGAGTACCGATGGGTAATGGAGACTGCATAATCTATGAAAAATATGGGAGCAAAAAAAAAAAAATCAATAGAGTGAATAATGAAAAATAGGATCTTTCCTCTTAGGATGCAAGATGATTTTGTTTCACAATCTAGAGCAATTTATTGCAATCATATGCATTAGATTGGAGCTACATCCTAACAGGTATATAGTTAGACTTTTAAAAAAATCATATTTAAAACATCATTGTGGGAAACTCCAACAACAATACAAGTGACATAAAATGATGCTAGATTTTCATCGGGATGGACTTTTCCTTCTCTAAGATAAACTTTGGGAACATTTTTTTCTGACTTCCTTTAAGTAAATCATGGAGATGGTTAACCAAGGCCAGAGGCCCAATATTATATCCCTAGGGATTGGTGAAAATATTATAAGGATAATGGTATGTAAAGGAAAATTAATCCCTAATAAAACTAAAGCTTCAATTGTACTTGAAAAGGAAAACTAGACCTCCTTTCAATTAGGGGTGTGCTCACAAACTTCGTTATTTTTCCTCTTCTTTCTAGAGATATAAGGAAAGATTTTTTTCATAGATTTGAAAGTAGAATATTCAATTCCATGTTCTCTCAAATCCCTTCTGTATCTATGCTTGATAGTTTTTAAAAAATTCTACTCAAACGGTTTGTTATCCAACTAGGGTGAGAATATCCAGTGGCAAGTACTCAAAAGGAAAAATGTGCCCCACAATAGGTGCCAAAAAACTATTGGTTGAAAAATTTGAAGTTGCGAATGTAGTAAAAAATTTAGGGGATAATATTCCATCCTCGTAGATGGGGAGCTTCATTATTAAAAAAGAAATATGAATACCAAATTATTATTAAATATACATTATATAATATCTTGATGAGGATGCCAACTTCATTAAGTAATATCCTAATTTTAAATACAATGGGAAAAAGGTTAAAAAATTAACAAGATTAGATGATGGAAGAGGAGTAAGAAAAACACTTTCAAATACAGATCTTATTCTACGTATGCATGTCGCTAAATCTCAAGAGCACTCTAGTGCCCAAATAAATAAAACAATTAGATATAAAAAAAGATGAGGATGCATGTGGGTTAGGTAAGTGTTTGGGTGAATAGAGTAAATAAATTCATGTGAAAGTACATGGGTTGGGTGTAGGGAGGATAGATGAGTGATAGTTGATGGCATCTTGCAGGGTATGGAGCACTTCATGTGGTGTTGTGTTTGACCAAATGAAAGAAAGAGACAACTTCTCTTGACTTATGACTACGGTAGTTTACAAAATAGATGGGTTTCCTCATGGGAAAATCACACTGTTTGCACCTATGCAAAGAATAGGTGTCTAACCTGATCAGTTTACATTTTCCTATGAATTCCCAGCCTATGTCAAAATGCGAGCTCTAGAACATGGTATAGAAGTCCATCTAAGCATAAAACATAGAGGATTTTTTTCAGATTTTTTAGCTGCAAAAGTTATGGCTGTCATGTATGAAAAATATGGAACCTTACACATGGAAGGTGAATTGTTTGAAAAAATTCATTTAAAACAAAAAACGTTGGTTTGTGGACAACATGGACTACAATATATGCACAAAATGGGATTTTTTAAAAGTCTTTGAAACTCTCAAGAAAATGTGATTGGCACATGCAGATACAAATCTCCACAAACCATTTTACCATCCACCCAGTCATACGAAAATAAGGACTTTTAAGAATACTATAGATATCCTCAAAAAAAGTAACAGAGAAGGCACCGAGGATTCTGGGGAAATAATTAAGGAGTCGGAGGATAAGAGAGTAGGAAAAGAGCTCCTATGTGTGGTAAGGGTGTTGCTTAAGAATATGAGGAGGTTTGTTTCGGTCAGCAACAATGTCTTGTTTGGGGGTATGGACTGGAAAAATAAGAGAGACATGATTAAGGATGAATCGAAAGAAAATCATAGATAACATATCCTCCAATTGCAAATGTTGACCACATACTTGTGCTTTGCTCCTTGGATCAATGTAAGTTGGACCTGTTTATTATGGCTAGATTCTGGTGGAGGAAGAGTTGTAGAGATTCATGTATGTTGGATACGAACAAAATAGATCATGTAGAGGAGGAGGTTTTTCATGCACATCTACTTTTCCTGTAATCGATCTACACTAAACAAGCATGATGAGGAGGGAATTTAATATAGTTGATTTAGTTTCAGGTGGTTCTATAGATATGTGTGCTAAATGTGGAAGTGTATAGAAGGTACAATTTTTTTTTGATAAAATTCCTTAGAGAAGTATGGTCTCTTGGTGCCTGAGGAGAATAAGGTTTTTCTTTATTATCGCTAGGATTCTAACCCATGCAGGATAAGAAATTTGCAATGAGATATGTGTAATAAATGTGGAAACTTAGATTAACATGACAAGTGTTAGTCAAGGTAGTTAAAAGGAATAAAATATCATAAACAAGGATGTGTCTTAAATGGTCCAAAATAGAGGGGTTTTGTATGTACATGGACTATTTGATAGAATACTAAAAGAGAGTTGGAGCCTTGTGGAATATGGGTGAAACCACCTAGAGAACCTCCTACGCTACAGATGCTAGTACTGCCAGGGATGGTCTCCTTACCTTTATCTTTTATAATTTTTTGTATAATTTTGTTATTCATTTGTAATAAAATAAAAATATTAAACTAAATTAGTTTCTCAAACAATTGATTATTTTAACCAGATGACTAGTGAAATCAATAAAACAACACCTCATGATTTTTGCTACCGACTTTCAATTTGATCCTCAATCGTGTCATGACCACACCCTCATGCATTACTGAACCCAAGGTTTTGAAATTTGGTGCTTGTGTGCATTGGTTTTGGTGAGATCTAGATGAGTTAATTAAAACAACCAATGCTGTCTATGTTGCAAAGTTAAAAAAATGGAATTTCCAGAGACTTGCAAAATAACACTCTAAGCCATGTAAAGAGATGCCAAACATCACATGCATTCCTTGTTATGTAGAGAGTCACATCAAGTATTATCTCAACCTCGTTTGACCGTTTGCAATCTCCTTGCCACTCCTCGAGGAGCCATGTTACTCTGTTTTGCACTTTAAGGGTCTTGCTAAAACTGAAAAGTTGGGTTTTGTTTTGGCTCACCATTTGGACCTTGAGCAATGAAATGGTTTCCCGCCTTATCAAGCATCTAGTATTTTTACTATATAATTTCCTAGACCATTAATTTTTAGAAAAACACATTCTGTCTAGTGTTACATCTGGTATCAGAGCGGAGGTTGATGCTCTTGAATCTCCAGGAGGATTGGAGTTGTGATGGTTTTGCATGGTGGTGGTGGAGATTGGAAGAGTAATGTTATATATGTTTTTATGTGTGTAACATTGTAATTGAGATATTATGTATACACATGTGGTGCATGTCAGTTATTGTATGTTTTTTTGTCATGTTTATGTGCTTGTGATGAGAGTATTCTCTCTCTTTTTCATGGATTTAATGAGGAGTCCACATGTGATGTGTTTCCTTGGTATGTGTGAAAAGAATGTTAGTATGGAAGGGGGAGTGTCAGATCATCTTATCATTTTATGATATGTAGGTGTGTTGATGTTGTGTATGTCAAAGATGGGTGTATAGTGAATTAGATGGCATCGTGATGTCACCACAGTGTTGTGATGAATTGTGTTTGTCACCATGTTGTACTGTAATTTATTTTATGTTGTAATGTTATTCAATGTGTTCATCATATGTATAATATATGTAATATTTGATGGTTCACGTCATGTTTGAGGGGGATATGGTGAGCGTATGACCCTTATTGTATAGAACTTGCACATTGGGTGCATTATGTGGAAGCATGATGTATTGTAACCCACAAAAGTAATAATTGTGTTATACCCTGTATTTATACCATGCGTAAGACATTATGGCTAATGTGCGTGAATCACCATTGTGTTATTGATGTAGTTATGTGTTATTTCGTGAACCTTATACTAGACGACCCTAAGAGGAGCAATCATTAAGATTGTATGTGTGGAGAGAGGACACATGGACCATGTTTTCATAATATTCAATAGAGCACGAGTGAGGAAGTGGAGTCTTATATAGAGTGAAAACCCACTTTTATCTACATAGTATACTTAGACCTTTTTCAGTATATTGTGGATGCGCACCACCTTAGGCTCAACTTATACAAACTAGCATCCCCTTCTCACTCCTATTGCGTTGTCCATCAAATAATCCTATGTGATTTTGACTATGTTGAGCCTTGTGGGAGTATGGAGGAACAATTTAGGAAGAGATTCTGACCATTGTATTATTTCATATGTTATTTTACGAGCGGAGGCTTGATGTCTGAGTGCCAAGAGCTTGATGAGTACCCCTTTAGTGGAAATATGAGGCCACATAACGATTGTAATGTGTTATTTCTATTTTTCATATTTTATTCATAAATTGATCATTATCTCTTTTATTGTCAGAACTAGCAATTTTTTGGATTGATGTGTTCTTATATTTTGGGCATTTTATTTGGTTGTTACACTAACATGCGGATTTTTGCACTAACTATGGCTATTTGGCCATTTGTTTTTCATAGTTTTAAATTTGTGTTTAAAGTTTATTTTTTTAATAGCCTAGCCCAAGGCTTGAGATTATTTCCACTTGGCATTTGAAATGGATTGTTGTGTTGGTTCTAATGTCATAATGAGTTGGAATAGGTTCATGGGATTAACCATGGAGTGGTTGAACCTATGGATCCACTTCATTGTATTGGGGTAATTCCCAAGGAGTTACAAATAACTAGCAGGTTGTTGAACCACGAATTATTATGTCACTTGGGTTAGGGGTGTCTGAACTCTATGTGCCTAGGGTCTTAGTGTGACTGACCTATTTGAGGGAGTGATAAGAGATTTGAGGGAGGGACAAAAAATTTGAGGGAGTGATAAGATATTTGAGGGATTCATAAGAGATTTGAGGAAGTGATAAGAGATTTGAGGGAAGGATAAGAGATTTTTGTGTGTGGATGGAGCATTTAGAGGTATATGGAGAGGTTTTGTGATGTTTTGGGAGGTATATGGAGTTGTTTTGTGATTCTTTGGGAGGTATATGGAGATATTGTGTGATACTTTGGGAGGTATCTAGAGATGTTCTTTGATGTTTTGGGAGGTGTATGGAGTTGGAGTTATGATTTATATGTACTCATGTGAGTTTGGTTATGTTTGTGATGTTGAAGATTGATGCTCCTCATTGTGGTATGATGTTATTTCCATCTCGACACTATATAGCTACAATTATTATTTCATGTTTTGTGAAACCTTTATATGTGTGCCTGTTGGGAATTCCATGATGTAGTAGTTTATGTATGTTATGAGTATTGTGGTGTCAGGGGCATGTGTAATAAGTACTATGTTGTGAGGGATATGTATGTTTTTTCCATGGTTAGGTTGAGTTCTTGTGATGTGATATTGTTGTTGAAGTATGTAGAAATATGTCTTGTGAACCATTAGTGTTGTGTTTGGTCATGATGTGGTATTGTGATATCAGTTTTTGCTGGGCACCCACAAAAATAAATAAACTAAAATATTAAAAAATAAAATATTAAGAGCTTAAGATTACTAAATACTGCTAAGGGAAAAGAGTAATTAGGTAATAATGTAAACTGAAATAAAAAAGGTAATAAAGTAATTAGGTAGTAATGTATCATTCGTTGGTGACGTAAGATGTTGATTGTTTCCTCTTTGCTCATGAGTACCTCTTTAAACCTTGACTATGTGTCACATTGATGAGGATGTTATTATAAGGGGAGTGAAATGTAGTGCCCAACTAAATATAACAATTATTTATAAAAAGGGGGGGTGCATGTCGGTTAGGTAAGTGTCTAAGTGAATGGAGTAAATAAATTCACGTATGTGCTGGGGTGCAGGAAGGAAAGATGGGTGGTAGGTTATGGCATGTTATAGGGTATGGAGTGCCTCATGTCATGTTGTGTTAAACCAAATGAAAGAACGAGATAAATTCCCTTGGATTATGATTATGGAACTTTACAAAATACATGGGTTTCCTCACGGAATAGTCACACTTCTTGTACCTATGCAACAAAGATGTCTATAACCTGATCAATTCAAATTTTCCTATGCACTCCTAGCCTATGTCAAAACGTGAGATCTGGAATAGGGTATGGAAGTCCATCTAAGCATAAAATATAGAGGAATGTCGTTAGATGTTGTAGTTACAAATGTTGTGGTAGTCATGTCTGTAAAATGTAGAAACTTACACAAGGCAAGTGAATTGTTTGACAAAATGTATTAAAAAAAAAGTGGGTTTTGTTGAAAAGTCTTAGAAAATTTCAAGCAAATGCAATTGGAAGGTGTATATCCAAATCTCTACAACCCATGTTATCATCCTCCGAGTCATGCCAAAATAAGGAATTTGAAGTAGACTATAGATATCCTCAAAAAAATCTAATGGAGAAGGGATCGAGGATTCATGGGAAATTATTAAGGAGTTAGAGGATATGAGAGTGGGAACATAGCTCTTGTGTGTGGTAAGGGCATTGCTTAAGAATATGAGGAGGTGTGTTTCAATCAGAAAAAATGTCTTTCTTGGGGGTATTGACTAGAAAAATTTGAGATCCATGATTGAGGATTTAATGGAAAGGAAATAAGAGATAACATATCCTCTGGTTGCAAATTTTGATCATATGCTTGTGCTTTTCTCCTTGGATCAACGTAAATTGGACCTGTTTATTATGGCTAGATTCTGATGGAGGTAGAGTTGCAAATATTCCATGCATCTTGGATATGAAATAAATAGATCTTATATAGGAAGAGGTTTTGCATGCACCATTACTTTTCCTTTAATTGATCTACACCCAAAAAGCGTGATGAGGAGGGGATTTGAGATAGTTGTTTTAGTTTCAGGTGATTCTGTAGATATGTATGCTAAATGTTGAAGTTTATAAAAGGTAAAAAAAATGTTTGATAATAGGCCTTAGAGAATTATGGTCTCTTGGTGCATGAAGAGGAGAAGGTTTTTATTCATTATCACTAGGATTTTAACCCGTGCAAAATAAGAGCTTTGCAATGAGATATGTGTACTAAACGTGGAAAATTAGATTAATATGACAAGTGTTGGTTAGGGTGGTTAGAAGAACTAAAATATCCTAAACAAGGATGTGTCTTAAATAATAAAAAATCGAGGGGTTTTGGATGCATGTGGACTATTTGACGGAATGTTAAAAGAGAGTTGGAACATTGTGAAATACAATGAAATTGCCTTGAGCAGCTCCTGCGCTACGAACACTAGTACTTCTAGGAATGGTATCCTTACCTTTATCTTTTTAAATTTTTGTATAATTTTGTTATTCATTTACAATAAAAAAAAAATATTAAATTATTCGTTTCTAAAACAATTGAATATTTTAACTAGATGGCTAGTGAAATCAATAAAACAACACCTCTTGATTTTTGCTACCGACTTACAATTTCAACCTCAACCATGTCACAACCATAGCCTCATGAATTGCTAAAACAAGGGTGTCAAAAATTTGTTTTCGTGTCCATTGGTTTTAGGGAGAGCTAGATGAGTTAACTAAAACAACCATTGTTTTCTACCTTGTAAAGTTAGAAAAAACGCAATTTCAAGAGACTTGCAAAACGAAACTCTAATTGCCGTATAGATATGTCAACCATCATATGTGTTCCTTATTATGTAGAGAGTCATATCAAGAGTTATCTCAACCTCGTTTGACCATTTGTGTTCTCCTTGCCGCTCCTCTAGGAGCCCTATTAGTCTGTTTTACACTTTTAGGGAGCTGCTAAAAATAAAAATTTGGGTTTCGTTTTAGGTCACCATTTGGACCTTGAGAAACAACATGATTTCCTACCTTCGCAACCCTCTAGTATTTTTACTAGAATATTTCCTATAACCTTCATCTTGGGAAAAATACATTCCTGGATAGTTTGGTAAGGGGGTTTTGTAGGCCTCTGGTCACTGTTGAATAAGTTAAACTAGACCTATTATGACTAGTGGCTCAGGAAACCTAGCTACCAATTGAAAACCATTTTCCCATTATGAATTCCACCATTTCTTGTGAAATCCTGGTATATAGGAGGACACATAGGAATTTACCTGCAATGCATTGCTAAACAGAAGGTAGCTTTTAAATGTGGTTTCTTAGCCTCCAAGCCTAAATTGGGTGTTTTTGTAACTAGTAGGAATAATGTAAAAAAAAAAAAGTTGTAGGACCCCAATCAAGATAGCAAACCATCGTGGAAACCTATTAACACTTGTAACTATTTGGAACCCTATCTTGTGACTTGTGTGAAATTTGATTTTTGGTAGAATAGTATTTCTCTCTCTTCCCTACCTCTTTCTATCTCCTTAATTTAGAAATGAAGTGAAATGAAATGAAATGAATATATGTCTATAACCCTCTCCCTTCGAATGCAAATTATCATTATTATGTAAATGGAGAATTAAAAATGTTAAATTTTCTAGATTTGTGTGGATTTCATGCCAGCGATTTATCATTGATTTCATGCTCACATGGTTTTGCAGTATGTAAGTAAGATGACAAAACAACATGGTTGTAATTCATTGTGTATTATTATAATTTATATATGTTAATGGAAAACAATATATACATATAATATATTTCCATGTTACAGAAAAGTTTATTATTGAAATTTGGTAATATGTATGCTAGTTTTAGAGATGCATTGGAAAATGTGTATTTAACTATAGGTGTTATTTTGATTAAGATTTACATATGGTAAAAAGTGGGGCTGGATATATATGTTAAGTGAAATTGTAGAGGATATTTCAACATTTTGTAAAGTATTGAAAGGTTTATTAATGAAGTTTTGTAACATTTTTACGATGCTAGTGTTTAAGGGAAGTATTCATCTAAACATGGGTGTTATTTTGATCTCAAGTTTTATATTGTAAAATTTGGATATTGTGTTAAGTGAAATTGAATTTAATAGCTTATAGTGTAATTCCAGTGTGGAATTGATGATCAAATAATTCGTGTGTTGTGTTCTTACCTCAAAAATGTAATAAAGAGATATAAACGAAACAGTCCACCCTAGTATAAACTTCGTGTATAACTACCCTTCCCATGTGATTCTTTGTACCATAGAAAACTAAAACCTAAGGATGAACTTAAAATATTTATAGTCTATAGCACCTTCTATTTAAGTAAATCAGAGCCAAGTTTGATTTTATTTTCATAGCTTGTATGCTTAGCGACATTGTTGTGAACCCATCGGTTAGGAACGATATGGTCCAACTTTATCTTGGGAATGGGGTCCCCTCCACGGATTGGAAATCATGTGTGTAGTAAGGAGAATGTGATTTTATTATAGTAGTAATCTATGGGTAACAGAACTCCAACATACTGTAAAACCTTTTTGGGATGACACACGTGTTGAGTGGTGAAGATCACCAACACAACTTAGAAGTCACTGTTATCACCGAATCACAACACCCTTATGTTTACACAAGTGTATATACTTGAGCTCATGATGTGATTGGATAACATGGGTACTATCTCTAAGTTGTGGAACTTGTTACTTGAGATAGACCTCTAGAGAAAGTTGGTTCTTGTTCCTAAACTACCTGCCACAATCTACTCTAATTTAGGAAAAACTAACTTCCCTAATCTAACTTTCCAAGGGACCAAGGAGAGAGAATGCATAAAAATTGAAATCCTACACTACATTGGTGATACACCAAAAAAGGAGGGGTATGATAGTAGTCCTCCAATGTGTGAGATGCAGAAGCAAAGTGCACACTAGAAGGGGTGATAACAACTCTCCATAATCTAGCAAAATACATTCACAACAACATCTCAAACATACACAATGATAATGGATCCTTGTAAGAGCATAAAAATAGACACAATATTAATGTAATGAAGGTTGAAAGGGCAAGAAGAGTGAAAACAAACATAGTAGGGGAAGATGCATCCATGAACTTGTATTTTATTGCTTCATGATATGCACAACTCAATCTATGATAAGATAAGGGCCTGGGTCACCATGCACGAAGTACGCTACAAGGGCCTATAGAAAATTGGCTTCAAAAATAAATTTTTACAGAGTTTTTCGACAATAAAACTACTTCTTTTACAATGATCCCAACACACCAATTTATAGAAAAAATAAGAAGAGAGAGAGAGAGGGAAATTGGAAATCTTGAAATCTATCATTCAACCACTTGTAAGAGGTATTAAATGGAGTAAAATGATGTTCTATTGCTTGTAAAAAGGCTCCCCATACTATCCCATGACTTGCAGCAGTGAAATATGGCATTCCATACTTCATTGAATGTGTCCAACTACCAAATAAAACATTATTATGAACTTGGCTTCGTTTTCTATAAAATATCTATCTTTCATCAAATCTATAATTTCTTGATTTCTTTAATTTGGGCTTAGAAACACGATTTCAACAGGTATAAATTTTGTGTGATTTCATTGAGAAATTCAAAAGTTATGGCCTTCTAAGTGCGAACAGCTATTTTGGATCTGCAAGGCATTTTCTATCATTTGATGGAAATGAACATTAGATGACTAGTTATGAATATGTATATGACACCGTGCTTGTTCCAGAAAGTCCAATTTTATGAAAATCAGAGCTCAGAGTCAAAAGTTATCGCCATTTGAAGTTCGAGAGGTCAAACATTTACTTTTTCTCTTTATTGCGGCTATTTCAAAAAAATTGGGTCCGTGTGTCCTGGCTGTTCCAGACACATTCTTCTATATCACTAGATTAGGGCTTCCTTGTCCTTACGCATCCACCATTTTCTGGGATGTGAGGGCTGTTGACCTCCGCATTCTCTGCATCCCATTTAGCTTGGCTCTTTGTGCAGCGATTTTGCCTTTTCGCATCCCAAGCGTCCCGACTGTCCTGGAAAAATTTCTCCATGCCACCCACAATGCACTGAGTTGTAAAAAATTATTTTTCATGTCCCACATGTACTTGCATCCCAACTATCCTATAGACTGCCTGGAAAAAAAATGTTCGATTTCACCGATTTCCCTTTGACTTCGGCATTTTTGTCAATGCGTGCCTCGCGTGTCCCTATTGAACTTGTGCGGTT
Organism: Taxus chinensis; assembly: GCA_019776745.2. Lineage (NCBI taxonomy): Eukaryota > Viridiplantae > Streptophyta > Pinopsida > Cupressales > Taxaceae > Taxus > Taxus chinensis. The sequence continues at coordinate 143,431,897 of CM034149.1, forward strand.
TGGGACAAAAAAAGTTGATTTAGCTGATTCCTTTATATTTTGGCTCCAAACCTGGTATGATGAACCTTGGTACGATTCGTAGCCTCCAGACCCACAATGCATTAAAACAAGCCCGTGACTTCAATTTTTTGATTTTTTTCATTTTTTTTCTAACTTGTTGGATATTTCCTTGGATGGGGAAGTTAGAGAGAAGCCAAAGGGACCCCCAAAACATGATTTTGGACCTTGAATCAATTCTACTTTCTCAGGACTGAAGAATTTGATACATGTTATCAAAATTACCTCGAGGAGTGAATTTTGGATAATAATCACCTTTAGGAGTTTGGATCATAAAATAACCCGATACCAAACCTCAATTATTGTTTGGGTTATATGGTGCAATTCTAAGATTCAGTTGTGAAACTTAAAAAAAATTAATTTATGATTACTTTGTGAAAATGTAGCCATAAGATGATATCCTTAGAGAAAGGTGAAATTTAGATCATTCATATAATGTGTATAAACCATCTTGTGGCGAGGGACTAAATTCATGACATGTGATCCCTAAGGTGAACTTTAATCCCATAAACAAAATATTATTCCCTCTTTTTCTTCACTTTTCCTAATGCATAATGAATGTATGTTATAAAACTAGGTTATCGTTTTCTTGAGGAAAATCTCTAGGAAGAGAGCTAGTAGGCTCACGAGCATGCAAATGTCCTTATCAACAAATGGGTTACTCAACAATTTCAATAAACTAATTAAATAAGGTTAACTAAAATCATTTTAAGATGAATGTAAATGATTCAAGTGGGTCCCATGTTTTAGATACCTACACATGATAATACTAGTGTGAATCCCTTTAACCCCTCTCTAATAAGAGTGTCATCTTGACAAGAAGTGTCGAATATACCTAGAGTTACAAGATGATTTCTGAAATAAGGGTGTTCATTCACTCTAGTTGTGACCTTAGTAAGGTGTGTAAAATCTATAATTGAATGCCTCTTAGTGAGACACATCTAATAATTAATTTTCCAAGAATCCAACCTTGCTTTAGTGTGAATCATACTCCTTAGGACCTTCTTGAATGAGCATTTAAATGAAAAAGATATGATACATGAGTAGTTGTAATTACTCACAACATAAGTCGAGTAACCTTAGTAATTAAACGCTAATATGAAAAGAATGTGTAATCTATTCACTCTTGAACTAATAAACCTCATTAGTTTCATTTGAACCTTCCTTGTGACAATTGGGATAAATTGTAAAACCAAACAATCATGCAAGTTAAAAGAAAAACACTTAGAACAAAAACCAATGGCTCATGTGGGAGTATATGTTGCTATAAACAATTAGGCCATATATTTCTATTGCGATAGGAGAAACAAGAAAAATTAAAGGGAGTAACTACAAGTGAAATATTAAGTAAAGTAAGGATAACATAGTATAGTTTTAAGATGAATGAAGGACCACATGATAAGTGAATTTTCAAAAATTAAGGCTAGTAATGAAAGATAGAGGTAATGAAACTGTAAACTATGGAAGTGTGGTGTCATGGATGTTATCCTTGTGTGTATGTAAACAACCTTATGTGTAGTTAAATACCCTATTAACAAACACGTGAATTAAAAAAGTAATTGAAATAATGTAGATGATCCTTATTCAATGAGTTACATTGTAAGTTAAATGTTAAAAAGTAAAAAAATGAAATCTAGAAATAAGAAAAGTAATGTATGATTCACATATTGTGAGCCTTTCTAGAAATTAAGTTAAAAATTGAATCATCATTATAATAATTGTATAACCCTACAAGTATCGTGTTGTGGGAAGATCGTATCTATAGGTTTATATTGTAGTTGAATCATTAGGTTGTGCCTTGTCATTTAAAAAAAATGGCCTTGATGTGCATCACTTGTTTTCATGTTATTTATGTGGGTTAATATTTGTGAAAAATGTATCATGTGTTGTGTGTAAACCTAAGTGATCTCCTATAGTTTCATGTGTACTACAATGTAAGTAAAAACACAATTATTTCGTTATTTTAGTGTTGTTTTCGTGTGAATAAAATGTGGGCATTACAAACACATATATATATATATAATTAAATCCACTGATGTAAACAAGATACAAATTGAATCAAAGCTCAATGATTCTTGTCACTAAAGTGTGAACACAAATTTTCATTATCCAAAACATGTATATGGTGCAAAAGATTGAAGAAAGATATGACGGAATGATAGATGGAACAAGAAGAAAAGGAAATAAGGTTTATTCTATATTAAAAAATAATATCCTTTACATCAAAGTCCCCATCATCTAACCACTTTAAAATTGAAATTGAGTCGTTTTATAAGAAAGAGGGGAGGAATAACAACCTAAATTAACTTATTGTTAAATATGTGACTAATTACTTAGTTTTTTTATTATTGGTAAATATTTTTTTAGAAGGGACAACCCAAAAAGAGATCAAGATCAGATGCGAAAAGAAAGCACAACATTAGTTAACCTACTGTACAAAAAATTACCAAAGCAACATCCAAACTGACACACAACAATGACTAAACAACCACTCCACAATAAAAAAGTTGCACATCCAAGTTAGGTGGGAGAAACAATGTTCCTGCCATTAGATTTTTTCTTTTTGTTCATCATCTTCCACCCATCAGAGACCTCCTTAAAATGGATAATAACCTTGAGAGCTTCAATCGGTAGGTATTTGTTATTTTCCACTGTAGGAGGAGGAATATTTTCCTTTTCTGATTTACCCTCTGATAATTCAATTTTTGTATTCTCAATACTCCCACAAATAGGATTTTCTTTAGTAGGAGTTTTTGGGACTGATTTGACCCCAACATTCGAATCAGCATTTGAAACCAAATCAACCTTAGTATCAAATACCAAATTCTCGGTGTTGGTACCCAAATTTAATCTCCTTCAAAGACCGAGCAACATCATGGATTTGATAGGACACTCAAAGATAGATAGATAATCATGTATGTTGTTTTGTAGCCAGGGAAAGTAATCTATTTGACTCTTAATCACTCAGGATTTGACAGGAGTGGGTCGCACCTTAAAAGGATATGATCTTATCCTAACTATTTTAGGTTGTGCCTTTCAACGAAGGTAAGAGAACCTATTTTGTAACCTCTGTTATTTGAAAGGAGATACAAGTACCTTTCTTTTGCATAAATTTTATGGAGAAGGCCTTATGGAAAATATGATAAACACACCAAATATGACTCTCATGAGTTGCCACTTCCAGATTGTGGAGATATTTTCACAACAAGGAAAAGGTTACTACATACATTTGGGACCCTGATTGTTCCTGCATGTTTTGGTGATGAGGATTTATGCATTTGGTATACACACATGAAAAACAGGGGTAGTATGGGTAGGATTAGTTATTTTTGAATGAATTTTTGGTGGGAAGTGGGGAAGAATGAGCTTGAATCGCTAGATCCTTGAGGTATCTTACAAAATTTAAGGTTAGATCAAAAAAATGTCATGGGATAGCTAGAGTGTTTATTTAACCAGAATATGTGCTTTAATGGAGGCCCATATTAGCACTTTTTCACACAACCTACAGGATTCTAACACAATGGCTCGAGTCAGAGAACCCAACAAAGCACAAAGATTTGAGTCAAATCATGCCTAAGGTACACCCAAAGACTTACAAACAATATTTGTCAGAAAAATGAAAGAAAAGTGATTTTAAATCATTTATTCTAGTCCCAGATGAAAGATCTTCTGAAGAATGAAATTGCAGATGCCACTAAACTGTCACAAGGATTGAGGCCTGTGTGATTGAATCAAATTTTAATAACAAGATTGCAACATAAACAAGAAAAACCATTTGCATACATTCAATGATGAAACAAATACATTTTGCTCAAGATAACACAAAAAAACTTGAATTTGATCAATTTTATCAGCAAGGGAAAGTTTGCAGAACAATCTCAAAGCTTGTCAATGGTTGTAAACTTGTAACCACCTTGACACAATAAAAATTAATACAAAAAGAGATAACCAGGTTTCTTAGTCAGATTCTCAAAAGACAGGCTTTTTCAGATTTTCCTCTTGGGAATTTTTTTTGACCTCTAACACTTTCCAACCATTTACACGATGAATTTGTGCCATTTATAACTTTTACAACAAACTCCTTTTCCCTCCAAAAATCCATAAATTGAATGCACTAGTGCTTGCCATGATCACAATCACGATTTCTAGGATCCAATCTGTAAAAAAACACCAGACACTCGATGGGGCAGATCCTATCGAATATCTCCCGGATTCAACTCCCTCCTGTGGTAGATCACTCCATCTTCAATTAACCAACCACTTCCACCCCTAATCTGTCAACTCTGGCTCCTTGCATGCTCAGGAGAAGAAAAACAAGAAATCAGATCAAGCCTGATAGTCAGACCATTTTAATGGCGAAATACATCTTCAGATATTTCCCACCAAACTTTAGATATCGAAATTAACTCACCTATCTGTTTGGCGTGTAGAAAATAACAAGAAATCATGAAGACTCACACTTCCAGGAATTTTACAAAAAAAATGGGCGGGAAATTAGATTTAGACACTCAGCTGCTGTTGATCTTTGATTTGAATGTGTGTCATCCATGTCGAAGATTCAAAAATTGGCTCGGGGGCTTCTTTTGACCTTTTTTGACCCTCTTGAAAAAATGTAAAAATTTTAAATTTTTCTCCGCACCTCTGCTTCTGAAAAGTGGGCCTGACATGTGTCCTAAGGTGGGTCCCAAAAGAAATGCGGTGAAATTCTACCATTTGACTCTCTTTTTGGAAAAAGGAAATTTTTCCAAGTTTCCTCCGTAGCTCCGCCCTTCTGCTTCAAGTTTATAAAGTGGGTCCCAACGGATTCCCATTTCCCTTTATGCCTTTAACTCCCTTTCCCTCAAAGGGAAATTTTTTCACTTTTCCTCCAAAGGCCAACGCCTCAGCCGTTGACTGGGGAAAAACATTGACAATTTGCCTCATCGGGCTTGTGGTCCATTTTGAGATTTTGATCATTTGCATGCAAGAGGCAACATTTCAAAGTTTCCCTCGATGGTCCACCTCCCCACCTCTTTGACTTTTCAAACTACCATGTGTCACCACGGCGGACCTTGAGGCGGTCCCAAAAATTTGATACCTTGAACGAGCGCGGGCTCGCCATGTGTCCTGTTCCTTCGAGATTTGCCTGAATGCTTGAAGCTTGATAGAAGGCACCTCGTGTCATGCTCCGAGGTAGTCTCCTTTTGGCCATTGAAAAGGATAAGTAAAATTTAAAGCAAGCAGAGGCCCCCACGTATCATCCTGGTGCTTCTTTAAAATGAAACTCAAGGACAGGTCCCTAAAGATGCACTATTCCTCCACATGTCTCCATAGCGCAACTTCAAGATGGTGCCCAAAGTGGAGACTCTGAATGAGTGCAAGCTTTCCACGTGTCTTGTTCCACCAAACTACTCCAACTGCATAATTTTTTTGATTAAGTCCGGCCAAGTAGCAGAAGCTTCCATGTGTCCTCCAGATGCTACTCCAAGGAAAAACCCAAAAGCAGATCTTCAAATGAGCACCGTTCCTCCAAGTGGAAATATTTTTGAGCTAAGGATTTTCATAGAATTTTCAAAGTATTTATCCAATCCATGTCCAACTAAAATGTGCCACGTCCCTTGCAGATGCAAGGATTACAAATTTGATTGGGAGAAACACCCGTCAAAAAGGTAAAATAGAGAAAAAATGACCATTTGAGCATGAAAATGAATATTCCTTCAAGGACAGAGAGTTTAGAATGTTACAAGGATCAAATACATTCCTCAGGGACATATCAACTCATTCTTCTTCAAGTATTTAAGGTATAAATGACAAGAACAAAAAATTCCAACTGTGGAAATAAAGGGAACAAGAAAACACAAGTTTTTGAATGAACAAAGTACGGGGGACTCAAAATACAGACCTATCCAGAGGAAAAAAGAAATGACGAGACAAAGATGGACCCATACATGATCTTTGACCAAGGTGCAAACTAAAAATGGCAACAAAGATAGGCCAAGGACAACATGGGGAAGGATAAAATGACAGAGGCCATAAATCAATAAATTTTCAAGGGCACAAATGGCGTGAGGAAATTTTGAGCACCAACACTCTGGAAGGGAATTTTTCCACCAATTTTTTCTATCCATATTACGATTTTTCAGCCCACAATCCGAGGTTGTGTGACCAAGAGAGAAACATCTTCGACACCTGAAGGGAAAACCTTCATAATCAACTGGCTGTATCCATGTTCGATTTTGTACTTTAAGCACAATGTTTGTAGGTAGGTTTTTGGAAGTGTCAAGTTCAACAAGGATCCTAGAAAATGTTGTGTGGGTGTAATCTATTGTTTGATAGTCAATGAAAATAGTAGCACTTAAAACATTGCCTATGGAGGTCAAGCAGTCACTGCTCCAGAATTGAATGGGTAGATGAGGTAGTCTGATTCAAATTGGTTTGTGGGAAAATGATTCTATGAGTGGGTTAAAAGAGGGAAACCAAGGCTTTAAAATGAGGTAGTGTGATTTGCATACCCATAATTTCCTCACAATAACATATTTATCAATTTTTGAAGAAAAAATAACAATGAAAATCCCTTTAGCACATGGATACAAATAAACCTTACCCATAAGAAGCAGAATCCAATTTTTAGAGATCCATTCATGTAGATCTGATGAGCTGGACCATAACTCACTGAAGCGGCATATGACATATCAGAGCATGTTCTTGGTAGAATCATTTGGACTCTAGAACTTTCTCCCCAAATGTGATAATTGGGGTAGAGTCTTAGGGGTCATGGATTTGCATCTCTGCATGGCATCTTTGAAGGAAATGCTAGAATTCCCTTGAGTATTAGGCACCTTTCCAACAGGCTGTGAGCCATTATCAATATCTGCCCCAAAAATTTGGTGTAAAACTCCATTTCCAACAATAGGGGAAGAGAGAATGGGGCCATAAAAAATGTCAACGCCTTTAAATCCAAATCCTATATTTTATTCCGCTCCTTTGCTGTTGGAACCCCTGCTCAAATTCAGATTCAGGTTTCTGCCATGGTGTTAGCTGGGGCTTGGTGTAAGGCTTAGAGGTGTAATGTATCTGTGCAGGCTCAAAGGAGAGAGGGACCTATTCTTGGGAAAGGCAATATCAATCCGCAAAATTTCTATTTTTTGCAAATGTTTTGAACCAATCATAGAGCCTTCCTTTCGGATTTCATTCGCAACCTGAAGGGGTGGCTTCCTTCCAGTGCCATGGCTGCCATGGTTAGGGAAATTTTTGACATTTAGGGTTTTTCTGGATAAGCTCAAAAATACCATCGGGATAAGCTCGGAAACAAATTAGTGACTAATTACTTAGTTATTTTTACATTAATATTCCTTTTACAAAATAAAATTCAGTGAAAAAATATTACAATTAGCTATAGAATAGAAAAAATGAAATAGAAAAAGTTGGAACTTTCAATTTCAGCACATGCATGCAGAATTTTGTGAATACGAATGATATTTATATTTCCTTCACAAAAATTGTGTTCGTAAGATTAATCGTCCAATTCCAAGTGAATTTTCCATCTCTAAACTTGTTCATCTATTTTCGTCTAACCCCTTTGAATATTTTACTATCACATTATTCATCTTAGGTAATTCTTCGATTTTACCTTTATTCACATTTTCTATTTTGTACAAGTCCGCTTTTACAAACTATCTAATGTGTTCTTTTATTTGATATGATGGGTTCCATTGGAATGCATTATCCTAGAAGAGATTGAGACATAGGTCTCTAAGATAACCAAATATCCCAAACTTTAATGATTCTCATATCTGGATAACATTTTATAACTCATTGGAGGATTCTTTAAGAAATTTCATTCTCCATTCTACAATAAGGGACCATGTACGAGACATATTATTTTTAGAATCATCAAAAATCCTCTCTAAGAGAAGGATTTATCTCAACTGTAAGGGCCATGATACAAAGGTATTAGAAAACATCTTCCCAAATCTTCACCTTTTTTTAGAATTTTCAATTCATGAGTTGCTTTTCTTCTTGTGTGCAAGTGTTGTTTTTAAACTAATGCTAATGTAAACAAAGACTAACACCTAAATAGTCTTAAGTAGAAAGAATTAAACAACATTATAAAAACCATCATGATAAGAATTAATCAAGGATTAGATGCTAACATTTATCAATACAAAACTATGAAATTAACTATGTTAAGAACCTAAATATCCTCTATTCTCTAACAACATATAAATGAAGGAACCTAGGTAGGTTCCATGGCTATCAAAAATAGTTGTCCTTGGTGTTCCAAGAACTTAGGAATGGGGGATAATCAAAGTTGGACTACAAGACCCTTTTAACACCTCTCATATGACCCAAGCACTTTAAAAAAGAGGATTAACTCTTCAAGATTATGAAATCTCAAGAAAACAAGGTGCAAGATCTTACTCTCTTTGCTATATGGTTTGCATTTGCTCTCTAAGGAGTTTAGGTGTAAGTAAAAAGGTAGGTGGAGGGCTCTTTATATAGCCGAAAGGATAAAGGATTCAACACATTCTCATGAATGTGGGATAAAGGTAAAACATGATTAGGAATGGATAAGGTTGCTTTATTAAAGGTAACCTTACTTTAGAAGGGTTTAATTTATGTTTAGCAAGTCCTGGGAGTCGGGGGGTGTTTTAATTAATCAAAGGTGATTAACTAATAGGTAGATGTAAGCTTATATAAGATAACTAGAGGAATATTAGTACGATTTAGGCTATTAGAAGGGGATTAAATAAATTAAATATTGATTTATTGGTTAAATGGAAGGGAAAGCTAATTAATTAGTCTAGGTAGAAGGGGTGATTTATTAATGGAAGGTCGTTAATTAGGGTATTTGTTGGATAGACAACTTAATTAATTAGCTTATTGTAATTAATTGATGACAATTAGAGGGAATATGAGCGCTTTTGACGATATGTTGTCTATTTGCAGAAAAGGAGATAATTAGCACAATTTAAGTATTTAAATTGCTTGGGAATAATTATAGGTGTCTACACTTCTGTGCAGGAATTATATTTTCATATGTTTTGTAAGCCTCGTCAATACACTCCAAACATGTGATGAGAATATTTTCCATCCATGCTTGTATTGTTTTTCCTTGAATTATATACTTATGTACCTCAACAATTTCCTTCAAGTCAATATTGGTTGTTACGACAGATACTGAGATGGAATCAAGAGGATTTGGGTCCAATGGAGTGTTGTTAGAAGAGAGGAAGGATTTGATAAAGGTAGAGAGAATATGAACCTTCTCTTCTAACTTCTCTTGATTTTTTCCCCCTTATCAAACCTCTCGATTAATTTATATTTGTTTCCCTAAGTTTCTACACCTATCCTTTAGGGATTGATTGTACTAAAGACATTCTTGTAAATTAAAAATCTACTACAAAAACCTCTTGTTAATACTTTTCTTACATGGGCATATAAATTTCAAGGAATTGTTGTCCTGAGGCATATGAGACTAGACAAGAGGTGGTTTTTGATTTCTTGGAAGGGGGATAAATAACAAGGACTACAAATATAATATAATAATTAGGAACTTCAATTCTAGATAAAGATTAAGTTCTAAACTATCAATCATGGGCTACACCCAAGTGAAACAGTCTCTTGAATATGTACATGAAGGATTCAATGTCATTATATGGGGTGGAGGGGGATATTAAGAAGTAGAAAATTCAAAATAACTTGTAGAAGGAGGAGAAGCGACAATTCTTACATTCAGCGTTAGTCTGGAAGCACATGTCTTCCTAAGATCCAAAGTTATCACTTTGACAAAATCCTCCTATTCTTCATCATCTTCTTGGATCTTTAAATTCCTTGTTATTTTCCTCTTCTCCTTCTTCATTTTTCTAATTTTCTTCCTCCTCATTTCCTTCTTTATTAGTTTCTTGTTTCTCTTCCCTTGATTTTTCGACTGCATTTTTCCTTTTTTTCTTGTGTTTCATCCTTGTTCACACTTTCCTTTTCTAATTAATCTTTCCTTGCATATAACTTGGTACTAGGGTCTTGCTAAGTAGGGGAAGGTGAATCATGTTGAGAAAGAGTTTCATGTTATAAGGCATTGAACTTTTTAAATATTTTATCAAACCATTGCTTGTTTCTCAAAAGTATATGAACATTAAGATCGTCCATGTTATATTTTTATTTCTGAGACTAATCAATGATTGGGAGAGGGGAAAATTGAATGGATATAGTGAATTACGGAGCAAACAGGTCATAGTTTTCCTCAACCATGCCCTTTGGTATGTTTTACAATTTGATGTCTTGGATTAGCGGAAGAGACATTATACCATACATTGTCTTCCTAACCACAAAATCATCATTAGAGTCTTCCTAATAACCCTCAATTTTAGATACATGCAGGTAAGAGAGTCGAAGATTAATACTTACGATGTTTTTTTTTAAGGATGACCTTTTTGGAAAAGGATGCATGTGGAAAGGATAGATAGTTCGGTCAATGTTTTTGGAATCAATAGCTAACCTGCAAGTGTAATTTTCCAAGGATATGGGAAATTAGATTACAAATACTTTATTATCTTTACATGTTATATGGAGAATATCCAATTTGATTTAAATCTCAATAAGGATTATCTTATCATTGTAATAAATTGGAAGCTTATATCGACTCCTCCAAACCCTAGTGTCCTTATGTATGATTTTTTTTGAATTGGATAAACAAGCTTGTATAAATAGGTATAAAAAATTTGGGCTCTTAATAGATTTTTCTAGTGATATTGCCTTCTTATAATCTAACCAGGAACATAGTGAAGGAATCGTTGACCCTTTGTAGTGACTCTTGTTATTTTCATAGATCAATTAAGTGTAAAAATAAAAAATTTAAAGGTTCTTCCTAATACCCTAACTTGATAAGTCAATCTAGATTCTATATCCAATAATGGAATAGATTAAATAATAAGTCATGTGAAATGATTTGGTTTTGTGGACATGAACCATTCATTGAGTCTAGTTTTAACAAATAATTTTTCCCTGCTTGAGGTTTCTCTTACCTTCACAAATCAAGTTGATGAAGATGCACAACTAATATTTAAATTATTTGGTTGAGGGTAGGCCCATTAATCTTATAAGGAGTGTTATGATATCAGATAGTTCTTTGATGATGTCAATTTTGTAGAGGACCTTTGGAAACTTAGAAGTTCATCTCTTCTTTAATTTTAAGCAAGAAATGGAAATAATTGGCTTATATTAGTTTGGGGTTAGGTAAAAATCCTTCTGTTCATCACCTAGAGTCAAGAATTTCGAGTTTTCCAAATTAGGTATTCCAAGGGCCAAGTTAATGTGGCGTGCATCTAACTTAGAAATCAATTTTCTTCGCGAGTCTTTCAATTCCTTATTTTTTGGTAAAAGCATGAAACACATGTCGATATATTATTATTACATTGTAAGAAAGTAGGGAAACGTTCACCATGGGCCATACCACTACCTACTATTCTTTAATCTAATAGGTTGGGTTATCATCCCTAATTCTTTCACAAAATTTAATTAAATTTATATGATTAAATGTCATTTTCCCTTATTTTAGGTACAAATGTCTCTAGCAAGCAAATTAGATCATATTCAACATAATGGAAATTAATCTCGAAAAAATTGCAAATTCAAATAAGTAAAAGGAGGATCTTATACAAAATTTTTGACAAGGAACAAGGGGATATAAACAAGAAAATTACTTGAAAGTAGGAAAAATGTTATGAAATGTCTTACCTATTGGATGATAATGAAGATGCGATTCCAATGATCAAAATTTAATTTGAAAATTTTAAAAAGATTTAGAAATTCAAGATAAGTGACATGAAAAATATTTTAGGTAATGGGAAGCTAGACATGACATAACAAGCTTAAATTTGTAAATGTGGAATGATTTTGCAAGACAATGTTAATATAGATATGTGTAATTCCCTAGCATTAAATTATCCCCCATCAAGTGATTAAATTGTTGAATCAGTTTGAGAACGGCTCGAGGGAACATTTCCTTATGGGAGATAAATGTTCAACTTGTTTTATAAATAGGTTAAGGTGGGTAAAAAAGGCGTTTGGGGAATAACATGACCGTGGAGCTGTTCCCATGGTGCAATGGAGGGGATGGAGGTATCAGAGATGTCAAAAATACAGGGAAGGGGTACAAATGTAGAACAATTTTGAAGGGTTCCCTGCAAAGCTGACAGGAGATGTAATGTAGAAAAATTGACAATGTGGGGAATGTGATGAACATGAGAAAAAGTACCCAGACATTTTTCCAACCACGATACCCATAACTTAAATAACGTTTCGATCATAGTATTCATGCGGGGCACATGAGGAATGATGTAACTATTCCTCTTGTCCTTCGAATATCTGATTTTACAAACTTTTCCCCAAGTACTCGAAAAAAGGATAACTCTTTTATAAACATTGATTCAACATAGTAGGCAAGATTCCTAAAATCCAAAGAATTTACTCATGAGTTAAACTAATTAATTTTAATCTCAGTGAATTATTTTCACAGTGAATGCTCAGCCTTGCCGTACGCCGCCATCGTGTCACACCACCGATCTACAAATCCAAGTGGGATTATCTGCATTAATTTTGTATTGATCGCCAGTCTACCCCTTAGGCAGTGGCTTATAAAATGACCACCTCCTCGGGCCATGTGTCTATTGATGCTAGTATTATCACAAGAGCTTTGGAGAATGGCACTGAAATGAGCGAGGAAGTTTTTCCCGAAGGTATTCGATGAGGTAAGGATACTGATACTCCTTCCTTGGATATTGTTCTTGATTTACCATCTTTTGACAAAGCTTGCAACTGGTTTGAATCTTTTTCTCTTGTTGCTTATTTTTTGGGCCGAGTTCCCCCTGAAGGTATCCTCTGCTAATGGATTCATAATCATTGGAAACCTCATGGAGTCAAGGTAGAAAGAGTCCAAAACATGACCAAGGGTTTTTTTCTGTTTCACTTTACCAATGTTGAACATTTCAAAGCCATTGTTAACCATGTTCCATGGTTTATTCGTAATACCCTTGTGGTTTTTTCCCACTAGACTCAATATTTTCAAGTCTTTGAGAAAGCCAACCTAAAAATTCCTATTTGGGTCGTATTTCCAAGCCTCCCTTTACCTCTGTGGGGATTCATTGATCAACTTATCAAACCCCTGGGTCACCTCATCTGCGACGAGAAAAATAATTTCTACTCAGCTCGACCCCAAAAATGGGTCTATGTATAAATTGATCTCTCAAAAGACCTCAAAGATACCCTTGATATCCAGGTTGGAGACACGCACTTTTTTGCAAAATTTTTTATACATCTATCTTCCCAACACTTGTTTCTGGTGCCAATCTACTGACCATATGATCAAGGATTGTCCTCTCATGAATCCAAGCCCACCATTAGTTTCGGAGAAAACCTTGATAGACCCTAAATCCAACACTCCCTCCTTTGATGGTAGGATTACTTTCAATGGCAGAAAACCCTCCACCTCGACCCAAAATAACTACCAACAGGCTACTTAAAAACTGATGGTCACCCCTACTTCTTCTCCTTTAAAGTTTTCTTCTGCGACCCCTCCCAAGCCCATGCCCGACATCTCTTGGTCTCGAAAAGCTGTAGTATTCATTATCCCTCACCCCTCAGCTCCTACTCTTTCACACCCCTCATTTCCCGAGACCTCAAGCTTTCTATATCTCACGGCCGGTGGCTTGGCTCCTCATATAAATAGAAATGCTTCCTTACACCATTCCCAAAGTCCTTCCCCTCCTTCTGAGGAAGATTTTTCATATAGACCCCGCCGACAGTTGGAGCTCGGTGATTTTATTCATGGGAATGCATGGCAAGTCACTTTCTCTAACTACTTTGGATTGTTAGCCGATATCGAGGAGGAAACCATGCACCTTAATAGTTCTCCATGTTATTCTACTCATGGAATGTCAGGCGGCTTACTGATCTGACTCGTAGATATCTTTTCAGAGACAGTTGCAAGAATTTTACAAAGTTTCAGGTGTTGTGTTTCCAGGAAGTCAAAATCTTTGGCTTCCATCTTTCTACTACTATGTGTACCATCTGGCTTGGTTCTCTCTACTATATGTCATCTCATGATAATAGTCGAGGGGGTGTTATCACTCTTTTAAGCCCCGACCTTAGCTCCAATATCATATCTTGGGGTTCTAACCCCACTCATCGGGTGGTGTGGACCCTTTTTGATTTTGACGGCCACATTCTTGGGTTGGCCAATATTTATGCTTCCAACAATGCCTCTGAGCGTTCTTATTTTTGGAAGTGGTTGGTTGATCATCTGCCCTCTGCTACCTAGATTTTTTGTAGAGATTTCAACATGGTGGAATCCCCCGAAGAAAAATTGGTCTGACTTGCAATGTGTTGGTGTACTAACGAACGTGAAGCCTTGTTTTATTTACATAATAAGCTTTGTCTTTTTGATCCCAACCACCGCAAGCACTCTTCTGCTAACACTCCTTGGATCACTTGGTATAATTTTAGAGCTGGCGATGAAAAAGTTTATAAGCATCTTGATAGAGCTCTACTTTCAGAGTAGCAATGGGTTTCCTTTGAATCTTCATACAGCCTCCTGGTCTTAGTGGTGGACAATGCTTAGGTTTCTGACCATAAGCCTACTTTTTTTGGATTCAATGGAACTTTCAGTGCCGCAAGCCCAAGTCCACCCAGTTCTATTTAAATATAACCCACCTTTCTCATCCCAAGACATTAGATTATATAAGACGTATTTGGAATCTTCATCCTAGACCTATTGATGGGATTGGCTGGATTGACTGGTGGTCTGCCATCACTTGTACCACTTCTTTCCTTCATCTCTATGGGAAACAAGCTGCTTTTTTTCACAAGAATGCTCATGAAGCCTCCCATGTTGAATATTTGAGGGCTATTTAAGAGATTAATCTATCTTCTTTCAACACCCACCTGCAAGTGCAAGCTGCTCATTGGAAACATAAGCTTCAAATTGTGGAGCACTATAAGGCTAGAGGAGCCTAAGTTTGAGCCCGTCTACACTAGCTTCGCATTGGTAACAGAGTTACTAAGGATTTTTTTGCTTCCCTTAAAACTAATCAAACTCTCACCAAAATTAAAGCAATCAAGGATGGAAATCAAATGCTTTCTCTCTTACCTGACATTCTGCAAGCTTTTGTGAATCACTATCATGCTTTTTTTGTGGCTCAACCTACTACCCTAGCTCATGAGGCTACTCTTCTCCAATGCACTAACATTGTTCCTTACAAGCTCTCTAAAATTCAGCGCATTTCCTATGATAGACCTCTCACTCTTGATCACTTGAAGGAATCTATTATGCAGATGGCCTCTGATAAAGCTCTCACTATTGATGGTTTTCCCTGTGAGTTCTACTAGTCTCTAGGGAATACTGTTGGTTTGAATCTGCATCAGGTCTATCTAGAGGTGATGTCCTCTAACACCCTGGGTGATTTGATCAACCAAGAAAACATGAAATTCATTCCCAAGTTTGGGGACCCCGAGATTATCACTAGTTGGCAGCCAATAACTCTACTCAATGTCTCATACAAAATTATTGCCAAAGCCCTTACTATTAGGCTCACTAATCTATTGCCCCTGATCATCAGGAGTGAGAAAAATGACTTTATCAAGAACAAATATACTTTTGACAACATTATTACAGTTTGGGAAGGCATGGAATATGCCCGTTAGACTTCTCAAGCAACTCTATTTGTTAAAATTGATTTTGAAAAATCCTATGATAGAGTTGAGTGGCCCTTCATTTTAGCCACACTGCAGGCTATTTGTTTTGGACACAGATTCATCCACTTTGTCAATATGCTCTTTCAAAATGTAGGTGCCTGTATTACTATCAATGGTCATTAGTTTGAGAGATTCTCTCTTCATCATTTCATCTGGCAAGGTTTCCCTCTTACTCCTCTTTATGTCACTGTTGCTAAAGGTCTGAGTTGCTTGCTAATGCTGCCAGTGCTAGTTTAGTTAAAGGTATTCAAATACCTTCCTCTTCTAAGTAGTTGATTAATGCTCACTTTACAGAAGACTCTTTTCTCACTTTCATTGAAAGGAAGGCCTCTTTCACTAATGCCATGAAATTTCTTGATATGTTTTTTCTTGCTTCTGGTTCTGCTATCCAATGGAAGAAAAACCAATGTTATAGACAGGTGGTAGGTCCCAAACCTCCTTGGCTGGAGGGGTTCTAATGGCTTTGGATTGAACCTGGTGTTCAATTCAAATTTTAAGGAATTCCCTTTGCATTTATGGCATCCCCTGCTGATCATTGGAATTATGTGATTCAACGAGTTGAGTAAATTTTTTTTGTTTGGATTACCAAGCATTTGTCTCTTGCTGGAAAATTCCAAGTCTACTCCAAGGTTGTGGCTGCCACTCATATCTATTACTCATCATGTTGGGTACCCTCTAAAGCTGCTTACCACAGGATGGAGAAAATTCTGCATGATTTCCTATGGGCCAACTCCGAAGGGAACCATGGTTTTCACAGAGTTTCTTGGGACATATGCTATACGCCCAAGGAAATTGGTGGTCTTGGCCTAATCAAAATTCATATGCAGGGATTTTCTCTCACTACTAAATGGATTTTTTGTAGCCTTGAAGGTGAGGAATCTTGGAAAATTCTTCTCAGAAATTGTATATCTCAAGGGTCTCCACTTAATCGAAAGGCATGAAAGGGTTTGAAATACTACTCCTTACTTCTTTACCCTGCTACTGTTAAAATTGGTGGCTCTTTTGTGGAAAAAATTATATGGAAGGCTTGGGAACTTCTCAAACCCCATCTTCTCTGGCAGGGAGGTGGTTTCCAGAACATATCTCTATTGATTCTCTTATTTTGTGGTGGAATCTAGTGCTTCAATTTCATGATAAACCCATTGCTCTTTCTTTACAGCTTAAGGGTTTGCGTATTTTCAAAAAAGGGATTCAGTATATTCAGGACCTTTTTTGTCCAATCACCAGGGATTGGTTTCCATGGGATAGCCTAAAAGCTAATTTTTCTCTAAATGAAAATGACAAAAAAACCATTTCTATCATTCAAGATCTCATACCTGGCGATTGTTTGCATAAAATTGGTGTTACTATGTAGTTCCTGTGGTGGTTTGATTGGCACTGGCCCTCTACCACCCCGTTCAGAAACTATAATCCTTGGTTGAGCTACAAGCTTCTCACCCCGAAGAAATTTGTTCTCCAAAAGTTAAATGCTCGATGGAGCCGACATTCCACTCGTTTTGGGTGGAAGAAGTTCTTCAATGTCATTTGGGCCATTCGTAGAGAGCCCAAAATTGCACACTTTCTCAGGAGCATTCTTTATCAAGGTCTTCCTATGGGAAAGCACCTTGTTCTTCTAGGAGCTCCCCCACCGCGCTGCCTGTTATGCAACCACCTTGAGACTCTTCTTCATCTCTTTTGGTTCTTCCCTCATGCTTAGTCTTCCTGACGTTGGATTCATACCCTTTTTCAACATTTTTTTCCCACCTTATTCACATGGAAAAATATTCTTCTGGGGGATCCGGCCTTTATTCCTGCAAAATTTTACAACATTTGGCATTATTTTAGAGAAACTATTTTATATCACATTTGGAAATATAGAAATGCTACTAGTTTTAATAAAGAGATAATGGATTGAATTTTTGCTATTTCTAACAAGCTTGCTGTCATCTCCAATATTTTACTTTAGATCCATGTTTAGGCAGAGAAAGTATGCATTGAAGTTGAACACTTGCAAACTTTGCTGGACCATTGGGGGAGTGCCCCTTGTGCTATTAGTCGCATCCCGCCTGATTCCCCTCACCGCCACTCCCACTCGCAAGGTCACTGCTTGTCCCATGGGTGGCGCAACTTTGACTGGGATCCAGATCATGGGCGGTGTAGCACCTCTCCTCACCGGCAGCTCTCTCTACCTCCATCTTGGACTTCGCCTACTTCTGGTTTTTTTGGTCGGCTAGGCTCTGGAAATGGTGGCTCCAAGAGGCAAGTGTCCAATCAGTAAAAGTTTCCATGGCTTTCTCTTGCTATTTCTCCCTCCCAATGGGGAAACAAGGAGGAACAACAACAAACTGATGGCTGGGAGCAGCTTGATGACATCCCCGATACTACTCTTAGTGGTTGGGGTGACCGTTCAAAGAGCCCACCACCGCCGCCACCTTCCTCCATGTTTGCTACTGTTGCTTACCTCCATGTTTGGAGTTTCCCTGGTTTTTGACTTATCTGAATTAAGATTTTTTGATTGAAAATGCATCTATTGGCATGACACTTTGCTACTTGTAGCCTTTATGGTTACTTTGATCCTGCAGACAAGGTGTGATATTTTCCACCCGCTTTTGTATGATTAAAATTGTACTTCATTATTAATATATGGTTATGCTTTTCAATTAAAAAAATTTAATTTTTTAATGGTCCATGACAACAAATCCTAATATGCCAACTCTAAAAAAATAATAATAAAAGGAGGATCACCATTGTCCAATTTTATGGGGTCATCTAAGAAGAATCTCGAGACTACGTCAGTCAATAATCCATCCACCTCTTCAATTATGTTTCTTTCATCTCAGCTTGATAAATATCTTTTTTCTTCCAATGTTCCTAACAATGCAAATCCCAGTCATGGAAAGGAATCCATAGTTCATGATGATCC
Organism: Taxus chinensis; assembly: GCA_019776745.2. Lineage (NCBI taxonomy): Eukaryota > Viridiplantae > Streptophyta > Pinopsida > Cupressales > Taxaceae > Taxus > Taxus chinensis. The sequence continues at coordinate 143,450,585 of CM034149.1, forward strand.
TACCATGTCTTCACCTTTTGACATCATTGACCATGTTACAAAAGGCAAAATTCATATTTTCGAGTTTGAGTACTAGAGAACCCATCCTAAGAACTTTGATAGGATTTTCTAGTTTATAAAAGGAAGTATTTCAAGTTCATGTTCCAAAAATGCCTCTACCAAGGAAGTATGTCTCACCCCCACTCCTTTTGATTTTATTTCCTCCACACCCTCCACTTCATGAAAGGTAGAACCTATCTAGCCTTGCTGGTCAATGGATATAAATTGATTAATTAAATTATTGACTTTGGTGCTTTTGAAAATATCACGCCCAAAAAAATATTCTAAATCTCTTGGTATCTCTCTCACTCCTGCTAATGACCATTTCTACTCAATGAAAACCAAAGAAGCAACTTTTTATGTCCACGTCAAGGATGCTCAAGTAACATTTGTATATTTTACTGAGAATAAGATCACAATGAAATTACTTGTAGCGTACATGCCAGCCTCATATGGTATGTTGTTGATTTGAAGCTTATATCGGTATATATCTTAAGATTTATAGATGGATTGGCTGCGTAATACCATTACAGTCAATGATAAAATCAATAAGCCACTTCATATAAGAAAAATTAAATACAATATGGTTCAAAAAAATAGGTGACCTAAGGGTGGAAATAATATTTCAAGATTCAAGGTATGGAAAATTTTTCATAGCCTCAAAGGAATACAATGTGATTCCCATGTTGATAGAGGAGTACCCATGTGTGATTTATATTACTAAAAATATCATAAGGAGCTAATGGAGCCTTATTTTAATAGTTTTTTATTCTTTTTGAATATGGATACAAATTCTCTTTATGATAATGATGAAATTCATTGAAATATTAACCTACAACAAATCTATCCCGAGGTGATGAGTAATGGAGATCATGAAGAAGGAGTGATATCAGACAACTTATTGGCAGTTGAGTCCCATGTTTCTAATCTCGCAAGGTTCATCATGAAGACTTAGTCAATGAGCAGTATTGTGAATATGAAGATTTATATTTCCCATTAGGATAACATGACTCTTTCAAGAAGGAATTCATAAATGAAAATATTCTTGGGCATGTTGAAGTTGAATCTACTTAGGAAGAGGAAGAATTCATCATGGAGATTAATTTCCAAGCTCATGATGGTGAAGATATGGAAAATGAAGATCATGATTTTTCAGCCCCAATATTGTGCTCATTCTCCATTCAAGAAGATGAAAACCTTCTCAATGAGAAATATATGAATAATAATATGATTGAATCTTTGAAGGTTGAATCCACTCAACAAAAGGATTATTTCATCATGAATATGGATTTTAAGGCTCAAACTAGATAAGATGGAGAATATGATTTACATATTGCATGCCTGACCTTGTACTCATTTGAAGATAATGAATTAATGTGCACACCACACCATAGAGATAAGTGGATCAAAAATGAAAAAAAATCGTATGAAGGATAGTTTCTTGGAGAAATTGAAAAATGTGGATGATTAAGTGGCTTTTGATATTTTTGAAACTCTTAAAACATTTACCAAGAACCAGCTCATGGAAATAATGGTCATGAGGAAGATGATAAGGGAAGGTCAAAGTATCGAAAGAGATCATAAGCCTCAATGTTAAAATAATAAGATTTGTATTTTCTAGAAACATTCCTATAATAGTAATGGAAAATTATTAATTAAAATAAATTTGGAAATAAATGAGTAGAAGCAAGCAGTGTGTCAAAGAAACAAAGGTAATGAGATGTCTATGTGGACCCTCACTTACAAAAACAATCATGAATAATTTCTGAAGAAATTGAAGAAGGGGTCATATTTCATTGATACCGTCAATGAATATTTGAACAAAGGTTTTTAGCAATACTTGTGTATGGGTAAGCATTCAGTGAAGAATTAGTGCAACAATGGAAGTGGGTTATCCCCAACATGTACTGTTATCCAAAATTCACCCCTTAAGGTAATTTTGATAACATGCATCAAATTATTTAGTCCCAAGTAAATAGATTGATTTAAGGAAAAAAATCATGTTTTTCAAGTTCCCCTCGGCCTTTTTCTAACTCTCCTGTCCAAGAAGAAAACCCAGCAAGTTTTAAAAATGTGAAAAAATTGCAAAAAACCAAGCTTGGGGCCGAAAAATGAAGAAAAATCGGCTAAGTCCTAGTCGGCGCAGCAGTTGGGACAGTTAGGACGTCGGGGTGCGAATCGGCCGAAAAGCCGCTAGGCGGTCTGCACAGCAGTTGGGACAGATGGGACATCAGGATGCGTGGGATGCGAAAATATGAATCGGCCGAAGGAGGGAACAAATTGCTTAAGTCTTATTTCATGTAGTTTGGGACAGTTGGGACAAAAGTACGCGCGGGACGCGGATCAGCCGGTTTGGCACAAGTCAGTCCATTTCGGGCGGTTCGGAGATATTTGTCCCAGGTAGTTTGGGACATCTGGGCTGGAAGTACGTGGAGGATGCGAACCGGCCAATTCGGCTGAAACAGGAGACTTTCATCTAGGACAGTTGGACCAAAAGGACGCGTGGGACGCAAAAAGCCGAAAGAGCCACCAACGAATCAAATCTCGCCACGTGTCTTCACCTCATCGGCCCGGCGGGAAAATTTTAAAAAAAAATTCAAAGGCAAAAACAAAAGGGAAAAGGTCAGGAAGGGCCTGCATCCAATGAAATCATGCCATGTGGCACTTGAGTGGCGGAGCGCGGGGAAGAAATGGGAAAATTTTCCCAAAGTGAAAAATACCAAATGTTCGAAGGACAAAGTGCGCCCCTTAGGCCCGAGCCAATAAAATAGTGCCACGTGTCCAAGTGGCAAGAAATTAAGGAAGGACCCAAAAGAAATTTTCAAAGGATGAGCCCGCAGATGAATAGAGCCCGACATGTGTCATCCAAGTGGTAGAGCGCAGAAAAAATTCAAATATTTTCCTGCTGATCCGTTTTGGCCTGTTTTTGCCCTAAATCTTTAGATTGCCATAACTTTCGATCCGGAGCTTTGATTTTCACGTTCTTTATATCAATGGAAATCTGGTGAAATTATCTACATGATTCAGGGGTCAATCTTGCATTTTGGTTCACTTTGGAGAGAGAAAATAAAAAAATGCCTCTGGTACGTGATAATGGCCAGAAATGACGTTTCAACAACCAACATAAATGCAAAATACAGTTCGCCGCTTTTGCTAGGGTTCTCACCTACCGCCATAATGAGATGAATTAAATGTAACCTAGAAGTGGTTGGGGTAGATCTGGATTTCCTCTCTCTTCCCTCTCTCATTCTTCCTATAAATGGTAAGGAGGGGCTTCTTTCTAAAAAAAACATTCTTGTTTTGCCCCTCCCTTCTTCTCTTTGGCAGGCGAATTTGTGGAGTTCAAACCTCCCATTTAAAAATGTAATGTAACCTTGCCTCTTGGCATTTCATAGTGTATTGTATAGATTTTTGGAGCAAGTAATGCATGTCTGTGGATGATTCTCAACCCTCTTTGTGTTCATTTGCATCCTCCTGATCTTTCACTACAAATTTTGTTATCTATGCATGATCTTGCATCACATTTGAATGGTCTGTGTTTATTGGCAAGATAGATGTTCTTCATTCCTTGGTGTATCACCTCTATTAGCTTAGGTTTATTTTTATGCATCTTCTTACCCTATCTCCTTGGCAATTAGATTAGGTTTTGAGTAAACCCTCTGCATTTTTCGTGTGCATCTGAACAGAGGAATAGGAACCAGCCTTCTTTGGAGATTCCTTTCTCATTTTTGCAAGTCCCACACTTGGAGAAAGGATTCCATGTTGTGTAATCACACTGGATGCTAGTATGATCAAACTAGAAATTTGATCAACATCCAGGGGTTCTTTCAATTTGCACTAACAGTTCTGGCATGCCCGGTGGGACCTTAGAGGTCTTTACTTTCATTGCAACAAGATCGATGTGCACTTGTTGTAAGTTCCAGCTTTGAAGGAGCTTTAAAATCACACATCTGGCGACTCCAAAAGAGGCATAATCCACTGGTTTCAACAGTCCAATCCTGGAAATTTTATGAGAAGAATACAAACCAGGTCAAGAACTAGGGAGGAAGGATTGTTTGTTTATCTGCACCTATCTCCAGGCAGAGAAAGAAGGGGAAGAAGAGCTCAAAGATCACCATCTCCACCTAACCGGACTTTGTCTACACCTCCACCTGGTAGAACTTTTCTCACATCAACAAGGGTTCTCAGGCCGATCAGGATGGCATAACCACCAAATCCCTTTGTCAACTTCACTAGCAGCAGCCCACTTGCCCTCAATGCACAGAATCCAGTTCCAATTGCAGCGTTGAAGAACATTCCATTTTTCACTGGAGAAAATCATACTACTGGTGATCATGTCAAGGACATTGCTAACGTCTGTGCAATCCATGAGATAAATGAAATGGATGTGGCTGTCAAATTGTTGGCATCTTCGTTGAAAGGGAAGGAATTGCAATGGTTTAGGAGCCTTGGAGCTGTTTCTATCACAAATTGGAATCAGTTATGCATAGTTCTCCATGAGGAGTTTGGGGAAAAGGGAGACAATTTGTCTCTACTAGAACAATTGACAACTATCAAGAGAGCTCCCAATGAGCAGCTGACTGACTTCAACTTCAGATTTCAAAGGTCTTGGGAGAGGATTCCAGTGGCCATCAGGCCAACAGCTGAAGGTGCTTTTCTATACTATCTTAAGGCTTTGAATTCTGACATTTCTATGTTAATTCAATCTATGGGAGGCACAACCTTACCTGCTGCTTATAGCATTGCCATTAGAGCCGAAAAATGTCTTATTCAAGATGGTAAACTAGCCCTAGGCCTCCCATGCCCTTGTATCCATACTTAGAAAATCCAAGCACTAGTCAAGCACCCACTTTGGCTCCTATTCCCACTCCTAGAAATCAAAGTTCAAATGAGACTTCTACTTCATCCTCTAGTACTTTAAATGAACTCCAAGAGTTCATGAAACAATTACAAAATTTGGGAAATGAGCTGGTTACTATCAAAAGATAGCAAGCTCAAAGTGCTAGACAGTATCAGCCTTAAGCACAGTACCAAGCTAGTCCCCCATACCAACAAAATAGGTCACCAACTCAGGATGCAAATCAAAATCAAAGCCAAGTAAGGCCTCCCGCTAATATACCATTTCAGCCCTATAACTCCAATGTCATATCTTCTTCTAAAGCATTGGTGCCAGTTCAAAATAACATGGCCCAAGAATATGATTGGTGTTTCCCGTGCAGTCAGCTACATAACCAATCAATGTGCTTTAACGGTGCATTAAATCAGGCTCTTATGGTACAAACCATTGGTGGGTCACAAGAGTCCAGCCATGAAGAGGATCAGCAGCAAGAAGCACCTCAGCAAGGAACATCCTCGAACGAAACTACCCTTGTCAATTGGCAGGCTGAAGATTTCTGTGGTATGAATCAAATACCCTCTCAAAGTGTTGTAGCCAACACAAGGTCAAAAAGGTGAAATTTGGGTGAAGGAAAACCATTAGCTCCAAATAATCCACAACCTTCTACCACTCCACAAGCTGCTAGCAAACAAAATGTAGTTCCAAACATACAAGGGGCACCTAAAACAGCCCCTAGGCCAACCCAAATGCCAGTTGCTGCCGCCCATGTGCAAGGAATGAATGTGTAGGCCAAGGGACAATCAAGGGATACTTCATCTCCATTCAGTATCATTGATCAGATGAAGAAGACAAATGTAAACATATCAATGTGGGAATCACTATCCATCCCAGGCCAAAGAGATTTGCTGCAAGCTGCCATGAAGGACTGGTCAACTTCAGATCAACAGGTCCAAAGGCAAGAGAAGGTACTCATAAATGCTGCCCAACCTAAAGGAAATCATGGAGGACAGCAAGGTAAAATGTTGAAGCCCCCTCCTTTTTATGTCTCATTAATAATTGGAAACCAATTGATGCACAATTGCATGATTGATTCCGGGGCAAGTAGCTCAGTGATGCCCAAGAAAATAGTTGATCAGCTAGGGCTTCAATATGAAGTCATCACCAAGGGTGTACTGCAATTAGATGGGACAATAGTGACAACGGTTGGAGTAATCAAAGGTTTGAGCCTCACACTGCACGCATGTCCCAACGTAATAGTGTTACAAGATGTGTCAGTCATAGACCTGCCACCACTCTTTGTATTGTGCTTGTTAAGAGACTTCACTGCTAAAATCGGAGGCTATCTCTTGGTGAATTGGTCACACATGTTGTTTAGAACAAGGTATGGAACTAAGGCCATAATTGGAACTAAGGCCATAATTATATCTAAACCTATCGCAAACTTTCACATTGAGCCTTACACTCCAAGCCAAATCAATACCAACTATTTGGCGTTTGATCAAGAAGATTATCCAAGCACTAATGAAGCTGACACCAAGGTTGGAAGCACCCCAAATTTGACTCTTGATGAATGGGCAAGCAAGGTGCATGCTTTTGATCCTTATCAAGAAATAGAAGAATCTGAGCTAGGAGTTTACTGTTTACATGAAGAGAATCAACCTCTCCCCAGCATCACCAAGCTAGATCATAAAGACAAGAATGAAGTATGGCAATTGTTCTTTGATGGGTCAAGGATTAGACAAGATGCAGGAGGAGGAGCTATGCTCATTTCTCCGCAAGGTACAAAGTATTACTCAGCCTTCCATTTTCAGTTTTCTTGCTCAAACAATACAGTTGAGTATGAAGCCTTAATTCATGGACTGCACTGGGCAAAGAAGAAAGGCATCAAGAATTTTCAAGTATTTGGTGATAGTGAGCTGATCATAAACCAAGTTAAGGGGTAGCATGCTGTCAAGAATAATCTGCTCAAGTGCTACAAAAATCGGGTATGGGATCTTATGGAAGATTTCGGAGCTTTTAGCATCAATTCCATCCCAAGAAAAAGGAATGAAGCAACAGACAGACTGGTAGTAATTGGGGCTGCATTTGACGTTGTAGAAAATATCAAAAGTGAAAAATCTCAGCCTCATATCAAAGTGGTTGTGAGCCCAACTGTTCCGGATAATAACAAAAGTTGGTAGGTCTTCGAGAATGATCAGTAGATTGTTAATTTCCTGCAAGAAGAAGTTGAGTTCTCCGTCAGGAATCAAGACAAGCTGGAGCAGCAGTATGGTGACCAAGTGGTGCAACTGAGAGCTAACAAATTACCAAAAGGCCTCATAACCTTGGAGTCAATCTTCAACCCGAATGATCAGTTCCGGAAGGAGAAAGCGAACATTCAAGTAAAGAGTGAAGATTCAGAACCTATTTTAGTAGATGAAGGCAAGACATTGCAAATCGGCAAAGTAAGTACTCCACAAGAGAAATCTGATTTTGTTCAGCTTTGTCAAGAGTTCCCAGATGTCTTCACTTGGACTTATAAATATTTAAGAGGTTTCAACCCAAAGTTGGCACAACATACTATTGAGTTGGATCCGGAATCCAAGCCTGTCAGGCGAAAGCAAAGGCCAGTAAATCCTCATATCTAACCTCTGATGAGAAAAGAGTTAAACAAGCTCATTGAGGCCAGTATCATCTTCCCCATCAAACACTCAAGTTGGGTTGCAAACTTGGTGCTGGTAAGGAAAATAAATGGAGAAATAATATTGTGTGTGGACTTTCGCGATCTAAATAGAGCATCACTCAAGGATCATTATCCGCTTCCATCAATGGAACAAATATTACAGGTTGTAGCTGGTTCAGAAAGGTTTTCATTGCTAGATGGATATTCAGGCTATAATCAGATAATGGTGAAAGAAGAATATCAATTCAAGACGGCCTTCACTACAAAATGGGGCACGTATGCTTACAAGAAGATGCCATTTGGACTATCAAATGCCGGAGCAACATTCCAGTGAGCTATGGATATGGCGTTCAAAGGCTTGATCAATAATATAGTGCTGGTATACCTAGATGATATCACTGTCTTCTCAAAGAATGCAACAGACCATCTCTTTCACCTTAGGCAAGTGTTTCAGAGGTGTAGAAGGTTCGGAGTGTCATTAAATCCAAATAAGTGTATATTCTTGGCACACGAGGGCAAATTGTTGGGTCACATTGTCTCTAGGGAAGGGCTAACAAATGATCCTGAAAGGTTTGAAGCCATCCGAACACTCCCAATGCCACACCACAAGAAATCTCTTCAAAGCTTCTTCAGAAGGATAAACTTTGTCTGCCGGTTTGTGCCTAATTTTTCCACTTGTGAAGCCCTTTAACAATGATGTTGAAGAAGAGTCTAGCATTCAAATGGACAGCAAAAGGCAAAGAGAGTTTTGAAAACATCAAGCATGCAATATCACAAGCTCTAACTCTTATCAACCCAGACTTTTCAAAGGATTCATGTTGATGCGTTTGGTAGGATCAGATACAATCTCAGCTATCGGACACAGCTGAATTAGAGAAGGTTCAGAACAACCCATAACATCTTCGAGTCAAACATTGGAAGATACGAAAATAAAGTATTCTTTCATCGAAAAAGCATGTCCTTGCGTCATCAAGGAGCTTGAAAGAGTTAGCCGTGGTATCGAACAATATAAGATTTAAAGTGGTGGTCTCATGATTGGTGTCAAGGAAGTTCCTTCCTTAAAAGAAGAAGTGAGCTTCGCCGTCAGGAATCAAGACAAGCTGGAGCAGCAGTATGGTGACCAAGTGGTGCAACTGAGAGCTAACAAATTACCAAAAGGCCTCATAACCTTGGAGTCAATCTTCAAACCCGAATGATCAGTTCCGGAAGGAGAAAGCGAACATTCAAGTAAAGAGTGAAGATTCAGAACCTATTTTAGTAGATGAAGGCAAGACATTGCAAATCGGCAAAGTAAGTACTCCACAAGAGAAATCTGATTTTGTTCAGCTTTGTCAAGAGTTCCCAGATGTCTTCACTTGGACTTATAAATATTTAAGAGGTTTCAACCCAAAGTTGGCACAACATACTATTGAGTTGGATCCGGAATCCAAGCCTGTCAGGCGAAAAGCAAAGGCCAGTAAATCCTCATATCTAACCTCTGATGAGAAAAGAGTTAAACAAGCTCATTGAGGCCAGTATCATCTTCCCCATCAAACACTCAAGTTGGGTTGCAAACTTGGTGCTGGTAAGGAAAATAAATGGAGAAATAATATTGTGTGTGGACTTTCGCGATCTAAATAGAGCATCACTCAAGGATCATTATCCGCTTCCATCAATGGAACAAATATTACAGGTTGTAGCTGGTTCAGAAAGGTTTTCATTGCTAGATGGATATTCAGGCTATAATCAGATAATGGTGAAAAGAAGAATATCAATTCAAGACGGCCTTCACTACAAAATGGGGCACGTATGCTTACAAGAAGATGCCATTTGGACTATCAAATGCCGGAGCAACATTCCAGTGAGCTATGGATATGGCGTTCAAAGGCTTGATCAATAATATAGTGCTGGTATTACCTAGATGATATCACTGTCTTCTCAAAGAATGCAACAGACCATCTCTTTCACCTTAGGCAAGTGTTTTCAGAGGTGTAGAAGGTTCGGAGTGTCATTAAATCCAAATAAGTGTATATTCTTGGCACACGAGGGCAAATTGTTGGGTCACATTGTCTCTAGGGAAGGGCTAACAAATGATCCTGAAAGGTTTGAAGCCATCCGAACACTCCCAATGCCACACCACAAGAAATCTCTTCAAAGCTTCTTCAGAAGGATAAACTTTGTCTGCCGGTTTGTGCCTAATTTTTCCACTTGTGAAGCCTTTAACAATGATGTTGAAGAAGAGTCTAGCATTCAAATGGACAGCAAAAGGCAAAGAGAGTTTTGAAAACATCAAGCATGCAATATCACAAGCTCTAACTCTTATCAACCCAGACTTTTCAAAGGACTTCATGTTGTATGCGTTTGGAGGATCAGATACAATCTCAGCTATCTTGACACAGCTGAATAGAGAAGGTTCAGAACAACCCATAACATTCTTCAGTCAAACCTTGGAAGATTACGAAATAAAGTATTCTTTCATCGAAAAGCATGTCCTTGCCGTCATCAGGAGCTTGAAGAAGTTTAGACACTTGGTCTCGAACAATAAGATTTAACTGCTGGTGTCTCATGCTGGTGTCAAGGAATTCCTCCTAAATAAGGATTTAAACGAGAAGAGAGCAGGTTGGATCACTCGGGTGATGGAATATGATATTGAAATCAAAGTGACCAAGCTAGTTCGTGGCAAAGGCTTGTGTGAGAAGCTCGCTTCCAAACAACCAGACGACTCAAAAGGTGAAGAAGATGCTCTCCTACTACTACAGAATAATCAAGAACAACTAGTTGATGATGCACTCATCCCATGTTCGACTCAAGACTTGGTGCATTACCTCCAAACAGGCTTGTGCCCTCCAGAAGTGAGCAAGGCGAAGAGGAGATACTTTAGATTACAAGCTATCCCGTATGTACTCATTAATGGTATCTTGTTCAAGAAAGACATCCATGGTATTCTATTAAGATGCATTGGAACAAGTCAAATTGAGAAGATCTTACATGAGTTCCATGACGGGGAAGCAGGAGGCCACTTTGCTCCATGAGTGATAGCTCTCAAAATCATGAGAGCTGGTTACTATTGGCCTACTGTGTTCAACGATTGCTACTCATGGGTCAAAAAATGCAAGAGATGTGCATTCTTCACAGGAAAAGAGAGGTTAGCAGCGCTGCCCCTTCGTCCAATTTCAGTAAATCAGCCATTCATGAAATGGGGATTGGACTTCATTGGGGTTATCAACCCCAATTCAAGTCAAGGCCACAAGTGGATACTTACAGCAATGGATTATTTCACCAAGTGGACCGAAACAGTGGCACTCAAGGAGGAAAATGAATCTAATATCTTAGATTTCTATGAAGGGATAGTCACGAGGTTTGGTGCCCCTGCCACTATCATATTAGACAATGCATTGGCATTCCTTGGCACAAAGATCACTGAATGGGCTGTCAATAATTGTGTGTATCTCAGCACTTCGTCGAATTACTACCCTCAGGGTAATAGCCAAGTCGAGTCTACGAACAAGAATCTACTAAGAATCATCAGAAGGACTCTTGATGAGAATCAAAGGACTTGGCACAAAAAGCTCAAATCAGCCCTATGGGCTAATAGGATCACACCCAAGAGGTCTACAGGAAGATCTCCATACAAGCTTGTGTACGGGAAAGAGGTAGTTCTACCTATATCACTCGAGTTGCCAGCATTGGAACTCATGAAACGATTGGAACTAGCTGAGTTTGAACCCATGGAGGTTAGATATGTAGAATTAATGGAGCTCCAAGAAATTAGAGAGCATGTAGCCCAAGTGATAGAGAAGGATCAAGCCTTGATCAAGAAGACTTTTGATAGGAAAGCCAAGGCTAGAACCTTCCAAATTAGAGATCTAGTGTTGAAATGGGATGCAGATCGTGCAAAGCTGGGAAAGCATTCCAAGTTTGATGCCATCTGGAGTGGCCCATACATGATCATTGAATGCAAAAGTAGCAATGCCTTCCGACTGACTAAGTTGGATGGTGAAGAATTGCAGATTCCGGTCAATGGGATCTATCTCAAACGTTGCTACTAGAAAGAAAGCTTCTCACCCATGTAAATATTAATTTAGAATTTTCATTCCTCTAAGTGCTTATGCACATTGTACTGCTGTTAGAGTAGTTTTATTTCCCTAAATGCTTGTGCACATGTCCTATTGCTTCTAGTATGTGCATGTTTGCATTTCATCAAACTCCTGGAGAAGAATTGCAGCCACAGGAGAACCAGCTCAACAAATGTTTCAATAGCTCAGGGACACAGGTTTCAAATTTCAGATTAGCTGAGAGGTTATCAAATAGACTCCATGCCTAATGGATTGCTATAAGTAGCTGGCCATTCTTCATCTAGCAGGCAGATGACCCCACTGATTCGTCAAAATTGTTATCCAAAATTCACCCCTTAAGGTAATTTTGATAACATGCATCAAATTCTTTAGTCCCAAGCAAATAGATTGATTTAAGGCAAAAAATCATGTTTTTCAAGGTCCCCTCGGCCTTTTTTTAACTCTCCTGTCCAAGAAGAAAACCCAGAAATTTTTAAAAATGTGAAAAAATTGCAAAAAACCAAGCTTGGGGCCGAAAAATGAAGAAAAATCGGCTAAGTCCTAGTTGGCATAGTAGTTGGGACAGTTGGGATGTCGGGGCGCGAATCGCCTGAAAAGCCGTCAGGCGGTCCACACAACATTTGGGACAGATGGGACATCAGGATGCGTGGGACATGAAAAGCCGAATCGACTGAAGGAGGGAAAAAATTGCCTAAGTCTTGTTTCACGCAGTTTCAGACATTTGGGACAAAAGTACGCGTGGGATGCGGATCGGCCGGTTTGGCGCAAGTCAGTCCATTTCGGGAGGTTCGAAGATATTTGTCCCAGGCAGTTTGGGACATCCGGGCCGGAAGTATGCGAAGGACATGAACTGGCCAATTCGGCTGAAACAGGAGACTTTTGTCTGGGAAAGTTGGGCCAAAAGGATGCGTAGGACACGAAAAGCTGAAAGATCCGCCAACGAATCAAATCTCACCACGTGTCTTCACCTCATCGGCCCGACGGGAAAATTTTATAAAAAAATTCAAAGGCAAAAACAAAAGGGAAATCGTTAGGAAGGGCCTGCGTCCAATGAAATTGTGCCATGTGGCACTTGAGTGGTGGAGCACAGGGAAGAAATGGGAAAATTTTCCCAAAGTGAAAAATACCAAATGTTCGAAGGACAAAATGCACCCCTCAGGCCCGAGCCAATAAAATAGTGCCACGTGTCCAAGTGGCAAGAAATTAAGGAAGGACCTGAAAGAAATTTTCAAAGGATGAGCCCGTGGATGAATCAGAGCCTGACACGTGTCATCCAAGTGGCAGAGCGCGGAAAAAATTCAAATATTTTCCCGCCGATCCGTTTTCGCCTGTTTTTGCCCTAAATCTTCAGATCGCCATAACTTTCGATCCAGAGCTTGGATTTTCACGTTCTTTATATAAATGGAAAGCTGGTGAAATTCTCTACATGATTCAGGGGTCAATCTTGCATTTTGGTTCAGTTTGCAGAGAGAAAATTAAAAAATGCCTCTGGTACGTGATAATGGCCAGAAATGACGTTTCAACAACCAGCTTCAATGCAAAATACAGTTCGCCGCTTTTGCTAGGGTTCTCACCTACCGCCATAATGAGATGAATTAAATGTAACCTAGAAGTGGTTGGGGTAGATCTAGATTTCCTCTCTCTTCCCTCTCTCATTCTTCCTATAAATGGTAAGGAGGGGCTTCTTTCTAAAAAAAACATTCTTGTTTTGCCCCTCCCTTCTTCTCTTTGGCAGGCGAAATTGTGGAGTTCAAACCTCCCATTTAAAACTATAATGTAACCTTGCCTCTTGGCATTTTGTAGTGTATTGTGTAGATTTTTGGAGCAAGTAATGCATGTCTGTGGATGATTCTCAACCCTCTCTGTGTTCATTTGCATCATCCTGATCTTTCACTGCAAATTTTGTTATTTGTGCATGATCTTGCATCACATTTGAATGGTCTGTGTTTATTGGCAAGATAGATGTTCTTCATTCCTCGGTGTATCACCTCTATTAGCTTAGGTTTATTTTTATGCATCTTCTTACCCTGTCTCCTTGGAAATTAGATTAGGTTTTGAGTAAACCCTCTACATTTTTCGTGTGCATCTGAATAGAGGAATAGGAACCAGCCTTCTCTGGAGATTCCTTTCTCAGTTTTGCAAGTCCCACACTTGGAGAAAGGATTCCATGTTGTGCAATCACACTGGATGCTAGTATGATCAAACTAGAAATTTGATCAACATCCAGGGGTGCTGTGAATTTGCACTAACATATACCATTGGTTATTTAAGATGTTATAACATCGTTTCCCTTTTTGTTTTGTTTTTACCTTTCCTTTGTGTGTTTACTTTCCCTATTGTGTGTTTATTCTCTGTTATTTTTATGGCTTATCAAATTTTTTGGAATGAGGACTCTATGGCATAATGGGAAAATCATTGATTTGCTTCCCCATGAGATACTTGACACTATTTATTTCCCCTTATTGTAAAAAATCCCCAATCTCCCAAGCCCACGCCCGCCATCTCTCGATCTCCGCAAGCTGCAGTTGTCATCAGCCCTCACCCCTCACCTCTTTCACACCCCTCATTTCCCGAGACCTCAAGATTTTTGGATCTCACGGCTAGTGGTTTGGCTCCTCAGATAGATAGAAAGGATGCCTTATGTCAGTCCCAAAGTCCTTCCCCTCCTTCCGAGGAACATTTCACACAGAGAACTCGTTGATAGTTCGAGTTTGGTGATTTTATTCATGGGAATGCATGGCAAGTTACTTTCTCTAACCACTTTGGAGCATTAGACGGCCTCGAGGAGGAAACCATGCACCTTCATAGTTCTCCATGTTAGTTTACTCATGTAATTTCAAGGGGCTTACTGATCTGACTCATAGATATCTTGTCAGAGACAGTTGTAAGCATTTTGCAAAGTTTCAGGTGTTGTGTTTGCAGGAAGTCAAAATCTTTGGCTTCCATCTTTCTGCTACTATGCGTACCATATGTCCTAGTTCTCTTTCCCATATGTCAGCTCACTATAATGGTCGAGGGAGTGTTTTCAGTCTTTTAAGCCCCAAACTCAGCTCCAATATCATATCTTGGGGTTCTGACCCCACTCATCGGGTGGTGTGGACCCTTTTTTATTTTGACAGCCACATTCTTAGGTTGGCCAATATTTATGATTCCAATGATGCCTTTGAACATTCTTATTTTTGGCGGTGGTTGGTTGATCATCTACCCTCTACTACCTAGATTTTTTGCAGAGATTTCAACATGGTTGAATCCCCCAAAGACAAATTGGGGTGGCTTCCAATGTGTTGGTGTACTAGAAAATGTCAAGCCTAGTTTTATTTACACAATAAGCTTTGTATTTTTGATCCCAACCACCACAATAACTCTTCTACTACCATTCCTTGGTTCACTTGGTTTAATTTTAGAGCTGACGATGACAAAGTTTATAGGCATCTTAACAGAGCTCTGATTTTAGAGCAGCAATGGTTTTCCTTTGACTCTTCATACAGCCTCCCACTCTTGGTGGTGGAAAATGCTTTGGTTTCTAACCATAAGCCTATTTTCATTGGGATTCAATGGAGCTTTCAGTGCCCTAAGCCTAAGTCTACCTAGTTCTATTTGAATATGTCCCACCGTTCTCATCCCAAGACATTAGATTATATAAGACATATTTGGAATCTTGATCCGAGACCTATTGGTGGGATTGCCTGGACTGACTAATGGTCTCATGTCATCGCTTGTACCACTTCTTTCCTTCGGCTGTATGGGAAACAAGCTGCTCTTTTTTGCAAGAATTCTCATGAAGCCCCTCATGTTGAATATTTGAGGGCTACTCAAGAGCTTAATCTATCTCATTTCAACACCCACATGCAAGTGCAAGCTACTCACTAGAAACATAAGCTTCAAATTGAGGAGCACTAGATGCCTAGAGGAGCCCAAGTTTGAACTCATATACACTGGCTTCACATTGGTGACAAAGTTACTAAGGATTTTTTTGCTTCCCTTAAAACTAATCAAACTCTCACCAAAATTAAAGCAATCAAGGATGTTAATCAAAGGATTACTCTCTTACCTGACTTTCTGCAAGCTTTTGTGCATCACTATCATGTTGTTTTTTCTGCTCAACCTACTACCCAAGCTCGTGAGGCTGCTCTCCTCCAATACATTGACATTGTTCCTTGTAAGCTCTATTAAATTCAGTGCATCACCTGTGATAGACCTATCACTATTGATGACTTGAAGGAAGCTGTTATGCAGATGGCCTCTGATAAAGCCCCCGGTATTGATGGTTTTCCTTGTGAGTTCTACCAGTCTCTATAGACGACTGTTGGTCCAGATCTGCATCAGGTCTATCTGGAAGTAATGTCCTCCAACACCTTGGGTGATCTGATCAATCAAGGAAACATCAAATTCATTCCCAAATTTGGGGACCCCAAGCTTATCACCAATTGGCAGCCAATAACTCTGCTCAATGTCTCATAAAAAATTATCCCGGTAAATATGTTGACCATCTCTTGGTTTAAATAGATAAATTGTGATTTCTGGAGACTCACAAGCAAACCTTCGTAACTCCGGAAAGGGGATGTTAAGCTTCCCTCCTATACCTTGTCATGTGAGGAGTCATTTTAATCCTTGAATCGATGTCAAATGATCATATGCGATATTTTTTACGCCCTTATAGGAGCCTTGTTACACTATTTTGCAGTAGTAGGAAGCTGCTAAATCTAAAAAGTTGGCTTTCGTTTTGAATCGCCATTTGAAACCTGGAAAGAGAAATTATCATCTATCTTCAAAAACCTCTAGTATTTTTACTAAACAATTATATGGAACATTCAGTTTAGGGAAAAACACTTCTCTATATAGTTTGGCAAAGCCATTTTGTAGGCCTCTAGTCGCAGTATGACTGGGTTAAATAGGACCAATTAGGACCGGTGGCTTCAAAATCATGTCACTGTTTGAAAACCATGTCCTAGTTTTTAGTTCCAAGGACTCTGATGAATTCTCCATATATGGTGGAACTCATAGGAAATTTATTATGGTGCGTTCATCCATAGAACATTAGTTTTGGATGTTGTTTTCTGAGCCCTTGAGCTAGCTTTTAATCATTTACAACTTGGCTAATTATGACCGATGGCCCCAAGAAACTAGCCGCCATTCGTAAACCATTCGTTAGTTCTAAATTTTGTCAGTTCCTATGAAATCTTGGTATATAATTGGACACGTAGAAATTTAACTGTGGTGTGTTTTCTCATCGTAAGAAAACATTTGAAAGTGGATTCGTAGCCTCCGAGCTTGATTCGAACATTTTTGTAGCTAACAGGAAAATGTGAAAAGAGAGTTGTAGGACCCCTGTCGGGTTGCCAAACCACCGTGGACACTTTTGAAACATGTAAATAACTATTTGAAAACTCTATAGTGTAACTTGTGTGAAATAGAACTTTTCACAAAATGGTTTTTCTCTCTCTTCCTTTCTCTTTCTCTCTCCTTGGTTACGAAATGAAGTGAAATGAAATGAAATGAATACATGTTTCTAAACCTTTTTCTTTCGAATTAAAATTAAAATTATTATTATATGTGAATGGGAAACTAAAGACATTAATTATGTTAGATTAGGAGGGGTTCCATGCCAATAATTTATTGTTGATGTCATGCTTACATGGATTTTGTAGGATGCAAGAATGATGATGAAAAGGCGACGTGTAATTCATTTTTATTATTGAAATTTATATAGGTCATTGTAATATGAATATATGTATAATGTAGTTTCATGTTACAGAAACTAATTCTATTTGAAATTTGCTAATATGTAGGAGATGCTAGTTTTAGGGATATCTTAGGAAATGTGCATTTAAGTCATAGGTTCAATTTGATTCATAGTTGTGTATGGAAAAATGGTTTGATATATATATATATATATATATATATATATATAGTAAATGAATTTTTGTAGCACATTTTTAGTGTTCAATAAATGATTAATTAATTACTGGGTGGTATCCTTACCTTGTAAATGTAAGAAAGAGTGTCAATCGAAACACTCAACCCTAATATAAGATTTGTGTGTAACATGTCTTCATGTGTGATCTTATTTAACATAGAAGAAATTTAAAACCGCAAAATGAACTTAAACTTTGCACTCGATGGAACGTCATAGTTTAGGTAAATAAGAGCCCAAGAATGGGGTTATCATCTTAGTTAGTATGTTTAGTGACATTGTCATTGTGTGCATGGTTTTGCTTAACTAAGTTAAGGAAATTAAAACTAACACCTAGTAGTCTTAATTAAAAAAGATAACTAAAAAATCTAAACACCGTCTTGTTAAGAGCTAAGTAAAGTTAAATAACAAAATTATAATAAACTTTGAAATGGAAATCAAACTAACATGTTAATTATCAAAACCTCTACTCTTTAGACTACCAAAACAACTAAATTGAACCTAGGTAGAATCATGACAATCACAGTCGATTGTATGATTTTAAGGGATTAGGAATGGAAGCTCATCAAATCATGGCTAGAAGATCACTTTGATTATTTCCATATGACCCAAAGACTTAAGTGGATGAAATGTAAGAATGAGGCTTAGCTCTTCTAATGGTGAAATGCTTAAGGATGAAAAAAGGCTTATAGTTTATGTACTATATGCTTTCTTTTGTTTCTCAACAACTAGGTGTAAGTGTAAAGGAGGAGGAGGGCTCTATATATAGCCCAATGGATAATGGGATCTCTACATCCCTTTGCATGTGGGATAATAGAGATGTTGAGTTAGTTGTGGATAAGGGGGGTTTATAAAGGGTTGAGTTAACTTTAGGAGAGTTTAGCTTGTCCTTTAGTGACTCATGTGGATAAAGGGGGTTTATTAATTAATAGATGTGCAAGCTTATAAAATCTTTTTAGATTAATATTAGCATTATTTAGACTATATAAGGGGATTAATCAATTAAATAATGATTTATTGGTTTAATGAAAGGGGAAGCTAATTAATTAGTTTGGATAGAAGGAAGGATTAATTAACAGAAGGTCGTTAATTAGGGTATTTGTTGAATAGAAGACTTAATTAATTACTTATTGTAATTAATTAATAATGATAGAAGAGAAGATGAGAATTGTTATCCAAAATTCACCCCCAAGGTAATTTTGATAACATGCAAGCAATTATATTTATTCAGGGCAAAAAGTCATGTTTCTAGGGTCCCCTCATATTTGTCTAACTCCCCTGTCCAAGAGGAAGACAGTAAGTTCTGAGAAAATGTGAAAAAAAGGTTCAAGAAGGAAAATAGGTCGATCCAGGAAAAATCGTGAAAATTGGCTAAGTCCTGCTCAAGGTCGCCTCCGGGACGTGTGGGATAGAAAGGCGCGAACCGGCCGGTTCGGCCGAAATCAGCACAAACAGTCCGAAACGTAGCAGGGACAAATGGGACAAAAGTACGCGGCGGGCGTGAAAAGCCGATCCGGCCAAAAGAGGAAGAAAAATTGGCTAAGTGTTGCTCGAGACGTTTGGGACAAAAAGACCCGAACCGGCCGAAATAAGCACAGGCAGTCAAAAAAGGATTGGGACATCTGGGCCGAAAAGGCGCGAACCGGCCGAACCGGGTGAAAAAGGTCGAGTCAGTCCGAAGGCAAATGGGACAAGCGGGACAGATGGACGCAAACCGGCCGAACCGGCCGAAATCAGTCAAGGCAGTCCAAAAACAAAGCGGGCCAAGTGGAACAAAAATGCGCGAGCCGGCCGAATCGGCCGAAATCAGTCAAGACAGCACTAATCAAATGGGACATCCAGGAAAAATGGAGCCGAAGGAGCCGAGGACCAATCAGATCATGACACGTATCGCAGGAGGAAAAGTCAACGTTTGGTCCGGAAACTTCAAACGGCCATAACTTTTGACTCCGAGCTCCGATTTTGATAAAATTGGACTTTCTAGAACGAGCACGATGTCCTCTACGCCACAAAAACTAGATTTCTTATTTTTAATGAGGGTAGATATATTTAAATAAAAGAAACATATTCGGCTCCAGTCAATCAATGCTCATTCCCGTCAAATGACAGAAAACGCCTGCCAGGCCCAAAACAGCTGCCCGCACTCAAAAGGCCATAACTTTTGCATTTCTCAACGAAATCGCACAAAATTGGTACCGTTGGAATCGTGGTTCCGAGCCCGACGCACAGAAATCAAGAAATTCCAGATTTGATCAGAAATTGATCAAGATTTTTAAGAAAACGTGGCCGGGTTTAGAACAGTGTTTTATTTGGTAGCTGGGAGTGCAATTAAGAGGCATGGTCATCATTCCTTCTCTGCTGCAGCACATGGGATAGTATGGGGATACTTTTGCAAGTAATGTATACCCATTCCACTCAATTTAATGCCTCTTACAGGTGGTTGAAGAACATATTTCAGGATTTCCATTTTTCCCTTCTCTTTTCCTTCTCATTTTTCTATAAATTGGAGTGTTGGGCTCATTGTAAAGGGGGGAGTTTTTGGGTAACAAAGCTCTATCAAAATTGCTTTGTGAAGCAAGTGTGTTGCAGGCCCTTGTAGTGGACTCCTTGCATGGTGATCCAGGCCCTTATCTTGTAATAGATTGAGCTGTGCATATCATGAAGCAATAAAATATCAGTTTGTGGATATATCTTCCCTTGCTGTGTTTCCTTGCATTCTTCTTGCCCCTTTAATCTTTCTACAAGTATATTGTGTCTATTTATTATGTTCTTGCAGGAATTCATTATCATTGTGTGTGCTTGGAATATTGCTGTGAATGCATTTTGCTGGATTATGGTGAACTGTCATCTCCTCTTCTAGTGTGCACTTTGCCTCTGTATTTCACACATTTGGAGATTACTCTCACACCCTCTTTTTCTGTTGTATCACCGCTTTAGTGTAGGCTGTCATTTTATGTATTCTCTCTCTCTGGTCCCTTGGAATTTTAGGTTAGAATAGCTAGTTTCTCCTGCATTAGAGTAGATTGTGGCAGGTAGTTTAGGAGCAAGAACCAGCTTTCTCTGGAGGTCTATCTCAAGTAGCAAGTCCCACAACTTGGATATAGTACCCATGTTATCCAATCACACTAGATGCTTAGAGTGATCAAACTAGAAATCTGATCAACATCCAGGGGTGTTGTGATTCGGTATCAACAAGAATTATTGATGATATTTTACTAATTTGTGGGAAAGGGGATATTTAGTAGAATTTATGTGTTTAAATTGTTTAGGATAAATTATAGGTGTCTACATTTTCCCCTCTTTAGGGTGGCGTAAGCGACGCCACTTCAAAGATAGTAGATGGATAAAATTTTGAAGGGGTAGAAGAAAAATTAGTAGAAGTGAGAGATGCCCCCTCGAGTGTCAATGGGGTGATGAAGGAAGATGATCAATGATAAAAAAAAAAAGTGAGAAATGGAGAGGAGTAGGATGTCCTACGTAAAGCAGAAGAGTAGTGTTGATAGGAGGGTGATGTAGAAGAAATGAAGACGAGAAGAAAAAGAGCAAGATTTAATCTAGTGTATTGAAACAACATTATTGTCATCATATTTCCAAAAGATCTACGTCATTGGTCCTTATTAAAAATATAATCATAAAACAAAAGTAGGATGGCATAAAAATCCATACTACAAACAATTATCCATTGCTGAAAACACCAACTCCATGCAACATACCAAATGCAATGCAATATGAGAAGGAAACAGGCTCATTTAACAGGGAAAACAAGTATGAACGAACATATCCAACCCAACAACTGTTAAGATGGTTGTATAAATGTTTTGTTATCAAGCTGAAGAGGTGCATATGTTCGTCATTGATGACAAGGGTAAAAAATGATGACCCGAGAAAGGATATATGCAACGGGAAATTACGATGGACACTGGGTCCAAGGAGAAATATTTGTGTGCAATGAAACAACACCAGGTAATAAGATGTGCCCTAGAGTACAGACAAAGCAAGAAGCTAGCTTTGTGAATGGTTATGAATCTGGCGATCCACAAGTCGTGTTGATCGGTGAAGATGTGAAACAAACCAATAGGATACGGAAAGAATAACATGTGCAAGACACAAGTTTTAGCCATAATAAGCGAGTTACCTATTTTTGTAGGTTTTCTAATTTTTAGGATTGTGTGGAGAATTTTACCTTGTTTTTGGATTTTGAAGTGATATATATATATATATATATATTGTTTTTGTGTTGTGTAAAATGTGGTGGACAGTGGATGCATAAAAGAAAATAGAAGAAATATAATGAAGTCCCTAGATGCAAATGAAAATGCCCAAAGGGGAAGAAAGAAGAAACAAGTGACAACTATAGTCCCCGTATAGCAGAAAAATTGATGAAATAATTATATAAAAATAAAAAATAAAAATTATTCGATAGAGTGTTGATAAGAAGAAAATTCACCTAGGAGTAATAAAAATGTTCCTCATGAGAAAAAGGGTAATAGACAGCAAAAAATGCCCGAGCACGATAAAAAATGAAAGAAAAATAATTATTTAATTAAAATAATTATTTGATGGTGAATAGAAGAGAAAACGATGGTCAAAACCAGCCTCCAGGCATCACGGCCAATGAAAAATAGCTTGATATACCCCACCCAGGGGGGGATCAATCACCGTGACCAATTCATTTGTCAACGACCACTGCCGAGTTTTTACCGCGAGACTCTAAAAACGACGAGGATGATGGTGAGACCACGAGACCATTTGAGACGAGTGGACATAGTTTAGGGGTGTGACCGATATGCGGACGATGGCGTCTTTGTTAGTAACCTAGCCCTCTTTCTTAATTTCATAATTAATGCTCATAATTAATGTTAGAAGTAAGAAACTAGGGCAGAGTTGTGCAGAAGCGCATGCGTGGGGGCACAGTTTCCCTAATGGTGGAACAAATGCCCTTGGAGCATATGCATGTATGCGTAGGCACCAAAAGACAACTTTGTAACATCCTTCTTTTATTCTTTGAATATAATTTCTTTCACATTATTTCAAAACAAAAATAGAGTTTATTTCTTTTACATTACAATATACAACTTTAAAATCAATACAACATCTCTCCATTACAAACATTTACAAGTTCATCCACTTCTAGTGGGAATGGTTACAATAAGATTTCATTTCACAAGGGACTGACAAACTGTCTTTCTCTCAGCTCCAGGATAGCAACATGCATATTATCATTCCTCTAAATTGGGATCACAATAAGAGTAGGGGAAAGGCAGCACTCTCCTCCCAACAAAGACTTCCAACGAAGAGGAGAACTCATCCTTGTTCATTGACCCTGGAGCCCCAACCACAATGCAATAAAAGATGTGATCCGAATCACAAAAACAATAGGCTTCCAAAAACACACAAGCAACATTTACACAATAAAAACATAGTCCAACCTAGAATGTAGTTTACAACTACATTAAAACATGAAAAACAATACTAAGGCTTCATCAAGCAAGCCAAAGGAGCAAGAAACTATAGGGGATGCTTCTTGTGCCTCCCAAAAAGGAGAAATGGGTATCACCACCTAAATTACAAACTGCCAAAATATAGTATATCAAATCCCTAACATTCCTTATGCCTCCCCCAAGTACCCCTTATTCCTCACATTTCCTTACGCCTCCCTAACCTCTTATGGCACCCCATAATGACTAAATAAATGCAAGATATTTCCTTGTAAGGTGGAACCTAAATCCCAACTCCTTCCATGCATATACCTCCCTACAACACACTTGTTCCTCCCATAAAATAAACCCCATAGTTTTCTCCTACACAATCCCTAGGCCATCTACCCGACATCCCACAAACATGCCAAAACATTCACACATTAACATTTTCATAAACAAAAGAACCATTTTAAGAGCCAGGCTCCTACCTCTCCATGATGGAGTTCTTCCATGTTCCAAAAGAACAAGATTTATCCCAACACAAACAATCCAAATCAGCCGAGCACAAGCATGCAACAATCTTCTAAAAATTCTTCACAGCCAGAGCTCAAAAATAGAAAAAAAATTCTCCCCAAAAGAGTTTCCTAGAAGTGAAGCAACCTAAAACAAGGCAAGCAATTCAAATTTTATAGAAGAGTGAAGGGAAGAGGATGAGGTGGTTCCATGCAGGATACCACATCAGACATCCTCAACCCCAACCAAAAATTCAACTTCATTCTCCAATGCATAATAAATAGGTGGGTGAATAATATGATAGTTATTTACACACTAAAATCCAACCCACACCCCAATGGACTTAAATTAAATCATTTAAGAAAAAGTGCAATTAAAACTACAATTTTCCTCCTCAAAAAGCATTATAAAAGTATAATCTCAACTCTCTAACCATAGGTATGGTTAGTAATTAAATTTAAGAGGTATGCGAAAAGTGTAACTTGTCCCACTAGCCTCCAAAATCAGCCTCCAAGGAAAATTTCGAATTTCAAAGAAGGTGGAGTGTTTCACACTCAAAAGTTAACTTACACATCACTTACACATCTCTTACAACACTTTAATGCAAGGCCAACAACTCTATTAGTTACTCTCTTATGACA
Source organism: Taxus chinensis (assembly GCA_019776745.2). Lineage (NCBI taxonomy): Eukaryota > Viridiplantae > Streptophyta > Pinopsida > Cupressales > Taxaceae > Taxus > Taxus chinensis. The sequence goes on from CM034149.1 coordinate 143,474,666, forward strand.
TATTTTAATTAATTAACATAAGAACATGCTTACTCAGAATACTATCCATCATTTAATGAATAATGAAAGGGTCAATGCACCACAAAATAAACACATGCAAACATAAAAAAGGGTCCAAATAAATACAAACACCTAATTCCTTGGTCACATTTAAAGGTGATCCCCCACATGAAAATACCTAACACAAACAAACACGCACAAACAAATACAAGCTGCCATGGTGACCTTGTTGAATTCATCTAGAATTCCAATGTGGTTAGTCTCCAATCCCCCGATGTTTGTTGTGATATTGTAAATCTGCAAAATACAAATACCTCCTTCGGCCTCGTGGCCGTATCTGAACATTCAAAATAATATAAATATAATTCCAAAATCATCTAGATATATGAATCACAACAACATCCAAGCAACCGACAAGATCATTTGTAATTTTATCCAACAACTATATCATCATCAAATAATTTCCATTTCTATGTCTGCTCACAATATCCAAATATCACATATCCGAACAACATCCATAATATTACCATGTTAAACAATATAACAACATCAATATCCAAAATGTCTCTAATAATCATCATGCATCATAACTGAATCAAGTCAAGAATAATCCATGATCTAACATTTAACATCCTATTAAAATAAATTCCATAATCATGTCCATAATATAATCAATAGTATCATGATTAGTATCAAAAGGGTGTCAAAGGGAAGTGGGCACTACATCCACCTCCCCTTAGAGTCGACTTCATCCTGGAAGTCACTGTAACAAATGGGGAAACTAAACTCGTAACAATGTAGCATCCTCCCAAGTAGTTGTAGTCTCATCATATATGTACCACTGCACCCAGACCTGATCAACCTCTCTACCTTGAAGGCCCAGGGTCCTGGGATCTAGGATACGAATAGACTCCACCATCACCTGCCCCTGATCCTAGGGTCCTGGGATCTAGGATACGAATAGACTCCACCATCACCTGCCCCTGATCCTACATCTATAATGATGTCCAATCTAAGACATGAGAATGATCTGCAACATATCTCCTAAGAACTGAAACATGAAACACATCATGTACACAAGATAAGCTAGGTGGAAATGCTATATGGTAAGCCAAAGGTTCGATACAGTCCAAGATCTGAAAAAGACCCACGAATATAGGAGCTAACTTAGAACCTTTTCCATAATGGATAGGGATCTTGTGTGGCTTGGCACGAAGGAAAACCTTCATTCGCACATAAAAACTATGGTTCATCTTATGCTGATATATATACTTCTTCTACCTATCCTGTGCCTCCTGTAATCTTTGCCTAATCAAAACCACATGCTGCTCCATGTCCTACAAAAAAGATGGTCCAAGAGAAACCCTCTCCTCTAACTTGTCCCAACTAAAAGGTGTCCTGCACTCTCTACCATACAAGGCCTGAAAAGTAGACATGCCTATAGAACTCATAAAACTATTATTGTAGGAAAACTCCACCAAGTACATGTACTCCTCCCATCTAAACTATTGGTCCATCACATACATCATGGGAATATCCTCTAAAATCTGATTCACCCACTAAGTCTGTGCATCTATCTTGGGGTAATATGTTGTGTTGAAGTTGATTCTCGTTCTGAGGGTGTGCTGCATGGTAGTTACAGAGCTTGAACCAGATTTAATAAGAAAAATATAAATAATTAATACACCAGAAATAGAATAATAGAGTTTTGATATTGAAAACTTCTAGGATATAAAATACAAAGAGGAAGATTACATATATAGAGTTTGATCTCCTTGATTCTAGGAGTAAACATTCATCCCAAATATCTCTCCTAACCCCACAATATCTCACTCAAACTCTTAATCCCATTATTCTCTCACAACAAACCTTATCTAATTACAACTATTTACATGAGTTACCAACTCATAAATAGTTGTATTACATTACACTATATTATTTATTTCCACACTCATAATAATGTTCACAATATCTAATATTATTCCTAACATTCACCCCCGTAGTGTGAACCTGGGAAAAACATACACAATCTTATCTGCAGTATGCTCTCCTCTATGGAGCATGTCAAACTCTATGACTCATGACCTTAATACTAATGAAGGAGCGGTGATAATCCTGCCATGAGAGTCATTTTTAAGCCATATGTTATTTGTGGAGATATTTTCATAAAGAAAGGATTCAGTCTGGAATGGTGGCATAATATAGATTTGTGAATGCTTGATTCAAAATTATTCATCTTTGATGCCACGTGTTTTCCTAATCCAAGGATGTTTTTCTTGAGTCAAAGACATCAGTATAATTTTGTGCGTATCTACATAGGTGGATACAACTCGACATGGAGACACCCATCAGGTCAACATCACCATTCAACACAGCTCAAACCCTTTTTCGCAAAGGAATTGCATTAGCTCGATCCACAAATTACGTTGTTGCTAAGGAAAATGTGTTGCTCATGATCTCTCCAATGCAGGCACATCAAAACGTTAATATCAGAGATTGAACCAAATTTAATAAGAAAAATACAGAGAATTAATACACCGGAAATAGAATAATAGAGTTTTGATATTGAAAACTTTTGGGATATCAAATACATAGCTTGAACCAGATTTAATAAGAAAAATATAGAGAATTGATACACCAGAAATAGAATAATAGAGTTTTGATATTGAAAACTTCCAGGATATCAAATACAAAGAGGAATATTACATATATAGAGTTTGATCTCCTTGATTCTAGGAGTCAACATTCATCCCACATATCTCTCCTAATACCCACAATATCTCACTCAAACTCTCAATCCCATTATTCTCTCACAGCAAACCTTATCTAATTACAACTATTTCCATGAGTTACCAACTCATAAATAGTTGTATTACATTGCACTATATTATTTATTTCCACACTCATAATAATGTTCACAATATCTAATATTATTCTTAATAGTAGTCTAGAAATGGGAAGTGTAGAAAGGACCGTGGTCATTAATGATCTTCCACGGAATCCCATGTAACATGATAGTCTCATCAAGATACACCCATGCCACTGCACTGGCTGTATACGTGGTCTTCACCAGAGAAAATTGAGCCACGTTTTTTAATTTATCAACCGTGACCATGATGGCGTCATGATGATATCTAGACATTGGTAACCCAACAACGAAGTCCATGGAAATGGTGTCCCATTTCCACTCCTGTATAGCATAAGGAAAGAGAAGGCCAACTAGATGCTGATGCCCATCCTTTACTTTCTGGAAATCTAAATATCATGACATGAATTGGGCCACGTCTCTATGGAGTCCTCTCCAATGATAGAATTTTCTCAAGGTAGTGTGCATCTTCTTCACCCCCGGATGGGATGAATAGGTTGCACGATGTGCCTCTGTCAAAATGTCTTGCCTCAAGCCTCCATCTCTGGGAACATAAATTTGGTCTCTGTGCCTAAGAAGACCATCTTCCTCTAAGGAAAAACCATAAAAAATCCCCTCGAGGGGTATCTGAGACTCGATCTCTGCTCGAACTGCAATGTAGAAGCTATCATGAGGACACTGCTAAAGAATCCTACTCCACAAATATGTTCTCACTAAGGTGGCCATAGCCAGGTGTCTCCATCTACTAAGAGTGTCTACCATAACATTCTCCTTCCCCTTCACATGCTCAATCTCCATATCATACTCACATAGCAACTCCATCCAACACCATTGACAAGCATTGAGATTGGGCTGTGTGAAGAGGTGGAAAAGACTCAGTTGATCTGTCCTGAGTGTGAATCTCTAACCAAAGAGAAAGTGCCTCCATCAAGCCAAAGTTTGCACAACTACCACAAGCTCAAGATCATGAGTTAGATAATTAATCTCATAATCCTTGAGTTTGTGAGATTCAAAAGACACTACACTACCCTCGTGCATCAACACACCTCCAAGTATTACTAAAGAAGCATCTGTGCAAGTAAAAAACTCATCTTGTGGATCTGGTACTAAAAGAATAAGTGTTTTAGTGAGGCATTCCTTCAGTGTACTTAAGGCCTACTCACACCTGTCTGACCAGAAAAAATTCTTCCCTTTTCCACTGAAGGGAAGTGATGGGGTGCACAATCTGAGAGAAGTCCTAAATAAATATCTTGTAGTAACCTTCTAACCCCATGAAGCTGCGTACCTCTGTCACCGTAGTAGGTGTTGTCAAATCCATAATAGATTTAATCTTAGAAGGATTGACAGAGATACCTTCCTAAGATATTATATGACCCAAATATTGCACCTCTATCTAAAAGAATGCACACTTCTCTAAGTTCCTGCATAAAGCTACTACTCTTGGAGGCACTGAAGATCCTAGGCGAAGGTGTCTCCTCATGCTCCTCAAAAGTACATTAGTAAATTAAAATTTCATCAAGGAAGATAAGCACGAAGTGATCTAAGAAATTCCTGAATTCCCCATTCATCAAACTCATAAATACTACGGGGGCATTTGTCAAACCAAAAGGCATAACTGTGAACTCATAGTGGCCATATCTCATACTGAAGGAAGTCTTACGAATGTTCACCTACGAAATACTCAACTGATGATAGCTTGACTTAATTTCTATCTTAAAGAAAGTTGTAGCTCCCTTCACCTAATCAAACAAATCATCAATGCGCGGGAGGGGATAACGATTCTTGATTGTTACCTTATTTAGCTGGAGGTAATCAATACACAACCACAAGGATCTATCCTTCTTCTTGACAAATATTACCGAGTGCACCCCAAGGGGATACACTATGATGGATAAGGCCTTTCTACAAAATTCCCTCAAGCTGCAACTTGAGCTCATAGAGCTCCGGGCTGGTAATCTAATAAGTTTCTCGTGAGATAGGATCTACTTCCAGGAACCAGATCTATGTGAAAATCAATCTCATGTGGGGGTGGTAACCCATGGGTAGCTCCACTTGGAAAGACATTTTTAAACTCTCTCAAAATGGGGTGATCATCTAGTGATGGTCCACTAGATCTCATCCTCTGATCTGTCACTGACTATAACAGACATACATCTGAAAAACCTGTCGCACACACCACTTAAGCTACAATAGTGGAGATGGTGTGAATAAAAATAGGTTCTCCCGACCCCTAAAATCACTGAACTCCAACTCCCAAATCATCTGCATGCAAGATATAATCTTGTGGTAACAATCCATCTGTGGCCCTGTGTGCAGACAACCAATCCATACTCAAGATGACTCCATAAGATCCCAAAGGAAGGATAAAAAGATCCTAGGTAGTGGTGAAAGTTCTCAAATCCACCACACACTCCTTAACTAAGGAGTCTATAGAGATCTTGGCTCTAGAAGCCATCTCAACATCCCAAGTATGACCCTGCCTAACTGCCACCAACTTACATCACTTTACTAAAGATGGTGCAATAAAAGAATCAAAAGATCTGGGATCAAACAGAATTGAGGTAGGACTACCACCAATGTTACCTGTAGTCTCAATAACTGTACTATGGTGTTGTGCCTGGAAGTTCTCTACCGCTACATACATCCTATGATTGCACCCCACACCAATAGTAGGCTCTGAGATTTGTGTCTTACCCTTGTTATTAGGGTTATGTGGGAAATATCTCAAAAATGTCCAGTAACATCATAACCAAAACAACCACCTAATCCTCTCCCTTGTGTAGTAGGTCTGGCCGGTACTCTAGAGGTCTGTGGTGTGGATCCTGATGATCCGGCTATGGTCTGCTGAGGTCTCTGCTAGTGAGCTACTACTAAGTGAGCTCTCTGGGAACCTTGTGTCTTAATGGGACCCCTAGGAGGAGGCCCCATGCTCTGACCTCTCTATGCATCAAATCCCTATGTAGGTCTATAAGATTGGCAGGACTACTATTGTTGTTGCTGTTGTTATTGTCTAAAAGATGACTGTGTTGAACCCTATCTGACACAAGGAAGAGGTACTGATCCTCTCAATTTTCTGTCTCACATCTGTTGTATGTAGCTTCTAGACTTAGTCTCTAGCCTATTAGGTATTTCCCTAAGTCTCCTCTACTATATAGGCCTTCTCGATGGCCTCAGCTAATGTCTTTAGACAATGGATTTGTACTATTCCTCCAATGTCTAGGTTCAGGCCCCGGATGAACTTGTGGATCCACACCTGCTCATCTTGCATGTAACCAACATACTGGAGTAGGTTCATAAATCTACTCTCATACTCATCCACTGTAAGAGATTCATGTCAAAGGTCATGGAGCTCATCTATCCACTGCTCAATGAATATCCATGACAAATATCTGCTCCGTAAATGCTCCTCAAAGAGCTCCTAGGTAACTATCTCATAATCAACATGGAGCATCTACTCCTCTGTCCTCCACCAGAAACTAACTCCATATTTTAGTAGATGTATCGTAACACTAACTTTCATGTTGCTAGAACGAGGATAGATCTTGAATGAGCATATGCTCAAGCTCAAAAACTAGGTCTCTATCTGAAACCACCTATGTGACCAGAATAATGTGATGGCTAAAGCTTCAAGATTTCCCTGATGTGATCTTCAGTTGTGGCCTGACAGCCCCTGGGCTTCTTTGCATGCACATCCCTAAGCCTAGGGCTTCGAGACCTCTCTATATTCCCCGAAACTTGGTCTCCCTATCCTCTCTATGGTGAATCTACTCCAGTTGACTTTTCATCGAAGTTCTCTCCTCCATGCTCCTTGTTGGGTCAAGGTGATACATGACCCTCAAAGGAAGTGACTTTATCATGTCTAACTACATGTCGTCCTACTGATCCTCCATGTAGAGCAACATTACCATCCTGAAGAGTCTGCAAAATCTAGGGTAGGATGGCTGCTACAACATGATCTAGCGGTGGTATGCCTAGGTCTATGGGAAAAGCCTCCTCATCTTGTCTACACCTCCTGTATAGAGAAAGATGAGAGTTAGTTCATTATTCTAGGTTTTACCTAGTTTCCATGTTTACTAAAATGTGTAATTTCTAAACTAAGTTATTTTCTAGATTTAGCAGTGTGCTAGGTTTAAGGTTCATGTATCAAGTTTTCTAGTGTGCCAAATGGCCCAAGATTTTGAACTACTTCTCTGATACCAAGTGTGATGCCCGCTAAAACAACCCACTTGAGACCCACTAAACATCCTAGGATTAGATAAGAAAATTACAGAATAATATTTTTTTTCTTTAAAAGACTCTATAACAAGGTTATAAGACAATAGTTGTTAGTAACAAGTTCCATATCAATTCTAATCCACTAGAATATAAATAGGTCACAAGGTGCAAAATTTAGGATTAGAAAGTTCAATTACGTTAAGAGGGTAAATCCTCACCTTACCCATTCTCTAATAGGATTAAAGATTCAACTTTATTTTACTCAAAATTAACACATTAAAATTTTTCCTAAATAATTTCCATTGGTTAGGAAATTTCCTCACCTTTCCATTGATATAAAAAATTCCTCCTAACTCCTCATATTTCTCAAGTTATGGGCTGGCGGGCCTTGGGGTGGAAATTTTCCTCAAGAGCGGGCCTATGGGCCCAAGGGAGAAAATTTTCCCCAGGGGCAGGTCTGCGGGTCGTGGGAAGAAATATTTCCTAGAGGAGTAGTTGGGTCGGTGGGGCCTCGAGAGGATTTTAGAAATTTTCCGTGTGGGGGTGAAACGCCACCTTTACACCAGTGCTCGCGCGAGTTCGCAAGGGACACATGGCGCTTCCTAAGCCACGCGGGGAAAACGGGGCGGCGAAGGTAAAAGAGTTTTAGTGCCAGAAGGGAAAAAATGGTGAAATTCACCGACACCTACTCTGACTCCTTGTGATGCCATGTGGTAGCTCCTGATTGGCTGTGGGCTGATGGGGAAACTTTACAAAATTTTCTAAAATTTTGTTTTTGAAGCGTTAAGTTAAAAAGTCATCTGCCCCTCCACCAACACCTCGTGGTGCCACATGGCAGCCTCTGATTAGGTGTAGGGTGGTGGGGAAAATTTGGGAAATTTTTCCAAAAAATTTCAAAAGCCCTAAGGGAAAAATTTGGGCCTGCGACCCCGCCTAGGAAATTTTTCCCATATATATATATATATATATATATATATATATATATATATATATATATATATATATATGTTGCGCCAAGTGAAGAAAACTTCAGAAGGTCATAATTTTTTTTATAGAGATTGGTTTTGGGAAAACAAGGAATTTTTGGAAATATATCGATGTCCTATTTACACAAGAATCACTAAATTTTGATTTTTATGAAGTTTAAAGTGTTAATTTTGTGAAAACAATCTGCAGGTTTTTATAGTACGAACTGGTAAATTTTAACATATAAGATTTGTTCAATTTGATCTTCTTCCTCTCTTAACATGTCAAAAATACATGGAGAATTATTCTTAGATGGGTTTAAGAAGGATTTCCAAGGTTCAATTTGACTGATTTATATGCAATTTGAAAAATTTACATCTCTTGACAGCAAAACGACTGTAAGATGGTTGAGCCCGTTTTCGCTAAGTTTTCTAAGAAGTTCCATAATTATTTTTGTTCCATTGGATTCTTTTACGGCCTACTATTTCAATTTAATCATTTAATTTGTTATTTTATTGTTGTAGGGTCAAACTATGCATTTTGAATAAAGTATTTGCCAGTTCGATATTACACAACAGAGATCAAACTTTACAGGATATAATTTCCATTTTCATCTTCCAAGTATTATATTTCATTCCAATTCCATTTCAATACATTTAGTTGATTCAATTCAACTATTCAAAACTAAAATACATCCCTGATTTCAGATTTTCCAGATATTTCAAAAGACAGAGTATTATAGTGAAATTTGAGAAAGGTAATATATCATTTATTGATTCCAAAAGGAAACTTTATAACATCCTTCTTTTATTCTTTGAATGTGATTTCTTTCACATTCTTTCAAAACAAAAATAGTGTTTATTTCTTTTACATTACAATATAGAAATTTCAAATCAATACAACATCTCTCCATTACAAACATTTACAAGTTCATCCACTTGTAGTGGGAATGGTTACAATAAGATTTCATTTCATAAGGGACTGACAAACTATTTTTTTCTTAGCTCTAGGACAACAACATGCATATTCTCATCCCTCCAAATTGGTATCAGAACAAGAGTAGGGAAAGACAATGCTCTCCACCCAACCAAGACATCTAATGAAGAGGAGAAAGCATCCTTCTTCATTGGCCCTCGAGCCCCAACCACAATGCAATAAAAGATGTGATCTAACTCATCGCAACAACTGGATTCTATAAATACACAAGCAACATTTGCACAATAAAAACATAGTCCAAAATATAATGTAGTTTACAACTACATTAAAACATGACAAATAATATTGAGGCTTCATCAAGCAAACCAAAGAAGCAAGAAACTACGGGGGATGCTTCTTATGCCTCCTAAAAAGGGGAAATGGGTATAACCACTTGCATTACAAACCATCAAAATATAGTATATCAAATCCCTAACATTCCTTATGCCTCCCCCAAGTACCCCTTATTTCTCACATTTCCTTTTGCCTCCCCAACCTCTTATGGCACTCCATAACAAGTAAATAAATGTAAGCTATTTCTTTATAAGGTGGAACCCAAATCCCAACTCCCTCCACCCATATGCCTCCCTACAAAACATTTGTGCCTCCCCCAAAATAAACCCCATAGTCTTCTCCTACACCATTCCTAGGCCATCTACCCAACAACCCACAAACATGCCAAAACATTCACACATTAACATTTTCATAAACAAAAAGAACCATTTTAAGAGCCAGGCTCCTACCTCTCCATGATGGAGTTGTTCCAAGTTTCAAAACAACAAGATTTATCCCAATTCAAGCAATCCAAAACAACCAAGCACAAACATCCAACAATCTTTCCAAAAAAACTTCTTCAAAGCAAGATCTCCCAAAACATAGAAAAGGAATTCTCACCAAAGATTAAAGTCTCCTAGAAATGAAGCAACCCCAAAACAGGGCAAGCCATTTGAATTTTAATAGAAGAGGGAAGGGAAGAGGATGAGGTGGTTCCCACGTAGGGTGCCATATCACACATCTTGAACCCCAACCCCAAAAAGTCAACTTCATTCTCCAATGTATAATAAATAGGGTGGGGTGGATAATATGATAGTTTACTTACACACTCAAATCCAACCCACACCCCCAAAGGATTGAAGATTAAATCATGTAAGAAAAGTGCAATTAAAACCTATAATCTACCTTCTTCAAAAAGAATTATAAAAGTCTAATCTCAATTCCCCAACTGTATGTATGGTTGGTAATTAAATTTAAGAGGTATGGAACAAGTTTAACTTGACCCACAAACCTCCAAAATCAGCCTATCAAGGAAAATTTCGAATTTCCAAGAAGGTGGAGTGTTTCACACTAAAAATTCAACTTAACACATCACTTACATATCTCTTACACATACTTATATCACTTTAAATGCATGGCCAAAAACTCTCATTAATTACTTTCTTATGACATATTTTAGTTATTTATTTTAATAATATGATTACTCATAATAATTTACACACCATTTAATAATTAATGAAAGGGGTAAAAGCATCACAAAATAAACACATGAAAACATAGACAAAGGGACCAATATAAATAGAAAATACATAAAACCCCTTGGTCACAATTAAAAGGCGATCCCCTCATGGGAATCCCTAACACAAGAAAACATGCACAAACAAATACTAGTTGCTCATGGTGACCTTGTTGAATTCATCTAGAATTCCAATGTGGTCGGTTTCCAATCCCCCAATGTTTGTTGTGATATTTTAAACCTCCAAAAAAAAAATACCTCCTTTTGTCCTCGTGGCCATATCAGAACATCCAAACTAATATAAATATAATTACCAAAATCATCTAGATATATCGAATCACAATAACATCAAAGCAATTTGGTAATGATCATTTCTAATTTTACTCAACAACTATATCATCATCAGATAATTCCCATTTCTAGGTCTACTCACAATATCCAAAATATAACCATGTCCAAACAACATCCATGGTATTACCATGTTAAACAATATATCAACATTGATATCCAAAGTGTCTCTAATAATCATCATGCATCATAACTGAATCAAGTCAACAATAACCCATAAGCTAACATCTATCATTATACTATAATAAGGTCCATAATCATGTCTATAATATAATCAACAGTATCATGATTAGTAGCAAAAGGGGTGTCAAAGGAAAGTGGGCACTACACAATGCATATTTCAATCAAACCCAAATTTGGGCATCTCTCTTAACTACATCATCTAATAGACATACCTACCCTATCATGCTATAATGATTGTCCATGAAAAAAGTTCAAATGCAGTATTATGATCAATGATCAATAGGTGTCAAAAGGAGAATATGCTGGCAAAAAAAAACTGTATTTGGTTGTCCCTAAATCTCCTTGCACTGCCTACTACGCACCCAAGTTGTAATAAAACAATAATTTGCCAATCGTAGGCCTCAAGCTAAAGTTGCATGCCCATACTATCTAGATGTAGTGTAAGGATGTAAAATAAAGACAAAAAACCCTTTTCACAAATTGCCATGAGCATGGAAAAATAGAAGGGTTTGTGCAGAGGAAGAATGAAAGAGGCAAATCTTGCAGAGAACATAAGTGGTATAGTAGAAAAGAGCTGACTTTCAATGCTATCTTTAATCCATATAATGATACTAATTGAAACTTTTATTTGCTGAAATGAGTAGAAAAAAATTGTTAGACTGTGATATGGTTGTCTGTAAAGGACATAGTTGTATCGTAGCATAGCCTTCCTGTGCATAGAAAAAGAATCTAGAAAAATAAATCTCTATAATAGACATTATGAATTGCGAATGAAGCACCTCCTATGCATTGTTCATATATATATTTCTATCTTTCCTTTTGCATCCATACAACAAAACAACATACATGAAGCTAGTTTCCTTCATCTTTAAGATTGCTACAAATGATATTGTTCTGTAAGGGGTTGTATATTTACTATGAATCCTTGATAAAACAATTATGTATATCGTCAAAATTGAGGAGATAATACATGGTGTACAGATTTGATCTACAGATTGTAGGGTTGATCTACCTAATAATGGCCATGGACTTTTCAAAAATGGGTTGTTATGCTGAGAGCTCCATTCTATCATAGTTCCCCGTCATGTTATGTTTATATATCCTTCTATCTGAGAGTACGAGTAACCCTACTCTTACTATTGAAATTAGTACCTGCAAAGCTTCGAATTATGCACTCACTAAACCTGTAGTTTTTGTCTAATTAATACTTAATTTACATACGCTTAGCCATGGTTTTGAAACTGAGTTTACACATCGTGTTAGTCTCAAATAGCAACTGATTGTGGGTATTATGCTGATATGTCTAAATGACTAGGTCTGAAATAACAATTTAGGATGTGTCACTTTCAATGTTTGGTTTGATGGGTCGTATCAGGTATTTGGGGGGCTAGGGAAACCAACTCCTTTATGGTTTTTAACACTTCTCATGGGTGTTACACCTCACTCTCCAAAGTTGTGCTATCTTAATGCTAGTTGGGTTTTCAAGCTATACCCGACCTGTACTTTGAAATAATGCTATGCCTCTTGCTCTTTGGTATACCGATACTGAGAATTAATTTTCAATGTTTTTTGTCAATTCCCTCCACCATAATTGTGTCTCAGTTGTAAATGAGGCAATTGGAAAATAGAAATTAGGGTATTTCCAATCACCTAAGGAAAATTAGGATATTTAGTTAACACAATGAATGGAGAAGCATATGAATAATTACGATTGCCTCATGATTGCACCATTAATACCAAATATCACTTTGGGATATACCTGCTGAGAATCTGTTGATCTTCCCCTGATGGCAATTAAAGTGATTGGACTGAAATATATATGTGGATAACTAGAAACTTTAACTGAGATCTCCACCACATTTGTCAACGTAAGATGAGGACAAAGGAATTAAGTCTAGTCAGAATGCACTTCAAGACCATAAAACAAAATCAACAAATTGATATTTTCTTGAAAACAAATAACTAGTTTTAAATGATCAAATCTACTCACCGAGTGACACTTGAATATAGAGATTGTTTTTTGAGGTGATTTATTAGTATCCCAAACATTCCAAAAGAGAAAAAAAATGTGGATAAATCCTCCGTACTTAAAATTCTCATATGTGCATTCTGAAAATGCTATCTTAGAGTCATAAAAGGGATGAGTCATATCCTGAAAGTCTGGTAATTGATTTAAATCAAAGATAAGAATCAAACGTGACAATAGAACATTCTTAGTTCCCTCTCCTTCTACTAGCAAGTATGAAGTCATCAATGTGGCAAAGGTAGTGGTGAGTGGAGGACGGATTTGGGATGTAGTTGAACTGACTAATGGAACCTCGTTGTTTAATATTGGTAACATTAGAGAATGGTATCTTGTCTACTAGAGGTACCTTTGTTGAAGACAAACTTGGTAATCACTGGGAAGCATTATATATTCTTGTGGATGTGATTTGAATGTGGTAAGTAAGGGCCGAGTGAAAAGTTGATAATCGAGAGATTAGAAAGTGGTGGTGAATGGCAAAGGAAGAAGGGCTTTAACACGTACCAGAGGCTTGTGAGAAGTGGAAATGGTCGAATTCCTCCACTCTATGATACTCATAAGCAAGGAATATGAGAGGGCCGTAATGTTATGGGGTGAATTTTGTTAGCCCACGAGGGGTAAGTCACAGATCTAGTGATCAGGTGAATAGCACAAGAATTCTAAGTGTTTAAAAGCTTGATATAAACCATGTGACTTCAAATAAGGTAGTTTTCATTGATGTTTGAATATTCAATGTCAGTCTTTTCACTCTATGCGATAAGTCAAATTTGACACAACTACTAATACAATAAAAACTTATGTGTCTCATGAACATATTGACACTCCAAATAAGATTGACATATCATTGAGTTAAAGCCCGAGGAAGGTGCCACCTTGTTCTTGAAATTGTATGTTCATATGCGACCTTGATTCTTGTGGCTTTTTCCTCAAAGACTATTCTACACACCTAAAAAAAATTAAGACATCATGTTGTTCTCAATTAGGATGCATTGAATACCAAAATAGGAATTTTTCTGCTAAAAATAACTATTAAAGAACAAAATGGACCCACAAAATGAATATTAACTTTTAAAAAATATAGGACATTCTACTTTACACAGTGGAATTCTTTTAACCATTGCAGCAAAATATTTTAAAATTACATAAATAGTACAAATAATTATAATTTTATTTCTACAAACGTTTCTCATCTACAGTGTCTTTTAAATGAGCTAATTTTGAATTGGTACAAACTCAACTGATCAATCATTCTAAAAGAAATGTTCAGAACTGCATACGAGTGAAAAATTAAATATGATATAAGTGACATACTGGACTTGGTCCCCAACACAGAGAGAAAGACTTGTATCATACATTACTGTTATCACCAAATCATAACACCCTTATGTTTACACAAGTGTATATACTTGAGCTCACAATGTGATTGGATAACATGGATACTATCTCCAAGTTTTGAGACTTTCTACTTGAGATAGACCTCTAAAGAAAGTTGGTTCTTGCTCCTAAACTACCTGCCGCAATCCACTCTAATGCAGGTAAAACTAACTGTCATTATCTAACTTTCCAATGGACCAAGGAGAGAGAATGCATAAAAAATGAAAGCCTACACTACATTGGTGATACGCCAGAGAAGGATGGAGTGAGAGTAGTCTTCCAATGTCTGAGATACAGAAGCAGAGTGCACACCAGAAGGGGTGATAACAGTTCTCCACAATCTAGCCCAATGCATTCATAACAACATCTCAAACATACACAATGATAATGGATCCCTACAAGATAATGAATAGACATAATATATATGTAATGAGATTTGAGGGGAAAAGATAAGGAAAAAAAACAAAATAAAGGGAGGATACATCCATGAAATCGTATTTATTGCTTCATTAATATGCATAGTTTAATCCCTTACAAAATAAGGGCCTCGATCACCATGCAAGGAGTCCACTAACAAGGGTCTGAAGGATATTGGCTTCACAAAGAAATTTTTATAGAGCTTTGCTACTAGAAAACTCTCCCCTTACAATGAGCCAAAAAACTCCAATTTATAGGAAAATGAGAAGAGAGAGAGCGAGAGGGAAAATGGAAATCCCGAAATCTATCCTTCATACCACTTATAAGAGGAACTAAATGGAGTGAAATGATTGCTATGTTACTTGAAAAAGGCTCCCCATACTGTCCCAGGTGACTTGCAGTACGGAGAAAGATATGATGACCATGCCTCAATTAATTGCACTCCCAACTACCAAATAAAACACTATTCATGAACCCGGCCACGTTTTATAGAAAAATTACCTATTAATTTCTCATCAAATCCAGGAATTTCTTGATTTCTTTGTGTCAAGCTTCAGAATCCACGATTCTAACTGGTACCAATTTCATGTATGATTTTTTTGAGAAATGCCAAATGTTATGGCCATCTGAGTGCGAGCAGCTATTTTGGGTCTGCCAGGCATTTTTTGTCATTTGATGGGAATCAGCATTAATTGACTGGAGATGAATATGTTTATTTTATTTTAATATATATACCCTCATCAAAATAAATAAATCCATTTTTTTTATGCAAAGGACCTCGTTCTCATTCTAGAACGTCCAATTTTATGAAAATCAGAGTTCGGAGTCAAAAGTTATGGCTGTTTGAAGTTTGGAAGGTCAAATGTTGAATTTTCCTTTTTGTTGCGGGTATTGCTTGTAAAAATGCATGTGCTGTGTGACCGGCCGTGAGGTCTGTTGACCTAGACACATTCTCTGCCACGTATCGGTTCCTGATTCGTGGATTTTTCACCTTTGCGCGTCCCACACGTACTTTAGTCCTGACTGTCCCAGACGAAAGTCTCCACACCACCCACAATAAACTGACTTGCAGTAAATCGACCCGTTTCCCTTGACTTCGACATTTTTAGCAATGCATGCCCCACGCGTCCCTGTTGAAATTGTGCAGTTTGGGAAACAAAAAATTCTGAATTTAGCCAATTTCGTTTGTATTTCGGTTCCAAAATTGGTACGATCGAACCTTGGTACAATCTGCACTAGTACGACAAGCCACAGCCTTTAGACTTGCAATGCATTAAAACAATTCCGCGACTTCATTTTTTGGATTTTTTCAATTTTTTCTAACTTTTTGGATTTTTTCCTTGGATGGGGAAGTTAGAGAGAAACCAAAGGGACCCCCAAAACATGATTTTGGGCCTTGAATCAATTCTACTTGCTCGGGACTGAAGAATCTGAAACATGTTATCAAAATTACCTTGAGCGGTGAATTTTGGATAACAGGTTGTCTTAACTAGCTGTATCAAAACATGTAAATACTATTGTGAAATATGTAAATTTGATAACCACTTTGTTATGAGCATTTTTGTTTGTACTAGAGAATATTGAAAATAGTATAGCATTTCTGGACCAATCTTGTTTATCGTCTTATTCCCAAGTTAAAGTTTAGTAGGACCTTTTTCCATCTTTGATTTGTGTGTCGTGTTGGAAAGAAATGATGTAACCATGTTTAGTTTTCACAAATGAGTAAGGGTAAACTTTTCTCTTGAGTTATATTCTTGTGTAGAAAACCCTTCTCAATCATGGCATTAATGCAATTATAGGCATGATAAAATGATTTAGTAATCGTTATAGAATTTTTTGGGAAACAAAAATAGGAAGTTGTGATCTTCTAGATAAAATCAAGTTTCCTTAAGTGGAAGAAAAGGGAGTTATCTACTTGGGTTTTAAAAAATAAAGAATATTCCACCTTCCTCTAAACTGTTGCTAATAAAATTTATCCTTATCATTGTGGGATGTAACATGCTATTAAAGTGTAATCATTGATTAGCTTTTGGAAATATCTAGGTGATTGTAAGTAAGGGGGAAATTGATTAAGAAAACATTAAATCTAACTCACCTGTTTTGAAACCTAATATGTTTTCTTTGTCAAACTTAATCAAGAGATGCTTAAATGAAGCTTTTACCCAATCTAGATAAATTCTTCAGGCTCATTAAAAGACTGGTTAATAACTAATGAGATCATGAAGATGAAATCAATTTGTCCTTCTTCCCCTAACTCTTGCCAAGGTTCATTGTAATCTTCTCTTAAGGGTTGTTAAACATTGATCCTTATACAAGGAGGTTTTAGTTCCGAACCTAAATGGCACCCCACTTCAATTGGAGGTTGCACTCGTCTCCTTGTGCAATGGAGGTATGAAACGAGTTTCAGTGTCACAGGATTTGATAGATAGTCTTGTCAAATTGAATACCTCCTTTATTAAATAAATAAATTAAATGAGTAATTGACATATTAGAGATGATCCTAAGCTAAATACTCCTTGGTCTAAAAGAAAGGAACCTAACTTTTTAAGAAGAATTTTTTGAATCATAACCTGAATCTCCTAGAATGTAAGTTAAGAATTGCAAGATACTTTTAGTAAAATAAGTAACCTTAAAAAGATTTTTACCATGGGTTGCCCCTAACTTTAAGTGTGTTCTATGGTTCGACTTCTATATGGTGTCTTATCGAAAAGAAAAGTGAATTGTTCATTATGGGTGTTGTATGTTCCCTTGTGCCTAGGTGATCAGTGTTGTGTCAAGCTTATCATGAGATGCTTGTAGCCCTTTGTGAGCCCCGGTAGTGTCGTTTAAACTTCAAACAAATAAAAAAAAGAAAAAAATTGAGTTGCTTTTCATATGGTGTTGTGTGTTGTTTTAAGTGGGCGTTACACCTTGGATGCAATTGCTAGTGATAAATACAAAGATGAGAGTGCCTACCACTTTTTGATATTAATTAATTGATAGTGTCGTGTAAACTTCAAGTAAATCAAAAATAAAAATAAAAATAAAAAATCTAATTACTTTTCAAATGATGTTGTGTGTTGTTAAGTGGGCGTTACACCTTACATGCAATTGTTAGTGATAAATACAGAGACGAGAGTGCGTACCACTTTTTGATATTAATTATTTGATTGGAAGAAAACGGAGACCTTACAGCTCTAAATCGCTTCTCCGCCACATACTGCTTTCAGATAGGATCGTCCCACGAATACATACACCCCTCTGTAACCCTACATTCTAGCAAAGGGTAAAGTATGGATTTCAGCACGATGGCTTTAACCATAGGGTTAGGAGTTCTGCTACTCGTTTTCCTGCTCTGGAAGCCCTGTTCAGGCCTCAATCTTCCCACTGGCAGCTTCGGCTGGCCACTTCTCGGAGAATCGGTGGAATATCTCGCCTCTCAAAGGAATAACGCAACCCGCGATTTCATGGAGAAGAGGATAAGAAAATACGGATGAGACATTTATAAGACCCACTTTCTGGGAGCACCTACGGTCGTCTTCTACAGCCCTGCAGGCAACCGCTTCCTCTTCTCCAATGAAAACAAGCTCGTCCAAAGCTTTTGTCCTTTTCTCTTGCCAAGTTGTTTGGAAATTCGGTGCTTATAAAAGTTGGGGACGAAGCGAAAGAGCTCAGGAAGACGTTGCTTACTTTCTTGAGGCCTGAAGCTCTGCAAAACTTCGTGGGCAGAACCGACTCCGTTATCCATGACCACCTCACCCGTTACTGGGTTGGGAACGAACAAGTAAACACCTTTCCTCTTGCTAAGCGTTGCTTGTTTGCAGTAGCTTGCGCTCTTTTTCTCAGCCTTGGCGAAGGACCGCAACAAGCCGAGTTGTATGATCATTTTATGGACTTGTTGAACGGAATCCTACAGATTCCTGTGGATTTGCCGGGAACTCTGTACCGCAAAGCCAGAATCGGCAGCAATCACTTACGCCGAATACTGCAAAGTGTTATTGACAAGAGGAGAGAGGACATAGCAAGCGGTTTGGCTTCCTCGGATCAGGATCTGCTATCCTACCTGCTATGCAACGTAGATGGACGGGAGAATCCATTGAGTGACAATGACATTAAGGACAACATCATGCTGCTTCTAATGGCCGGCCACGACACCAGCGTTGTTACTGTAACATTCCTGTTGAAGTATCTGGCTCTTAATCAACACTGTTACCGCCAGGTACTCCAAGGTGGCTGGCCCTATCCCTCACGTAAGTTCGCAGGGGATAGTGAGTTGGCCGCTGACTGGGCAAAAGCTGCAGTATTAACGGAGCAAAAGAAAAGTTAACGGACCCTGTCTTATCAGCGCCTCCACTGACTGCTCCACCAACCCAAGTCATTTCAACGCCTCCCCTGCTCAGCCATACGCATTCACATTTATTGTTTTCAATATGCTGCGCCACCACTTAAATTATATATTGAATGCAACCACTTAAATTATATTCATTAAACTATTTACTCCATTTTTTTGGCGCCACTGTTCTGTTTTTTTTATTATTTTTACATAAATGATTTATTTAAGTATTGTAAAAAAGAACAGTAGTCATATTTCATTCAGTTTTATGGAAGTTGAAGGAGATTTCTGAAGGTTGGCTATGGAAGTTGAAGGAGATTTCTGAAGGAGATTATTGCTCATGACAGGGAAAATTTGGAAATAATCTCTACATTGCAAATCAGGCAAGAACATTATATTTTTTTAAATCAGTGATAAGTTCAACTCATCTTGTTTATTAATTTATTAAGTTTTTGGACTACTTTCCCAGTCATCTATCAAAGTTGAAAGGAATAACAATTCTGGTTAGTGTTTGCAAGATTTATTTGAAACAAGGCTAATTGAAAACAAAGAAATTATAAGTTGAATGGTAATTCAGATTCTTATATCTAATATTCAAGGTAAGATTTTTCCTGAGAGAGTTTTTGGTACAACAATACAACAACATATTACGTTGTTGCCCAATCTAAATGATGGAATACGTTATATTTACAGGCTATGGTCATTATAGTGTATAAAACTATGATGCCACATTCTTATGTGCCTACGGGATGTATATAAAAGTAGGTTGTTTTCCCACGTAATACGTTGTTGCGTCAACGACATGAAGTTCTAAAGATTTTTTTGCACATCATAGTATTATGAAACTATTCAAATTTGTTTCATTATATTACTTTAAAATAATTTCAAATCCTTTCCCTCCTACTATGAGTACATCAATTTAACAACACATTACGTTGTTGCCCGCGCTAACGATGCCCTGACTCGTTACTAGGCTCCGTAAGGTACATGGTGTTCTGTATAAAACTATAATTTAAGATCTTTGTGCGCCAACAGGATCTATATCTAAGAAGGTGGATTGTCAACGCAATACGTTGTTTCTTTGACGACCTCCATTTATAAAGTTTGTTTAGCGCTGAATACTCTATTAGAAGTTGTTTGATTCAATTAAAATGGAATACTTTCCAGTTCATCCTCTCACAATTTAATTTCGACACGACGACAACGCATTACGTTGTCGCCCGGGCTAAACGGTGGAAAACGATATTCTTAGAAGCTATATCCATTACGGTTGGTGTACCTCTTAGCTCGGTAGATCCTCCTCAACGAGCATGTCACGTTCTCATATTCATGTTGTTGTTCTTCTCTACCACCGTGCCCTCAATCTTTCTTTGTATGCATACACCCGTCTTTTCGAGCAAACAGCATTGAAGTCTGACTTCCAAGCATACAGCCAATGACAAGTACTTTTAGTAAGGTCGCTGACTGCCCTAACTGTCCACATTCACCTTTTAACTCCGAGCTACTATGAGTACAGCAATTTAACAACGCGCTACGTTGTTGCCCGCGATAACGAAGACCTGACTCGTTACTAGGCTCCGTAAGGTACATGGTGTACTGTATAAAACTATAATTTAAGATCTTTGTGCGCCAACAGGATCTATATCTAAGAAGGTGGATTGTCAACGTAATACGTTGTTTCTTTGACGACCTCCATTTATAAAGTTTGTTTAGCGCTGAATACTCTATTAGAAGTTGTTTGATTCAATTAAACTGGAATACTTTCCAGTTCATCCTCTCACAATTTAATTTCGACACGACGACAACGCATTACGTTGTCGCCCGGGCTAAACGGTGGAAAACGATATTCTTAGAAGCTATATCCATTACGGTTGGTGTACCTCTTAGCTCGGTAGATCCTCCTCAACGAGCATGTCACGTTCTCATATTCATGTTGTTGTTCTTCTCTACCACTGTGCCCTCAATCTTTCTTTGTATGCATACACCCGTCTTTTCGAGCAAACAGCATTGAAGTCTGACTTCCAAGCATACAGCCAATGACAAGTACTTTTAGTAAGGTCGCTGACTGCCCTAACTATCAATAGGATTGCTAACCGTAACAAGTATAATACATCAAGGGACCAGAAAAAAAAGAAAGGATCTTAGGATATGGAAATGCATATGGAATTTAGAATCTCATTAAGGTCTAGGGATTTACCATAACTCGAAATTTTAAAACAAGTAATACTGGAATAGTTGGACAATGTGCTAGTTGTCTTATGGTCTAGTGGCAAGATGGGCCACCTTATATACAAATAATTTGAGTACAATTCCTGATGAGCATGCTCCTTGAAGTCACACTAGATACAGAGCACATTTCCCAATGACCTTGACGACCACAATTGTGGCAATCATACATTGACATCAAGCCCAAAGGAAAGTCCTGGGTGATACTAGTGTCTTAGGAAGAATCGATACCCCTTTTTCATGTATTATACACTTCAGGCAAAGCCCATGTTTGAACATAATGAACCTTTTGTGTAAAAAACATAGAACAAAAGCACTCGTTCATTTGCATAAATTCCCAAGGCTCTATAGAACCATTCCAAACACCTTCTACCAATAAATATTCTTAGTTAATGCCAACAAGTAATGAAATCAAATGCTAGAGGACACTATTGAAAGAATTTTTACAGATCATAAGCAACATAATCACCTTCATATCAAGCTCGACAGTCGTAAGTTGTTCTTCTGCAAAGCATCGCTTGAGAGACACGACTTCAATCAACAAATCCTATATGTAATTCACTTTTATACTCATGGTTAAATAATAAACATGAAGTTAATCTTTAATGCAAACAAAAATTTGAATAGAAAGATTCGGTACATATATCTGGTACATTATGCTTTCTTGTTCTTAAACTCTATATTTCTAATCTACCAAAATAGTATTGCTTCTTTTCCTCTTACCTTCATTTCAATTGCATGTTTAAAGCGTTGCACATTTAGCTTGCCTATCATGTCAGTAAGCCTAGATATTGTTGTTTCCAAGTCCTCTTCTTTTTCCATTGACTCAAGCTTCCTCCTACGCTGATCTATTAGAGATCGAATGAAAACTACAACCATAAGATACTTACTGATAGCCATGACATTTTTAGTTGTGGCACTTAGTTACGTTTATTTTAACATGAACCGTGTAAATCTATGTGGTACTCTCACATACCTTTCTTAATCTCATGAAAAAGGTGCTTATGTGTTCTAATACATGCTCGCCTATGTCACATGTTTTTTTGTAAGAGATGTTTCATACCTATCCGATTAGCCATTTCCTGTTGCTTTCTTCGTTCTAATCTCATATTGTTGACAATCTCCTCCTGGAGTTACAAATAAGACTTAATCCTCGAAAGAATCCTTAAATTAAATATTAAAATCTAGTAACATACATTATTTGCAACTAAAGGAAACCAAAGTGCTAAACAAAGATACATTCTAGCTTTGCATCCCACCCGTTTTCTTTGAAGATCTGCAGCTTCATCTTCTACATGCCTTTGTTCACTTGATATTGACCTAATATCTTCATCTATTTTTGCAATATGCTCTTCACATTCTCTCTTTTTTGGAGGTGATTTCATTGACTTCTCTCATATCCACATCTGAAATAGAGAAAAATGAGACCTCTTCATGCGAAAAATATCTTCAAATAATACAAACATATGAAGCCAAGCAAGTCAATATATGAACTAATGGGACCCCAAAGTTAAGTTGTCACTTACTGGAAGCAAAAAGTCGTGATCCCTGTACTGGATTCACACTAGCCGAGACATGGCCTCCATACCGAGAAATTGACCAACGATAGTGATTTTCAGGAGTCCATAGATCCATCACTCCTAACTTGTTTGCATCATCAGCTCTACGGTTGGTCTCTTCTGAACCAATGAACTAAGAGGAGAAAAGAAAATAGTTCACATACATCATACAAATTAATACAATATTCACCAAAATTAATTTGTGGTCTTATCGCGCGTCTGCTACGGATTCAGCTGCATTTCCACCAAATTCCGCTTACATAATACATGTCAGATAATGCTAACTCATAATCTCATTATAAAACACCAATGTCTTTGTGATAAACAACGCATATATGAACATACCGAATGATCTAGTGCAGCCTGACTGATTAAAACTTCCTTCACAGCAGATGGGGCCTCAAATACTTCATCAAGCCTTGATGTGATCCCCAGATTGTGCATCTATAATACATTAATGAACATTACGTATCACACTGCATAAGAACCACTCTAGATACAAAGTTGTTTGATTCAATTAAAATGGAATACTTTCCAGTTCATCCTCTCACAATTTAATTTCGACACGACGACAACGCATTACGTTGTCGCCCGGGCTAAACGGTGGAAAACGATATTCTTAGAAGCTATAGTCCATTACGGTTGGTGTACCTCTTAGCTCGGTACATCCTCCTCAACGAGCATGTCATGTTCTCATATTCATGTTGTTGTTCTTCTCTACCACCGTGCCCTCAATCTTTCTTTGTATGCATACACCCGTCGTTTCGAGCAAACAGCATTGAAGTCTGACTTCCAAGCATACAGCCAATGACAAGTTCTTTTAGTAAGGTCGCTACTGCCCTAACTGTCCACATTCACCTTTTAACTCCGAGCTACTATGAGTACAGCAATTTAACAACGCGGTACGTTGTTGCCCGCGATAACGAAGACCTGACTAATTACAAGGCTCCGTAAGGTACATGGTGTTCTGTATAAAACTATAATTTAAGATCTTTGTGCGCCAACAGGATCTATATCTAAGAAGGTGGATTGTCAACGTAATACGTTGTTTCTTTGACGACCTCCATTTATAAAGTTTGTTTAGCGCTGCATAGTCTATTAGAAGTTGTTTGATTCAATTAAATGGAATACTTTCCAGTTCATCCTCTCACAATTTAATTTCGACACGACGACAACGCATTACGTTGTCGCCCGGGCTAAACCGTGGAAAACGATATTATTAGAAGCTATATCCATTACGTTTGGTGTACCTCTTAGCTCGGTACATCCTCCTCAACGAGCATGTAAAACGTTCTCATATTCATGTTGTTGTTCTTCTCTACCACCGTGCCCTCAATCTTTCTTTGTATGCATACACCCGTCTTTTCGAGCAAACAGCATTGAAGTCTGACTTCCAAGCATACAGCCAATGATAAGTACTTTTAGTAAGGTCGCTGACTGCCCTAACTGTCCACATTCACCTTTTAACTCCGAGCTACTACGAGTACAGCAATTTAACAACGCGGTACGTTGTTGCCCGCGATAACGAAGACCTGACTAGTTACTAGGCTCCGTAAGGTACATGGTGTACTGTATAAAACTATAATTTAAGATCTTTGTGCGCCAACAGGATCTATATCTAAGAAGGTGGATTGTCAACGTAATACGTTGTTTCTTTGACGACCTCCATTTATAAAGTTTGTTTAGCGCTGAATACTCTATTAGAAGTTGTTTGATTCAATTAAAATGGAATACTTTCCAGTTCATCCTCTCACAATTTAATTTCGACACGACGACAACGCATTACGTTGTCGCCCGGGCTAAACGGTGGAAAACGATATTCTTAGAAGCTATATCCATTACGGTTGGTGTACCTCTTAGCTCGGTACATCCTCCTCAACGAGCATGTCACGTTCTCATATTCATGTTGTTGTTCTTCTCTACCACCGTGCCCTCAATCTTTCTTTGTATGCATACACCCGTCTTTTCGAGCAAACAGCATTGAAGTCTGACTTCCAAGCATACAGCCAATGACAAGTACTTTTAGTAAGGTCGCTGACTGCCCTAACTGTCCACATTCACCTTTTAACTCCGAGCTACATACGAGTACAGCAATTTAACAACGCGCTACGTTGTTGCCCGCGATAACGAAGACCTGACTCGTTACTAGGCTCCGTAAGGTACATGGTGTACTGTATAAAACTATAATTTAAGACCTTTGTGCGCCAACAGGATCTACATCTAAGAAGGTGGATTGTCAACGTAATACGTTGTTTCTTTGACGACCTCCATTTATAAAGTTTGTTTAGCGCTGAATACTCTATTAGAAGTTGTTTGATTCAATTAAAATGGAATACTTTCCAGTTCATCCTCTCACAATTTAATTTCGACACGACGACAACGCATTACGTTGTCGCCCGGGCTAAACGGTGGAAAACGATATTCTTAGAAGCTATATCCATTACGGTTGGTGTACCTCTTAGCTCGGTACATCCTCCTCAACGAGCATGTAACGTTCTCATATTCATGTTGTTGTTCTTCTCTACCACCGTGCCCTCAATCTTTCTTTGTATGCATACACCCGTCTTTTCGAGCAAACAGCATTGAAGTCTGACTTCCAAGCATACAGCCAATGACAAGTACTTTTAGTAAGGTCGCTGACTGCCCTAACTGTCCACATTCACCTTTTAACTCCGAGCTACTATGAGTACAGCAATTTAACAACGCGGTACGTTGTTGCCCGCGATAACGAAGACCTGACTCGTTACTAGGCTCCGTAAGGTACATGGTGTACTGTATAAAACTATAATTTAAGACCTTTGTGCGCCAACAGGATCTATATCTAAGAAGGTGGATTGTCAACGTAATACGTTGTTTCTTTGACGACCTCCATTTATAAAGTTTGTTTAGCGCTGAATACTCTATTAGAAGTTGTTTGATTCAATTAAAATGGAATACTTTCCAGTTCATCCTCTCACAATTTAATTTCGACACGACGACAACGCATTACGTTGTCGCCCGGGCTAAACGGTGGAAAACGATATTCTTAGAAGCTATATCCATTACGGTTGGTGTACCTCTTAGCTCGGTACATCCTCCTCAACGAGCATGTCACGTTCTCATATTCATGTTGTTGTTCTTCTCTACCACCGTGCCCTCAATCTTTCTTTGTATGCATACACCCGTCTTTTCGAGCAAACAGCATTGAAGTCTGACTTCCAAGCATACAGCCAATGACAAGTACTTTTAGTAAGGTCGCTGACTGCCCTAACTGTCCACATTCACCTTTTAACTCCGAGCTACTATGAGTACAGCAATTTAACAACGCGCTACGTTGTTGCCCGCGATAACGATGACCTGACTAGTTACTAGGCTCCGTAAGGTACATGGTGTACTGTATAAAACTATAATTTAAGATCTTTGTGCGCCAACAGGATCTACATCTAAGAAGGTGGATTGTCAACGTAATACGTTGTTTCTTTGACGACCTCCATTTATAAAGTTTGTTTAGCGCTGAATACTCTATTAGAAGTTGTTTGATTCAATTAAAATGGAATACTTTCCAGTTCATCCTCTCACAATTTAATTTCGACACGACGACAACGCATTACGTTGTCGCCCGGGCTAAACGGTGGAAAACGATATTCTTAGAAGCTATATCCATTACGGTTGGTGTACCTCTTAGCTCGGTAGATCCTCCTCAACGATCATGTAACGTTCTCATATTCATGTTGTTGTTCTTCTCTACCACCGTGCCCTCAATCTTTCTTTGTATGCATACACCCGTCTTTTCGAGCAAACAGCATTGAAGTCTGACTTCCAAGCATACAGCCAATGACAAGTACTTTTCCTAAGGTCGCTGACTGCCCTAACTGTCCACATTCACCTTCTAACTCCGAGCTACTAGTCCATTTATATTGATGCTAGTGATGATTTGTGATACCCTTGAGAGCCATTTTTGGGTTAATTCTCTTCTATACGGCAGCAGCTGATTTTAAACATTTCCCAACCTTAAATAACTTAGAAAAGATATTCTATTGTCTAATCTTATATATGTATGATGTCGTTTTTATGAGATTATTGATGTCGTTTTTACTTTTTTGTTGACCTGAATTTTTTAAATAATGATCCTCAATTTCTTTAACATATTGAACATTTGTGAATGCAGGCAGGTCCTATCATTTTAGCAACAGCTATAATATAAATATAAAATGGTTAGTGTTATTGTCTAATTGTATAGTGTGTTAGCTTGGGCATTTTTTTTCCAAATTTTAATAATTTGCAGTGTTATTAACATCAATGTATAATCAGAGAGACTCAAAGTGGAAGCGCTTGTTAGACATTCCTATCCAATGTCCTCCGGAAGGACTGTTCTCTGCATTAGATGTTGTTTGGAGCAAAGTTAAAGATAACCGTGGAGTGGAAGGGGATTTTGTTGCATGGATAGAAGTTGGACGAGTAGATGATTTTATTAAAGGGGAATGCCAGCGGACATCATTTCCAACAAGTTATTACAAACGTTGGAGTCATTCATCACCCATAAGGGAAAGTACACACCGGGTTCGAATTGATAGCACCATCAGTTATATAATGTATGATGTGGCAATGTTCGGTGATGTTTTTAATGCAGTTTTAAAATTGTTGTTTACTTTATTATGACTCACTTTTAGTGACATTTTGCAGATATTGGTGTAGCTATGGGCCTGAAGACTTTAAAGAAGAGGATGCTTTGCCATATGATAAGTCCAAGGTTCCAACTAGAGGGACGGGGAGTAGACCTGGACGTAAACATATAAAATGTGGTTGCCAATGTAATTTTAATGTGCGAATTCTTATGAAAAGAAGTGAATATGCACTTATCACATATCCTCAGATGGATCATGTGGATAACAACAATCATATATGCCATGGCCAAAAAAATCACAAATTTGAAGGGACACGAGCTTATTATGCGCCACATATTAGTAAGGAATTGCAAGAATGGGTAGAAAAGTTATTGTTATTAGGAATGCCAGCTGATATTGTGTTGCAAAAGCACCGTGAAATGGTTCATGAGAAGCTAGCCTTGTTTGATGGGCAAACAAAACGTGATGATTTCTTGTCTTCCCATGATGTTCATAATATTGATACAAAAATAAAAGCAGCAAAGTACATGTATGACAGAAATGATGCCCAAAGTGTGAGAGTATGGCAAGATCAAAATCCAAATATATGTTTTGAATACCAAGAGTATGAAGGAAACGTTGAGGAAGATGGTCACGTGCCGTTTATCATGGGCATTCAAATGCCGCAACAACTTGAGTGGATGTTAAAATATGGCCATAACAACATACTTGCAATGGACGCCACTTTTGGGACCAATGGAATGAAGGTATTCTCTTTTACATAATCTTATCAATAAAAAAAATCTGCAAAAAATATGTTACATTTTCTTACCAATAATCTACTAATTCACATTGTTATTGCATTGCCAACTCTCCATAGTTCAAACTCTATACCATCCTCGCATTCGATTCCAAACACATGGGCCTACCAGTTGCATGGGTTATAATGTCAAGAGCTACCACTAGCGACTTAACCCAATGGATGAAAAAGCTGGTGAATAGAGCACATGCTCATATGCTTGAGTGGAAACTAAATGCTTTCATGGTAGATGATGCTACAGCTGAAATCAATGCTATTAGGTTGTAAATTAATCTTTGTGTATATTGTTAGAATATATAAATTTAAATTATAGATATTAAGTTTGCTATCAAATTTTTAAGATTCTAATACAATTCATTTTCAAATACAGAGAAGTTTTTGGGTGTGAAGTATACTTATGCAGCTGGCATGTACGGAGGGCATGGTTGAAGAATCTTGTTGCCAAGGTTAAGGAAGATCAAAAAAGACGTGTAATGTTTAATAGGTTGGGGGAAATTATGCACCATTCAAATAATGAGGAGAGTGCTATTCAAATGGCACAAAATTTTGTTACAGATTTTGCGGACGAGATAAAATTTATTAAATATTGGCAGGAACACTGGCTTCTAAGAATTGGAATGTGGGTGAGACAGCTACGGACTTTAAAGCATGCTGGGCAAGAAACAAATGCTGCAATAGAGGCATATCACTCTATACTTAAGAGTAAGTGGTTATCCTCCATTCGAAAAGCATGTCATCGCAGGGTTGACTGGCTGATACATCAGTTAATCACAGTTGTTTTTATATATTATTGGTGGAGTCAATGTTGTAAGGAAAGTGGGTTCTACCGTAACTTCAAAGTGGAGAAACTAGAAAATAACCAATGGCTGCATGCACAATCCATTCCTGATTATTATGTCACCTTCCATACCTCTGACCC
Source organism: Taxus chinensis (assembly GCA_019776745.2). Lineage (NCBI taxonomy): Eukaryota > Viridiplantae > Streptophyta > Pinopsida > Cupressales > Taxaceae > Taxus > Taxus chinensis. The sequence goes on from CM034149.1 coordinate 143,503,962, forward strand.
ACGGTTAGCATGGGTTCGTAGCCAGACGGATGATACTTGTCACTATGAAGTATGGTATCAAACCCCACATTTGGCAATGTGTGGATGTGGAGTGTCAAAGAATGGGTACTTATGTAAGCACGTAATTAAAGTGAATATGATGAAAAAGAATTCAGCGAGAGAAAACTTTAATGTTCAGGTATTCTAGGCATAATGTTTTTCAAGATTTTGCAACATAGTAATTTATAGTATCTAAATTCTATTAATTTTGGTTTTTATTCAAATCTTTGATTTATTATACTAATTTGTAATGTTCTCCAGGGTTTATTTTGTGCTCCAAATGTTGCATGTGGAGATGAACATGTGGTTGATGATCCTTTCGGTCAAGCATGGAATCCTCCAAACACCTGTGAAGACTCTATGCATGTTTTGCAACAAGATAAACATGTTATAAATGAAGAAGATGAACACTTGAGCCCACAAGTGAGAAGGATCAGAAAAATAGTAGATAACAGTCTTGTTGGTCCTCTAAACAAGTCATTTCTTAATTTATTAGAGAATACACTTGTGGAAACAACAAACCGATTGAGGGGAAGCCAAATATCTTCTATATTAGGTGTGCAACATCCTGAGGCACAACCGTTTAGACCCGTAGATGATGGATTCAACAATACACTTCATCGAGAGAGAGATTTTATAGAGAAGATGTTGAATCGAAGGCGCCCATGTCCAACAAATAGGAAAGCTAGTTTTCCAATTGTAAAAAAGAGTCGTGTATCACGTCGACTAACATGGGAGGATGAATTAAAAAGAGCTGCAGAACGAGATAGGGAAAGGGGGCTTGTTGAAGAACTTGAAGATGATACCAACACAAATGGAATTTAAGGGTAATTTTAGATTGCAGCAGTTCAACAACATAGTATGTTGTTACCCTTGAGAAATGATGAACAAACACATTATTAGTTTACAATATATGCTCATTATAATATCCAAAACTGTGATACCATCTTTTTATGCTCCTACATGATCTATACCAAAGTAGGTTATTTCTCAACGTAATACGTTGTTGCCTCAACAAAATGGATTTTTAATGTTTATTTTGCATTTTATAATGTTATGTATCTATTCAAGGTTGTTTAATTCAATCACTTTGTAATAATTTCCCACTTATGCCCTTCTACTTTAATTAAAACAGTTCAACAACGTATTGTGTTGTCATCCGTGATAAATGATGCAGGTTTCAATATTTATACAAATTTGTCACTTTAAAATACTTATGATTGTGCTGGTATTTGGACAAACATTAACGTTAAAGTCTTCAATTTGTTATCCTTGCAATTACTAATGGGAAAGAAGTGAACATCTAAAATCCCCAACATCTAGCATAGTTGCCCTTGGTAGTAGAGGACCCAAGTGTGGTTTTGGGGCTTTGTGTACAATAACAGTGGCATTCAGAGCCCTCAAGCTGAAATTCCTGGAGCTCCTTCGGACTCTAAAGTTGGATCATCCTCCCACAGTGCTGGTACATAATGGCAATCAGTTCAGGGCCACGGTCTATCACAAGGAGATAAAACTTCCCGAAGATTTCCAGAGGTCACTATTTTGTGGCACACAAGTCTAAAGCCTCAAAAACCAATTTACTTCATGAGCACTTTACGGGATAAAAGCACCTTCGCATTCAATGCCCATCGAAATTCAAAGCATGGAAGCTTTGCATGAGAAATTGAAGCACCAACTGACATTCAATAACAGCTTGATGTACGTCTAGTAATGCCCAGAGGATGCAACCAAATCTCTAGACTTCAAGATCAGAACTTCACCTTCTCAGTTCTTAGAACTCATAAATTTCCAGAATAGATATTTCTTAATGTTGCCTGACTGAATTCTTACAAGTTGCTTCCAACATGATAACCTTGCACAGTTTACCACACTCAATTTTCCATTGATAGTCACACAGAAAAACAGTTCTTTTGATGTACTCATTTTGGTTTCCAAGGTTGTCAACATTTGAAATCATCAGTCCATGTTGATACTTAACAAACACGTGATTTTCTCCATCGAGGACAAAAGGATCACAGTTTTTTGGGGCTTTTGCTCCTCGAGATCTCTTTTATCATTAAAGAAAGAGAACAAGAAATAATGACAGTTTAAACACCAGAACTTTACCTTCCCTTTACATGAAACAATATGTTTCACTTTTGTTATTGTTAACTTCAAACTAGGTCATTCGGATTTGTGAAGATTGACTAATGCATCCATAAATATGCAAGAAACCATTACACATTCAACTCCTTATCAGCATCATTCTCTGCTAGTTTTGTGTTTCTTCTTGTGTCTGCCTATATAAGGCAGCAGATATTAATCTACTAGTATGCTTCAAGTTCTTCCACTTTTCTCTTTGGAGGCATACTTGCAAGAATTTCTTTTTTCTAAATATCTATTTTCGTTTTTTCAATAAAACCTGCAAATCCAACAGCTTCTATGTACTGCATGAGGATTGGATAGTGTGGAAACTATTGACACAATTTCACATCACCTGAAATGAAATACCGAGTTATCACGTGAATATTTCAAAGCATTAAGTGATTGTCCTTGTCTTTGTGGTTGATGGTAAGCATTATTCTGCTCTTATTATTGAAAATAAAAACATCCGTGTAGACCAATTTTACTTTTCATCCTATCACCTCATAATATAAATTTGTCACAACAAACACATTAGTAAAATGGAAACATATTTGTATGACAACCTCTTCACCATTTCCAACTTGTCTGTCCTCTAGGATTGGAAAATAGCCAATGTACACATCCATTGAGACTTGTCACAAAAAACTATTCAAAAGGGTGGCCAAGTTCAACATTCAAAATTCTTAAATTGAGTAGCTAGCTGGTTTGGATGTCAAAACTGATAATTTGGTACTAAAAATAGTTGCCTGCCACTAAAAGCATCAGTTCCAGGTTACATCATCTTCAATTGGTACTAAATGAAGCAAATTTGATCAAGACCACTTTACTTGTCACCTGAAGTTGTATATGTGATTCTGTGGAACTAGAATTATCAGAAGAGCTAGGCTGATTGATGAAAGGAAATGTGTTAAGAGTCCTGACCACTTTTCTTCTAATCCATGTCTAGGAAGCGGTTCCTTTGTTTTTGCTATCAAAGTTATAATTGAATTATTTTGCATGATGTGAGATTTCCCAGGAACGTCAACTGTACCACACTGTAACTAATTGCCCCAGTTTTTTCAAATTATATACTTATACTATATTTTATGGCTTGGGGTTTAAACTTTAAGTTTTACCCCTGTTGTTTTGTTTAACTTTCTTTTGTACTTTTTGTTTAGTTACTTTTTATAACCTGGGGTCTTTCTACCCAAGTATTGCTAATAGTTGCACTCTTTGAGTCCCATTGACCTACTTTGGTCTATCATTGACATTTATGCAGTTTCTTCCTTCCGCAGTTATAAGATACAATTCATAAAGATACGTTCATCCTAGACATTTCAAAACTCAATATTTATGTCTGTAACACTACTGAATTTAATCTACACCAGTTTATGAGTTTCTATCTTCAAAAACAAGCTTAAAGATCCACCTCAGAAGTAAGCAATTGGTGCAATGCATCTTCAACCACTTTTTGCATTTATTATACAGCCAAATATATCCATTGCACATTGAATAAACTTAAGATTGTGTCATTAGAAGCAGACGGCAGATATAGTTCAGGCACCACTACTGAAATGTGGGGATCATAGAGAAAGGATCTTAGCAACAAAATGAAAGTTATAAAGTCAACTACTACAAAAACACTGACAAAAATATAAAAGTCAATTATGAGAAGAAAAAAATGGGACAAACAGACATGACTCATTTGGACACAAGAGTTAGTATCCGCTTTCCATCAAATCATATATAATTGGCAACTTGATAACAAAACCTGCAGGATTGATTACCAGCTGCAACATGTAAGTCATCAGGAAAGCTCTTATTCTCATACCCTAAAATTGATTGTGACAGATTTTACATGTCAGAATGATGACACTTTGGATGGCTTATTGGAAATAAGCAATCAAGATAATATACCATTGACCTGGTACATAACTTGTTAATTGAAGAAAATAGTTTTTGAGACTAAATCATCTACTGACAACAACCCTCATTCAAAACCTCAAATTTATGTAACCATAAATTAGAAAAATGGAAGCAATAGCCAGCATATATTCAACTCCGATAACCCGTATCTAGAATTTATGTGTCCGGTAAATCCATAGTTTAAAACTTTAAGCATTACATATCAAACCTTTAATAGCAATCCCTAAACCCAATATCTACATATTCACAAGACTTACAGCTTACAGCCACCTTGGAACTAAATGGTATCTAATAATCTTAGTATTGAACACCATTTACAAAGTTCAAGACGATCAGACATATTAAGACAAAAGCGCATTTACAAAACAGAGAACAGAGAAGCTTTGTTAGGAAAAACGTTGTAAGCCCCCCTCAATTTGACCGCAAAAACAACCTTTGAAGAAAATGATGGTACTCCACTCTTTTGTTGTTCTCAGCTTATAACTTATTATCCACAGTCTATACTCTAATTTGGACCATAGTAATTTTAACAAATTTTCTCTGTATCGCAGGTTCTCAACTGTTAGATCCGCAAATTCAATGAGACTATCTGTTTAAATAGTTGCCGCAGGGTATATTTATTATATACATCATGCACTTGATGTGAATAATGTAGTAATCACAGCATTAGAGGCTCAAGCACTGTTCAGCACAAAGTTGTTCTTGTTGCATAACTTGCATATCCATTTAAAGTATGAGGTTATAACTTATCAGGCTG